>OZ038469.1:8340914-9634890 GCA_964036295.1 Plumapathes pennacea | reverse complement strand
TAGAGCTCTAAACATAAATGATCGGCAAATGTCTCATAGGCTCAATCGCTCAGGGGGTTTAATTATTCTCCCGAATCTTGATCTCTTGAGCTCGTCTGATCGTGGCTGCTCCAGAGTTGGCTCTGGGTCTTGCTCAGGCTCCTCCTCCTCTGTCGTTTCGTCAGGTACAGATACTGGGTCATAATTTGGCGGCTCTTCAGCTTCAGCATCAGATTCTTCCGGCTCCTCTTTCACTCTTAAAAAATCTCGACGGTTTCTTCTGTAGAGCTGGCCACTGCTCTGCAAAACGTACGAGCGGGGCTCGTTTGACTCAGATACAATTGTTCCCTTTCGCATATATTTGCCACTTTTGTCAGGGAAACGTATTACATCTCCCTCCTTCAGCTGACTGAGGGGCTTTGCTGTACGGTCGTAAAATTTCTTGTTCTGCTGACGGTAGTGGCTGAGGCGCTCAGTTACTGTGCTGGGATTGATTATACATGGGTTTAATAGAGTGTCGGTCGTTGGCAACTGTGTTTTTGTTCGTCTGCCCATTAGTCGCTGAGCGGGGCTTCCCAAGATGTCGTCTCGAGGAGTGTTGCGGTGAGCCAATAGTGCTAGGTAGATGTCTTCATTGCTTCCTTTGGCGGTGTAGAGCACATTCTTCGCTGTTTGGACAGCTCTTTCTGCGTATCCGTTACTTTGGGGGTATCTTGGGGAACTGGATTTGTGTTCTATTCCGTACTCAGCTGTAAACTTCTGGAAGTGCTGATTGGCAAATTGCAGACCATTGTCACTCATGATCTTGTCTGGAATACCATACCGGCTGATGTGCATTTTGAGTTTCTTGATGACTGTTGTGGCTTTGATGTCGAGGAGGTGATCAATTTCAAACCAACCTGAGTACGAGTCTGCTGTAATTAGATACGTCCGCCGGTCAAATTCAAATAGGTCAACAGCTATGTATTGCCAGGGTCGTGTGGGGAGGCTGTTTGGAAGAAGAGGCTCTTTCTGCTGCCGTGGTCTCATTTCGTTGCATTGGGCGCATTTATCAATGCGACTTTGAATGTCGATGTTCATGGATGGCCAGTAAACTGCTTCACGGGCTCGTCGTTTGGACGCATCTGCACCGCGATGTCCAGCATGTATGGCATCAAGGACAGTTGGGACCATGGCTTTTGGAACGAGAATTTTCTCGCCCTTAAAAATGATGTCATCGTAGACAGATAGTTCTTCGCGGAAGTCCCAGTAATGCTTAATGTCTGTCGCTACGGCACGCTTGTGGTGTGGCCATCCATCAATGATAAGTTTCCGTAGCGCTGCGAGTGTAGAGTCATTTTGTGTAGCTGTTTTAAGTTCATCAGTTTTTTCTTGTGAAAAAGGTATAACCATGTGAATCGTTAGGTTTTCGAGCTCTGTGTCCATCGTCTCATTAGATAGACATGCGCGACTGAGTGTGTCAGCGACGTGTAGTAATGCGCCCTTCTTGTATTTCACAACAAGATTGTACCTTTGAAGCCTTAGGATCATGCGTTGTAGGCGGAGGGGCGATTGATGAAGCGGCTTCTTGAATATCGATTCCAATGGTTTGTGGTCAGTTTCGACTTGAACCGTGCGGCCATAGATGTACTGGTGGAATCGTTCACACGCATAGACTATTGCCAAAAGCTCCTTTTCTATTTGTGCGTAGCGTTTCTCTGTGTCGGTTAAGGTGCGGGAGGCATAGGCTACGGGCCTCTCTTCTTGCATACAGACTGCTCCGAGACCATACTGGCTGCTGTCACAGGAAAGCGTCACGGGTTTGTTCACATCATAGTAGGCGAGGGTTGCTTCATTAGAGCAGGCCTTTCTCAGCTCATCAAAACATTTCTGATGTTGCGGCTGCCATGTCCATTCATGTTGCTCTTTCAATAGGTCTCTCAGAATTCTGGAGCGATTGGTTAGGTCTGGAATGAACTTGGCTAAATAGTTGATCATTCCGAGGAAGCGTCGCAGGTCTTCCTTGCTTTGTGGTTCTGGCATCTGCTGGACCGCTGTTACTTTCTCTGAGTCTGGCTTGAGTCCGTCGGTAGTTAGAGTGTGTCCAATGTAATTCAATCGCGTTAATTTGAATTTGCACTTCTCTATCCTGAGGCGCAGGGACACTTCTCTTGCTCTCTCTAGCACTTTCAGGAGACGCTCGTCGTGTTCTTCCGTGTTGCGACCCCAGACTAGGATGTCGTCCACAATGATCTCACAGCCTTCAAGGTCTCCAAAAAGTTGGACCATGGTTCTCTGGAACACTTCGGAAGCTGACGAAATGCCAAAGGGAAGGCGGCAGAATCGGAATCTTCCATCCGGCGTGTTGAACGTGAGTAATTTCGATGATTTCTCATCAGCAGGAATTTGCCAGTACCCATTTGTTGCGTCGAGGGTGGAGAATACTTTCGCTTCTGGCAACCTGGTTGTGATTTCTTCAATCGTTTGCATCGGATAGTGTTCTCTACGAATTGCTTGATTTAGATCTCTTGGGTCAATGCATATTCTTGTTTTGTTTGGCTTGCTGGTGATTACAACCATCGCTGATACCCAGTCTGTAGGTTCGTCTACGGGGCATAGGACACCAAGGCGTTGCATGCGGTCGAGTTCATCTTTTACTTTGGCTCGCAGAGCAACTGGAACTTTTCGTGGTGCGTGGATAACTGGCTGTGCGTTCTCCTTTATTTTGATCGTATGTGTGATTGGAAGACAGCCCAGCGACGAGTTGTCGAAAACGTCAGCAAATTCTGTCACCACGGATTCGGTTGTCACTTTGTGTACCACCGGCGAATCAGTTGTACTGCCGGCGAATTCTGTCATCAGGGATTCGGTTGTCATTTCATTTACTCGCTGAACGAGGTTTAATTCCTGGCATGCCTGCAGTCCAAGTATGGGCTGTTCGTATTGTTCAATGACATAGAAGTGAAGAACGTGCAGTTTCCCTTTGT
Organism: Plumapathes pennacea; assembly: GCA_964036295.1. Taxonomy (NCBI): domain Eukaryota; kingdom Metazoa; phylum Cnidaria; class Anthozoa; order Antipatharia; family Myriopathidae; genus Plumapathes; species Plumapathes pennacea. The sequence goes on along the minus strand of OZ038469.1, from coordinate 9,631,945 downwards.
GTTCAGCAAGCAGTGTAGTGTGACCAAGGACGTCTATTTTGTGCCCACCATATGACACTATCTTGGCTTTTGATTTCTTTAGTTGATCTTTTGCACCGATTTCTTCCAGGATTTGTTTCGATAAGACGTTACATTTTGCCCCAGTGTCCAGTTTCATGGTGATCTTCTTGCCATTTACTTCAAGGCTGGTAGTCCATTCGTTTACTGCAAACACAGGCACTGTTTGGGGTTGTGACTGCTCGGGTTCCGGTAATTCTGCTTTGACAGTTCCTACGTAGAAAATGCCATCATCGTCGCTTGCTTGGTTGTCGACATTTGTGGCGTGAACTCGTTTAGTCGACAGACACACTTTCGCGAAGTGATTTGCATTGCCGCATGATGAGCATGTTCTACCAAAGGCCGGACAAGATTCTTTACGTGGCGCGTGACCTGTGCCGCAGTACTTGCAATCGGGCAGTCGGTTCTGTTGTGACTTTCTTTGTTCTCTTCTATCGTAGCTGGTCTCGTTTAGTTTTCGTGCAGGTTTATAGCTTGTAGATGGCTTGAGTTGGTGAACTGTGTTGGTTTCATCTTTGATCGCCTGCATTTGTGTTTGTGCGATTTCCGCCGCATGTGCAGCATCAATGCATTTTTGGAGGGTCAAGTCAGGTTCGCGAAGAAGCCTGTTGCGTACTTTGTCGTCTCGTATTCCAGCCACAAGTCTGTCGCGGATCAGTTCGTGATTCAATGTTCCATAGCTACATTTCTTGGCCTGCAGTCGTAGCTCTGTTAGGAAACTGTCAAACGATTGTGTCGGTTGTTGCATGCGGGTGTTAAATATATGTCTTTCATACGTGATGTTTTTCTTCGGCTCGCAGTAATGCTGGAATTTTGTTAGGAGAACTGCTGGGTCATCCTTTTCTTCTTCAGTAAATGTGAAAGTGTTGAAAACCTCAATGGCTTCTTCCCTTGTGAAATAAAGCTTGGAATTCCCAGGAATTCCTAGGATATTCCTGGGAATTCCCAGGATTTTAGTACTAGGAATTCCTGGGAATTCCTAGGAATTCCTAAGAATAAAGGTGTGAATTTTCATGGTAATTTGGACATGGAATTCCTAGGAATTCCTAGGAATTCCCAGGTTTAGCATTCTGAAATAAAAACCCAAGGAATTCCTAGGAATTCCTAGGAATTCCCAGGAATGCTTCAAAGTAGGCCATTTTACTTGGTAATCATTGGGAATTGCTGAGAATTCTCAGGAATTCCTGAGAATTCCCAGGAATTCCTAGGAATTATTGAGAATTTTTTGGGAATCCTTGGGAATCCCTGAGATGAGAATTCAGGTTGCCATAGAAACCTTAGCACCAATAATTGTGCTCCCCAAATCTACAGGATCCCTTGCCCTTAAATATCAAACAAAACACAATATTGTCATGAACATACATGTACACTGAAATAAATTTATTCTGCTATTGATAATATTCTACAATATTTTGATTTGAAAATATAGTTTGTTTTATGAGCCTAATTGTCTGTACAGTATTAACAACAGTGTTAACAGTATTAGTATTTATATTTGCCAGTGTAGATATTCCACATATTTTTTCATCCTGAAATTATTTTGCTACACATTTGAAACTTGGAAAATGGTCTAAAGTAGTATGCAGCTAACATACTGCACATGCAGTGTTTTTCGACTCAGGATAGACAAGATATGATCAGTACATATTTAAACTGGACTCAGCTGCTATAGTGTAGTGTCCAGGGCTGTTATCAGGTTCTTCATGGCTGTCCTGTATGCCTACATCACTCTCCTGTCCGTGTTTTTCCCTATAAAAAGCCAAGAAAATAACAGATCAGGTAAAGCAAATTTATACATTGTGGCAGTTACACAAAATCAATGGCAGCCAAAGTATGCAGTGAAGGGAGAAATGAATGAACATCATAATAGCTTTGTCATATTTTAGACTTTGTTATTTCTTATTTGCCATGTGAATGTATTTCTCCTTTTCCACATATGTTCATCTAAAGTTTAACAACTTGCCAAGCAAATGAATGTAGGCTATCTAAAAAAAAAAAGAAAACCAGTAGCAGCCAGAATATGGTTAAAATTTATATGGTGGGAGCTGGTGAATTTTAACCCCATTCACTCCCAAGAGTGATCCATTCCAATTAATTTCTCACTAAAGACATAAATATCCCTATCATTACAGTATGGAGAAGTTAGCTTTAGATAGCTTGCTGTATGGGTAGCTGATTGGAATATTAATTCTCTCCACATCTCTCACATTTTCTTCTTGAATTATTGGGAGAATCCGCACTTTAAACTTTGGAGTGAAAGGGTTAAATACGTACGAAGGGAAGATATTTGCTACACTGAACTGCACTGAGTCAGTTAAATATATTTTAAAAGTCGCATCAAACCGGCCATATTCAAGCGCAAACGGGAGAACATTCATGCAATTTAATTTAGAAACACAAAAGCGACGGCCAACACGTGAATCACAACGGATTGAAACAAAGAATAACACGTCATTCATCTCACCTTGTTACAAGTCCTCGGGATAATCGATGCGTATAGAGAACAACTGATCATCCAAATCTGATGTCCCAGCCACCTCTCCACACAATGTAAATGAACTTCGAATTCCAAGCTAGTAATCAACATGATTCTTGAGAACGTTATGCCTATTTTGTTATCCTCCAAGCAACACACAAGGTAAAGAATTGCACTCGAAGCGAAGAACAGGGAACAGTCCTCAAATAAAAGGCACAAATCCTGTGAAAAACGGGGCGATGTACACGCAATGATCGCCGTTCAAAAGTCCGTTAAACCGAGCGCCAAACAACAGCGTGAGGTCTTGATTGGTTTGCACGTGACAATTTTTGATTGACAAACTAGTACCCAGGCACTCAGAACGAGTTTTGTTTGCGAGTTCATCACATGGAAGAATTAAATGTTCGCCGTGGTTAATTTCGCCGAGAAGGAGTGCTTTGATTCTGAAAATGGATACATTTGTGTGGCTGTGGCAAGCAGTACTTAACAGCGTACTCGGATGCAGTTGATCGTTGAGTGGTTGTTGAAGTCAGAGCCAGCGCGAGCATGTTCAGGTTTTGTGACCGCGGCTAATGGCAAGAAGTACACTCGATCAACACGAAGGTTTCCCATTTCTTGTTTCTTTTAATTCAAACGGTTGAAACATTAGCGGTTTTCTGTATGATGTCGAACTGACCGCGAGTTAGTGATAAGAATAACTTATTCGAGAGTGCCATATTGATCGTGAGTCGTGTCTTCGAATCCCAATCGCAAAATTTTAAGTGTTGTAATAAATTGTGGGAAAAATTGACTGGTACAATAGGTGAAAACGAATAAATAGAGATGAGGTGAATACATTTATGGTGTCTTACTTGACCAGTTTTGTGAGTTAAATGTGTGGTGGTTTTACGACAAGAGTGTTATTTTTTTCATGGCTTAGATTAAGTCACTGCAACACTGAAATAATTTGTATTGGTCACATCTGAAAATGAGTATGTATGAAACTACAGCAATGAATCCCTTTATTTGCATTTCCAGCTATTTCCGAGCTATTTATATTATGTCTTATTAGGATTCTCAGGAAATCCCAGGTATTCCATTGCTTCATTTTGCTAAGATTGATTTGTATGACTGGGAACCTTTGGGAATTCCTAGGAATTCCTAAGACTTCCAAGCTTCCACAAAAAATATGATTTGTATAGTTGAGAAGAGTTGGGAATTCCCAGGAATTCCCAAGACTTCCAAGCCTGCTCTGCAAACACAATTTGCATAGCTGGGAAGAGCTGAGAATTCCTAGGAATTCCCAGGAATTTCTAGGAATTCCCAAAAAGCTGGGAATCCATTTCGCAAGGGTTCTCCGGCAATGTTTAGGATTATAGCCACTTGCTTTTTCTTGGTTGCCGCGTCAAACCCAGCAGCGGACATGTATATTTCCAACTGTTGCCGGAATCTCCTGAAGTTTTCAGCGACGTTGCCCTCAAAATCGAGTTTTCCTGGCTTGGAGAAGTCGTGGGCGGCCATCGGATCCCACTTCTGACACCATGTAGTGAGGGACGACGCTTGTGTTCAGTACTGGGACAGCGTGTAACTTCAGCTCGGTCACTTTAATAAATATCGTGAGAGAGTCGTACACGAGCTTCTTAATACACTATAACATCTGGATTGATACGAGTGAGTGCACATAGTGCACGCATAAATATTATCATTACATCAGTTACAATCATAGTAATTCTTTTCAATTGGTTTCAAGTTACATTTAAAATCATGAAGAGTAAATTAGGGTAAATTGCAAACAAAAAAGAAGATTTAAATATTAAAACCAATTGTTGTTTTGTGATATAGGTAACTATTATTAGTCGATTGATGTTTAAACTTTCTTCCATACAAGCTCAAGTAAAAATAAATTGTCCACTAATACTGTCAAAAGTAATCGTGTGATTGCTTTAGTTTTGCGTTTGCTACACTTTGGACTTTGGAATTGGGTTTTGGTGGCATTCTCGATCAATCAGGACTAAATGCAATTCTAGATCGCGGTGTGCTCACGCAATCAAACAAGTACTGAGATAGCACATGGATACTTGTTGATAGAATATCTTTACTTTAAAGAAAAGTTGATCACAATTTACACTTAACATATTCACGCGTGGTGCTACCGAGAGTGTGTGCTTAATCTTCAGCTATAAAAATATTCAACCTAATGTGCATGCACTCAATGTCAGAGCGATTACAAAATACAAATTATTGAACACACTTTTTATTATCTGTTTTCTTTTTCTTTTTCGATAAGTGTATTTGATCATGCTAAAATTGATTCTGAGAAACTCCTGTGTATGGTGCTGTTTGTGAGTCCTACACAATCATGGTGTATGCAGTACGTTCAATCAACACGTTTCTATTATGAACGACGAAACCACTGACGACACAACTCCATTGACCTCGGGCACACTACCGTATATCAGAGGCACCTCTGAGACGATAGCACGTATTCTATGACCCTACAACATCCGGGTAGCCCACAAACCCATCACGACTCTACGCAACTTACTGACCAACGTAAAGGACAAAGACAAACCCATCAACAGACAGGGAACAGTATAAAGAATATCTTGTACTGACTGCGAAGCCACCTACATCGATGAAACTGGCAGAAACCTGAACACGAGACTTACTGAACACAAATGAGCTACCAGAAACGGCGACGTCAGAAATCACATTTCTGAACACCACCGACAGACTGAACACGACATCAACTGGGACTCTGTTGAATGCATCAACCACAGTACCAACTAATACCAACGACTTACACTGGAAAGCTGGTACACAAACTTAGAACGGAAACCACTCAACAGATGCCAACAATTACCGGCACGTTACAAACGACTGATAGATGACATCAAACGCAACCGAACCAACAACAGACAAATCAACAGGACAACAGAACATCAACTGACCAATAACGAAACACAACCAAGCCGACTCGACCAACCATAGGCCGACATAACGGACCAATCATTTCAACAACCAGAGACATATATACCGCCATCTGACGAATACTTTCACTTGACTCTGAAGATGACTTCCGCTCAGGTAGTCGAAACGTCAGTCACCAACAACTTTCTGGAGACTACTCTAACCCGGACAATCACAACCAAACTAAGTTTATCTGTTGATCAAGTTACACATCACTATGAAGACTCAACTGTTTGTCTTTCTTAGCTGTTTTCTACTCTTTGCCAAGCTGACGAGGAAGACTCAAGCGTTTATGGGGCCAATAACAGTTCCGCCACATGTAAGAAGAGAACTTCTAGATGAAATGTAATTTGAACAAAGCTTGGCTGAAAATCGTTCACCCAGTTTCTAAAGTTTTACTGTGTACAATAATTTTACAATTTCAAGTCTGATCTCGAAGACTATGAAGGACAAGGCTTTTCCTGATCATAAGTCTATGGCTTGGATTTATCCCCGAGCGAAGTGAGGGTAATAATCACGGCGCTAATGCAGCAAATTCGCTTTGTGTGGAGACTCCAAGCGAGTCGCCATCTCGAAATCTAATGTTCGTCAGTCAGTCTGTCAGTCTGTCAGTCTGTCATAGGGCGACCTCTAAGGCAATGACGTAATAATAATTATCGATTAGCGTCAAAGCGAGGTCAAACAAAGGTTTGAACGAAGCAGCAGCTGTACGTAACTGCGTTCACGAAAAAGAATTTGAAAACTGGAAAACTTGACACAGCACGGTCTCGCGAAGCTCGTCTGCAAAAGAGAAGGGAACTAGCACGGGCAAGGCGAAATCGTGAAACAATCGAACAGAGCCAAATACGTCTAGAGAAAAGACGACAAACATTTGATAATCGACAGCATCATGAACGGAAGCGTGCCGAAGAAACGGCTCCGCAAAGGGAACAGCGCTTGGAAGCAAATCGGGAGCTTCAGACGCCGTCTTGTGTTAAACTCAGATCCTTATTCAGAAAGGACAAACAACAAAGGTTAGTCAGTGGAAAGCGAACAATCACCGTGACAAATATATTCTACCCGTATCTTGTAACTCGATCACTTCAAGAATGTATCAAAATCTGTATGCTGATCATTTTCCCTCGAAGTATTGTTTTAACACGCTTCTGTCGCCAGTTTCGGCTACCGTATTGGCTCAGAGCAATCGGAACTTGGAGTTTTGAATGATTTAGTCAGATGTCTTATTATTTAATTCAAGACTAAAACTGTAACAAATACTGTAATTTGACATGTGGTGATTGCAGCGAGAATCGTTCACAAGCCCTTAGAAGTATGACTAGGTCTGAAGCCCGCCGTGTATAATTTGAAGTAAACCGTTCAAGTTTTGCTTTGATTCTGGTAGATATCATGTTGTTTTGAGCGAGTTCACGTACAAAACAATTCGAGCTCATTAAACATGCATGCCTGAGTCTTGTGCATGCAGTCCAGAGTAAAAACAAATTGCACTGGAAGCCTATTTAATTGTACTGCCTATGAATTCAAAATTGGAAAATCAGTGGTTTTTTTCCCGTACTACGACGGCCGACCAACTTCAAAATTTGAGTATTAGATTTTGAGAACGTGCTTGGCAGACTGTATAAATTAATTTGTCGTGCGGACCGACCGTGGGAAATACGTACTTCGTCACGCAATCGATTCTTTTTTTCAACGCAAAAGTATAACACACACCATTCTTTTTCTCCTTTCTTTGCGTGTAGCATTTGACTTCGAAGAAAAGATTGAGTCAACATTTCGGTAAAACAAAGGCTACTCTTCTTGGGAGTACCAAAGTAAAAGTCCCATCAATGTCAGAGCGAGAGGTATCTGCGATTATCGTATTTCTAGTATGTTTAAAATATTCGTTGTTGTTTAAACTGATAAATCTATTAACACTTCTATGAGCCAAATACGCGGTAATAATTAATTAAAATAAAGAGAGTATGACCAAGAGAACGTGCACGTATTCGGGCGCCAAAGTAATTGAACGACAAAAGACCGGGAAATGGAAACAGGACTTTGTAGTTCAGCACCCAACCGGTTGAAATATGCCGTGTAAAATTAGAAAAATGCAATTATGTGTCGTCGTGATCGTTCACTTACGTAGTTTGTAAACAAATATTTAGGGCTCTTCGCCAGCTACATAGCAATAGTGCATAGAAGTTAAAGCAGCAAGAGGAAACCGACATGCTTACAATTAAAGTATTTTATGCCACTCATCCCATCAATTTGCCATACGTCGACTTGTATTTGCTCAATCCCCATACCTTAACGTAAGGGGCAGGTTAATATACCTTTTTTTCTTGCAGGTTTCTCGTGCAGTTTGCAGTGTGAAACAGCGAGAGAGCTCTGCTACGAGACGTTTGCAAAGAAACCAGTGGCGTGATCCGAATATGAAACTATATCTCGCGAAAACAAGTCAATAAACAACAACAAGTAATGGAACAAACAGGAAAAATGAAGATCTGGAAAGTACTTAGAAAATGTGTCTCGAAATCAGGGTAACTATTTCCCATTGGTGGAGAGGATTGTCGACAGTGGCGGCAAACAACAATGGCAACAACGATCGAACTGACAATCGGTACGACTGAATCAAAATGGTACCGTTAGATACCTACCCTAGCGAACTCCTCCTGTAGCGGCCAAATATCCCGCTTCTCAAAGGTTGGCTTGACACGGAGATTTGATTACAACACGTATTTATAAACACTCCAAACGAACGAAGAAGACATGAAATACACTGTAGAAGTCACTGTAGATAACACGGTTAAATACACGAATACGAATACAAAACTTACGTCTTACGCTACGATGAAGTACGATAGGATATGGTGCTGTACGGTTAAAAAATCATAGAGAAATCCAGCGCCAAGCGAACACACAAAACGAACCAAACTCCAAAGACCAACTGAAAAACGAGTTATGAATATGATTATATAGCTAGTAAGGTTAACGAATCGAAACGAAACAGGTGGACAAAAGACAAAAAAGCATGGCTGTTGCTTAAGACATGTTTAAACCAGGACTTTCAGAACCGCGGTCTAAACCTTGTTTAAAAAATCGACCCTTATGGTTCGGCGAATAAATTATCATATGGAAATGTTTGCCTCGTGTTTATTTAAAGTTGTCATAAAACTCGCTTGTAAGTTAGTTTCAAGGAAATGCATACTCTTATGCTTCTAAATAATACTAGTATTTTATATTTTTGTGCCTTTAGTTTATAACAAAGGAATTTAAAGGTACCGTTTCGGAACCGAAATCACTCACAGCAATAAAATAGTTCTATTTTGTGGATGCACATTGGAACTGTGGTTTCATCTGGCAAGATGACCCACATGATGGTTTCACAATGAATTGCGCCACATAAGTGCATTCCTTGAATAGTATGAGGGGATCCAGATGTAGTACTGCTGACCACATGTTGAGGTTCACTCACAAAATATTTGTAATACAAAAGAAAAGCAATAACAAACGAAAAAGAAGCTAATGTTATGGAAAAAAAGTATCGATAAGGTAGCGCATACAGCGTTTCGTCACAACCTAGATACTGAGTTGCATTTTTGCAATGTGTTCAACAACTAAAAGGGCAGTGAAAAAGTTTTTTCATTCAACATAACTTTGAAAATACATTAAATTCAACTTAGTATTGAGTATTGATTTTCCTTTGACCGTTTAGATTAATATATTTAAACTCACACAGCTCACTTAGCAATGGATTCTCCTCGTCCTATATTCATAGTGTAGGAAATGTTCTCTGCAAGGTGGCTATAGTGAAGTAGAAATCACTTAAGGACTTTAAATTATCCAGGAGTCATGAAACATATGGTTAATCAAACAGCAATATATTCTATAAAATGAAGTTTGTAATCGCCAGCATTTATCTGAAGCAATCATTTTTCTGTTCGCTGCATTTAGAATAATCCTGAAGAAACTATGAAGACGCAGTTGTTTGCATTTATTAGCTGTTTAATTCTCTTTGCCGTGTTCACGACAGTGACTCGAGCGTTCAGTGGTCCCTTACCAGCGGGCCGAAGAAGGGAATTAGATCAAAAGGTAATCGTAACACGGAGTAGCTAGAAATACGATAATTGCAGATATCCCCTCCTCTGTAGTGGGTTTTTGGAAAGCGGGGTTCTTGTTTACTTTCCGCTTGGAGATTATTTTAAAATCTTTTTTTTTTTACAAACCACGGGTTTGTGTAGCGCCGTCACCATTCGGCCGCTAAAAAAATCTTTGTCGCACGGCAGTCTGGTTTAGTTCAGACAACGTGCACAGTCTGCAATTTTCGTGGACACTATCTGAACTCCAAAGTTCGCTGACACAACTTTTACACGCAACTACAGAATACTCCCGAGACTCGAAAGGCAAGAAAAGCGCAACTAGAATCGTGACTCGATCAGTTTTCCACTGTCAGCAAAATCAATCTTCAACACAATTTTTTTTATAAATTTCTCCAGCCAACGCTGTATCCTAACCACATACGTGTGGATTTTTTTTTCACTTCATAAATTTAAAATACGCTTCTTCGAGTGTAATAAATTTAGAACTGTCCAAGCGAGAGCGCTTGTTTACACGCGTTCGAAGTCTCGCAAAATGTGTGAAAGTTGGCAAGGATTCAATTTTGAACACAACAAGTTTTCAAACCGCGTTTGACGAATTTAAAATCTTTGAAAGAAAAGAAAAATCCCTAAATAATCCAATGTCCGATTGTACTGAGTGAGCCAACCCGGTCATGAAATAGTACAAGGTCCGATTGTATTGAGCGAGCAAATTCGGCCATCCATAGGCAATAATATACAAATAGACTGTCATTGTTTAATTTGGAAAGCAGTGGCCCCTGGCCGGGTTTTTTCTACTTTAATAGCCTTCAAAAAACAAGAGCACTTCAACCCGGTTATATTTCATCCTTGAATACAGTGTGCCAACAAACACGGTGAGAAAAAAGTCAGACTGTCAGTGAAATTATGCAAATATGTCACGAATCGGATGATACAATCTTGCACGAAGGCAGTCTGAAATAGCAGTTCCCGGGGCATCAAACGACAAAATATGCAGCGATTGTTGAAATACCATAATGATAACACTACTAATCATAAATATTACATTTTCCTCGAATGTGATTGGTTCATAAACCCCCCGATTAATCATTAATTGGACACCTATTGTTCTGTAATCGGATACTTCTTTGTTCTGTAATCGGACAGTTGGCTTGACCAATCATAAGCAAGAGTGAAATTTAAATGCACTAATCAGCGTTACACTGATTTTCAGTGGAAAACTCGATTGCCGGTGTGAGTTTGTGGCATCTCGAAAGGCGAATTTTGTTAATTCTTGGACAACTTAACATGCAAGGAACAGTTTGTGGTCAGTCAAAGAACGTGAACAGTCACTATGTAACGAAAGAAGACAGGAAATTTTCGCCGGTCGGGCGCGTTTGTTTAGTTCACGACATCACCAGCATGCTGTGCTATAGACACTCTGAAACTTACGGCTCGGCCAATGTCAATGAACGTCGTTAATTCATTTCAAAATCATGGAAGAAACTTAACTTTGTTGTGATGGACTGTGATGGACAAACGCTCCTCGAGAATTAAGCCGTCAAGAAATCGGTAAGTTTGTATTTGCTGTGCCGACTCGCTAAGATACAGATTTTTTCAGTCTTCAATATATCCTTTGAATGCTTTGGAGTAAACTTCTGTGAAAAAAATAAACTAGTATTCTGAGTTTCAAAGTACCTGTTATGTTAAAAAATGTAAACTTGAAAAGTTGAAAGAAACTGTCTTTCAATTTGTGAGTTCGTGATGGGTTTACTGATTTTTACTGAGTGTACAGAACTTACACATTTTTTACTTTTACTTCAAAAATCCGCATTCAACTCAAGTCATTGGGTAAATTAGCTTCTTTTTCTCAAGTATTTTAAGTTGATACAAGACAGGCCCGTGGCCAGTGCGCTTGTGACGTCATTAGTACAATGAATAGAGACACGCGGGGTCCCGGGAGAGGAACTTTTGTCGTGCGTTTATATGCAAAAGATATTATAGCCGAGTCAGTTTTTGCAAATGACGGATCCAAGAGCTCCCTTTATTTTTCTTGCCCTCTTTTCTTCTAATTTCGGTCAAACAGATATTCACGAAAAAGTGTATTATAATAATTGAGAGAAAACAATTATCGAAGGCCCCGTAGGAATATTCTTCGTTTGCAACAACCCAGTTTTCATTGCTTTCCGATGCACGTGACAGTACTTGTGTGACGCTTTCTATACAACCTGGCAACCTTGTTGAGTGAATTTTCAAGCTGACATGTTTTGTGGAGGAACTGTGTTGTCATTTTGTAATGGGATTGACTGTGGAATACCCGACATCTTAAGTAGCTGTAAGACAGCGTAATAGCCTTATCTCATCTTCCCAGCGTGTGCATCATGTTCAAGTAGCTGTAGCACATTAAGGCCCCGTCCACACTACGCCGGATAAATTTGAAAACGCAACTTTCACTCTGAAAACGCAAGAAATGTTTTCCGTCCACACTGGAAAACGGATAAAATGTTTCCGGGCCCAAATGTATTGTTATTGCTCTACAAACGTCCCTGACAATCTTTGAAACCACTTGACGTGACCACGTGAGTCAGGGTTTTCGAAAAGTTCCGTTTTCAAAATGTTTTTCGTCCACACCAAAACGCAAAGCCGGCGTTTTCAAATTTATCCACTTTGAAGAGCGTTTTCCTAACCGTAAGAATAAAGTTGCGTTTTCAAATTTATCCGGCGTAGGTGTGGACGGGGCCTAAAACATGACACTTCCCATGATGAAATTACTTCGTATGAAAAAGCCATCTCAGACGTTACGCATCCTACATGTACAAGTCTGATCACTAATATGTTCAAGACTGCTATGCATTAAGCTTTAACGCAAAATTCTGGGTCGATACGAAATTAATCTCTATCGGAAGCTGCAGACGTTTGAATACCGTGACAACAAAGGCGTGCATCACGGGCTTGTGGAGCGAACAATTACGGCTCGGATAGTCGGATATCAACCTTGAAGACTTCGAGGTATTCAGTGACAAATATTCTCGATGTAATCGCCTGCCGGTCTTTCCTGCTTTTGTTAAAGCGGCGTGAGTGAAAGCTAAGTAGCTGATGATTCGTGATTCCCCGTTCTATGATATTATGCTCGTGACATTTCATTGACAGATCTTGTATCTTAATCTCGCGTGATATTTGCCTCAATCCTATTAGTAATTCAATATCCTCAGACAATAAACAAAGAACCTTTACTGCACGCAAAACGAAGTTAAACGCCGACTGTTCGTATACGCCGCGCGTTACACAAAGCCGCAGAGTTTCCGACAAAGGGAGACGCTCTGCCCGCAGGGAAAAGTTCAAGTTCTATCAAGTTTCGACACGTCTTCTACTACTTATTCGATGTTCTTTCACACAAATATTGCTCAGAACACAGATACATTGGTTGAAGCGGTATCTATAATCGAGCATTTGCAAAACACAACCCTTCGTACTTTACGGGGGTCCCGCTGGTAACACATCAAGCATTTGTGTACGGCTATTTTCAAGTCTTCCGACGCTTAAAAACAATGCAAGCCAAAATCGCTCTTAAAGTATGGCTTCCGTGCATCCAGAAAGCCAACCGATGATCGTTTTGTTTGGATCAACAACTGAAGGACCGGAATTTTTTTCTATATCCCTTGACAGAGAAAACACATTGTACTTGGTTCTGTGATTTTGATCTCTGAATACGTCTGATCTTGCAATGCCTGTGTTTTAACACATTTTAAAATACAAACGTATCTTAGCACCTCGGTTACTTTTGGCAATCTTCTTTTTGAGCTTCTAGCTTTCTCGCAGCGATGGTTTAGTGATCCTAATTTTCTCTTTCCATTTCCATCTGTGGCTTTTTATTGTTTCCATGTTGTTTACATGCACGTTCACGGAACGCATTAGCATTGTGAAGTACGTAAGCTCGGGTATAATCATGAACTTTTGACGACTTTGGGACATTCTTTGAAATGTATTCTTGTATTAGTCGCCTGCTTTTCTACTCTTGTTCAAAATGCGTGAAAGGTAATTCAATGGTACGTGGCTTGGCTCACGACTTCGTCTTGGAGGACTTCGGTTTTCTTTCACATAAACATTTGTGGGTATACAATAAAACTGAGCGAAGCAAGATCTACCAACGGTCACTTTCTCCTCAGCCATTTCCCAATTTTCAAATAATAACGCCATCTGTTCCACTGATTGTTTGACCTTCATGGCACCGAGCCAAAATGTAGCAACAACAACATAAATGCACGCAGAGTGAAATTTTGATTCCAAACAAAAGTCAGATTTTCTGACGCTTTACTTGTATCAGCAAGAATAATACAAAGTAAAAGAATACAAAGTACCTTCAAGTTCACCCTCATACTAAACAGTTCCATATAATCCGCTATCAAGCGCTTGTCAAGAATCGCCGTCTTTGCACAGGTTCTCGTCTTTGTATCTCGAGCGCCTTCGTTCAGCTTGTTCCTTCAAGTTCTCCAGGTTCTGGATATCAGATTCTTCGTACATTTCTGTACAGTTGTGCATAGTTATGCAGTTCATTGATAAGTTCATTGCATTTGCTTTCATGGCTTTCAATATGGTTTTTGAGGCTGAACGGACCGACCCAAGCCAAAACCGCTCAATGAAATTTAGTATGGGTCTACCGCAGCCGGCGTATGCGTTTGTAAGTAAGATGAGCGGTCCATAAAATAATCCACAGAGCCAACTAAGGGAAGCAACTTGCTGTCTTCAAAATGGCGAAACTGCTCGCCCGCCAAGTCACTTGATCACAACGTCATCACAAATCACATGATAATATCAATCAATCATCGCATGCAGATCTCTAACCCAGAAAAATAAAAAAAAAAAAAAAATCGCTGCATTTTATAGCTTGTGACGTCACAAGCAATAACTGAGAGCTAGATGACTACGAACAAGCGGCGTGTTTACAAACGCCGAACCGTGTGTACGCGCGTGTTAAAATAGATCGGCGATGAAGTACTGGCTTGATGCTTTGTTTTTATGTATAGTACAGGAGAAGACGCTGAAGCTATATGATCATTTCATTCTTAGAAATTGTAATATTTATGATTAATTGGTAAGAGGACTTCGTGTCGTCAGATGTCGGTCTGTAATCATACTCGTGATTATGAAATCAGACTCCCGCGAAGCGCGGTCGTCCGATTTCGTAATCACTCGTATGATTAAAGACCGAATCGGACTCCACTCAGTCCTATTACCATTATTAATAGCATACGCGTACTGTACATTAGTTAGTGTAATTTTTTAAAACTCACCGGTTCCTGAAAGCCATAGCTTTAGCTCTTTTCCAGCAAAGGAAACAAAACCCAAAACACTATTGTTTATGTCTTCAATAATTTCAAAATACACTGTATAGAGCAGTCCTCATACAGTGGGAAAATAGCACTTTCCATTGTATTGTGCATCGTCATCTTGTCAAAACTTGGATTCTGAAAACTACATTCCTGTTATTGTAAAAGGTAAAGTTTGCCACGATGATTGTTCGAGTTCCACCGACTGTATTTTGCTATTCCTTTATGACGAAGTGCCTGCGTTTTAACACAATACTGGCGTCTGGGATTGTGTTCAGGTCGACCAGTGGATGCCTTAAAGAATTCGTTTCACTGCTAGCAAGTTTGCCTCTGATACACTGGCAAACATTCGGGCAGTTTACAGCCGTCCGTCGAACTGCTTGGCCTTGTATCTGCATCTTGTTGTACAAAATCACTTTCGTTTGTACTCTATCGCATGTCACCAAAAAAAAATGGCGGTTTCTGGCCTAAGAGCCTGGGAACGAGGTCGTACGCCAGACTGACTGACTGACAGACTGACAGACAAACATTAAATTTCGAGATGGCGACCCGCGTGGAGTCTCCAAATACGGCGATACTGCTGCATTAGCGTTGTGATTATTTCCCTCGCTTCGCTCGAGGAATAAAATTTGTTCACCTTGTACCTCGAGTCTAGTCACTCTTGTACTATCTCCAAGGTGTGATGTGAGGCTTTTCCTAATAAAATATGATTCTTTCTTTGTACTGTAGGCTGGTAATGCAGTTCGCAATGCGTGCGGGGCAGCGAGAGGACTCGGCTGCGAAAGGTTCACAAGAGAAGACGATGGACCGAATATACAGTAGAAACAAAACTAATAATAATAGATTGTAAACAAGTCACTCTTACAATTATACTCAATTGGAACAAGAAATAAGAAGAACCCGAAATGTTCACTGATCGTTGTAGATCCTTGTTATGTTGTTTACTGATTAAAAGTTTGAATCATGCGACTGTTGTTTAAGTGAATAGACGTTCTCCCTTTTTTGCATTTAATTTACTGCAACAAAATTGGCTTCACTAATTTTTTTTAGTTTCTCTTCAATGAAATGATTGTGCATCCCATAATTCTAAAGTAGGCTGGTCAGTTACTGGTCAGAACTCACCAGGGTTATCAAAAGAGTCTTCATTTAGGGCGATCAAATTATTCATCTTTGAGCCCACTATGAAACCTCCATCGAATATTTGTTCTGAGAGAATGAGCCAGGGTCTAAACAATCACACGAATGAAGCGAATTGCTTTAGATGCACACTGAACTGCAATGCTATTAAAAATATGAACAACATTAAAGAGTGTTATTCTGCCTCACAAGAGCATTATTCTTTAAAAAGCATGGAGAGAAAACTTTCCGATGTAGCACACAATAACTCGTCATGACCAAACATTTGGTATATGTAGAGCGACACTCACTCATACAGCTCTGATTTATAGGAAAGTCTTCGTGGACAACACTTGTCCCGATAAAGCAGCACATACTGTGCGTTTCAGTTACAATCATAGTAGTTCTTTTCAATTAGTTTCAAGTTGAATTTAAACTCATGTAAAGGGTAAATTGCAAACAAAAAAGAAGATTTAAATATCAAAAACGGTTGTTGTTTTGTTATATAGGTAACTTTTATTAGTCGGTTGATGTTTAAACTTTCTTCCATACGAGGTCAGGCAAAAATAAATTGTCCATTAATACTGTCAAAAGTAATCGTGTGATTGCTTTAGTTTTGTGTTTGCTACACTTTGGACTTTAGACTTTGGGTTTTGGTGGCATTCTCGATCAATCAGGAATAAATGCAATACTAGATTGCGCTGTGCTCACGCAATCAAACAAGTACTGAGATAGCACATGGATACTTGTTAATAGAATATCTTTTCTTCAAAGAAAAGTTGATCACAATTTATACTTGACATATTCACGCGTGGTGCTACCGAGAGTGTGTGATTAGTCTTCAACTATAAAAATATTCAACCTAATGTGCATACACTCGATGTCAGAGCGATTGCAAAATACGAATTATTCAACACATTTTTTATTATCTGTTTTTTTTTTTTGTATTTCTTTTTCCATAAGTGTATTCGATCATGCTAAAATTGATTCTGAGAAACTCCTGTGTATGGCGCTGTTTGTGATTCCTACACAATCACGGTTTATGCAGTACGTGACAGTTCAATCAACACGTTTCTATTATCCTTATATTGTGTGAGAAGATTCTCTTCCTGTGTAAAACTTGCCATGCACTCACTCTCAAGATAATCATGAAAGGAATCACTTAACTAGCCATATGTTATGACAGAATTCTCTAGCACCCTTTAATGAAACATAAGGTGAATCTAATAGCATATTTTCTATGAAAGGTGCTAGCGCTCGTACTAGTTCACAAGCTATGTTTATCTTGGCAAATGGTTTGAACCCAGAAGTGTGAACAGTAGGTTGGTTGTGATCGTCCGGGTTAGAGTAGTCTCCAGAAAGACTGTTGCTGGTGACTGACGTTTCAACTACCTGAGCGGAAGTCATCTTCAGAGTCAAGTGAAAGTATTCGTCAGATGGCGGTATATATGTCTCTGGTTGTTGAAGTAATTGGTCCGTTATGTCGGCCTATGGTTGGTCGAGTCGGCTTGGTTGTGTTTCGTTATTGGTCAGTTGATGTTCTGTTGTCCTGTTGATTTGTCTATTATTCGTTCGGTTGCGTTTGATGTCATCTATCAGTCGTTTGTAAGGTGCCGGTAATTGTTGGCATCTGTTGAGTGGTTTCCGTTCTAAGTTTTGTGTACCAGCTTTCCAGTGTAAGTCGTTGGTACTGTGGTTTCCGTTCTAAGTTTGTGTACCAGCTTTCCAGTGTAAGAAGAGTATGTCTTTAGAAACGTTGTTTTTCCTTTACACGTATATACTATATGCAGGAAAATAGAAACGATCAGCATGTCGTTTTCTATGAGAATTGTAAAACTGCTCGATGATTGCAGTACGAGATGTCAACTGTGAAATGTATAACAAACGTCAGATCGAAATATTCATCAAGTAGCATTGTAAAGTAGGAGTTTTGTCATCCTCTAGACCCCGGAGGAACGTGAAATCGTATTTCTAGTTACTCCGTGTTACGATTACCTTTTGATCTAATTCCCTTCTCCGGCCAGATGGGAAGGGACCACTGAACGCTCGAGTCACTGTCGTGAACACGGCAAAGAGAATTAAACAGCTAATAAATGCAAACAACTGCGTCTTCATAGTTTCTTCAGGACTATTCTAAATGCAGCGAACAGAAAAATGATTGCTTCAGATAAACGCTGGCAATTACAGACTTCATTTTATAGAATATATTGCTGTTTGATTAACCATATGTTTCATGACTCCTGGATAATTTAAAGTCCTTAAGTGATTATTCTACTTCACTATAGCCACCTTGCAGAGAACATTTCCTACACTATGAATATAGGACGAGGAGAATCCATTGATAAGTGAGCTGTGTGGGTTTTATATATTAATCTTAATTGTAATGGCTTTGTTTCTCGAACACTTCCCATATCCATTACTATAAATACGTGCCAAAAACATTATACGTTTTATCTGTTCTGATTCCACAATTCTATGGTTCTCTACTCTTGCCTGACTATACTGCCTGATCCATATTTCCAAATATCAAGTTCAACAATGCTGAAGTGCTGACATTAAGAAAATACACCAAGTAAACTAATTTGTGTAACTGCATATATATATAATTATATATATTTATTTATTATATAGACACGACTGTTTTACTGAAAAATATACCGTGCGTAAAATCCATACGAAACTACATCCGGGACCCGAGTGGCGTATTTTCCATATCCTCACTAGTGAGGATATCGTTGGCATCATTTCCCACTTTTGCACGGTTGTTTGTACAATTTATCGTAAAACACTCGTGTCTAATACAATAAAAAGAAAATTACACGGCGGCTTGAAGATATGACTTTTATTTTCTCGTGGTAAAAACAATATTTTACTCACTCGCGAAGCGCTCGTTCGTAAAATATTGTTTTTACCACTCGAAAAGAATTCATATATTCGCGCCGCCGTGTAGTATCCTATATACATATCCTATATATATATATATATATACAGTTTAAACTTATGTATTATTTTGGTGACAAAATTTTATGATTGGTGCGGTTTTGTGTGCATTTTATAGCCATCATCTTTCCCACGATGCACTCGATATTTGTATATACTGATATATATTGGGGCTCTAAATTTCTGCAAACGGCTGTATATATATATTTATTATATGGCTGGAGCTACTTCCGGTGAAATCGCGCGCTCTGATTGGTGTATTTGCCGGTCATTATTTTCCTGTAACGCCCGTGTGCTCGATTACGGACCGGCAGATTGAACATAGGAATCACGAGGTCGCGCAGTTCTTTGCTTTCAGTGAATATGTCGGCTACGTTTGGCTGAAGGCAAAGCGGTAGAACAAGAATATGTAAGAATAAACTACCACCGCGGAAACTAATTTGCAAGCCGAGAAAACGGTTGGAGATGAAGATTTGTTGACTTGGTTTGTGGCATCACGAACGGCGACTCAAGCACCGTATTCTGAGAATTGGTTCACATCTTGCACTACGTGCTAAACACTTAGGCAACGTAGAAGGCACAGCAAACTTCAGTCAAAGAGTGACGTGAACAATCTCAATGAACCGTTTGCGGAGCTACGAGCAGACTGATTATTTGTTGTCGCGGTGCCGCAAGCGGAGTTCATAAAAGCTTACTGAAACTGTAAGTATGGCATTTTAAGAGTGTGAACGCCGTTTCATTTCAACATCTTTGAAGACTTGAGTGAAGGAACTTATCTTTCTGTTAAGAAAACGATAAACTTTTGATTCACACAATTTTCTGTGCCGACGGTTGAGATACAAGATATTGTAGTTTCTTCAATATTTCCTTTGTTTGAATCCCGGAGTTTGAATGTTGTGATCGCATGTTATATATAAACGCTTGGAGCAAATAAAATTTTGTGTTGTAAATCGCTTATCAGAAGAAGAAGAAGAAGAAGAAGAAGAAGAAGAAGAAGAAGAAGAAGAAGAAGAAGAAGAAGAAGGAAAACTATTTTCAGTTCGCCACGCTCGTGGTGGGATTTTTTACCGCGTGACGTTTTCGCTGAACCAAAACCGGCACATTTTGGGCTTGTACTTCAAAAATTTAAGTTCAACTCAATTCATCCGGTGAGTCAAACATTTAATTTCTCTCAAGTATTGTATAAGTTTGGAAAATTGAGAAGCTGTGGTGACGAATTAGTGTAAATGCTGAGTCTGGTGCAATTGCGTACGCGCGTAAATTGTTCCGCGGAGACAAAGTGCTGTTTGATGTTTGTTTTGATGTAAAACTTTGAAGCCATATAATGAACTATTTATTGACCTCGCTTGCTCGGTCTGTACAAAGAAAAAATCGCCCTCGGTCTTGACCGTACGGACTTCGCCGAAGCGGCTCAGTCCGTACGGTCAAAACCTCGGGCGATATTTTCTCCGTACAGACCTCGCGCTCGGTCAATAAGAAGTTTATATATATATATATTTTATATATATATATATATATATATTTTTTTTTTATATATATATAATATTATATTTTATATATATATATATTATTAATATTTTACATCGCACCATCAATCGGTGCACGGGGATAAATATTTGCAATAAATAAAATAGCAAAACATAAATAGCTCTCACGTACACGAAAAATGGGACGGTGTGTATTAAATAATGTCCCTATTAGTTAATGTGTGCTGTACGTTTGTTGGTTCAGCAAAGCCGGGTTTTTTTGTGTAAACAAGAGATCATAATGGTGCCTTGGTGTAAACAGCAATTCTATCCGGGCAATTTTGGCTGCACACAAGACACCGATCGAATATACGTACTTCGACTGCCGTGTATGTTTTTCATTGTGTTTTCATTATTGTTTATCAATTGTTTCTCGATCTTAAATTGTAAAAGATATAATATCTTTGTGTCGTATCACGGTTCGCTGGCGTTCAGTCTCAACCAGCATTTGTTAAGAAGCAGTCTCAAGAGTCGACCTTTTCGAAACCGCCCTAGCTCTGGCTGCAAAATGACTATTCTCTGGCTACTGCACCCTCTTTCCTCCCCCTCCCCCCTCCCACTCCCACTCCTAGGCACCACTGAAGGGCGTAATCCTGGGGTTTGGGAGGAGGGGGGATGTACCGCCCCAGAGGGTATCGTTTTTAGCATTTTAGTTATAAGTTGACTCTTTGGTCTGGAATAGGGTGCAAATTTTGTTATACAGGTCTGAAAAAGGGTATATGTTTGCCTGAAATGAGTTAAGGTTAAAATATTTAGAACCGGGCGGCAAACTCCTAATGATATGAGTAGCCACCCTCCCTTTGGTTTACGCGGCGGAGCGGAATAGTCAATAAAAGCATTTATTTGGTCGTATAAACGAGCCTTCGTTTCAAACCAATGGGCAACTTTTTTTATTTTTATTTTTTCACATATAAAACTATTCTGAATTACTCCGCGTTCTATTGATTGGTTATATTCAAATTGAGAGTCTAAAAGATCAATTTTTGGGCAATAAGAAATATATGATTGTCGCTTGTCACAAACATGCTTTATACTTCCGTATGGATAAATGCGAAAATACTTGTCATAATTTGGACAAGAAGGCGCTTCGATTATGAAAAATATTCCACATTTTATGATTTATCGTAAAAGTTTAAAACAAATTTGTAACCGAGAACAACGCAAGCATTCTATGCAAAAACTATTGTCTCAATATGGGTACTTACTAACTATTGTAGTCTCCTTGCAGCCGTTTTTGTGGTCGCAACACCTGGCTGCGAGGAGACTAATGTTGAGAGTCAAAAATAGGAAATTTATATTCAGCCACGAGCGGAAATACGATAGTTCGAAATCCTATTAACTGGAAACTTTTGTTGGCAAAACAACCATAACAACCACCTGTAATAAACAGCTCGGACAACTAACAATATTCCACAAGGAAGCGCCCGAGCGAAGCATCGTTGAAGCTGATGCAATAACAACGTAACTACCAGATAAGAGCAGGTGACACCATAGATCGTTAAGCTCGAATGATCCCAGAACAACAGATCCACAGGTGGATCGACGCAACTTTGTCCTGGACCCGTTATACGTAGGAATTAAGAAATGTATATATGAAAATTAATGAGTTGCACTCTGCGCGAGGCCATATAACAGAGCCTACGTTGTACTAGAGGGAGACCAGAGAAAGAGAGAGAGCAGAGAAAGCCAGAGAAGGAGAGACAGAGAGAGAAGGATAGGAGAAGAGAGTAGAGATGTGAAGGACAAAGATAAGCTGTTGGACTCTCTGTAGAGTTCAGACCTATGGACGAAATTCTTGTAACTCTCGAGCTGTACTGTGAAGAAAAAGATTAAAGTGCCACCTCAGGGAAAGCCGTTTCAAGCCTCCTTCGCCAGCAAGTCCCCATTACTACTGTACGACACGAAAGTGCTCGGTAACACTATTAGCTAAATTCGATAAAAGCAAGTAGAAAAGATGATTCGTGAAGTTCATTGCAGAATTATTTCACCAGTCTTTAGAAGCTAGGCATATTTGTTATACAGTTTTAAAAGCCATGTATTGGAAAGCAAATACAAACTAGACGAACAAATTAAACTGTCCCAATCAACATTTTAAATATGTCAAAACAGTGCTCAATCGGTCCTGTCTAATAAAATACAAAATAAAACATGAATTATTTACTTTTTTGAATATACGAAGATTCTGAATAGGTGAAAATGCTTGAATACAATTGTCATAGTACGATATGAGATAAAAGATAATAGGGATAGTTCACTTGTTTAAATAAGCTAAATCCTAAACTTCTTTTTCAAGTTTTAGTCATATAATAAGGCCTCTTTAAAACGTAGAAAAAAACAGAAGCTGGTTTGTCTCAAACTTGTATCAAACTTATGATTAAGAAATCCGGGCTTTGTTGCTATAGAGTTTAAAAGAAATAATATAGTCAATCCTTGTTCGATCCCAAACAACCAAAGGTCACCCAAATATAATATTCCAAAGTATTCTAATTTCTTGTAATTATTAGTGTGTGCCTATTTATTGTTATCACAAATATTTCTAATTGTTGGAAACAGCACTTCATAACTCCAAGGAATGGTTCAACAAGAAACACTGTTCGCAGATTGGCAGATGGTATGAGGAAACTTCCCTTACCAACTCTCGTCTATTTATGACGTTCCGCAATCAAGAAGAACAAAGTAAGACAAGGGACGGTCAGACAGCAAGCAATTACAACTATTCATTGTCCTTTTCAGAAATGTTTATCTTTATTTCAGCTGCATTTCAGTTTATTCAGTTTCAGACTATTGTTCTCTTCACGATAATATACATAGTGTTGCTGGATACTGGATCAGTTATCAATATTCATCAAAAGCTCGATCACACCGCAAGGATCTCACAGCTTGACACAAATCTCTCGCAACCCTCACGAACTGTTGGGATAAAAATTATACCGAATCAGAAATGCACACAAAAACCAAGCAACAGTTATGAAATACTGACAAACCAAATTGCATATAATGCCTGCCTTTTTTATTTGCGTAATGTATGTAATATTTAGAAAAATAACTGAAAAAAAAAAACAATGTTAACTTAAAAAGCAAGAAGTATAGATATATTTAGTAAGAATTAAACTCGTGAAATATATTCCAGAAAGACTTCTTCTGAACCGTTTTATTAATATACTTTTGTGAACTCTAATTTCGTGGCGAATTGGACAACAGTTTCTGAGAAGAACACTAAAACAAAAATACAGCTAAATTCGTGTCTTACCTCTTGTTTGTTGATCCCGCGACCGTTAAACTTGGACGGTTGAAATGCAACGCTTTCATCCACTTGAAAGGCCACAAGAAGCAGTACACAAAGTACACCTGAGAGAAGCTTTCCGTTCATCTTGAAGGTTCGGAACTTGTCAACTTTAGGAATTGGGTTGGCTTACTCTTAAACGTGGTCTCACCTGAAACGTGGTCTCTGGTGTTGAGACAACATCGAGAACGCTCCTTATACACCCCCCTGCTTACAGATACATAATGTATATAGTAATGTAGATCCCCTATTATCTTTCCATTTGCCTTCAATCACTATTAAGCAGCAATTTTCCAAACTTTTTTTCTGATAATTAGTGCGTGCCGACCTTTTAGTTTTCGAATAACAATAAAAAGAATCCCAGAGACAATTTCAATAAAAACTATAACTCATACACTGTCCTGATAATTTATCAAGGCGTGTTTCATGCATAATAATAGATCGATGCTAAAGTGTTTTTCCCATGCTACAACTCAGAACATATTTACCCAACATTTTTTTACATGAAGTTACATAGTTGTTCGTACAAATGTCCCCTAACAGGTTGGCTGCGAACTTACAATTATGTTCAGTGCGTGCCCATAATATACAGTTTATATACATATGCTCTATACCTGATCAAACGAATAACAGTTAATTAACTATTATTTTTGCTCAAACATCATTTTCGCCTCACTATTCGATGTGTCATTTAAAAGAACATTCGCGTCAATGCTCAAGCGTAATATGTTAATATTTCCATTATACGGAGAAATGTGGAATAAATTAAACAATCAACTGCTCCTATCATAAAAAAAGGAATAGCAATCTATTACGACGGATCAAATGTGAATACATTCATTATTCTGACTTACTTATGATTGTGAAATACTTACTTTATTATTCTTTATGATAAAAAAAAAGAAAATACTAAACGATCGCCGAAAGTGATAAATGCATGCATAAAATACTCCACTCTAAAAGACAACATATGGTGGGGTTAAGCTGCTCGAAGCAAGAATATGTTAATAGTCCTGTACCAGATGTAAAGCTATTTTTCGAGTTTTGGTAAAACAATGGCTGCCTCCTCCAGTCTCTTCTCTTCCACTTTTTGAAGCGCGAATCGACGCGAGATAGCACGGGGGCGAAGCGCGAGCGACTAGGGACGAAGCCGAGACAATAGGAAAGTTTCATTCACATTTTAAAGTTTAAGAAGCTTTGTGGTTTTTCTTCAGACCTGAAAATCTGAACTTGGCTGGTCAAGAGGATCGGGAAGAAGAAGTACAGGTAATACTTGATCAAGCCCTGACCAACCAAAGAACACTGTAATATAATAATCCAAAGTAGTAATTTTTTGACATAAACAAATTTATGATGGAAAAAAGACTCATTGATCACTTACGCTGAGGAAATACACTGTCCGCAACTTGGCAAATGACCAGATACATTAGAGAATTGCCCGCAAAGATCCCTTGTTCAGTATCTGCTACGCTTCTTTGTTTCTCAGGGGAAATTCTTCAAACTCAAGTGGAAGAGGAAACTAGGAAAACTCTGCTTTTGTCGAAGTAGTACGGTCAGACAAAAACAATCAATCTAACTTTAAAATCGTTTTAAGAACTCTTTATTTTAGTTTGTGTTCCCCAGTTTACATTTTCGAAAGCTAAGGAGAAGAATGCTCTCTGCTAAATCATATACATAATGCAACTGCCAACTTCTGCAAAATCTAGTCTTGCATCCATTCTCAACTATCTACGTCAAATGGTAGATCACACTTCAAGTTTCTTGCAGCTTGGCACACATCTCTGGCAATCCTCACGAACTGTTGAGTTAAAAATACGGCTGAGAAGCTGCCACAGTAACCAAACTACAGTTATGAAATACTGACAGACCAGATTACAAACAACTGCATAAAATGAGTGTACTACATAGACACATAAAAAGGCCACAATGAAAGTAAAAGTATACACAATGGAATCTCAAGCTTCTAACCCTCGATCTTTCGAACTTTCCGATTATTCGAACCAAATCTTGGTGCTCATGGCAAAATTTACCTATTTTTTAACCAATTTCTGTTTCCCGAGGAGGTTAGAAAAATCGGGATTCCACTGCATATATATAAATACAGTAATAAGAATTATATTCGGGAAAATATGACCCACAAGCGCTGTCTCTTGAATCTTTGTTTAAGTAGTATACCATGTGAACTCTATTTTAGCAGCTACTGCTGAAACCATTTGAAAGCTTTTTTCTTATAATTAGTGCGTGCTGACCTTTTAGTTTATTCGAATAAAAATGATACGAAACCCAGAACATTTTTAATAAGAACTAGAAATCATGCGCTGCCCCGATAATGTACCTACACGCATAATGATAGATCGATGCTAAAGTGCTTTTCCTATGCTATAATTCAGAACATATTTAAGCTAACATTTTTCTTTACTTGAAGTTACATATGGTTGTTTGTACAAAATGTCCTCTAACAGGTTGGCTGCAAACTTAAATGTTCAGTGCATGCCCATATTATACAGTTTAATATATGCATATGCTTTATACCCGATCTTAGTCCACAAATTTAATCACTAAGAAACAAATTAAAGTTAATCGACTATCACTTTCGCCGCACTATTCGATGCGTCATTTAAAAAAAATATTGTGAGTCGGCCTCTTTTTACTTAGTGTGTGTTTTAATACAACATCGGTTGCCGTTTCCTAGGAGTGCTTTTACTTGATTTATTAATTTACTTCCCTTATAGTCTATCATAGCTTCCATACTTTCTACAATCTGCAAGGTGTGAATAATTTATAAAATAGATTGTCATGCACCTTTGTTCCGTAACCTTGAGTAATCATTGCTCTTTTTTGTTTCATCTATTCTAAAAGGCCATTGATATTAATTTAGAAAGTCTTCTCTATTTACACTGTAAATTTGAAACAGGCGTTTTAGCCCCAAAATGTAAATAGCCCCACTTTATGAAGGGGCTATTTTGAGCCACGAAGGGCCAATTTGAAATTTGTGGTCAAAATGGCCCTACTAAAATCCAAATTGGCCCTTGTAAAATCCAAAATAGCCCCATTAAAGTACGAATTGACCCCATGTTGGACTGATTTGGCCCATGGGGCTGTATCAGTACCATTGATAAGGGTTGTTCAAAACAGCCTCGGTATGAGTGCTATTTCGGCCCCATTGGGTGTCATGACGAGCTTCACTCTCGCCCTCCTGCTGTATCTAACATTGAAGGTGCCAAAATTCTCAGCAGGGTCCGATATTTGAGCGCGTTCACTTATACGAGCCGTGCTATTTCACTGAAAAAGACGAATGCGTAACTCATGACCGAGCCCCTTTAAGCTAGCCGTCGTTTGGCCGTAGCCGGGCATACAGTATTCAGGATATTTGGATTGAAATATATCAAAGGAGCCCATAAACTCTGTAACAACATATTTTTTTGCAGTATTATTCCTTGCGAGTCAAGGCGCCGCTGATTAGCATAGTATATTCTGTCTGATCTTGTGTAGCAGTTTATTTGTGAATTTATCTGGCTGACTAGCATCTGTTCGTCGGTCCATCAATTTTTTTTAATTTCTTTCTAATGTATCTATTCATACCCATGGTCAGTCAAATTAGGGCCTCAAATCTGGATGAATGGTAGCCTGCCTTGGTACTTCAACTGTTACCTGCCTTTGCAGTAAAGTGCTACCTACATGTTTGTTACACTTTATTGTCGATTTTTTTTTCTATTATTCCTTGTTGACATATTTCAATATTCTGCAAACAGAATGAAGAGTAAGTCGAATGACGAAGCGTTTGTTTAGTCAAAGTTCTATCAAAACTAAAGGCGGAAATTCCTAAGGTTTTGTGAACTACATTATTATGCTGCTAATGTGATGCTTGGGCACCAATATACAAACAACGAAAACAACGGAAAATATGCGGTTGCTCTTGTACCAAAAATCACAATGAATTTTGTGGTTAGTCATTGTCCTGGTTGAATGTCAGATGCTGAGACGAAATCAAACATACTGTATATCCAATGCAAAACGTGCAAATTTAGCATTTACACAGTACTAGATTAGAACAAAGTAGAAACAAAGTCCGTGTTTACAATGGTCGAAATCCACAAAAACAAGCAAATATTCAACTCATGTCTCCTGGCATCGCCAGAAATTTCAGACATCCGGTTGCGCCATCTCGGAAAAGGCATCAGGTTTCACGCTGAGAGCCGCTCAAGAAATAACAAAGAAATGTATGGGATCTGATAATAAATGGCGCTTTTCGCTTAACTGAAGCACGTTCGTAAAAATGTTTGGGCAGCATTCGGAAGAGGAAAGATTCCTAAACACAACAGTACAAAAAATATTTATCTCCGGTAAAATTCGATGTGTACTTTTTTGAATTTAAAATTTCGGCCGACGTAAGAAGGGATTGATAGCAGAATATGCTCAAAACCGGCTACTGTCACTTTTTAAGCTGCATTTAATACAAGAACCTTGGGTACAACGCAAAATGTTTACCCCGTACCTGATTGTCGAAGGATTGAACATCTCCTGTGAAGCCTTAGTCAGTCCCCTGTAGCAAATTCGATGTGTACTTTTTGCGTTTGAATTTGCAGTTCACAGCCATCCATGGCGAATACCTCCCGTGAAATACGCTGACTTCGGATGTTGATATTTTGGGCTAGGTAGCTCCAAATTGCATGAAAATTGCATCAAACGAAAGCTAATCTCAACTAGGTCGTTCAGCGGCACATCTCCTAAACGTAGGAGTCTCTTTTTGAACCGGAGAAACCCATCCCTCCCCCCGCCCACTGGGGCAGAATACGTAACATTGTTGAATGTATGAATGGCGCATGCTCATAGCGCACGACGCTGGGAAAGACCAGAAGCAATCGTGGACGCAAAATGTCCGGAATTTCTGGCGATGAAGCACTCAGGTTTAGTAGCCAGGACTCCTTGCTCAAATGAAACCTGATTGAACTATAAATTATTATTACAACATTCATGCATTTGCTTCTTAAAGGTTGAGGGACTGCATTTTGAGTTTAGGAGCGAAAGCGTTAGCCAGCAAGAAAAGCTGAGTAATATGTGACATATCTTTTTATACACAGTTGATTTTGACAGTTTGACTTAAAACACTTATTTTTTAATCAGAGGCCACAATTAATCCAGCCTTCGCTTCAATACTTGTCTGTTTCTTTTTTTCTTTTTTTTTTAACTGAATGCGTTTCTTCTATCAGGCGTTTGAGTATTCGTGCATTGTAACAAATAGAAAATTAAAGCCGAGGAGTGTAACACGAGACTTGTTTGCAATATTATTGCGGTTTTGTTCACAGCGCGTTCCGTCCATTTGTGACTGCAAACTCAATGCTCAGGACTATTTCGGTGTATTTTTCATTTATAGTAGACAATGGCCATTGCGAAACAAAGGCTACGTGACCAAATGGAAGAAACATTTCATCAGGCAATGTACGATAAGCAGAAGCATTTTATGAGGCAACAGATGTCATGTACAGAGTAAAGCATAAATCGCCATTGTTTTACGGTTAAAGCTCATCATAGCTTTGGTTTCTGTTTTCGGTCTGGTATCTTCCCAGAAGTATTTCGTGTCGCCGCAGAATGTTTTGTCGGAACTAAATAACTAGCGACGACAGAGTTATTACCAATCCGGTATCCATCAAATAATCGAATCTCAAAGCTTCCGCGGTGAACTTTAGGAAGACAAGCCAAAATCATTCCCTAAAATCCAGTTTATCCGTGCATGTTCCACAAAGCCAAACGGTGTTGAGTTTGAATGGGATACAATTAACTTTTACACACAAGCAACAAACATTTCAATAGCCCACATCTCAAGTTGTTTGCGAGGTCAATTTACGTCATCGCATATCATGTGACAATGTGAACCACTCACCGTGTGCTGATTAGCGACCCAGAAAAAAAAAAGAATTTGCAAATTTAAGCTCGCCGCAACCGCTAGCAAAAGCGCTAACGGGAACTGAAACGCACAACAAATCCACAGAGAAACAAACATATCCCTGGAGCACTCAGGTTTCGTAGCCAAGACATTGTGTCAACAAAAACGATTCATTGGGATTTCAATTTTGAGGTCAAATATTTTAGCTTTTAACTCGGGCCGGCTTATAATAAAAAATAAAAATAAAACACAAATACGCCAGGAGTCACATCAGAAAAAGGAAAGGGTGGCAAAAGATTTTTAATTGAAGATCCTCCAGGTGTCGTCCTCTACAGCCTGCCCACAGCCCGTCTTCCGTCGGGCAACTTTTTGGGTTTGAACCGTCTCTTCAGAAAGACCCTTTATTCATAAGACTGTCGCGCATGCAAAAGTAAAGCTACGGCCAATATGTTTCGCTTGTTTTTTACTACCTATAAATTCAGCGTGAACGATTCAATAATTCTCCGGAACTCGAAGTACGCGGGTAGCTCTAGTCGAAACCCTTGCGAACGGGGCACATAAGTTGACTTCACTCGGCAGTGGTTTCAATTTTTTGGATAAAACACCATCACGAAGGAATCACCCTTACTCACCTTCTGGTCTTTTTGTGGATGCTACGGATCTGACGGTACTCTAACTGAGATGTTCACCAACATGCGAAGCAGCTAATATCTACCCTCTTTATGAGTATGAAAGAAATAATTTCAAACGCTTGTAATTATGCGCGTTTCACATTGTGACCCCTGCCGACGGTTTATACAGACTCGTACAACAACAACAACAACGTTTTATTTGCACCAATTTAGAAGAAATTACAATGATTTTTAGGGAAAAGAAAAGAAAAAAGTGTATCTAGGTACAGGTTACCTGTAATAGCCAAGTACGCTAATCGAGACGGATAACCCTGGTTATGAGACGGATAACCCTCGTAACAATCGCTCTACTAATTGACAAAGTTGACAAAAGAAGCCCCGTTGGATTTGTCCATTAATCGGTAGCAACCAGGAGGCCCTGCTGCGAAGGAGAAAATGTGCACTTCTGGCTCGTGATGTGCGAAATGGCTACTGCCTTGTTTGAAGTCTCCCTCAACCAGCTTCTCTTAAAAGCAATTAGAATAAGAAACAATCGAATTGTTTAGCGTATATTTAGGGGTCTTAGTTTTCGAGACACCATCGACGAGCCGCCTGAAAGCTTTGTGTAGGAGAGGAAAAATAAGCCGAGAAGCTCGGAAAACATGTCGGAATAAATAAGCCACAGTTTTCTCTCCAAAAGCCTGGGCGAGCCGCCTGAAAGCTTTGTGTAGGAGAGGAAAACCAGGCCGACAATAAAATACGGAACAATCATGGCGCAACTTCATTACTTGCCCGGCGAGGAATTTGAAGCATATCGAAAGGCGGGAAAAAAAGCAAACCACAAATAGTAAATCCTCACTGTCTCAGAAGCCAAGCAGATACTCCAAAAGCGGCTGTTTCAGCAAAAACGTCGTCCTTCTCGTGTCCGGAATCGAAAATATTTATGCTTGCGTTTTATTTCATCTAGGAAAGCGGAGCAAACATTGTTGTTGACCTATAACATTAAACACTTGCCCAGGCCCCACCGCTTGGGCTGGGAATCACCTCTTTGAGTTACAGATCAAAATTTTTGAAAACAGCTTTTTGAATTGCGCAATCCACTACTACATCAAAAAGCAAAACTTGAATGACCCAGAGAAATCTAAAAAGGGAGGATTCGTTTTTGTCGTTTGAGAGTTTCCTCAAGCTGAGGGCCCTGGGAACGAGTCTGCGACGACTGTCGGTGTGTGCGATTCAACGTAATGGGCATGCGTAGTAGGTCGGGCGCCATTCATTTCAAACGGTTTTTTCTGTGGCGTGGCGCAGTGTTGTGAAACGGTTGAACGTTCATTTTTTTGAACAAGAATAGGGATGCAGCTGTGTGGATATACGTCGAACTCGTTGTTCGATGGCTGTTGGAGTTACGGTCAGGTCAGTGTGCCGTCAAATACAACATCAGCGTTCTGAAGCCCCAACTTCGGAGGATAAACGCGATCAGAATATATTATTTGTACATCTACAAAGGCAACACTCCTCTGGCAGGACGAAGTGATCAGTGTATACAGTCATTTCCTTCAACTCAAAGTTAGACATATTTGTGGAAGGCTGCGTAGAGTACCTGTCGATTACCGTACATTTTGAATGTATGGTCGAAGACTGAAGCATAATGGAAGGACAGAGATGGATTCAATAGGTGAGTGCAGTATAAGTTTTGATGCTATTTTTCTGTCACATTGGTCACATGCACTGTTCTGTATTTGAGATGAATGCATGTATAAATTTCACATCAGATATACGTTTTGCTTGTACACAGTGTATCACCACATAGTGCATGTGACAAAATCGAATTTCCACTTTCTAGCACATGGCAATCAGGCCTAAATCTAACTCCAAACCTAACCCAAACCATAATCCTACTGTTTAACTTGAGGAATATTTTTCAAGATAATCTAAGGGTTTAGACCTTGGTTAGTATACATGTGCTATACAGTGGAAATATAGTGTTGGCTGGCATATGCAATGTAGTCATTACCAAGTATTCGAGTGCTAAAATAAGCTTTCCAACATTTCAGTGTACTGTTTGTTCATGCATTCATCACCTTTCTTTCATGTGCTTTGGAAGAGAATCTGTGCAGGATTGAGACTCTTTAGTCTTGGTACTGTATTCCAGGTTGAAAATCTTATCTAAGATCTTGCCAATATCTTAGCAAGATCTTGACAGGATCTTGGCAACATCATATTTGATCTTAGCAAGACTTTGCAATACACTGTAGAATAGAGATGAATCTTGGCTAAGCAAGATTTTTTTCCATTTTATATGCATTTCTTAATTACTCTGGAGTGAAATATTATCAATTATAACATAGTCGCGATATAAGCCACGTTCTGATTGGTCGAAGAGCGTGCTCCATATCTTTATTGTGCACGCCCGTGCTCAATAATATGACGTAATGGCGTATTGTGTTTTCATTATTGTTTATCAATTGTTTCTCGATCTTAAATTGTAAAAGATAGAATATCTTTGTGTCGTATCACGGTTCGCTGGCGTTCAGTCTCAACCAGCATTTGTTAAGAAGCAGTCTCAAGAGTCGACCTTTTCGAAACCGCCCTAGCTCTGGCTGCAAAATGACTATTCTCTGGCTACTGCACCCTCTTTCCTCCCCCTCCCCCCTCCCACTCCCACTCCTAGGCACCACTGAAGGGTGTAATCCTGGGGTTTGGGAGGAGGGGGGATGTACCGCCCCAGAGGGTATCGTTTTTAGCATTTTAGTTATAAGTTGACTCTTTGGTCTGGAATAGGGTGCAAATTTTGTTATACAGGTCTGAAAAAGGGTATATGTTTGCCTGAAATGAGTTAAGGTTAAAATATTTAGAACCGGGCGGCAAACTCCTAATGATATGAGTAGCCACCCTCCCTTTGGTTTACGCGGCGGAGCGGAATAGTCAATAAAAGCATTTATTTGGTCGTATAAACCAGCCTTCGTTTCACACCAATGGGCAACTTTTTTTATTTTTATTTTTTCACATATAAAACTATTCTGAATTACTCCGCGTTCTATTGATTGGTTATATTCAAATTGAGAGTCTAAAAGATCAATTTTTGGGCAATAAGAAATATATGATTGTCGCTTGTCACAAACATGTTTTATACTTCCATATGGATAAATGAGAAAATACTTGTCATAATTTGGACAAGAAGGCGCTTCGATTATGAAAAATATTCCGCATTTTATGATTTATCGTAAAAGTTTAAAACAAATTTGTAACCGAGAACAACGCAAGCATTCTATGCAAAAACTATTGTCTCAATATGGGTACTTACTAACTATTGTAGTCTCCTTGCAGCCGTTTTTGTGGTCGCAACACCTGGCTGCGAGGAGACTACCTATTAGCTAAATTAGATAAAAGCAAGTAGAAAAGATGATTCGTGAAGTTCATTGCAGAATTATTTCACCAGTCTTTAGAAGCTAGGCATATTTGTTATACAGTTTTAAAAGCCATGTATTGGAAAGCAAATACAAACTAGACGAACAAATTAAAGTGTCCCAATCAACATTTTAAACATGTCAAAACATTGCTCA
Organism: Plumapathes pennacea; assembly: GCA_964036295.1. Classification (NCBI taxonomy): domain Eukaryota; kingdom Metazoa; phylum Cnidaria; class Anthozoa; order Antipatharia; family Myriopathidae; genus Plumapathes; species Plumapathes pennacea. The sequence continues at coordinate 9,598,164 of OZ038469.1, read as the reverse complement.
ATCGGTCCTGTCTAATAAAATACAAAAAACATGAATTATTTACTTTTTTGAATATACGAAGATTCTGAATAGGTGAAAATGCTTGAATACAATTGTCATAGTACGCTATGAGATAAAAGATAATAGGGATAGTTCACTTGTTTAAATAAGCTAAATCCTAAACTTCTTTTTCAAGTTTTAGTCAGATAATAAGGCCTCTTTAAAACGTAGAAAAAAACAGAAGCTGGTTTGTCTCAAACTTGTATCAAACTTATGATTAAGAAATCCGGGCTTTGTTGCTATAGAGTTTAAAAGAAATAATATAGTCAATCCTTGTTCGATCCAAACATAATATTCCAAAGTATTCTAATTTCTTGTAATTATTAGTGTGTGCCTATTTATTGTTATCACAAATATTTCTAATTGTTGGAAACAGCACTTCATAACTCCAAGGAATGGTTCAACAAGAAACACTGTTCGCAGATTGGCAAATGGTATGAGGAAACTTCCCTTACCAACTCTCGTCTATTTATGACGTTCCGCAATCAAGAAGAACAAAGTAAGACAAGGGACGGTCAGACAGCAAGCAGTTACAACTATTCATTGTCCTTTTCAGAAATGTTTATCTTTATTTCAGCTGCATTTCAGTTTATTCAGTTTCAGACTATTGCTCTCTTCACGATAATATACATAGTGCTGCTGGATACTGGATCAGTTATCAATATTCATCAAAAGCTCAATCACACCGCAAGGATCTCACAGCTTAACACAAATCTCTCGCAACCCTCACGAACTGTTGGGATAAAAATTATACCGAATCAGAAATGCACATAAAAACCAAGCAACAGTTATGAAATACTGACAAACCAAATTGCATATAATGCCTGCCTTTTTAATTTGCGTAATGTATGTAATATTTAGAAAAATAACTGAAAAAAAAACAATGTTAACTTAAAAAGCAAGAAGTATAGATATATTTAATAAGAATTAAACTCGCGAAATATATTCCAGAAAGACTTCTTCTGAACCGTTTTATTAATATACTTTTGTGAACTCTAATTTCGTGGCGAATTGGACAACAGTTTCTGAGAAGAACACTAAAACAAAAATACAGCTAAATTCGTGTCTTACCTCTTGTTTGTTGATCCCGCGACCGTTAAACTTGGACGGTTGAAATGCAACGCTTTCATCCACTTGAAAGGCCACAAGAAGCAGTACACAAAGTACACCTGAGAGAAGCTTTCCGTTCATCTTGAAGGTTCGGAACTTGTCAACTTTAGGAATTGGGCTGGTTTACTCTTAAACGTGGTCTCACCTGAAACGTGGTCTCTGGTGTTGAGACAACATCGAGAACGCTCCTTATACACCACCTGCTTACAGATACATAATGTATATAGTAATGTAGATCCCCTATTATCTTTCCATTTGCCTTCAATCACTATTAAGCAGCAATTTTCCAAACTTTTTTTCTGATAATTAGTGCGTGCCGACCTTTTAGTTTTCGAATAACAATAAAAAGAATCCCAGAGACAATTTCAATAAAAGCTATAAGTCATACACTGTCCTGATAATTTATCAAGGCGTGTTTCATGCATAATAATAGATCGATGCTAAAGTGTTTTTCCCATGCTACAACTCAGAACATATTTACCCAACATTTTTTTACATGAAGTTACATAGTTGTTCGTACAAATGTCCCCTAACAGGTTGGCTGCGAACTTACAATTATGTTCAGTGCGTGCCCATAATATACAGTTTATATACATATGCTCTATACGTGATCAAACGAATTACAGTTTTACATTACAATTAACTATTATTTTTGCTCAAATATTATTTTCGCCTCACTATTCGATGTGTCATTTAAAAGAACATTCGCGTCAATGCTCAAGCGTAATATGTTAATATTTCCATTATACGGAGAAATGTGGAATAATTTAAACAATCAACTGCTCCTATCATAAAAAAAGGAATAGCAATCTATTACGACGGATCAAGTGTCAATACATTCATTATTCTGACTTACTTATGATTGTGAAATACTTACTTTATTATTCATTATGATAAAAAAAAGAAATTAGTAAACGATCGCCGAAAGTGATAAATGCATGCATAAAATACTCCACTCTAAAAGACAACATATGGTGGGGTTAAGCTGCTCGAAGCAAGAATATGTTAATAGTCCTGTACCAGATGTAAAGCTATTTTTTGAGTTTTGGTAAAACAATGGCTGCCTCCTCCAGTCTCTTCTCTTCCACTTTTTGAAGCGCGAATCGACGCGAGATAGCACGGGGGCGAAGCGCGAGCGACTAGGGACGAAGCCGAGACAATAGGAAAGTTTCATTCACATTTTAAAGTTTAAGAAGCTTTGTGGTTTTTCTTCAGACCTGAAAATCTGAACTTGGCTGGTCAAGAGGTTCGGGAAGAAGAAGTACAGGTAATACTTGATCAAGCCCTGACCAACCAAAGAACACTGTAATATAATAATCCAAAGTAGTAATTTTTTGACATAAACAAATTTATGATGGAAAAAAGACTCATTGATCACTTACGCTGAGGAAATACACTGTCCGCAACTTGGCAAATGACCAGATACATTAGAGAATTGCCCGCAAAGATCCCTTGTTCAGTATCTGCTACGCTTCTTTGTTTCTCAGCGGAAATTCTTCAAACTCAAGTGGAAGAGGAAACTAGGAAAACTCTGCTTTTGTCGAAGTAGTACGGTCAGACAAAAACAATCAATCTAACTTTAAAATCGTTTTAAGAACTCTTTATTTTAGTTTGTGTTCCCCAGCTTACATTTTCGAGGGCTAAGGAGAAGAATGCTCTCTGCTAAATCATATACATAATGCAACTGCCAACTTCTGCAAAATCTAGTCTTGCATCCATTCTTAACTGTCTACGTCAAATGGTAGATCACACTTCAAGTTTCTTGCAGCTTGGCACACATCTCTGGCAATCCTCACGAACTGCTGAGTTAAAAATACGGCTGAGAAGCTGCCACAGTAACCAAACTACAGTTATGAAATACTGACAGACCAGATTACAAACAACTGCATAAAATGAGTGTACTACATAGACACATAAAAAGGCCACAATGAAAGTAAAAGTATACACAATGGAATCTCAAAGCTTCTAACCCTCGATCTTTCGAACTTTCCGATTATTCGAACCAATTCTTGGCGCTCATGGCAAAATTTACCTTTTTTGTAACCAATTTCTGTTTCCCGAGGAGGTTAGAAAAATCGGGATTCCACTGCATATATATAAATACAGTAATAAGAATTATATTCGAGAAAATATGACCCACAAGCGCTGTCTCTTAAATCTTTGTTTAAGTAGTATACCATGTGAACTCTATTTTAGCAGCTACTGCTGAAACCATTTGAAAGCTTTACAAAGTTTTCTATTCTGAGAAGGATATTAAAAAAATTATTGCACAAATCGTGTCTTTACCTCTCGTTTGTTGTTAATCCCGCGACCAGGTTTAAATGCAACGTTTTGATCCACTTGAAAAGCCACAAGAAGCAGTACGCAGGAGAGAAATACTGAGATAAGTTTTCCGTTCATCTTGAGGGTTGGCAAGTCGTCAACTCTAGGAATTGGGTTGGCCTACTCTGAAACGTGGTCTTGGCTATGGGTGGAGACAAAATATAGAAAGCTCTTTATATACCTCCCTGCTTACAAATAGAATAATGCATATAGAAATATAATTCTCCCTATTCTTTTCCATTCGCATTTAATCAAATTATGCAACAATATTTCAAACTTTTTTCTTATAATTAGTGCGTGCTGACCTTTTAGTTTATTCGAATAAAAATAATACGAAACCCAGAACATTTTTAATAAGAACTAGAAATCATGCGCTGCCCCGATAATGTACCTACACGCATAATGATAGATCGATGCTAAAGTGCTTTTCCTATGCTATAATTCAGAACATATTTAAGCTAACATTTTTCTTTACTTGAAGTTACATATGGTTGTTTGTACAAAATGTCCTCTAACAGGTTGACTGCAAACTTAAATGTTCAGTGCATGCCCATATTATACAGTTTAATATATGCATATGCTTTATACCCGATCTTAGTCCACAAATTTAATCACTAAGAAACAAATTAAAGTTAATCGACTATCACTTTCGCCGCACTATTCGATGCGTCATTAAAAAAAAATATTGTGAGTCGGCCTCTTTTTACTTAGTGTGTGTTTTAATACAACATCGGTTGCCGTTTCCTAGAAGTGCTTTTACCTTATTTATTAATTTACTTCCCTTACAGTCTGTCATAGCTTCCATACTTTCTACAATCTGCAAGGTGTGAATAATTTATAAAATAGATTGTCATGCACCTTTGTTCCGTAACCTTGAGTAATCATTGCTCTTTTTTTGTTTCATCTATTCTAAAAGGCTATTGATATTAATTTAAAAAGTCTTCTCTATTTATACTGTAAATTTGAAACAGGCGTTTTAGCCCCAAAATGTAAATAGCCCCACTTTATGAAGGGGCTATTTTGAGCCACGAAGGGCCAATTTAAAATTTGTGGTCAAAATGGCCCTACTAAAATCCACATTGGCCCTTGTAAAATCCAAAATAGCCCCATCAAAATACGAATTGACCCCATGTTGGACTGATTTGGCCCATGGGGCTGTATCAGTACCATTGATAAGGGTTGTTCAAAACAGCCTCGGTATGAGTGCTATTTCGGCCCCATTGGGTGTCATGACGAGCTTCACTCTCGCCCTCCTGCTGTATCTAACATTGAAGGTGCCAATATTCTCAGCAGGGTCCGATATTTGAGCGCGTTCACTTATACGCGCCGTGCTATTTTACTAAAAAAGACGCATGCGTAACTCATGACCGAGCCCCTTTAAGCTAGCCGTCGTTTGGCCGTAGCCGGGCATACAGTATTCAGGAGATTTGGATTGAAATATATCAAAGAAGCCCATAGACTCTGTAACAACATATTTTATTGCAGTATTATTCCTTGCGAGTCAAGGCGCCGCTGATTAGCATAGTATATTCTGTCTGATCTTGTGTAGCAGTTTATTTGTGAATTCATCTGGCTGACTAGCATCTGTTCGTCGGTCCATCAATTTTTTTAAATTTCTTTCTAATGTATCTATTCATACCCGTGGTCAGTCAAATTAGGGCCTCAAATCTGGATGATTGGTAGCCTGCCTTGGTACTTCAACTGTTACCTGCCTTTGCAGTAAAGTGCTGCCTACATGTTTGTTACACTTTATTGCCGATTTTTTTTCTATTATTCCTTGTTGACATATTTCAATATTCTGCAAACAGAATGAAGAGTAAGTCGAATGACGAAGCGTTTGTTTAGTCAAAGTTCTATCAAAACTAAAGGCGGAAATTCCTAAGGTTTTGTGAACTACATTATTATGCTGCTAATGTGATGCTTGGGCACCAATATACAAACAACGAAAACAACGGAAAATATGCGGTTGCTCTTGTACCAAAAATCACAATGAATTTTGTGGTTAGTCATTGTCCTGGTTGAATGTCAGATGCTGAGACGAAATCAAACATACTGTATATCCAATGCAAAACGTGCAAATTTAGCATTTACACAGTAATAGATTAGAACAAAGTAGAAACAAAGTCCGTGTTTACAATGGTCGAAATCCACAGAAACAAGCAAATATTCAACTCATGTCTCCTGGCATCGCCAGAAATTTCAGACATCCGGTTGCGCCATCTCGGAAAAGGCATCAGGTTTCACGCTGAGAGCCGCTCAAGAAATAACAAAGAAATGTATGGGATCTGATAATAAATGGCGCTTTTCGCTTAACTGAAGCACGTTCGTAAAAATATTTGGGCAGCATTCGGAAGAGGAAAGCTTCCTAAACACAACAGTACAAAAAATATTTATCTCCGGTAAAATTCGATGTGTACTTTTTTGAATTTAAAATTTCGGCCGACGTAAGAAGGGATTGATAGCAGAATATGCTCAAAACCGGCTACTGTCACTTTTTAAGCTGCATTTAATACAAGAACCTTGTGTACAACGCAAAATGTTTACCCCGTACCTGATTGTCGAAGGATTGAACATCTCCTGTGAAGCCTCAGTCAGTCCCCTGTAGCAAATTCGACGTGTACTTTTTGCGTTTGAATTTGCAGTTCACAGCCATCCATGGCAAATACCTCCCGTGAAATACGCTGACTTCGGATGTTGATATTTTGGGCTAGGAAGCTCCAAATTGCATGAAAATTGCATCAAACGAAAGCTAATTTCAACTAGGTCGTTCAGCGGCACATCTCCTAAACGTAGGAGTCTCTTTTTGAACCGGAGAAACCCATCCCTCCCCCACCCCACTGAGGCAAAATACGTAACATTGTTGAATGTATGAATGGCGCATGCTCATAGCGCACGCCGCTGGGAAAGACCAGAAGCAATCGTGGACGCAAAATGTCCGGAATTTCTGGCGATGGAGCACTCAGGTTTGGTAGCCAGGACTCCTTGCTCAAAATGAAACCTGATTGAACTATAAATTATTATTACAACATTCATGCATTTGCTTCTTAAAGGTTGAGGGACTGCATTTTGAGTTTAGGAGCGAAAGCGTTAGCCAGCAAGAAAAGCTGAGTAATACGTGACATATCATTTTATACACAGTTGATTTTGACAGTTTGACTTAAAACACTTATTTTTTAATCAGAGGCCACAATTAATCCAGCCTTCGCTTCAATACTTGTCTGTTTCTTTTTTTTTTTTTTTTTTTAACTGAATGCGTTTCTTCTATCAGGCGTTTGAGTATTCGTGCATTGTAACAAATAGAAAATTAAAGCCGAGGAGTGTAACACGAGACTTGTTTGCAATATTATTGCGGTTTTGTTCACAGCGCGTTCCGTCCATTTGTGACTGCAAACTCAATGCTCAGGACTATTTCGGTGTATTTTTCATTTATAGTAGACAATGGCCATTGCGAAACAAAGGCTACGTGACCAAATGGAAGAAACATTTCATCAGGCAATGTACGATAAACAGAAGCATTTTATGAGGCAACAGATGTCATGTACAGAGTAAAGCATAAATCGTCATTGTTTTACGGTTAAAGCTCATCATAGCTTTGGTTTCTGTTTTCGGTCTGGTATCTTCCCAGAAGTATTTCGTGTCGCCGCAGAATGTTTCGTCGGAACTAAATAACTAGCGACGACAGAGTTATTACCAATCCGGTATCCATCAAATAATCGAATCTCAAAGCTTCCGCGGTGAACTTTAGGAAGACAAGCCAAAATCATTCCCTAAAATCCAGTTTATCCGTGCATGTTCCACAAAGCCAAACGGTGTTGAGTTTGAATGGGATACAATAACTTTTACACACAAGCAACGAACATTTCAATAGCCCACATCTCAAGTTGTTTGCAAGGTCAATTTACGTCATCGCATATCATGTGACAATTTGAACCACTCACCGTGTGCTGATTAGCGAATTTGCAAATTTAAGCTCGCCGCAACCGCTAGCAAAAGCGCTAACGGGAACTGAAACGCACAACAAATCCACAGAAACAAACATATCCCTGGAGCACTCAGGTTTCGTAGCCAAGACATTGTGTCAACAAAAACGATTCATTGGGATTTCAATTTTGAGGTCAAATATTTTAGCTTTTAACTCGGGCCGGCTTATAATAAAAAATAAAAATAAAACACAAATACGCCAGGAGTCACATCAGAAAAAGGAAAGGGTGGAAAAATATTTTTAATTGAAGATCCTCAAGGTGTCGTCCTCTACAGCCTGCCCACAGCCCGTCTTCCGTCGGGCAACTTTTTGGGTTTGAACCGTCTCTTCAGAAAGACCCTTTATTCATAAGACTGTCGCGCATGCAAAAGTAAAGCTAAGGCCAATATGTTTCGCTTGTTTTTTACTACCTATAAATTCAGCGTGAACGATTCAATAATTCTCCGGAACTCGAAGTACGCGGGTAGCTCTAGTCGAAACCCTTGCGAACGGGGCACATAAGTTGACTTCACTCGGCAGTGGTTTCAATTTTTTGGATAAAACACCATCACGAAGGAATCACCCTTACTCGCCTTCTGTTTTTTTTTGTGGATGCTACGGATCTGATGGTACTCTAACTGAGATGTTCACCAACATGCGAAGCAGCTAATATCTACCCTCTTTATGAGTATGAAAGAAATAATTTCAAACGCTTGTAATTATGCGCGTTTCACATTGTGACCCCTGCCGACGGTTTATACAGACTCGTAACAATCGCTCTACTAATTGGCAAAGTTGACAAAAGAAACCCCGTTGGATTTGTCCATTAATCGGTAGCAACCAGGAGGCCCTGCTGCGAAGGAGAAAATGTGCACTTCTGGCTCGTGATTTGCGAAATGGCTACTGCCTTGTTTGAAGTCTCCCTCGACCAGCTTCTCTTAAAAGCAATTAGAATAAGAAACAATCGAATTGTTTAGCGTATATTTAGGGGTCTTAGTTTTCGAGACAACATCGACGAGCCGCCTGAAAGCTTTGTGTAGGAGAGGAAAAATAGGCCGAGAAGCTCGGAAAACATGTCGGAATAAATAAGCCACAGTTTTCTCTCCAAAAGCCTGGGCGAGCCGCCTGAAAGCTTTGTGTAGGAGAGGAAAACCAGGCCGACAATAAAATACGGAACAATCATGGCGCAACTTCATTACTTGCCCGGCGAGGAATTTGAAGCATATCGAAAGGCGGGAAAAAAAGCAAACCACAAATAGTAAATCCTCACTGTCTCAGAAGCCAAGCAGATACTCCAAAAGCGGCTGTTTCAGCAAAAACGTCGTCCTTCTCGTGTCCGGAATCGAAAATATTTATGCTTGCGTTTTATTTCATCTAGGAAAGCGGAGCAAACATTGTTGTTGACCTAACTCTTATAACATTAAACACTCGCCCAGGCCCCACCGCTTGGGCTGGGAATCACCTCTTTGAGTTACAGATCAAAATTTTTGAAAACAGGTTTTTGGATTGCGCAATCCACTACTACATCAAAAAGCAAAACTTGAATGACCCAGAGAAATCTGAAAAGAGAGGATTCGTTTTTGTCGTTTGAGAGTTTCCTCAAGCTGAGGGCCCTGGGAACGAGTCTGCGACGACTGTCGGTGTGTGCGATTCAGCGTAATAGGCATGCGTAGTAGGTCGGGCGCCATTCATTTCAAACGGTTTTTTCTGTGGCGTGGCGCAGTGTTGTGAAACGGTTGAACGTTCATTTTTTGAGCAAGAATAGGGATGCAGCTGTGTGGATATACGTCGAACTCGTTGTTCGATGGCTGTTGGAGTTACGGTCAGGTCAGTGTGCCGTCAAATACAACATCAGCGTTCTGCAGCCCCAACTTCGGAGGATAAACGCAATCAGAATGTATTATTTGTACATCTACAAAGGCAACACTCCTCTGGCAGGACGAAGTGATCAGTGTATACAGTCATTTCCTTCAACTCAAAGTTAGACATATTTGTGGAAGGCTGCGTAGAGTACCTGTCGATTACCGTACATTTTGAATGTATGGTCGAAGACTGAAGCATAATGGAAGGACAGAGATGGATTCAATAGGTGAGTGCAGTATAAGTTTTGATGCTATTTTTCTGTCACATTGGTCACATGCACTGTTCTGTATTTGAGATGAATGCATGTTGGAATTTCACATCAGATATACGTTTTGCTTGTACACAGTGTATCACCACATAGTGCATGTGACAAAATCGAATTTCCACTTTCTAGCACATGGCAATCAGGCCTAAATCTAACTCCAAACCTAACCCAAACCATAATCCTACTGTTTAACTTGAGGAATATTTTTCAAGATAATCTAAGGGTTTAGACCTTGGTTAGTATACATGTGCTATACAGTGGAAATATAGTGTTGGCTGGCATATGCAATGTAGTCATTACCAAGTGTTCGAGTGCTAAAATAAGCTTTCCAACATTTCAGTGTACTGTATGTTCATGCATTCATCACCTTTCTTTCATGTCCTTTGGAAGAGAATCTGTGCAGGGTTGAGACTCTTTAGTCTTGGTACTGTATTCCAGGTTGAAAATCTTATCTAAGATCTTGCCAATATCTTAGCAAGATCTTGACAGGATCTTGGCAAGATCATATTAGATCTTAGCAAGACTTTGCAATACACTGTAGAATAGAGAGGAATCTTGGCTAAGCAAGATTTTTTTTCCATTTTATATGCACTTCTTAATTACTCTGGAGTGAAATATTATCAATTATAACATAGTCGCGATATAAGCCACGTTCTGATTGGTCGAAGAGCGTGCTCCATAACTTTATCGTGCACGCCCGTGCTCAATAATATGACGTGATGGCGTATTGTGTTTTCATTATTGTTTATCAATTGTTTCTCGATCTTAAATTGTAAAAGATAGAATATCTTTGTGTCGTATCACGGTTCGCTGGCGTTCAGTCTGAACCAGCATTTGTTAAGAAGCAGTCTCAAGAGTCGAACTTTTCGAAACCGCCCTAGCTCTGGCTGCAAAATGACTATTCTCTGGCTACTGCACCCTCTTTCCTTCCCCTCCCCCCTCGCACTCCCACTCCTAGGCACCACTGAAGGGCGTAATCCTGGGGTTTGGAAGGAGGGGGGATGTACCGCCCCAGAGGGTATCGCTTTTAGCATTTTAGTTATAAGTTGACTCTTTGGTCTGGAATAGGGTGCAAATTTTGTTATACAGGTCTGAAAAAGGGTATATGTTTGCCTGAAATGAGTTAAGGTTTAAATATTTAGAACCGGGCGGCAAACTCCTAATGATATGAGTAGCCACCCTCCCTTTGGTTTACGCGGCGGAGCGGAATAGTCAATAAAAGCTTTATTTAGTCGTATAAACAAGCCTTCGTTTCACACCAATGGGCAACTTTTTTTATTTTTATTTTTTCACATATAAAACTATTCTGAATTACTCCGCGTTCTATTGATTGGTTATACTCAAATTGAGAGTCTAACAGATCAATTTTTGGGCAATAAGAAATATATGATTGTCGCTTGTCACAAACATGTTTTATACTTTCATATGGATAAATGCGAAAATGCTTGTCATAATTTGGACAAGAAGGCGCTTCGATTATGAAAAATATTCCGCATTTTATGATTTATCGTAAAACTTTAAAACAAATTTGTAACCGAGAACAACGCAAGCATTCTATGCAAAAACTATTGTCTCAATATGGGTACTTACTAACTATTGTAGTCTCCTTGCAGCCGTTTTTGTGGTCGCAACACCTGGCTGCGAGGAGACTACCTATTAGCTAAATTAGATAAAAGCAAGTAGAAAAGATGATTCGTGAAGTTCATTGCAGAATTATTTCACCAGTCTTTAGAAGCTAGGCATATTTGTTATACAGTTTTAAAAGCCATGTATTGGAAAGCAAATACAAACTAGACGAACAAATTAAACTGTCCCAATCAACATTTTAAATATGTCAAAACATTGCTCAATCGGTCCTGTCTAATAAAATACAAAATAAAACATGAATTATTTACTTTTTTGAATATACGAAGATTCTGAATAGGTGAAAATGCTTGAATACAATTGTCATAGTACGCTATGAGATAAAAGATAATAGGGATAGTTCACTTGTTTAAATAAGCTAAATCCTAAACTTCTTTTTCAAGTTTTAGTCAGATAATAAGGCTTCTTTAAAACGTAGAAAAAAACAGAAGCTGGTTTGTCTCAAACTTGTATCAAACTTATGATTAAGAAATCCGGGCTTTGTTGCTATAGAGTTTAAAAGAAATAATATAGTCAATCCTTGTTCGATCCAAACATAATATTCCAAAGTATTCTAATTTCTTGTAATTATTAGTGTGTGCCTATTTATTGTTATCACAAATATTTCTAATTGTTGGAAACAGCACTTCATAACTCCAAGGAATGGTTCAACAAGAAACACTGTTCGCAGATTGGCAGATGGTATGAGGAAACTTCCCTTACCAACTCTCGTCTATTTATGACGTTCCGCAATCAAGAAGAACAAAGTAAGACAAGGGACGGTCAGACAGCAAGCAGTTACAACTATTCATTGTCCTTTTCAGAAATGTTTATCTTTATTTCAGCTGCATTTCAGTTTATTCAGTTTCAGACTATTGCTCTCTTCACGATAATATACATAGTGCTGCTGGATACTGGATCAGTTATCAATATTCATCAAAAGCTCGATCACACCGCAAGGATCTCACAGCTTAACACAAATCTCTCGCAACCCTCACGAACTGTTGGGATAAAAATTATACCGAATCAGAAATGCACATAAAAACCAAGCAACAGTTATGAAATACTGACAAACCAAATTGCATATAATGCCTGCCTTTTTAATTTGCGTAATGTATGTAATATTTAGAAAAATAACTGAAAAAAAAAAACAATGTTAACTTAAAAAGCAAGAAGTATAGATATATTTAATAAGAATTAAACTCGTGAAATATATTCCAGAAAGACTTCTTCTGAACCGTTTTATCAATATACTTTTGTGAACTCTAATTTCGTGGCGAATTGGACAACAGTTTCTGAGAAGAACACTAAAACAAAAATACAGCTAAGTTCGTGTCTTACCTCTTGTTTGTTGATCCCGCGACCGTTAAACTTGGACGGTTGAAATGCAACGCTTTCATCCACTTGAAAGGCCACAAGAAGCAGTACACAAAGTACACCTGAGAGAAGCTTTCCGTTCATCTTGAAGGTTCGGAACTTGTCAACTTTAGGAATTGGGCTGGTTTACTCTTAAACGTGGTCTCACCTGAAACGTGGTCTCTGGTGTTGAGACAACATCGAGAACGCTCCTTATACACCACCTGCTTACAGATACATAATGTATATAGTAATGTAGATCCCCTATTATCTTTCCATTTGCCTTCAATCACTATTAAGCAGCAATTTTCCAAACTTTTTTTCTGATAATTAGTGCGTGCCGACCTTTTAGTTTTCGAATAACAATAAAAAGAATCCCAGAGACAATTTCAATAAAAGCTATAAGTCATACACTGTCCTGATAATTTATCAAGGCGTGTTTCATGCATAATAATAGATTGATGCTAAAGTGTTTTTCCCATGCTACAACTCAGAACATATTTACCCAACATTTTTTTACATGAAGTTACATAGTTGTTCGTACAAATGTCCCCTAACAGGTTGGCTGCGAACTTACAATTATGTTCAGTGCGTGCCCATAATATACAGTTTATATACATATGCTCTATACGTGATCAAACGAATTACAGTTTTACATTACAATTAACTATTATTTTTGCTCAAATATTATTTTCGCCTCACTATTCGATGTGTCATTTAAAAGAACATTCGCGTCAATGCTCAAGCGTAATATGTTAATATTTCCATTATACGGAGAAATGTGGAATAATTTAAACAATCAACTGCTCCTATCATAAAAAAAGGAATAGCAATCTATTACGACGGATCAAATGTCAATACATTCATTATTCTGACTTACTTATGATTGTGAAATACTTACTTTATTATTCATTATGATAAAAAAAAGAAATTAGTAAACGATCGCCGAAAGTGATAAATGCATGCATAAAATACTCCACTCTAAAAGACAACATATGGTGGGGTTAAGCTGCTCGAAGCAAGAATATGTTAATAGTCCTGTACCAGATGTAAAGCTATTTTTTGAGTTTTGGTAAAACAATGGCTGCCTCCTCCAGTCTCTTCTCTTCCACTTTTTGAAGCGCGAATCGACGCGAGATAGCACGGGGGCGAAGCGCGAGCGACTAGGGACGAAGCCGAGACAATAGGAAAGTTTCATTCACATTTTAAAGTTTAAGAAGCTTTGTGGTTTTTCTTCAGACCTGAAAATCTGAACTTGGCTGGTCAAGAGGTTCGGGAAGAAGAAGTACAGGTAATACTTGATCAAGCCCTGACCAACCAAAGAACACTGTAATATAATAATCCAAAGTAGTAATTTTTTGACATAAACAAATTTATGATGGAAAAAAGACTCATTGATCACTTACGCTGAGGAAATACACTGTCCGCAACTTGGCAAATGACCAGATACATTAGAGAATTGCCCGCAAAGATCCCTTGTTCAGTATCTGCTACGCTTCTTTGTTTCTCAGCGGAAATTCTTCAAACTCAAGTGGAAGAGGAAACTAGGAAAACTCTGCTTTTGTCGAAGTAGTACGGTCAGACAAAAACAATCAATCTAACTTTAAAATCGTTTTAAGAACTCTTTATTTTAGTTTGTGTTCCCCAGTTTACATTTTCGAAGGCTAAGGAGAAGAATGCTTTCTGCTAAATCATATACATAATGCAACTGCCAACTTCTGCAAAATCTAGTCTTGCATCCATTCTCAACTATCTACGTCAAATGGTAGATCACACTTCAAGTTTCTTGCAGCCTGGCACACATCTCTGGCAATCCTCACGAACTGCTGAGTTAAAAATACGGCTGAGAAGCTGCCACAGTAACCAAACTACAGTTATGAAATACTGACAGACCAGATTACAAACAACTGCATAAAATGAGTGTACTACATAGACACATAAAAAGGCCACAATGAAAGTAAAAGTATACACAATGGAATCTCAAGCTTCTAACCCTCGATCTTTCGAACTTTCCGATTATTCGAACCAAATCTTGGTGCTCATGGCAAAATTTACCTATTTTTTAACCAATTTCTGTTTCCCGAGGAGGTTAGAAAAATCGGGATTCCACTGCATATATATAAATACAGTAATAAGAATTATATTCGAGAAAATATGACCCACAAGCGCTGTCTCTTAAATCTTTGTTTAAGTAGTATACCATGTGAACTCTATTTTAGCAGCTACTGCTGAAACCATTTGAAAGCTTTACAAAGTTTTCTATTCTGAGAAGGATATTAAAAAAATTATTGCACAAATCGTGTCTTTACCTCTCGTTTGTTGTTAATCCCGCGACCAGGTTTAAATGCAACGTTTTGATCCACTTGAAAAGCCACAAGAAGCAGTACGCAGGAGAGAAATACTGAGATAAGTTTTCCGTTCATCTTGAGGGTTGGCAAGTCGTCAACTCTAGGAATTGGGTTGGCCTACTCTGAAACGTGGTCTTGGCTATGGGTGGAGACAAAATATAGAAAGCTCTTTATATACCTCCCTGCTTACAAATAGAATAATGCATATAGAAATATAATTCTCCCTATTCTTTTCCATTCGCATTTAATCAAATTATGCAACAATATTTCAAAATTTTTTTTTCATAATTAGTGCGTGCTGACCTTTTAGTTTATTCGAATAAAAATAATACGAAACCCAGAACATTTTTAATAAGAACTAGAAATCATGCGCTGCCCCGATAATGTACCTACACGCATAATGATAGATCGATGCTAAAGTGCTTTTCCTATGCTATAATTCAGAACATATTTAAGCTAACATTTTTCTTTACTTGAAGTTACATATGGTTGTTTGTACAAAATGTCCTCTAACAGGTTGACTGCAAACTTAAATGTTCAGTGCATGCCCATATTATACAGTTTAATATATGCATATGCTTTATACCCGATCTTAGTCCACAAATTTAATCACTAAGGAACAAATTAAAGTTAATCGACTATCACTTTCGCCACACTATTCGATGCGTCATTAAAAAAAAATATTGTGAGTCGGCCTCTTTTTACTTAGTGTGTGTTTTAATACAACATCGGTTGCCGTTTCCTAGGAGTGCTTTTACTTTATTTATTAATTTACTTCCCTTACAGTCTGTCATAGCTTCCATACTTTCTACAATCTGCAAGGTGTGAATAATTTATAAAATAGATTGTCATGCACCTTTGTTCCGTAACCTTGAGTAATCATTGCTCTTTTCTTGTTTCATCTATTCTAAAAGGCTATTGATATTAATTTAAAAAGTCTTCTCTATTTATACTGTAAATTTGAAACAGGCGTTTTAGCCCCAAAATGTAAATAGCCCCACTTTATGAAGGGGCTATTTTGAGCCACGAAGGGCCAATTTAAAATTTGTGGTCAAAATGGCCCTACTAAAATCCACATTGGCCCTTGTAAAATCCAAAATAGCCCCATCAAAATACGAATTGACCCCATGTTGGACTGATTTGGCCCATGGGGCTGTATCAGTACCATTGATAAGGGTTGTTCAAAACAGCCTCGGTATGAGTGCTATTTCGGCCCCATTGGGTGTCATGACGAGCTTCACTCTCGCCCTCCTGCTGTATCTAACATTGAAGGTGCCAATATTCTCAGCAGGGTCCGATATTTGAGCGCGTTCACTTATACGCGCCGTGCTATTTTACTAAAAAAGACGCATGCGTAACTCATGACCGAGCCCCTTTAAGCTACCCGTCGTTTGGCCGTAGCCGGGCATACAGTATTCAGGAGATTTGGATTGAAATATATTTGAAAGAAGCCCATAGACTCTGTAATAACATATTTTATTGCAGTATTATTCCTTGCGAGTCAAGGCGCCGCTGATTAGCATAGTATATTCTGTCTGATCTTGTGTAGCAGTTTATTTGTGAATTCATCTGGCTGACTAGCATCTGTTCGTCGGTCCATCTATTTTTTTTAATTTCTTTCTAATGTATCTATTCATACCCGTGGTCAGTCAAATTAGGGCCTCAAATCTGGATGAATGGTAGCCTGACTTGGTACTTCAACTGTTACCTGCCTTTGCAGTAAAGTGCTGCCTACATGTTTGTTACACTTTATTGTCGACTTTTTTTCTACTAGAAATACGATAATCGTAGAAACCCCCTCACTCTGCCATTGATGGGACTTTTACTTTGGTAACTCCCAACAAGAGTAGCCTTTGTTTTACCGAAATGACGACTCAATCTTTTCTTCGAACTCAAGTGCTACACGCAAAGGAAGGAGAAAAAGAATGGTGTGTTATACTTTTGCGTTGAAAAAAGAATCGATTGCGTGACGAAGTACGTATTTCCCACGGTCGGCACGTCAAATTAATTCATACAGTCTGCCAAGCACGTTCTCAAAATTTAATACTCAAAGTTTGAAGTTGGTAAAAAAGGAACACTGATTTTCTAATTTTGAATTCATAGGCAGTACAATTAAATAGGCTTCCTGTGCGATTTGATTTTACTCTGGAAGGCATTCACCAGACTCAGGCATGCATATTTAATAGGCTCGAATTGTTTTGCATGTGAACCCACTCAAAACAGCAAGATTTCTCCCAGAATCAAAGCAAAACTTGAACAGTTTACTTCAAATTATACACGGGCTTCAGACCCAGTAATACTTCTAAGGGCTTGTGAACGATTCTCGCTGCAATCACCGCGTGTCAGATTACAGAAAAATAAGACATCTGACTAAATCATTCAAGGCTCCAAGTTCCGATTGCTCTGAGCAAATACGGTAGCCGAAACTGGCGACAGAAGCGTAGTAAAACAATACTTCGAAGGAAAATGATCAGCATACAGATTTTAATACATTCTTGAAGTGACCGAGTTACAAGCTATACGGGATAGAATATATTTGTCACGGTGATTGTTCAATTTCCACTGACTAACCTTTGTTGCTTGTCCTTTCTAAATAAGTATCTGAGTTTAACACAAAACGGCGTCTGAAGCTCCCGATTTCCTTTCAAGCGCTGTTCCCTTTGCGGAGTTGTCTGTGTTACCTGCTTCTGTTCATGTCGCTTTTGGTCGGCATTCATGCGCTGTTGTCTTTGCGGAGTCTTCTTTTCGGCCCGCTTTTTCTCCTGAAGGTCTCGATTCGCTTTCAAGCGCTGTTCTCTTTGCGGAGTTGTCTGTGTTACCCGCTTCTCTTCATGTCGCTTTCGATCGGCATTCATGCGCTGTTTTCTCTGCGGAGTCTTTTCTTCGGTCCGCTTTTGCTCTTGAAGTGCCTGTTCCCTTCTCTTTTGAAGACGAGCTTCGCGAGACCGTTCTGTTTCAAGTTTTCTAGTTTTCAAATTCATTTTCGTGAGCGCAGTTACGTACAATTATTGCTTTGTTCAAATCTTTCTTAAAAACATGGCGGTGACGCGTCGATAGCCTTATTTGGACATTGCCTTAGGCACCTGGCCTAAAAAGGTCGCATCGCACAAACACACAAACACACAAACAAACACACGAACATTAGATTTCGAGATGGCGACGCGCTTGGAGTCTTCAAATGAGCCGACTATGATGCATTAGCGTCGTAAATATTTCCCTCACTTCGTTCGGGGATTATTCCTTGTTGACATATTTCAATATTCTGCAAACAGAATGAAGAGTAAGTCGAATGACGAAGCGTTTGTTTAGTCAAAGTTCTATCAAACCTAAAGGCGGAAATTCCTAAGGTTTTGTGAACTACATTATTATGCTGCTAATGTGATGCTTGGGCACCAATATACAAACAACGAAAACAACGGAAAATATGCGGTTGCTCTTGTACCAAAAATCACAATGAATTTTGTGGTTAGTCATTGTCCTGGTTGAATGTCAGATGCTGAGACGAAACCAAACATACTGTATATCCAATGCAAAACGTGCAAATTTAGCATTTACACAGTAATAGATTAGAACAAAGTAGAAACAAAGTCCGTGTTTACAATGGTCGAAATCCACAGAAACAAGCAAATATTCAACTCATGTCTCCTGGCATCGCCAGAAATTTCAGACATCCGGTTGCGCCATCTCGGAAAAGGCATCAGGTTTCACGTTGAGAGCCGCTCAAGAAATAACAAAGAAATGTATGGGATTTGATAATAAATGGCGCTTTTCGCTTAACTGAAGCACGTTCGTAAAAATATTTGGGCAGCATTCGGAAGAGGAAAGCTTCCTAAACACAACAGTACAAAAAATATTTATCTCCGGTAAAATTCGATGTGTACTTTTTTGAATTTAAAATTTCGGCCGACGTAAAAAGGGATTGATAGCAGAATATGCTCAAAACCGGCTACTGTCACTTTTTAAGCTGCATTTAATACAAGAACCTTGTGTACAACGCAAAATGTTTATCCCGTACCTGATTGTCGAAGGATTGAACATCTCCTGTGAAGCCTCAGTCAGTCCCCTGTAGCAAATTCGATGTGTACTTTTTGCGTTTGAATTTGCAGTTCACAGCCATCCATGGCAAATACCTCCCGTGAAATACGCTGACTTCGGATGTTGATATTTTGGGCTAGGAAGCTCCAAATTGCATGAAAATTGCATCAAACGAAAGCTAATTTCAACTAGGTTGTTCAGCGGCACATCTCCTAAACGTAGGAGTCTCTTTTTGAACCGGAGAAACCCATCCCTCCCCAGCCCCACTGGGGCAGAATACGTAACATTGTTGAATGTATGAATGGCGCATGCTCATAGCGCACGCCGCTGGGAAAGACCAGAAGCAATCGTGGACGCAAAATGTCCGGAATTTCTGGCGATGGAGCACTCAGGTTTGGTAGCCAGGACTCCTTGCTCAAAATGAAACCTGATTGAACTATAAATTATTATTACAACATTCATGCATTTGCTTCTTAAAGGTTGAGGGACTGCATTTTGAGTTTAGGAGCGAAAGCGTTAGCCAGCAAGAAAAGCTGAGTAATACGTGACATATCATTTTATACACAGTTGATTTTGACAGTTTGACTTAAAACACTTATTTTTTAATCAGAGGCCACAATTAATCCAGCCTTCGCTTCAATACTTGTCTGTTTCTTTTTTCTTTTTTTTTTTAACTGAATGCGTTTCTTCTATCAGGCGTTTGAGTATTCGTGCATTGTAACAAATAGAAAATTAAAGCCGAGGAGTGTAACACGAGACTTGTTTGCAATATTATTGCGGTTTTGTTCACAGCGCGTTCCGTCCATTTGTGACTGCAAACTCAATGCTCAGGACTATTTCGGTGTATTTTTCATTTATAGTAGACAATGGCCATTGCGAAACAAAGGCTACGTGACCAAATGGAAGAAACATTTCATCAGGCAATGTACGATAAACAGAAGCATTTTATGAGGCAACAGATGTCATGTACAGAGTAAAGCATAAATCGTCATTGTTTTACGGTTAAAGCTCATCATAGCTTTGGTTTCTGTTTTCGGTCTGGTATCTTCCCAGAAGTATTTCGTGTCGCCGCAGAATGTTTTGTCGGAACTAAATAACTAGCGACGACAGAGTTATTACCAATCCGGTATCCATCAAATAATCGAATCTCAAAGCTTCCGCGGTGAACTTTAGGAAGACAAGCCAAAATCATTCCCTAAAATCCAGTTTATCCGTGCATGTTCCACAAAGCCAAACGGTGTTGAGTTTGAATGGGATACAATAACTTTTACACACAAGCAACGAACATTTCAATAGCCCACATCTCAAGTTGTTTGCGAGGTCAATTTACGTCATCGCATATCATGTGACAATTTGAACCACTCACCGTGTGCTGATTAGCGAATTTGCAAATTTAAGCTCGCCGCAACCGCTAGCAAAAGCGCTAACGGGAACTGAAACGCACAACAAATCCACAGAAACAAACATATCCCTGGAGCACTCAGGTTTCGTAGCCAAGACATTGTGTCAACAAAAACGATTCATTGGGATTTCAATTTTGAGGTCAAATATTTTAGCTTTTAACTCGGGCCGGCTTATAATAAAAAATAAAAATAAAACACAAATACGCCAGGAGTCACATCAGAAAAAGGAAAGGGTGGAAAAATATTTTTAATTGAAGATCCTCCAGGTGTCGTCCTCTACAGCCTGCCCACAGCCCGTCTTCCGTCGGGCAACTTTTTGGGTTTGAACCGTCTCTTCAGAAAGACCCTTTATTCATAAGACTGTCGCGCATGCAAAAGTAAAGCTAAGGCCAATATGTTTCGCTTGTTTTTTACTACCTATAAATTCAGCGTGAACGATTCAATAATTCTCCGGAACTCGAAGTACGCGGGTAGCTCTAGTCGAAACCCTTGCGAACGGGGCACATAAGTTGACTTCACTCGGCAGTGGTTTCAATTTTTTGGATAAAACACCATCACGAAGGAATCACCCTTACTCGCCTTCTGTTTTTTTTGTGGATGCTACGGATCTGATGGTACTCCAACTCAGATGTTCACCAACATGCGAAGCAGCTAATATCTACCCTCTTTATGAGTATGAAAGAAATAATTTCAAACGCTTGTAATTATGCGCGTTTCACATTGTGACCCCTGCCGACGGTTTATACAGACTCGTAACAATCGCTCTACTAATTGGCAAAGTTGACAAAAGAAGCCCCGTTGGATTTGTCCATTAATCGGTAGCAACCAGGAGGCCCTGCTGCGAAGGAGAAAATGTGCACTTCTGGCTCGTGATGTGCGAAATGGCTACTGCCTTGTTTGAAGTCTCCCTCAACCAGCTTCTCTTAAAAGCAATTAGAATAAGAAACAATCGAATTGTTTAGCGTATATTTAGGGGTCTTAGTTTTCGAGACACCATCGACGAGCCGCCTGAAAGCTTTGTGTAGGAGAGGAAAAATAAGCCGAGAAGCTCGGAAAACATGTCGGAATAAATAAGCCACAGTTTTCTCTCCAAAAGCCTGGGCGAGCCGCCTGAAAGCTTTGTGTAGGAGAGGAACCAGGCCGACAATAAAATACGGAACAATCATGGCGCAACTTCATTACTTGCCCGGCGAGGAATTTGAAGCATATCGAAAGGCGGGAAAAAAAGCAAACCACAAATAGTAAATCCTCACTGTCTCAGAAGCCAAGCAGATACTCCAAAAGCGGCTGTTTCAGCAAAAACGTCGTCCTTCTCGTGTCCGGAATCGAAAATATTTATGCTTGCGTTTTATTTCATCTAGGAAAGCGGAGCAAACATTGTTGTTGACCTAACTCTTATAACATTAAACACTCGCCCAGGCCCCACCGCTTGGGCTGGGAATCACCTCTTTGAGTTACAGATTAAAATTTTTGAAAACAGCTTTTTGAATTCCGCAATCCACTACTACATCAAAAAGCAAAACTTGAATAACCCAGAGAAATCTAAAAAGGGAGGATTCGTTTTTGTCGTTTGAGAGTTTCCTCAAGCTGAGGGCCCTCGGAACGAGTCTGCGACGACTGTCGGTGTGTGCGATTCAACGTAATGGGCATGCGTAGTAGGTCGGGTGCCATTCATTTCAAACGGTTTCCCCGATCATCATACAAACTTAACAGTGAGTATCCGGAACGTTTAAACCTCCCATTGCACTTCTAGGCCTTTTATGACAAACGTTTAGCAACTTTTCGAGTAATCATTTGCGATCCACATGTGCAAACTGATTTTGCGGTCCGTACAGTAAGTTGTGGACCGGTAAAATTGACCAATCAGAACGTGCGTAAAATCAATTTGCGGTCCGTACAGGAAAGTATGGATCGGTAAATTAACCAATCGTAGCGTGCGTAGTATCAGTGCCATATAATAAAGGGTTTTACATAATGGTAAGCAAGCGAACTCCTCTGCGCCCTGTGCCGTAGCTTGACGAAACTCAAGATGCGCAGGCCATGTTGGATTAGAAGAGACGTCTTAAATCAATTTTAGTGCCTCAAAATTAACTCCAAGTTACAGTTTGTAGAGTATATTTGTCTGAGTTATTACCTGAAGAAAAGAAATTTGAACTGACTCTAGGGCTGGGAATGGCGTGAAGTTGAGGCACGTATACTGGAGATTCTCGCGTAATGCGGAAGAGTTGACGTCTTTGGCATTGTATGGGATTCAATAAGAGTAAATGCATTGATCGGCCGCCGGGGTGAATAATACTGGTGATCAAATCACCTGAATTCACCAATCTAAAATGTCCACGTAAACCATTCGTGTTAACCGTTACATTACTTGTATTCTGGTAAAGTCATGAAATGGTTTTCTAATCATTATATTTGGTGCTTCTATCCACAGGAATATCAGATGTTAAGAAAAGAAGTAAAGATAAAACCGGTATTACTACACTACTGACATGCTAACATTACTGATATGATATTATTTACTACTACACACACTGTAACTGTGCGCATTATAGCTGTTGCTACTGCATTCACTACATGGCTACTCTTTGACAGTCCCTTCAAGGATACAATTTTTGGTGGTCCTTTTAGACTTAAAAAAATACGGTTTAACCCGTTGTTGTTGTTTTTGCCAGTGGTTCCACCAATGGTTTTGATATTGTTGTTGTTTTGTTTGTGTAATAAAAAATACACCATGACGGATATACAAATGTTTCACTACAGCCACGACATGGTAAAGGGTCAATCTTAATATTTGTATATTTTGATTTAAGAACGATGAAATTGGAAATTTCATCGAAATTTCATCATTCCAACAGTTAGTTTTGATACAATTTTTGGCATTTTTAAAATTGCGTATTGCTCCAGAAATGCCTCCAAAGGAAAGCACGACCGTACTCCAGACGGCTGCTAGAGTAGAGTTTGTAACCTTCTCGCAAATCTAGCAGCGACTTTTTAAATTAGAATAAAGTAAAAGAACAGAAGAGAGAAAAGTTCGGTGGTAAGAGCAAGCATGAGTCGTCTGTCCGCCATTTTGACCAACTTGTTGCCCAGGCAACCAGCCTCGTAATCGTACCGTCATTATTTATTCCGGCACGGAGTGCACACGATGCCGGTTAGAGTTCCACTTTCAGTTTACTACGGCAAGCAGTCCGTTTTCATATGATGCCTTTTTCATGGCAAAACTCTTCCGGCATTGTGTGAACGGGAGGGCTAACCCTCACTATTTCATGTTTTCAAATGAAAACGGCATCGTGTGAACGGGGCCTAAAACGATGACTTAAAAACCGAAGGTTTTTTGAAAGCGAAGGTTTTCAAAAACGGTCCCCAAAGTGGAGACTTTTGAAAACGGATGAATTTTCAAATAAAAACGAATTATTGTGGAAGGGGAACTTGAAAAACGGAGAATTAGTGTGGACGGGCGAAATCGGAGCTTTGTGAAAACTGACCTTTTTGAAAACGGAGTAGTGTGGACGTAGTCTGAGGTCTTGGTACTATGAGCACCGAAATAATAATTATTATAGAAGCAGCTTTCTCGTTGACGCATAGGTCATCTAATGTATCGTTTCTCGGTCACAATTAAATGCCGGTTTTAACGACTAAAAACTGAGGTTAAAACCTTCAAGTCGATTAATCGTTTATTTTACGATACTCGGACGTCGAAATTAAAAGAAAAACAGCGATTCACATGGGAAAAGAAACAATTTCCGCGGAGCAGAGGGCGCTGACCTTATGATCATGTCCTCTGTGGCCGACTGTGTGACAGTGCGTCTCGCTGGTTATCATAGTGGCGTTTCTGTTTCAGCCCTATTCTCCGGGCTTGTGTGTTTGCATTTCGATCGGGGAGTACGTTTCCCAGCATTAATCCAATTGGCTTTTGTTTTTTGTTTCAAGCATTGCTGGGTTTTTCGCACCGGGCAACGCACACTAAGAGCAAATTTCTGCAGCTCGGCAGACTGGTGACGTCATGCCGCGGCAACAATAAACAATTTTCTATTCAAAGCTCTGTGTATTAATTTGTAAGTGATACAGATACCAATCTCCTAGCGACAAGAAGTAAAGCTACTAGTATAATCTTACATGATACACGTGGCATGTGTACTTTGAGTGACGTCCGAGTTCATGCCGTGACAATACTCGGCCACAATAACGTCAATTCTCAGTAACAAATACACGAATAAATCGGATTTTACAGCACTTCCTCAGAAAAGAACGTTCGAACTACTTTGCCCACTGTAGATACATTAACATATCATACTGACCGGTATATTTCACCAGCCGAAGCATGATTTTCAACAGTTCTCATCTTGACCGTTAATAAAAATCAGAATCTATTTATAATCTTATAGCTGTAAGTGGGTGAGAACTGTTGAAAACACATCAAAATGGCATGTTTGAACGATAAATATCACTTAGAATATAGGAAATATAAACGATAAGTCATTGTGTGCAATATCAAGAGGTACAATTTCCTTTACTTTAAAAAAATCGAACTTTTCCCGGGGAGAATTGATGAGAATTGATGTCAGTACTCGGCACACTGACGTCATGCATCCGGTTTCATGTTTCGCTGTGTTGCAATACAAGCACTGCGAAACAATGGCCACACAAATGCGAAGCTGCTGGCACTGAGGAATTTGTTTCCAGAGGTTAAAGAAACGCCACCTCACGTCCATCATTTCACTATTAACACGATCGATGCATCCGCCTTTTATCAGGACAGGCGGAGCGTCTGCTGTAGTAAAGAATAGCATGTCGCTGCTCAGTTCAATGTGTCGCTTACAAAAGTTCTTGGGCGCTGGCAAATGCACAGTGTCGCCCTCCAACGCCTGCAAAAGATCGGTCCAAGCAATGATAGTGGGACTCCATCTGAAGTCATTCAGGAAGATTATCTCCGCCTACTCAATTTTCGCGCCAATTTACAATATTTTTTCCTAAAATTAACCCCTATTGACCCCCTTATATCACTGAAAACTCGCGCTAAAATAATTCTCAGTAAATATATCAAAAATACATGCACGGCGTTTATAAAATTTACTCATCCAAATTTGGCTACAATGCATCAAATCCTCTAGAAGTTATCGACATTTTTAATTAACTCGCGTCATAGAGACAATCCTGGCCAAAAGTCGTGGGACACTTAGCCTTTTATCTAAAAATTATGACACTTTCCCTCTTCCCGCCCCCCTCCCCCCTTGCAATGTTGAATGAATGTGCTCAAAGTGCACTCCCTTTAAACAACATTGTATGGGGGGGGGGGGGGGGGGGGGGGGGGGGAGGACTACGTTGCGGAAACAGAAGCCAACAAGGAGTGGTGGTGAAAACATAGCATTTTTTCAGAGTGTCTCACATACTTTTGGCCAGGATTGTTGAACTACAACAAAGCGCAGAGTTGTGTTAAAGATCATGTGTTCACCTGTTTTGATGGGACAATTTTTTCCGCTTTCTCTGACGATGCTGCCTCTCTACTTCTAATGATGGTGTATCACTGTGGCGACCTGTCTGGAGATATATCCATGGTCAACCCAGTTATTCTACGGATGCTAAACTGCCAAACAGACAATTTTCGGAAAACGGTTGGATGCTGGGACGACTTCCGTCTAAGACTAAAGAACGACCGAAGCAACCCATATCTTTGCATGTGAGTATAAACTAGTTTAAATTTAAAAATATATATTTTTAGTTAAAAATTTAAAAAAATGTTAGTTAAAAAATTATAAAAAGTGCCCGTAAATGGAACTGGCCGCTTACCGCGACGATGATTTTCGTATGGGGCCACTTGCACTATTGGGGTAAGTGAACGCTCACGGGAGCGGCCGGCCGGACAAAAGAACAGTACCGAAGATTAAACTGAATCACATGACACTCTACTCAACTCGTTCAATAGTTCGGCTTAGATCATTGTAATTGTTTTTAGAATAGAAGCATTGTAGAAAAATACTAACCTACAGCGCGGGGAAGTTGATTGGTTGCCAATAATAGAGTCGTTCGAATGAGATTGTTCCGACGGGCTGGTCGCCCTTACGGGAGCTTAAAACAAAATAAAGAAAAATCCAAACCTTACCCCTCAAACTCAGTGTCAACGGCCGCTTACGGGAAAGTGTAACTGACAGAGTTTTGATTGCGAGCTCAAACGGGGTGCTAATGAGCATGATGGCGGGCAGACGAGCCCCACATCACTGAGCACTTGGCCAGTTCTGGCAAAGGCACTGATGTCTACTGCGAGTTAAAAAGTACAAAGAAATGTCAGTTAAAACTCGGTCCAGCAGCTTCACCGAAAAATGCGGCCCTGATAGTCAAGCTTTAGGGACGCAGTCCTCAATCTGTTGAAGGAATCTCTTGCTTCGACCGCCATTAAGAACGTCTTGAAAGAATCTCTACAAGAAACGCTGAGTGAAATGCTGGCCCCTCTTCGAACCATTATAACGGACACTGCCAACGATGTATGCAATCTTCGTGCGGAATTGGAAGCTACTAAATCTGAAAACGCAGCACTGAAAGATGAAATTAACACCCTACGAGAGGAAATGGAAGCGGTCAAATCAACTGCGAAGAGAGTGGAGGAGAAAGCCAACGCGAACGAACAATACTCTAGGAAAAGTAACATTAGAATCTCTGGCATACCTGAAGACGAAAACGAAGATGGACAGGTATGTATTGAAAAGGTGCAAGCCTTCATTCAACGAAACCTTGATGTAAAGGTAGAAGCAAATGAAATCGACAAAACCCATGGAGCGGAAAGCGCAGCGGTTCGTCACCAAGAAGCATGATTGTGAAATTCATATCGCACAGTGTTAAGGAGCGAGTGTATATCCATAAGAAGAAACTACATGGAAAGAATGGCTTATTCATGAGCGAGGACCTAACAAAAACTAATTTGGATTTACTCAAAGCCGTTCGACAAGTCGAAGGAGTCAGGTACTGGTCCATAGGAGGTAAAATCTTTGCCCGAAAGTTAGCGGGAAATGACACCAGAGCCTTTCAAGTTAACTCGTGGGAACACTTGGAGTATTGCAGATCCTCGCTTGCCTAAACTGGACCTCTCCTTGTATATTTTCTGAGTTACCCTTTTCGACCTCCAATCTACTAGCTGCGAATGTGTGTGCATGTAAATAATTTAATTCCCACGCCCTGCGTGGGTGCTAATCTGAACACATATCGTTTTTGAATGTCGTTCACGGGGCGACCTCCCCGCGCAGCGGGGTTTGCTGGGAAGAACCTCGGAACAGAATCACGTCGCCGCGCAGCGGGGATTGCTGGGTAAAGCCTTCACCTTCGTTCCCAGGCTCTTCCCTTTCCCGGCCGAACACGTAAGCTTTTTGGCGATTTGAATGTTGGCCGTCGCCGACAACGGCGACGCCAACGGCAACGTGAGAGGACTGGGTCGAGATCTCGATCTCGCGTTGGCGTTCCCGCCAACATTTGACCTTACGAAGTGCAATTTTGCAACGCCAACTTCTAATTATTTCGGCTCGAGAAACGATAATGCCCAAGGTTAGAGATACCATTCTTTTGGCTTACACTTTTGATTTAATTGATTTAGAATCGTTCGTCCTTCTCTACGACGCAAACAAGCCAAAAAACCCAGATATTCCGTACACCAGCTACGAAAATTTTGAAGTGTAGTTGAGTCGAAAATTTGAGCAGCACAGTATCGACAACAACAATTTCGAATTTTCATTGTTTTACAAGCCAAAACCACACAACAGCTAAACGGATGCTAATATGTATGACTTACCTTGTTTCCTTTGACATTTTGAAGCGAAATTTGGCCACGTTCTCTGACAACGTCGAAATGACTGTTTTCACGTTCGGCACGTGAAGGCACAACGTCAACTCCAGGGCATGAGCATGCGCAGTACTGACAAAGATGTTGTGACGTCGCCGTTGGCGTTGGCGTTGTCGGATCGTAAGGTCCCTAATAGACAGATTTAGCAAAGACAACGCGACGTCAAATGGCGACGTGACGTGGCTCGGTATGGCCTGGACTCTAGTAATTTTCACTTCCGGTAAGTCGAGATGGCGTCGCGACGTCAAGTTGACGACGTGAAAAGTGGGCTTTTCACTGCCACAAAAGTGGGCTTTTCACGTCCTGATGACAACGCCGCTTGATTAATTGTTTTAAAGGTGAGTAAAGACACTTTTCACTCATTAAATACTACTGTACAGGTATCCCTGTTTTCTCCTGCGATGTAGCAGAAGTTTCTTGCGGTTTCTCTCGGTTGCCGACGGTCAACATAATGGGTTTTCCCGTAGTTTCTGTCAAAACTTGCAGCAATGGATACGGGCATGCCTTTACTAGAGAAAATGCAACTCGCTCTGAATGCTAGTTTGCCTTTTTGGTCTGAAATAGGGTATCGATTTTGTGTTTTTGGCCTGGAATAGCATACAATGACACCGCAGACAATGTATGGCAAATGGAAGAAAAAACAGGTGGAAACTTGCAAAAGAAAAAAGTCTCAAAAATAGGTCTGAAATAGGGTATACATTTATGGAGTATGGGTCTGAAATAGGGTATAGTAAATCAGATATTTTGGTCTGAAATAGGGTAAGGGTTTTCAGGTCCAGGTGGCACACCCCCACCCAAAATTATGATGAGTGTCCACCGGAATGGAACACATGCTAATATCATGTAAATGCTAATATATTGAAAAGTGTGGTGTAAGCATACAGTACATGAGAGCTTTAAGCAATGTCAATGTCATGCATGATCGATTACTTGGGCGTGGGACCTTTGCGAATATCGTATTTCTAGTTATGTGTCATGTTTTGTGTTCTATCTTCCTTTTCTATGTTACTTATTACACCCTTTTTACCTGTACTGCGCAACCCGAGGTGAGCCTGTTTCTATATTCTATCGATGGGGGTTAGTCTTGAAATATATACAGCAGCTATTGGGAGCTTTAATCTTGCAGTAATAGTTTCTAAATGTATTGTGTATGTGTTCCCTAGCTCAGTCTTATTGGTAGTTCCAAATTTCATAGGACGCTTCATGGCCAGAAATAGCGGACATTCTGAGCCTGCAACATCGTCAGCGGGCCCCGTTCCACCAAAAACAACTCTGACGGCTAATGAGAAAGTCGATTATCTCCAGTTGCACAGCCTCTTGTCCCCGGTGCCCATAAAACTAAACCGAAAAGAAGTATTCAGAATCCGGACATCGCGGACTCCCTAAAAAGTATTTCTCACTTCGCGCAGTTCGTCAAACACTCGTCTGATAACAATTTCCTCAGTCGTACCGTATCAGTTTAATTAGGCATTGGTCGGAATCTGGCAAGAGAAAAACACTGTGGCGGGAGCGATCAGTAGAAGATTTTAGAAGATCGATCACTGGTGGCAACAGCGACTTACGAGCTACATAACTGAGGCGTCTTGCTATAAAACAAAAGACAGATCTTCTTAGAGAGTGTCGAGGTTTCCCCGGGAGAGAGTTTGGCCATGAAGTCCAAGATGCGACCTTTGAGAAGGTAAACTGCGTTGTCCTTAACAAGTCTCTTCTTCCCACTGCAATAATGTTGGGCTCTTTAACGCAAGTTTTTTCTTTCAGTTATCGGCACCAATTTATGTGCTTGAACATCCAATCAGTGACAAAAGTTCTTGGGACACCTTCAAAAATTGATGTATCTCAGACACAAGTCATTGACTAAGCGTACTGAAAGGCGCGAAACCATTTTTCTCCCCCCTCCCCTCTGTACAATGTTGCGTGTGTTTGGGAAAACAAGTTCAGGCCACTTCAACATTGAAAGGGGGGAGGGGGGTTGTCTTTCAACTGAAACAGTAGAGAATTTACTGAAACTGTGCGAGTGTTCCAAGACTTTTGTCAGTGATTGTCGGTTTTCAACGACAAAGATTTTGTCTTATATATTTTATATTTTATATAACAATAACCGTTACATCAGTCAGCTGTATGTACTCGGCAGATGAACATTAAAAAAACAGTTCTTGTTCAATACACGGTTGTTGTGTGTGCCTCTACGTAAAGCTTGAGCAACACAGATAACGTAACAGATGCAGTTAACTTTCACACACTAGACTGGCGTTGCCAGTGAGCTCGCGGCGTGAGCTGCGTCAAGACCAGAATATACTAAAATGGAAAATAGGGACAAGAGTGGAACTCCCAAGAGAGACTTCCAGTTTTTCACCAGAAAAATATCACAAAGTATAGAGAACTTGGCTTTTGACACCTTGCTCAAATCAAACCTGATCAAACTATAAATTATCATTACAACACTCATACATTTGCTTCTTAATGGTTAAGCGACCCTGCATTTGAGAATGCGTGACATCTCTCCTTATGCACAATCGCCTTCAACTATTATTTCTAACTAGACTGGCCTTGCCAGTGACCTCGCGCCTTGAGTTGGGTCGAGACCAGAATATAAAATGGAAAGTAGGGGACAAGAGCGGAACTCCCAAGAGAGACTTCCAGTTTCTCACCACAAAAATATCACACAGTATAGAGAACTTGGCTTTTGACACCTTGCTCTTTTTACACCATAAAGCGTCATTGTTTTACGGCTAAAGCTCACCGTAGCTTTGGCTTCTGTTTTCGCCCTGTTATCTTCCCAAAAGTATTTCGTGTCGCCACAGAAAGTTTCGTCGGGACTAAATACTTATCGGCGACAGAGATGTTTGCAATCCCCCAGCGGTATCCATCAAATGTTTGTTTACGGCTATTCTCAAAGCTTCCGCAGTGAACGCGAACCGTGTGCTGATTCTCTACCCAGACATGGAAAAAAAAAGAATTTCCATTTTTAAGTTCGACGGGGCCACGCCCCGCGAGCAATGAGTGCGCTTCAGACTCGACAATCGACAACAGATAAAACAGCAATTGCCATTACTTTCGTCAGTGAAATCGTCCACTTCCAGTACAATGAAAGTGTACAAAGAGTGTTGACATCACACGCCAAATGTAAACAAAATATACGCGCGTGAAGGATCATGGTTGAGAGAGACTCTTTAACACAGCGAGCGCAAGAAGACGGACGGTTCATTTTGCAATCATGAAGTCTTTCTTGTCATTTCTGCTGTTCTTTGTAGCCGCGTTTGGGAATGCTTTAATATCGCCTGAGTTTACAAACTCTGCATCTCTGGACGAGGATTCTAAAGTGCTGCTCTACTGGAGCGTGGATTTAAGCGACAACACCGTGCACTTTGCAGTGCAAGTTGACACTACCGGCTGGGTTGGCTTCGGTATTTCTTCGGGACAAGGCAAAATGAAAGGCGCTGATATTGTCATTGGATGGGTAAAGGATGGAAAGTCTTATTTTTCGGTAAGTGCGACCTCTAAGTACAAGACTGGCGTGTCAGTGCACTCCTGCCAATATTGTTGTAGGGTGCGAACAGTACAGCCGGCTTTTGACTCCGCTGCATTTTTATGGGTGTCTACGACTATTATCTACATATGCGTTATTTGGCTGTTTATTAATTCTGCCCCAAACAGCGCCGGTTCATTGCCTATTCATGACAAACTTCATGCGACTTTAACACACTCTTCGGGAGTTTGGTCAAATTTCCGGTGTTAGCATGGAAAGCGCGTAATTAAATTACAGTTTCCATCAACCCACACAGCTTCGGTTGGAGTGTTGACATGTAGAATGAAACTCGAGAAGGGCACAGTTATGCTGCGGTCGCGCTAGCGCTAGAACCGTGCTTGATTGTGACGTTTTTGTTTATCTAGCACATTCCAAGCGCGATGTATAGTGTGACCGGTCAAGCGCACCACTTCTGGCGTGCTTGAAAACTGATGCTGAACGGAGCAAAGTACAAAGGAGCCACAGCTCAGCTTGAGCGCAGTCTGTGGTGCTCTTGGGTTGTGCTAGGTAAACGATCATAATTGACTTAAGTGTTTTAATTTCGCCTTACGCTGGTGAATAAAACGAGCCATAATCGCAGAGACAGCAGCAAAGAGGCGCCGGCGCCCTGTAGAATTCAATCTCGCAGCTTGACAAAATGTGCTAAAGCTTTCAATGTTGGACAGACCTGGGTGAGCAAGATTCTTTGACTTTACGCAGTATTTACATTTGAGCCGTTTTCTTCTGTTTCGCTTGCTCAACATCTTGTAACTGAATTTTCATCATATTAACTGCCCTGAATTGGCCCCAACCCTCAAAATATTGTTCCGACATTGCACAGATGTACTCTCAGTCATGCCATTCAAACTGTGCTCCTGAACTTGCATAGTGTCTTTCCTACATATATCATACTCTATCACCTTTCAAGAATTATTATTACAACACTCCTACACTTGCTTCTTAAAGGTTGAGCGACCCTACATCTTGAGAATGCTTGACATATCTTTTTATGCACAATCGATTATGACAGTTTGACCTTAGTCTTATTTCTAATCAGAGGCCACGATTAATCCAGCCTTCGCTTCACTACTTATGTGTTTTCTTTTATTAACTCAATACGTTTCTTCTATCAGGCTTTCGAGTATTCGTACTCTGTAACAAATATAAAATTGAAAGCGAGGAATGTCACACGAGAGATGTTTACAATATTATTGCGCTTTTGTTCACAGTCCATTTGTGACTGCAAACTCAATCCTCAGAATTATTTCGGTGTATTTTTCATTTCTGGTATTTAATGAACATTGCGAAACAAAGGCTACATGATCGAATGAAAGAAACACTTCAACAGGCAATGTACGATACGCAGAAGAATGTTATGAGGCAACAGATGTCATGTACAGAGTAAAGCATAAAGCGTCATTGTTCTACGGCTAAAAGTCACCGTAGCTTTGGTTTCTGTTTTCGCCCTGTTATCTTCCCAACAGAAACACAGAAAGTTTCGTCGGGACTAAATACTTATCGGCGACAGAGATATTTGCAATCTCCCAGCGGTATCCATCAAATATTTGTTTACGGCAAAACTCAAAGCTTCCGCGGTGAACGCGAGCCAAAATCCTTTCCTAAAATCTAGTTTATCCGTGTTATTAGTTTTCTGAATAAACATTATCTAATTTCAAATGCTCAATATGGTTTTCGTGCAAAGCGTTCTACAACTCATGCTATTCTAATGATAATTGATAAAATACAGAGTGCGATGGAGAAAGGCAAATATGCATGTGGAGTCATGTAGATTTTAGCAAAGCTTTTGTCGATTATCTAATCCTCATTCAAAAACTTAATAATTATGGTATAAGGGGGCTACCTAGAAAATGGTTCTGCTCCTATCTGACCAACAGAAGACAATTTGTCACAATTGGGCACTCGACGTCTGATTACAGGCCAATACTTTGTGGTGTTCCTCAAGGTTCCGTACTTGGCCCTTTATTATTCCTCGTTTACATAAATGACTTCGTTACTAGTTCTGCTATGTTTGATTTTCACTTATTTGCCGACGATTCTATTTATTTCATGCAGACAAAAATCTGAATGAAGTGCAGGATACTGTAAATGATGAGCTAACTGAAGTTGGTGTATGGCTCAATACAAACAAGCTATCCTTAAATATTGATAAATCTCATTTTGTCATTTTCCATCCCACACAAAAAAAAAGTGTTCCCAATCAAGCTCGAAATAAATAGTAGACCTCTGTCTTGTAAGCCTTATGTTAAATATCTTGGAGTCTTAATTGATGCAAACTTGAACTGGAAATATCAAGTACAGGAAATATCAAAAAAAGTTTCTAGAGGTAATGACATTCTATCTAAATTAAGACATTATATCAATATAAATATCTTAATTAAAATCTACTATTCGATAATATACCCCTACCTCACATATGGCTTACTAGCCTGGGCAAACACTTACCTGACTACACTGAATAACCTTGTAATAATGCAAAAGAAAACTTTACGTATCTGTACATTCTCTAATTTTGATGCTCATACTAATCCTTTATTCCAGAAATTAAAACTTCTCAAAGTCATTGATCTTAAAGCTTGCAATGTTCATGTTTGACTATCATCATGATAATCTTGCATCTGCCTTTGAAAATTTCTTCACTCCCATTACTGCAGTCCACAATCATAACACTAGGTTAGCTTCCAAAGCTTCACTCCATGTTCCACAAATTAGATATAAAGGTGTTGTAACCTGGAATGCACTTAGTGAAAATCTTAGGAACCTTAAATCCAAATCTAAGTTTAAGAAGGAAGTCAGACTGAAGCTCCTTTCACAATACTAAGCTCAATTAATCTCATTTGTCTTAGTTCTTTAGCTTAGACATATCCTATCCATCATATAGTTACATCCATTTATATTTCCTATATATCTCTATGCATTGTGTGCGTGCGTGTGTGCGTGTGTGTGTGTGTGCTTTGTAATGTATGGTGTTGGGAAGTCTGGTGTGTGTGCCTGAGTGAGTGTGGGATTATGTAAGTAGTTACTGGGTCCTCTCAGTTCAACACTTACAGTACATGTTCCCTTTGTTTATTATTTGATTCATGTATTTTTGTCTACTTAGTCTTGTCTACTTGGTCTTGAAATCCCTCTAGGATTTCGAAGTTTGATTGACGTGTAAGCAAAAATACTATATTTTGATAGGATAATGTTCACGTGCAAGCGGCGTGGAAGCCTTTCTTTTCTTGGCTGAGTTTCAAAGTATGTAACGTGAGATTTTTAAGCTCGCCTCACGAAGTGAAGGCAAGCTTGAAGTTGTCACGGTGTCCTTCCAGGCTTCTGTGTCAACAATGGACTTCCAAATAAGGAATTTCCAAAGAAGGAACTTGTCAGTTTCCAAATTTGGGCATGGTCGTGTTACGCAGTTCGTTCAAATAGAAAACGTCGAAGCTTCATGTGGAATTTCTTGTTTGTCATGGTTGTCAAGCATTCGAAGTTTGTTTGGCCATTAGGCCTGGGTGTTTCTACGAATGTAGGGATTGTGCTGTGATTACGAAAATGTACCGCGATTGAGCGACACTGAAATTAATGAAATGCTGTGATCATGAAACGCAGACATTGTGCTGTTTTGTAAACAAAGACCAGGCGTTAAACGAGGGTGCTTCTACAGCTGTGATTGACACAAGCTATCACGTCGCCAGATCGAATGGCAAGGATTGTGTTGCGGTAGAAACATCTGAACGTGAAATGCTTGACGGACGGTCGCGTTAACATTTTACGTGGAAGGGTAAAACTAATCGGAAGCGAGCGAGAGAACCGTCGCGTATTCCATTACGCAAAGTTTGAAGGCTTTTGCGAAAGAGCAAACACGTGCGGCCTAAGGTACGTCGCTACATAAGTAAATTTGTTCCCAAGTCGTCTGCTCTTGCCGAATGTAAAAGGCATGAAACCCGTGCCAATCACTGTCTAACGAGGCACGTAAAGCTTGTAAATAAGAGCAAGATTAAGGTTCGCAAATATGTTTATCTGTGTAAGCAGCGGCCAAATACGAAACATAAAAATTAAGGCTTTATGTGGCTTATGTGGGTGGGAATGTCATTTTATTGGCCTTTGCACAACTTGGCATCTTACCAGCTTTGATGTTTTGATGACAAGTTCTACAAATCCATTCAGAATTGTTCACACTTTCTTCCCCAGTGATACAAAGTTTGACTGATGCATTAAGATCTGAGTTGAATGAATGTTCATGACATCTAATCACACCAGCTTTGTACCAAAGTTGATCACAGCAAGTACACATAACTCAGGTCCACATTTAATATTTTCATGAAGTTGCTTAATAAGACCCTCAATGATTTTTAATTTGTTTACTCTTTGTTTTTGCTTCGTCTGTTTTTCTTTTAGTCTCACTAATTGTGGATTTTTTTGCCTTTGTATTTTTTGGCTGTCTCTTTTTCTTTAACAAAATCTGGGTCCTTTTCCCTTTTTCTTTTTTTGACCTGTCTCTCTTTTTCTTTCACATAATCTGGGTTTGCTTCTCTGTATATTTTCTTAGCTTTATCTTCTTTTTGTTTTACTTTGGGATTACTTTTTCTGTTTCATGTGCATTCTCATTAGCTTATCTTTAGCAAGATATTGTTGATCCATTCTTTGCTTTCTTTTATAATCTCTCAAATGAGCTTTTCATTCCTCAACAGCTGAAGAATTACAATCTTTCTTGTTTGAGCAACTAACTGCACAGACAGTATTATCATTTTGATTTATATTATTTTGTACTGCACTATTTACAGCATCATGACTGCAATCCTGGCTTTGAACACAATTATTTGTCACCAATGGAACAGTTGAAACATAGTGAACCTAATCTAGGTGTCCAATGTACAAAAAGATTCTTCTTTGGAAGTTTCTGGGTTCAACTAAAGAGTGCTTTCTGCACAATTTTGAGCAGATTCTGTTATATGAATAATGTCTCACTAACTATAAAAGCAAAATAAAATTTTAAACAAAAACCATGTGAACCCTATCGACCAACAAGAATGGGCGAGCTTTGAGCGGCACCGCTGCTTTGATTGTTGACATGTACTTGCGCTCTTGCAGTTTTGGTTCATTATATTCACTTTCGCATTTTTCTTCGTCCAGCTGGTTAAAACTATAAGCGAAGGAAAGCAAACATAATCAAACGATACCATTTCGACAAGCTGAAATGGCTCCCGGCGGGGTTTTTGAGCTTTAAGATACGCTCGTCAAACAACCGTGAATTCATCAATACCGCGGTGATAATAGCTCTGAAATGAAACAGGTCGACTGGAAATTTAGAAAGCCTGGTAGAAGAAACGCAATTTAGAAGACGAAAAACAGGTAAGTAATGAAGTAACAAATAACAAATGTTCGAAGTCAAACAAAATCAATTATGCATGAAATGAGATAAGTCACGCATACTGCCAAACTCAAAATGTAGATTCTCTCATCCTTTTGAAGCAACTGTACGAGTGTTGTATTATAACTTATAGTTTAATCAGGTTCATTTGAGTAAATCAAAAGCCAAGCTCCCTATACTGTATGATATTTTTTCGGGTGAGAAATTGACAGAGAAAATTGAAGTTGATTACTCTTGGGAGTCTCGCTCTAGTCCAGAGATTGCTTATTTAATAATTCTTATGGTGCGTGCGGACACTTGCCACACCAAACTTAAATCCCAGTATCTGTAGCGTTTTCACGCGACAACACTTGTTAAGATTGTATGGCCTTTTGTTGAGACTCTGTCACTTGTTATTCTTGCCCCTAAAGAAACCGTGGTATATTTGTTTGGAGGTTATCGGGGGTTTCGCGTATTTACACGCGTATTGGAACAATATGTATACGTCCTTCTCGAAAAACGCGACGGATACTAAATTGCTGCGGTTGTGATTGGAAGGAGTCCGTCAGGCATTGACCCCTCTACTGAAAAATATCTCCAAACAGGCCCACCGCGACTACTGGAAGCACTACCGCAGAGGCTGCGCAAGCAATGCTTTGCCAGCGATGTGTACAGTTTCGCGGTGATGGCGGAGTCAATTTTCAGAAGCCAGGGTGGGGAAGTCTGATAAACTACCTGGTTTAGTTTCCTAGGCAAAGAAAAAAAGTCCATACGACAGGCCAACTGTCGATGAACTTGTTCGCTTTCTTACCGAATACATTTAGCCAGTAATTCCATTGGAGTTTTCCTAAATTGCGTCGAATAGCTTTTTTCACGACCGAATTCGGGACCGAATTCCAGTTTGGCGTTCCAGTAATTTCGTCTATTTCGGCTTATACTCTTTGTTCTTTACTTTTGATACTTACTCTGACAAAATATCTGTTATTGTTATTTAGTATTATTGTAAAGAAGGACGAGTCGACGACGGCAAGTTGTCCGGGGCAGTAGCAATAAAGTTTCATTCTTGTGTACTCTTCGTGTGATGCGCGGCTGTCCTTACACGGCCAGAACTGGCGGCCACATGCCCAAGAGAGAATAGGGTTAAGCATTAGAAGATCTGAGCAAAAGTCTTTATTCTAGTGAGCCTGCATTTAAGAACATGGTTTTAAATTGAACATGCTGTTTGATTGCGTATTACATGCGTTTTTACAAAGCAGGTGAAAAACATGCCACAGAGAAACACCCTCCGGCCAGTTTTAATTAAAAACAAGTCCCGTCGCTCATCTAATCACCTCGCAGAATTCTTCACACTAAGAGTGACAACTTCTGAAAGTTAGTTGCGCGTCTCAAATTCGACTCCTTGCCGATGTTCCCGATCTGAAATCGGGATCGGCAGGGGGCCGCGTTGTTAAAGTCGCATGAGGTTCATCATGCTGCTGTCCAAACGAGCTCCCGGGAATGCCTAC
Source organism: Plumapathes pennacea (assembly GCA_964036295.1). NCBI lineage: Eukaryota > Metazoa > Cnidaria > Anthozoa > Antipatharia > Myriopathidae > Plumapathes > Plumapathes pennacea. The sequence goes on along the minus strand of OZ038469.1, from coordinate 9,559,654 downwards.
ATAGAATGTTTGCTTACTTCTTCCCAAAGCAATGCCGAGTAATGTACCGATAAATTCGAAAGTGCGGATTTCTGGTCAAGTATAAATAAAAATTAAGCCAGTATTGGTATTAAATAGTGAAATTTTACTTCGTGACTTCGACCAGAAGTTTCTATATAGTTGTGGCTGTTGTTCTAGCGCCAACATCAACAACGACAAAACCTGGGTGAATTATTGTACGTTCTCCGAAAAACATATTATTCCATTATGATCAGTCTCTGTTGAGGACGTTTCTAGAGTTAAGGTATCAGGATACCCTCGTGAACGACATGCGTTCAAACCCATTTTTCGCGCTAGCGTTACATTTAACTAATAATAAAGTAAATATTTTCTGAAAGCTCAACAATCACAGATTTAAGTTAAAACTTTATATTTTTTGAATTTGCTAAAGAAAGAAAGTTATCAGCTTCCGAGTGAATTTTGACCCTGCCTCATTAAAAAAGCCTAGTCACTCGGATTTTACCCGATTTGATTATTTATTGTTTCAGCCTACCGTTGACACAATGAGGAAAAAAAAAGATGTCTCTAAATTTTGATATCTTGTCCATATACAAAGTTATTGACTTTTAAAGTTGGCCGATCATATTTCTAGCTACGCGCAAGACAAAAGCGGACATATCTTCCGAACGAAAAAAAAGAAGAAATAAAATCGGAGACACATTTTTGTAGCTTTGATATTGATTTACATATTTGCCAAGTTTCAAGCCAATCGATTAAAATCCATTGAAATGCAGGTTTCCGAAAGAAACATTTTTCCGCGTTTTAAAAACACCGAGAAAAACACATTTATAGATTCTGACCAGGGAGCCGGAAACCTGTTTACATAATCGCCTCATCTGTCAGCAATCTGTCAAAACACCGCAGTTAGTGCTTTCGCATAGAGACTTTCCAGGCATCTTGTAGGTAATTGAAACACGCAGCAAAAGACCGCCGTTTATAACTACGGACATCAACGCTTCGTTCGGGTAAGTTTCGCAACATCTATTTTCCCTTCACAGTTGCACTCACCACTCAACACCAGTTCAAGTTCAAGTTCAAGTTCTTTATTCACACTTATTTGTATTTACAGCAAGATATTTGAAAATAGCAGCTATAGATAAAAATTAAGGAAGATGAATAAGGAACAAATTACATTCATAAGAGAAAAAGTGCGTAGTGGACAAAGGAGCAGAAGCTTTCGAGTTGTCCACTACCACAGTGAAATTACTGAGGAAGGAATACTTCATTGGAAGGAGGAAGGAGACTTGGAGCTATAACTAGTAGATGAACGGTATAAAATCTGATGTCTATATATTAGTTGAAAATGTTATTCATAGGTGTAGAAAATAAATATATACTTCTCTTCAATGGAGTGCATAACTAGTGGATGAACAGAATAGAATCTGATATCTACATATATATTATTTGAACATGTTGTTCACAAATGTGAAATATATATATATATATATATATATATATATATATATATATATATATATATATATATATATATATATATATATATATATATATATATATATATATATATATATATATATATATATATATATATATATATATATATATATATATCATAAATTCTCTGTAATGGAGTGAATAACTAGTGGATGAACATATTATTTGAACATATTACTCACAAGTGTGGAAGATAAATAAATAAATATATACACTCTCTGCAGAGGAGTAAGTTACTTATGTCTGGTTACCAAGGAGAAATAACTTATACTGTTTTTTGAAACTACTATGAGGCAGACATTTAATTCCAAGAGGTATAGTTTCCCAGATTTTTGATGCCATTACTTTGAATCTTGCAAGGCCGTAATTATTTCTGGAGGCTGGTCTATATAGGTTTTTGTTAGTAGCATATCTAGTGCTATAGCTATGAACTTCAGAGGCTGGTAGAACAAAGCTAGAAAAAGCAGCAGGGAATCTTATTTTTGCACAATCTATTTTATGTACAAGAGAAGCTATTTTAAGATTAAAAACATTCTCAAGCTTTAGGATTTCTAAAATTGTGTAATAGGGTGTTACACTTTCTGTTTTATTTACAAAGAAAATACAGCGAAGGCATTTATTTTGCTTTGTTTTAATTTTATTTAGCCTAGTCTGACAAGCAGTGCCCCAGCTCATTATACCATAGTGTAAATAAGGATAAATAAGTGTATAGTAGAGCTGCTTCAGTGTATTAATAGAGACAAAATACCTAAGTTTGTATAAGATTCCTACATTTTTTGTTATTTTGTTACTAACATGTTTGAGCTGGGCGTCCCATTGCAGATGTTCATCAATAAAGACACCTAAATATTTAATTTTTGACTTTTGTTCTATATTACAGGTTGTTATTCTGATATTAGTTTTCTTCCTGGGTGAAGTTATTATCATGTAATTGGTTTTCTTAAAATTAATTGATAATCTTTTCGCTGCACAGTACTTTAATACATTGCTGAGTTCTTCATTAATGACTCTTTCTAGCTCTTCAGGATTATTTGATGAATAAAAAATGTTCGTATCATCAGCAAATATTTTAAATATTAGTTTTTTGGAGGAGTTAGGCAGGTCATTAATATAGAGCAGAAACAATAATGGTCCCAGGGTGGAACCTTGTGGTACACCACATGCAATGGTTTTTAGACTAGATTCTGTGTTGCCAGTTTTAACATATTGTTTACGGTTGGTTATATAACTGGAGAACCAAGCATGTGGTAGTCCCCGAATCCCATACTTATTCATCTTTGATAAAAGAATATTGTGATTGATTGTATCAAAGGCTTTTGAGAAATCTAAGAATATACCACAAGTTATCTTATTTTCCTCTATTGCTGTTTTTAGATTCTCGAGAGTTTCTAGAATGGCATATTCAGTTGAATGTCCTTTTCGGAATCCGAACTGGTAATCATAAAGTAGACTACATTTTTCAAGAAAAAATATAAGCTGATCATAGATCAGTCTTTCCATTACTTTACTAAAGGGAGAGATAATAGCTATTGGCCTATAGTTCCCTAACTCAGTTACAGTGCCACTCTTATATACAGGGGTTATTCTTGATATTTTGAATATGTCAGGAACTACTGCTGATAAGATTGATTCATTGTATATTTTGGTGAAAGGTATGGAGAGTGGTCCACTTGCAAGTTTAATAAGCTTATTTGGAACATTAATGTATGCCTTATTTTCATTTAGACCAGCAAATAATGCAGATACTTGTGCTTCAGTTACCAGATCTAGGCAGAAGCTGTTGGGTGGTGATGAGCTTATGTATTGAGTAGGGTTGATGTTATCTGTTTTGATTTTCTTTGCTAGGTTTGGGCCAACATTAACAAAGAAATTGTTGAATAATTCAGCAATATCTGCCTGCTGTGTAAATGTCTTATTGTTATGAACTATTCTTGTTGGGTAAGACTGACTCTTGGTCTTACGTTTTACAAGGGCACCAATAAGTTTCCAAGTTTGCTTAAGGTTTCCCGTATATTTTAAAAATTGTGTACTGTAGTAGTTTGTTTTACTTTTATTTTTTAGAAGTGTTAGCATGTTAGCATATTGCTTATATTCTTTAATCTTCTTTGTGTCCTTACTTAAAAAATGTGTACGGTACATTTTTTGTTTCTTTTTTATTGATTTGAGGATTCCTGCTGTGAGCCATGGTTTATTTAGTTGTTTTTGTTTAGTTTGGGTAGTTTGTTTCATAGGGGCATGTCTATCAACAATTTTGTTTAGGGCACTAATTGCATCTTGTGTCTTTTCATGCAGACTCTTGTCTGGTTTGAGAATGTCCCCCCAATTAACCAAATTTACATCATTTAAAGGGGTACTTTGACCAAAATCGGACCACTTTGAAATACTATTTTAACCACTTTAAATGAAAGTGTATGGTATGAATAGCAAAATGTCCCAAAAACCTTTTTTTCAGATGTAAGACTCCCGAGATATATCAATTCAAAGAAGGCTAAAACGCCTGTCCGCCATGTTGGCCGTGAATAAATATTTCAGGCCAGCGGTTTACCACTCTGACGTCATCTTACCAACGAGACGCGGACTTCGCACACATTTCTTTGCAAATGTCTTCGAGTGAGAGCGAACTTTCATTGATAATTTCTTCGAATTCTTTTTTATCGACTCACGAGTCATTATTAGATGTTTCACATGTACATTCGAGTGTTGAAGGCAGTACGTTTGCGTACGACGACAGTCTTTGAACCAGTTGCCACGGAAGAAGAACTAGCGATGTGCGTCGAGCAAGTCACAGTCGAAGAAGAACAAGAAGCCGAATTCAAGAAAAGATTCAGCCGAGAAGTAAATTTTGGAACGTGGTAAGACCATTATTAATGTATCACGCTTGAGAACTAGGAAATTTACGAAGACGGTAGCGCTCAAATTACTGCAAAATCAACATGAACTTTTCGATTCTATCAAAACATTTCAATTCTATTAAGACATCGAAGAACTAGCGGCGTACGTCGAGCAAGTCACGGTCGAAGAAGAAGCCGAATTCAAGAAAAGATTCAGCCGAGAAGTAAATTTTGGAACGTGGTAAGACCATTATTAATTTTAACACACTTCAGAACTCGGAAAATTTACGAAGTCAGTAGCACACAAACTACTGCAAAATCAACATGAACTTTTCAATTCTATCAAATTATTGAAGGATCTAGTAAATGCATGGGTTTTAATGTAAAGTGAAATTCATAGATCGTACACAGCGCCACTATTTTGAATAAATACAATTGCGTTGATTTGACATGCCGACTGTTGTGTGATTCCGCCCGGCGTTGTGTCTATATGAAAAGCTGCCGTCTAGCTAACTTGACCGTTTTATTAAACTACAACAATTACACTGAAACACCGCCTTTTGTATTCATTAACGCTTGTAATAGTATGGCTTTTGGTTGCATCAGTCCGAAAAGTGCTTCAAATTTACTCGAATGAACTCATAACAAGTTGTCACGCCGCCACAGCGTGCGATTTGCGATGAAAGCGAAAGTTCAGTTCTTGCAATTTCTGCTAAACGAAACATCTAAGAAAGCAGTTTAATGACAGTTTGTAAATTGTGGGACTCTTAAACTGCTCAAACTTCGAAAAAATTCCCTCGTCAAGACTTACAACGATCTCTTGTACTTTCGCCTCGATCTTTAGTTGCTCTCCAAATTGTGGGGACTGATCCTGGAATCAGTCTGCTGGAGAAAACCTTCTTGGTGGAGCCTTGAGAAACAGCTCTCTTCGAAATGCTTCGAGCAGACAGAGAAGCGATCACCAGGATTGAAGTTCTTGCGATGAAGTAGCACAAACCGTTCTTCCACATTGCGCACAGTGCTTTATTATTGAGCGAAATGTGAAGGGAAATGCCCTCTTTCGGGTTGGACTTGCTGTCGCAGCCCTGCACTACACACCTACCTGACATGTTGTGCAGTTTTGTTTGAAAATTCCAAATTCTACTTCGATTTCAATCAAGAGTTACACGCGCTCTTCTGCAAAACTTCATACTTCCCTTATAGTTGTGATACTTTGCGTTGGTAAGATGACGTCACGCCGGTCTCTCCAATCCCCACTCGGAATTATCGATTTATTCACGGCTCAAGAAAAACAGAGGTCAAAAAGTGGCACTTCCAAAAATAATTTCGACAAACGGTTTGGTAGGATTGTTAGTGGTGTGCTAAAGATTGCTTTTGACTGTTTTTAATTGAATTTAAGTGATGGTCCAATTTTGGTCAAAGTACCCCTTTAAGAATAAATCATTATTAAATTTAGAGTAGTCTCTATAGAGGTTTTTACTGTTATTTCGAGGGAGTTGGGATTTGATTATACAGAAAACTGGCAGGTGATCTGATATATCAACTGTAAGAATTCCTGCTGTTATCTGGGATATGGGAGAATTAGTATAAATATGATCAATGAGTGTTGATGTATGATCAGTAAGTCTTGTGGGCTTAGTAATGATGGGTAAGAGGTTGTTGGTAAAAAGCATATCTAAGTATTCTTCGGTTTGGAGATGTGAATTGCATTTTAAGAAATCTATATTCATATCACCAAAGATGTATATGTCGTTCTTATTAGGACTTAATGTTTTAATCATATCACTAAGCTGAGTGTTAAACTTTTCCAGTTCACAGGTAGGGTGTTTGTAGATACAGCCTATAATGATTGCCTTCTTATTTTTACCAGCATCGATTTGTGCCCAGCAGGATTCGACTAGTTCCATATTAAACTTAATATCAGGTCTGGGTATGGCTTTAAGATTATTGTTTATATATAGAGCTGCTCCACCAGCGTTTGTTGAAGAGTCGGTGTGGAAGAAGTTGTAGTCTTTAATATCAGTGTTAATAGTGGATTGCTCATTCAGTTTTGTTTCTGTGATTCCAAGTATATCTAGTTTAGAGTCTAGAGAGCATAACACTTCTTCTAACAAATTCAGATTTTTAGATAAACTCCTAATATTGCAGTGCAAGATTGAAAGAGATGGGCTGGAGTTGTTTAGCACCTTGTTAAGATCATGAACTGAATGGTAATCAGAGCAGGGATTAGAAAGCATCAGGTCAGAGTCACACTCATTGAATTTATCCGGATTAGGGAAAAGATCAAAGAGGTCAAAGTCGTTATTCCTCCTATCAGACCAGCTGCCAGACATTGCACTAAATTCTTTATCAGGTAAATTAGAAAAAGGTAAATTACTTACGATTTCTTGGTAACTAGCCATGTTTTGGGCTGCTTTGTGGTCTCGTCACATTGTTACATGTTAACACTAAGACTATCGACGAAGGAACTCATCAAATTGCTCATGAGATACAAAACACAGTATTGGTGAGCTGTCCGATTCTCTGAGCATAAGCTTGCCGTTAGTGGTCCAGATGTACTTGTAGTTGTGACTGCGTTTGTACTCCAACAGTCGGCTAAACAGTCGCTTTCTGTATGGCGTTAAGCTTTCATTTTCAACCTTTTGTAGCCACAGTTGGAATTCGGAATGAGTTCAAGCAAACGACACACTCGTTCTAAAAAGAGAGCTGCGAAAGCAGGAGTGCTCTTGAGCGACCACCATCGAGCGTGGTTCACGCGCTGCTCAAGGTTTATAAATCGGCATTGTGCAAGAATCACACGTTGTGACATTCGTCGCTCACGTGGTTATATTTAATTTGTTTCAGCGTAAACACAGAAAAGCGTTCACAAAGGCGTACAAGGAAAGGTTTCTTGCGGCATTTCGTTATTCTTGCAGATTTGCTGTTTAATAGTCATGCGTTAAGGTGGTGTTACACTGGTCGATTTGCAACGACGATTTGCAACGATACGATGTTGCGCTAAAAATTGCTCAGGTGAGACACTCCATTGCGAACGATTTTTCGCGATGTTTGCAGTGTTGCAACGCGTTGCAAGTTTTTGAAAGCAATTCATAAACTTGCAACACCGTTGCGCGAATTTGGAGCAAATCGGCGTTGCAAATCGTCGCTGCAAATCGACCAGCGTAACACCAGCTTTACCCGTCGCGCGGCTAAAATTTGTACTGTATTGCTTTGCATGACTGACGCACAAGCCGCATGCTGCGCAGTTACAGTAGATACTAACGATCTGTTAACAGCTAGTTTCCGGTGAGAAAGAGAAAGATAAAATCCTTTCGTTTAAATATCTCGGGGAAAAAAAAAAGGTATACAAATTTTGTTTTCAGAAACACAAGGTAAAACATGTAGTAATTTCGTTAAGCCAAAAAGAATGTTTTCGAATCTGGCAAAGTCCGGAGGGTATCCTGATACCTTAAATCGGGAATACAGATGACTGTTGTGCCGGTATAAGTCAAAAAAGCCCCCTTTGCTCTCCTTCACAAAATCATCGATCTTGTGTTTCTAATAATTCTGATAAACAAGTCTTCGCGCAGCTAGTTAGCACTAGACTGGCGTTGCCAGTGAGCTCGCGGCTTTAGTTGGGTCAAGAGCAGAATAAACTAAAATGGAAAGCAAGGTCAAGAGCGGTACTTCTGGGAGACTTCCAGTTTCTCACCAGAAATATATCACACAGTATAGAGAACTTGGCTTTTGACACTTTTTTTAAATGAAGCCTGATTAAACTAACAATTTATCATTACAATACTCATACACTTGGTTCTTAAAGGTTGAACGACTCTGCATTTTGAGCTTAGAAGCGAAACGGTTGCCCACCTAAATCTGAGTAATGCGTGACTTGTCTTTTTATGAATCGATTTTGACAGTTTGACTTCGAACACTTAATTCTAATCAGAGGCCACGATTAATCCAGCCTTCGCTTCAATACTAGTCTGTCTTGTTTTTTTAACTGAATGCATTTCACTTCTATCAGGCTTTCGAGTATTCGTGCTTTGTAACAAATATAAAATTGAAAGCGAGGAATGTAACACGAGCCCAACACGAGACTTGTTTACAATATTATTGCGCTTTTGTTCACAGCGTGTTCAGTCCATTTGTGATTGCAAACTCAATTCTCAGCACTATTTTGGTGTATTTTTCATTTCTAGTATACAATGACCATTGCGAAACAAAGGTACAGATCGAATGGAAGAAACATTTCAACAGGCAATGTACGATAAGCAGAAGCATTTATGTCATGTACAGTGTAAAGCATAGATCGCTTTTGTTTTACGGCAAAAGCTCATTGTAGCTTTGGTTTTTGTTTTCGGCCTGTTATCTTCCCAGAAGTATTTTTTGTCGCCACAGAAAGTTTCATCGGGACTAAATAATTAGCGGCGACAGAGTTATTTGCAATCCCGTAGCGGTATCCTTCAAATAATCAAATCCTTCACATTTCCGCGGTGAACTTAGCAACGCAACCATAATTATTAATCCCTAAAATCCAGTTTATTCCACAGAGCCAAACGGTGTTGAGTTTGGATGGGATGCTGTGACAGTTTGACATTTATAGCAGTTCGTATTCGTAACATAATCCTACCGTGATATTTAAAATGATCAGCATGCCATGAACAGACTACAATAACCGATACATCAGTCAACTGTATGTACTCGGCAGATGAACATTAAAAAGACAGTTCTTGTTCAATACACGGTTGTTGTGTGTGCCTCTACGTAAAGCTTGAGCAACACAGATAACAGATGCAGTTAACTTCCACGCACTAGACTGGCGTTGCCAGTGAGCTTGCGGCGTGAGTTGCGTCGAGACCAGAATATACTAAAATGGCTTTAAAGTAGCCTTTGTTTCGCAATGTTCATTAAATACCAGAAATGAAAAATACACCGAAATAATTCTGAGGATTGAATTTGCAGTCACAAATGGACTGAACACACTGTGAACAAAAACGCAATAATATTGTAAACATCTCTCGTGTGACATTCCTCGCTTTCAATTTTATATTTGTTACAGAGCACGAATACTCGAAAGCCTGATAGAAGAAACGTATTGAGTTAACAAAAGAAAACACATAAGTAGTGAAGCGAAGGCTGGATTAATCGTGGCCTCTGATTAGAAATATGAGTCAAGGTCAAACTGTCATAATCGATTGTGCATAAAAAGATATGTCACGCATTCTCAAGATGCAGGGTCGCTCAACCTTTAAGAAGCAAGTGTATGAGTGTTGTAATAATAATTTTTAGTTTAATCAAGGTGTCAAAAGCCAAGTTCTCTATACTGTGTGATATTTTTATGGTGAGAAACTGGAAGTCTCTCTTGGGAGTTCGCTCTTGTCCCCTACTTTCCATTTTATATTCTGGTCTCGACCCAACTCACGCCGCGAGCTCACTGGCAAGGCCAGTCTAGTTATTGATGCTCCCCTCAAGGGGCTTTTCAGCAACAATTTGGCTTCGCCATATTACTGTGGAGTACAGGCACTGAGGGTGGTCACTGCCAGAGATTTGTTTACGTCCTCAGTGGTTCTTTTACGTCCCCCTGTAATCAAGTATAGAAGTATAGGGAGACGGGACCGCCATTTTACGTAGTCAGCCGAGCCAAGTGAAGACATTACCATTTTCTGATAGAAACAAAGGCAGCATCTTCTCTTCAGTTATTTTAAGACCCTGAGTGCTGGTCCGGCCGGGGTTCGAACCCGCGACCTCCCGCACGAAAGACCGGCACTCAACCAACTGAGCCAACCGGGCGGCGGTATACGTCTTCGCATATCACATGATCATATGAACCAATCACCGTGTGCTGATTCTCGACCCAGAAGAAAAAAAACTCCAATTTTAAGCTCGCCGGGGCCACGCCCCGCGCGAGCAACTGATAACTTGACGAAACATAGGTCCGCAAAGCGTACGTGAAGCTATTTGCTAGCAGTGGTAAAATAGATTCACAGTAAATTTCCTGTCGACTTTTCTGTCGATCTTTCATTAGCGACAAAACCCGCTCAAGACAATTTAGAATTAATATGTAGACTCTGGCTCATAACCCACCACTCACTAACATGACAAATTAGAATTGTGCTAGCATTTTTTTAGTTTTTTGAAAAATATGGCTTAAGGACTTATTAAGACAAAAACAAAAGATGTCTACTCTATACGAACTGAGAAAAGGAATTGCGAAAGAATTGGATATTAAAGGGAGGTGGAGAATGAATAAGTCAGAGCTTAAGGAGGCGATTTCTAAAGCTCAGGCTGAGAAGAAAACAAAGAAAGATTGAGACCCCAATCCCTGCCCCTAGAACTATTCTCCTTAAAAAGATCGAGCCCCCAATCCCTGCTCCTAGAACTATTCTTCCTAATGGTGTTAAACCAATTTCTGCTACTAGAAAAGAAGAAAGTTGGTTAGATTGGTTTGTTAAGAATTTAAGAAGAGTTGGTGAAGGGCTTATTAATTTAATTCCAGAAGGAGGAATTAGGGATAGTGCAATGAAGATGAAGAATCCATATCTCAACCAAAATCAAATGATGAAGAAAAACAACCAGAGCCGGAGTCAGAAGAGTTTCTTAGAGGAAAAATTAAGATTAGCATTAGGATTAGAGGCCAACAACAAATGGATTTTCCAACATTTTTCAACAGAAATCAACAAAGTATATTGGAAAATTTTCGAGAATTTTCAAAACCATTCAAGGTTCAGTTTGCTTTATCATGTGTTTACAAGATGCTTAGTAAAGACGAGTATGGAAGAGTCAATTTATCATCATAAAAATCAGGAGATGGAGGAGATTTATGAAAGTACTAATATTGAGTTTTACAAGACAATGTCACAATTGTTGTTGGAAAAGTCAGAGGAATTTGTTCATCTTGGATCTGGTTGGGTTTTTGAGAAGGTTGAATATTTGACTATTAAATTTGATGAATTTACACCAATTTCTGGAGGAACTTACAGTGGTCTTCCAAAAAGGATAATTAATAAGAAGGCAGTGCCGAATATTCAAAATAATGATAATAAATGTTTTAAATGGTCTATTTTGAGAGCACTTAACCCAAAGGAGAAAAATTCTGAAAGGATAGATTCATCTTTGAGAGAAAGTTAAATATTTCAATTGGGAAGGTATTAAATTTCCAGTTGATATTAAGAAAGGACCATTGATTTTTGAGAAAAATAATCCAGGACATAAGATTTGTGTAGTTGGGTATGATGATTGTCAACGAGAGAAAGGAGGATTTTTCCACTGAGACCAGTGAAAGAAGAATCTGGTGACAAAGTAATAGATTTATTACTTTACGAAGGACGTTATTGTGTTATAAATTCATTGTCAAGATTATTAAGGAGTCAATATACGAAACATGAAAATAAGGTAAATGTTTGTAGGAATTGTTTTAACCATTTTTATGACAAATATTTTGAAAAACATAAGAATGTTTGTTTTTCAAACGAAGGATCAGCGGCCATAATGCCAACTCATGAAAAAGTTTGTAAGTTTATTGTGATTTATGCAGATTTTGAGTCTTTCAGCAAAGTGATTGTAGACGATGAGTCGAAGATGAGTGAAGAAACAAAACAAAGATTGTTAAAACTTGGAATAAAAAAACCAGAAAATAAAGAAAAATCAAAATCAAAATCAGATAAGAAATATTTTACCACAAACATTCAAGAACATATTCCATGTGGATTTTCATATACGATTGTTTGTTTTGATGAAAATCTCATGAAACCAAAGCAAGTAGTTTACACAAAAGAAAGTGAAGAAGATGATGTTGTTGAAAAGTTTAATTCTATGATTGATCGTGATATAATGGAGATTTGTGAAAAATATTTGAAAAATCCAAAGAAGATGATTTTTGATGAGAAAGAAAAAGAATCTTACCATTCTCAAGATGTTTGTTACATTTGTAAAGGTTCAGAGGGTGAGTTTAGTTCTGATAATATAAATTTACTAAAAGTCAGAGATCATTGTCATTTGACAGGAAAGTTTAGAGGAGCAGCACATTCTAAATGTAATTTGAAAGTCAGAACACAAAGAACGATTCCCATCATTTTTCATAATCTTCAAAATTATTATGCACATTTGTTCATAAAGGAATTAGCAAAAGATGGAGAGAGAGTTAATTGTATTCCACTTAATGAAGAGAAATATATAAAGGTTGACGAGGAGGTTGCTCGGGATAAGGAAGGAAAAGCAATAATGAATAATGATGGTTCAGAGAAAATGACGTCAATGAATATACAAGCAAGGTTTATCGATAGTTATAAGTTTTTGTTGAGTATTCTTGATGGAATGGTTCAGACGCTTGAAGATGAAGATTTCAAAATAACATCACAATTTTTCAAAGGAGATGAGTTGAATCTTATAAAAAGGAAAGGTGTGTTTCCTTATGATTATTTTAACTCTTTTGAAAGATTCAAAGAAAAAGAGTTACCTGCCATTGAGATGTTTTATTCGATTTTGAGTAAAAAGGATATCTCAAATAGTGATTATGAACATGCACAAAATGTTTGGAAAACTTTCAATATAAAAAATTTTAGAGAGTATCATGATCTTTATTTACGAACGGATGTTTTATTCCTTGCTGATGTTTTTGAAAAATTTCAAAGTGTTTCTATGGAATCTTATGGTCTTGATCCTGCTCACTACTACACCTGGTCTGACTTGGGACGCATTTTTCAAGAGGGGTGGAGCTGAACCAGAATTATTAAGAGATTATGATATGTTTATGATGTTTGAGAGAGGAATAAGAGGTGGAGTATCAATGATTACGGGGAAATATTCGAAGGCAAATAACAAATACATGAAGAATTATGACAAAAAGTTGAAAAATACTTTTATTAAATATTTGGATGCAAATAATCTTTATGGATTAGCTATGTCGAAAAAGATGCCTTATTCAAATTTTGAGTGGGTATCACATAATATTGTTGATGATATGACTAATGATATTCAAAAAGGCGAACCTTTTACAATTCCGCAATCAATTCTCGAAGTTGATTTGGAATATACAAAAGAGTTACACAATCTACATAATGATTATCCATTAGCACCAGAGAGAAGGAAAATAAACAAAGTTAGTTTCTACTTTTTATAACAAAGAGAAATACGTGCTTCATCATGAGTTATTGAAATATTATATGAAGATGGGTTTGAAGATTAAAATGGTTCACAGAATGATCACCTTTGATGAAAAAGATTTCATGAAAGATTACATCTTATATAATACGAAGAAGAGAATGAATGGGAAGACGAAGTTTGAGAAAAACTTTTATAAACTCACGAATAATTCTCTCTTTGGAAAAACGATGGAAAATATCCGAATCGAGTAAATATTAAACTTACAACTGATGAATCACAATTTTCTAAGTTAGTCAAAACATGACCATCCTTGATCTTAGTAAATTGATTATGTATGATTTTCACTACGGTTACATCAAGAAAAAGTATGGTGACAAAGCAAGGCTTCACTTCAAGGAAATCGACTTTTTATAATTATGACAAGTTCGCGTTGTGGGTCAATTTAAGATCCACACCAGGTAATAATCTTCATGGAGACGGAATTGTGGTAGGAAGGTCTCAGGATGGTGTGAGATTAGTTGTTGACGTGGCAGGACTTTCTTCTACAACTGTTGCTTGTCACATCTTTGTTGTGTCTGATGCAGCAGTTTTAGTTAGTGACGGAGTTGTAAAAGATGTGAGAATTCAACCATCTTCTCGAGATTCCAAGACTTAAAAATATATGATCTCATATCCAAAATGGAAAATATGAAATCAAAAGTACCATTTCATTGCTTAATCACTGGACCAACTAATTGTGGAAAAACAAAATACTTGGTTGATCTTTTGAGAAGACCTTTTAGACATGTCTTGGACTTTATCGTCTTGATTTGCCCAACTTTCGCAACAAATAAAACTTATGAAGGATTTGCTAATCTTGACAAATGCTTTTTCGTCATGATGCCAAATGCGAATGAATCTGAAGACGTTGAAGAGTGTCTGGAAATTTGTGCTGATTTGTTTCACGACAACAAAATGGATGACAAACCAAAGTTCTCATAATTCTTGATGATTGTGCAGTGAGTGCAGATGTGAAGAAGCGAAGCAGTAAACTCATTGATCTCGCGTTTAGTGGAAGACATATTGGAATTTCTGTTTGGGTTTTAACACAACAATTGACTAGCATCGCGAAACCATTCAGAGAAAATCTTGGATGTGTGATTGCATTTCATAATCCAGATCTGATGGAACGGATTTACTTTTCAAAAAGTTTGGTTCTGGAATTTATAATAATGAAAAGAAAATTATTTGTGAAATTTTAAAAAATGAGAAACACTCAAGAATGTGTTTTTCTCTTCGTCATCCATTTTCGTTTCATGTTGAACGAACAATTTAAGACTTCATTTTTCGCAAATAAAAATGGAAACAGTGAAAGATTATGTCAACCTTGAAGAGAATCAACCAAAAGAAGAACCGAAACCAAAAAGAAAACCAAGAATAAGAAAGAAAAAAGAAGAACCTGAAATAGATCCAGAGGTACAAATTGAAATATTGAGAAAAAGAGATATTCTTGCGTCAGTTGCCATGTTGGATTGTTTGGAAAAATATGTTGGAGAGAACATAAGTGAAATTGATATTAGAAAAAGGAAGGATCCTGAAATAGAATCTTTATTCAAAGTTTATGAAGAAAAATCTGGTCAAGAATTAATGAAAGATGGAATGGGATAGCTGTTGAAGGAATTGTTAAAGTGCTTTTGTATTTTCTTACTTTTGATGAAGAAGAGTCTTTGAAGAAAGATTTGGTGAATAATAAACAATTAGGAAGAAGAATTGGGAGGTATGCGTCAAACGTTTCTGAGGAATATGGAGACGTCGTAGCTTTTTTCAAAGTTGGTTGTAATATTGCAAAACATGTTGTATTTACAAAAGATGAAGTTGAAATAAAGAAAGAATAAATGTATTTCTCTTTCGTTAGCATTTTTCTAACAAAATGCTAACATGACTTAAGAATTTGCAAGCGATTTCATGAAAATGTCAGAATCTACAGATCAAATAACAAATATTCAGACTGATATCGAAAAGAAACCTGAGAAGAAAAAAGATCCAAAGAAAGTCGCCGCTGGTAAAGCCTTGGCAAAAAAGAACAAGGAAGCAAGAGAAGCATTAAAGAAGAGTCAGGAAAATAAAAAAAACAATGAAAGTGTTAATCCTTTGAGTTTCTTGGATGTGACTAATGGATTACAAATGACAGCCGGTTTGATAGGTTTTTTTTATGATATATAACGGTTATAGATTTTTTTATCTACCAAAAGCTGAAGAATCTGTCGAACATGAAATGGTTGTGAGAGAAACCGTTGAGACTAATCAAGAGAAAGAATCAACTCCAGTCGAAAAACCAAAACCAAAACAAAAGAATCAACCAAATGTTGATATGGAGTGACTTAAAGATTATTATTTCGTATTTCAAAATGAGTAGTGACAGTAAACTTGTTAGTAATGCGAAAGAGGCAGTCGCTCTGGTTGCGATTTCTGCAGGAATCGGATACTCCGCTAAGAAAGCGTTAAGAAAGGCAGAAACTTCAGATCCTTCTTCGAGTTTGATGAATGCCGTCGAATGGACAGGAGTGATAATTGCTACCATATACGCGAGAGATTATCTCAAAAAATTATTCCAACTTAAGAAAATAAATTCATGAGTCAAAATGAACACTAGTACCTTAACAGTATGTGGAATTCTACTTGGAAAAAGTTTTATTAATTTATTGAAGGCAAACCAGATACCAATAAAGGATTTGAGTGGGGTTGTGATAGAGAATAGTCATACTTATAACTTAACAGGAGTGCTATGACATCTTTTAGTTTTACAGTTGGATTATTAACATAAATAATTACTATCACCATTCTAAATAAAAGAATGGAAATAATTCTAACGACCGCTATTGGGGCTATATTAAATACAGGAACTTTCATTGGAGATAGTTATTTGGCAAAATTTTTATCAGGAAAAGAGCAAGACAAAGAAAGAAAAAGACATGATTTGGCGATGGAAAAATATGAAAAAGATTACAACGATTGGAAAGAAAAAATGGGAAAAATAGGACTTTGGCAAGAGGAACGAGAAAAAGATAAATTCATCGCTTCCTATAATTTTCGAAGCGTAGACGAAGCGTTGAAAGCTTATGCTGAAGCACATCCAGATGAATCAGTTGGAAATTTAAAAGAACCTAATTTCAACAATTATTATACTCCAAGCAAAGACCAAAAGAATGGAGAGATGATATTTACGGGATTGACTGTAGCTGGTTTAGCATATGGTGTCTCAAAAATTTATTGACTTAATGATTTTAGTAATCTTACAAAAAATGGCAGACGAAGAAATTCCATTAAATCCTATGGGTGGAGATTACGGTGGTGATCATGACGGAGATGAACACGATAGAGGTAAAGACGAAGAAACAGACTTTGGTGGTCATAGCGCCCATGACAACGACGGGTTTGACCCAGACGATTATCATAGTGAAAAAGAAAGAAATAGTGCAAAGAAAGCTATGTCAATTTTGCAAACTTTTGGTTTAAAAACGCCTACGGGTCTTAGATACTCGATTGTTGACGAAGAACCTTGCGTTACTGAATATGCGGAAAATAATGGTGGAATGGTTTTCTTCGAATTTCATTTCCGTTTCTTTTATAAATGTAGTCATTTAATATTCCTTACAGCCACATCTTGGTCCGCCATATTGATTATTTTTTCAGCTCAGAAAAATATGCGTAATCTTACGTGATCATATCCGGTCTGATACTTAGAAAATACCAGGCCGGCAAAGGAGCGATCTGATTGGTGGGTTTTCTGTATCGGCCCTCTGAGCTGTCTAGTCGTGTAATAATTCGGCTTATCGTACAGTGCATGTTGAAATATTTCTTCCATTCGATCAAGTAGCCTTAACACTGTTCCGCAGTGGTAATGTATACTAGAAATAAAATATACCGAAATAGTACTGAACATTGAATTTGTTAGTCACAAATGACTGAACACGCTGTGAACAAAACCGCAATAATATTATAAACAAGTTTCTGTTACATTGCTCGCTTTCAATTTATATTTGTTACAGAGCTCGGATACTCGAAAGCCTCATAGAAGAAACGCATTCAGTAAAAAATATATATAGTATTGAAGCGAAGGCTAGGTTATCGTGGCCTCTGATTAAAGTGTTCAAAGTTGACTGTGCATGAAAAGATAACTCATGCATCATTCTTTTCTTGCTGGCTAACCTTTCCACTTCTAAGCTCAAAATGTAGAGTCGTTCAACCTTTAAGGAGCAAGTGTCTGAGAGTTGTAATAGCAATTTATAGTAAAATAGGTTTCATTCTAGAAGGTGTCAAAAGACAAGTTCTCTATAGTTTGTGATATTTTTCTGTTGAGAAACTGAAAGTCTCTTCTGGGAGTTTCGCTCTTGTCTCTACTTTCCATTTTAGTGTCTTCTGGTCTCGACCCCACCAACGAGCTCACAATACCAGTCTTGTTATAATAGACCCTTCTACGGTTTTGGCAGCCTCTTAACATCTCTTGAAATTCGCCTCGGACCGAAAACCCATCGATAACGCTGGAAAGAGCACCTCAAAGTTAATGGACAACCAAAACTTTGAGGGAGGATTATATCTTAACAAAAAGCAAACATATAAGTCATTCAAAAGCGCAATGTTTATAAAGGTTAGGAGAGTAAGCTTGGGGGCCAAGTTCTGCCCCCCAACATCTTTTGAACATCTCTGCTTCTAAATAAGATAGATAACTTTCATATTTTGCAATTATACTAACTTTGAGATGCTCTGTCCAGCGGTGTCGAAGGATTCTCGGTTCGAACCGTGAAAGGCGGTACTATGCGTTTACCGGCTTCTAACTTCGCTTCTAGTCGAGATACAACTGTCAAGCTCTGGTATTTTATTAATTTGAAGGCACATTTTCAGTGATATTAATAGTTTTTTGGCCCGAGCCGAATATAGAAAATTTAAAAAGACCATGGAAGGGTCTATTACTATTTCCCGGCGAAAGTGGGCAGTTCATTCATTCATTTTGATCAGTCACACGACGTCGATAGAGAAATATGACTACACTTAAAATCTGGTCCGTGGAGCCAATTCAATAAAACGTTCTAACTAAGCATTCAACGAAACCAGAGCAACTACTGTTGACCTCATTTTGACTTGTTTATTGTTCGATGTCTCAAGCCTTAATTTTATTCTAATTTAAGCTTAGCAAAGTAACATTACATTAACCTACATTAAAAGAAACAAGGTACACCAAATAGTCTAAAAATATATTACTTTTTATCTTCCTTTTCGATTACACTTCTAATCGGTATAATACTGGAAGTAACTTTTTATTGCCAAGTTGCAGTCTGCATCAAGCACTAACGATAACTTTGATCCAACAGAGGCACACCAAAATTCCATTTGCACCAAGTAGGTCACATGACCAGAATCCAGCCCAAGTGACTAAAAATTCATCATCTAAGGCTTTTCGAGTGCTACAAAATAATAAAAAGAGCGCAAAAAAGTATGTAGAAATGCAAACATTCAGGCCCATAGCATATAGGTCAAATTTAGCAGCATTTTTAAATTCAAATATTAAGAAGATTTATACAAGAAATTGTCTTGCGTCCCAGCAACTTTTCCCATACAAATCTTTTTAATATTTTCTGAACTTGAAAATACTGCCAAAATACTCCAACTAATCAGAATTGAACCAGGGCATGGGAGGTCAATATGTAATCGTCCCAATAATTTTAGCTATAATAATAAGACAGTATATTTGGAATTGGGTTAACCAGATGATCTGCCACATTTTCAGGATCGTCATGGTACAGGTTATTCTTTACCACCCAAAGATGATTCTCAGGACTTCGAGTTGACCGGCTTCGAGGAAAAAGATGGAAAAACTACTTTGAAGTTTAAACGCAAGATAGACACATGCGATTCACAAGATAACAAAATTCAGGTAAATGGCGAGCAGACTGAGTATATCATTTAAGTCTGGTATTCAAACTAAACACAAACAAATATGAAGTGTCCGTGGAGTTGAGCGCGGCACAAGTACAGGAAAATAGTGAGGAAAAGTAATATTAATTACTATTACTTGTGCTTCCGCTTAGTTCCCTTTTTTACCCCATGTGTCATCCAGGATGCGACAACCAAAGTGATATTCGCTTATCATCCCGATGATCCCCGCTCTCCGGACGACATACCAAAGCACACTGTCAAGGGCGCCCGCAGTTTAATGTTACTGAACGTGAACAAAAAGGTGCCAAAACTTCCAGACAACTTGAAATACTTTGATTTGCTGAACAACCAGGTGAGTGGGGAATGTGACTGGCAGAAGGATTCTCGTCTCTAAAATTTTAAGATGTTCTCTGTCTTTCTGCTTGCCTGTCTAGTATATCTTCTGTTCATTTCTACGAAGTCAACCGCAATTGTATAACTCGATGTCTGTCTGTCTCTTTGCTTCACCTCTAAGAGCGGCACTTTAGATACTCGATTTTGTTTTACATTTACTCACCTTGTTTCAGATTAAAGTGCCAGCAAATGATACGACATATTGGTGCAGTGCATTCGAGATTCCGAAGTTTCTAAAGAAACACCACATTGTCAAGGTAAGCACGTCATCGACGAAACCGCCTAATCATGAAGTTTGCTTTTTGTTTCTTGGAAAAAACTAGATTAGCACATAGCAAATTATTATTATTATTATTATTATTATTATTATTATTATTATTATTATTATTATTATCATTATTATTATTATTATTTTGAAATTTCCAAACTATAACATATATTTCCAAATATTTAAAACTATTTCCATACAGACGGACAACTTACATATGATAAAATTCAGAAAAAATTGGTTTTGATTCGTTTTAAAGGGCCTGGCTAAACAAAAGTATCCGTTTTCGGATGAATTTTTGAAGCATTCGAGTGGTTTCGCTTTGGCATTAAATTATGCTGTAGAATCTCATCTTTCCGAAAATATATATTATTTGGCTTTTACACAAAAAAGTGTGCTAGGGTGGCATTATGTGGGAAAGAACTCCTACCCCCAGTACCCTAGGGGCAATAATACTGATGTTATTGCTACTGCTATTGTTGTTGTTATTATTGTTGTCTTTAAGATGGAACCGATCGTACAGAAAGGAAACGAGGGAATAGTACACCATATCGATGTTTTACAATGCCCCAACAATTTCCCGCCAAAAAACGCTAGCCATTCATCAGCGTGTAGTTCTCCCGACATGCCTCCTGCGGTACTAAAGTGTCAAGCAATGACACTACTCTCAGCCTGGGCTATAGGAGGAACGGTTAGTATTGGAAATCTTTTCAAAAGGTCAATTCATTAAAGAGGCACTCTCACCGTTAATGCAATGCGCTCCCAGCAACAGTCGGCGGCCGTTTCCGTATCATACGAAAATAGCGGCTATTGATTATTTGTTTCTAGTTCTTTCTCGTAAGAACAAATTGGTTTGATCTTCTTTAGTAAAGAAATGTATTATACATGGTATGCAGTAGGAGCCAGACCGAAAAACCAGATCGTGTGTGACCGAAAAGTGGCCAAGCTCCCGGACGATAACATAAACAGCGGCACGCAAAGCGTTAACGGTGAGAGAGCCTCTTTAAACTACTTGTTGAATTGGTAGGATGTCAATAATTATGCAACAGTTTACATGTTTGGAAGAAACAGTGCCGCTCTATCCTTATTTCCAGGCTGCTTTTAAGGTGATTCCCTACTCTCGGAAAGAATTATTTTGGAGTGAATATTCGCCTTTTCCTGACAAATGTACAAAAACGAGCACGGTGACCCCAATTTTTATTCCATAATTTTAATAAGAACAGTGTCCCCAGTAAAAATTGGCAAAAATCTATGAGCAGATTTTACACAGTTGAAAGAAATGCTACGGATCGGGCTACTTCCGTTCAAGACAGCACATCAACTTCCCACCAATTTTGTTGTTAAAATAGATTTGGAGCTACTCACGTACATTTTTCTGTGACATACGTGAATGGTCAATAGAATAAAGTTGAGAGTTTGGTGATATTTCAGACTGCATTGAAAATCATTGACCTTATTTCCCAGTATCGGGGTGCGCGCAACAGACGCTAGAATTCCATATTCGTCAGCTTGAGCCGTAAAAAATGAACACGGTGTACTTGAGCTGTTGTACAATCGTGCCAAGTTTCATTACATATCCATGACATATTCTTTTTCTAGGGAATCCCCTTAATTCACAGACTGCATACTGCAGAGTAGCTATGGCGTTTCGTTGCGAACAAAATTATCTAAAACTGTATAAAAGTCGAGATTTGCAAATCATGAGTTGAGAATTGTAAACATTAGTCCAGATTTGCAAAATACAGGTCGATATGTGTAAAAATGAGTCGAGATTTACAAAAACGCGAGTCCAGATTTGTGAAATTTGAGTTGAGAATTTTGCACGGTGTATGAGTCGAGATTTTGCACGGTGCGAGTCGAAATACGCTGAACAGTTTTAACGCTGTCTCATCCGCATGCGACTGCAAAAGTTAATGACGACGCGCTGGCTGCCAAATGTGGGTGATTTCTTCTTTTCATTGGCAAGATTTACAGAGACTTCGGAGAGACAGTTAAGTTCAGCATCCTATGACACTTCAGAATTCTCAATTCGCTGCCTTGATGAATACGAAAGGACGCTGTCGACATTGTTATCAAGGTTTGTGGAGACGAGGTCTCCAAAGCTAAAAGAGAGTTTGTATGGGAAACTGACGAATGACCTGAATATACGCTTAAAGTGCTGAATACAATTATAGAAGTGCTTACCCGCTGTTTGTGTGTGATTTCTTGTGTTTCTGGGTCGTTTTGGGCCGGGAGATGTCACACACAAACACGCACAGTTTATTTACACCAATAATTTCATAAGTAACAACATCACTTTTGGTTATGTTAATATTAGAAGAGAAGGTTTACTGGGCTGTGTCAGCAGTGTATCAATGTATCAATATGATGTCTGTAGACAGTATTTAGACAGAACAGACCGTTATTCATCAGTGCATGCATATGATGGCTATACACACCATCAGCGGCAACGGCATTGTTTATGCATGAGTAATGTGATAGTGTACACACACTGTAAACAGCATAGACAAATAGACAGCATACTAGACACTATAAAAGGTATAGACTGCATAGACAAGGGCGCTGTCTATACTGTTTAAAGACACTATACACAGCATAGAAAACACAGTGCCCTGTGGCAAATGGTTTGAACCCATGAGTGTGAACAGTTGGCTGGTTGTGATCGTCCGGGCTGGAGTAGTCTCCAGGAAGACTGTTGTTGGTGCCTGACATTTCGACTCCCTGAACGGTTATCTTCACAGTCAAGTGAAAGGCTTCACCATCTGACAAATACTTTCACTTGACTCTGAAGATGACTTCCGCTCAGGGAGTCGAAATATTGTTCACCGACAACGGTCTTCCTGCTACTCTAACTCGACAGACAATCACAACCAACCTACAGTGCCCTATATCAGAGCTCTGTGGACAGCACAGACACTATGAACAGCATAACAAAAGTGCTGTCTATATTGTGTCTATAGACACAGACAACATGATGCCCTGTATCAGGGCTCCATAGACAGAATAGATACTATAAACAGTACAGACAAGGGTTCTATGTCTATAGCCATCTACCATGTCTATAAACACTATTCACTACATATACAGTAGAAGGCAAAGTGCTGTGGTGTATCAGTATATGGCTTGTAATTCATGGGAACTGCTCACAAATAAAAAATTGGCAGTGAATGATTTAAACCAATATTATTATTCTGCATAAATCTCAGATTCAAAAAATTCATTTAGCAGCAAATTTCCTACATATTGTCATTTGGTGATTACACAAGTCTTTCCAACCGAGGGATAATGATTTTCTGCAAATTCCTAATTCCCGGAAAGGTCCTGGCAAATCCCCACCCGGGGAATTATGGGATGGGGGATGATAGCAGCTGAAATCAATATTGATACAGCCAGATTGAGCAAGCGGCTGCAAAATTGCGATTTATAGCCTTCGACTTCATTAAATTAGTCGAGACTACGTTGAAACTGTTAGGAATTTACTGGGAAAACCGAATATCAAAGGTATATTGATTGATATGTTTTGATCCGTTCTTGGCGATTTAAATCTTGACAAGCTGACGAAGTTTCCAACCTTTTCTTCTTCATTAACATATAAAAACAACAGTGATATCTCCCGGCCCAAAACGACCCAGAAACACAAGAAATCACACACACACACACACACACACACACACACACACACACACACACACACACACAGCGGGTAAGTAAGCAGTTCTATAATTGTATTTCAGCACTTTGAGCGTATTTTCAGGTCATTCGTAGTTTCCCAAACTCTCTTTTAGCTTTGGAGACCTCGTCTCTACAAACCTAGCTTGATAACAATGTCGACAGCGTCCTCTCGTATTCATCAAGGCAGCGAATTGAGAATTCTGAAGTGTCATAGGATGCTGAACTTAACTGTCTCTCCGAAGTCTATAAATCTTGCCAATAAAAAGAAGAAATCACCCACGTTTGGCAGCCAGCGCGTCGTCATTATTTTTGCAGTCGCATGCGGATGAGACAGCGTTAAAACTGTTCAGCGTATTTCGACTCGCACCGTGCAAAATCTCGACTCACACACCGTGCAAAATTCTCAACTCAAATTTCACTAATCTGGACTCGCGTTTTTGTAAATCTCGACTCATTTTTTACACATATCGACTCGTATTTTGCAAATCTGGATTAATGTTTACACTTCTCGACCCATCATTTGCAAATCTCGACTTTTATACAGTTTTAGATAATTTTGTTCGCAACGAAACGCCATAAGTAGCAGTCGGAATACAACTGATCAAGTCACGCACTCAGTTTAAGCAATGCCAATTTATAATGCAGAGTAAAGCAAAAGGAAGCGTATAGACTTTATTCATAATGACGGCACCTAATCTGAACACATTGAGAAGGTTAATAAAAAGCCATTTCGAGAGTTTCTCTGCATGGATGCCAGCCCCGCAGCTGAATGGGCTACCCTGCCTAAATAGAGTTTCTATTACTACTACTGTATCATATTTTAAGTAGAAACTTTGTTCAATTTCAGTGGTGTATCTTGAATAACTTAAGCGAACTTATCCGTCTAGCAAACACGTAAAAGCGAGACTATAAAGGCCAGACTGTCTTTCTCCATACAAACCTATACACATTGAAACAGCTGTAACTTCTCAGATTTTTAAGCTGCAGCACCAGTTCATTCTAAATTTCCCAAGATTATGCTTTGGTATGTGCTTCCGATGCATACAAATAATTTCTTGCACTGATGCAGTTACGATGTATAACATACTTCGCCACAAATACAGAGTACAATGATACGCATAAATGGCAGGAACACCACAACAGTTTACGTCAATTACTGCGGGCCCAGATTAGTAGATCTTTGTGAATACGGTTTATATAGTCAGAAAAAATATTACTTGATTGAAAATGTTGCTAAGTCCCGCATTGCTAACTTCTTTTTTCTAGTTGGTAATATGTCACTTGTAAGTATTATAATAGCTTACCTTTGAGGTTCGATCAAAAATGGATTAATCGTTCACTTATTAAATATTTTAGGCATTTTACATGCCAGAGCACGTGGGCATTCCACTTGGCACAGATGACAGTCCAAAGTACGTTGTCATGCAAACACATTACGACAACCCAGACAAGAGAGACGGTACGTGGTGTATGTGATGTTACTAAAAGAGAGATTCGAAGCCATCCAAATGTACTTTATTGCTTGTGACGTCACAAGCTATAAAATGCAGTGATTTTTTTTTTTTTTTATTTTTCTGGGTTAGAGATCTGCATGCGATGATTGGTTGATATTATCATGTGATTTGTGATGACGTTGTGATCACGTGACTTGTCGAGCAAGCAGTTTCGCCATTTTGAAGACAGCAAGTTGCTTGCCTTAGTTGGCTCTGTGGATTATTTTATGGACCGCTCATCTTACTTACAAACGCATACGCCGGCTGCGGTAGACCCATACTAAATTTCATTGAGCGGTTTTGGCTTGGGTCGGTCCGTTCAGCCTCAAAAGCCACATTGAAAGCCATGAAAGCAAATGCAATGAATTTATCAATGAACTGCATAACTATGCACAACTGTACAGAAATGTACGAAGAATCTAATATCCAGAACCTTGAGAACTTGAAGGAACAAGCTGAACGAAGGCGCTCGAGATACAAAGACGAGAACCTGTGTAAAGACGGCGATTCTTGACAAGCGCTTGATAGCGGATTATATGGAACTGTTTAGTATGAGGGTGAACTTGAAGGTACTTTGTATTCTTTTACTTTGTATTATTCTTGCTGATACAAGTAAAGCGTCAGAAAATCTGACTTTTGTTTGGAATCAAAATTTCACTCTGCGTGCATTTATGTTGTTGTTGCGAGATTTTGGCTCGGTGCCATGAAGGTCAAACAATCAGTGGAACAGATGGCGTTATTATTTGAAAATTAGGAAATGGCTGAGGAAAAAGTGACCGTTGGTAGATCTTGCTTCGCTCAGTTTTATTGTATTCCCATAAATGTTTATGTGAAAGAAAACCGAAGTCCTCCAAGACGAAGTCGTGAGCCAAGCCACGTACCATTGAATTACCTTTCACGCATTTTGAACAAGAGTAGAAAAAGCAGGCGACTAATACAAGAATACATTTCAAAGAATGTCCCAAAGTCGTCAAAAGTTCATGATTATACCCGAGCTTACGTACTTCACAATGCTAATGCGTTCCGTGAACGTGCATGTAAACAACATGGAAACAATAAAAAGCCACAGATGGAAATGGAAAGAGAAAATTAGGATCAATAAACCATCGCTGTGAGAAAGCTAGAAGCTCAAAAAGAAGATTGCCAAAAGTAACCGAGGTGCTAAGATACGTTTGTATTTTAAAATGTGTTAAAACACAGGCATTGCAAGATCAGACGTATTCAGAGATCAAAATCACAGAACCAAGTACAATGGGTTTTCTCTGTCAAGGGATATAGAAAAAAATTCCGGTCCTTCAGTTGTTGATCCAAACAAAACGATCATCGGTTGGCTTTCTGGATGCACGGAAGCCATACTTTAGGAGCGATTTTGGCTTGCATTGTTTTTAAGCGTCGGAAGACTTGAAAATAGCCGTACCCAAATGCTTGATGTGTTACCAGCGGGACCCCCGTAAAGTACGAAGGGTTGTGTTTTGCAAATGCTCGATTATAGATACCGCTTCAACCAATGTATCTGTGTTCTGAGCAATATTTGTGTGAAAGAACATCGAATAAGTAGTAGAAGACGTGTCGAAACTTGATAGAACTTGAACTTTTCCCTGCGGGCAGAGCGTCTCCCTTTGTCGGAAACTCTGCGGCTTTGTGTAACGCGCGGCGTATACGAACAGTCGGCGTTTAACTTCGTTTTGCGTGCAGTAAAGGTTCTTTGTTTATTGTCTGAGGATATTGAATTACTAATAGGATTGAGGCAAATATCACGCGAGATTAAGATACAAGATCTGTCAATGAAATGTCACGAGCATAATATCATAGAACGGGGAATCCCGAATCATCAGCTACTTAGCTTTCACTCACGCCGCTTTAACAAAAGCAGGAAAGACCGGCAGGCGATTACATCGAGAATATTTGTCACTGAATACCTCGAAGTCTTCAAGGTTGATATCCGACTATCCGAGCCGTAATGTTCGCTCCACAAGCCCGTGATGCACGCCTTTGTTGTCACGGTATTCAAACGTCTGCAGCTTCCGATAGAGATTAATTTCGTATCGACCCAGAATTTTGCGTTAAAGCTTAATGCATAGCAGTCTTGAACATATTAGTGATCAGACTTGTACATGTAGGATGCGTAACGTCTGAGATGACTTTTTCATACGAAGTAATTTCATCATGGGAAGTGTCATGTTTTAGGCCCCGTCCACACTACGCCGGATAAATTTGAAAACGCAACTTTATTCTTACGGTTAGGAAAACGCTCTTCAAAGTGGATAAATTTGAAAGCGCCGGCTTTGCGTTTTGGTGTGGACGAAAAACATTTTGAAAACGGAACTTTTCGAAAACCCTGACTCACGTGGCCACGTCAAGTGGTTTCAAAGATTGTCAGGGACGTTTGTAGAGCAATAACAATACATTTGGGCCCGGAAACATTTTATCCGTTTTCCAGTGTGGACGGAAAACATTTCTTGCGTTTTCAGAGTGAAAGTTGCGTTTTCAAATTTATCCGGCGTAGTGTGGACGGGGCCTTAATGTGCTACAGCTACTTGAACATGATGCACATGCTGGGAAGATGAGATAAGGCTATTACGCTGTCTTACAGCTACTTAAGATGTCGGGTATT
The DNA here is from genome assembly GCA_964036295.1 of Plumapathes pennacea. NCBI lineage: Eukaryota > Metazoa > Cnidaria > Anthozoa > Antipatharia > Myriopathidae > Plumapathes > Plumapathes pennacea. The sequence continues at coordinate 9,531,892 of OZ038469.1, read as the reverse complement.
CCCCAGTCAATCCCATTACAAAATGACAACACAGTTCCTCCACAAAACATGTCAGCTTGAAAATTCACTCAACAAGGTTGCCAGGTTGTATAGAAAGCGTCACACAAGTACTGTCACGTGCATCGGAAAGCAATGAAAACTGGGTTGTTGCAAACGAAGAATATTCCTACGGGGCCTTCGATAATTGTTTTCTCTCAATTATTATAATACACTTTTTCGTGAATATCTGTTTGACCAAAATTAGAAGAAAAGAGGGCAAGAAAAATAAAGGGAGCTCTTGGATCCGTCATTTGCAAAAACTGACTCGGCTATAATATCTTTTGCATATAAACGCACGACAAAAGCTCCTCTCCCGGGACCCCGCGTGTCTCTATTCATTGTACTAATGACGTCACAAGCGCACTGGCCACGGGCCTGTCTTGTTGCTTTTATTATACAACTCCCTTAGTAACGTGAAAATATCGCATAGTAACGTTCGAATAACTCCATAGACAAGTAAAAAAGATACAGCCGTATTCAACGTTGCTAAGGAAAAAAAAATCTATTTTCTTGATTCGCTGCCGTTAATTCTTTTGTTTCGCTTTTCGTATAAAGTCACCCTGTGCACAGCTGGTATTTACATTACTTCTAGAGATTATTAAGCAAAGAAAGAAGCACAGAATTTAAACTGACCTGGCTTACCAGAAGAGACCAGCTTCTTCGTCAGAAAATTAACTGAATTTGCCGCAACATAACTAATCTTCCATTCCACAAAATGTCAGACCACACATCACAGTTCGGTTATCAGGCCATAGTGTTTCCAGCCAGATCATTATTTCTGAGAGCAGCTTAAGAATCCTTGTCAATCTCGAAACGAGATCTTGTCGGCATTCAACACGGCAGCCGTTGGATTTGCCTCGGGGTGTAATTCCAGGCCAAGATCTATGGCATCTACTTGCAACAACAGGCAAGATTACCTCTATTGAGAAACGGCAATTTGTATGCTAACTGTACCACCACTGGTCACAAGAAGAAGTCTACTTCATACTTCATAAGCGAGGAGAAGGCGAGAACTGGCTGTTTGTTGATTCATGGCACTCGACAAAATGAAAATGTTGACACACCTCGTTCGTCCAATTTGCTCTGTTTAAGACGACATTATGTGATGTAGTATCTAAGATCTCCCCGCAAACTTTGTTTAAAAGTACCTCTGTCAGCTTCAGCGTTACTCGGCTCAGAAACCAACAACTAAAAGTACTGCAAGTACAAAATCCGCGCTTGCTTACACTGCACACGGCACTAAACTTGATTGACATATCGCGCACGGAAAACATGTCACTTTGGTCATACAACATACCGCAATTTAATTTACATATTTTACTAAAGGAGTTGTTCCCACGCCCTGCGTGGATACTAATCTGAACACCATATCGTTTTTTTTTTGTCTACTGCGCGCTAGCGCCGTAGACACTATGCCATCGAATGTGTAATGTAATGTAATGTAAAGTAACAATCGATTATTCGGGACCAATGAAAGCGAACCACACCGGATTGCCGATTGCACACGAACTTTACCACTGGTCGAGGAAACAATGATAGGGCGGCGAAGTCTGGTTTGTGACAAGCTCGTGATCACGAGAAACCCATGAGGTCACAGCGTTTTCACCGAGGCGATCGGGTTAGTGAATTTTTCATGATGAATTGCTTCAAGCTTACCAGGATAACTTGCGAACCGATACGGAGTTAAAGCGACGAGTTGCCTTGCCGAGGGAAAGCTCCGGACGCTTGACGCGTATACGCAAAACATAATCGAGCCCTTTTTGGGGAAACTAAAGCCCCTTGTTAATTTTGTCTCAAATCACAATTTTTGAAGATATGTGTGCCGAAAGCGCTCGCATGAAAGGTTCTGGCCAGTACTAAGCGTCGCCCGATTTTCCTGATGAACTGTGTACAGTATGACAACACGTTGCAACGGTACGTAAATCGACCTGTTATTATTTTGTGTCGATGTTTCAGTCGGCAGAGACAGTGAAATGTGAAGCACCTATGAATCTTTCATTTGGTCATTCGCGTACGAGTTAAAATAAATATATACTTTACTTGAGCCTAATTCTGCTTGTCGTTACTAGTTTTATTTGGACGGCTGTGAGGTGAAATGTTTACAAAAACCGCTAATGGCAACTGAATAGTCATATTTCCTATCAATGGCTACTGCATCCAACCTATATTTCTCCAGTAGTTCAGTTTCGCCTCGCGACGCTCTCGGAGTCGAGGTAACGCAAGTACTTCTTTGTGCTGATCCGAATTTTGATCTGTGAAATGCCTTCAATGTCTGGGTATCATTCCCTCTGTTCCTGCGTTAAGTGTGTGCGTTTTCCCTATTCTTAAATTTCCAGAGTTTCCCCAGAAGAAAATCGTTTCTTATACAACAGTGTAGCGTAAACACAGATGCGACGCGACATTTTGGCAGCGGGCCAGCTTATTCATATGGGGCGCCGATAGGGGCAATATTACATATATTGCACGTTTTTATTCCAAATGTTAAATAAACCTCCTATACTGACAATATAGATTCTAACTACTGCGCGAAGGCGTACATAGCGCCATTTTTAGTGCAACAACGAAAGCCACGACCGTGGAAGCAAACGTGAAATCATGCCTCTTTATTGCCGTGGAAGCTGAGAAATGGAAATAGAAAACTTCTTAGATGCTACGCGGACAGTTCTAGCACAAATTGGAGGCTTCTGCCAAGACCCTGATTGTCAAAACAACGTCAAGCTGGACGATTTGGAAAATGCAATCGAGCGCATGGCTGATATTTGCAACACCATCGCCGTTATTGTTAACAGTTTGGTTATCGATAGTACTGTTTATCGTGAAATGACTGATCTGCAGAAATTTCTGGAGGATATTCAAGAGCAATTAACGAAGGAAATTGAAGAAATTTCCAGCTGTGAGGGTTCTGCTAAATTACAATGTCCAGTTCGTCGCTACTAATCCTTGCAATCCTATTTAACGCTTTGCCAACGGATCGCGGCAAGTTGGCGGCCATCTTTAGTAACCTACACATGCTTTCGCGCAGTCGCAGAAACTTGAATATTTTTTCATACTAATTAGGACATATATTTTGGACTTGAGCATACATTTTGGCACTGACAATAAATTTTTAGTTTAGAATCTATTTTTCAGTTTAGAATATATATTTGGTTTAGAATATAATATTTTCAGTTTATAATATATATTGTTAGTTTAGAACATATATTGTTAGTTTAGAATATAAAATGTTAGTCCCCGAACGAAGTGAGAGAAATGATCACGACGCTAATGCATTAATTTGAAGACTCCAAGCGTGTCGCCATCTCGAAATTTAATGTTCGTGTGTGGGTGTGGGTGTGTGTGTGTGCGATGCAACCTTTTTAGGCCAGGTGCCTAAGGCAATGTCCTAATAAGGCAATTACGTAATCATTGTCGATGATCGATTAGCGTCTCCGCCAGCGTTTTTAAGAAAGATTTGAACGAAGTAACAATTGTACGTAACTGCGTTCACTAAAATGAATTTGAAAACTAAAAAACTTGAAACAAAACGGTCTCGCAAAGCTCGTCTTCAAAAGAGAAGGGAACAGACACGGGCAAGGCGAAATCGTGAAACGATCGAACAGTGCCAAATACGTCTAGAGAAAGGACGACAATTACGTGCCGACGAAAAGACCCCACAAAGAGAACAGCGCTTGAAAGCAAAACGAGAGCTTCAGAAGCAAAAGTGGACCGAAGAAAAGACTCCACAAAGAGAACAACGCTTGAAAGCAAAACGGGAGCTTCAGAAACAAAAGCGGGTCGAAGAAAATACTCCACAAAGAGAACAACGCTTGAAAGCAAAACGGGAGCTTCAGAAGCAAAAGTGGGCCGAAGAAAAGACTCCACAAAGAGAACAACGCTTAAAAGCAAATCGGGAACTTCAGAAACAAAGGCGGGCCAAGCAGAGAACTCCGCAGAATCCAATCGCCAGCGAGTAGCTTCTTGACGTGCCAATGAATCGTCTGAACACAATACCCGCAGGCTTCAAGCTCAAAATGGAGCGAACACTCGACGCCGACAACAACGTGCTGCAGTTGTCGAAGAACGTCGCAGACAGAAACAACAATATTTGCATAACCGTGGGTGGGCAAATCCAGAAACTCCTCCATTTCACGAACAAGAGTGGGTCCAGGAGGAACTCACTGTCTTTCACCGCTTTGAGGAAAATCTCCGACACTTACGCTGCAAGGTATGCAAAGAAACATGGCCGATCACCAACCAAAGTATGTCCAAGCAGAACTACACCTGCACCAAGTGCAAGCGCGACAAAAAGACTTCGTGTCGATTGTTCTCGGCTGACAACGACGTGGATCCTGGAACAGTGCCTGCAGAACTACAGGACCTCACCGAAGTAGAGGAAATTCTGATCGCCAGAGCTTTCCCCATCATGTGTGTTTACCGGAAACACGGCGGCCAGCGTGGGTACAAAGGTCATGTCCTCAACTTGCCACAGGATGTTCAGGGATTTCTCAGCACTCTTCCAGCCAATGTGAATGATCTGCCCGTTCTTATCATCAGGAAGCAAGGGGCAGGTAAGAATTGAAAACTATTCTGTATGGCTTTTATAGTTGTGTTTACATTTTTGACCTCTGTGTATTGATGGCCAAATTTGAACAATTATGCATTAATAGCAATACGGTCATTCGTTGTCATTGTTTATTTTCAACGAATAACAGCTGAACAAAGGATGCATGGTGAAATTTTGTTTTATCTGAATTCCTGTTGTACAATCTCTTTATCACACATTCTTCAACTAAATATTGCTATAACCTACAGTGTACTGTGAAACACTTTACCATGTACTCAAGAATTTAGGACCTATTCGTGTACTAACATTCCAGGACAACAAGTATTAATTTTATTTACAGTGCGCCAGATCCTTTGCAGCATCCTTTCAAGATTTATGTCAATTGTGGATGAATAGTACAGGTTAGCTATGAAAGTGCATTGTAATGTGTACATCATTTTGAATTATCTCATCATCCTCTTGAAAATTTGGTGTCTTTCTGATTTTTGTAGGAGCAAACAGAGAGGTTCCTTGGCTAAACCTACACTTCAGTCCAAGTGGAAGTTCAATTTCTGTGATGGTTATAGGTAAGTACTGTACAATACATTGCAACAGTATGTAGTGAAGACAAAAACCTGAATATGTGTTTTCATCTCCAAAAAGATCATGGTAAAGGAAATGTTCAAGTGAAGAAATCAGACTGAGAAGTCAACTCCTGTGCAGTTAAAGGATCCTCGTATACCAAGTCACTGACATCATGAAAGTGTAAGATTGTCAGGAGCCAAAAATGAACTCGATGGTGATGTCTCTAACAAGAATGCCAAAGGAAAATGTTCTCAAGGACACTGGCCTGTATACTCTGTCAAGTAACCCAAGAAGTATTGTGCTCAAGTGGACGACATGCTCAGAGCCAAGTATTTTTCTGTGTTCCCTTCTGACACAAGGTTTTGTTAGTTACTTGTTTGCTTTTTATGAAGGAAAACTTCAGTTCGGTTAATCCCCGAACGAAGTGAGGGAAATACTCACGACGCTAATGCAGTAGTATTATCGCCTTATCGGAGACTCCAAGCCTGTCGCCATCTCGAAACCTAATGTTCGTCTGTCAGTCTGTCAGTCTGTCGTGCGACCTCGTCCCCAGTTTCTATGGCGTCGCTGCAGAACCAATAACAAAGGCCGGATCGATCACGTGTGGCCCTGTAGTTTTACTGAGAAATTAGATTGAACGAAGCAACTACAGTATATCGTAGCTGTGTTCAAGAAAATGGAAAACTTGAAACACAACAGTCTCGCGAAGCTCGTCTTCAAAACAGAAGGGAACAGGCACGAGCAAGGCGGAATCGTGAAACGATCAAACAGCGCCAAGTTCGTCTCGACAAAAGACGGAACTATGACCGAGAGCATCATCAAAAGAAGCGTGCCGAAGAAACGACTCCGAAAAGAAAACAGCGCATAAATGCCGATCGAAAGCGACATGAAGAGAAGCGGGTAACACAGACAACTCCGCAAAGAGAACAGCGCTTGAAAGCGAATCGAGACCTTCAGGAGAAAAAGCGGGCCGAAGAGAAGACTCCGCAAGACAACAGCGCATGAATGCCGACCAAAAGCGACATGAACAGAAGCGGGTAACACAGACAACTCCGCAAAAAGAACAGCGCTTGAAAGCGAATCGGGACCTTCAGGAGAAAAAGCGGGCCGAAAAAAAGACTCCGCAAAGACAACAACGCATTAATGCCGACCAAAAGCGACATGAACAGAAGCGGGTGACACAGACAACTCCGCAAAGGGAACAGCGCTTGAAAGCAAATCGGGAGATTCAGACGCCGTTTTGTGTTAAACTCAGATACTTATTTAGAAAGGACAAGCAGCAAAGGTTAGTCAGTGGAAATCGAACAATCACCGTGACAAATATATTCTATCCCGTATAGCTTGTAACTCGATCACTTCAGGAATGTATTAAAATCTGTATGCTGATCATTTTCCCTCGAAGTATTGTTTTACTACGCTTCTGTCGCCAGTTTCGGCTACCGTATTCGCTCAGAGCAATCGGAACTTGGAGTCTTGAATGACTTAGTCAGATGTCTTATTTTTCTGTAATCTGACACGCGGTGATTGCAGCGAGAATCGTTCGCAAGCCCTTAGAAGTATTACTGGGTCTGAAGCCCGTGTATAATTTGAAGTAAACTGTTCAAGTTTTGCTTTGATTCTGGGAAAAATCTTGCTGTTTTGAGTGGGTTCACATACAAAACAATTCGAGCCTATTAAATATGCATGCCTGAGTCTGGAGCATGCCGCCCAGAGTAAAAACAAATCGCACAGGAAGCCTATTTAATTGTACTGCCTATGAATTCAAAATTGGAAAATCAGTGTTCCTTTTTTCCCGTACTACGACGGCCGACCAACTTCAAACTTGGGTATTAAATTTTGAGAACGTGCTTGGCAGACTGTATGAATTAATTTGACGTACCGACCGTGGGAAATACGTTCGTCACGCAATCGATTCTATTTTCAACGCAAAAGTATAACGCACACCATTCTTTTTCTTCGTCCTTTGCGTGTAGCACTTGAGTTCGAAGAAAAGATTGAGTCAACATTTCGGTAAAACAAAGGCTACTCTTGTTGGGAGTTACCAAAGTAAAAGTCCCATCAATGGCAGAGTGAGGGGGTATCTGCGATTATCGTATTTCTAGTATGTATTATAAGTGGCAATAACATGTGAGTAAGACCAGCACCAAGGTAGACAGTAACCAATATTGTAACAACAAGTTTAAACCCTTTCACACCCAAGAATGATCAAATTCAATTTTCTCCTTCAGTTGGAAATGTACTTATTGTACAGTAAAGAGAATACAGCTTTTTATACCGTGTTGGTTAGATGAATGCTGACTGGAACTGTCACTAATCTCACTACATATTTTATATAATATTAATTTATATAATTTCTTTTGAAATTAAAGCTGAAAGATTCTGCATTTTAAACTTGGGAGTGAAAGGGTTGTTTACCTGTATTAAGTTCATGATAGTTGTTATACCCTTATCCTCCAAGGGATTGTGTAGTAAAAGTGCTAAAAAATGTTTTTAACATGCTTGCCCCAACATTAAGGCCTCATAAAATAGACACAAACTTGTTTTTTTTTTTTTTTCCTTTTTTTTTGCGTCGAAACTTTAGTAAAAGGCAGAGCAAAAGGCTGCTGTTGTTCAGCTACCAAAACAATATATGCCAGGCCAGAGTGAGGGGATATCTGCGATTATCGAATTTCTAGTTTAGAATAAATATATTTAGTTCAGAAGATATATACTGTGAGTTTAGAATCTATATTGTCATTATAGGAGGTTTATTCCCACGCCCTGCGTGGGTACTAATCTGAACACCATATCGTTTTTTTAATGTTTTTCGTCACGGGGCGACCTCCCCGCGCAGCGGGCTTTGCTGGATAAAATACCGGAACAGAATCTTCAACCTCGTTCCCAGGCTCTTTCCTCTCGCGACCTCGAATCTCGAGTTTTAATGCTTTTCTTTCACGGTGCGACCTTTCCCGCACCGCAGTGTCTTTTGGGAGTCGCGACGAACTTCATTTCATGGACCGAAAGATGTTTTTATCGACTGAACTAAAACCGGGAAGTACTACGGTCTAACGCAATGGTTTTCAAAACCGGAGCTAAGGAAGGGATGACAAGGCAAGCGAAAAACGATACACCAAAAAACAGGACTAAAATGCGAAGAGTGAAACAAGCAATTGATTTATAGCTAAACCAATCTAACGGCCTAACGTGGTTACTGGCACTTGAGAGCAAGGCCCAAGAAACATATCAGGACCGAAAGAGTGCTTGAAGGCCGTCCGATAGCTGGGCACGCTATAACTGAAATGTATTTTACACGTCTCAAGATAGGCTTAGCTTTCAAGCAGGTAAGACATCTATTTACTTTGTTCACTTAGCTCGTTAGTTCTGCATTGCTTCGAGCTTATCGGACATTTTGTGGCCGTAAAAGCTTATGTTGTTGCAATGCTATCAGTTTAAACGATAGAAATTTGTTTTGATCGTTTGAGTGAATTCATGGACAGCACCGGTGTCAATCTGTATCAACTTTGAGTGTCATTACAGTTAAGAGCACAGGCTCCCCAATCTTACTGTACGACTTGAAAAAGAAGTTTTCAAATTAAAGAAATACTTCACCTATGTTGTTCCTTGTGTGCTTTTATTCCTTAAATGTGTATCATTTCTGGGCAGTTTCAAACCGTTTTGAGCAATTTTCATCTGGTGCTGATTCAGTCTGTATATAAAATGACATACAGAAAAAAGTGTCATTTTATATACAGACTGAATCAGCACCAGATGAACGGCTTGAAACTGCCCAGAAATGATACACAAGGAATAAAAGCCAGTAAGATTGGGGAGCCTGTGTTCAGAGGAGATATTTGCCACTTGACAACTTGCTCAGACAAATCTTAAAGCTCACAACACATCACTTAGTCATACACAGAAGAATCTGTGCATTTGATTAGAAAGAACTACATGTGTATTTGTATTCCAGCACTATAAACCATTTCAGTTTAACCCTCTGAGAAATTATGCAATGCTCAATCAAAATTTTGAACATGGAGTAAAAAAACTGTGAAACCTTTTGCAATTGAAAAACTTGTACATTATGGTTTGAACTAGATTTTTAAGCTCGCGTTCAGCACGAACTGCTGAAAAGCGAAGCTTCATGCGATCCAGTCAACTGGAATGTGTCCCGGTGCTGTCAACAATGGATTCCAAATATGGAAGTTGTTCTGTTCCCAATTTGGGCAATATCGATATTGCCGACAACGCAACAAAATCGAGAATGTGATCGTCGAAGTAGTTTTTGCTGTGGCATTTTTAAGCGTCCCACCTTATTGCAGTTAAGACTGTGTCAGTCAGTCAGTCCGTCATGCTGTGTCAAAGTTGAAAGACCCGTGACCACTGACAGCCCTGATGGCGATCGAGCGACTTCAGCTTGTCGAAACATTTCTATCGTTTGATTATATTTGCTTTGCTTCGCATAGTTTTCGCCAGCAATGAAAAATGCTGTAGAGAACTGAGAGAAGAAGAATTCGAAAATGAATTTGACCAAAACCGCAAGTAATGTCAACAAGTTATCAGATTTCATTTTAACTTATTCGACTTGAAACTCAGCCAAAAGAAGAAAGGCGTGTTTTCTTTAAGCACGTATTTAGTTTGAATGCAGCCCAGGCTGGAGTATCATGGCCTCTGATGAATATGTAGATGTTGAACATAAGCTGTGCATGACATGAGTAATGAAGTCACGGATAGAGTTTTTTCAGTGCGACTTCGGAAGGTCTCCTTCCGGTTCAAAGATTTGGACTCGGTGGAGAATTTTAAATTCTCCCATTTCGAGCGTCTAAGTTTTATAATTTTAACCCTCTACCGCCTCGTAAATGAAGGTGTTCAAAACTGAGACTAAATCGAATACGCGATCCAGCAAAAGTGGAGGCCCGCGGAAACGGATGCGAACTTCCACATACCTAAAATTGAGCAATTTTTACGATGTGGCCTTGAGCCAGTTCTATTACATACCCACTCCCGCAAAAGTACTTTTTGCAAATTCGCGAGCTTACAGCTGCCTTGCTGCTTTGATTGTTATAAAAACTAATTGATTGTACCTGCAGTTGTTTAAACTATGTTGCATTTATCATGTACTGTATCAAACTGTATAGATTAAATGTTATTTGACCTGTATCTTTTTTTTGCTGTGTAGTTTAGTGCACTACATGCATGGCTGCATTGTCAACACTTCAAGAAACCCCTTAACATCAGGACAGTGATAGAATATCTTGTGTTGTGACTTTGCAGGATGATAATTTTGCAGGCATTGAAACTAAAGTTTTTATATTTTCACTAGAATTCACAACTACTTTTACCATTTCGATGGTGTAAAGGTTAAAAGTATAAGATGCAAAACAAAGATTTAAGAAATTATATCCCATGCTTGTCCAAGAGATAGGTACCATGCAGGTACCTGCTTATAATTTAAATGTTGCTAGGCTGTAAGAGTGAAATAATATACTGAAACAAGTTCACTGTACTGTACTTCAGGTTCAGAAAGAGGTCCCTGACACAATGTAGAAGTGTATTGAACAGTACATGTGTAGAGGAGGGAACTCTGTAAATAGTGTTTAGCTCTAAAGGCGTTCAAAGTTTAAATTTGCATGATTATAATTTTGCAGGTATTATAATATGCTAAAGTGTTTATATATTCACTGAATGTCAATATGACCATTCCGATGATGTAACTGTCAAAAACATGAAATGCAAAACAAAGAATTGAGAAATAAAATCCCATGCTTTTCCAAGAGTTTTTTTTTTTCTGAGGGGTATTTGACCCTTAATACCAGGTTCTCACTTTTAATTTAAATAGTGCTAATCTGAAAGGATGGATTAGTATCACTGAAACAAGTTCAAAGTACTGGATTACTTCAGGTTCACCCACATAATATTCAAGTGTATTTAATACATAGAGGAAGGAACTTTGTAAACAGGAGTAGCTGTAAGATACGTTGTTACAAATTTTCAGGATTATAGTTTTGCAGGCACTGAAGCTAAAGTGTTCGTATTTTCACTGGAAGTCACAATTACCATGACCTACTATATAATTAAAGGTTTAAAACATAAGAAGCAATAACAAGATTTGAAAAATATAATTCCATGCTTGTCCAAGAGCTATTTTGAGGTGTATTTGACCACTGAATACCAGGTACCCAATTATAGTTTCTGCACGACTCGTAAAAATATACAGCCGTACTACACGCCTAAGTGTCTAATAAGATATATTTATTCTCCTTCAAATATTTCAACAGTTCACCGGTATAAGGTTATCGGCTGACAACGAGCAGACGTAATTGAGTCACGTGTCACTATAATTACTCCAATCGCGCGCAAGAGGAAACTTTTGATAAGTCATTTACTGTGCTATTTTACAGATATTGTTGACAGCTCGGGATTCCGTTTTTACTTCACCGAAAACGTCCGAAAACATGACGCGGCGCTCCTCATGACTGGAACATCGGTCAACCTTCACATGATCATTCCACCGAAACAGTCGAAGTGGGAAATCAAAGGATACTGTCCCGCGGCCTGCACAAGGGAGGTAAAAAAACAAACACAAACTATTCTTGGTCAGCCTCTCCTTGCTGTGGAATTAAGACAAAGACGAATGAAGTAAAAGCTTCCCGGCTATGAGTTTCTGTTCTAATTAATAAAAATTGATAAAAGAAAAAGAAAAAGAAAAAAAAAGGAGAAGAAAAATCATTGTACCCAGTTAGTCTCCTCTTTTTGTCACTTTTTTTTTCAGGGGATGAAGAATTATGAATTACCTTCAGGAGGAATAAACGTATTTGCCGTAGTACTTCATACCCATCTAGCAGGTAAATATAATCAGATGTTTTACTGATGTTGTAGATTGATGAAAATCTAGCTTTTTATTTAGCTTTGCCTCCAGTATATAGAATTCCGAAAATTTTGCAGTCATCTTCGGCAAAATTGCCACATAGTTTTTGGGGAAAACGCAACAGGCATACCTGTTGAAAGCTAAAGATCTTCAAAATATATACATACACTCCCCCCCTCCCCCCCCCCCCCCCCCCCACGCACACACACACACACACACACACACCCTCCCACCACCACACTGTATAACCTTGTTTTGAATTGCCAGGTCGCGCAGTACGATTACGTCACATCCGGAATAAAGTAGAACTTCCGGAACTGGCTCGAGACGACAACTACGACTTCAATTTCCAGGTAAAATGGAAAATACCATATAAGATATATAAGATGCTCTAATTTTAGTTCAAGTGGCTACTAAGATTTTTAGTTTCCAAAACAGCTGGCAAACCAATCAGCGCCCAAGAAAAATGAAGCTTTATATAAAAGCCCATAAATCATTGCGTACCTCGTAGCCACAGAGCGCAGAGGAGTTCGCTTGCATTATTATGTAAAACCCTATATATTGACTTTTATAAAATAACTATGATACTACGCGCGCTCTGATTGGTTAAAAAACCATTTTATAAATAAGTACAAAGACATGGAAATGACGAATTCTGAAATAAAAAGACTGCGTGTCGTCCCCTACTTCAAAGATTCATGTGTTACAGAAACTGCAGTGGGCTATTAGAGCAAATAGTGAAGCCGTGTGCAAATCATGTGCAATTAGTGAAGCAGCATGAAGAAAAGTTGTCCGAATATTGCATAAAATTTAATTCGGAAACCGTGAGACAGAAAGCCAACAATTACACAGTCAAAGAACATTCTCTAAAGTTTCTAGCCTTTATACCTTCGTCTCCTGTGGCTCGTAGCTAGTAACTAGATGGCTTAGATCACCGGAGTTTCACACGAATAATTGTAGGTTTATGGTGATGAAGGCACAAACAGTCTTCGCTAATGAGTCTCCGCTGTCGGCTCGGTAGCACAAAAGCTGTTGAGTCAATTCAGTGGAGTTGACTGTCGTCCGGCAGAGTTCAAGTAATGCTCAAGTAAAGCAAAGAAATGTACAAACTACCTTCTTCAGCAGAATAGTGTTGTTGTGCAGACATGTTTACGTCGAGTGAAACCGTGGTCCTGAAAGTTGAAACCTGACGGCTCAAAACATTCTCGCCGGTTCTTTTGAATTCTTGACAAACAGTGGTACTAATATCCGACACATTTCTTGCAAAATTCACCTTTATTTAGCAGCCTGTCAAGTTTTTCAAGTGAACGGGAGTGGTGTTCCGTTTTCATTCATGGACTGACTTGAGCGAAGTGCCGTGAAACAGACTTTCCGATTGGACGAGCGTGCGTTTTGACGGTTTTCAGGAGAATCTTGAACTTGATCATTTTCAATACAAAGTTCTTTCAGGTAATAAAAGCTTCGTTATTTTATAAAAGCAATATGACACTCGTTTCCATGTCTATGTACTCTTATATAAACACTTGGAATGTTGTGAGAACACTCGAAAAAGTTCAAAATCACGAGCCGAAGCGGCTCGTAATTTTGAACTTTTTCTCGTGTTCTCCCAACATCCCGCGTGTTTATATAAGAGTACATAGACATGGAAACGAGTGTTATATTGCTTAAACATGAACGATACCGCAATTGCATCGCGGGCACGCAAAGGCATACGTACAAGACATAAAATTACAAGGGAGGAAAGCTCTTTGGGTCAAAATTTCGCTTCCCCGTAACTCGCGACCGATTGCATGAAATCACATTATTTTTCGAAGTTGATGCTATGATTAGGTATTCTGCAAATCCCTGCAATGCAATTGCCATTAATTATTTTCTATAAACTACCGTTCAATGTTCAATGATTTAACATATTTACGATCGGTTTCGTACAATGTGGACCGTAACATACTGGTGACGGAAGTGACGTCATGAGGCTATACGCATATGCTCAATATTCGTTTTACGTCTTTTCGGAAAAAGTGCAGCCTTAGTTCACTCCAGAAATATTCATTTGAGTTCTCCCGCTATCTTTTTTTCTTGTCACTTGAGTGTCACATTGTCTAGTGCGCTATTGAGTAAACCGATCGCTTGACATCAACCACCACAAGTGCTGTGGGGCAAATTTCCACTTGTTGTGATGTCTTTTGGAGATCTAGCACAGAGGAATCACATTTACAATACTAAACAAGGGTCAAGGCAGGTCAGCTATAATTTCCTAACAGGTACTTCAACCCAAAAAGTACACGAACCGAACGGTCAACTACATGCAATCATCACAAAATCTGACATTATGAGATGAAGCTGGCTTCGGTAAAAATTGAAAGCAATTGTAAAGTCCACGCCGTGGCGGAAACTAAAAAAAAAAAAACTCACGGTACGAAACTAACAAACTGCTTTATTTCGTTAAAGTGCCTATAAGCCTTCAGACGTTACGTTTTTATATGAAAGTAGGAAGTAATCTAAACAACTTATGGCCAAAGAAACTCCGCTCCGAAGCGTTTTTATATATTTTTCCGCCCGGCAAACATGCGATTTTGACCGCCATTTTGAATCTGACCGCGCAAAGTTTTTCGATCGAGAGCCTGGGTTATGACGTCAGAGGAGGGATTCGTTTCTTGTCAAACAAAACTTTCACACAGATTTTGCAGTTGGCGAGGTGAGAATTATGCTCATAGATGTGTTGTCGAGAAAAACGTAGCCAAGGGAAAAAAACAACTAAGGTAAAGAGACGCCAAAACGATGCCAGTGCCTACTCTGACGTCACAGACCCAGTCTCCCATGTCGCTCGGTCAAGATTTCGGAATTCTGAGTTCAACCGCGTGAAAAAAGTATAAGAACGATTTGGAACGGAGTTTCTTTGAATATAAGTTGCTTAGATCACTTCCTACTTTCATATAAAAACGTAACGTCTGAAGGCTTATAGGCACTTTAAGCACAAAACATGCACCAATGGGAACTGTCTTTACTTACGCACGGTTTTTTTGCACAGACAACCATTCACAATTGCAATTTTCCAAATTACAAGTTTGCTAATATTGAAAGAGATAAAAGTTAAAATGATCTGACTGTTCATTTTAAATGTCCCGACCGCTGTGCTTTGAATGCGCTAACCAAAAATGCGTGCTATTCACGGAGACAAAATGTATCCACTGACCGTGTCTCTAGCAGTTGAAAATGTACTTTTCCTGAACACCGGTTAACGTAATAATCCTTTCCTTTTGAAGAGTAAACAGCCTTGTAGGAAAACAGCTAGCTCGGTTTATTTCTTTGAAGACTAGTTATCATGTACAACAATACGAGATAATTTGTACTTTGAAGGAACACACAATTTAAATTTGACCACATTTCCACATTGCGAGCCGGGCAAACTGTTGAAATCGTACTATTTAAAACTCGCCAATTTGCTGTTTCATAGAAAGTTCTAAGTCTCTTCAGAAAAGCAGCACAATTAGTACGGCCAGATCACTACGTCTTCAATGTTTTCGAAATATAGAACGGAACCGGCATACATCGATCGCGAAAAGTGTGTTTACAGCGTTTGTGGCGCCACGATGAGCAAAACGTGACTCCTGCAAACTTCAATCAGCAGTCACCGGCGGCGATTGTTCGCTCTCCACCAACTGAACTTGCCGTTCCTTCTTGAAAAAGTATCCAAGTTTTAGCCCAAACTTGTTGCATGGCTGTGAAACAACTGCCAGAGCTGCTGTTGTTGTAGTGGCATCTCAAAGGAGCCAGAAACATGTTGTTCTGATAATTTTTCCTTCTGTAAAGCATGTTCTCAGCTCATACGGTACGATACTCTTTCATCGGAGCTAGCTTGCCATTGTCATTGCGCCAGATCTACGTCACATCCGTCACCAGTATGCTACGGTTCACATCAGACAGAAAACATGTTCGAGCTTTCGTCCCTTGTAATTATTTATACTTAGTACGCGTCATGTCAATGTTTCGGCGCGCGTATGCCTTCGCGCCCGCGATGAAATCTTCTTGCGGTATCATTCGTGCAGGTCATCAGTTATACACCCCAGTTATATATACTAGATCTTATTAACCGAGCGCGCGGTCCGTACAGTAAGTTATGGACCGAGTTTTTTTCGTCGCCTTATGGCCCGAGCGCGCTTTGCGCAAGGGCCATAAGGCAACGAAAAAAACGAGGATCCATAACTTACGGTACGGACCAAGCAAACGAGGTTAATGAGATATTTATTATGTGGTTTTAGATCTTTCGGCAAACACAAAACAAGGCCCCAACGAGTACTCGTCTCGTTCATTCAACAACATCAATCGCGACCAAGCATGAATTACGCACGTTTGTTTTCACAACAAATTCAGTTAACAGCTTACAATTTTACCGATTTGAAAATCTTGAAAGAAAATAAGCGTCTGTCGAACCAACTGCCTAGATAAATACTAATTTGTTCTGAGTTGAATGAAATGGCCGATAGCGTGTGTCAAACAACGACACTGCAGTGAACTTTATTCAGTGAACGACTCGAACTCGCCCTTGCTCGCTCATTAAAGATTTTAAAAAACTGCAGTCTTATCTCTTTCCAGAAGAAACTGCTTGTAACTCAGAGTATTTTTTATTCTTTTGAATACGTTTCTTACACGTACAATAATGTAGAAAGCAAAATGGCACTAAAAGAAAATCATTTCATCACAAACTGCGACCGACACATCGTTGAAAGTTATATTATTCAAAACTCACCACTTAATTTTCCTGCCTCCTCGTGGAGCGTTTAGGTTTCTTCAAGCAAAATAAACGTCCTCAAATCACCACGGCGTTTTTCTCCCAGTCAGTCATTTCGAAATACAGAGTTCTCGTGCATTGTGAAAAATTTATTTACAGTCTTCACAGTGCGCCATGACGAGCAAACATGTCTGCAAAATTTGATTCTTGCACGGTTTTAGTCATAACTGTTCACGGTGATTGTTCGCTTTCCACTTTCTTCCTGGCAAGTGTGCAGATTTTAACACAGGGGTGAAACAACTCTCCATACTCTGCAGCACTTGTTGTCAATGACGGCTGAGGTCGCAAGCAATTTTTACCTCGGATGTTTTCCTTCTTCGTAACGGTCATTTTCCAAGATTGTAAGCTTTCCCCGATCATCATATAAACTTAACAGTGAGTATCCGGAACGTTTAAACTTCCCATTGCACTTCTGGGCCTTTTATGACAAACGTTTAGCAACTTTTCGAGTAATCATTTGCGATCCACATGTGCAAACTGATTTTGCGGTCCGTACAGTAAGTTATGGACCGGTAAAATTGACCAATCAGAACGTGCGTAAAATCAATTTGCGGTCCGTACAGGAAAGTATGGATCGGTAAATTTACCAATCGTAGCGTGCGTAGTATCAGTGCCATATAATAAAGGGTTTTACATAATGGTAAGCAAGCGAACTCCTCTGCGCCCTGTACCGTAGCTTGACGAAACTCAAGATGCGCAGGCCATGTTGGATTAGAAGAGACGTCTTAAATCAATTTTAGTGCCTCAAAATTAACTCCAAGTTTGTAGAGTATATTTGTCTGAGTTATTACCTGAAGAAAAGAAATTTGAACTGACTCTAGGGCTGGGAATGGCGTGAAGTTGAGGCACGTATACTGGAGATTCTCGCGTAATGCGGAAGAGTTGACGTCTTTGGCGTTGTATGGGATTCAATAAGAGTAAATGCATTGATCGGCCGCCGGGGTGAATAATACTGGTGATCAAATCACCTGAATTCACCAATCTAAAATGTCCACGTAAACCATTCGTGTTAACCGTTACATTACTTGTATTGCGGTACAGTAATAAAATGGTTTTCTAATCATTATATTTGGTGCTTCTATCCACAGGAATATCAGATGTTAAGAAAAGAAGTAAAGATAAAACCGGTATTACTACACTACTGACATGCTAACATTACTGATATGATATTATTTACTACTACACACACTGTAACTGTGCGCATTATAGCTGTTGCTACTGCATTCACTACATGGCTACTCTTTGACAGTCCCTTCAAGGATACAATTTTTGGTGGTCCTTTTAGACTTAAAAAAATACGGTTTAACCCGTTGTTGTTGTTTTTGCCAGTGGTTCCACCAATGGTTTTGATATTGTTGCTGTTTTGTTTGTGTAATAAAAAAATACACCATGGCGGATATACAAATGTTTCACTACAGCCACGACATGGTAAAGGGTCAATCTTAATATTTGTATATTTTGATTTAAGAACGATGAACTGGAAACTGTTTGCCGCTATGACACAACTGAACGATCAAGAGCAACTTTTGTGAGTTTATCTAAGCTTAATCCATTCTTCTTGTGTTTCATTGTTTTCACGTAATCCCCTTTTTTATATCGTCCTTGCAAAGTATTTTTATAAGTTTAATAAACTTTAAAAGGTTTGTATCTTTTGAATTTACCACAGGGAGGAGAGTCTACACGACAAGAAATGTGCTATTCCTTTCTGCTATACTACCCTAAAGTTAACCTCACCCAGTGCACCAGTGCAGATATGGCGGCTTTCCACCGGTTTTATGACACGTACTTTGGCAATTTTACGTTAGTAGGATTTCAGCTTTTCTATTCGACTTTGAAGACTCTCTGAGTATCTTGATTTCTGTGTTAACTTTGCAAGTTACTCCTTTGCCTGTTCGCCGCTTGTTTCCTTGTTAGTATTCTTCATATTTTTGTCGTATCTCTGTCTGTCTGTATGATTGTTATCACAGTCTGATTCCGTATCTTGATTACTCTGCAACTCTTACAGTAGCAGTAATGGTACTGATAATGTCTAGTTGTTGTTGCAATAATATCCAGTAATAATAGTATCAGTAGTGGATGAATGCTTTATTTTTACACAATACACAGTCAGCATAACTGGTGGGGTTGCGTGTAAGCAGTAATTGTAGTTGTCAAGTAGTCTTAGTAGCTGTAATAGTAGTAGTAGTAGTAGTAGTAGTAGTAGTAGTAGTAGTAGTAGTAGTAGTAGTGGTAGTGATAGTAGTAGTAGTAGTAGTAGTAGTAGTAGTAGTAGTAGTAGTAGTAGTAGTAGTAGTAGTGGTAGTAGTAGTAGTAGTAGTAGCAGTAGCAGCAGCAGCAGCAGCAGCAGCAGTAGTAGTAGTAGTAGTAGTAGTAGTAGTAGTAGTAGTAGTAGTAGTAGTAGTAGTAGTAGTAGTAGTAGTAGTAGTAGTAGTAGTAGTGGTAGTAGTAGTAGCAGCAGTAGCAGCAGCAGCAGTAGTAGTATGTCTATGTCCTCTTATCAAACTCTTACAAAAGTATTGAATCTTTTTTTGTCTTTATCACTTTTATTGTTTTGCTTCATCAGGAGCATGGAAGATGCTTATCCTCGACTCAAGGCTGTAAAATGGAATCAGACAATGGTGAACAGCTTGAGAGATTCTTACCGATATGCGCCAAATTATTACTCCATCTGCTCGGGTGAACCTGGAAAGGTAAGTTACAAAGTACATGCATGAAGAACAACATAATCGATTTAATATTAAGCGTCGGACTGTTCTAGTTCAAAACGCAGCATTCCAGGAAGTCGTTTTATCAGCGAAAACTTGCCATTCAGGACCCAGCATTTATGACTCTTAAAATACTTCCTCTCCCGCGTGATTGGTGGAACCGTGACACGTGACCGAATAGTGATAGACATCAATTCATTGGTCTAAAAAAGCAGTTCCAGAAAGCACCAAAATGCTTCACAGTGCCTACGCCGTTATTTTCGCTCTGAGAGGAAATATTGGATGGATAATATAATCGTGAATAACTGGCACCAGGACATGTGTAAACGTGAGGAAATTATGTCGCTTGGAAAATTAATCCTTTCGGCAGAGCAAGTCATCAGTAACCGTCTGCTGTCATCAGTCAACATTTTCTTTATAGGCTCATTAATCTGATTTTCTTTCTGTTTCTTCCAAATGTCCTCCTATTCTATCTTATTTCGTCTCTTTATATTTTCAGGTCACGTACAGTGGTATGACCAACAAGGTGGTAATCAACAAGCCTTATAAACCCAAGGACGTTTGCGAGTCTGGAAGTGGACCTCTTCCAACAAGCGCAGCTAATCTAGCTCGTATTGGCATCACCACGATGCTACTGGTGCTGTTCATGGCAGCCTTTGTTAAGTTTCAGTGAACTGCCTCTTATGGCTGTTTGTTTCATCCTTTTTATGCAATCGGGAAACGATGAAGTTGATTATATAATTTCATTTTGCCAATAAATACAAGTGAATGCAAAAGGAAAGTGTGAATTCCCCGTGCATAACCCTGATGGCCAAGGCGAGTTTTTCAACATCCAGTTTAAGATATCTTTTTCCATAAGATATCATAGGAATCAGTGCCGTATGGATCATTACTTCGGAGCCCTATTTTTCTTAGACGAGGACTTGGATACAAAACATTTCACATAAAAACGAGTATGATTTGCATGACCTGAACATGCGAGTAAAAGCAAGTTTCATATGAAAGGCGTTACACCAAACCTTGAATAGGCTAAGTCATCCTGTCTTGTCAATATGTGGGTGTGCATAGCCTGGTAATGAACCTTGGCACATCCAAAATTAGACTTTTGAAAGACGGGTTGAATCTCTCCTCACGCTGTCACGTTCAAACGATACGGGGGGGGGGGGGGGGGGGGGGTTAGGGTTAGTACATAGTATGAATAGCAATATGTCCCAAAAGCTTTCTTTTAAGATGTAAGACTCCCGAGATATATCAATTCAAAGAAGGCCAAAGCGCCTGTCCGCCATATTGGCCGTGAATAAAAATTTCGGGCCAGCGGTTTACCTTCTGAAGTTAGGGAGCTTAAGCAAACTAGGACGGCGACGACAACGCGAGGAATTAGGAAAAAAGTGTCTCCGTATTCCATATGTCTTTGTAACTTTGCCTATTCTTAATTTGCTCAAATGTTTTCCGTTTTTGCCGAAGTTCTATTGCTGTCATCGTTTCCTACTAAGAAGAATACCTATCGTAATTTCTCAAAATGTCGTCCACGGTCCTGACAAAAGCCTAAAAAGGAAGCATTTGGAGTCGCACGCGAGAGCACGACGACCCGAGATCATGTCAATTTCACATATTCACGTGCGCCTTTTGTCTTCTGCAATGAGTTTTATTGTTTCACCGACGTTGCCGTCGTCCTCTCCCGTCCTGGTGCTTAAGCTCTCTGTTATCTTACCAACCAGACGCGGACTTCACACACATTTCTTTGCAAATGTCTTCGGGTGAGAGTGAACTTTCATTTAGAATTTCTTCGAATTCTTTTTTATCGACTCATGAGTCATTATTAGATGTTCCACATGTAGATTAAAGTGTTGAAGGCAGTACTTTCGCGTACGACGACAGTCTTGAACCAATTGCTACGGAAGAAGAACTAGTGGCGTGCGTCGAGCAAGCCACGGTCGAAGAAGAACGAGAAATGGAATTCAAGAAAAGATTCAGCCGAGAAGTAAAGTTTGGAACGTCCAACAAACGGCGAGAAAACTTCCCTGCATTTCCATTTATAACATAGTTACGATATAAGCCAAGCTCTGATTGGTCGAACAGCGTGCTCCATAACTTTATCGTGCACGCCCGTGCTCAATATTAGATAGATTTAGATAACACAACGCGACGTCAAATCGCGACGCGATTCGTCATCATAGGCCGTGGAAGGCTGGGACGAGGACGCCGTCACGTTCTGTTGACAAAAGTGATTTAGATGACCATCGGCCGTGATGATTTTCATTCTGGAATTGGGACTACAATGTGGATCGTTCG
Source organism: Plumapathes pennacea (assembly GCA_964036295.1). NCBI lineage: Eukaryota > Metazoa > Cnidaria > Anthozoa > Antipatharia > Myriopathidae > Plumapathes > Plumapathes pennacea. The sequence continues at coordinate 9,510,116 of OZ038469.1, read as the reverse complement.
GAAAGTCACTGGGTGGTAGGTCATTTATCGAGGGGCCAAACTCCTCGTTTGAATGAATCTGAATCTGAATTAAAACCATGCAATGGGTCTAATAGTGTGTTGTGCTTTGATTTTAAATAGCAATTTCGCGTCATGTTCTCGCCAATCTTGCGTTGCTTTTCGTGTGCATTTTTTTCATCGTGCTGAAACATGGCTTGTGGTGGTCTTGCCGCTGTTCGTGATGCCTTAAGTATCCGGCATTCGCCGAAAATCTGATCGACGATATCGAGTTTGCAGTCTTATATGACGCCAACCGTTCAAAGCGAAGTTTTCCGTACTGGAAGTACGATGAATTCAACATAAACAACTGGGACGACACTGAATGCCGTACGGAATTGAGGTTTGCAAGAAATGATTTGGACGCTTTGATGCTCTCCCTGCAAATCCCGGATCCAATTGTCTGCCAGCAGGGGACTGTTTGCAGTGGAACTGAAGGATTATGTGTACTGTTAAAACGACTCTCCTACCCGTGCCGATACACAGACATGGTGTCCCGCTTCGGAAGAAACCCCACGGAACTGTGTCTTATCTTCAATACTGTTTTGGACCATGTTCATGCCCTTCACCACCATCGCCTTCAGACTTGGGACCAGCCTTTCCTACAACCGGATCGACTCCACAGCTATGCTGCCGCTATCCACGAGCACGGAGCACCCCTTCACAACTGTTTTGGATTCATCGATGGCACTCTTCGGGGTATCGCTCGGCCAAAAGAACACCAGCGTGTCATGTATAATGGTCACAAGAGGATACATGGGGTGAAGTTTCAGAGTGTGGTCATCGCAAACCTGAGCGACCCGTTCGAGGGAAAGAGGCATGACAGTGTGATGCTTCAGAAATCTGGGCTGCTGCCGGAGCTCAGACGTGTCGCTTTCTTCAATGGCCAACCTCTCTGCCTGTATGGCAACCCTGCCTACCCGTTAGGCTTACATCTTCAGGCACCATACAGGCACAACCCCTTAACCCCACAAATGGCCCTGTTCAACAAAGCAATGAGTGAGTTGAGGGTAGCTGTTGAGTGGGTATTCGGTGACATCACAAATTACTTTAAGTTTATTGACTTCAAAAAGCAAATGAAAATTAATTTAAGTTCTGTTGGCAAAATGTACTTCGTGTGTGCCCTTCTGGAGAATGCCCACACCTGCCTTTATGGCAATCTTGTATCAACAGCTTTTGAAGTGCAACCTCCATCACTGCAGGAGTACTTTTGGTGAATTACTTCCTGCACTGAGAAATAATTTTTGAAGTGATGAGGTGTGCAGGATTACACAATGATTTTATGCATGCCAGAATCTGATATTTCATTCTGTATTGGATCCTGTGAATAATTTGTTTTGTACAATTGCAATTGCAATATTGTGTGCAGTGCCGATCAATAAAGATTGTTCACTGAAGTAAAAACTTTGTATTGCACTCAAACAATGAAATTACAACATTTTTGTATAGCATAAAGACAATTTGTGGATGCCAATTTTATGTATAAAGCATTAGCTCAAGTTGAACATATTGAAAGAAATGCATCTCTGTTATTTTTTTAACTATTTCCACATTTTTTAACCAGAATATTGTGCTGTTTTTTTCTTGCTTTGAAATTTTAAAAGACAACACAGCAACTTTAACACAATAAAATACTGCAGAGATGAATACTTCAATTGTCTTTTCTGACATTGAGCAGGGCAAGCAGAGCCTGGCTTTGCTGTTGTTGCTGCTGCATTATGGCCATTAGTTGCTGTTACATGGCCATAAACTGTTCTCGTTGTTGTTGCTGTTGCTGTTGTTGCTGCTGCAGCATACATTGTTGTGTCATCCTCATCTCCTCACTCTGCTTCTGCCGTGCCACTTCCAGTTGTCTTATGTGTATCTCGTTCTGTTCTCTCTGGAACTCCCTCTCCTCTCTCCGGCTTTCAATTTCTTCGGTCCTCATTTCCCTTTCCAGTTGAACTCTTTCCCTCAACCATTCCAAGCCATCTATCCCCGATCTTCTTCTCCTCTTCTCTTTTTTTTTCTTCTCCTTTTTCTTCCACCATTCTTTTTCTTGTTTCACTGAACCTCTCCATCGCCCTGTCCCTCATTTCTAGTGCCTGCCTCCGTTCCTCTTCTTTTGCTTTCTTGTTCACTTCCCTCTGCTCTTCAAATTTCTCGGCCTCCTCACCAACTTCCATCAACTCCTCCAACAACCTCTCTGCCTCACTCTGGCCATCATCACCACCACCACTCTCTCGTACTTCTTTGCTCAACTTTATTTTCAACTTCTTTGACAAAATGTTAAACCGATCCCTCAGGGAACGGGGAGTTACCCCAAAGCCATGGATGGCATTGAGGGAGTCAGCAGCATTCTGCCATGCTGCTCCCCGTTCCCGGCTTCCACCTCTATTCACGAGGACTCCCTCAGCAGCCACCTCCTTCAACATCGTCAAGTCCTTGCCCTCATTCCAAACCATCACACACCTGAAAAGAATAGTCCACATCTCAAATATGTTGACAATCATATACTGGAGTATCGGCTTCTGGTCTTGGTTAATTTCAATTCAAAAGGACCAATGTGAACGAAACACATAGGAACCAAAATTAATATGCAGTAAGATGGAGATGTCCATACTTTTTCGGGGCCGTGCTGGAGTTTGCCGTTGCCATTTGCGTTGTGCTCAAATTGTCACCTGTGTGAAGAGCAGAGCCAGACAATAAAGTGACCTCCAGGAAACGCTTTGGAGAGAAGAGAGGGGACAAAGAGAACACTAGCACCAGCCTAGTGAACGGATTGACTCAAAACGATATGCACAACATACGCAAAGACTTACACTCGAGTGTATTGTTTACATGAAAAGGAGTGCATTGTTTACATGAAAAAAAATTCGTACGGGTCGTGCTTATTCTGTTTTAGGCAGGTATCGAATCAAACACAGTGAAGAGCATTCTCACCTCGAAGTTTTATTACTCTTACCCTGCAGGGCATTTGCCCTGCGTAATTGTTTCAAGATGTACCGGGAAAAACCTTTAATTTGACAGCCGGAAACTCAAATGAAACAACTAAAGTACCGCTGCCTTGGACCGAAAGGTAAAAACAACATATCTAAGGCGGTATTAAGTTTAAAACTAGACTGGCATTGCCAGTGAGCTCGCGGCGTGAGTTGCGTCGAGACCAGAATATACTAAAATGGAAAGTAGGGACAAGAGTGGAACTCCCAAGAGAGACTTCCAGTTTCTCACCAGAAAAATATCACACAGTTATAGAGAACTTGGCTGTTGACACCTTGCTCAAATGAAACCTGATTAAACTATAAATTATCATTACAACACTCATACACTTGCTTCTTAAAGGTTGAGCGACCCTGCATTTTGAGAATGCGTGACATATCTTTTTATGCACAATTGATTTTTGACAGTTTGACTTCGACTTTCTAACGAGAGGCCACGATTAATCCAGCCTTCGCTTCAATACTTTTGTGTTTTCTTTTATTAACTGAATACGTTTCTTCTATCAGGCTTTTCGAGTTTTCGTGTTCTGTGACAAGCGAGGAATGTAACACGACACTTGTTACGTCAATATTATTGCGGTTTTGTTCACAGTGTGTTCAGTCATTTGTGAACTGCAAACTCAATGCTCAGGACTATTTCGGTGTATTTTTCATTTCTGGTATTTAATGAACATTGCGAAACAAAGACTACATGATCGAATGAAAGAAACATTTCAACAGGCAAAGTACGATAAGCAGAAGAATTTTATGAGGCAACAGATGTCATGTACAAAGTAAAGCATAAATCACCATTGTTTTGCGGCTAAAGCTCATCGTAGCTTTGGTTTCCGTTTTCGGCCTGTTATCTTCCCAGAAGTATTTCGTGCCGCCACAGAAAGTTTCGTCGGGACTAAATATTTAGCGGCGACAGAGAAATTTGCAATCCCCGAGCGGTATTCATCAAACATTTAGTTTACGGCTATTCTCAAAGCTTCCGCGGTGAACTAAAGAACGCAAGCCAAAATCGTTCCCTAAAATCCAATTTATCCGTGCATGTTCTACAGAGCCCAATGGTGTTGAGTTTGGATGGGATGCAGTTAACTTTTACAAACAAGTAACGAGCATTCACTGGCCACATCTCGAGTTGTTTAGCGAAGTCAATTACATACATACATACATACATACATATTTTTATTGATGCTCCCCTCAAGGGGCTTTTCAGCGACAATTTGACTTCGCCATATTACTGTGGAGAACAGGCACTGAGGGTGGTCACTGCCAGAGATTTGTTTACGTCCTCAGTGGTTCTTTTACGTCCCCCCTGTCATCAAGTATAGAAGTATAGGGAGACGGAACCGCCATTTTACGTAGTCAGCCGAGCCAAGTGAAGATCTTACCATCTGCTGTTAGAAACAAAGGCAGCATCTTCTCTTCAATTATTTTAAGACCCTGAGTGCTGGTCCGGCCGGGGTTCGAACCCGCGACCTCCCGCACGAAAGACCGGCACTCAACCAACTGAGCCAACCGGGCGACGGTCTACGTCATCGCATATCACGTGATCATATGAACCAATCATCGTGTGCTGATTCTCGACCCAGAAGAAAAAAAACTCCATTTTTAAGCTCGCCGGGGTCACACCCCGCGAGCAAATAGCATTACTGACCTTTATAAGCGAGGCGTTGTCAACAGGACGTGAAAAATGCTCTTCTCGCGTCGTGAACTTCAAGTGACAACGCCATCTCGGGTGACCGGAAATAATAATATCTCGTACCCAGGCTATACCGGGCACGTCACGTCGCGATTTGACGTCGCGTTGTGTTATCTAAATCTGTCTAATATGACGTGAGCATGCAAATGCCGCTTCCTTTCGACTTTTTCTAGCTTTTCTCGTTTAAGGTGAAGTAATAGGGTAACATTTTCAGTGCAACTTGTCGTGCAACATTGTTGCGTTGCAAGTTGCATCGTAATGTTGCGCGTATTACCACCGTGTTTCAAGTTGCAGCAACATGTTGCACGAAGTAGAAGTGGGTTCTACTTCGTGCAACATGTTGCTGCAACTTGAAACACGGTGGTAATACACGCAAACATTACGGTGCAACTTGCAACGCAACATTGTTGCACGACAAGTTGCACTGAAAATGTTGCCCGTATTACTTCACCTTTATAAATTAACAGACGCTTTACAACTAAGAAGAAAATAGCTTTATCTTCCGAAGAAATTTGTACCACATGGAGTCAAACCGGCACCCAAAGGAAATCAGTAATCAAGTCTGAAAAATTCTGTGTTTCAACGGTCGGCACAAAAAATTGTATGTAACAAAACTCACCTATTTCTCGACGGCTTAATTCTCATGTTCAGTAATTAAAGATAAATATTCGTCAAGCCTTAAATGGTTTTGAAATGAAACGGCGTTCATTCATTCCGAAAGCCGCTATACTTGCAGTGTTTACAGTACAGTTTGCTGGCAGCTCGAATACAAACAAGTCCGCTCGGCAAACATTTCTATATCTTTCGTTCATGGTGATTATTCACATTCTTCGACGGATCACTTTGCTTTTCCAGACCCGCATTGTCTGCCATAGTTCAAGGTGAATTTCACGTTGTTTTGAAGCGGCGACTTGAACTTCCTGGGTTACAATTGTACCGTTCAAAACATTTACATCGCCACAAATTCTAAAGTCACCGCAGGCTGCTGGCTTTCACCACGCCAGGTTAACAGTGCTTTCAGTGTTTTCGTCGATTAAACGACACCTGTTTCGTCGACTCTCATCAACTTTTAGATGACAGAAATGTTAGTAAGTTGTGGCATGTTTTAAATCAGCCAATGAGAGAGTTTGGTTTTCCTTTGGCGCGTCGAAAGAGAATTATGCATCCAATCAGAAAGGAATATTTGTTTTCGCTCATAATTTTGTGTGCCTATGTTATAAAAGAATTAGTTCATGCTTTTAGCTGTGCGTGAAGCTAGAGTTGCTCTCGGCTACGCCTCGAGCAACTCTTACGCTTCTATCGTGCTCTCCCAACTTCCCGCGTGCATCCATAACTCGATAGACGCACGCTAAGCATGAACCAATTCTTAAGTGTCAGACTGTCATAGAAATGATGCAAATATGTCAATAATCGGATGACACAATCTTGCACAAAGGCACTCTGAAATAGCTTTAAAAAATTTTCGAAAAGGTCACAATATAATCCTACTTGGCCTTCATCACAGTAGCATCAAAACGACAAAATATACGGCGATTGTTGTAATACACGATTTGTATCCAAGGTTGGGACTGAACCAGGATTTAGGTACGTTGATTTTGGCTTTAAATGCGTTAGTATATTGAAGGAATAGGAAGGATAGCACGAATGGTCAAAGTGCGCTGAACAGATGACCGAGTAGCTCCTTGCAGTAAAGTTTTGACTGTGCTTTCGCTCAATTTTTGCTCGCGGGGGCCTGGGGCCCACGAGAGCTTAAAAATGGGCATTTTTATTTTAATTTTTTTCCTTTTTGTGGGTCGAGAATCAGCACACGGTGATTGGTTCATATTATCACGTGCTGGGCGATGACGTAATTGACTTCGCTAAACAACTCGAGATGTGGCCAGTGAATTGCTCGTTACTTGTGTGTAAAAGTTAACTGCATCCCATCCAAACTCAACACCATTTGGCTCTGTGGAATATGCACGGATTAACTGGATTTTCGGGAACGATTTTGGCTCGCGTTCACCGCGGAAGCTTTGAGAATAGCCGTAAACAAATATTTGATGGTACCGCTGTCGCCGATAAATATTTAGTCCCGACGAAACTTTCTGTGGCGACACGAAATACTTTTGGGAAGATAACAGGGCGAAAGTAGAAACCAAAGCTACGGTGAGCTTTAGCCGTAAAACAATGACGCTTTATGCTTTACTCTGTACATGACATCTGTTGCCTCATAAAATTCTTCTGCGTATCGTACATTGCCTGTTGAAGTGTTTCTTTCATTCGATCATGTAGCCTTTGTTTCGCAATGGTCAGTGAATACCAGAAATGAAAAATACACCGAAATAATTCTGAGGATTGAGTTTGCAGTCACAAATGGACTGAACACACTGTGAACAAAAGCGCAATAATATTGTAAACATCTCTAGTGTGACATTCCTCGCTTTCAATTTTATATTTGTTACATGCACGGATAAACTGGATTTTAGGAAAAGATTTTGGCTCGCGTTCACCGCACAAGCTTTGAGAATAGCCGTAAACAAATGTTTGATGGTACTTCTGGGGTATTGCAAATATCTCTGTCGCCGATAAGTATTTAGTCCCGACGAAACTTTCTGTGGCGACACGAAATACTTTTGGGAAGATAACAGGGCGAAAACAGAAACCAAAGCTACGGTGAGCTTTAGCCGTAAAACAATGACGCTTTATGCTTTACTCTGTACATGACATCTGTTGCCTCATAAAATTCTTCTGCGTATCGTACATTGCCTGTTGAAGTGTTTCTTTCATTCGATCATGTAGTCTTTGTTTCGCAATGTTCATTAAATACCAGAAATGAAAAATACACCGAAATAATTCTGAGGATTGAGTTTGCAGTCACAAATGGACTGAACACACTGTGAACAAAAGTGTAATAATATTGTAAACATCTCTCGTGTGACATTCCTCGCTTTCAATTTTATATTTGTTACAGAGCACGAATACTCGAAAGCCTGATAGAAGAAACGTATTGAGTTAAAAAAAGAAAACACATAAGTAGTGAAGCGAAGGCTGGATTAATCGTGGCCTCTGATTAGAAATATGAGTCAAGGTCAAACTGTCATAATCGATTGTGCATAAAAAGATATGTCACGCATTCTCAAGATGCAGGGTCGCTCAACCTTTAAGAAGCAAGTGTATGAGTGTTGTAATAATAATTTTTAGTTTAATCAAGGTGTCAAAAGAGCAAGGTGTCAAAAGCCAAGTTGTCTATACTGTGTGATATGTTTATGGTGAGAAATTGGAAGTCTCTCTTGGGAGTTCCGCTCTTGTCCCCTACTTTCCATTTTATATTCTGGTCTCGACCCAACTCATGCCGCGAGCTCACTGGCAAGGCCAGTCTAGTTGTCCAAAAATTACGCTATTCCGGCATCGTGGCTTTGCTTGGAAACTTGTGCATGTAAATACCGGGTGTGTGTACCGACTATATACAGCTGTGTCCATCTGGACGACCACAAACGCAGTACTTTCCCTCTCTTCTTGATTTCTGCCGCCATTTCTAGACTCTGCCAAGATTTGCGTCCATCTGCATACGTCACAAGGTCATGTGACACCACGGCTGACCGAGCGCTCGATTTCTCCATTTTTGCGATTTTTGTCCTGGATTTCGAAGCGCTGTAACTCGAAAAATATTCAACGAAATCTTTTCAAATTTGTTCAGACTATTGCAAATGCACCATTCTTCAATTTAAATAAAAAAAGTAGCAAGCGCTAATCTCGTTTGATAGACACTTTAACTGAATTCAAGTAATGGTCCGATTTTGGTCAAAGTACCCCTTTAAGAGAAATGTGTCGCCGCGGACATTGCACGGCAAATGGAAGAAAGCACAGGGCGGAAATCGTTGCAAAAGAAAGAATCTCTAAAATAGGTCTAAAATAGGGTATACATTTTGGAGTCAGGTCTGAAATAGGGTATACATTTTTGGAGTCAGGTCTGAAATAGGGTACAGCAAATCAGATATTTTGGTCTGAAAAAGGGTAAGGGTTCTCAGATCCGGGCGGCACGAGTACCCCTTCACCCCTCCACCCCCCTTCCCCCCTCCCGGGTCACGATGCCGTTTTTTTATTTTGTTTTTTTTTTTTGTTTTTGTTTGTTTGTTTTTCCGTTTCCATTTCACTCCGGAGTGGAGCGTTCACACGATACCGGAATTATTTTGTGACGGTAAGATAACGCGTTCACACGATGTCAGCAGAATGCAGAGGTTTCATGTGTACCATGGTAATTGATGCGTTCAGGCTGGTACTAGTCCTTGTTTTTTTGTTTAGTTTTGATACAATTTTTGGCATTTTTAAAATTGCGTATTGCTCCAGAAATTCCTCCATAGGAAAAGCACGACCGTACTCCAGACGGCTGCTAGAGTAGAGTTTGTAACCTCCTCGCAAATCTAGCAGCGACTTTTTAAAGTAGAATAAAGTAAAAGAACAGAAGAGAGCAAAGTTCGATGGTAAGAGCAAGCATGAGTCGTCTGTCCGCCATTTTGACCAACTTGTTGCCCAGGCAACCAGCCTCGTAATCGTACCGTCATTATTTATTCCGGCACGGAGTGCAGACGATGCCGGTTAGAGTTCCACTTTCAGTTTGCTACGGCAAGCATTCCGTTTTCATATGATGCCTTGTTCATGGCAAAACTCTTCCGGCATCGTGTGAACGGGAGGGCTAACCCTCACTTATTTCAGGCAGTTTTCAAATGAAAACGGCATCGTGTGAACGGGGCCTAAAACGATGACTTAAAAACCGAACGTCTTTTGAAAGCGAAGGTTTTCAAAAACGGTCCCCAAAGTGGAGACTTTTGAAAACGGATGAATTTTCAAATGAAAACGAATTATTGTGGAAGGGGAACTTGAAAAACGGAGAATTAGTGTGGACGGGCGAAATCGGAGCTTTGTGAAAACTGACCTTTTTGAAAACGGAGTAGTGCATGTGAACGCGTAGTCTGAGGCCTTGGTACTATGAGCACCGAAATAATAATTATTATAGAAGCAGCTTTCTCGTTGACGCATAGGTCATCTAATGTATCGTTTCTCGGGACCTCTTTGTGTAAAATGGGATTCCTTTGTTCTTACTGTCTCTTTTATTATGCATTGCTACTATATATACTTACCACACGTTATGCAAAACCGGTCCGCGGTTATTCATTCAGTTGTGGTTTAATTTGTTAAAATGGTAATTTTAAACGTAGATTGCTCAGGAGCAAATTTCGATCTCAGCACTAGTGATTGTTTTATTTCAGATAACGAGACTGATATTGATAGAAAATTATACTATTTGGCGCATTATGCCCTTGAGTTTGATACCAGGGATTGGAAAAAATAGAAGTATTACGCTCATGATTAGATAGAGTATACTTCACTGAAGCATATAAACTCAAAAACCCTTTATAGCAATTTCTGTTTTCCTATTATGTCAACCCCTACTTAGAAATCATGTTTTTTGTTTGTCTGTTCGTTTCTCAGGCAAAAAAAAACAGTCTGTACAGTAAGAATATAGAACCTTAGAATCAGTTATTAGCGGCCAATTATCCAAATTAATATGTAATCCTTCATTTGCTTTTCAAGGCTGATTACCTCGCGCATGGCATAATTTGACGTCGGCCATATTTATTGAAAGCTGGCTAAAAGGAAATGGAGAAATCGAGCAAGTTAACTGATAAAAAAGCCGTTCGTCGATGTTGATGATAACAATGTGAAAAGATGATGCATGGAGTCGTCTTGCTGTTGGTGTTTCTTGCAAACTGTAAGTACAACAACCTTCACAAGTTGAGCGGATCGCGAATGCATCATTTTATACATTCTGGTTTAAATTTATGAATTCGCATTTTGCCTGTCCTCAAAACATGCATCCTTGTAGGTGACATTTCGATTAGTGCTAGGGACATACACAGTCATGTAAAGTATGAAGCAAAACTGATAAAGCATAAAACAATTCCGTCCACATTCATGCGAACAGCTACAGTCTTCTATACTGCGAGAGCCAATCCATGATCACTATTTTGTTTCCTTGTCGGTATTACAGCAAGATCCCATGCAGTACTACACCAAACTGATTATCATGCTATTACAGGGCTGCTAATGTTTTGCTCTCGTAAGCTGCCGTTGCTATCCAATGCAAGGAACACACTGAGAGATTGAAATGTTTCCGACTACTTTAGCGTGCTCGAATTAATAATAAATGATCTCTTTATTTACGGACTATCTGGCGACTGCATGCAATCTCGCAGCAATCTACAATTACTACTACACTACTACTACTACTACTACTACTACTACTACTACTACTACTACTACTACTACTAGAGTGATTTCAATAAACCCGTGAAACAGATACTAGACTATTAGAGACTATTAGAGACACGTACACACTCCAAGTAGATGTCAGACTATACGGCAATGGACTATGTTTATTTGCCACCGGAAATTCTTCTCAAAAACCCCTACACAAAGCTCACAGTAAACACTTGATTGGCCTGTTGTGCTGTGCGAGAGGAGCCTAGAATTGTCATTTTCCGCGTAATTTGCAAAAACTAATGAGCCTGCATGCACTACTGGCATTTGGTCGGTGAAAGGACAAGAAATTGCCTTGAGTTGACGTCGACTCGCGTGTTTTTAGTAACGTTCCGTAGATATGCCTTCAATATATTTGTATCGACGCGGACATTAACACTTGCTAGCGGTCGGATCGCGGCCACTTCGGATATTCAATTTCCCAATTTCGCAACATTTTGTTTCGAATCAAAGATATAGACAAATACTCTCTATTAGATACTAGTACACCCTCACTAATAAAAACTGTTTCACGGGTTTATTGAAATCAATCTACTACCACTACTACTACTACTACTACTACTACTACTACTACTACTACTACTACTACTACTACTACTACTGCTACTACTACTACTACTACTACTACTACTACTACTACTACTACTACTACTACTACTACTACTACTACTACTACTACTACTACTGCTGCTGCTGCTGCTGCTGCTACTGCTACTGCTGTAGTGATTTATCAGGCAGCTACTATAATTTATAGTATAGTAATAAATAAATTAAATGCACTACTGGGCAACAGTAGTTAAAAATGTGGTCACTTTATAGCAGTTAGTTGTAGTTAGTATTTAGCAACAGCAACTGCAAAATAATGTTACAGTAACTTTTGAAATAATTGCCAATAGTTGTGGTGTAGTAATATAATAGTACGTACCCATCATTTACATTAGTAGATTAGTGAAATGAAATCGATAACAAGGATGTTTAATGGCCTTTCTTGGTATGAAGTTGCCCAGTGATCGTTTGATTTATTGTTCATCAGGCCCTGCTGCAGTAGCTGTAACTCCGGCTGTTGGAAGATGCAATTTGACTTACTTCACTGTCGGTTGGCAGCTTTGCCAGAGAACCATGATCAAAAATCTCCAACAAGATTCTGCAACTAACTGCAGGTAAAATTAAACACACAACTACCGTCAGGTTTTTGTCTCTTACTATTTGCTATAGTGAGTCTAATGAAATGTTTGTTCTAACTTTATTTTGTAGCCTAGAGTATTCAAAACTAAGAAGCTGTGTGACCGCTCATGTGGATGAGTGCATGTCTGATTTTACGTCTACTGTGACAGGCCTACTTGCGTTACTCCTTTTCCACTGTGGAAACCTTACAGTTGACGCCGCAACTCCCGACCCATTCATACTGAAGCAGATCAAGTGCAAGACAGGAGTGTTTAATGACATTCATACTTGTTGGGACCATTTCAGGAGTCGCTTGTTGCACAACAAATCAGATCCATGCCTGTGCAAGTACGTCATACCTCTATAATCCAACATACAGTCACCCACAATTTTGAGCCAATAAAGAACAAATTGTCAATGGTCTTATATTATTATTATTATTATTATTATTATTATTATTATTATTATTATTATTATTATTATTATTATTATTATTATTATTATTATTATTATTATTATTATTATTATTATTATTATTATTATTATTATTATTATTATTAATTGTGACAGTGACTATGCCACAGCCAAGGAATGCATCATCAAAAAGGCCAAGCAAGGTTGTGAAATCAGCCAGTATATATACAGCGATGTTTACAATCCGTTCTGTACAGGAAATCTGGATCCACTGTTGATTCGGCCAGGTAGTGTACTTAGTGTGTTTATCATCAGTATATAGGCTTAACTAGAAATTGTGAAAGCCCGCCCAAATCAGGAATGATGCACAGAGGGCTAAGTAAAACTAATTTCCTTAAATTGTAGCAGCGCACCATAAGGTTCCGTACAGTAAAAAGGATGTTCCACTGCATCCCTTGTACTTGTATCTTAATCTTATCATACTTGTAGAAGCTGGACATTTGCCTACTATGATGATTATTTGCAGCTTAAGAGTTATTATTTTGCACTAAATGTTTCATATTCATTTCTAGAGAGCACAGACGTCTCCCCGTCCTATCATATAGGTAAATGCAGCCATATGACTTTTGTTTCTGGAGTTTACGATTGCAAGAGAATCTTTGTATCCGCTCTTGCACACCAAGGCGCCCTTCATTGCAGGTAAAATACGTCAATGCGTGGCTTAGCTTTAAGTGTAACGGCTAATTGAGCAGTGTCACTTAGTTGGTCATACTTCCCAGCTGTTGTATTTTTTTCTAGATAAAGACACTCTCGCGTGACTGTTAAACTATAATTATTTAAATGTCTGTAATTCTTAATTTTAGCACTACGTGGAACCCGATATAACGAACCTCTTTATTACGAAGTCCCCGGTATATATTAAAACGAACAATATTCTTCAGCCCGGCCGGCAGTTAAGTAAAATGTACGGAACAGACCCCGATATCACGAACCCCCATTATAACGAACACATTTTCCCATTTTCCCTGCCCCTTTTTATTCGTTACACCGGTGTTCCACTGTACTCGGAGAACAGCGTATAGTTGCATTTAAATAAATGATTATTTGAAGTTTTAGAGTTTCAGAGTTTTATCAACAATGCTTCAAACTCGTCTAGACGATAAACTTACATGGCGCTTTGTGAAGTTTGTAAAGGGCTTGAAAGATGGTGCTACCGCTCCAAATTTATCACATAATTTTCTTTCTCGATGTGTACAAATAATGCATAATACAGAAAACAATATATCGTATACGATACCGATGCAACGCTCATAAGAAGACTATAAGTTAGTTATGCATATAAGCCTTCTATGAGCAAGTACTTACTATTCGTGACAATTTATTCTTTCAGTGGTCAAAGAAATTGTATAGTTATGATACACTCAGTGGAAATTAAACTAGTTATCTTCAAGTGGCTAATACTCCATTTCTGTACAGCTTGAACTACAACAAAGTGCAGAGTTGTGTTAAAGATCATGTGTCCACCTGTTTTGATGGGACAATTTTTTCCTCTTTCTCTGACGATGCTGCCTCTCTACTTCTAATGATGGTGTATCACTGTGGCGACCTGTCTGGAGATATATCCATGGTCAACCCAGTTATTCTACGGATGTTAAACTGCCAAACAGACAACTTTCGGAAAACGGTTGGATGCTGGGACGACTTCCGTCTAAGACTAAAGAACGACCGAAGCGACCCATATCTTTGCATGTGAGTATAAACTAGTTTAAATTTTAAAAAATATATTTTTAGTTAAAAATTTAAAAAAATGTTAGTTAAAAAATTATAAAAAGTGCCCGTAACTGGAACTGGCCGCTTACCGCAACGATGATTTTCGTATGGCGCCACTTGCAGTATAGGGGTAAGTGAACGCTCACGGGAGCGGCCGGCCGGACAAAAGAACAGTACCGAAGATTAAACTTAATCACATGACACTCTACTCAACTCTTTCAATAGTTCGGCTTAGATCATTGTAATTGTTTTTAGAATAGAGGCACTGTAGAAAAATACTAACCTACAGCGCGGGGAAGTTGATTGGTTGCCAATAATAGAGTCGCTCGAATGAGATTGTTCCGACGGGCTGGTCGCCCTTGCGGGAGCTTAAAACAAAATAAAGAAAAATCCAAACCTTACCCCTCAAACTGTGTCAACGGTCGCTTACGGGAAAGTGTAACTGACAGAGTTTGATTGCGAGCTCAAACGGGGTGCTAATGAGCATGATGGCGGGCAGACGAGCACCACATCACTGAGCACTTGGCCAGTTCTGGCAAAGGTACCGATGTCTACTGCGAGTTAAAAAGAACAAAGAAATGTCAGTTAAAACTCGGTCCAGCAGCTTCACCGAAAAATGCGGCACTGATAGTCAAGCTTTCAGGGACGCAGTCCTCGATCTGTTGAAGGAATCTCTTGCTTCGACCGCCATTAAGAACGTCTTGAAAGAATCTCTACAAGAAACGCTGAGTGAAATGTTGGCCCCTCTTCGAACCATTATAACGGACACTGCCAACAATGTATGCAATCTTCGTGCGGAATTGGAAGCTACTAAATCTGAAAACGCAGCATTGAAAGATGAAATTAACACCCTACGAGAGGAACTGGAAGCGGTCAAATCAACTGCTAAGAGAGTGGAGGAGAAAGCCAACGCGAACGAATGCAGCTAATACTCTAGGAAAAGTAACATTAGAATCACTGGCATACCTGAAGACGAAAACGAAGATGGACAGGTATGTATTGAAAAGGTGCAAGCCTTCATTCAACGAAACCTTGATGTAAAGGTAGAAGCAAATGAAATCGACAAAGCCCATCGAGTTGGAAAGCGCGGCAGTTCGTCACCAAGAAGCATGATTGTGAAATTCATATCGCACAGTGTTAAGGAGCGAGTGTATATCCATAAGAAGAAACTACATGGAAAGAATGGCCTATTCATGAGCGAGGACCTAACAAAAACTAATTTGGATTTACTCAAAGCCGTTCGACAAGTCGAAGGAGTCAGGTGCTGGTCCAAAGGAGGTAAAATCTTTGCCCGAAACTTAGCAGGAAATGACACCAGAGCCTTTCAACTTAACTCGCGGGAACACTTGGAGTATTGCAGATTGTCGCTTGCCTAAACTGGACCTCTCCTTGTATATTTTCTGAGTTACCCTTTTCGACCTTCAATCTACTAGCTGCGAATGTGTGTGCATATAAATGATTTAATTATGTGCCATGTTTTCTGTTCTATCTTCCTTTTCTATGTTACTTATTACACCCTTTTTACCTGTACTGCGCAACCCGAGGTGAGTCTGTTTCTATATTCTATCGATGGGGGTTAGTCTTGAAATATATAGAGCAGCTATTGGGAGCTTTAATCTTGCAGTAATAGTTTCTAAATGTATTGTGTATGTGTTCCCTAGCTCAGTCTTATTGGTAGTTCCCAATTTCATAAGACGCTTAGACTCAAACAAACAAAATATCTTACTAAGTGGCCTGGGCCTCAGCACGTCCCAAAGTCGAGCCACTTTGCTGCTGTGCAGCAGCATATTCCAGAGAGCAGTCGTTTTCCATAAGTTCTTTGCAGTCTGACCATTTTATTTACATTTTCTTTGTTTTCGTGTGTCTGGCTTCTATATTATCTATCATCATTCTATGCTCACAAGCCCGAACTAGTGAGATGTAATGCAGTGTAATCTCCCTAGATGAGCATTTGAAACTCTTGGAGAAAACACTGAGTAATTATATGTTTAAATTTAAAAAAACGGGGTTTCGTTACTAGACGGCCGTAATTAGAGCTCAGTCGCTGTAGCTGCAATGTTATAGTGTGCTGCGTGTTTTGACAGGGACTTTGCTGCAGCCAAGCATTGCGTTCATCAGTCGGTCACAAAAGTGTGTGGAATCGGCAACTTTATGGTCAGAGATGCGTGGAATATATTCTGTTACCGTGGACGAGATCCTCCATTCATCCCGGCAAAGGGTCAGTATATAATCATAAATTATCTAACTCCCACCGACACTTCCACTATGTCGCCCAAATGGGCTATGTAAATTTATGTTTGGGGTGGAGCTAGAGGGGAAGGGGGGGGGGGGGGGGGTTGTTTGGGCTCGAGTAGTTTTTGGAGTAGTTTTGAAGTTCGTACTGCCCGAATTTCAGTAATACGCTATGTTCAACGAAGTTGAGTAACTAAGATATATGTTATCAAATTTTTGTGAGATCCTATAATGAATGTCATACAATAATTTAGATTTGTGTAATAAAATTTCGACTGAAAACAAATGCACGTCTACAAATGTACGTTTAGACTATACGTGGTTGGCGTTCTGGGTGATTTGCAAATTCTGTTGAACAACTAGAACTAAACCAATTATGTAAAAATAACATTGGGACCGGAGTAGTAAAGGAATACCTGGGTACCGCACAACCGAGTTTATTTAACAATGGCTTAGGTTTCCACGCACTGAATGCGATGAAAGCATGATGTGGCGTACAGGTGTCCCAGCGGATTTGGTCTCCCGCAGATTCGGTCCCCCGGACCAATTCTGCTAGCGGATTTGGTCTGGGAGGTGGGGTCCAATTCCACTAGCTGATATGGTCCTCCATTTTTGCGTATAAGGGCACCCCTGTCTGATGTTGATACTAACAGTACTGACAAGAATATTAATAATGTAGTGAAAGCGTGTGCGGGGCATTTGTTTTATTTCACAGAGCCTGTCCGGCTAGTGTGTGGATCTGAATATTATTTCCAAAATGCTATTAATTGCGAGAGGCAGTTTATCAAAAGGATCATGGCGAGAGATGGGCAAGAAAACTGCAGGTTTGTACTCTTGTCAGCTACAAACTTGCGTTTGCAATAAGAATAATACATGTGTTATTATCATCATTATTATTATTATTGTTATTTCAATGGTGGTAATACTAGTGGTACTGAAGTACTATCTTTTTTTTTTAACATGCATATTTATTTTTTAAGATTTACATGGTTTGTGTTAACATTTGACAGGTCTTTGCTAAACAAGTAATGACAAGAACAACTGCAGTGACAATTTTGTTACATTCCCTGCTTCTGCTGGAGCCCCGTTCACGGCCTGTAGCCCTGCCGTTTCAAGTCAACATTTTGAAGCATATCACGTGACATATTTTTACTTTGATTTCTATTCAGGTCCAATATGTCAATCATTCAAGATTGCATTAGCCAAAGAGTGAAGGTCTGTTACGTGCCGTATGTAGACTATTATCAACTCCCCAAACTCGTCAGCACTTTGGTACAGCTACTACAAGGCCCTCAGTTGTTGTGTAACAAAATTCAGAAGACATTTCGTCGAACGAGTGTTCCCTATTCAGTACGGCAAGTCGCTTCATGTGACAAATTCCACAGTCTTAAGGTCACCCGGTGTGCGGATAGATTTTTAAAGATGTTTGAGGTCGTACCCTCTTCACACTGTAAGAATTACAAAACAGCCAAATCTTGCATTGATAGTGCGAGAAGATCACATTGTTCCTTGGGTGCTGGAGGACTGAAGATTCTTAAGGATTATTATAATCCATTTTGCGAGAACGAAACGAACCCTGCAGATCCTCAAATGGGCGTCGCAAACTCAAACATAAATTGTTATGTCATTTATCCCATCCTTCAAGTGTTTATTATGCTACTAAAAGACGGATGAAGATGCTATTTCTGCAACTTTCATTCATTATGAATGTGGAGGTTGCAAAGGCTGCAAAATTATGTGTCCCTAAATATATAGAGGATATTATACTGCGGCGCGAAGATATGAATATTATTTTCGAGTGTAAAATAGTGGTAAAATATTGTTTGAAAATATTGTTAGGACAAACTTGTTGAACTTTGCCACAAATTCATAAAAAGCATTTTCAAAATTGCGATCAGTACGATTCGAGTACTTTATATCTTCCTGCCTGAAGGCATATATTTCCGACATACGTACACTGATCGACTCCTTTTACATTAATTTAACATGCGAGACAGAATGCACATTTACCACGTTTAAATAATATTTGCCATTGTAAATTTTTATTTTGACCCTGGCAATTTTATTTTGCTCTGGGTTACATATGTTTCATTAATCGTGTCAATGCGTGATATATTTACTGCCGTAAAGTACAATGATTTTACGGCATTAGTCTCTACTTCCTATAATTGTACTTTTCTAGCTCCTTTGGATCTTGTAATATTGTATAGTCAACCTATTTCTAATTGACTACAATATGGCAATAATTTACATATTTTATAAACTTTTATCTTGTCCCTTATTATATGTTTACTTCCGCGATCTTAAATGACAGATGCGTTTATTTCTATTTCGAAATTTTGCTGTCAAAGGCATTTTGCCTCATGAGTTCAATGACTACAGAAAAACTGCAGCAAAGAAATGTATAACTCAACTCTATGATCCACTACACTTAAACGACAAAACCACTGACTGAACTGACAAAAGATCTGTTTCACCAGTAAATGTACAGTACAGCTGGTGTCGCCTATCGTTTTCCAAATGAGTCATATAGGGTCATATCACGAAAACAGATCAAAAAGACAGGGAGCACTGAGCCTCGTATCAATATTAAATAAAACTGTATATCCAAATATTTTACACTGATCATACCTAATTCAGTATTACACCTAATGGAAAGTTTAATTAAACCGCCCAGAGAGTCATTCTATTGGTGGGTTTGTTAAAAGACGTTTTCAGTGAGATCAGCTGAAGCGTTCATTTCATTCGCTCTATTCTGCTGATCTAGCTATTAACTCTAGATCGGGCAAAAAACAATTTTTAATGACTGAGTACTTAGTCTTCTTCTATTTTTCTTAAAAAGTTTAGCTTGAAATTTTCGAGTCTCTCAAGAGAAATGTTTTGGCAGCAAAACAAAAACGACAGTATTTACTATAAGTTCAAAATGCGGAAAAGCAGGTAATTAAGCCTAGCTACTTTCCAATAACATTTCACGGAAAATTTAAAATTCGACCAATATTTTTATGTTGGAAATGAACTATATAGTCTGAAATCAACTCTTAGTACAGCCATATGGCAACGCAGTTTGTGTCCATCTCTACTGTTTTCATTTAAATATTGTGATGAAACAGACTTCCGAGTTGCACAACATATTTCGTTCAACTTCAGGTCCCAAAGTAAATTAATTATCTAATAAACGCCAACGGAAAGGTGAGCGATGCCTACCAACACGGCGCGTTTCTTGTTGCAAAGCAGACATGGGTAGTTGGTAAACCTCGACACCCTTTTCTTCTTTAAAGATTACTCGGATCTTTACGAGGTTCCTGTGGCAAATCGTAATGGAATTGTTTTACAGCCTTGTTCAGTATTTGGATGATTCCTCCATGATCTACCAGCTCCTCCTTCAGCAAATAATTCCCGACCTAGTCCCATGGGCATCACGATTATTTTGGTGGAACTTCGCAAACTTTTCTGAGCCAGGCGTCCTTCATGTGCGCCTTCTTCTGTGACGGTAATTATTATTTGCAGCAAATTGGAAGACAGTACTTCAGCAAGAAGTGCTTACAGTATCGACTGTGCAAAAACACGAAGATGAAGGGATTGATCGCAGAATTGACGTAGACCAGAATATGACAGAAAACAATAACAGAGCCGAAGTGCGTGGAAGTGCTGCCCGATCCGAAATCATGCCACAACCACAGTACGTGGTTTGGAGCCATGCAAGCTGCAAATGCAACGACAGCAACCATAAACACCTTCACAATCCTCATGTTTCTATGGACACGCGCCTTTAACGAATGTTTCCTATTCCCGCACGGTTCACTGATCGTTTTTCGTACTCTCGCTGTATCTTTCCAGAGTTTCTGGCTTATGCGAATGTAGTTTACGGTAGTCACGAGCAGTGGCAGAAGGTACAAAAGGATAAAGACCGCCAGTGTGAACGCCTTGGAGTAGTCATCACTCGGCCATCCACTCTCGCCGTCGCACTGAATCTGGTCGTCCTCAACTTTCACATTAGGAATTGCAAAGTACGGTCCAACAAGAGCGATGCTTACAAGCCAGACCAGAAATAGCATGGCTACAGTCCGCGTTGTTTTGAATTTAGGTTTTGACGGTGGCATGACCACACGATGCCTCTCCCAGCTCATGAGCAGAAGCGTGTAAACGGAGACCGCCATAAAAATGGTTTGCAGAGGGTAGACGATCTTACAAAAAAACCAACCAAACGGCCAGTTCCCCGTCAGGACCGCGACAAAATCAAATGGAATGCTTATGAGACAGATGGCCAGGTCCGTTGCTGCTAAGTTTAACACGAAGTAGTCGACTATTCGCCGCTTGGGACGTTTTAGGATTGCCATACTGATGATAAAATTGCCGATGAGTCCGACAGTGACAATCACTGTAAAACACACGAGTTGAAACAAAACCAGTTTGGTGGGATGGCTGATGATTGTACCATTCCTTTTGATATCCGAAGATGGAAACGAGCCATTGTCGAGAGAAATATAATTTGTGTCCGGCATAGTGTGTAATGTATTCCAAACGAACTTTCCAGGGCGATTTATTTATTGAATTGTTAGCCTAGACTCAGAGCAAGAGTTTCATAAATTCCTCTCAGTGTAACCAGTCTCTTACGTCAAACACTGTCGATATTTGGCTTTCCTGAGGTGCTGTTTGTGACCTCGTAACGTGGTGAGGCGTGTATTGATGTGGAAATTTTCGAAGAGCTGCCGTATAAGAAAACATGGAATTAGGACAAAAAGATCTCCCTTCACGGGTTACTTTCATCAACATTGCATTTGTGTGTGAGGGCAATACAAAGTTGAATCCGGCGAGCACTTACCGAAGTACGCGGAAGTTCTTACTTTCAAATGACAAGTTCTAGTTTTCTCATTCTCATTATTGTCTGATTGCCTTTCTAGTTCGCCGACAGCCGATATTAGTTTTATCCCGAGTCCTGCGACAATACTAATCGCGACACATCATCATTAATTTTTGTTGTTCAATTATCGTAATGTCTGTCGTGGGTCGACCTCTCGGTGCCACAAGGTCTTCTGGTATTCGCTTTCGCAAATTGCACGCCATTTGCATTAATTTGATGAAATAAACTGTTATTAGTATTTTTCTTGTTTTATTTAAATATATATATTAAAGGCATAAATTGTAGTAATTTCACCCGACAAAGTGATCAACACGTAGGTCACAGTGAAATCGTTTTTCGTAGTTGCCGATAAGCTCCACTAGATAATTGGTTATAAGTCATGCATAGCTTTGGTTGTCCAAGATGGCTACTATACTAGGCCAGTTGAAACTCTAGTAAAACCTTCACGCCATTATAAACTTTTGGCGGGCATAATCACACGGAAAATTGTTTCTGGAGTAGCGGAGCCTCAATTTAACTTCGCTGCGATGGCGACAAATGAATGGTGTAGTTGGCATCAGAGTACGCGAGCAAACGATGTCAACTCTGGTTCCGACGGAAGTTTACTGGATTCAATTTGGTTTTGTATTCCATTCAGTGCGTGTTCTGCGCGCCATTGCTTGGGGGATGTGCCGAGGGATGTGATTGGCTAATCACAAGCCAAAATTGATAATAGCCTAAAATACGGTTGGTATGCCAAAGAATAGAATTGAAACTGTTTGTGAGTTAACCCATGTGCAAGGTTCAGCGCTGGCACCACTTGGATTGTGGATCGAGCTCAAATTTGCACGTTTTTCTTCCTTTCTTTCCTATTATTGTTGCTGTGTCCAATGCTTCAAAGAAGCTGTAGACTGCACTATGCTATCGAGTGTGTAAGTAATGTAATGTAGCGTAAGAATCGATAAAGGATCGCGCGCGTTAATATTCGGGACCAATAAAAAGCAGCAATGGTTTGTTTGTGAAGTCGGAACGATTTCCGACCGTATATCAACTTCACCATTAGCCGGAATATTTGCCCACAAAAGAACTAGTGATTTTCGATATTCACCCCCTTGTGTGACGAGCCAATTAGACTATACTCACGCCTGCCAATCCCTACTTTAGAGCAGTAGGCACACGTACCTTTTAGGTACCTAATTTCTTCTTTGCGACGTTGGCGCAAGGTTGCGAGACAGTCAACATGGCGCGGCTTCCGTACGCAAGTCCAGGTTTCAGTTTAACTGTTGCGCTAATATGTTGGTTTGGCCAATCGAGATGGACTATAAAAATTTTCTATAAAAAACTTCCTCCTGCTGTAACTGAAACCCTACTTACATCTAAGACGACTGAGCAAATAAGTCATTGGGTTGGTTCTTCATTTGCTTTACTAAAGTATTAGTTGACGTGTAAAAATTGTATGTGCCCGAGTGAGTAAAACAAAACCAGTGCATATTCCAATGGCAGCAGCCGTGTACACTAAAAAAAAAAGAAAAAAAAAAAAGAAATAGCAGAAGCCCCCTTAAGGCCAAACCACACAGAGAGATCATATGGGTATACCAGTTTTGTTTTCTTGACAACACTTACTTGCCTCCAGTGGCCATCTTGGTTTCTTCATGGAAATCTAGATCATGTCATTCAATGTCATGTGGTACCACTGCACTTCCAGCGCGCCTATTCCTTTTGGCGTGTCTTTCGCTTTCGAGAAGAGCAAACAGGAAAACGTTGTAAACCAGTTGTCAGAAATGCAGAAAATATATATAGACATCTGGAAGTTGGCCTGCCACGTGACACGTGAATTTAAGAGGATTATTTTACTAATCTATATATAGCCGGCCACAGCATGTTGAGGAGAATGATGAGAATTGCATTTATGCGAATTCGAAACAAAACTTGCTAGTGATAAATTCTTGATTATCGAATAATATATGTGACTTTAGTGCGAATTTTGAGTTGAAGAAGTTGCGTGTTTTGTGTAAGATAAACGAAAACAATGTTCCGCAGACAATATTATGCTAATAAAAGCAACTCAGCCGAAACACCTGTTTACCGATATTAATATCTTACTGAAACTAGAGACATATATATTTTAATCAGACAAAATCAAGAAAACCCTTGGGGATGTTGAGTAATTGGAGTTAAGGGTTGCGCTTTCGTTTTTGTTGTAAAAATGTAAGCAACTAAATGCTCTTCCATCTCAGAAAATTGAAAACTGAAATGGTAATTTAATGCCTCCTGGCAGTTGAGGTTATAATTGCAAAATGCGTTTGTGTTATGGCTGTATTAAACTTCCTGTTAAAGGAGTTGCTTATTTATTTTCCTTTAAACCTTAAGTTTTGGCTACTCCTGGATCAGTTAACGTTCTTGTTGCAAATCATAATATTTTGTCTAATATACTAAATGTAGTCACAGTCCTTTGCTTTCGGTCAGTGACTCTCAAGTACAGAAGCCCTCCATATGACATTGCTTAGGTTTGACTCTGTTTTGATCCCATAGATGCCGTATTTTGAAATTTAAAGGATTGTAGTCCACCAGCAAGAATATAGATTTAAAATTAAGACAGCCTGACACATCATCTGCCCACGTCAGTTCCCTCACACAAAATTAATACTAAACAATAAAAAATCCGGCATCGAAAACATATCACTTTTAGCAAGAGAAGGAACTTTACTTACGTCCTTGCTGGTGTCGCGACTGTGTTCCTTGTCAGAGTGGAACAAATTATTGAAGACTGATCAAACGACGCCCGACAGTCGATATCCGGCGGTTGTTCCCATATATTATATACAGTCAGTGGCAGATGTTACAGTTACGGGAAAAGGACATTGTTTTAGCACGCCAACCTATGAGCCACCTCCGTTTTCATGCAATGCTGGCATGTTTTTTAGCCTGTTTATAATACATAATTTGACTCCAGTTAGTTCTTGCGCGTTCCAGTTCAGATGTTTGACCCAATCCAAACACTTTTGTTTTGCATGTATTTTGTTATATGACTGAATGAGATAAAAATAATCCTTTAAGTGTCCATACTAGAGTTTTTTGAGGCGAGACAACATGATGCGTAATGGCCGGTCGCATTGATGGTAAATATAACATGGTGGATATTAACAAAAATGAACAATGCACAAATACACAAACAAACGAGTCCGACCGATCCTGGCCAAGTAGTCAAACTATTGACGGCTGCACAAAGGTTATAACTTACTTCAGCTATGTCCACAAAATGGGAGCAATCACATAATCTCCTGCCACTTCCCGAGCGTATGTAACCGCCTTGAGGACAATGAGTGGCTGGCATGGTACGTATCCCGGCGACAAGCACGAAATAGCACAAAGAATAAATTACCGTATATTTATGTCATATATGAACTGCTAACCTGCCATAAAGCTGGCGCCACATTTTTTTCTTCCAACATTATGTACATATCATGAGCCTAGTTACCCAGTGTGCTTTGCGCGCCAAAGCCGTGATCCGCCCATTTTCAGTACCAAATGAATAAATAAACTAGAAATACGACAATCGCAGATACCCCCTCACTCTGTCATTGATGGGACTTTTACTTTGGTAACTCCCAACAAGAGTAGCCTTTGTTTTACCGAAATGTTGACTCAATCTTTTCTTCGAACTCAAGTGCTACACGCAAAGGAAGGAGAAAAAGAATGGTGTGTGTTATATTTTTGCGTTGAAAAAAGAATCGATTGCGTGACGAAGTACGTATTTCCCACGGTCGGCACGTCAAATTGATTCATACAGTCTGCCAAGCACGTTCTCAAAATTTAATACTCAAAGTTTGAAGTTGGTCGGCCGTCGTAGTACGGGAAAAAAGGAACACTGATTCTCCAATTTTGAATTCATACAATTAAATAGGTTTCCTGTGCGATTTGTTTTTAATCTAGACTTCATGCACCTGACTCAGGCATGCATATTTAATGAGCTCGAATTGTTTTGTATGTTAACCCACTAAAAACAGCATCATTTCTCCCAGAATCAAAGCAAAACTTGAACAGTTTACTTCAAATTATACACGGGCTTCAGACCCAGTGATACTTCTAAGGGCTTGTGAACGATTCTCGCTGCAATCACCGCGTGTCAGATTACAGAAAAATAAGACATCCGAGGCTAGGTTCAGACGTCTTGCCAGAGCCGTACCGAACCTAATTGCAATTGAGTTCGACTGCAGCACGACGGTGGCACGGCTTTGATTCAGACGTCGAACTTAATTCCAAATTCGGCTCAACTTTCTTATCTTTCTTCTCTTTGACAGAGGCCGCATCAAATTTACGCTGTTATACATTACAGTAATGTATGCATTTGGTTTGGCACGACTAGGACGCGACGTCTGAATCAAAGCCGTGCTAGAGTCGTGTAGCACGGCAGAGTTTGTCGAACTTATTGCTCAGTCGAACTTAATTCAAACCTTTGATTCAGACGTCGTGCTACAGTCGAACTTAATTGGTCCTAATATTTTTTTTAGTCCTGAATTGAGTTCGGCTCGACTCTAGCACGACGTCTGAACCGGGCCTGACTAAATCATTCAAGACTACAAGGTCCGATTGCTCTGAGCGAATACGGTAGCCGAAACTAGTGACAGAAGCGTATTAAAACAATACTTCGAGGGAAAATGATCAGCATACAGATTTTAATACATTCTTGAAGTGATCGAGTTACAGGCTATACGGGATAGAATATAATTGTCACGGTGATTGTTCGATTTTCACTGACTAACCTTTGTTGCTTGTCCTTTCTAAATAAGTATCTGAGTTTAACACAAAACGGCGTCTGAAGCTCCCGATTTGCTTGCAAGCGCTGTTCCCTTTGCACGCTTCTGTTTATGATGCTGTCGATCATAACAGGATTGTCGCCTTTTCTCGAGACGAATTAGGCGCTGTTCGCTCGTTTCACGATTTCGCCTTGTTCGTGCCTGTTCCCTTCTTATTTGAAGACGAGCTTCGGCCCGTTTCAAACGTCGCGCTACTGTCGTGCCGAACTCAATGTAAATTAGTTTAAACAATGGATTTTGCTCATTTGCATTGAGTTCGGCACGGCAGTGGCGCGACGTTTGAAACGGGCCTTCGCAAGACTGTTGTGTTTCAAGTTTTCCAGTTTTTAAGTTTTCCATTTTCGTGAACGCAGCTACGATATATTGTTGCTTCGTTCAAATCTAATTGCTTCGCTCAAATCTAATTTCTCTTATTCCGAGTAAAACTACAGTGCACACGTGATCGATCCGGCCTTTGTTATTGGTTATGCAGGGTAACCGCGCCTAAAGTCGTACGCCAGACAGACTGACTGACTGACTGACAGACGAACGTTAAATTTCGAGATGGCGACAGGCTTGGAGTCCCCAAGTTAGGCGATATTAATGCATTAGCGCCGTGATTATTACCCTCACTTCGCTTCGCTTCGCTCGGGGATTACTTTTGACAAGGAAATATGCGCAGCTAATTGTCGAGGATATTATCTGTTCCGAGAAGCGAATGGTTGCCCGACTGCAAAGCTCAAGCTTCGAGTAACAGATAATGTCCAGTTTGGGACAATTATTCGTGCATATTTCCGAAAGTCAAGGAGTAGTAGTTTATTGTCTTTTTCCGTCAAATCTTCCTCTTACAGCGAAAGCAATGGCGCTGGGACTGCAAAGCTTTTTGGTGCTTTCTGGAACTGCTTTTTCGAGCCATATGATGAATCAGCGTTACAAAAACAAACATTATAGGATTGTTCAAAGCAAGATAAAGCGACACAGAGGCCTCCATGCTCAAAACGCTGAAACATGGCAACAGGGGTAAGGTGAGGTCTGTAGAATATTGAGGGCTTACCTCCGTTTACGGAAATCGACCATCTGCTGCGCAAGTTCTTCATGAAGGTGTGCGTAAGGTCAGCGACAAAGGATGAGGGCCTAGATGGGAGGGTCTGAATAACACTTAACAGTAAAAAAGTCAGGCCCATAACCGTTAACAGTAAACCCCATCCAGGCCCTCAAGGATGCGAGCCACGTGAGCCTGTCCAGTGAAGTGTGCGGAGGTATCACAAACTCGCCAGTCAACATTCTGAAAGACCAAAACTTCGAGAAATCACGGAAAGCTCTGGCCACGCAGCGCAAAAGTCGCGTACGCAAACAGTTGTGAAGCAAATAAACTTTGAATGTTAAAAAAGCGGGAAAACTGCGCGCGCCCCACCGGAAGTTTTAGCCAAAAGGCACACGGACGAGAGCCATAGCATAAACTAATTATTACCTTGCGCTCGGCTAATATTGAATCGTCAATCCTGATTCGGATAGAATGTATAGGTTCGCAGCAACGGGAGCACTGTTTTCCCCCCTCCCCCACAAATAAAATCATCTCCTCTCACCACCCCCACCCTACCCCCCAATAAAGTAAACATGTGTCCCACAATCCCTTGCGAATCACTCTGATGAACCGGCAAAATACGCGATGAAATGGCGAGATTTCACATGTTGTAAGAAGATTCATTCTAGAGGTCTTGCGTCTGTTCTGAGGCAACTTACTGTAAAAGATACTGTAACACAGTTTTGACACAGTCGACATTATAAGCTCTAAAATGTCCCAAGTTTGTTCAAACTGTGGAGGGAGTGATATCGATTTCGACCAAGCTCGTGGCGATGCGGTGTGCATGAACTGCGGCTCGGTTCTCGAGGATAACATTATCGTATCTGAAGTGCAGTTTCAAGAGAACAGCATTGGCGGCTCGAGTGCCATAGGACAGTTTGTTTCATCTGAAGGTAAGTCTCCGCGAGTTGAAAGTGCATACATGCATGCAGTACGTACGAAAGTTTCTTCGAATTATATAAATCGAATGCTAAACTAATTAGGTGGGCAAAACCGTGTATTCATTCTGCATTGTTAGGGTAGAAGACAGGGTTGCCTTGTGTATGTATTGTCGTTGTTCAGCCAGTTAGACTGCAAGCTTATACACTTCACTTCAGTTCTCAGACAAGCTTCTCGCTTTTTCGTGGTGTAAAAAAGTATAGAAAAGAAGAAATGTCAATTAAAGAAGATGGAAGAATATATGCGACTCGAACTCGCTCTTCTAAACGACATTGACATCATGAGCGAAATGCTTGACCACTGCGCCACGTAATCACGTGACCTCTCCTTTCTTTGATTCTTTTGTTATATCTTTGTGGCAGGAAATAAATCCGGCGTTGCATTGGGTTCTGGATTCAGACATGGTCTTGGCAAAGAATCAAGAGCTGTGACATTAGAAAATGGTAAGATACCATCTTGCATTATGGTTGGATAGAAAAATGTGCAGTCCTTTGACTTGGGGTTGAGCTGGTTGGAAAAGTCAGTTCAACTTTAAAACCCATACATGATTTTTAGCTTGTGAATCCCACTTTGTGGGATTTGTGAGGTATAGTAATCACTTTCCCTTCCCTACTTCCCTGCTTCCCTATTCCCTCTGTTGTCAACAATGGATTTCCAAATAAAGCAGTTGCGGTTTTCCAAATTTGGGCATGATGGAGGCGCGTAACAGGGTGTGTTGAACAACGCAGTTTAAAAGCAAGATGTTGTTGTAGTTGTTGCGACCATATTTTGTTTGTCCGTGTTCTCATTTTGAAGGTTTGTTATGCATTTGAAGTTTGTTTGGCCATTGATTCTGAGCTTGGTTTTGTTTCACTCTGTTGCATTTTGCATTGTTAGTGCGACATTTTGGCACAGTGCCATGAAGGGCAAACAATCAGTGGCACCGATGGCATTATCGCAAACAAATCTGAAGCCATTGGTTTAGTATCCACCAAAATTTCTGTAGTGACAATAAATACAGTTTGGAAGATACTAGGCTGAAAGATATTGAATCTCGGCTTTAAAAAAGCCAAAAATATCCATTTCCAGTGAATGTTTACAAGTTCATAAGTATGCAAATTAGTCAGGTATTGCATGTGACGTCATAAAAAGCCATCTCAAAAGTAACGTATCCTATAAGTCCAATACATTGATAAAATGTTCAAGACTATCATATGCCTTAAGACTTAAAGCAAAATTCTGAGTCGATATGGATGTTTGAATTCCATGACAACAAAGCCGTGTGACACGCTCATGACCGACTAAAATTGGTGCTTGTGTCTGAACTATAAAGTTTTCCATCACGAAACATTTTAAAATTGGCACTGTGAAAGATGTGAAGTAACTAAACATCAAGCTGAGTCACGGATCAACTTCATTTCATGTTCCGAGTTTGACTAACGTGGCGGCTGCATACAAACTCTTATCAAATCTCAAAAAAACAAATTGCAGCTGCTTCGCCAAAATGAAGCCTAGACAATCCAAAATTGGCATCTGGACTAATTCAGGCAATGCTCCTTTTAGTTCTGGAGCCAAAAAGGTACAATCTGTTATTTTGGAGAGTGCTGCTCACGTGACCCATGAAAACCGCGTCGATGATTCTTTTCTCTCAATTATTATAAAACACTTTTTTGGCCCGCGTTCACCACAAAGTGGTGAATCAAGCCAGTTCTATAAATAGGTACTTCCGCTTTTACAAATTTGCGAGCTTACAGCTGCCTTGCTGCTTTGATTATTAAAGAGGTGCAGCTGGATGTAAATTATGATTTTCAAGTTCTAAAAATGGGGTCCCTCTGCATGATCCCCAAATATTCAGAAGACAATATAATTCAGAGTAACAAATTATATAGCAACGAACACCCAGGTGTTTTTTTGGTAATTTATCTGCAACTTTCGCAGCTTAAATTGTCATAGGTCACCATCACTAAATTTATGTTGCTACAAAGGTACAATCCTGAGCATGTAAAAAAGTAAGGGAAATATGCTCAAACGGTGATCTGGTAGCCAAGCCGTTGAATTATATTCCCATATTGGTACCTATTTTTTCGTGGGATTAAATTTTCATAATTTTCTCCATTTCAAAAACATTGTGAAATTAAAACCCTGTGAAAAACATTGTGAAAATTAACAATGTGAAATTTTATACCCTGTTATAAAATCCTCAAATGAAGCAGAAATGCTAACGCTGACAGCATTCCTAGAAGACCTCTAGCTCTGGGAAAACAAACAAGTAAATCTGACCTGTTTAGTTTTGTCGTTACTGCGTCAATATCATTCCAAAATATGGCTATGTATCTATAGCACCGATTGTATAATGCAGACCAGCATCCCAAAATTTAGGCATCATGGTAGGTTAACAGACCCAGTGTCTTCTGTACTTGTTCAAGTCCAGAAAATGCACCACTAAGTATCAGGTTCAGAAAGAGCACCGGACAAGTTCAGTAAATGCACCGAACAGATTCAGAAAAAGCACCACCTGCTTTCAAGTACAGTAAACAATCCAATATTGTTCATGTACTTGTAACGTTAGCTGTCAAGTACACTTTCCGCACCGTTCAAGTTCAGAATCAAAGTGTTTAAACTAAACTTGTTTGGTGACTTGTTATAAACTTGATAGGTGGTGTTTGTTCTGAACTTGATCAGTGTTTAGACATCTAATTGACATGCAACACCAGTGCTTGTCCCAACCAGTTTCAAGTTTGGAATGGACACTGGTGCATTCTATGAACTAGAAAAAGAACCAGTGCTTTTTCTAAACTTATGATACTACCTGAACTTGAACAAGTACAGAAGACACTGGGTCCGTTAATCTACCGTGATCCAAGTTTTGTTCCTTTTAGCCCGACTTTTCTTCCGGAGCATGATCTTTAAGTCTCATGAAATTTGTCTTTTCCGTTTTTGCGAAATTAAAGTCCCACATAAAGAAGTACCTGAGTAAGGTAGACAAGTTCAGGTGGATCATTCAGGTGGATTCCTGGACATGTTTGGAAGTGTCAATTTGAAGTCGATTTGACTTTGTGATCTTATAATAAGAATGTGGGATTTCAATGCAAAACCAGCGATGCATGGCCAGCAAATAACTATTGGTGGACATGTTTCTTTTTGTACCTAATTAAGTTTCACCTTTCTTAACCCTTGTGTTATTTCCAGGTATGCTTGTCACTCATTTGATCTATTAGACTGAGAGCTGTGTTTGGATGAATGTCGAAAACCAAAACCAAAGAAAGTACACCACCAATCACAGGCTGTGAACACTCAAACAATCCTGGGAGCCAAAGAATTGAAATCTCTGTTTTAATTTTGCTTTGAAGAAGAAACCAATCAGCAGTGCAAGGAAACATCATGGCCACTATTGCAGTCAGGTTTTGTTTTTGTTCTGGATGGGCCAAGAATGCTGCTAAACTTGTTTGGACCAATCGGAAAGCATAACAAATGCAAAACCAAAGCAATAACACAATTACATTCATGCAACAGTCATCTGAAATCGGTTCTATCCCAAATGAGAAAATAAATGTTTAAACTAATTTTACATATTCCCTCTCCTGTGCCATGCTTGAAGAAAGATCGGTTTGTTGTTTATTTTTATACCAGAGATTTCAGATTCATGCAGTAGAACGACATGAGTTTGCGGATGAGCGGGATATTTAGGTGCTCATGCAAGAGACTCAGGGTTGGCATATCTTATCTATGCATGGCCTTGTTGCAATGTGTGACATACTTTGCCAACTCAGCATTGCAGGACAATAATTGCTGCAGGAAAAATTGGGCCATGTGACATGATAAAACTTTCCAATGAATTCACATACCATAATCAAAACATTATGTTTGTTCACTATATCACCTGTGAATTAATTCTTAAACCATGCAAATTCAGTCACATCATAGCTAAATTCAGTATTCCTTTTTAGGAAAGAAGAGAATAAATCATGTTGGCCACCAGCTGCAGATGAATCAGCACTGTATTGACACAGCGTACAACTTCTACAAACTTGCTGTAAACAAAAGGCTGACCAGGGGTAGAAGAACTAACCATGTTGTGGCAGCTTGTTTATACCTCGTCTGCCGTACAGAGAGGACTCCTCGTATCCTGATATACTATTCCTTTACAGCAGCTGTATAAAATAAACATAGTATAGAAACAATTAAATTGTATATGTGGGAGCAAATGGGTTAATTAATATGGACTGCAGATACCAGGTACAGTACTGACTATATTGAAGTGATATTCACTGAGTATTTATTAAGGGAACTTTTAATACCACAAGCTTTTGAAAAAAATAGGCCTGGTGAAAATAATTATAAGGCCTTAGGATTTTTGTTGACATCTGCAATGACCCATTGAAGCCCTGATTTTTTTCATCATTTTTTTTTCAGAGCCTATTTTATTATTTTGAAACTACTCAACTGGAACAAACCTAGCTAATTGTATACCATGTGTGCACCTTTTTTTGAAAATCACAATACATTACTGCTTCTCAAATAAATTATTTGAAACTTTATTGTTCTGTCAATATTACATGTTGATTTTTCCTTAAAGAGTTACGTAAAGATATGTTACTGGACTTCAGTGATATTTTAAATGTAATGGTGACTGTGTTATACATTGTTTCTATATCCTCTCAACTTATTCATCTAGATGCATCTGATTTAATGTTGCAACCATAATCAAACTCTATTGGAGGGAGGCAGATTTATACTATATTATAAAATAACTTTGATACATAACCATGTTAGATGAGAGTATATTACACGCTGACGCGATACGCGATGTTTTTACTTGACTAATTATTTTATAAAAGAAATATATAACGTGTTCCCGTGTAATATAGCCTCATCTAAACACTTGGGAAGTTGGGAGAACACTCGAGTAGCATCGGAAACCACTCAGCGGCCTCGTGGTTTCCTTACGCTATACTCTCGTGTTCTCCCAACTTCCCGCTTGTTTAGATGAGGCTATGTTACATGGTGACGCGTTATGGATTTCTTAAATCTTTGTTGGTAAAAGAGACTAAAATACAGTACTAACAGTTTTTTCTCAAGTTTATAAACAGTGACATGTGTGCTAAATTATATTTTATAACATCCTCAAGAACAACAATAACAACAACTTTATCAAGCACTGCTAGTAAAAGAGTAAACATGCATTGCATGTCCTTTGTATAAGTTATAGGTTCTAAAGTTTGATGGTTTACACCTCTTTTTGTTCATTTTAATTATTTCATTAGATTGATGTGTTTACCCTTGGAAGAGCATACATGAAGTTGGCTCAAGAACTGTACATCAATCTTCCAGCACTAGGTTTGAAGTGTAGTTCTTGTCATTGCAGTGACAAAGTATGTATCGCACATGGCATTCTGTTAATTAACTTACATGGTAAATGGTGGTGTCATGTGCCACGCTGATTACATAGTGTTGTTCAGTTCAAAGTTAGGCATCAGTTATTAATTATAATTTGAATTCAATTCATAATTAATTCAAAATAATGTCAAAATGTTAAAAAATGTGGGGTCGGGTGAAGTGATAAGTGTCTTCTTTATGGTCACAGAGTCTGTTGCCCACAGAATTTTTTATTGAGATTACTGGCCATCTCATAATACGCATCCTACACATAATGTGTGTATTGTATGCAACATGATAATGTACAGTGTAATGATTTAACATTCTTGCATTGCAGACCCTTGTCTTTATATTCATCGTTTTGCCCACAAACTGGAATTTGGGGACAAGGAACATGACGTTGCCATGACAGCATTGAGACTTGTGTCCAGAATGAAGAGAGACTGGATTCACCATGGCAGGCGGCCATCAGGGCTCTGTGGAGCTGGTAAGGTTTGCTGCACTAGTCGTCACATTTTGAAGTCTAGCTCTTGTCACCTGGTGTTGTTGTTGTTTTTGTTGTTGTTGTTGTTGTCATTATGTTGCTGTTTGGTTTGATTATTCTGCTGTTTTTGTAGTTTCTGTCACGTCATCATTGTTTTATGCATCGATCAATTCCAGCTGTTACCATCTCTCCCCCGGGCCGACCCCGGGGACCTTTCATGCGTGGATACAAATTCCCCGCCCCCGGGGCAAGGAAAAACTGGCAATTTCACTCAATCTCCCTCTCTTTTCCTATTAACGTTTTACGGTTCTCGTGCAAATTTCTGCAAATAGTTCTTTTCTCACAAATTTCTGTAGCTTACGTGGTAGGCGTGACTTTTTTTTGACCGTGCTAGTCATCGACTTTTTGCACGGTCACTAAAGGACGCCTGCAGAGCAGACTAAAGCCGGAGAAGGGAAATTAAAAGATAAGGTATGTCTTTAAAGGCTCATAAAATTGTTTGTTGTTCCGATTCTATAGCCATTCTTGTCGCCGCACGCTTGCACAGCTTCAACCGAACCGTCCGTGAGGTGGTAAAAGTCGTACGGATTAGTGACACAACCATCAGAAAGAGGTTAGGCGAGTTTAAGGACACTCCATCCAGCCTGCTTACGATTGACGAGTTTCAGAAAATTGATTTAGAGGAAGAGCAAGACCCCCCGTCGTTTACGCAAGCCAAAAAACGAGTCAAGCAGCAAAGCGGTGACCTCAATAATCCAGAAATAGCAGGAGAATTAGAGAAGTTCCAAGAAGAAATTGAGAATTTGCTACAAACATCAACAACAGCGAATAGCGAAATACCTGCAAACGTACAACTACCAACAACAGGAATTAGTGAATCTTCTTTAAAAGCCGTTCCAATGACGATAGAAGATGATGCTCTTGTCATAAAACAAGATATCAAAAGTATCATGGAGCAAGTGGAGGGAGCACGTACTAAAGAAGGAAATGCTGGTATGTCGACTACAGTCTTGTTTTCCCGTCTGTTGGTTAAGACTGGTTCACACGACTAAAGCAAGCGCAAGCGACCGGTTAATTGACACGATAACATTTGTGAATCAAATGCATTTGCGCTTTCTTTATCTTGTGAACCAGCCTTAGTTTACTCTAGTGTTATTATTTTGTTTGGTTCTTTGGTTTGGCTTGTGTTTGTTAGATTATGTATCTTTGATGTTTTTTGCTGTTGGTATTGTTGTGGCTATAGGAGTACGCAATAGTTTGAAACGTGTATATATATTAAACGCTCTCTGCATGCGCACTGATATCATAGTGGTACAGATTTCCTCTGAAAATATCAAACCTGTCAAACCTGTCCAATGACCCGCTTTAGGACACCAACATGGCGACCTGTAGCTTGCAGCACGAACTGAAGCTGATCTGCTACTCAGTTTATTTAAATGTGATACGTTTCGTCTTTGGTAGTGTCACTTTTCAATGTTTTAAAGAACAAAACTTTATAATTCCCCATATCAGACACAACCATACCATACGTACCATACCATACGTGTTTACTCAAGACACAGCTAAAATTACAAAATCGTGCATCATCGTACACAATGCGTTGAGTTTAGTTAGTTGAAAGCTTGGAGCACGGCTTGTTGCCCGTAACTCCTGTAAAAGCGTTGTATCGACCCAGAAATGTACATGGAGGTTTGATTCATAAAGTATTTGAATATATCAACGTACCAGTTGGCGTCACATGCAAACCACCAAATAGGAATAGGCGCAACATTTCACATGATTCATTCACTGCATTGATTTTAGACTCATTTGTAGAAGAAGAAAGAAATTCAGAAGAATGGACGGACAAAGATACTAATGAAGAGTTGGATTTGACTGGACTCGATGACGATGAACTTGACAAGGTAGGCCTGCGACACAAGCATCTCCTATGCAGGAGTCCTATCTAGCGTTTGAAGAAAAGGCTATTTCCGAGATGCTTGCTGCTTCTCTTTTAAAACGTGGCTCAGTGGTCGAAACCTTTCTTTTTGAAAATGAATCTGATTTGCGTGAAGATGGACGTGCGCGTAAAACTATATTGTTTTTCGCACTTAAGGTGATTCCCTAAAAAAAGGATCTGTCATAGATTTGTAATGAAACTTGGCACAATTGTACAACACAACTCAAGTGGGTCACAATGATGCAATAAAAACAGGGGGTCACCGTCCTCGTTTTACGGCACAAGTGACGAATATGGTGTTCTAGTGTCTGTTGCGCGCACCCCGATACTGGGAAATAAGGTCAATGATTTTTAATGAAGTCTGACATAGCACCAAACCCTCAACTTTATTTTATTGATTTTTCACCTATGTCACAGAAAAATATATGAGAATAGCTCCAAATTTATTTTAACACCAAAAATTGGTGGGAAGTTGATGTGCTGTCTTGAACCGAAAGTGACCCGATCCGTAGCATTTCTTTCAACTGCGTAAAATCTGCCCATAGATTTCTGCCTATTTTTTCCTGTTTTACTGGGGACACTGTTCTTATTAAAATTATGGAATGAAAATTGGGGGTCACCGTGCTCGTTTTTGCGCATTTGTCAGGAAAGGGCGAATATTCACTTCAAAATACGTCTTTCCGAGAGGAGACTTGGACGAGTTTTAACTTTCAAGGTGGCTGCTCTCACAAGGAACGACGAAATATAAAACTTATTTGCGTAAAGAGTATAAAAAACTTTCGATCTTGAAATTTCGGTGGTTCTTAAAGTCCACCATTTCAAAAGTGTTATGCGCACTAAGGATGCGCAGTGCAAAACTAGGGAATCACCTTAACCTCGTTTTGAAACAGAGGCGAGAGCCACCTAGCCCCTTCATGCCGGGCACTCACTGAATCACCGGATGAAGCATCGCCTGCGTAGTGGCGTACAAGGGGAGAGCCCCCTCCCAGTTAAATCGATGTATAGACCAATAAGCTTTATGAAGTTTTTGAATAGCTCATGAACTTTGTGTCTTGTTTGTTTTCAGTGTCTATTGACAGATAATGAAGTGGAGATCAAAACAAAGTTGTGGATGGAAGAAAATAAGGATTATCTTGAAATGCTCAAAGGTTTGTGCCACGTACTCTCGTCCGTATTAGTGTTGCGTTTCCTGTCTCAGTTTTATTCCTTGCTATTGCATTTTTATGAGCGCTCTAATCCATTCCAAGGTTTTTTTGTTCACGGGAAATGTATAGAAATCAAAGACTGAATGTTTTAGGTTCCCAAAACGAAGTCTAAACCAAATAAATTGATCAAAATAGAAAACAGACTCTATACGAAACTAATCTTCTCAAACGAGAGGGATGGAAATAGCCGATTGTCAATTCCTTTCGATTGACGAGGGCCTTGAAAACCGAGCATCGAGGATCTCGACGCACAGGACTGCGGAGCTTGAGAGGCCCCCTTTATTATTGTGCGTATTTTTCTCTTTACCTGGATGAGGCAATATATTGCGTTTTGACTAGGAAATTGTACAGTTTTCAGTGGAAAATTGCAAAACAAGAATCCGAGTGTATGTACTACAGTGAAGACCTCAATATAGTTCAACATTTTAACGTCATCATAAGCTATAAATTGGGTGAATACATTGCGTTCTAAGTTTCCACCTTATTTACAGAAAAGGAAGCGAGAGAGGCGAAAGAACGCGAAGAAGGAGCAAACAAAGAACCAAAAAAGGTTGGCTCTTCAGTAACTTGTGTTGTTTCACCGACTTTACGGCTGTAGGAGGTAACAGTATAGTAATCAGTCATGTAGTGTTCAGTAGTCAGAGCAGTTACCTAACTCAGGTACTTACGTGTACTAAGCAGAAGGCAGCTTCAGTCGAGTCCGGATCAGAAGACTTTTTCTTATTTTTTTTTTTTTTCCCGTTTGCTGGCATGTCTGTTAGTTTGTTGGTTGAAATACATGTGTTTGCTATCTGCATGTCTTACTTAGTTGTGAGCTTTCCCAGACCTTTTCCATAGAAGTACAAAAATAAGATGAACATAATTTGGAAAATGTTTGGAAGACAGTTTAATATCCATAGTTTTGTGCAAGTCCATATTTCGGAAATCTTTCTATGGTTTAGGAACACAATTCTTTGGAAATATTTTGAATATAAATCTGCAAATAGCCGTTGCCTATAATTTGCTAGGATTTAGATCCAGTTTGACCAGTGACCTCTGTTTATGTGCATTGTTCGAAACCGCTTTTGGGCACATTTGAGGCATACTTTTCCAACCTTAACCGCAGAAACGAAAGCCGTACAAGAAGAAACAGAATGTTCCAGCAAGCACTGCTGGTGAAGCTATTGAGAAAATGTTAGTAGAGAAGAAAATCTCGAGCAAGATCAACTACGAAGTGCTCAGAGGTCTAGAGACTAGTGGAATGCCAAAACCCGCCGAATTTGTTTCAAAACCCGTTACTCCAGTGATGGAGAGCAAAGCAGATCACGAGTTTTTAGTTCCACGAGTACCGACAAGAAAGGGAGGCAGAAAGAGGTATGGTAGCCATTTCGTTAGACTCTGGTTTTATATGGTTTGTTTTAAAGCGGTGCACCCTGACTGATGTGAGAAAATCATTCACAAAAAGCACATTAATATGAATTCACAAAAAGCACAAAAGCACATTAATATGAATAGGCCATTTCTGAGCTGCATGTTTCTTCTAATTCAAAACGAGGCCCAGTTCGAAACCTGTGTTATTAGCTTTACTTTCACAAGTCATTCATTTACATGTAAATCAAACTCATTTTCAAGAGAAAGGTTTCGCACTGCTGCCTGCGTCTACTCAGTACAATCCCCATAACCTTTTCGCGCTACCAAGCTTTTCCGTCTGAATTAAATTTAACATTGCAAATTTGATATTTAAAATTACTCCATTCACCAACAACGTGGAGGCTGCTATTATGATGTACTGATAGACCCATTCACGAATTTGAATGCACGACGGGTAATCAGGGCAAATAAACTGCATGTACATTTGCTTTTCTGATCGGTGGAACTTCGGAGCACTCCAAATTGTCATTTGCAAGCTTTCAGTGGTTCTAGAATGTGAGCGATTTCGCTATTAAACCGAGACTTCTCGCATAAGTCGCCGCCATGTTTCTCTGTTCTTGCCCTGATTACACATCATGCATTCAATACCGTGAAGGGATCGTCTATTGAGAGCTTTCACTTAAATGCTCACACCTTTAGGTTTCATGTACGCCTTTGGTTGCAATGGAGAGGTTAAAAAGATATTTAGAACAGCAAAAGTCGTTTACGTCATTCTTTTAAAGTCCTTTGCTCTTGCATCTGCCCTCTCCTTCATATACAAGTTCGTTCTCTTTTTGTTCCTTTTACTTTTTCCTTGTCCTTTGTTCTGATCTGGTTGCTATTGGTATTAGTTTTGCATTTAATAGTAATAATAACTTTATTCAAGTGCCAATGTATTTAGCTTAATGTAGCTAATTGGGGACACTCTTAAGTAGTAATGATAGGATTAAAAAATTAAAATACTATGTGAAGTACAAAATCTATCTAATCTAATTTAATGAGAAAAGGTAAGATTATATACAGATATGATAAGAATAAAAAATTGAAACACAATGTAAAGAACAAAATCTATCTAATCTAATCTAATAAGAAAGGTAGGATAAT
Organism: Plumapathes pennacea; assembly: GCA_964036295.1. Taxonomy (NCBI): domain Eukaryota; kingdom Metazoa; phylum Cnidaria; class Anthozoa; order Antipatharia; family Myriopathidae; genus Plumapathes; species Plumapathes pennacea. Next base: position 9,470,400 of record OZ038469.1, on the reverse strand, counting down.
ATACGGATCAAAATCTAAAATTAGAAGCATTTGCTTTTTCCTTCGTTTCCTGCGCCTCGCTGATCTGTGTCTGTCTGTCGTTCCAGCACTTCGGCCCTTTTCTGTTTTATATCATTTTGTCACCATCCGTGGACCTATGTAGTTTTAGGATTTTGCATGCATATAAGTGTGGTCATCATTTTCGTAGTACACAGCCCGGCTATATGTTTCATGTGTTGTTGTCGCGTTCCATTCATATGCTCTAACATGTTTTTGTTGACCCTTACCCGGTTTATAACCCTCAGGGAATCTGCTATTTCTGCTGCACCATTATCGAACTTGCCCAAGAAACGTAAGGTAGGAAGAAGACGCCATTTTGTCGACTTATCTTTATCTTTAAATCCTTACGGATGTGTCTCAGTGTCGATACTAAGTAGAACTATACGTAATTATTTCACCGTTTCAGGAAGAAGACGAAGTTGTAATTGAGAGTGGTCCAGTTGAGTACGAGAAAGACGAGGAGTCGAACATTCACGATGGTGATCACCCCGAGGATGATGTGGAAGATGACGACGATGAACTTGAACACGTGAGCGCTGCACAGCTTATGGGGCACATATACAATGACGGTAGGTTTGTGTACATTACGTTGGTTGTGATTCGTCCGGGTTATAGTAGTTTCCAAGAACACTGTTGTTGAATGACGTTTCATTCGGTCGTTCGGTTGTACTGACTTGGTGGCCGAGCGGTTTGGGGGTGGTGCACCTGAATCCGTAATGAAGCTCCAAGCCAGGAGGTCGTGGGTTCAATTCCCACCGCCGGCAGTAGTAAGAAGGTTTTTCATCCGAGGAGGCAATTCCAACGGTTTTTCCCTTGTGAACCTGTCTCCTTTCTACAGGTATCCCACCGGTCGAACATTTGAAACATGAGCCTCTGGCTCGGGAGAATGGGCAACCACTCCCTAATGCTTCGACTTTAAATAAACGATCTTTATTTTTATTTTATTTATTTTTTCGACTTCCTGAGCGTAAGTCGTCTTCAGATTCAAATGAAGAGGTTTCGTCAGATGGTGGTATGTGTGTCTGGTCGTTGATGCGATTAGTCCGTTTTGTCGTCAAATGGTTGGTCGAGGTGACTCCGTTGTGTTTTGTTATTGTTCACTTGATGTTCTGTTGCCTTCTCGATTTGTCTAATTTTTTTTAAGGTCGCCCACGAAGTGGGGCGAGCTTAAAGGAGTCACGATGTCCCTCCAGCCTTCCGTGTCAACAATGAACTTCCAAATAAGGATTTTGTCAATTCCAAATTTGGGCATGATCGTGTTACGCGTTATAATCATAAATATTACAATTTCCTCGAATGTGATTGGTTCATAAACCCCCCCGATTAATCATTAATTGGACACCTATTGTTCTGTAATCGGATACTTCTTTGTTCTGTAATCGGACAGTTGGCTTGACCAATCATAAGCAAGAGTGAAATTTAAATGCACCAATCAGCGTTACACTGATTTTCAGTGGAAAACTCGATTGCCGGTGTGAGTTAAACTCACAAATTGTGGCTTCTCGAAAGGCGAATTTTGTTAATTCTTGGACAACTTAACATGCAAGGAACAGTTTGTGGTCAATCAAAGAACGTGAACAGTCACTATGTAACGAAAGAAGACAGGAAATTTTCGCCGGTCGGGCGCGTTTGTTTAGTTCACGACATCGCCAGCATGCTGTGCTATAGACACTCCGAAACTTACGGCTCGGCCAATGTCAATGAACGTCGTTAATTCATTTCAAAATCATGGAAGAAACTTAACTTTGTTGTGATGGACTGTGATGGACAAACGCTCCTAGAAAATTAAGCCGTCAAGAAATCGGTAAGTTTGTAATTGCTGTGCCGACCCGCTAAGATACAGATTTTTTCAGTCTTGAGTATTTCCTTTGAATGCTTTGGAGTAAACTTCTGTGAAAAAAATAAACTAGTATTCTGAGTTTCAAAGTACCTGTTATGTTAAAAAATGTAAACCTGAAAAGTCGAAATAAACTGTCTTTCAATTTGTGAGTTCGTGATGGGTTTACTGATTTTTACTGAGTGTACAGAACTTACACATTTTTTACTTTTACTTCAAAAATCCGCATTCAACTCAAATCATTGGGTAAATTAGCTTCTTCTTTCTCTCAAGTATTTTAAGTTGATATAACTGAGAGCTAGATAACTACGAACAAGCGGCGTGTTTACAAACGCCGAACCGTGTGTACGCGCGTGTTAAAATAGATCGGCGATGAAGTACTTCTTGATGCTTTGTTTTTATGTATAGTACAAGAGAAGACGCTGAAGCTATATGATCATTTCATTCTCAGAAATTGTAATATTTATGATTAATTGGTAAGAGGACTTCGTGTCGTCCGATGTCGGTCTGTAATCATACTCGTGATTACGAAATCAGACTCCCGCGAAGCGCGGTCGTCCGATTTCGTAATCACTCGTATGATTACAGACCGAATCGGACTCCACTCAGTCCTATTACCATTATTAATAGCAGTTCACCAAATAGGTTTTGTGCGGGAGCTTTTCTGGAACTCGTGGCGTCATTCTGGTGGTCAAGCATTCAAAGTTTGCTTGGTCACTGAGCCTAAAAGTTTCCGCGAATGTAGATTACATTGTGATTATTAAGGCACGAAAATATAACGCCGTTGAGCGCGGACGCTGAAGTCACTGAAATTATAGGTCAAACTGCATGGCTATACTGTTACCATGAAGTGCAGCCATTTCGTTGTTTCTAAACGAAAACCAGCCGCTAAATGAGGGTGCAACAGCAGCTTGTGAACTTGAAATGTTTGACGAACGCTCGCGTTACTATTTAAACGGAGTGGTAAGGGTAAATAAAGTCGATTTATATTCAGAAGCGACTGACCAGAGAACCGTCGCATATTCTTTTACGCAAACTTCGAAGAATATTGGAAAAAAGAAACAACGTCGCTGTCACTTGTTCAAATTGTCATATTCCACAGCATTAAAAACTGTACACAAATGGAAGAAGAATAATGCGTGACCGAAACCGCAAATCATGTCCTTGAACTTGAAACTCAGCCAAAAGAAGAACGGCACAGTTTTCTCTACGTGTATGATGGCCCTGATAAATTTGTAGGTGTCAAATACTAGCTGTGCATGATACTTGATACTGGAAGAAGAATTCAAAAGTGAATATGATTGACCAAAGCCGCAGGCACAGTTGTCAACAAGTTAAGTGTATCAGATTTCCCTAAAATTTATTTAACTTGAAACTCAGCCAAAAGAAGAAAGGCATAGTTTTTATTGCCCACGTATTTAGTTTGGATGCAGCCCAGGCTGGAATATCATGGTCTCTGATAAATATTGAGGTGTCGAAAAAGTCACGGATAGACCTTTTTTAAGCTTGCGTTCAGCACGAAGTGCTGAAAAGCGAAGCTTCATGCGATCCAGTCAATTGGAATGTGTCCCGGTGCTGTCAACAATGGATTCCAAATATGGAAGTCGTTCTGTTCCCAATTTGGGCAGTAGCGATACTACCGAAACGCAACAAAATCGAGAACGCGATCGTCGAAGTAGTTTTTGCGGTGGCATTTTTAAGCATCCCACCTTATTGCAGTTAAGACTGCGTCAGTCAGTCAGTCCGTCATGCTGTGTCAACAATTGCCTTTGAAATTTGAGCATCAGCGAATACGCATGAAGAAACGAAGAGATGGGAAGACGTTTTCTGGAGCTATTTTGATTGTTATCATTGTATTCCTGAATTGCCAGTAGATCTGTTGCACTTCAGAACCATTATCACAGAGGTTTTGGTAAATTCTCGGTTTGACAAGCGTAAGTCAAAGTTGAAAGACTCGTGACCACTGACAGCCCTGATCGCGATCGAGCGACTTCAGCTTGTCGAAATATTTCTATCGTTTGATTATATTTGCTTTGCTTCGCATAGTTTTCGCCAACAATGAAAAATGCTGTAGAGAACTGAGAGAAGAAGAATTCGAAAATGAATTTGACCAAAGCCGCAAGTAATGTCAACAAGTTATCAGATTTCATTTAAACTTATTAGACTTGAAACTCAGCCAAAAGAAGAAAGGCGTGTTTTCTTTAAGCACGTATTTAGCTTGAATGCAGCCCAGGCTGGAGTATCATGGCCTCTGATGAATATGTAGATGTTGAACATAAGCTGTGCATGACATGAGTAATGAAGTCACGGATAGAGTTTTTTCAGTGCGACTCCGGAAGGTCTCCTTCCGGTTCAAAGATTTGGACTCGGTGAAGAATTTTAAATTCTCCCATTTCGAGCGTCTAAGTTTTATAATTTTCACCCTCTGCGCCTCGTAAATGAGGGTTTTCAAAACTGAGACTAAATCGAATACACGGTTCAGCAAAAGTGGAGGCCCGCGGAAACGGATGCGAACTTCCACATACCTAAAATTGAGCAATTTTTACGATGTGGCCTTGAGCCAGTTCTATTAAATACCCACTCCCGCAAAAGTACTTTTTACAAGTTCGCGAGCTTACAGCTGTCTTGCTGCTTTGATTTCTTTGCCGGCTTGGGAAGTCCCGTCACGGTTCAGAGTACTAAATGATTGCCGCAGTGTTTTGGAGATAAATCTAAATTCTCTCATTTCGAGCACCACATATAGTTTTCACCCTCTGCCGCCTTATAAATGAAGGGTTTTTAAAACTAAGACTTGTTCGAATACTCAGTTTAGCAAAAGTGGAGGCCCGTGGAAACGGTTCCGAACTTCCACATACCAAAAATTGAGCAAATTATAAAATGCGACCTTAAGCCGCAAAAGTAACTTTCACAAATTCGCGACTTAGAGCTGCCTTGCTGCTTTGATTTGCTGTTTTCAGCCGTTTTTGAAAAATATTCGAAAAAATTGTTTCATTGTTATATAGCAATGCCAATCCCAAACTAACTTTTGCAAACAATTATCGAATTTGTCTCTGCCTCATTAAATAGTAGAAAAGTATACCCGAGCTAGCAAGTGCCGGCGAAACCTATCGATTGACAAGAAATGGGCGACCTTTCAGCGGCGACGCTGCTTTGATTTTCGGTTGCGTTTGATGTCGTCTATCAGTTTTTTTTTTTTTTTTTTTTTTTTTTTTTTGTAAGGTGCAGGTAATTGTTGGCATCTGTTGAGAGGTTTCCGTTCTAAGTTTTTTGTACCAGCTTTCTAGTCGTAGGTAGTAGTTATTGCTGTGTACATACTTGTCGTTATCCATGTTCGTGTTTCGCTGTGTTATGGAGCACTTTCTAGGCGCTGTAACAGACCTTAACCAGGGGACTCCTGGTTAACTGGCTGACGGAACTGCTAGAATATCTCTCCGGAACGATAGACAAGATTTCGTCCATTTTCTTTATTGAGTAGCGGCAAGTGCACTGCTTGAACTCAAAACTAAGAATTCTTTTCTTTACATCTTAGCGGCTTCGTCTCTGTGCTCGGATTATGGCGAGCATCGTAACAGTTTTGCCTCTGAGCTCCGACTGGCTAGTTTTTTTTTTCTACGTTGAACATATATATTTACCCAATTATCAAAATCCAATAACGTTAACTACATCTTTACGTTATGAAAACATCCATAGTGGTAACGCAAAAGGATACGTATAACCACTTGAAATTCCGTTTGGATATTCCTATACGATTGAGTAACTGTTAGAACAGAAGAACGGACCAGTAGTTAGGAATCATTCGGGCGTACAATTTTCCGTGTGGAACGCTGACTTTACTCATAACGTTTCTGACTATATCTGAGGTTTTGTGAGATGACGCTGCCTTGGGAATAAAGCCCAATTGTAACAGGATGGATTAACAAAACCATGAGTAACATCGGATAACATTCAGTAGACCTGACACGAGACAAGGGTTGCCTAGGTTGAAGTAAGCAAGCCTGTATCGGTGTGAAAATGAATGTGAGAGCGAAAAACTCTAACATTTAATAGTATAGCAACTACTGTGTAGCAGCAGCAAAGGCAGCAATGGTGTTTCACTTTTTTTTGCTTTGGGTTCATTGTTTTTTGTTTTGTTTTGTTTTTGTTTTTGTTTTTGTTTTTGTTTTTGTTTGTTTTGTTTGTTTATTTATGTCTTTTTTATTTATTTATTGTCCTTGAACCTTATTTTGGCACATAGTTATCCCTGCTAACTCCCATCAACGAACGGTAGTTCTCGTAAGACAGCTTACTGGACGATGTTTCAGAGTGATTTCTGTTTCTCTTTCATTGTAGGCCTTGAAGATGAGTACGGAGACTTCGAAGAAGATTTTTAAGAGTTATTGACATTGGAGTATAACGATATGTGAAGGAGTATAGTTAGTTTTCTAAGCATTTCAAATATTATTTATAATTAGGTACTATTTAAGAGTTTACAGTATTATAATATTGGTACAAGAAAAACACATTAATATGGTGTGTGCAGGCATGTAACGCAATTATGGCTTCTGCGGAGAGCGCACTTGTTTGCAAAAACCTGCGCAAGAGAATAAAGTAAGATATAAAAGAAATTAATTATGTTTACTCTTTCGATTGGCCGAGCGACTGCTACGTCACCTGCAAATAACTGCCTGTAAATAAGCTCATGCGTACTACTGTTTTCGGCTTGTCAACTGCAAGTAAGATTCTACTCATGCAGTTTTCTCGGCCTGTGTGAACATGGCAGCTCGTTTTCGCTACAACGCGCGCTTTTCAACGGATATGCTAAATAATTTGTGAAATGTAAGCTCGTGCACTCGAATATTAAAACAATTATTGAACTCGGTTATCGCAAAATGTCGTGATTTGCCAGTGTCTCGCAGATCATCTATTGATCTGCTCGCCACTGGGAAATCACGATATTTTGCTCAACCTCGTCCAACATTTGTCTTATTGTTGATAAACATTACGTACTTTTTGCTGGGTCTCATTTAGGGGATGCCAAGGTGTACGCGCACATTCGACGTAATACGAGAGCACCCAACGAGGATTTCTCAAAATACAGCTTCCCAAAATTTTTTTTTTTTTTTTTTTTTTGGCTTTTTGGCTTTTTGACTTTTTTTCTGTTGCTGGCAAACACAGAGGTGTTCTACATTCCCAAAAAGGCAATTTCCGAATGTCCATATGCCAGCAGAGCAGTCCTCCCCCAGCAACTGAATAAAATCACTTTTTTTCCCACCCAGAAGTAATAAACTACCGTTTCCAGGCTTCAGAATACTTATTTTTCGGCGGAGCAAAGCAACAGGCGTATAATCTGTCTATTTTCGCAGGCTATGCAAGACTCAATTTTGCCAGCCGAATTTTCAGCGACAGTTAAGGAAAAATAAAGTGCCTGCCAGCTAGGCTTGGATAAATTATGCCGGCATAATTTTGAGCATATTCACTACTTCGAACATCGGGCATTATGCCGGCATAATTCCGCATTTTCGAGCATAATTTCAGCATAATTTGAAGAAATCAATTGATCTGCTCAAATCTCAAATCTGAACAAATCTATTGATCTGCTCGCCACTGGCAAATCACGATATTTTGCTCAACCTCGTCCAACATTTGTCTTATTGTTGATAAACATTACGTACTTTTTGCTGGGTCTCATTTAGGGGATGCCAAGGTGTACGCGCACATTCGACGTAATACGAGAGCACCCAACGAGGATTTCTCAAAATACAGCTTCCCAACATTTTTTTTTTTTTTTTTTTTTTTGGCTTTTTGGCTTTTTTTCTGTTGCTGGCAAACACAGAGGTGTTCCACATTCCCAAAAAGGCAATTTCCGAATGTCCATTTGCCAGCAGAGCAGTCCTCCCCCAGCAACTGAATAAAATCACTTTTTTTCCCACCCAGAAGTAATAAACTACCGCTTCCAGGCTTCAGAATACATATTTTTCGGCGGAGCAAAGCAACAGGCGTATAATCTGTCTATTTTCGCAGGCTATGCAAGACTCAATTTTGCCAGCCGAATTTTCAGCGACAGTTAAGGAAAAATAAAGTGCCTGCCAGCTAGGCTTGGATAAATTATGCCGGCATAATTTTGAGCATATTCACTACTTCGAACATCGGGCATTATGCCGGCATAATTCCGCATTTTCGAGCATAATTTCAGCATAATTTGAAGAAATCAATAAGACAAAGACATGAATTACAGTTGAAAGAAAAATAAATAAAACAAATTCAAAACAAATCGAAAATATCTTGTGATTTGCCCGCTCGCCCCTCGGAAGCTCGGGATACGCGGCCGCGTAGGACTGGGGGCGAAACCATGCGCGGAAAGGGACTGGGGCGAGGCTCGTACCGAGCATACGAGCTTAATTTTGTTCCCTGAGCATAATTTTGAGCATAATTCACGATTTTTACGAGCACTGCCGGCAGGCATAATTCGCCATTTTACGAGCATAATTTATCCAAGCCTACTGCCAGCACAGGATGCTGTGTGGAACACATTTTGCGTAACAGCTTTGATGGGTGCTCCTTGTATAAATAATGTAGCCGAGAAATACTTCTTGCATTTTATTGCTAAAGAAACAGTCGGCGCCTTTGGTCATGCAATCACCTGAGACAATGTCGAATTTACGTATTCATAAGAGTAAATAAATACATCCAAAGGAAGCCTGCGTACCGGTTTTACCAGAAAAATATATTTGATCGAATACGCATTCCTTGTATTAGACCTTATTTATATCGTGGGAATATTTAACAATGCGATTTTCACTTACATCAGAATCAGTTTCGCTCAATCCCAAATATATTTTGTTGTTCTCGGGCCGACTCTTCTACCTTTTGTTCCCTCGAAAAATATATGCGTTTCACCATCATTTCTCGAAAACGGTGTCATTGCAGAATTGTCGTCACTAACTTTCAGTTCCATTTGATTTCGGTTCCCGGAATTTTCGGTGCGAATGTGTATCGGTACGAGAGCACCCAACGAGAGTATTTCTCAAAATACATTTCCTTGTGTAAATACAATGGATAGCTCCCCAAAAATAGTTCTTTTCGGCTTTTTTTCTGTTGCTGGCCAGCAAACACAAAGGTGTTCCACATTCCCAGGAAGGCAGTTTCCGAATGTCCATTTCCCAACAGAAAAGTCTCACAGCAACTGATCAAAATTACCTATTTTTCCAGCCGGAAATAATAACGTACTGCTTCCAGGCTTTAGAATGACATATTTTTTGGCCTTACAAAGCAGCAGGCGGAAACTCTGTCTATTTTCGCAGGCTATGCAAGACTCGATTTTGCCAGCAGCCCGAAGTGAGTGCTACTTTTCTCAGCCAGCAGTGGAGGAAAAACAAAACGCCTGCCAGCACAGGATGCTGTGTGAAACACATATTTTGCGGAACAGTTCCGATGGGTGCTCCTCTCGGTACACGGGTGACTTCGAAAGCGTGAGCGAAAGTTTGAAGTGACAAAGTTGATGAATTGTAATGCAAAACAGAAGACATATTTCGACACGCCGACGCCGATGTAGACAAAACTGGTCACTAATGTTCTCACGGGGGTGATCGCGGTTCTCCCGCCATTTTTTTGCCGCTGACCCATGAGTCTGCAACGTGTAAACGTGGCGGGAACTCTTTTGTTTGCGAATTGCAAGAAAGTAGAGCTAGTGCATTTTTGAAAAAGGACCACCCCATGTGGCTTTATCCTTATCTTTATCCAAAGTCCGACGAATATATTGAAATATTTCCTTCTTCGGATCGAACACAATAAAATACATGTGCTATTCATTGACTAAAGTTGGATGATGCAAGAGTTCCCAGCGTATTGCGAGGGTCACGAAACCAGATGTTTCAAAGATGTCAACATTGAGCTCCACCAATCAAGAACCGACAAAAGTACAAAGTGCACAAAGCAATGTGAAAAGCCGTGCTCTGATTGGTTACCAATGGCCCATTGAAACCAAGAATTGTGCACGTGATCAAACGTGTAAAGCTGCCGCGTGGAATAATTTTTGTTGATCGTGTTCGCGGTAGCTTCGTTTCAAATATTAACTGGTCCTCTGGGATATCTTTCCTTCTTTGTGGTTAAACGGCTTCCTCCTTATAACAAGATGACGGGAGAGGTCGAGTTCAGTAGTCTCACCAAAGAAGACGTTAAGATAAAGCTTGAGCAACCTGATCGAGTTCCTCGCCGTCCGAGCGAGGAAGAAGTGGCCAAGCACAGAAAGACGCGTTTGGTTCTGGTCATATTTTTCGGAATCGTCGTCTTGGCCATGGTTGTTGCTGCTGTGATAATCATTATCGTCTCACCGAAGTGTGCCAAAGTCGAGGAAGGAAAACCCGATAATAAAGAAGGGCAAGAAACGGACGAAGAAACGTGGTGGCGCAGAGAGATCGTGTACCAAATCTACCCACGCTCGTTCAAAGATTCAAACAAAGATGGCAATGGAGACTTGAAAGGAATAGCCGACAAGATGCAATACTTGAAAGACCTTGGAGTGAAGATCATTCGACTGGATTCCATCTATGGGCCAGAGAGCTTCACTACTGTAAACAACATGTTCGGCAGTATGGCAGACTTCGAGGGACTGTTGAAGAAATCTGACGAGCTTGGCATTAAGGTAGTGTTGGACTTTGTGCCAAACTATACCTCCGACAAGCACCCGTGGTTTGTAGAGAGCAGTAAGGCCTCGAACAACTCGAAAAGGGATTGGTACATATGGCGTGAGGGCAAGCCAGCTGGGAATTTGAGTGGGAATTCGAGCAAACCTGCTGCACCTCCAAACAATTGGATCAGTGTTTACGGCGGGAGCGCGTGGAAAAGGGAAGGCAACTCGTTCTATCTACATCAGTTTTCTGAAGGACAGCCCGATCTAAACCTTGCTAACCCCGCTGTTATCAGCGCTTTGAAAGACGCGATGAAATTTTGGCTGGACAAGGGAATCGACGGCTTCGCTTTTGAAAATGTACAGTTCATGGTCGAAGATTCCTCATTCAAGGACGAGCCAGAGAATCCGAATTACAACGCTACAGTGTTGCAGTATGATATGCTGGATCACAAGTATACGTACGGTATGTAAAATTTGGTTTTGGTTTCACACCACAATTGAGCTTTGCACGCAATATGCAATATTTATGAGGTTCACAGAATGAAAAGGCAAATGCTTCATTTTGTCAATAACACAGGGACGTTTCCGCTTGACTGTAAATTCCCTTCACCCCCATCTATGTTTCCTGTTAGTTCTATTTATATGCTACAAAACGAACTGTGAACAGATTATGTACAGTAACAAGATTCGCCCGAAAGCCGAATTTACATTTACATGGACATATCCGTCTCCAGACAGCCATATTATTGCTTATAAAGGAAGCATTCATTCATTTGCAATTAGTGGTGTTTTCCGTAAACAATTTCTTGTATTGTGGATCTTAAACGTATGAAGGGATTGGGTCTTTTGGGGTTGTTCCCTAAAATCATAGGGCAGCTCAATATAGCCCAATATGATTTTCACCCAACCAAGTACAGGTGATGTGGTGATATTTCTCCGATCATGTTACTAAAGTTCCCAAGTTCTATGCACTACCATATTCTGATAACTAAAGCAGAAAGAAAAGTGACCCCTTCCAGCAGCTCAGATCTTTGCCACTAGTAATAACAGTGAATACAAGTGTTTATAAATAAACTAGACTGGCGTTGCCAGTGAGCTCGCGATGTGAGTTGCGTCGAGACCAGAATATACTAAAATGGAAAGCAGAGACAAAAGTGGAACTCCCAAGAGAGGCATCAGATTTCTCACCAGAAAAATATCACACAGTTATAGAGAACTTGGCTGTTGACACCTTGCTCAAAATGAAACCTGATTAAACTGTAAATTATCATTACGACACTCATACACTTGCTTCAGGTTGAGCGATCCTGCATTTTGAGAATGTGTGACATATCTTTTTTATGCACAATCGATCTTTGACTCTTATTTCTAACCAGAGACCACGATTAACCAGCCTTCGCTTCAATACTTTTGTGTTTCCTTTTATTAACTGAATACGTTTCTTCTATCAGGCTTTTGAGTATTCGTGTTCTGTAACAAGCGAGGAATGTAACACGACACTCGTTTACAATATTATTGCGGTTTTGTTCACTGTGTTCAGGCATAATCAATGCTCAGGACTATTTCGGTGTATTTTTCATATCTGGTATACAATGACCATTGTGAAACAAAGGCTACATGATTGAATGGAAGAAACATTTCAACAGGCAAAGTACGATAAGCAGAAGAATTATAGAAGTATAGGGAGACGGGACGGCCATTTTACGTAGTCAGCCGAGCCATGTGAAAATCTTACCATTTGCTGATAGAAACAAAGGCAGCATCTTCTCAGTTATTTTCCCCAAGCGAAGCGAGGGTAATAATCACAATGCTAATGCAGCAAAATTGCCCTATTTGAAGACTCCAAGCAGGTTGCCATCTCGATATTAGTTTGTTCGTTTGTCTGTTTGTCTGGTGTACGACCTCATCCCCAGGGCCATCCGCATTAAGCAACGACAAAGGATCGATCATGTGTCCCGCTGTAGTTTTACTGATACTCTGAATAAGATTGAACGAAGCAACATTTGAAAACTGAAAAACTTGAAACACAAAAGTCTCGTGAAACTCGTCTTCAAAAGAGAAGGGAACAAGCACGAGCAAGGCAGAATCCGTCTCGACAAAAGACGACAATCCTGTTATGACCGAAAGCATCATGAACAGAAGCATGCTGAAGAAACAACTCCGCAAAGGAAATGGCGCTTGAAAGCAAATCGGGAGCTTCAGACACCGTTTTGATCAGATACTTATTCAGAAAGGACAAGCAACAAAGGTCAGTCAGTGGAAATCAAACAATCACCGTTACAAATATATTCTATCCCGTATCTTGTAACTCGATCACTTCAAGAATAATAAAATCTGTATGCCGATCATTTTCCCTCGAAGTATTGTTTTAATACGCTTCTGTTGCCAGTTTCGACACCGTATTCACTCAGAGCAATCGGAACTTGGGGTCTTGAATGATTTAGTCAGATGTCTTATTTTTTTCTTTCAAGACTAAAGTGTGACAAATGCTGTAATCTGACGTGCGGTGATTGCAGTGAGAATCGTTCACAAGCCCTGTGAAGTATGACTAGTTCTGAAACCCGTGTATAATTTGAAGTAAACCGTTCAAGTTTTGCTTTGATTCTGGGAGAAATCGTGCTGTTTTGAGCGAGTTCACATACAAGACAATTCAAGCTCATTGAAAACGCATGCCTGAGTCTGGTGCATGGAGTCCAGAGCAAAAAAAATTGCACAGGAAGCCTATTTAATTGTACTGCCTGTGAATACAAAAATGGAAAATCAGTGTTCCTTTTTTCCCGTACTACGGTGGCTGACCAACTTCAAATTTTAGTATTATATTTTGAGAATGTGCTTGGCAGACTGTATGAATTAATTTGACGTGCCGACTGTTGGAAATACGTACTTCTTCACGCAATCGACTCTTTTTTTTTTTTTTCAACACAAAAGTATAACAAACACCATTCTTTTTCTCCTTCCTTTGCGTATAGCACTTGACTTTGAAGAAAGATTGAGTCAACATTTTGGTAAAACAAAGGCTGCTCTTGTTGAGCAGAACCAAAGTAAAGTCCAATCAATGGCGGAGCGAGGGGTATCTGCGATTATTGTATTTCTAGTAAGACCATGAGTGCTGGTCCGGCCGGGGCTCGAACCCGCGACCTCCCACATGAAAGACCGGCACTCAACCAACTGATCCAACCAGGCGGTGGTTTACGTCATTGCATATCATGTGATAATATGAACCAATCACCGTCTGCTGATTCTCGACCCAGAAAAGAAAACTACGGAGAAAAAAAAACAAAAAAAAAGAATTTCCATCTTTAACCCTTTCACCACTGATGGCCGGAAAACCGGCCAACCGGAAACAAGCCTTAAACACTGAAAAGATGATGATAAAGATGGACGTTTCAACTTTGTTTCGGAGCAAGGAAAATGGAGGACACGACAATTGTTTCGATAAGAATGTCTTCACTTCATGAATGCTTTGTCACAGCAAGCGGTTCTTTACAAAGCGGAGCGGCTTCGAGTCATTTTCAATTGCATTTCAATTATAACTCTTAGAAAACTCTAAGGCAGTTTACAAACAAGAATTGTGGAAAAGGAATCCTTAAATGACAGCGAACAACACGAGAAGAGATGATCTTTGATTCGAAGTGTTCGTCGCCATCTTGATTATAACGAATAAATGGCTGGTTGCTCCACGTGATTTCTTCACCGCTGGTAAGCTCAGCCTAATTCAAACACCTGTGTTTCGTGTTTTTAATGTTTCTTGCATATGTTTTAGATAAATTACATGTATATGAGGTAAAGAAATACACTTAATTCAATGACAATGAACACACTTGGCAATGCAATAACTGCAATAACTGGTATGCATAAAACCAGTATGCAATGATATCACAGTGATCCATATGTGTACAGTACTGTAACTTGAATTTTAAAGAAAGACTCACACTCATTTTCTTGGCATCAGATTTGGACCAAGATCGAGAGATTTTGAAGCAATTCACAGACTTTATAAAGAACTCGACAAATGGCAGTAGTCTGGTTTCGATGGCAGAAGTCACTGGTTCCAGTAAACGCACCATACAGTACTACAGTGTCTCCGACTTCCCATTCAATATTGGCCTCATCCCTACTACAGCAGCACCTAACAAGTCACTCTCTGAGAGTATCAGTGAAAGCATAAGTGGATATTTGAAAGCATTTCCAAAAGGAGAATCCCCAAACTGGTTGACTGGAAGTGAAGATTCTGATCGTGTCAAGAAAGAGATGAACAAGGCCATGAATGTCCTGCTTCTTACTCTACCTGGAACAGCAAGTACTTATTATGGTGAAGAGATTGGTATGGTAAATAGTGGTGCAGGTAAAGATGCTTCAAGGTCTCCCATGCAGTGGTCAAGCGACATTAGTGCAGGTAATGTTGCCTGACTGTACAGTACTATAGTGTGGTACCAGCTCTGATACTAGATAGTAGATAGTACTATACTTTCCTAATTTCTGCACTCGTGTTTTGTTTGCATTGAACACTTTAGAGAAAGCTTATATTCGCTGGATTTGTTTACTCCTTGTACATACAAGACACCGAGCTAGGGTTAGGGTTAGGGTTAGCTTTCCCATTGGGCTAGTAAGTTTTTTTAACAACTTGTTCTGTACAATAAGTTTTGAGTCCTGTTTAAGTCGATCTTCAGGTTTCCAAAATGTTTAATTTGTGGTAATACTAATTTTTGTACAATGAATACTAGTACTGGCAAAAAATTAATTAAGAATGCATCTTGGCCCATAAAAATCTGAGGTACTGCATAAGCCCTGGAGTTACAGTAGACAGTTTCATGAGAGGGGTGCAAGGGGGCATATAGCCGGGATGCAAGATTCCATGGTCTTTTCTTTCTGATTCTTCTGTATTATTGACAGTGTTCTATTTTGGTTTCTTCTCAGGCTTCACAGAGGGAAAACCCTGGTCTCCAGTAGGTACTGATTTTGCAACTGTAAATGTGGAGGAGGAGGGAAAGAAAAATGGATCAACTTACAGTCTGTACAAGAGCCTGGTCGGACTGAGGGCCAAGGATGCATTCAACTGCACCTGTTTTGAATTGAGGAAGGTGGATGAACAGGTCTTAGCATACACCCGAGGGGATCTTGCATACTTGGTCATCATTAATTTCAGTGACCAAATATGGGAGGATAAAATTAAGAAGCTTTCAGGGAGGGGAAAAATTGTTGTAGATACTGAAGACAAAGATGTTGGTAAGGAACAAGATGTGAATCACATTGAGCTTAACCCTGGACAGGCACTTGTCCTGGAACTTGACCAGCAGTTTACAAAGGTGGTATCATAATTTGTGCCTTTTTTTTGTTTTTTTTTTTGACTCCTATACGCATGAACTTTAAAACTACTGACCATACTTTCATGTCATTAACCAGCACATGTGAAACTGCTGTTGGAGGATTTTACAGTAGACCACTTTGTGTTTGATTGTGGAAATGCATATACGCTTCCCCACATAGGACGTCAGTACAGTATGGTTCAGTATGTGCTACCTCACATGATTTTCCTTTATTTCTTGGCATAGTAGATGGGTTGATTTCCTCAACTTTTGCTTCGCTTTGTTGTTGTTGTTGGTTTACTAATATTTTCCTGGGGGAGGAGTGTGTAGGAAATTAATAATGATGCTTCCACCTGACTGAGGAGTGTTGATGATCACTCAGGAGTTGGTTTGTTTTTTGCAAACCTATACAGTCAGTCAACTCTCTCTAAGGCGGACTAGATTTAGTGTCCGCCTTAGAGAGTTCAGATACAGGAACAAGTGAAAATCGGCAAGGGCCAAATCTGCATGCTGTTCACCTTAGAGAGGTGTCTGCCTTAGAGAGAGTTGACACAGTACATGCATGGTAAACAGACTTAGGCAGACTTTACAGGCAGTTCCATAACAAAGTATTTTCGTAGATTCCCCAAATGTCTGCAATGACACAAACATTGTGAAAGCTTGTGCTCATGTGCCAGCCTTAATGTGTCCACAAAAATACAATGTAAAGCTAGTACTTGGGAGAGCTAGTTTTGTACTGCATCGGCATGGAAAAAGGACATGTGATGAATCAAGCCACACTGAAGTTTAAGCTAATCCAGGATTGGGTCTAAATTTTACTGTCATTTTAAGCCCTTCTTTGATATGATTTGATCCGAGAACAAGTTTCTTAGTCAATCTTTTATCAAAACTGTAGTTTATTTGCCAACAAATTAAGAGAAAGAATTTGGTTATGGCAACCCTGGGTTACCTTAATCTGGTATTGAACAACCAGGCCCAGAGCTTCTAAACATTTGAGAAGAAAATGTATGATCGTTGTGATGAGGATTGATAGTTCTATCAAATCTCAATTTCTCCACACTGTTGGAGATAGAATGGAAGAGAGAAACTTAGTACATCACTCTCCCATGTGGGGTAATTAGCAGTATAAGGTTCTGGGTGTAATTAAGGTTCATAACTTATTGTTTAAAATTGCTTATGGGGTTAATGTCACATGTGTTTGGACCGCTTTGATAGCTAGGTCTTGTAGGCTACTGTATTTGGTTTTGCCTGCATGGATACAAGCATTGCATTGTTGTGTTTAGTGAACATATAAAGAGCTGTCATATACTGTACATGTAATAAAAAATATATTACTCTTACTGTTTACAGCTCTGCACTTCCTGAGAAGAAGGAAAACTGCCCATGATGCCCTGCTTGGGGGGTACACGACCTGTTTGGGCCTCATCCATTTCTGTTCATGTCTATATTCCACGCCATCACATACCCTTCTTTCACTCACAACGGTCTCGCTCTCTCGTCCCATACAACTGCATTCTCCTACAAACAATTGGTACAGGGGCCTAACTGAATTTCTCTTCCAACCCAGGATACCCTATTTCAAACCTTTTTCAGATTTTTTTTTCTTTTGCAACGATTTCCGCCCTGTGTTTTCTTCCATTTTCCGTGCAATGTCCGCGGCGACACATTTCTGACCAAAAAGGCAAAATCTATACCCTATTTCAGACTAAAAATGCTTGGAAACGATACCCTTTGGGGCGGCACATACCTATATGGCTTATAAATGGGAGTACCCCCCCCCCCCCCCCGGGGGGGGGGGAATGACATCACTAAGAAAAGACAGTCGGTTTAGAACGCTGAAGTGTAAATTGCATACCAAGCAAAAATATAGGGCACGCAAAATAACGGCAACAACTGGCGTAATTTCGCTTCCGAAACCTCAGCGCAGTACTTTACATCGATAGCTTGCTCAAGCTGAAGTGGCCAAAAAGCTGTCAGACAAAGTACTGGACGTCTACACGTAGCTCGCTGCCTTCTCAATGCGGCTATACGGGGATGTGCCGCTCAATAGGATATAGCTTTTGCCTCTCAGTGTCTGGAGCGGTGTATAGAAACTCCACCGTACTTGTTTCGTTTGTCTGCTCTTTCGCCTCCAACATCGTTCCCAGGCTCTTTCCTCTCCCGACCCCCGCGCGGTTGGAGCCGAGTCTCGCTGCCAACAGCCGTCCTGCCGCTAGCACGCAACGCTACAGTCTTTTTTTCCGATTCGTAGCCCACATTTCTTTGATTACTAGCGAGTAGATTGTCTGGAACGTACCCAATTTTACCATTTTTGTCTGGAACAGGGTGCCTGGAACAGGTCGGGGTCACATCACAGCAGGGTTTATCGTACGACTACCATATATGGATACAAGACAAGCCGCCATATGTACACATACAGGGCTCTCATGTACCCATACAGGGCTCTGAGTACCAGTCTCCAACCGCGAAGCAGCATTCAAAATGGCGGAAGAAGAGCTTCACTGATTATATTCATCATACCTGGCCAAACGAGATGCAAGTCGATGCAAGTTCGACATGACAAACAAATTTGCATCGACTTGAAAAAGGTGGCTAAACGAGACGCAAGTCGATGCAAGCTCATGCAAGTTTTGTAAAAACTTTTTCTTTTTCAGACGGTCATATCAAACTCTTCCCATACAAATGGGAACATTTGTTATTTTCTAGTCCCAATCTCACGCGGCCGAAAGCGGCTACGATAGATTTCAAAATGGCGGATAGATTCAAGAGGACTGAATAACCGAATTGGTTTGTTTAGAAGACAAAATCGGATAAAAATATCAGAAAACCTTGTGAGATTGAAGTAATTTATGTCGACAAGGTTCGCCAGCAGTTGGAGTTCCACTATAAAGACTGAACTTCGAAATTCGATGATTGGTGGCGGTTCGATGTGGAGGCTCTTCGGTGTTTCCCGTTCCAGCGCGTGCAAAAATGTTTGTCCTGAGCAGTGAGTCGTTTAATGATCAAGCAATATGATTCTTTGGTCAGACTTCCCGTGAAACTAAAATAAAGCTGTGGCCTACGACGCCATGTAGATTCAAACATGACATGCATGGCTGTTATCTGCATTTATCCTGATAATGTTTCCTCTCTGAATTTTACAAGGAGTTTATATTTAAAGAATGCTTTTCACGCTGGCTCGCAAACTGTCCACACAAAATGTGAGACACCTGATTTATTCTACCTATTTTCCCCTCCTTCCAATGTTTTAACTTGAATAACAATAAATTGCAAGCTGTTTGAAAACAGAAATGTATCACATCCTCCAATGTTTCACATTGCACATGGCTTCCATGTGCCATCCTATTCTATGATGTGGCCAGAGATTAAATGCTTTGCACATAAAAAAGTGGAAACTATTGACAGATATACAGTTTACCCATTTGTCAGCTGCTGCTTCAAGAAACTAAATTTCCTGTTTACAAAAAGCTGTTAGAAGACAATTAACTTCATTATGATTTATAGGTCTAAAGTGTGCTTCTAAACTGTTTATCTCAGCCAACAGTATTTTGAGAATAAATTGATGTGTACAAAGTCATTCCATTTTAAACTAGTGCTACCTGAAATCTGCACTCTGAGATTTTAACTGTTGGCTAAAACATCAGTATTTTAACTTTAAGTTTTTTTTTATATCACCTGCACCATAATTAATACTATATTAACTAATATATATATTTTTTAGTATGTACAATTTATTAGTATAGCATTGCACCTGCACTTCAATCTTTTAGTATTAGTGTATTCACTAGTTGGAAGTATACTGTACATTCTAAGCT
Organism: Plumapathes pennacea; assembly: GCA_964036295.1. Taxonomy (NCBI): domain Eukaryota; kingdom Metazoa; phylum Cnidaria; class Anthozoa; order Antipatharia; family Myriopathidae; genus Plumapathes; species Plumapathes pennacea. The sequence goes on along the minus strand of OZ038469.1, from coordinate 9,450,795 downwards.
TAAGTTCGAAGTGTACACAGTTGTTGATATACAGAGCTATATCAATTTTTGACTGGAATATATGACAAGAAATACACTAAAATGTGGGTTGTGATTGTCCGAGTGACAATTTTCCTGAAGACTACTCTTACCCAGACAACCACAATCTACATGCTGTTCAAACTCTGGTTCAAACCATGCAAATACACTCAATCTTCTGATTTGTGATATATGCCTCATTCTAAAAATATACCCATCGAGACAGCTTTATATGTGTTCTTTTAGAGCCCTTTTCACACAAAATACAAAGAGGAACGAGTTTTCTATTTTTTAATGAACCAGCCATTTTCATATTTCACGTGCTTTACAAAACTATACATATGAGAAATCAAAGCTATAATGGTTCCCCGCGAAATATGCCGGCGAGAGCATTTTCGGCGTATAAATACTGTATTAAAAAGTTACTGTTATCGTTCGAGACTCTCCGAATCACAAAACAGGAATACGAAATTCATTTACTTGCTTATTTTGTAGCCAAGTGACCAAAGTTGTGCTCCAAAGGGGCCTTCCGAACTTTGATAAATCCTCTTCAGCTGACCGTACACGACGCTGGCCGCTATCTCAACATCGAGCACATCTGGAGATTTGAATGTCGTTTTCCCGCACCTAAATTTTACCGAATGTGCAAGTTTTATATACCAAAATGCGGGGAATTTAACCGTCTTTTGCAATCCGTTGGTGCATCTGTGGTACACGCTTGTGTGTCATCTAATGAATAAATGTAAATAAATAATAAATAAATAAGAACTAGAACCCAATGTTTGCGGCCAGTTGTCTCAAAACGCCAAAATGCCTTGTTAATTTCGTCCAACTGATCGAAAACAACCTAAAAAACCCGCACCTAAAATGTTGTTATAAGGGCCAAAAAATATATACTTGGAAAGCATGAAGATTACATTTTTCAAATCCGGAGGTGCATTGACGGATTTTTAAACAAGAAACGAGCGCGAGAAGAAAAAGTGCGAAAAACGCGATGATTCTGAGTGAGCCATTCTTATGGGCGTGGCAGTAGATACGTCATAAGACCTTTTGTTAAGAATGAGTTTCATATGCTGAGTCAGAACCGAGTAAAAAGTCTCTCTTGAGCTGGAACTTAATGAGGAGGCTTTTACTTTTGATTTTTTTGATTTAAACTTGCCTTTGCTAACGCGCTCTTCGCTGTTTTAGGTAAAAACTTGCGTCGACCTGCATGAAAATTTGAACATGTTCAAATTCCATGCAAGTCACTGCAAGTCGATGCAAGTCCGTGCAAGTTGGTGGCCAAACGAAACGCAAGTCCGCGCAAGTTTGAAAACTTTCATCGACTTGCGTTGACTTGCACCTCGTTTGGCCAGGGCTAACCACGCCGGAAAGGTTCTTAAGCTGGTAGAATGCGGTGCCAGCGATTGTTCGACTTGTGTTGGTTTGCCGAGAGGGCTTCACCATTGCCCTCTATGTCCACTTGCCTTTCGAATCCGTTCGAAGTTAAAAGATCATCATGTGTCGGTGCACTGGAACAGCAGGATTTGTTTCGCAGGTACGTCATACAGCTTGAATGTAGCATTGTATTTACTGTAACAAGCAATGGCCGTAAAGTAACGGTCTGCAGACAGTACATTTACACTTATTATATCGTTTCTAGAAGCGCAACTTCAGTACTCCAGTTTGTGTAATTGAAAAATATCGGAAATAATGTTACAGCTGACGGTTTATTAAGGCTGTAATGCCTCCTCTACAGTCCCTTCTTCTTTCCTGTTCTTGAAGGGCAACGAGAGAAAGCTAAAGGCACTTTTTATTGTCTTCGTCTTTTTGGGCTAGTGTTTGTGTGATTCGCTGGAAACACTGGCTGCATTTGTTTTATGTTACTGTGTTTACAGAATACAACATCCTGAAATGCAAAAAAACATGTCTCGCGGTCTCGAACAAGAAGGACCCAACATCAATGGTGGGAGAAGCCACATTATCATTGCTTTGGCTGCAGGAATCTCTGCATTATGTATACTGTACCAGAACCACAAGAATACCATATGCAGAGGGGTTTCTCATTGTTATTTAAAGGTGGATCCACGAGGCGCTTCGCCAAGTGGATCCGCAGCTTTTTGACAATGTTATGATGCATTTCACGATCAATAAGAGGACAGACACAAAAAATTGACGTCAATTTTTTTTACAAAACAAACACATTTAATGTGACCATGCGGAACCAGAGAATTACAAAATCTTTAGCTTGCAAACGCTGACCAACATTTTTGCCGACAGTCAAATGCCCCATGGGGCGGGCCTAGTTTGCGTCCAACACATCCTATGGAAAGAAATGATCATATAATCATCAATTTTATTGTCATAAGGCCTTTGAAATGATCATAGTCATCAAAGCAACTGAATCCTATCCCACAATTCCATCCACGCCAAGGTTATCTGCATCATCAAAATGGCCGCCTCTCGTGGCATGTAAAGCGTTCTCGAGATTTATCAACCGACGCTGTTGCCGATTGCTACAACTATATCGAGAGTAGAAATGAAGTCCAGGAAAGAATCTCATAACAGATGCGACGATGATGGTAGCTCAACTCCTTCGGGTAATGCGGCCAAACAACTTCTAGATGCCCATTGTAGAGAGGCCACTGCGTCATGTAGGCTGGATATCTCTTGAGAACGCTTGCCCTTCACGCTCGATGTGTGCGACGAGATGCGGCTATCTTGGTGATGCTGATATGAACCTGGCGCGCATGGAATTGCGAGATATGGTTTGTGAAGTTTTAATTGCTTCATGTTTACGCTGTGAGTGTGTGGCATACTACAGCCTTCACCTTATTTTGAACATATTACATTTTACAAGTCAGCCTGAATAGGTCCTTATATATGGGGTGTTTAGGGTCAAATCAGGCTGTTTAGGTTCCTAAATAGGTTCTTATTAATTTAGGGCTTTAAACTGTTTGCTACTGTTCAGAATAGTACAAATCCATGATTACTATAATATAATTATATTATAATAGATCATTTAAGTATTGTACAGTTGTAGTAAAGTAGATTTTACTCATACAATGCCTGCTTTTTTAATTGACTTATAATTGGACTGATCTTACAAATAAGAACCTATTTCAAATGTCAGGCTGAATGGGTTCGTATCTATATAATAGGGGACTAATTCCAAAATTCTTCTGCTTCAAAAATATATTTAATTCTAAAATGTAATTTGTTGAATAATAATATGTTTGCAGCAAACAATGAGGACTATGTTTCACTTGAGCAATCATAGTAATATAAATGTATCCAAGAAGCATCTAGTGCCAACACTGGTACATGCAGAACTACAGTAGTATCATTTGGTAAAAAAACATGTATCAACAAAGTGGTCTCTCATAATATACTGTATGTGAGGGTGGGGGTACTCCCCTATATTTCCTAAGGGACATTCCGCTGGATAGGGTATGGTTTTCAGGGTCCTCCAGCTGGCTTAAACATGGTATATGATTTTGCATTTCCGTGTCTTAAACAGGGTTTAATTCACTCCCACGGTCAACTAACTTGAACTCTGAACTCTTGCCCTGCGCAACGAGAATTGCAATTACATTGAATGCTTTGTAAACAATGTTTTCACATGACATTGCCCAGCAGGCATTCGACGTTGTCGCAACGTCGATATTTCGTTGAAACGTGGTCGCGACGTCAGACAACCAGAATACAACGTCTTTTCAACGTTATTTTTTCGACGTTTAACAAACGTTAGAATTTGACGTTGGATCAACGTAGAATTGTGGTTGTACTGAGCACGCCGATTTCTCCTAACTTCCATTCATACGAATATCCCCAAAAAAACCAAAATTCAACGTCTCGTCAACGTTATGTTTGCGACGTTTAACAAACGTTAGAATTTGACGTTGCATCAACGTAGAATTATGGTTGTGTAAGAACACCAATTTTCTCATAAATTCACTCATCCGAATATCCCGTATAGAAACCAAAATACAACGTCATTCCAACGTTATATTTTCGACGTTTCACAAACGTTAGAATTTGACGTTGCATCAACGTAGAATTATGGTTGTGTGAGAACACCAATTTTCTCATAAATCCCCTCATCCGAATATCCCGTATAGAAATCAAAATACAACGTCATTCCAACGTTATGTTTGCGACGTTTCACAAACGTTAGAATTTGACGTTGCATCAACGTAGAATTATGGTTTTGTGAGAACACCAATTTTCTAATAAATACCCTCATCCGAATATCCCGTATAGAAACCAAAATACAACATCATTCCAACGTTATGTTTGCGACGTTTAACAAACGTTAGAATTTGACGTTAAGTCGACCTAGAGTTATATGTGAGGACGTCAATTTATGCTTTCACTGTGCGAATATCCGTAAAGAAACCAAAATACAACGTCATTTCAACGTTACAACATCTCAGCTATTGAAACCAAGACGCAACGGCGTTTCAACATTACTTAGCGACGTAAGCGCCAATTTATCTTATCTCAAGTATTCCAAACATCTTGGATCAATAACGTTGAGTACATGTCAGAATATGACGTTGCATCAACGTAAAAATAGTTGTTGCTGTGGTTCCAATTTTTTTTTTACCGATCTGAATATATATAGCAATACCTGTAATACAATATATTTTCAAAGTTACTGGCGACACTGGATATTCGTCAGAATTTGACGTTGCATCAACGTAGAATTGTGGTTGACGTCACCCACTCAAATGAGTACCTCGCAAAAATAAAAACAGAATTCTGCAAAGCTTTTTCTAATACCGGGCACTAATTTAAGAGAATATTCGGAATTAGAACCACTGTGGTCTGTGGACTGCATGAGAGCGTTAATACCACAGGGCGAAATACAATATTTACAGTCTCTCCCCCAGTTCGTGACTGCTTTAACTAACGCCTTTGAATTTGCTTTGAACAAGTCCCTTCTCTTCTCCTGCATTAACTTGATTTGTTAATTGTTGGCGGACTGTTGCTGAATTATTTTTTTCGCATGTGTGTGCATGAATGTGGCCTTTCACGTCGACGGTCAGTGTACGTGCTGGTCTGAATTCCATCTGTCAACAGCATAAATTATTTTTTATTTTTGTCACGCATCAGGATTACTCTCCGTGTACAAACAGCACACAACTCCGTACAATGCACTCATGCTGAAAATCATGTGATAATCTGCGTGGTTCATTCCTTTATAAAATACAAGATAGAATTAAAACAAAGCAAACGTCTTAGTAGATGAAACCGATCTGCCCGTTCGTGAGTGGGCAATGTGACGTCATCTGCCGTACACCTATTGTGACAGCCCAGAGCAAGCGAGCTAGGATTTCAGTTGGTTTTTGGCGCTCCCACCGGCAAGTATTAACGTCTTCTCCGGGGCTTCAGCGGGTCGTGTTTTCCAAGGTGAGTACAGTCATATCTCTTCAGTATTCTTTTGTGCAGTTATTTTTACACTAGCTTTATATATTCTACACTCATTTTTCGGCTTGTATCACTTGTTATTACCGACGTAATTTACCAGTGGAAGTATTAACAGTCGCTCTGATACTGGCTGAGGCTGAACATATAGCCGTCGCCTTTGAAAAAAGATGCATTAAATGGCCTGTGATAGTTTAATGGAATATTTCCCATTTCGTGTGCTTATATGTGATGCTGTCGTTCTCTCGCTGAAATTACGTTGAAAGTTTCTGTGATTCACAAGATCGCGTGCTCTTTCCTCCGATTTGAATCGCAGTCAAAATGCATCACGAGAAAGAAACACTTATAGGATATGTAGACTATATACAAAATATTCTGACGTGTTTCATTGAGAATTGTTTTGTGGCAGTACTTAAAGTTACTTTATCAGGGCTTGTAGGTATTTCAAGAGACACAGTGGTTCGTTTACAGACTTAAAGAATTATATTTTGTTGTAACTGAGGTCCCTTTTATTCTGTAGCCGACATTGTGCATTGCTCATTTGATGAATGGCACAATGTTTCATTGAGACAAAGCATTACATTGTTTATTGCTGTGAACTAGACTTTCATTATTTTTTAACCTTTAGCCGAGTGATGCAAAGGTAATAGTAGTTCTAAACTATTCACAAATTTGCTGCTTACTTTGTAGTCAGTTTAGTTAGTTTACTTTAGTATTTGCCACAATAAAAGCAGTGTATCTGTATCTATCTGTCACGGTTCATCAATCCTGTCTACCCAAATATTAAAAGATAACATGGGTTATTTTTTGGCAATGCTATGTTATAGATTGATGACCAATGATCTGATGGCTCAGATGAATATGAAAGGAAAGCGAGGAAAGAAGGGATTTGGCAGAACACCACTGTGCAATGCCATCACAGGTAATTTCGTGCAATAGCTTTACTTAATTGTCATTCAAATTTAGGTCAGTATGTTTGTCAGATTAGTTATTGAAATAGTAATATTTATTGGTCAGTTGAGTGTCTTGTTTAGACGAGGAAACACTGATTTGTTTTCCTCTCATGTATTTCTGGGTACACGGAGAAGCATGAAAATGTTTTATGTTCGCCTCTATGATGAATATGCAACGGAGCAGCTGCACTGTGAGTTTTCTCTGTGGCTAAGCTAGAAAAAAAATCTTTCGGAAGTAACTTGCGTCATAGAAGCAACAATGTTTTGACATGCTTCAGAAACATTTGGTTGTTTCCGGGAGGCAAGAATTGCTCCCGCAACAATTTTGCTAAATGAGATGCTTTCCAAGCAGATTGTTTTTATCTTGTAGAATTATACATACGTTTAGATTGGTTCTGAGGATGACATAATTCCTTTTCCTATTGCCATTTTCAGCATCTGTTGTGAAAACAATGAGCACCACGGAATCGGAGTTTGCCACTGCAGTAACAACCTGCTTAAAATATGCCCCGGACCGGAAAGGAGGAGGGGAAAGGAAGAGTGATGCATAGAAACAATTTTTATTTTGATACGTTACGTTACGACGACTGAGTCTAATAATTTCCTTAGTCTATACATAGTACAAATGAGTATTTTTGCTTATTTCAACGTATGTTTAACGTTGCATCTGAAGCCAATAAACTTCATTTGACCACACTCACAGCTCCACGTTGTTTCAATGCCGTACATTTAATCGACGAAAACTGATTCACGACGTTGATTCACAAACCGAAATTATACGTTGATTTAAACATCCGATTGCGACGTTGGATTGACGTCCAAAAAATTACGTCGATTCCATTTCCATATTCAATGAATATTCGACGTTGTTTCGACATATGTATTTCGACGTTGATTCAACGTCCGATTCCGACGTTGACTCGACGTCCGAAAAATTACGTCGATTCCATTTCCATATTCAATGAATATTCAACGTTGTTTCGACATATGTAATTCAACGTTGATTCAACGTCCGATTTCGACGTTGACTCGACGTCCGAAAATTACGTCGATTCCATTTCCATATTCAATCAATTCTCAACGTCGTTTCAACGTAAGTGAATAACGTTGTTTCGACGTTGTTTCGACGTACTTTTGCCCGCTGGGTGATCTTGCGGTCATCACTTTGTCTATATGATAGCATTTGACTAGACGTATTTGTTACAGGGAGATTTGCACCTGATGTGTATTACTGCATAAATGCAGATGACTCTGATGCCTGAGGAAAATTACATGGAATATATCATATGTATGACATAAACATAAGCATAAGCGCAAGCATATAAGCATGAGCATAAATGACAGGAGAGCCACTGAGTGTGACATAAGCATAACTAGGTAAGAAAATATTTTATGCTAATATGTCGCACTGTGACGTTCTTGTCATTTATGCTTAATATGCTTGCACTTATGCTTATATTTTTGTCGTACGTGTAAACTCACAAATAACTACAAATTGCTGTTTGCATCAGATGCTACTTTTTTATTGTTTGAATGTCATTCATTGACACATAACCCATATTTTTCTCTTTGCTGTAGATCTTTTGGATGAAGCTTTGGAGTCCTGTGTTAACATGGGTGGCAATGAAAAATAAAACATTGTTCCTGGGATGCCAGAATGTCAGCATTGTCAATTAACTGGGACAACTGCCGAGAGGAATATTGGTTCAAATCATGATTAAAATGAAATGACGGAATGAAGAACTTATCTGAACTCTGTAAGAAGTTTAGGCTTTTGTGCAAAATAGGACTGCATTGAGAGGAAAATCTAGATTAAGTGGGTGCTGTCATGCCGCTGCTTTTTGCAAAAAGTTCACTGGTCAAATTAAGGTTTAAGTTTTCATAATTTGTCACAATTATTGTTTATACAAGGTTGGAACCGAATTTAAATTAAAAGAACAATATAACAGAATGATTACCTTATTACATATGATGGTGGGAGTATTCTATCCTATCCTTAAATGCTAAGATTTTGTAATGGTTTTGACTAAGTTTTAAGTACATTCGTGTTTCTGATCCTGTGTTCCATTAATTGCTCGTGGCGAAGCCGACGAGCTTAGGATTGGAAAGCGTGTCTTCATCATCGTCATATTTTTATTTTTATTATTTTTATTTTTATTTTTTTTCTGGGTTACGAATCAGCACACGGTGATTGGTTCATATTTTCACGTGATTTATGATGACGTTTTGTCATCACATGACTTGCCGGGCGAGCAGTTTCGCCATTTTGAAGGAGATATGTGGGCGATAGAATTGTGCTTTGAGAATAGCCGTAAACAAATATTTGATGGTACCGCTGTCGCCGATAAATATTTAGTCCCGACGAAACTTAACAGGGCGAAAGCAGAAACCAAAGCTACGGTGAGCTTTAGCCGTAAAACAATGACGCTTTATGCTTTACTCTGTACATGACATCTGTTGCCTCATAAAATTCTTCTGCGTATCGTACATTGCCTGTTGAAGTGTTTCTTTCATTCGATCATGTAGCCTTTGTTTCGCAATGGTCAGTGAATACCAGAAATGAAAAATACACCGAAATAATTCTGAGGATTGAGTTTGCAGTCACAAATGGACTGAACACACTGTCAACAAAAGCGCAATAATATTGTAAACATCTCTCGTGTGACATTCCTCGCTGTCAATTTTATATTTGTTACAGAGCACGAATACTCGAAAGCCTGATAGAAAAAACGTATTGAGTTAATAAAAGAAAACACATAAGTAGTGAAGCGAAAAAGTAAACTGCATCCCATTCAAATTCAACGCCATTTGGCTCTGTGGAATGCGCACGGATAAACTGGATTTTAGGAAAAGATTTTGGCTCGCGTTCACCGCACAAGCTTTGAGAATAGCCGTAAACAAATGTTTGATGGTACTTCTGGGGTATTGCAAATATCTCTGTCGCCGATAAGTATTTAGTCCCGACGAAACTTTCTGTGGCGACACGAAATACTTTTGGGAAGATAACAGGGCGAAAACAGAAACCAAAGCTACGGTGAGCTTTAGCCGTAAAACAATGACGCTTTATGCTTTACTCTGTACATGACATCTGTTGCCTCATAAAATTCTTCTGCGTATCGTACATTGCCTGTTGAAGTGTTTCTTTCATTCGATCATGTAGTCTTTGTTTCGCAATGTTCATTAAATACCAGAAATGAAAAATACACCTAAATAATTCTGAGGATTGAGTTTGCAGTCACAAATGGACTGAACACACTGTGAACAAAAGCGCAATAATATTGTAAACATCTCTCGTGTGACATTCCTCGCTTTCAATTTTATATTTGTTACAGGGCACGAATACTCGAAAGCCTGATAGAAGAAACGTATTGAGTTAACAAAAGAAAACACATAAGTAGTGAAGCGAAGGCTGGATTAATCGTGGCCTCTGATTAGAAATATGAGTCAAGGTCAAACTGTCATAATCGATTGTGCATAAAAAGATATGTCACGCATTCTCAAGATGCAGGGTCGCTCAACCTTTAAGAAGCAAGTGTACGAGTGTTGTAATAATAATTTTTAGTTTAATCAAGGTGTCAAAAGAGCAAGGTGTCAAAAGCCAAGTTCTCTATACTGTGTGATATTTTTATGGTGAGAAATTGGAAGTCTCTCTTGGGAGTTCCGCTCTTGTCCCCTACTTTCCATTTTATATTCTGGTCTCGACCCAACTCACGCCGCGAGCTCACTGGCAAGGCCAGTCTAGTTGTGTTTGATATAGAGCCATTTTTGGATGACTTTCGAAAACCAAAGTAAAGTAATTACGCATAAAAAACACTTTCAACCAACCGAAAGCCAAGGAAATCGCGTTTGGTTTTACTTTAAAGAAGAAATCATTCAACCGTGGGCGGACACCTGCAAATCATCGCCACTTGCTTTCTTGCGTGAAAATATCGCAATCAGGTTTTTCTATTTCCATTTAAAAGAAAGTGTGTGTTAGTCGTGCAGTGCCGAGGTACTGTAACAGATCTTTATCGCGGTAATGACACCTTACGTAAAACTTGGACAAAGATGAAATTATGACACACAGCTGGAAAAGCATTATTTAGTCAATGCACGAATTTTTAGACTCGAACTTAAATGTCGCAAAGCACCACTAAAGTTTCAGTGCAGTTTCTATTACGTTTTTTGCCATTTCTCGGAAAAACGAAGAAAGCCCGAATGTTTCTACTGCGCTTCTAGCTGTGAGTTTAACAGATGAAAAAAGCGATCTTATCGAAAAGGAGAAAGCATATATAAAATGGGCACCGGTTTTGATACAAAAATTTTACACACCCCAAATCAAATTTTGTGAATTTATTGTGGGTGCGCCTACAAATGTATCTAGAGGGTGACACATGTCGCACAGCTGACCAAAATGTTTTTATAGTTGCTTGCTGTGTATGCCACTATAGTTTCAAAGGATGAGATATCATTTGTACGACGGAGATACTTGTTAAATTCAAGTGGAATGATGGCCCATCTTTTTTTTTTTTCATTTATAGATCGATCACTAAAACAGCTTTTTCATCGTTGACGAAGATGCATGCGCTAATACAGCATCGATGAAAGTCAAAGGACAAGCGACAGAGATATTTGTTAAATTCGAATGTAATGATGGCTGGAGTTGATCAAAAATTGCGTTTCTTCGAGTACGGCTTGGTCACAGCCACGACAACTTTTCCCCAACCCCCACCCCCTCACAAACCAAAATTGACGGCATCGTTAACCCTTGTTCATGTCGTGCTAGGAAGAGTTTGGACAATCCTGAAACAATTTACGGTATGTACATTTCTCATACGATATACTTCAGGCAAATATAGCGTTTGTAACTACCTGATTATGTAGTCGCATAAATTGTTGGTATTTCCCGTCAAGGGGGTAGGGTGAGGACTGACGGTGCCAAGCAATGTGCTTGGGATGTGGGGATCTTCAATTCTTACTGGCAGTGGAGCATCTACCTTTAACGTCCACAGAACCTTGTAGCATATTTGCGGCTTCTGCTGCGGACAAAAGAATTTGAAGGTTGCTACGCGCGTAATTATAGACAGCATTCCTCAACCTTTGCAATTTCGCATAAGGTACTCCCAAGACAGAGCTACTTCCCGCGGGCATGAAACATTAAACAGAAAACAAGATGGCAATGATGCTACAGGCACTGCTACCATTTTTACCATTTCTATCTGCCTAATAGCTGTTGGAAAAAGCCAGTATCCCACCCTCTCATTACTATGTGTACTGAAAGGCACTATAACTGGCAGTTATCTCTCTTTCATTTTCTGTAGAGGGCACAGAGATCAATAACGAGGTCCTCATTGTCGTTCCGCCATCACTGGTCTTGTCATCAAAGGGGCATTGTCTTCAAGGGCAGACAGCAACTCCTGTAGGTTGTAGGAACTCGATTCACCGCTCAAAACATCCGTTGTGTTGGATTATACAGCGTACTTCCCACTAATGACCTACAAAGAGGAAGGTTAGAACATATCCCACAACTCTCTTTTTGGTAATCATAGCGCGAGAATAGGCCTTTTTCATAGAAGCAGGCCACTACAAAAGCGTTACCCTGCGTGATTCGTGTAAACCATCAGTTTGCGGAACAATATCTGGCAAAAAATGGAAAGAAAGAAAGAAACAATAATTCTCATAAACTTTCATTAGTATTTGGACAAAGTAACTGAACAAGTTTCATTTTTTCATCAAACCCACAATTGTGCCGATTGCAGTCTGCTCCTCGTTTATTATGAGATGTATATTCTCTTTTAAGCCCGCAACAAGTCTCTCTACCTAAAAACCAAGAAGTTTGACATTTCATTCTTTATCAACTTTTGCTACTCGTCGCACAGCATCGCGCCAATCTTCTCGAGGATTAATCAGTTTACCACAAACAGGAACACCTTCAATGAAAGGAAAGAAAAAAGTCCTCACAGTACAAAATTAATATTACATCATATAGATAAAGCAATTAAAGTAATGTAAACTGCCACTTGGTAATAATGCCAAGGAAAGGTATCCTGAAGAATCTCTGCGCTGTCCAGCGATGTGCAGCTTCATGCGTTGCTTGGAGGACTCTGAAATTCTGTCATAAAATAGCAAAAACATACAAACATTCATACAGTCATGTACATATTAACAAACATGTTCATAAATAACTGTGACGGTGAACTTTTAGAAAACTGGTAAATAAGGTGAACATGTATCACGCATGTTAATCATAAAACCTGCCACCTTTTGAACATCCGTCTAACGCTGGTTGAACAGGTCTAGAAAAGCATTCAGCAGCTATATTGCGGTCAAGAAATGGTAAAAACTCATGAACAGTTTAACCACAAAGGCCATAAAGTCTCTTATACTTGTGGCTATGGTGACAACAAATAAGAGCATTGTTGCTATTACACATGTCACAAGGTGCTGTCAGCAACTGCATGGGTGGACAGGATACCCCCCCCCCCCCCATACAATGTTGCCTAAAGGGAGTGCACTTTGAGCACATTCATTCAACATTGTAAGAGGGGAGGGAGGCGGGAAGAGGGAAAGTGTCATAATTTTTAAATAAAAGGCTAAGTGTCCCACGACTTTTGGCCAGAATTGTAGCTTTCGTTTAAACTGCTTGTGCATTCATTCCACTGTCTCTGATAGAGTGGAGCCTTCCTTGTCTGCCACTCTTTGAGGAGTACATCTGCTGATTTTTTAAGTAAGTCAAAAAGGGGCCAAGTTTTTCTGTAACAAGTTTATCACTTGCAGTAATGATCGTAATACTAATAAACATGCTTGGACTAGCCCCGTCAGCTTCTTCAATGCCTTGATCGACAAACTGTCAGCATTAACATTGCAAAATAATATTTAAAAGACATCAAAATGTGTCACATCTCTCACAAGAAGGAGAACTGGTCAAAACAATCTAGAAATTTTAAATCAGTACTGTATGTCCATGAAAAGATACAACAACCTCAGAAGTTCTTGAATTTTGACAAGTTATTCACATTCCAACTTCTCTGTAAAGTCTAAAAGTAATGTGAAGATACAAACATACATGTATTGTAATGTTTCTACCCTGCCTTTGGCAGCACACACATCTTCCAGAGCCCTGATGAAAGCAGTTTCGGATGTGCCAGGCGTCCGCTTCTGCATTGTTGACCACTGAAGGAACAAATTCTGGTCAAACAGGTAACTGCAAGAATCTGTTGGAGTACCTGGCCAGTATCCAGCTTGTACAATTTCCAACAAGGAGAGTGAGTAGACATCCTTCTTGCAATTTGGGCAGTGGTAATTACTTGGCTTGTAGAAATTATAATGACCCAGCTTAGTCCAAATTAAATAAAATGATTATGCAAACCACTACTTACTTATTTTGTGACCATCCTTAGTACACAGTAGATTTACCTGCTGTTGTATACAATATAATAAGTAAGCCTCCAGTCAACACAATGGCGTTATTAAACAGCCAAGCCAGACAGCTGTTTCGGCCTATTTGGGCCTCATCAGCATGGCGTAGCCAACACTCAGACATCCAATCTAATCTGGTCTGAGTTACAAGCAGCCATGGACAGCATCACAGTGGACTTAGACAAAGTTATCTGGTATAGCAAAAAATGTTCAGCAGCTTTCTAATCACCTTTCTGGTTTATGATCACTAATGATCCAGTGCTGTGTTGCTTAACAAAAGGAGTCTGGAAAACTTGGCAATGACTTGGCATGCAAAATGATGGGTACCTACCTGTTATAGGAATAAAAAAAGGAATAATTCAAATGTTATTATTTCAGGGAAGTTTCAAAGGTTTGCCACTAAATGTGAGCTATTATTATTTTTAGTGTGTGCTATTTCAAATACATAACTTTTGTTACTGCACTGAATGCTTCCATGGAATAAACTTACCTAGATATCCCACGCCACTACATTTTTCATTTATTGGGGGATGCCTGCAGTTGGAATTGACTCATACATTATTACATTCCCATACAATATTGCAGTAATTTCTGCCATGTTTGCCTTGATTTACCCATTATGTCCTTTTAAAAACCGTGAAGGGGTTATAAAATAAAAACATCCTTTGATCAACAAGGTCTGGTTTTTCCTTACTGAATGGCAGCTTTTGTGGTCTCTAGTCTCTAATATCACTGACTGTAGGAACAGGAAACTGTTATTTTCACAAATCCTCGAACCCTCTATTTTTCGCACCTCACGATATTCGAGGTATATTCGAACTAAAATTCGGTTGTGTCCTGGTGTACCGGTTAACGAAAATTGCGCAATTGCACCAATGACGTCACAAATAGTTTCTATTTTGGTTCTTCTGGTTATTTAGTTCTCCTGGTTTCAAAGGACGGGAATGTTGGCAGGCTCTCTTTGTCCACTGAAGTATTTCTTGCAAGAAAACTACCGATATGTCTAGCATACCTGCACTGTCCTTCAGAAAAGTTATCCAAATATCTCTGAGCTAAAAATACCTCAATTTCATTGAAGGTTTGTCCACTTGACACCAGAGCGAAAACCAAAGAGCAAAGCTCGGAAGTAAGGCCCAACTTGTGACCAAGGTGAAATGTTACATCGCCTGATGGTATATTCTCCAATAGTCTGGGGTCATGACCGGTGATTTCGTGTCCTTGAGTGCATCGGTATACGCGGCTCACAAGTAGCACGGGGCCATTTACACCATACATTTGCCGTGGCATATCTCTCTCGCTTCTTCCATCTTTCCACTTGCATGGAGTAAGAACAGAACCCGCCTGACCATGATCATAATGAGGACATGCAATGCCATTCTTGAAACACTGATGCTGCTGGATAGGATCCCAAATAATGACCTTGGGAAGAACGTAGTCTTCAACTTTCGGTGCATTGTGAAAGTCTGGATTCAAATGCCGAGACGGTTCAACAACGAACGATCCATCCACCCTTTGACCTTGAAGTAAATCTTCATAGTTCTTTACATTCTTTTGGATGTAAGTTTTCAATGTATCGGTTATCTTCATGTCACCTTGTTGCGAAAATCCCAAAACGCCATTTTGTGTCCTTTTGTGTTGACCTCCAGAGCCTGGGAACGATGACGAGAATAGAGCCTGGGAACAAAAACTGAGAACCTGGGGAAGGGGAACCAGAGAACCAGGAGAACCAGAGAACCAGAGAACCAGAAGAACCAGAGAACCAGAAGAACCAGAGAACCAGAGAACCATGAGAACCAGAGAACCAGGAGAACCAGAGAACCAGAAGAACCAGAGAACCAGAAGAACCAGAGAACCAGAGAACCAGAGAACTAGAGAACCATGAGAACCAGAGAACCAGAGAACCAGAGAACCAGGAGAATCAGAGAACCAGAGAACCAGAAGAACCAGAGAACCAGAAGAACCAGAGAACCAGAGAACCAGAGAACTAGAGAACCATGAGAACCAGAGAACCAGAGAACCAGAGAACCAGAGAACCAGAAGAACCAGAGAACCAGAGAACCAGAGAACCAGAAGAACCAGAGAACCAGAAGAACCAGAGAACCAGGAGAACCAGAGAACCAGGAGAACTAAATAACCAGAAGAACCAAAATAGAAACTATTTGTGACGTCATTGGTGCAATTGCGCAATTTTCGTTAACCGGTACACCAGGACACAACCTAAAATTCGTTTCCCTTGGACCTGTTTAAACACTGTAATGTTTACCCCCGATTTCTCGAACTCCTGAATTAACCCATTAACTACCGGAGAAATAACGCACGCAGCTACCTCCAATTCCCGGGAGTTTTACGGGAATGGTGACGCAACGCGACTCGCAAAAATAAACCAAATGCGCAGTAATTACAGAAGCGAGATATCATTCCCAATTGAAGTTTATTTTAAACTAGAATACACAAATGACCAAAATATGTAATAAAAAGGACAAAAGATAATTCAAAAGGCAATAAAATGTGAAGTTATAAATCACTGAATGAAATATTTTGTTCGCAGCGTTCGTCCATCCGAAGATGAAAAGCGAATATATCTATACGAAACTTGAGTGAAATGGTTCTAAACTTCAGACTGATAATCTAAAATCACAGATCGATCTCGATAAAGCAAATCTATTAAGTCTGCAGACAAAACAGGAGCAAAATTAGCAATCGGACAGGAAATTATTGTGCGAAGTACATCGCCCCGTGGTGATAAACAAAGTCAGTTTCACGAAGAAATTGAACGACATTTCTTCCCTACGGATTCGTTTCATGGTCACTATCAACACCAATAACTCCACAAATCCTTCTCCGGTAAACACAACGAAGAAACATACTGCCTTCGACAGATCAGAAGCTTACAAGAATCCGCGTTCGTACGTCCACCATAGTAAGTTCAAAAAACATGACATCTCTCCTTTCGTCTTCATCGGTGGAAGGCTCTTTCAGAATTTAAATCTGTCAAAATCTGTTCATAAGTCGCCAGTTATTTTTGAGGAGATAACCTTCCACATTTGACAGCATTAAGTTGCATTTTTTGTCCGTGAAAGTATGAAAACAAATGGCGTCCGCACGGATGGCGCCGCGATGAAAATCGTGAAACTTCATCGTCTTCTGATCTCTTTGTTTAGCTGTCAAAAAATGCGCAAAACACAGATTCTGATTGGTTCATTCATACAATAAGGGTTTATAACAATAGATTTGACAAAACTTGACCAGGGGAGGGTGGGTAGCGGTTTTTCCCAACGCGTTTTTTGATGCCGGCAAATGCCGGCGTGGGAACAAATGCCGTTGTTTTTGCGATGCCGGCAAATGCCGGCGTGGGAGCTAATGGTTAACACAAACCAATTTTCGTTCCCCACTTCAACTGGTCGACGCGAAAACATACCTTCATTCCGGCGCTGAATTCATTCATCAACGGGTCGTTCGGCTTCTTCCCAAGGGGCAAGAACGAGCAAGAACGAGCAAGAAGGTTGTGCCTAAATCGTACCAACGGGAAGGACAGCCGCGCAAGACTGAAAACGAGTTTAGACCCGATCGCCTCACGACCGAGAATCGGACGATGTCGGTAAATCCAAGATGGCTGTCTTCTGTGTATTTCATCGAACGATGAAATGAACAAGCCTTATCGAGTTAAGTGAAATAACATCGCTTCTTTTCATCATAGTTTTGACGATTATAATACATATTGAACTTCGTGGCGAACTAAACTGTAGAAAATGTGACGTGTCCTTCCCGCTGGTACGGTGTAATCGTGTCGTACCAACGGGAAGGACAGAGTGAAATAACTCGGCTATTTTAGTCGAGGATCATTTTAAGTGAAGAGTAAGTGTATCTTCTATAAAATCAAGTGGCATCTCTTCCTTTGATGGTGATTTAGACAACTGAGGCGAACTAAACTGTGGAAAATGTGATGTGTCCTTCCCGCTGGTACGATGGAGTTCGATCGTACCAGCGGGAAGGACAGCGGGAAATAACCAGACTATCTTTAACCGTATCTTCAGTCGAGGATATACAGAGTAAAGTGTACCATCGGAAACTCAAGTAGAATTGCTTGACTGAATTATATTTGACACAAAATGAGCCTCACAGTGAAGCAGAGTATAGTAAAGTGTGGTGTCCTTTCCGCTGGTACGCTGTCTTTGGATCGTACCAGCTGGAAGGACAGAGTGGAATAACTCAATTATTTTAGCTTAGGATGTTAAGAGTAAATATATAATCTCTCCTTTAATTGATGTCTCATACTGCTATCAAAAAGACTACTGCAGGAAAAATGTTGACAGATAATTTTGCTGAGCTGCCTTCTTGGGTGCCTTGAAAGCTCACAAAGGAGGGCAGGAGGACAAACAGAACTTTATATATTATGTGTATGGTTGGGTTGATTACTGTGCGAATAAAGAAAAAAATATGTGACACAAGAGTGCTTGTAATGTGTCATTGTTTTACAAATTGACCCCTTTCCCCCTACCCATTGTGCACAGATCATTCATGCACAAATAATACAAATTATCCCAACCCCATACAAGAACATGTTATGAGAATGAAACAGTTAAAATCATGACTTTACAATAACTTCAATGACTAAGAAATTACACATTTCCAAATTTATGGGTCACTATATTTATCTCATGGGATGTTCCTGGCATAAAAGATAATTTTTTTGGTGTAACTGACATTATACGAGACAACCTGAAATGTTCTGTACACACCTTCGGCTGCCTTTTCTTATTATATGGTAATATTTGACCATTCATATATTCAGTTACTGTCATGTCAGCAATGTTGCTGAAATACCTCTGATGTTTATATTAAAAAGTCATGACCACTTATAATGTTAATATATACCAAGTATGAAAGGGATGTTATACATACATACATACATACATACATACTTTATTGAAGCTCCCTTATCCAGGGCTGTTCCACTACAATGTATTAAATAACTATATATATATATATATATTACAAAAATTATAAGTTACAACTGATTAATACATAAGATAGATAAAAATAAATGAAAAGTGAAAACATAAATTATTTCAACATATCAACTATCATCAAATATATCTAAAAATATATTAATATTGAAAATTTTGTGCAAGACAATATTGAAAATAATTGTAGAATTGCATAGATAGCTATAATCGCTCTGCCATGAGTAGGTTACATACCCTCCTCCTGAAAACCTTAGTATCTGCTACTTTCTTTACATCATTTGGAAGACTATTAAATAACTTAGCCCCCCTAAACGCAAAAGACCTTTGACCAGTGGTTAGTCTGAACTTTGGTAAGTTTAGGTCACCGTTATTCCGGGTTATTCTATTGTGAATACTTGACCGCCGTACAAACTTATCAGAGAGGTATCCTGGTGCTTGACTGTGTAAGCATTTATGCGTCATTACCAGGTCTTTTAAGAGAAGTTTGTCATTGACACTTAACCATTTCAGCAATTTGCGTCCCTCGGAAATGTGATCATACTTGTTCAGACCTAAAACAATTCTGCAGGCGTAATTTTGAACTAGCTGTAGCTTATCAATATTGTGCTTCGTGGTGTTACTCCAGACGGTTGAACAATAGAATAGCTTGCTAAAAACAAATGCATTAATTAGCAAAATGAGTGTCTTCTCATCTAACAAATGCTTAATTCGATTAATTCTAGATAACTTAAACATGCAGTTAGCGACAGTTTTTGCAATGTGTTCGTTGTAATTAAGGTGGGAGTCAATCATGAGACCCAAGTCCTTGGCAACATTCACAGGCTTGACTTCCTCCCCGAGTAGCTTGACAGGTGGCAAGGGTTGTAGGGTGCGCATCAGCTGCGGCACACCGACGACTAAGAACTTGGTCTTACCAGGATTAAGCAGTAGTGAATTATCACAACACCACCTTGAAATTTCTATGAGGTCCTGGTTCAAAGCAGCTACTGCGTTAGAGATCTCACTCGGGGGGAGAGCGAGGAGGAGCTTGGTGTCGTCCACATAGCCCATTGCCTTACTGTATTTAGGCACTGACAGAAGGTCATTTACGTATAAAGTGAAGAGGACAGGACCAAGGATGGACCCCTGCGGGACGCCCACCGTTAGAGGAAGGGGCCGGGAGAGAATATCCTGAATCTTGACAACCTGACTACGGTGAGACAGGTAGCTTGCAAACCAGGCTCTCGCTGTTCTATATGTACCATCACTATGTAAATCAAGCCAACTGAGCAATTTGAAATAAAACCAGCTCGTGCTCACAAGGCAGGTATAAATACTTCTAATCTGCTAACAATTCGTGCGGCATTACAACTACCACTTTAAGAAATATTGCAGCCCTGGAAATGCTATTTGAATATCTTTATTTTCTCGCTTATCAAAACCCGTAACTCGTCGATTTTCCAGCAACCATGAAATACAGAAGTTATTAGGGGTTGGGACTGGGTTCTAGTTAAGGTAAAAACGCGCGGAAAAGAAGTTTGACATGACTTTGTCAAAGAACCTTGGTCGAAAGCGGCGCGTTCATGGATTCTCCTCCGACATCACCGGACATTTCGTCCTCCAAGTCTAAATTATTTGCATCAACGTGGGAAGAGATATGGAGGATCATTTCAGCGTACGAATTGGAGACAATCAGCAAATTTTGTGTTCGACGAGTGGATAAATCTTTCGGATCAAAAGGTCAGTCGATTTTACCGCATGTCAGTCTTTGACACCCTGATATCAAACAAAAAAATTATGCTCTCTGAAATGTTATATGCATGTATATATTTAGCAGGATCTTTACAGGAGTACCAATGTGGAATAATTATACATTCTTCTTAAGCATTCTTGTGCAAAGTTTGAATAACATACGGAGGGGGTGGGGGTAGGGATGGAGGAGGCTCGGGTCAGGAGCGATAAGCATTTTCATAAATGTTCCATATCTTTTATTGCAACAGACTGGACTGGGATTTCACACCAACGCGTGCACTTTTGCAGCCCACGCACCAGCAAGATATCAATCCCGTTTGATGGAATACCCTTCCTTTACGTCGGAGAGAAAGAGATGTGGTGCCACCACGGACCAGATAAAAATGCGAGCAAAAAAAGGAAGCGAAAAGAGAAAGCGATAAGCGAAGACATAAGCCCCGCAGCTTGGGGTAATCCCTAGTAGGAAACTGTTCTCCAACATTCTGTAATATGTTTATTTACTTGTAAATCATGGAACAATCATATTATTACTGTAACTTGATCTTTATTCTCAACTGACATATGTTAATTCATTTATTCCATAAAGGTAATTGACACACGGAAACAGGAAATTCTTTACTTTGACTCCATGCATGGAACAAATCAAGACTTTTTTGAGAGGATAAGGTAAAATCGTCTTTTAGGGGTTGTCTTTCTTGAATGAACCATTTTCGTACTGTATACTGAAATAATGTACACTACTATTATTATTTTAAGGTCTTGCTTAAGACAGCAAGCTGTCAAAGATGGCTTTCATGTGAATGCCACTGACAAATGGTCCCATAAAACCCCAAAGGTATGGATCCAGTGTATTCCTATGATATATGATCTCTATGATATATGTGTAATGTTGTATTTCATTTGTTATCTATTTCAAGGACATACCTAAACAGGGAAATGGTTTTGACTGTGGGATGTTTGCCTGCTTGGTGAGTGTGATGAAAATAATTTGGGTTTTAAATGATGAACTGGACAAACATTTGTACAAATCAAGTTTATTCAGGGACGATTCATCAAGTGGACATATTATCAGTGAAGTATGAAATTTGGAACAGACAAACAAAATCTTATCACGAATTTAAAAAAATGAAAGCACTTAACCTACCAATGGGAAAAATTAGATAGGTTTTTCAAACTGTAAAAAGTTCTCCTATAGTGTACAGTAAATTGCACAAAGAAAAAAGTTAGAAAACATTATTTCAAAAATGAATTACTTAAGATGTTTCAATGTCCACTTTCACAATTTCACTAGTATGCTGAAAACTACACAAGACTGGGATCCTTCCAGTTCTCACAGGTATGTAAAAGTGAATATTACGCATAACAGGGAGGATAGCAAAGATATGAAAGCAAGATTGGATATTGAAACTACGGAAAAAATTTCAACAATGTAGAATCAGGGAACTTGTTACTTAAAAATTACATGTAGCAGGAGATTAACTCACTTTAATGCTGCATAACATTTTAGGAGGATATTCCCACACTGAGGACAAAAGCTGCTGAAGATATCCTTAAAGTGTCACTGTCTGCAGAATAAAACAATGGTGAAACAAGTTGCAGATTTTCTATCAATACAGCAGTTAAAAACTTGTTATTTACTCTTCTGATGTCTTTTTTTTTTTGGTGTGTGCATCTGTTTTTTTGGTGTGTGCATCTGTCAAATCATAACATTGCTGTGCACTACTCTTTCTGAAAGCCAATGTACATCACACCAATCAAAAACATTATGAGAAATGCACATATAATAAATATTAATGAAGTTGTCTGCTGCCTGTTTGTTTGTCTGTCTGTCTATCCGGGGTCTATCTATCCTTTTATAAGACGATAGTCTTTCCAAGAGCCTGTGAAGTAATTGAGTTATTTCCCGCTGTCCTTCCCGCTGGTACGATCGAACTCCATCGTACCAGCGGGAAGGACACATCACATTTTCCACAGTTTAGTTCGCCTCAGTTGTCTAAATCACCATCAAAGGAAGAGATGCCACTTGATTTTATAGAAGATACACTTACTCTTCACTTAAAATGATCCTCGACTAAAATAGCCGAGTTATTTCACTCTGTCCTTCCCGTTGGTACGACACGATTACACCGTACCAGCGGGAAGGACACGTCACATTTTCTACAGTTTAGTTCGCCACGAGGTTCAATATGTATTATCCCCGAACGAAGTGAGGGAAATACTCACGACACTAATGCAGTAATATTATACCGCCTACTTGGGGACTCCAAGCCTGTCGCCATCTCGAAATTTAACGTTCGTCTGTCTGTCAGTCTGTCTGGCGTACGACTTTAGGCGCGGTTACCCCGCTAACCAATAACAAAGGCCGGATCGATCACGTGTGCCCTGTTGTTTTACTCGGATCAAAAGAGAAATAAGGCCCGGTTCAGACGCCGCTCCTGACATGCGCCGAACCCAATAGTAATAGATTCGACCCTGGTTCGACATAGGAGCGACTGTTGATTCAAACGGCGAACTTTTCCTGCCGCACCAAATACACAATAGTGCTTATGTTTAAGGATACATGTTTTTAATTCAAAATAATTTAAAATAATTCATGCAATAGGTACGGCACACGTGAAGAGCGGCGTCTGAATCAACGTCGCTCCCAGGTCGGATTATGCGACAGCGTCAGTCGAACCTAATACCGCTGCCGTACCTAATTCAAATATGCCGAACCTAATTGATTCAGACGCCGCTCTTCTGCCGTACTTAATTCAAGCATTAGGTTCGGCGCATGTCAGGAGCGGCGTCTGAACCGGGCCTTAGACTTGAACGAAGCATTTAGATTTGAACGAAGCAACAATATATTGTAGCTACGTTCACGAAAATGGAAAACTTAACTGAAAAACTTGAAACACAATAGTCTCGCGAAGCTCGTCTTCAAATGAGAAGGGAACAGGCACGAGCAAGGCGAAATCGTGAAACGAGCGAACAACGCCAAATTCGTCTCGAGAAAAGGCGACAATCCTGTTATGATCGACAGCATCATAAAAAAGAATCGTGCCGAAGAAACGACTTCGCAAAGAAAACAGCGCATGAATGCCGATCGAAAGCGACATGAACAGAAGCGGAAAACGCAGACAACTCCGCAAAGAGAACAGCGCTTGAAAGTAAATCGGAAACTTCAGGAGAAAAAGCGGGTCGAAGAGAAAACTCCGCAAAGACAACAGCGCATGAATGCCGACCAAAAGCGACATGAACAGAAGCGGGCAACACAGACAACTCCGCAAAAAGAACAGCGCTTGAAAGCGAATCAGGACCTACAGGAGAAAAAGCGGGCCAAAGAAAAGACTCCGCAAAAACAGCACATGAATGCCGACCAAAAGCGACATGAACAGAAGCGGGTGACACAGACAACTCCGCAAAGGGAACAGCGCTTGAAAGCAAATCGGGAGCTTCAGACGCCGTTTTGTGTTAAACTCAGATACTTATTTAGAAAGGACAAGCAACAAAGGTTAGTCAGTGGAAATCGAACAATCACCGTAACAAATATACTCTACCCCGTATAGCTTGTAACTCGATCACTTCAAGAATGTATTAAAATCTGTATGCTGATCATTTTCCCTCAAAGTATTGTTTTACTATGCTTCTGTCGCCAGTTTTGGCTACCGTATTCGCTCAGAGCAATCGGAACTTGGAGTCTTGAATGATTTAGTCAGATGTCTTATTTTTCTGTAATCTGACACGCGGTGATTGCAGCGAGAATCGTTCACAAGCCCTTAGAAGTATTACTGGGTCTGAAGCCCGTGTATAATTTGAAGTAAACTGTTCAAGTTTTCCTTTGATTCTGGGAGAAATCTTGCTGTTTTGAGTGGGTTCACATACAAAACAATTCGAGCCTATTAAATATGCATGCCTGAGTAAAAATAAATCGCACAGGAAGTCTATTTAATTGTACTGCCTATGAATTCAAAATTGGAAAATCAGTGTTCCTTTTTTTCCCCTACTACGACGGCCGACCAACTTCAAACTTTGAGTATTAAATTTTGAGAACGTGCTTGGCAGACTGTATGAATTAATTTGACCTGCCGACCGTGGGAAATACGTACTTCGTCACGCAATCGATTCTTTTTTCAACGCAAAAGTATCACACACCATTCTTTTTCTCCTTTCTTTGCGTGTAGCACTTGAGTTCGAAGAAAAGATTGAGTCAACATTTCGGTAAAACAAAGGCTACTCTTGTTGAGAGTTACCAAAGTAAAAGTCTCATCAATGGCAGAGTGAGGGGGTATATGCGATTATCGTATTTCTAGTAATCGTCAAAACTATGATGAAAAGAAGCGATGTTATTTCACTTAACTCGATAAGGCTTGTTCATTTCATCGTTCGATGAAATACACAGAAGACAGCCATCTTGGATTTACCGACATCGTCCGATTCTCGGTCGTGAGGCGATCGGGTCTAAACTCGTTTTCAGTCTTGCGCGGCTGTCCTTCCCGTTGGTACGATTTAGGCACAACCGAGCAAGAACGCTCTAACCTCGTTCCCAGGCTCTTTCCTCTCGCCACCTCGGGCGACCTTCCCGCACCGCGGTGTCTGCTGGGTTGATCACGTGGTTTTCTGCTGGTCCGTTGCGAAGGAACGGACACTATAGGAGGCAAGTATGAATCAAGCAAAGAATCAAACCGAACACTCTCAAGGGAAGAAACAAGTTTGTCTTCAGAAACGAAGAGAACAAGCGAGACTAAGACGAATTCGTAAGACAAGCTAGGAGCGGTGTATCCGTCTCGAGCGCAGACGGCAATCAGACAGTGCTGTCGCTGCCAAAAAAGCGAAGCAACGGTATGACCGAGAGCATTATCAGCAGAAACGAGCTCAGGAGACAACTCAGGAAAGAGAGCAGCGCGTTATAACTGATAGGGAGCATCACAGGCAGAAGCAGACCCAAGAAACAACTTCAGGCAAAAGAACAGTGCGTGAAAGCCGAACGACAACGAGCTGCTTCCCGACGCCACAATGAAACGAATGCACAAGAGGCCCGCAGGCTTCAGGCTCAAAATGAGGCCAATAATCGACGCCGTGAGCAACGTTCGTCTCTTGTCGAAGAACGGCGCTTCCAGAGGCAACAATATCTGCATAGCCGTGGATGGGCTAACCCTGACAACCCGGCTCTGGAAGAACAGCGGGAGAACAGAAAATAGTGCTTGAAGGCCAGCCGATAGCTCCAGGGGGGCAGGTAAGACACGTCTATTTACTTTGTTCACTCAACTCGTCCGTTATGCATTGCTTCGAGCTTATCGGACATTTTATGGCCGCGATAAAACTTTGTTGTTGTGATGCTATAAATTTTCACGACAGAAAACTGTTTTGACCGTTAGAGTATTGACAGTTAATCAACTTCCAGTGTCATACAGTGCAGAGGTTAATTTGCCACTTAACAACTTGCTTTATAGACAAAATTACAACATATATATCACTCACACAGAAGAATTTGGCGTTTCTGTGCATTTGATTAGAGAGAACTGTGTTTATTAAAATTGCAGCAATAGAAACCATTTCAGTTTATCAAAAACAAAAGATCAAAATATTTGTCCTCTGTGAAATTATACAGTGCAAAAACTTGTGAGTTCTGGTTTAGGTAGGCAGTTTTGTTTTGTTTTGTTTTGTTTTTTAACTGCTCAGCTGTTTTTATCATGTACTGTATAACACTGTATAAGTACTTATAAGTCAAAATGTTATTTGAACTGTGTTTTTTATGCTGGGCTAAACTTTCCAAAACCCAGCCACTACTTTCCATAACAATACAGTCTTTGTTTGTATTTACTTCTTTGTCTTACTAAGCCCCCCTTCCCTTTGCTATAAATCATAGTACATATACTATTGTAAAATGTATATATAAATAAACAGAAATGATGTTTAGTAAACTAGAAATTGTTATGAATGATTATTTTGTCAATTTGGCACCAGGAAAAGAATGTAAATTACTGCATTTCCTTTTGCATTTTTGAATTAGCAGTTTAGCTGTACTTTATACATTACTGTGTATAAAGTAATGTACAGAAGAAATTTACTGTGCTAGTAGCTGGCGTGGGCAGAAAAAAATTGCCATGATCTAAACAAGTTCAATTAGATAATGCCCTGACAAGTCAATGCCTTCAGTAGACTGAAAGTCAGAAATCATTTGCAAATATACATAATTATAACAGCCAAACAAGTCAATTTGCATTTACCACAGTTAGTTTCATTTTACTTAGGCCAGCTCTTTACTAGCATTACTTTCTTCCTTTTCCTAGATAGAATTAGTAATGATATTTTATTATGTTTTCTTTTGAACAAGTTTTTTTTCCATGCAGCTGCATGAAATTAATTTCTGGTGAGATATTGTCTAAACTGTTACCCCAACACAATCTAATTCCCCCACCCATCTATCTCCAGCAGAACACACTTTTTAAATTATAGACTTTGATGCTTGTTTTGTTTTTCATAGGTCCCTAAATATCAAGACAAACATGAAGTTCAACTGGAAAAAGTATCTTTCTGTGATTAGGAAGAGTTAGTTTATACCCACATGACATGGGGAATGAGACTTTTTTAAGATAAGAATGTCAATACAGTACTAAATTGATGCTCTTCTCATGTCTCACAGCATCTTACAGTGCTGGATAATGTGCGAACCCGACTCTCATTTGTCTAATATTCTGTAAAATTATTGAATATTTATAGTGCATTTTTTCATTTTCACTCACAGGAGAGTATAGGGTTAGGGCTATATTTCTCTGGCATGGGAATTTGTGTATTTGTACATGTACTAGGCAACACATGCAACAATTGAGAACTTCTGAGAAGTATAATGTAACCTACAGGTACTCGGTATTTTACCAATGAATGTAGTGCAAAGACTGGCTCTGTATACTTTCTTATGAGACAAAATAAATTACTGTGAAATGGACATGGCATGACAAATAATATCGTGAGAACTTCCTTCTTCTAAGGCCACCCTACATATTATATAATAAAATTATTGTACTCTTCAAACAGCAATGGGACCCCCAGGGGGAGGGGGTACTATGCCATATAGGTATGTGCCACTCCAAAGTGTGTCGTTTTCAAACATTTTTAGTCTGAAATAGGGTATAGATTTTGCCTTTTTGGTCTGAAATAGGTTATCGATTTTGTGTTTTTGGCCTGGGATAAGGTATGATTTTAATAGAAATGTGTCACAGCGGACAATGCACTGCAAATGGAAGAAAACAGGGCGGAAATTGTTGCAAAAGAAATAAATCTCTAAAATAGGTCTGAAATAGGGTACACATTTTGGAGTCAGGTCTGAAATAGGGTATACATTTTGGAGTCCGGTCTGAAATAGGGTATAGTAAATCAGATATTTTGGTCTGAAATATGGTAAGGGGTTTTCAGGTCCAGGCGGCACACTCCCACCCAAAATTATGATGAGTACTCCCCGGAATGGGACACATGCCAATATCATGTAAATGTTAATATAGTGTCATCCGGCTTTAATTACATTATATAATATTGGGATACATGAGAGCTCTTAGCAATGCCATACATAATCGATTACTTGGGCGTGGGGCCTCTGCGAATAATGTAATGCTCGCGTTTCTAGCAGCTAAAACCCAGTAAAAACGTTAGTATAGCCCCGTTCTGGTCGCTATTCTGTTTGCTGTGTAGCGAACCTTAGGTCACGCATATTTACGATCGCGTTACTAATTAGGTAATAGGTAAGCTTAAGCTTCGCGCACGCGCTGTGAGATATTCGTGCAGTAACCATGTTGGAATGTACACCTCAGGAGTCTCAGGAAAGGCGCAGCTCGGACGTGCTCGGCCTAAATAATATATGACTCATACATTGTCAGTTGGTAGGTAGAGTTCTAACAGCCTAATGCTTTCACACGTTCGCTAACCTTTGTAATCAGTTGTGCCGCGGAAATGCTTACTGACCCTAATCGTGTTGTGGCTTTGACCTTATCAACTTGTTTACAAGTCAGGAAATGTGCTAGCCCATCCTAGCTTATGTACGTGCTGCTAGCTAAGCTAAGAGCATATATAAACTGGTGATTTTAGTCCAATAAATGCATTCAGTTCAAGACTCAGTTGAAGTACTTGTTTGGACTCGCGTATTAACGCCCGGCTCCCGAACTTCTGCGCTCCTCGCTTCGACACGACTTGGTTTCTCCCTCTCGGCCTACTTCCACTAGGTTCGTTACAGCTGTTTACCGCCATTTTGTACGCAGCGATGGAGACTGGTGCTCAGAGCCCTGTATGAGTACAAGAGAGCCATCCATGTGCACATGAGAGCCCTGTATGTGTACATATGGCGGCTTGTCTTGTATTCCATATATGGTAGCCGTACGACAGACTCTTGGTCACAGCAGCGGCACACCCACACCCACTGACCCCAGGCAAAACAGACGGTCAGAGGCCGTGACGGTACTCAAATCCACTACGAGACAGCGATTCGACAGTTGAGCGAGTTGTGAAGTTGCAGAAGCTAAAGAGGTATGTGTCTTGTGTATATTTAAAGCAGAAACAACACGGATGAGATGAATGATACTTCTGTAACGATACACCGGTGCACCGCCGAACTATCGGTATTTTGAACAAGATGTCGCGATATTTCGATACAATAAAATATTACTGTCTCTAATAAGTGCTCAACCTTGTCCTGCTATTTAGTCCTACGGAGATTTACTAAAAAAATGAAGAAGCAAAAGCCATGCTGAGCAACGTTTCGCGTAAATGTTCAAGATGGCGGATATGACAAACGAATGCGTACATCCAACTGAGGTTGTCAGCTGAACAGTCTTGTGCGCCCACGATGGGTTTTCGTTTCGCTGTAATGTATCGTATCGTGGCAGTTGTAGGGATAGTGTATTTTTGCAGCCCTAATGAATGAGATGTGAAACATTAGATACGGGCGCGTCTTTCAGTTCAAAACAAAGCCTTTCAGACACTAATAAAATCCATCAGTAAAACAAAGACGTCAAACAGAGTCAAATAATGTCGAAGGTGAACTAAATATCAAATATGGGCAGTGTTCGGCTCGTCACCCAGGACTATTAGCCCTGACCGCCATTGCTAACCCCGCTACTAACCCACTGACTCCCAAGTCAAGGTAACCGATATGTAATATGCTGTTTTCCCATTTATATTATTACAAAACTAGAAATAAACTCTTCACTATATTTGGAACATTCAATAAAGCGTTGGTGTTTTTATTTTAGCGAAGATTCATTGAATTATGCGCGTATTCATTAACGCAATTTACATAGTTATGTACCTTTCCTCAACACCAAGGAAACTTCAATATATTCCCATGAATATCTTTAATGCAATGGAACGTTCAATAACACAAATAACAAACGTTTACATCGTGAGAATTTTAAGATCGCGCAACATTTACATAGCAAGTTGCGCCTCGCATGAAAATTAAAGGCAAGTTCACACAAATTGTTAAAATTGGTGCCAAGCAATGTTTGCACTGCCCATTCACGTGCAGAAAAATTATGTCGTGGCAGAACCAGGGGACTGAGTCTTGTGGTTGCTCACAGTTCGGTTTCACAACTCACTGGACTTGGAACAGTGGCACAACGGACGCGAAGAGATGGACGAAGAAACGAAGAAATGTCTGAATCAGTAAGATTATTGACGAGAACTGTCTTCTCACTCTCCGACAACTTAACAAAGAGCTCAGGAGACGTCAACCCCACAAGCCGTGTGTGCATGACAGAACAGTTGGAAAAGCCCTGGCCCGACGTCTTAGAACGACGGTTGAGTTACGCCTCTTGGCTCATGACAGAGGGCGTCATAAACTATTGCGTATTCATAGATGAATGTGTATACAATATTATTATGGACAGCCAGAACTTGCGGGAGCTAGGGTTGGTGAGAGGGCGTACCGACAAGTCTGTGGTTAGCGTGGGTGAAATGTAACATGGCCGTTTCACCCACTGGTGGTCTACTCCATCACAGCAATGCAGGGGGGGAGTGAATGGAGGGCAACTACTCAACGAGTTTTTGGTGCAACTGAAGGAGAGGCTGAACGAAGAAGAGCTGACATTCCTCATTTCTGATGGCGCACCAGCTCACTGCAACGCTGTAAGGCCCGTTTCAAACGTCGCGCCACTGCCGTGCCGAACTCAATATGAGCAAAATCCGGATCTACCCACTTGACAATGCTTCCGCCCTATGCCTTTCCTCAACATCGTCGAGCAAGTCATCAGGCCGCCATGCCGACATCAGTCGACCAGAAATACAGGCACAGATGGGAAATCGCGTGGAGGTAAGACAGCAAGGTGTCCACTCGGAGAGTATCGATACAGAGTTCTCCTAGAAGCGAGCGAGAGAAGCATGGTCACAGTCACCCATAAAAAGATGTGCCGCATGGTACCGCTTCATGCAAACGTACATTCCAGGATGCCTAAATCGCGACATTATCGAAGGATGCCTTGTGAGCGCAAGCTGTGTGAATGCTGCGCGATCTTGAAATTCTCACGATGTAAACGTTTATGTCATTTGTGTTATTAAACGCTCCACTGCATTAAATGTTTCCCGCATCATTATATTGAAGTTCCCTTGGTTTTATTGACTGATTTAGTTCAACTGAATCTTCGTTCGTTAAAATGAAAGGCGCCAACGCGTTAATGAATGTTCCAAAATATAAATGAAGATTTTATTTCTGGTAATGAAGGGCAAAAGGTGTAGCGTTGACCAATGGATGAGTTGCCGCTTCCCAGTTCCTCTCCATTTATCCCACAAAAAGCAAAGGGTTCTGGGATCGCCAAATGCCGCAGAGAAGGATGTTAAAGTGCACATAATCCCAAAAATGATATCTTTACAATCGAATCTACATGACGGAAATATGTTGACTATTAGAATAAGTCTGCGTTTTAACGCTGCGCTTTGAGTGACGTCAAAGAAGGAACAATTTCTAGAAATACAATATTCGCAGAAGCCCCACGCCCTAATCGATTATGTATGATACTAGTGGGTAGAGCTCTCATGTATGTTTACACCATACAGCTCAATATCGTGTATTAAATGTAAATAAAAGCAGATGACACTATATGAGCATTTACATGATATTGGGATGTGGTTGCATACATGAGAGGAGAGCTCCCTACTCATTGCTTTTTGATGAGTGCAGTAGATATATTATATATGTAGGGTGGTCTTGAAAGAAGAAAGTTCCCATCATGATAATATTCTCTTTCACATAAAATCATGCCATGTCCATTTCACAGTAATTTATTTTGTCCCATAATATTAAGAAATTATACAGGTCAAGCCAGTTTTTGCACTACATTCATAGGTAAAATGTATACATACTTCACAAGTGGGTTACATTATACTGTACTTCTCAGAAGTTCTCAATTGTTGCATGTGTTGCCTGGTACATGTACAAAAGCACAAAATCCCATGCCAGGAAAATATAACCCTAAACCTATACTCCCCAACATATTGGAAAATAAGAAGTTCTGTAAGTGAAAATGGAAAATGCATTATAAAATGTACAATAATTCTACAGAACATTAGACAAAAGAGTCAGATAGGCACATTCTCTATCAATGTAAGATGTTGTGAGACACAAGATGGGCCTGATCAGTTTAATTATTACCATATTGACATTCTTCTCTTAAAATGTCTCATTTCTTATGTCATATGTCACTCTTCTCATCACAAAAGGTACTTTTTCCAATTGGGCTCAGTGAACTTCATGTTTCTCCCATTGATATTTTGAGACCTGTGGAAAATAAAACAAAGCACTGAAGTCTATAATATTAAGAATGTTATCAAGTGCGTTCTGTAGTTGGCAATGGGGGGGGGGGGGGGGTGACTGTCAAAGGTAAATGCAAATTGATTCTTTTCGCTTAATGATGTACAGTTAGTATCCTGGCTTGCAAATAGATTGTTGACTTTGAGTCTCTGAAGGCATCCAGGACTCAATTTCTACATACTGTATTATTTTAACAGTCTCTGTCAGTGCTCTATTAATTCCAACTTGTTTAGAGGGCAATTAGTTTCTGCTCACACCAGCTTGCTAGTGCATCAATCTTTTCTGAACATCATGTATAACAGCTAAACAGCCTATTCAAAACAGCAAAAGGAACTGCAGCAATAAATTACATTATTTTCCTAATGTCAAATTTATTGAGGCTAATCTTGCACTCTGAAAATATGCCTATGAAATAATACATACATGTACTGGTATTAAAAATGATATATTGTATTGTACAAAAACACTCCACTGTACAGCTAGTATGCCAGTAGCAAACATAAATAACTTAAATATGAAAACCATGATAATGAAAACCATGAAGGTCAGTTCACTATCTCAAATCAGAACATACAAAATAATTTTGAGCTGTATTCAGTAACCAATAAAAATATGCATTTGAAATGAAATTCATAGTCTTCAAAGACATTAATAATGTAAAACAAAGTATGTGTAGCTACATTTTACTTAATAGAAAATTATGAAATTTCTCAAAGACAAAAAAGTGTAAAACAAAGTATGGCAGCTTGCTTTTTAATAATTAAATAATTAAATAATTAAATCAATTATTAATAGAAAACCATGAAATTACACACTAAGGAAAGTGTAATCCAGTTGGAAAAGACAATAGTTGTGTAATGGTGTCACGAGTGCACTGTACCATACATTTTCTTTGTGTTCTACTTATTGGAGGATGTTTGCAAAATTCGTGAAGTGAACATATACTGTACAATTACATGCAGGTAAAAATAATTGACAGCAAACAATCAATTCAACAAGAAAAAAACAACATGAAGTCATGAATTCAGTAAAAAATGTAGCACCATACGTATTTTGTCTTTTGTGCAGGTACAGCACTTCTTCCTGTTCAATAAACTTGATAGGTTTTCAACAGACAATTTAAACAAAGAAGGAAATATTAACAAATCCAATATTACATTTAGCAAGTGAATCAGGTGTGAAAATTTAAAATGGTTCGCAGTTCCTCACATGAAAAACAAACATAATGAAAGAACAACAAAGCAAAGAAAACTACTGTATTTCCCATAAGCATTTGTTGCCCAGGTACAAAGGAAGAAAAGGAAGTGTTTTATTTCTTACCTGCTCCTTGTTTCCTGGTGATAAGAATCGGTAAATCACTCACATTGGCTGGGAGACTGCTGAGAAATTTCTGCAGATCTTGTCACCCGAGAATAAACGCACGAAGTCTTTCTGTTTCGCTTACAGCTGGTGCAGGTATAGTTCGGGTCAGTCATACTTTCGTTGGCAACAAGTGGCGATGTTTCCTTGCACACCTTACAGTGAAGGTTTTCTTCGTAGCGGTGGAAGGCTGCAAGTTCCTCTTGTGCCCACTGCCAGCCGGTGTCCTAGCGGATTTTATCCCCCCGGATAGAATCCGCTAGCGGATTCAGTCCCCTGCGAATAATTGTTTTAGTATATACCACACAAGTTTAATAGCCAATCCCAAATAGCTATTTTATTTCAAACAAAAGTGGGCAAAAACTGGGTTCGCGCGCCATTTTGTTTTACCGGAAGCCGCCGGGAGGTGAATAGTACTTGATATTCCGAGATTGAGGAGCCAATCAGAGCGCGCAAAAAGCACTATTCACTTGTGTGGTATATACTAATATCCGCTAGCGGATTCTATCCCCCTCTCGCGGTCGGCCATAATAGTCGGCCACACAGGCATCAATTTATTTCACTATACACCCTTGTAAAGTTCCACTAAGATATCAGGAGATAGTTTAGCTACCCCCTCAGCAGAGTGGATCAATTGTTATTTTGTGCAGACGATTTTCATGCCTGTTTATCATATCTTTGCCTCACATAGAGACTTGAAACAAACACTTGTTTGAGGGCTTAAATCCCAAAGAATATATACCGCAAGGTCAGTTTTGTTGAAACGATAAACGAAAGGCTTCGATCCATTCGAAGTGTAGCCGCCTTTATAACAATAGGCGGTTTTAAAAAAACTTCAATTCAATTCAATTCAATTCAATTCAATTAAATTCAATTTGTTATAATGAAGCGTTGAAAACGTTTAATTAGTGGTTTGGATCCCGATTTGAAATCATAGTAAACGGTTCGATCCGTCAATGACTCTGGCTAAAAGGGCAGTCTTCTATCACGTTTCGCATTCCCGCGATCGAGAGCAATGACGGGGGTATAAAATATAATCCGGGGGGATAAAATCCGCGAGAGGAGATAAAATTCGCGGGGGGATAAAATCCGCTGTGACACCGGGTTGTCAGGTTTAGCCCATCCACGGCTATGCAGATATTGTTGCCTCTGGAAGCGCCGTTCTTCGACAAGAAACGAACGTTGCTCTCGGCGTAGATTGTTGGCCTCATTTTGAGCCTGAAGCCTGCGGGCCCTTTGGGTATTCGTTTTATTGTGGCGTCGGGAAGCAGCTCCGCGTTGTCGTTCGGCTTTCACGCGCTGTTTTTTTTTTTGCCTGAGTTGTTTCTTGGGCCCGCTTCTGCCTATGATGCTCCCGATCAGTTCCTGGGTTGTCTCCTGAGCTCATTTCTGCTGATAATGCTCTCGGTCATACCGTTGTTTCGCTTTTTTGGCAGCGACAGCACTGTCTGTTTACCGTCTGCGCTCGAGACGAATACACCGCTCCTGGCTTGTCTCACGAATTCGTCTTAGTCTCGCTTGTTCTCTTTGTTTTTGAAGACAAACTTGTTTCTTCTCTAGAGAGTGTTCGGTTTGATTCTTTGCTTGGTTCATACTTGCCGTACTTACTTCTTCAGCAACAGTACAGTGTAACTCCTTCAACCTTCCATAGTGTCCGTTGCTTCGCAACGGACCAGCAGAACACCACGTGACCTACCCAGCAGACACCGCGGTGCGGGAAGGTCGCGCACGAGAAAAGAGATCGCAGAGGAAAGAGCCTGGGAACGAGGTTAGAGTGTTTACCCAGGTTCCGAGTTTCTACCCAGCAGACCCCGCTGCGCGGGGACGCGATTCTCTTCCGATGTTTTTACCAACAAACCCCGCTCCGCGGGGAGGTCGCCCGTGAACGACAAATATTCAAAAACGACATGGTGTTCAGATTAGTACCCACGCAGGGCGTGGAAATTATACAAAATCTTGTTGGCAGAGATAATTGACATTTTACCAACGACCATTTTATATTTGAATTCTGTGTAAATTATGTTACCAAATACTTTGTATGAATCTGGAAACAGTTCTAATCACGAAGAGAAAGAAATAACATTGAATTACTCCTTTGACGTCACGTCATTACCATATTCGAAATATAAACCTCTACTAGAAATACGATAATCGCAGATATCCCCTCGCTCAGTAGTGGGTTTTCGGAAAGCGGGATTCTTGTTTATTTTCCGTTCGGAGATTATTTAAATTTTTTTTTGCAAACCACGGCTGTGTAGCGACGTCACCAGTCGGCCGCTAAAAATAATCTTTGTCACACGGCAGTCTGGTTTAGTTCAGACAACGTGCACAGTCTGCAATTTTCGTAGACACCAGCTGAACTTCAAAATTCGCTGAGAAAACATTTACACGCAACTAAAGAATACTCCCGAGGCTTGAAAGCCAAGCAAAGTCGATCTTGGACACCGAAATTTTTATGAATTTCAAGAAAAGCCGCGATTTCTCCAGCCAATGCTTTATCCTAACCACATACGTGTATGTTTGTTTTTTGTGTGTGTGTGTGTGTGTGTGTGTGTGTGTGTGTGTGTGCCAAATTTAGAACCGTCAAAGCGATTCGCTTGTTTACACGCTTTCGAAGTCTCGGAATCGTGTGAATTTTGGCAGGGATTCAATTTTGAACACAACAACTTTTCAAACTGCGTTTGACGATTTTAAAATCTTTGACAGAAAAAAAAAAACCCAAGTCACTAAATAATACAAGGTCCAATTTTATTGAGCGAGCAAACCCGATCACTAAATAATACAAAGTCCGATTGTGTTGAGCGAGTATCTTACGGGGGTCCCGCTAGTAGACATATTGTTTAATTTGGAAAGCAATGGCCGGATATTTTCTACTTTAATAGCCTTCAAAAAGCAGAAGCATTTTAACCCGGTTACATTTTATCCTTGAATACAGTGTGCCAACAAACGCGGCGACAAAACTTCACAGACTGTCAGACTGTCAATGAAATTATGCAAACATGTCAGGAATCGGATGACATAATCTTGCACGAAGGCACTCTGAAATAGCTTTGAAAACCAGTGAAAAGATAACAGTATAATCCTACTTGGCCTTCATCACAGTTCCCGGGGCATCAAACGACAAAATATACGGCAATTGTTGAAATACCATAATGATAACACAACCGTCGTTTAACAAAAGTGTATTGTACGTTAATTGATGTAAATTTTCAAAACTCACCGGTTCCTGAAAGCCATAGCTTTAGCTCTTTTCCAGCAAAGGAAACAAAACCCAAAACACTACTGTTTACGTCTTCAATGATTTCAAAATACACTGTATAGAGCAGTCCTTATACAGTACGAAAATTCCACTTTCCATTGTATTGTGTTGTCATCTTGTCAAACTTAGATTCTGAAAACTGCATTCCTGTTATTGCGAAAGGTGAAATTTGCCACGGTGATTGTTCGATTTCCACCGACTGTATTTTGCTATTCCTTTCTGAAGAAGTGTCTGCGTTTTAACACAATACTGGCGTCTGGGATTGTGTTCAGGTCGGCCAGTTGGGCCTTAAAGAATCCGTTTTACGTCTAGTAGAGCTTGCCTCCCATGCACTGGCAAAATATCCGGGCAATTTACAGCCGTCCGTCGAACTGCTTGGCCTTGTATCTGCATCTTCTTGTACAAAATCACTTCAGTTCGTACTCTACCGCATGTCACCAAGAAAATGGCGGTTTACAGTTAAGCTGCCGATGTAACCTCGCCTGCTGTGGTCGCTCGACGCGGAGGGCCTTGGGACGAGGTCGTATCGCACACACAAACACACAAACACACAAACACACAAACACACGAACATTAGATTTCGAGATGGCGACACGCTTGGAGTCACCGATAAGGCGATAATACTACTGCATTAGCGTCGTGAATATTTCCCTCACTTCGTTCGGGGATAACTTATAGGCGCAATGTTGAAACACAGAAATAATCTAATAGTCAACTATTTACTTTATGTAGAATCGATTGTGAAGATATCATTTTTGGGCTTATGTGCACTTTAGGACGCTCGATAAAAGTTGCTCTAAAACATGTAGTTTTTACGGTACGGCCCCAAAATGCTGGACACGTATTCAGTTGGAAGGATGCGATACACCATAGGAGTTGGAGAACGAAGGTGGCGGATAGCTATGCCAAAGGTACGTGTATTTACCGATTTTCGTAATGTTAGTTCCTGAACGCGCAATCTGTAATAATTTTGTTTCACTCTTTTGTGGCAGAACATAGTTTGATGCTTGCTAGAGTGAAGGCTTCGAAGTTTTCTACATGTTGTGTAAATTGTTAGTCTGGTTCTACTCCTACGGCCGAATATGAATTCCCGTGTTAAATTGATGCAGACCGTGAAGTTCCCATGAAGTAGTCGTTCGCGGAGATGTTAATTACTTTTAAACACAAAGATAGTACGTTGGAATAGCGTGGCACAGACAATCATGTCCACGGTTTCGGCCCAAGTCCCGGCCTTTCAGCTCTCCTTGAGATGATCCGATACTGAAGCAGAGTTGAGTAGAGATCGAAGAGGTTCGAACGCACCTGAGAACTTTTGAGTACCTCGATCGTTGACCATTTCTCTAAGATGGAAATGATTCTTGTCTGTACTCCCATCCTTCCAACGGGAAGTGGCCCGGTAAAAGTAATTATCATCTCCGCGAACGACTACTTCATGGGAACTTCACGGTCTGCCATCAATTTAACACGGGAATTCATATCCCGTTGGAGTAGAACCAGACTGACAATTCACACAAGCTGTAGGAAACTTCGAAGCCTTCAAACTATGTTCTGTCACAAAGGAGTGAAACAAGTTTAAAACAGATTGCGCGGTCAGGAAGTAACATTACGAAATCGGTAAATACGTACTTTAGGCGTAACTATCCGCCCTTCCGTTCTCCAACACTCCTACGGTGTATCGGATCCTTCGAACTGAACACGTCCAATATTTTGGGGGTCGTACCGTAAAAATTATCTGTTTTGGAACGACTTTTATCGTGCGTACTCTGCCAGTTTGTTAGTTTGTCCCTTGGCGATCCCAGAACCCAGTTTGCGTTTTATGGAATAAATGGGAGGGACTGGGAACCGGCAGCTCGCTCGGATTAGTACTTGAATGAATAGGTGGCCTCAATACCCGAATCGAATATTCCTTTTTTAGTATTCAATGTTTCTTTGTGCGACCAAACCTTCTTTTCTTGTCATTTTTCGAAGTGCATATCAATCTCGAAGAGCATCTTGGACATCGTCCATTAACTTCATAGAACAGTTAACGACATAGGAAATTACAACCTCGTTCCCAGGCTCTTTCATCTCCCGGCCCCCGCCCCCGAAGAAAGACCCTGGTTCAGGATGGTCACGTGTCGGCCAGAATCTGGCCGGTTGCAAAAAAGGAAACCAAGGAAGGGGCCGTTAAGTCGAAAATTTACTTTACTTTGTCTACTGGGGAAGGACAAATTTTGGATATAAAAATTTAACACCTCTAATGTGTGTCGCACACTGTGTGACCCCGAAAAAAGTTTACGCTGCGTCTGAACAACAAGTCAATTGTAGTTCTGTGGGAGACTCACCGCAAAAACGTACAGTATGCGGGAAACTGAGCCAATAAGGCACTTCTCGAAACAGCGGAAGAGTTTTACAGCAGCTCGTTGCCACAGAGCGAAGGTTTGCTGCATTTAATCTGCAGACTATGTGAAAGACGCCTCGACAACTTCAGAGCTTTCAAGAAGGTAATTTCGAGAGACAAAGCTCCTTCGAAAGGGTGAAAAGATGCATTTAAGTTTCACCATCTGCGCCCCGAACGCTGAAATGATCGAAGGCAAGTTACGCAAATGAAGCCGCGGAAGCTCCGGCCGTGCGAAGTGCACTGAATGGTGCTTTTAGCATCATTAAACAATAAAACTAATCACAGAAGACAAAAGAAGCACGTGAATATCTGAAATTGACACGTTCTCGGGATCGCCGTGCTCTCGCGTGCGACTTTAAATGTTTCTTTTTTACGTCGGTGTCAGGACGTGGACGTCGTTCTTCTTAATAGGAAACGATGAAATCAATAGAACCTCGACAAAAACGGAACAAATTGAGCAACATAAGAATAGGCAAAGTTACAAAGACATAGGGAAAACAGAGACACTTTTTGGTTCCTCGCGTTGCCGTCGCCGTCCTAGGTTTCTTAAACTCCCTAAATTAACGATAGCGAAATGAAGCTTGCCAAAAAGCGTGGCTGATTTGTGTCATTTGTGCCAGCCTCGTTTTGATTTTGACAAACGCACAGCGCGACAAATTTCTTTGACAGGGGGACCCCTCCCAACGAATTATCTTTGTGAGCAAGGCACGTGACCAGCCTGAACCAGGGTCTTTCTTCGGGGGCGGGGCCGGGAGACGAAAGAGCCTGGGAACGAGGTTGAGGAAATTACAACAAAACTCTTCTGAATCGGCTGGCTGTCACCTTCGTACTCCAAACCCGCCTGTGTTTGTACTCATAGAACTTCAGTGACTTAATTTTGGTGGTCTTTAACTACACTAAGCGGCACACCGATTCTAAATTTAAGGGAGTACTCCTCCCCCCCGCCCCCTTCCGGGACTTCGGTCGACTACTACTATCAACCAGAGCCCAGGCAAAGAGACTGTCAGATTCATGGCACTCAGATACACCACGAGACAGCGATTTGACAGTTGAGCGAGTTGTAAAGTTGCAGAAGCTAAAGAGGTATGTGTCTTGTGCAACACGCGTGAGATGAATGCATGACGAGCTTCAATCTTTCGCCCTCCTGCTGTATCTAACATTAAAGATGCCAAAATTCTCAGCAGGATCCGATATTTGAGCGCGTTCACTTCAGCAAGACGTGGATGTTTTGGGATGATGAAAGCGTCCCTCCTACGGACTACTTTACTCCGCAAGCGTAACCGCGTAACCGCGGCCATAGTTTTTCAAATGTTTCCGCGGTGAATAATTCGAAAACATTTCGCTCACATTTCGGAATAAATACGCTAAAGTTTCCTCTCCAAAAGCTTGGGCGAGCCGCCTGAAAGCTCTGGGAGAGGAAAACCAGGCCGAAATCGAAAGCATTTCGGAATCAAGCCACAGTTTCCTCTTCAAAATCTGTCGAATGTCGACCGCCAAGCGAGTTAATTGTTCGGTTTTTAGATGTTAATAAAAACATCGGATTTGCGTACAGGGCCACTTGGAAGTGAATCCACGGACTATCAGTGCGATATATTTTTTCATAATGCCTTTAACACAGAAATTAAGCCTTAAACAACACCGGACAGAGATGTGAATTTAATGGCTGGCTGTCCGCTGGAAGCTTCAACCGTCATGCATATAACTAGCCCCGCCTCCGAACTGATATAAATCTTGTCAAACAAATAGAAATCCTGTGGGTGTTACTAAAACGCGAAACAGCGAAACAACGAAACAACGAAACAACGAAACAGCTAATTATTAACTAAAATTAACGGTAATAACTAATACCGAGATTAATACAGGGAAACAACTAAAATTTACTGCCATAGCTAATACCTATATATGAAGGATGATTATTGAACCTATTGCTCAAATAAACTAGACTGGCCTTGCCAGTGAGCTCGCGGCGTGAGTTGGG
This sequence comes from Plumapathes pennacea, assembly GCA_964036295.1. NCBI lineage: Eukaryota > Metazoa > Cnidaria > Anthozoa > Antipatharia > Myriopathidae > Plumapathes > Plumapathes pennacea. Next base: position 9,409,570 of record OZ038469.1, on the reverse strand, counting down.
TCGAGACCAGAATATAAAATGGAAAGTAGGGGACAAGAGCGGAACTCCCAAGAGAGACTTCCAATTTCTCACCATAAAAATATCACACAGTATAGAGAACTTGGCTTTTGACACCTTGCTCTTTTGACACCTTGATTAAACTAAAAATTATTATTACAACACTCATACACTTGCTTCTTAAAGGTTGAGCGACCCTGCATCTTGAGAATGCGTGACATATCTTTTTATGCACAATCGATTATGACAGTTTAACCTTGACTCATATTTCTAATCAGAGGCCACGATTAATCCAGCCTTCGCTTCACTACTTAAGTGTTTTCTTTTCTTAACTCAATACGTTTCTTCTATCAGGCCTTCGAGTATTCGTGCTCTGTAACAAATATAAAGTTGAAAGCGAGGAATGTCACACGAGAGATGTTTGCAATATTATTGCGCTTTTGTTCACAGTGTGTTCAGTCCATTTGTGACTGCAAACTCAATCCTCAGAATTATTTCGGTGTATTTTTCATTTCTGGTATTTAATGAACATTGCGAAACAAAGACTACATGATCGAATGAAAGAAACACTTCAACAGGCAATGTACGATACGCAGAAGAATTTTATGAGGCAACAGATGTCATGTACAGAGTAAAGCATAAAGCGTCATTGTTTTACGGCTAAAGCTCACCGTAGCTTTGGTTTCTGCTTTCGCCCTGTTATCTTCCCAAAAGTATTTCGTGTCGCCACAGAAAGTTTCGTCGGGACTAAATATTTATCGGCAACAGCGGTACCATCAAATATTTGTTTACGGCTATTCTCAAAGCTTCCGCGGTGAACGCGAGCCAAAATCGTTCCCAAAAATCCAGTTTATCCGTGCATATTCCACAGAGCCAAATGGTGTTGAGTTTGGATGGGATGCAGTTAACTTTTGCACACAAGTAACGAGCAATTCACTGGCCACATCTCGAGTTGTTTAGCAAAGTCAATTACGTCATCGCCCAGCACGTGATAATATGAACCAATCACCGTGTGCTGATTCTCGACCCACAAAAAGGAAAAAAAAATAAAATAAAAATGCCCATTTTTAAGCTCTCGTGGGCCCCAGGCCCCCGCGAGCAACAAGCCCGTTGTCATGTTGCGTCAAGTTGGCATCAATCTGTCTTTGAGCACCGGTATTTTCGGTATTTGCGGAGTGTTGTAACGCACTTTTTTTTTTAAGTAACAGCATCAAAGAAGATTTCTAATCACACACACTGAATACTCTAATGGTAAAATAGCTTAAACTTTTGACGAACACTAGAATGAAGGGACTATATTTAATTGAGTCATTTCCAAGTGGAATCATACCATCACGCCCCACAGTGACACTATCTGAAAAACAGAGTTTAATTATCACCAACGGTTGCGGTTCCGTGGGCGAGTGGTTTCCGTACGCCGTGAAGAATGTTCAAATCCCTTAGTTTCACGACAAGATCCCAGATGGATTTGACTCGTCATACAACAATACCTAATTAATTTTGCATCAGATTTCTGTGTGACTCATTCAGGGTTCCTAACACAAATGGTGGAATGAAAACTAAACTTGAAATAAATAGAGGTTGTTTTTGACGGACGCATTGAACTCGGAAATGAAAATAAACGTTGCCAGGTTTTAAGTTTGGTATGTAGTCTCCTGTCGAGTTTCTGACCGTTTCGGGCATTTTTTATTTTTTTCGTTATGCATTGCCTTGCTGAAGAGGTGACAAATAAGACAATTAGGCAAAAAACAGCAAGCAGGGTTGCATTGTGTGTATTCTGTTCTTTGAAGAATGAATGCGTTACAACACTCCGGAAATACCAGAAATACCAGAACTCAAAGACAGATGACAACGGGCTTGTTTATTTGACCAATAGGTTCAATAATCATCCTTCATATATAGGTATTAGTTATTGTAGTAAATTTTAGTTAAGAATTCGTTGTTTCCCCCGTAATAATCTCGGTATTAGTTATTACGTTAATTTTAGTTAATAATTAGCTGTTTCGCTGTTTCGTTGTTTCGTTGTTTCGCTGTTTCGCGTTTTAGTAACACCCTGACAAAAGGCAGTATGAAAATTTAAATATGCATCAAAGTTATGATTATTCAGATTTTCCAGATAGTTATTATACTTGTTTCTTGTCACTCAACGCATAACAAGATGCTACATAAGATTTCGAGGTGTCAATTATCTTTTGTCCTTGTTTTGTATAAACCTGACCTTGTATGGTGCTCGTTTGCGGTCGTGATTAAAGCAATTAGGAATTAACAAATAAAGCAATTAGGGAAGAAACGATCGATCAAACAAAACGTATTTGGGGTTATTTTGATAGATTTAGCGTTTAGTTTTTGAGGTCTTGGTCTTAGTTTTCGAGGTCTTAGTTTTCGAGATTGTCAAGGAAGCAGAGAAATTGCGTAACAGCCCTCGGGAAACAAAAGTTGTACCGTACGACATCGTGGTTCTCGCGTATAGGGAGCCCACATTGGATATTCTAACGAAAAATGGTCCGAAAACTCGATGATATACCATAGGCTTGTGTCCAATCCTGCGCGGGAAGGCGCGGGAAGGCGCGAAATTAACGCCTTTGTTATGATATTTTGCGAAACTCCGTTCGCCCACGAACGGAGTTGCTGATTGGCGCGGCATGGTCGAACATCACTAACACTTGTCAATCAAAAGGATGGCCGGATATCAAATGGCAACTCATAATCATGGTCAATCTTTACTTCGAAAGCGCTCTAAACGATGTTTTGTTTGACCTCGCTGAAATCGGATTTGTGTGGTCTTTACGAAGAGAGCAACAAGCTATCAGAAAGAAACCTTCGTGTGCTCTCGTCGTTTGTCCTCTCAAAAGTATAGTGCAAGACCAAATTTCAGAGGCCGTGTCGACAGGACATAGAGCCTATATAGCCTATAGAGCCTATAGAACCTATAGAGCCTATAGAGCCTATAGAGCCTATAGAGCCTATAGAACCTATAGAGCCCATAGAACCTATAGAGCCTATAGAACCTATAGAACCTATAGAGCCTATAGAACCTATAGAGCATATAGAACCTATAGAACCTATAGAGCATATAGAACCTATAAAACCTATAGAACCTATAGAGCCTATAGAGCCTATAGAGCCTATAGAGCCTATAGAACCTATAGAACCTATAGAGCCTATAGAACCTATAAAACCTATAGAGCCTATAGAGCCTATAGAACCTATAGAGCATATAGAACCTATAGAACCTATAGAGCATATAGAACCTATAAAACCTGTAGAGCCTATAGAACCTATAGAGCCTATAGAGCCTATAGAGCCTATAGAACCTATAGAGCCTATAGAACCTATAGAGCCTATATAGCCTCTATAGGTTCTATAGGCTCTATAGGCTCTATATGCTCTATAGGCTCTATCGGCTCTATAGGCTCTATAGGCTCTATAGGTTCTATAGGCTCTATAGGTTCTATAGGCTCTATAGGTTCTATAGGTTCTATAGGTTCTATATGCTCTATAGGTTCTATATGCTCTATAGGTTCTATAGGCTCTATAGGCTCTATAGGTTCTAGAGGTTCTATAGGTTCTATATGTTCTATAGGTTCTATATGGACACACAGGGACTCTGTAGTTACATATAGATACTTAGGGACACACAGGGACACACCCAATATTCAGGACTGCTTACACTTATAAAGAGCATCCTTTGATTTTTCTGGCGTGCCAATGTTTACAGCTGATCTTCGGCTTACAAACTCGTTTCAAACAAGTTGTGTAAAGGCCTGTGCAAACGAACGCAACATGTTGGCACAACATCGCCCAACATTGTTGGTTGAATGTTGTGCGATGTTGGTCGAGGGTGTTCAAACGATTGCAACATGTTGGGCAATGTTGCGTGAAACTAATCCGAAAGGGGATCTGGGATTGATATTAACCCAAATGCTTTTGCAAAACCGTATGCGTCTATAATATAGCGGCCGATCAACACATAAATGCATCTTAATTACTGCCCTTCTGGAAGAGTTCAATCAAACTAAAACGCTCAAGTGTGCACGTAGAGGTTGCGGCACTCATTTTTGAAAACAGACTCTCTCTTCGAGCATATGGATTTGCTCGTCAACTTCCTGCTCCGACCACTTTATCCTTATTTGCGGCTAAAACGGCCTTCAACGAGCACTTCACTTTCCGCCATCTTGTTTGAAACAATTAAGTCCCCATGTTATATCTACCGATACGTCGGCCGACAGTCGGTCAATGTGTCGGCCGACGTATCGGCCGACTGTAGACCGACTGTTGGCCGACACTGTATCGACCGACGTGTCGGCCGACCGTCGGCCGGTTTAGCCACCGACAATCGACCGACTGTCGGCCGACTGTCGGCCGACGGCAGCTAAAGTACACATGATCCAAGAAATGTTGGCAGGTGTTGGGCGCAAAGTTTGAATGATTTCAAACTTCACACAACATGTGCCAACATCATGCAACATCGCCCAACATGGTGTACAAACGATCGCAACATGTTGTGCCCAACAATGTTGGGCGATGTTGTGCCAACATGTTGCGTTCGTTTGCACAGGCCTTAAGTTACGAAACCTTCGGCCACAAGGGTTGTACACGCGTTAACAGCTTGGCAAAGATCAGCGAGAATAACTACCCGACAATCTCTTCTGTTTAAAAGCTTAAAAAGGTTTTCCGAAGAAAGATAGCTTTGTTTCCCGGGTTCAAAAATGTTCCCAATTTTGACTCACAGTCTACAAATTTCGCTAGCATTTCGGTTTTCCGACATTCCGACATTGAATCTAAAAAAACACGTTGTTCTGATTGGTTTATTTTGACAGGTGAGATGTTAACGTAAGCGTGACTAATTCAAGGCGTTCGTCAAAATAAGAGACCTTGTCGGCAGGTGTTCCCTCCCCTCCGCAGCTTTTTCCTCGCCCCAATCCCACTCCGAACGAATTTTACCAGAAAACGAACCGGAACGCCTGCATTGCAGGCTAGAACAAGCACCCTAACCTATTTCTATAATTTCTTTCTTTCATGTAATGTAATTGGTCAGTAATTATTATGCAAAGTTTCAAAACAGTCACCGCAACTTCATTTTCAATGGAATCACCTTAAGGCGTTATTCCAGAGGCTTTATGAACTACATTGTTATGCTGCTATTTTTATGTGATGCGTGAGAACCTTTTAGCCCTGTCAAACAGTCACAACATTTGTCTCAACATTCTCTCAACATTGTTAAGAGCCGGTGTTGAGGCCGTTTGACCCCACCTCTCAACATTGTTGAGACATGTAAGAAGAGTTTGGGTTTTGTTTAAACTTTGCCACATCATCGTCTCAACTTTTCTTTTGTTCTAGAAATTTTGAGGCCGTTTGACACGGCACCTCTGATTGGACCAAGTAAAAGTGTAAAGCACGCAAACCCAAACAACAACGCAAAACAAGACCGAAGACATTGATGCTGGTTGCTTGAAGTTTCGGTAAGTAACTTAAGAGTCAGGACCAACAAACTTACGATGGTACATCAAATCATATTTGTAACTGTCATGCAAAAACGAAGAAGCGCGCCAGCACTAGTATTAAATCAGAAACAACAAATGTCCACATAGTAAAGTTCGAAATGATTCTGACACTGCTTGATCACTTCCGTATTTCTCTGCGAATTAAAGACTGAGGCTCTGTCACGGGCTGTGACCCGTGGTACTCTCAGCTTGCCAAAACTTGAAAACGTAAGGCTAACGTTTTTAAGTTTGATTAATGGCGGATGAAGCAAAGCACAACAAAGTGCAAATTACGTCTTAAAAATGAGATACATTATCAGGAAGGAAAAGCAAAGTTCATTCGGTGAAAATCGAGCAGTCACCAAGACAAATTTCACCGGTTCTAAAATGTAATTGCCGAAATGTTTTGCGGTTGCATGAAGACTTCTGTCTGTTTTGAAATCATTGAAGACGGTAAGTTATGCTAGCCATATCCTTGGATTGAAACATGTTAAAGGAGTCCATAGTAACTCTGTAACAACATTTTATTGTAGTATTATTCCTTGCGAGTCAAGGTGCCGCTGATTAGCATAGTGTATTCTGTTTGATCTTGTGTAGCAGTTTATTTGTGAATTTATCTGGCTGACTAGCACCTGTTCGTCGGTCCATCTATTTTTCTATTTCTATCTAATGTATCTATTCATACCCGTGGTCAGTCAATAGGGCCTCAAATCTTGCTAAAAGGTAGCCTACCTGCCTTTGTAGTAAAGTGCTACCTACATGTTTGCTACACTTTATTGTCGACTTTTTTCTATTATTCCTCGTTGACATATTTCAATACTCTGCAAACAGAATGAAGAGTAAGTCGAATGACGAAGTGTTTGTTTAGTCGAAGTTCCATCAGAATTAAAGGCGGAAATTCCTAAGATTTTGCGAACTACATTATTATGCTGCTAATGTGATGCGTGGGAACCAAAATACAAACAACGGAAAATATGTGGTTTCTCTTGTACCTTTCATTGGATGCAAACACGCGTTCGAATGCAAAACGCCATCTCATAACTGCGTCCTGACGCGCGAGTCGGCCGCTGTGATCTGTTCTGGACAACGCATGAAATTTGAACACTTCTGAAACTTCACCCAAACCACAGGTTATAAGAGTTGACAGAATTTGCGGGTCCAGGTTTTAACGGCTATGTTTAAAACGAGGAACCGGGAACCCGGGAACGGGGAACCGGGAACCTGGAACCGGGAACGGGGAACCGGGAACGGGGAACTGGGAACGGGGAACCGGGAACCTGGGAACCGGGAACCGGGAATTGGGAACGGGGAACTGGGAACCGGAATCTGGAAAGGGGAACGCAAAAATTGGGAATTTAATCAGAACAAAATCAAATTACTGGATGTTTGAAGATTTTTTCTCGGTTTTCGCCTGATAAAGAAACCTATAATTTGTCTGATTTATCCGCAACAGTTGTTAATGAGTAAAATGGTTTAAAAACCCGTCCCCACAAGAAAAGAGAATATCTGGTGGCCAGCGTCATTGTTGCCAGCTGGCCAATCAGGTTAGATTTTCGCCTACTGACCAATCAGACCAAATCACGTGATTAATGAGTGCATTAGAAGCCAGTGACCGCTCATTACGCCTGTCTTTTGTTTCATCATCACGTGGTGCATGTTACTGTTGGCTGTTTAAGGTGGCTCCATAGGGTTTTCAGACGCAATTTCGCGTGGGCACCAAAATCCCAATGAAATAAAAACCCGACTTTCGTAATTCTTTGGAGGAAATCTGAATTTAACAGGAAATTCTAAAAACTCGGAATAAAAACAGTTTACGATGCGTTCACGGTTCTTCGAGTCACGAAGAAACCAAACTTGCAAGCCTTTCAATCAAACTAAGTACACGCCGGCTTTACTTGATCGCCGATGAATGTATATAACTCTACTGAATTAGTTTGAAAGTATTGTTTCTGCACATCCTTTCAGGCCAATAACTAAACAAGCAACACAACGATGAAGAAGTTCTACAATTCAGATTTTATTCTGTTTGACTTTGAAATGAACAGCCGTCACAAACGCGGCTCGAACGGTCATTTCGGCAATCATCAGTAAGTTGCAATGGACAAACCAGTACATTCGGCCTAGTCACAACACTGACAGCAATTCTTGGAAGTAAGCAAACTTAGACAGAAATTATTGGCGTTGTTATGAAGCTTTGCAAATCCTACTAACCTGCAGAGTTTGATCCCGTGTCAGTCTGTGGCATATTATCTCAGGTGAGCAGTCGCAAAACTAAATATTCACGAACTGTACTGAATAAGTATGAATGAACTTGATGGGGCACAACTGCCAATAAACTTGTTGGGAGCAAGTGGACTAGCATACGACGGCTTGAACTGACGACTTTCGAACGGTCTTCACGGCTTTGTATTGAAAAGGATTGAGTTGTTGAACAGCTATCACCCTCAAATTGTTCGAGACTTTGCCAACAGTAGTTCGCACAGCATAATTCGTGGCTGACATATCCAGTACGAGCTTCTCAAGACAGAAATTCAGGAATTGCATGGTGTTTCCTTTTAGCTTCGCACCAAGAAAACTTGCTGTACTTGGAGGCGTGCGATCGCCGCTTTTTCCTCGTGTTTACATCATGCACAACTTGTTTTCACGCGCAAGGACATTACGGCTAACGCATGCGCTCTTGTCGATCTTGTCGAGTCATTATTTTGCATTTGATGGCGCAATACGCACGTAAAATATCAAGTTTTTCTTTGCATTTTTCTCGAGTTTCCTTCGGTGAATCTGTCTTAAATTTTGCAGGCAAACGAAGGTTATATCCAGTTTTGTAATATTTGATTTTAATGGAAATTTATGGGGCAGAATTTTTTAATTGCAAAAAGCATAAATTGCCAATTAGCTCGGAATCCGCTCTAACCCCAACTTTTTTCACAGTTATGTTTACCTTATACAAATTTCTAAACATTCTGAAAGTTTCAGAAAAATTCACTGAAGAAAACTCGAGAAAATAGAGCAGAAAGTTTGAAAACGGGGTAGAAGACCTTTATTTCAAGGACGTATTGTTTCCATAGAAACCACACTAGAGTGACAAAAGTAAGACGTATACGCAACAGACCTTTCAAAGCATCTACCCTGCAAATTTGATCAAGAAAGAATGTAATGAAACGACAATATGACGGTTTTGGTGTCATAAACTAAATACAAGCAAGTGCATTGAAATACCCTATGGAGCCACCTTAAGCTTTCGATTAACAAATCTTATGGCTGTTGCAGTACAAAAATGCCATAGAAATTTTGTAATTTTCCGGTTTTGTTGTGGTTAACATTAATTTCAATTTGTGCTGCCTTGGCAAATCAGCAAAGTATTTCCTTTTCACTCATTGTTGAGCAACTGTAACCGGAAAATAAAACAGAAAAAGCATAAGTATTAGGTTTAGTATATTGCTGCAGGAGCACAAACAGAGGATAAGGCTAGAATTTAGCATAATCTGTACAATTGTAGGGCCCTATTGCATCTATTTGCTTTATTGCTTGTGGTAACACAAGCTTTAAAATCGAGCGTGTTTTTTTTTTTTTTTTTTTTCTGGGTTACGAATCAGAACACGGTGATTGGTTCGCATTATCACGTGATTTGCGATGACGTTATGCAATTGACTTTCCTCGCGAGCGACTTGAGATGTCGGCGATTGAAGCAAGAGACTGAATATTGAATTGTGTTAAAGTTAGCCTGTATCCCATCCGAACTGAACATCGGTTGGCTTTCTGGATGCACGGAAGCCATACTTTAAGAGCGATTTTGGCTTGCATTGTTTTTAAGCGTCGGAAGACTTAAAAATAGCCGTACACAAATGCTTGATGTGTTACCAGCGGGACCCCCGTAAAATACGAAGGGTTGTGTTTTGCAAATGCTCGATTATAGATACCGCTTCAACCAATGTATCTGTGTTCTGAGCAATATTTGTGTGAAAGAACATCGAATAAGTAGTAGAAGACGTGTCGAAACTTGATAAAACTTGAACTTTTCCCTGCGGGCAGAGCGTCTCCCTTTGTCGGAAACTCTGGGGCTTTGTGTAACGCGCGGCGTATACGAACAGTCGGCGTTTAACTTTGTTTTGCGTGAAGTAAAGGTTCTTTGTTTATTGTCTGAGGATACTGAATTACTAATAGGTTTGAGGCAAATATCACGCGAGATTAAGATACAAGATCTGTCAATGAAATGTCACGAGCATAATATCATAGGACGGGGAATCCCGAATCATCAGCTACTTAGCTTTCACTCACGCCGCTTTAACAAAAGCAGGAAAGACCGGCAGACGATTACATCGAGAATATTTGTCACTGAATACCTCGAAGTCTTCAAAAGCTCAAGGTTGATATCCGACTATCCGAGCCGTAATGTTCGCTCCACAAGCGTGATGCACGCCTTTGTTGTCACGGTATTCAAACGTCTGTAGCTTCCGATAGAGATTAATTTCGTATCGACCCAGAATTTTGCGTTAAAGCTTAATGCATAGCAGTCTTGAACATATTAGTGATCAGACTTGTACATGTAGGATGCGTAACGTCTGAGATGGCTTTTTCATACTAAGTAATTTCACCATGGGAAGTGTCATGTTTTAATGTGCTGCAGAGATAAGTCTAAAAGCTTTCAATTACAGGTACTTGAACATGATGCACACGCTGGGAAGATGAGATAAGGCTATTACGCTGTCTTACAGCTACTTAAGATGTCGGGTATTCCCCAGTCAATCCCATTACAAAATGACAACACAGTTCCTCCACAAAACATGTCAGCTTGAAAATTCAGTCATCAAGGTTGCCAGGTTGTATAGCAAGCGTCACACAAGTACTGTCACGTGCATCGGAAAGCAAGTTCAAAATGCTCCCGGCAAAAACGATCACTCAAGGCAAAGGCAAATCACTCATTGAAAATATTTCCGTATGAAACATCATACCCGGCATGAGCCGGGAGCTATGAAAACTGGGTTGTTGCAAACGAAGAATATTCCTACGGGGCCTTCGATAATTGTTTTCTCTCAATTATTATAATACACTTTTTCGTGAATATCTGTTTGACCGAAATTAGAAGAAAAGAGGGCAAGAAAAATAGAGGGAGCTCTTGGATCCGTCATGTGCAAAAACTGACTCGGCTATAATATCTTTTGCATATAAACACACGACAAAAGTTCCTCTCCCGGAACCCCGCGTGTCTCTATTCATTGTACTAATGACGTCACAAGCGCACTGGCCACGGGCCTGTCTTGTTTTTTAAAAATTCCATAGAATATTTGTAATTATCCGGTTTTGTTGTAGAGAAATTTCTCTGCAAGTGTGCTACCAATTATTCCATTTTAGTGGTAAACAACTGTAACCGGCGGATAAACAGACAAATCATAAATTTTCTTCATTAAGTGAAAACGATTCTTACAGAGGACAAGCGTTCAATAAAATTTTGTAATTTGCTTTGCTCCTAATTTCTGCGTTCCCTTTCCAATTCCAAGTTCCTGTTTCCCAGATTCCCAGATTCCTGGTTCCCGGTTTCCCGTTCCCAGATGCCGATTCCCGGTTCCCGGGTTCCCGGTTCCAGGTTTTAAACATAGCCCGTTTTAACTAATTTCATGCCAGTGCTAATTCAACCGGAAATCATGCAGCGAATTTCTGAAAGCCATGAAGCTCGTCATGATAGTTAAACAGATAGCATACGAACGGCTGGACAGCCCAGCAGCTGGGTATCTTTTAGTTCAAAACAAAGCCTTTCAGATACTTATAAAACCCATCAGGAAAAACAGAGGACATTAAACAGAGACCAATAATATCGAAGGTGAACCATAAAAATATCGAATACGGGCCGTCAGGACCTGTCCTACTGACCACCATTGACCTACTAACCCATGCCACTAGTGTCTCCTAAGGCCCATACATCAGGAAACCTTATTATTCAAGGCAACTACAATATGTCGTTTCATTACCCTTCGGTTCGGAGCGGGTCGTACATTAGTGACCCGATAACATTAATTATTGTTATACGTTCAATATGTCTGCATGAAGCTCTTGTGGTCTTATCAAAATTCGACCATGCACCAGCTGCTTGAATTCGACACAAGGGACACAAGAGACCAGAGCTAACAGGTACAGCAGGTGTAATTTGAATTTCATTCAAAAACCTATGATTTATCTCTATCTTACGGGTCTCACGGGTCCCAAACATTTCTTTATAATATTCTGTTGCGCAATAATCACCACAACCCTTGAACATCCCTATGTTTCCAAGCCAGTTACATTACAGTGAAACTTCGTAAACGGCTAGTCTGTGCGGTCGCTCGCTTACGACGGACACTGACCTAATAAAGGAGTGCCACTGTTTGCGGTTGAGTAACCTCGACCTTTACGGGGTGGCTAAAACGAGGAATGGCGAAAAATAGAAACCCAAATCCTAAAATGTAGAATGGGGGAACATACCTTCAGTCTAGCCTGCGAATACAGCCGCCTCATGTCGGGCAGCCCCTTCGAGCCCCAGCCGAGCTTTAAATATTTCTCTGCAATGAACTTAGAAAATTATAGTTCAGTGAATGTAGCGGCTGGAGAGGAGTGCGATTGGTACAGGTGGGGCGTTTTCAACTGAACATCTGAAGTCCTCCACGACTACTTCGGTTTGTAAAATAGTAGTTTATTGGGGTCGATGTAGATGTACGTAAAAGCTGTAATCAAACAATGGTGAAAACTAAAGCGTAAGATACGGACAAAATCTGTTGCGCACTTATATTACGTAACGAATTAATTTAATAAAAGGTAATGGACGAAAACAAAGCACACAAAAGGAATCGAACAAGAAGTCGGACAAATGTACTAAACAAAGATACATATCAAGTAATAATCCAAAACAAATGTAAATCAGTATCTAACCTCTTTCCCCGATTACAGGCGATTACGTCCTTTGAAACTATGGTCTCCTGTCTATTGTCAATTAAAACGAAAATTGAACTCTAATAAAGTATGACACGTGATCAATGAATGCGTTATTACGACACGTCCGGCACCGCCGAAAATACGTTATAACGTCACTTCCGTTAGTCGGTCAGTTGATTAATATTCGTCTCAACTCCTGCTTTCGCTTCTTTCACTGGCTTGGGCGGATGTTCTTCGGACAGCCAGCATCAGTAGACTCAGTTACACTTTAGCCGCCTTACTTTGAATGTACTAGTGTCTAACTGTGGCTTGGCGACGGTTGGCAGCCCCTCCCGGCACCCTCCGTTGATCTTTCAACAACTTGACCAGAACTGACTGACGCCGCCTTTTCGCCTCTCCTGGATTTTGGGATATTAATGTAGGCATATTCCGTATATCTGTTTTTTGTTTGTTTGTTTGTTTTGTCTTTTTTTTTTTTTTTTTTTTTTTTGCCATACTACAGTACGTGATAGTATTTTAAGTGTAACTTACGAAACCGCAACCGCAAAATATTCTAATGGCAATGGCAACCTCGTTCCCAGGGCCTTTTCCTTCCAAAACAAAGTAAAGGGTTCTGGGAACGAGGTTGCGCCATTCCGCTTTTCATTGCGTAGAAATATTGAAGCTCGACTGCTCGGTGTGTTGTTTAGGGCCATAAGAGTGAAGAAAAGGATGCATTATATACATGATACGTTGTATTTTATTTCCTCGGACATAGCTATGGGATGAATTGAAGAACCTAAACAAACAAAATATGGGATACATGATAAATGCTAACTCATCCATTTCGAACAATACCAATTTAGTACGACTACGGCGTTTGTCAAGAAACTAGAGAGAGCGCGAAGTGTAAATCTATTGTTTTCTGTATTCAGCAGGATCGGACATGCAGAACGAAGTTGCAAATCCACCAGAAGCTATGCAGGAGACCAAGCGGAAAAAGAAGAAGATTCTCGGGATGAGCTACATCATAGACGACAAACCTCCCTGGATTCTTTGTTTCGCTTTGGGATTTCAGGTACAGCGTGAGTGAGAGAAGTCCATGGGTGTTTCGTTCATTCAAAAATAGGAAATATTGAAACTTTAATTCACATGTGAATTCAAACATTCAATAACTATACTGTGGGTTGAATTTCAAATACGGATGAATATCTTTTTATCACGTCCGTAAATTGATTTCACGGGGTTGAACAATTTTTCGAACTTTGAATAATTCACCCATCGATTCGGTTCAAAACCCTACAAAATAAAAATGCACTGAAACACTCACCGGTTCCTGAAAGTCGTAGAAACTCAAGCAACTCTCAAAGCTGTTGTGCTGGGGTTGTACTCAGGTCGGCTCCAGTTGATGCCTTGAAAAAATCGGTTCATTCATTTTACGGCTGGCAAGCTTGCCTCCCATACAAGGGCACAATATCTGGGTCGTTTGCAGCGGTCGGTCGAAGGCCTTGTATCTGCATCTACCGCAATGAATCAAGCTTGAGAGCTTAGCTACCTCGCCTGGAGGTCGCCAGCCAAGCTGACAAACTGACGAACATTAGAATTTCATTAGCTTCTCGAAAAATTTGCTGCGCATACCCGGTGTATCGCAGAGCTCGGGGATTATATTTTGCGATCAATGGTGGAAACTTTTACCAAGAAATACACCAAACATTTACCAAGAAATACACACTGTATATTTTATTTGAACACTGTAAACTGTTCTTCCTATATATTTCAAAAAGAAGAAGAAACAGAAGGAAAACAACAACAACAACAACAACAACAACAACAACAGGAAAAGAAAAAAAGGAGATCGTGGCTCCAGCGCGCTAGTACAAATAAAATATCCCACACCTCGAGTGAAAGGATTGCATTTTTTCCCATAGCGTTTCTTACGTCATGAGCTGAATATCTACTGATTTTCCCATTCTTTCTGTCAGCACTATTTGACGATGTTAGGAGGAACTTTGGGGATTCCGTTCATCATAGGCCAGCCTATGTGTTTCCAAGACAACTACCTTGCCACAAGTGAAGTTCTGAGTACCATTTTCTTTATTTCCGGAATAGTAACTTTCCTGCAATCGACCTTCGGTGTCAGGTAAACAATTAGTATCCACCGATTGAAACCATGCAGCTTGTTTTAGCTTACATTGTCATGACATTTATTTAAAGTATACAAAAGCAGCATACATTACATTTGTAACTGATATGGTCGTGTTACTAAACACTACTTAAAATTAATTTCGCATCCCCCAAGATTCACACACAATTTTAAGTTCTTTATTCTATCTAAACTAATTTGTAATGTCATTCGTCTCCTTTACAGGCTTCCTATCGTCCAGGGTGGCACGTTTACTTTTATCGCTCCAACATTTGCGATCCTGTCGCTAGAGAAGTGGAAATGCCCCTCCTCTCAAGTGGAACTAGGAGGTAGATACAAGATATCAATAAATGTACCGAGTCATTTTTTAACTAATCTAGGATTTACTTGAAGTTTGATTTCAAAGATGTTCCCTTGCTCAAATCAGTTATTTATGATTACTACATGTAGGTAATACGCTTGTGTGGAAAAGACCAACAAACTGCATGATAGAAAAATCCAGCAATTTTCACTAAGTTTTACTAATTTTTCATTTCATTGATTTAAGACTACTTGAGGCGATTTAAGGCAACTTAAGGCAACTTCAGGACCCGGAGTAGGCCTCATGATTTTGTTGCAAAGCTAACTAATTATGAGCTGTTGTTTCAGTTTATAGCGGCATGATTATCAAGTTGCTTTGTTAGTGAAATCTTTATGTTTTCAGGCTAAAGATCAAAACGTTTAGATCTATTAATTCAGGATTCACTGGAGCTTTAATCAACTGTGCCCTGAATATTGTATATTATTAAGCCATTTTGAGATACAAGATTAGTGTAAATTGCACGAGTGTGACGATATGTCATTTTAGTGACATGAACTACTGTAGTTTAAAGCGAAGATTTGAATGACCATGCAACTGGTCGTTGTTTGTCTATCGATAACCAAATTTCTGTAACATGCCAACAAGAGTCAAGTGACTAAAGTATCTAGAATTGTTATGTTTACTTTCCCAACGCCCGTTATCCAGTGTCTCTATATAAATTATTCTTTTTTGAATTTTAGGTGGATTAAAACAAGTGCATATACAAAAAGCCGCCGAACTGCGCCCAAGAATAGTTGACTTTCCCGAGCTGCTAGTACAGTAACGATTTGTTTTTGATAAATGATCATCCTTTATATCCGCAGTGGCAAATGCAACGAATCTTACGAATGGTGGAGACAACAATGACATCTGGAAGTCTCGCATGAGAGAGGTTTGCCTCTTAATTTCTTCAGTATTTGGTGGAGGGAGTGGAAGAATACAAAAACTAATTAAGTACGTACATCTAAGGCGTTATATTTGTTTCAGGTCCAAGGCGCTATCATGGTGTCGTCGTTGTTCCAGATCGTGATCGGATTCACAGGGCTCATTGGGTTTCTTTTGCGTTTCATTGGTCCTCTGGCTGTCGCCCCGACGATCACGTTAATAGGCGTGGCTCTGTTCCACGTGGCAGCTGACCATGCAGGTAAAGGTGCAAAAATCAAAGCGCACAACTCTGAAACTGTTATAAAAGGTGCAACCAGTCAAATGAAAGTTCTTGACTTACGTTCTAGTTTTAGATTGGATTCCACAAAGCTTGCATTTTGAGTTAAATTAAGAAATTGCAGTGTTTTATCCGGTCTAAACCACGAACGATATAAAACATCTCCTCTTTCCTTGCTTTGATAATTACAAGTTATTACAGCCAATATAAGATTTCAGGTCCGTGATTTGTAGGTTTACAAAATATTAACCCAATTTCCTAATCGGAACGTATTTTATTGCACACTGTTATTTTTAGCGAGTGAAATCAACTCCAAAAATGGAGTTAAAAAAAAAAGGTACAGGACAACCCCTTTTTTGGAGTTATTTTAACTCTTGTATAATTTAACTCCATTTTTGGAGTTGTTTTCATGGAGTTGAATCTACTCCAAAAGTGGAGTTAATTATATCCCAAAAGTGGAGTAAGGAAAAAAGGTACAGGACACAGGGAGTACAAACAACATCTGTGGTGTAGAGTAGATTTGAGCTCCCGTGGAGTTACTTTGGAGTTAGTTTAGAGTTAGTTTAACTCCTTACTTTTTACTCCTAAAGAGGACTTGTTTACTATGTTTTACCCTCTTATAAAAGTAAACAGCCAGAATTCTACTTCATCCCTTTTAATGAACATAACCATACACGAAAAATATCACATATCAATTTCATTCTGTATTGAAATTAACATTTCCTCTGAGTAGCACCCAAACCGACGTACATGGAGAAACATGATAATATCCATCTACAAAAGGTTCAAATAGAGACTACACTGGCCGCTTTTTTATTTCGAACCTAAATATCGAATCTGTTCTTTGCCCCTTCGAATTCATCTTCCATCGCAATCCAGTGATCACTATATAACTCCAAATGCCTATTTATTTTCCTATCAAATTTCTTTTCATCATGCAAATTTATTATCACAATGCTACCAGAAAGCTAACCAGAAGTAAAGCAACTAGTAAAACAACTAAAGCAACCTTTTTGAGTCCCTGATCAATTCAAAATATTACCACAAATGCTGCAGAGTTTTGAGCTTGAATTACAGCTGTACAGGCAAGATAGAAAGATACTAGATTTAAAGACTTAAATGGCTTTAAAGTCATTATGTGGCATATCCATGAAGTTCAACTATAACATTCATTGACAGAAATGTGTTGATAGAAGTGGTGTGCCCTGTTATAGAACAATGTATCAAACTGGAACTGCATAACTCTCCTGTATTTACATATTGTGCATACATATATACACAGAATGAACACTCTCTGTTCAACACATTACAACTTTAGAGTCCTCCTGTCCAAAAGAGAACCCTGCAAACCAATATTTTGTTTGGAAAGAAATGGACCAAAGTTGTAATGCAACCTGAACTGAAAGTAAATGAACTACTGTGGACCTTCATTTTGAGTGATTACAAGTAAGTATATACACATTTGGAATTTGATACATTATTTTACTAAAGTACATGCCTCTTGCAAGATGAATATAATACAAGTACATTGCATATACTGTACCATGATTATTTTAAACCCATTAAGCCTCCAATACCTAAATTGCTGTTAAGGTTTTTTTATGATTCCCCTGCATAAATATATCGTGTGGATAAATATGCCTGCAATTCAAGCTCCAAAACAAATTGTAGCAAGACAATTTAATTTAATTGATCAAGGTCTCGAAATGGCTGTTCTAGTGGTTCTACTTCACCATGCATTGTTGTCTTGAAGATATAAGAGAATCTACCAATTTAGGGCCTCTTTATATGAGCCCGGATGACCGGGCTGGCTCAGTCAACTGGGCCAGCCCGGTCGTGTGTTCATATGGGAAATTTCAGCCCAGGTAACCAAGATAAAGTGTCCATGACGCAAAAGTTTTTGCCAATTCTTCCATCAATGCCAAATTAAGAAGCAAGTACGTTTCAGACTTGCACATTTAAAACATTTTCATCCCGGTTAACCGGATCTACTTTATGAGTCTATTTTAATCAGGTCATATGCCTATATTTTGTAATAGTTTCCTTACTACTTCACATTATTTTCTTCTGCAACACTGCTGTTTTGCTTTGTTCTACCAAAAGTGGTGTTTACATATCCCTGGATCAGTTGCTAATTTGTGGCTAAACATTGATCGTATCATTTTATAAAGTTATAAGCATCTACAGTTGCACTCAGCTTTGAAGTCCTTCTGGGAAAGTCTTCTTTTCCTGCATTTTGAGTTTTTCATATGCAAATTCATTTGAAGTGGTATAAATATAACAGATATTATTGTGCATGTTCACCACCCCAAATTTGAGAGTTCAGACACTTCAAGGTCCAAATTGTATCAGCCTAAATTATATCCAACTTTTCTGCAGATTCAAAAAGAGAAAACAGTCTGTTCTGTCTTGAAAATTCACAAACACATACATATTTGCTTATTATACTAGAACATTCAATTACACTTCTCAGAGTCACCAGCTAGCATTGAACATGGTTTTGAACGAACACATTTAAACAAATTTCTGAAGCTGTTTCCGACGGACCTACCCGGCACGGTTTTGCTTTACATACCAAGGTAAAGCAGTTCCAAAGAGCAGTATACGCGTCCTTCATCAAAACAAACAAATATGCATGCAACAAATCTCATTCATGACTGTTTTAGTTGAGGAGTACATGCATAGTGCAGTTTAGACAGTCCATTATAAACATCTGTATTCTAACCAAGATTCTAATACAAGAAACAAAGAGATAAGTTAACGTGCTAGTTGCTAGTTGCGATTTAAGTAAGATGATACATCGCTCAAAAGCGCACAAAATGGAAATTATTTATGACGTCACGATGTATTTGAACAATGGTTACCATGGAGACGTACGAAAAGCAAATACGACTTCAGTTCTTAGTAATCAAATACAACCAAATTGATAACAGAAAACATAGCTAACTGATAAAAAGTAGATAATCACATTAATTTCTTTTAATCAATTAAAATAATTTATTAACAACTTATTAATTATTCAGTTGGCTATGTCGCCTCGATCTCCTATTCTGATTTTTAGCCTAGTTTTAAATCCTCTATCGGTAATATGTTGCATTTCAGCATCAGTAGGATTTGCTCTGGGGTCCAGATACACAACATTGCTTTCCAGCGGTAAAATGTTAGATCTAGATCTTTTGCGCTTTGTACACGCTATGTTGATACAATATCTGAAGGTGGTGGAAACTGCCACTGACTGATTCGGAGGGCAGTACAGTCCCTTTACTGCTAAATGCAAGTCTCCCTTTTCTATTTTGTTGAAACATGGTGCCCCAGAACAGTGTGAAACTTTGGGACGGTCCTTCCTTGTGATTATCCATTCTTGTAGTTCACCATTTTGTGAATGTCGAGCAAAGGCCCTTGAGTGAGTATTTTCAACCCCTTCTGGCAACAATACATTTGTTGCTATATTTACCGGGGCATTTTTTTACAATCGCCTTGTGCAAATTCTTAGATAACGCTTAGCTCCCATTACAGATGGACAGTTGCCACCGCTCTACTTAGGTAATATTTCCATTTCCATTTGACTGTATTATTATTATTATTATTATTATTATTATTATTATTATTATTATTATTATTATTATTATTATTATTATTATTATTATTATCACAACTAGCAACTAGCTTGAAACCTTTGCTGAGAAACAAAAGCAATCTCATACTGTAGCTCACCTTTTATTAAACTGTCCGTTTGTTATATATGCCGTATGTTTTCCTCGATATCTTGATATGTTCTTCGCTTGTCCGGCTAGTACTCAACTTGAAGATGGTCCAGGAAACTTCTTTATCTTGTTTTCCATTATCTGAATCCTGTAGATGTTTACCGTGCTCTTAGAGGAATGAAAAGCGGCAAGCCGTGTACGTTATAACCGCGAAAGGCGAACGAATGAGGCTGAAACTCGCATAGTCTTGGTTAATTGAAGTGGAAAAGCTGCTGCAGTCGACCCAGTGTTGAGTTAAATGCAACCAAGTTTGTATAACTCAAAGTCTCAGGCACTGTACGAGTTGTAATTGGAAGAACAGCATCTGGGTATCTGCAAATTCGTACAACTTGAACTTCCATGTGTCGTAGGGGTTGGACTATGAAGAACCTAAACATTCAGACTTTTCCTTCGACATATTTGCGAAGTGAAGTTTTGCTTTGAGTCTAGCAAGTTTTCAGCACAACATTAGAGTCGCGTTACAGCGTCAGAATATTACAGCGAACCAAAACGCGCAACCTTCCGCCTGGGGTGGAGTGAAATTAGCTCTGAATTAACTCCAAACATTTAACTCCAAAATGGGAATATTATTAACTCCCCCTTAGTAAATTCTACTCCGCGGTAGAGTGAAATTAACTCCGAAATTAGAGTTAAAACTAGATATAATAAGGGATTACAGTGCGTTTGTGCTACTGAAGCGTGGGGTTGTTATAAAAGCATCGTTCGTATATGAAGTTGTATTTTGGTATTTTAGAAGTATAGCTTTTGCAGATGTTGTTTGCTAATATGCTATCAATATAATAACAAATGTTTATGTTGCATTCTACTTGGATTGCTCATTTGTTTTATAGTTATTGTTAAACTCCACTGACATGGCCATGGTTTTAATCATGGCAACGAAAAGGCGAAAGTTGTTGGCATTGTCATGTGAATGTTGCACTGCAATGCTACCAAGTAATGTTGAACGATCTCTTGGATAACAATTCAAGGTCTGTAAACTAAGAAAATAGAACGCTGGAAAACAGTACATTAATATGACAATGAATATGACAATGTTTATGTGCCATTCTACTCTGACCACCCACTAGACAAGGTAAGAAACTCGTATTGTTGAGCTTCATAGCTCAGCAAAATAAAATGATCCGCATTCGTGTCCAATCGCCAAAGGGAATACGGTGGCAAACTCTGAATGTAGAGAGAACTTGTATCTCCTGTGGAAAACAGCTGAGTTGACACATCACAGCTCTGGGAGGGTTGCAACGTCTGTTTCTTGACAAACACGGCACTACGCAGCTTTCTGATATTCTGATAAACAGCTTATTAGCTCATAGTTCCTATCGATAGTTCGAAAAAATCCACACAGTTTCATTTGCCTTGGCAAAAACACGAAAGATCCGATCCGTGACGCAGTGACAAAACACGACAGTGACGAAAGATCCGATCCGATCCGTGACGCAGTTGAAAATCGAATTCTTTTCACCTGAACAAGCGCTAGTTACCATACCACGAACGGTAGCTCCATGCTTTCGAGGTTAATTTCTGTCACTATGGTTACCAATTACTACACAAGATCGAGGCAATCTGACATTCCTGAGACCGTACCAAGATGGCACCCAAACCCTGAAATCGCCTGGCATCCAGACCGGAAATGACGCATTACTACACGAGATCGAGGCAATCTGACATTCCTGTCATTCCTGAGACCGTACCAAGATGGCGTCTGTATTTATAGTACGTATTCCATACATGGAGCAACCGGACGAGCAAATACCTGGCCCTGATGAGCAAGTACATTGCCCCAATGAGCAAATACGCAACCTTGAATAATAATTAGCCGTAAATACGTGGCGCACGAGCGAATTTGTGACATTGAATAATAATTAGCCGTAACTTTGCAACTGGATAAACAGTGTTTGGATTATAGTTTAAACTTAGATTTAAGGTTAGGGTTAGGGTTAGGTTTAGAGTTAGGGATAGGGTTAGGCCGTAATTTTCGTATATGTATATGTATTTCTCACTCGCATCAATTCAATTTACGGCTAATTATTATTCAAGGTTGCGTATTTGCTCATTGGGGCAATTTATTTGCTCATCAGGGTCAGGTATTTGGTCGTCCGGTTGTGCCTTATAAGGAATACGTACTATATATACCTATCGGATGGCGCCCAAACCCTGAAATCGCATGGCATCCAGACCGGAAATGACGCATTACTACGCGAGTTCGAGGCAACCTGACATTCCTAATCCCGTACCAAGATGGCGCCCAAAACCCTGAAATCGCATGGCATCCAGACCGGAAATGGCGCGTTAGACTGCGTTCTCCTTCGTCGAACGCAATAACTTCAACAAAATAACTCCACTCTTCGGGTTAAAACAACTCCCTCAAAATAACAGTCAGCATATATCAACTATTATTTACTAGTGGTTGTTAGTTTAGCATGCATTGTAAGTGAATGGGAGTAGGTAAATTGTTCAGTACAGTACACATTTTGTGGTAGTTTCACTTGACAATTTACACGATCGCTTTTCTCAATTAACAGGAAGTCACTGGGGAATTTCCATGATGTAAGTATAGCCATATGGACAGTCAATTTTATTGCTGTCGTTTATTTATTGGATTTGTTTGTTTGCTTGTTTGTTTGTTTATTACTAGAGACTAGGTCCAACATACCTCTGTCGTGTGTTCGTTGTTTCAGCCGGCAGGGATGAACATATACTAAAACTTTTCACGCTTCCAGGACAATTGCTCTGATAGCAATTTTCTCCCAGATTCTGCCCAGCATCAAAATTCCCGTACCGGGGTATGGGAAAGAACGAGGAATTTATAAGGGGCGCCTTCCACTGTTCCGTCTCTTTCCGGTGAGTTGATTAATTTTTAGAGCTATTTAAAGTTTGCAGGTATATTTTTCAATATCACAACCTGAATTATTTTTTAAGACACTTTTTTCACCCGATACGAAACATAAAAAGGAGCTAGTTCAATTAACAGTCGGTTATTACTTCAATAAAATGGGAATTTGACCACACTCAAAGTACATTTTCAGCAGACCTTTTTAAGCCCTTTTAAATGTGTCGCGCAACTGCCGTGCCGAGCTCAATTAATTTTTGTATAACTAGTTTAATTCCGACGCGGCAATAGCACCGCAAAGTTTTTACTAAACATCAAACTGAAGTCGCATGGCTGAAGTTGTAAAGAATACAATAAAAAGACAAAAAAAAAAAAAAAAAAAAAAAAAAATGACACTTCATTATAATTTATGCATTGAAGTTAGCAGGCCACGGTGCATGGTTTCAAATGTCATGCCACAGCCTTGCCCGAGCAACACAGCAGAGCTTGCTGAACTTAGGCCTGTTTCAAAATCTTTTGTTTTAGCCAATTTACATTGTATTCGACTCTTGTGAAGTTCGACCTTTGAAATAGGCCAACTTAGAGATCGAGCATTATTGGTTTCAAAAGTTATGCCACATCCAAATGAATTAAATTCTGCCAGGAAAAGGTTGGACGTTCAACTTAGGCTCGTTCTAGTAATCGTCGACGACACTGCCGCGAAGATATGTTTCATTTGCATATACATTTACTGCAGATCCAAAGAATGTCATAGTGACACTATTATCGTAACAATTTTAAATCGTTTCAGATTATCTTGGCCATCGTTATTTCCTGGATTGTTTGTGCTATCGTGACGGCGGCTGGGGGATTTCCCTCCGACCCAAAGAGTCCCGGATATAAAGCCAGGACTGACGCAAGAACAGCGGTGTTGCAGCAATCTGATTGGTTCAGGGTTCCCTATCCAGGTGAGGAGGTGAACCAACTTCGAATTTTCATATAAATGATGTTTTTTTCTTTTTGAGTGGTAGATCACTACACTACAGCATCCGAGAGTCTTTGGTGTGCGGCGATCTGCAATAGCCTAGAAAATTCCTCCATATAGGGCAGTTTCAAACGTCGAACTTCACAGTCATAAGTCGAATACAATGTAAATTAGCTGAAACAATAGATTTTGCTTAGTTGCATTGTATTCGACGCATGTGCATGAAGTTCGACTTTTGAACCCTTTTTTTCGGGCAATCATCAAGTGGTCTCATTGTGATTTGAACTGAGATTGTACAACAACGGTTTCTCGTGCTTCTTGTATTGTTTCAGTGCTTTTTCACCCGTCGGCCGTACGGCGCACCTTTCTTTATAACTTGAAACGGACCTAGCTACTTTGAACATTGCCACAACAAGTCGAATCGCGTGCAGTACTTTTCGCTACGACAGACAACTTTGTCAAGACTTCGGTCAAGTAATAAGGGTGCGTTCGATTGAGCGTATTCTGAAAAAGGAACAGCTAAAATGATCCAAAGTTTTGCTTGTTCTGGGGGGATTTTTTACGGGATTTTTTTCAAAACCTTTGCTGACATTTTGAATAACTTCCGATACATCTCGCCATAATTTAGCTCCAAAACAAAATATTTTATCAGTTAGTATCTCTTCCTATACCGGAATAGACCCGATCGAACGTGCCTTTATTCCACTAGTGTGAACTCAATTATTGTTTTCTCCACAACCAGCAGCCGCTCTCAAGTCTGCCCTCTCCTGACTATTTTTTCTATGTTATCCAGGTCAGTGGGGCATGCCTACAGTAAGCGCCTCGGCCGTGTTTGGGATGTTGGCCGGAGTGCTGGCCTCCATTATCGAGTCCGTGGGCGACTATTACGCATGCGCACGTCTCTCTGGAGCCCCAACGCCACCCAAGCACGCAGTGAATCGTGGGATTGGCATGGAAGGGATTGGTTGTCTGATAGCAGGTGCAGTTGGGAGTGGTAACGGTACGACGTCATACAGCGAGAACATTGGAGCTATCGGCATTACCAAGGTACCTAATCACAGCTAATCCTTGTTAAAGTCTGCTGAACGTCAATTTCATTGTTTTAATCACCGGCGGAAAAATTTTCACCCGCGCAATAGTAGAGCAGTTCACATTTCCCTCCGGTGTAAATTGGCCTCGCACTCAATGTTAAAGAATGCATAGAACACCTAGACCATTCATTATTGAGCTTGGGGAAGGGATTAAATTCTAATCGTCCAATGGTGCTAACACTTTCGTTGACTGTAGTGAATATGTATTTAATGTTTCCTTTTCCTATATTGAATCTTATGATGCATCCTACATAATGTCCTATTCCTATGTTGTAATGATTATGCCTTAACTGTAATAACGAGTGTTAAATCCGGTTCACTTATCCTATTTTCCCTCTACTTTTGTATTAATTTGTAACTCTGCCCGCCTCGATTAGCTTGTCTACCAGCGGTGCAGTGTTTTCTGTAATGTAATGTGAAAGGTGTGTAAAAGTGTAAAGTTTTGGTCAACGCCGATGTCGTGCTGAAACGTAGAATATCAAAGTAAGGTTGATTTGCTTTATGCTGTTAGATCACGGGTCGTGGGGTTTTTAGTGATTGCTCGAGTAAGAAAAATGACGAGTCGAAGCTGCTAAAGGGATTCTCATGTGTACTACGAGTAGTCTCATTTGTGAAATATTTGATTTGGTCTATTTTTCATCTTGACAGGTTGGTAGCTTGCGTGTTGTTCAGTGTGGTGCTGTGGTTATGATCGTGATTGGAGTTTTTGCAAAGATTGGCGCCGTTTTTACCACTATCCCGGACCCTATTGTGGGCGGAGTGTTTATGGTGATGTTTGGGATAATCGCTGCAGTGGGGCTCTCTAATCTGCAGTACGCGGACATGAATTCGTCTCGGAATTTGTTCATTGTTGGCGTTTCTCTTCTGTTGGGTCTTGCAATCCCGCATTTTTTGAATACTCACGACAAAGCCATTCAGACAGGTCAGTGGTAAAATAATACATGACATCTAAAATGGTGTTAATTTACTGAAAACTCGATGCGCTTGCGTCCTTTAGAGATCACATCACTGCACTGGAAATAAAAATGTTGCTACACCTAGCATATTCCATCTGGTTATGTCCTATTCCATCCAACTCCACCCCGTCATATTTTATTGTTTTATATTATCCTGTCATAACATCAGATCAGATCATATCATGTCCCTGTCTCGTCCTGCTCTGTCCTTTCCTGTTTTGTTCTTGTCTTGTCTTATCTTACCTACCAAAGTCTTCCCGTCTCATCCCTGTGCGATCGCATCTCATTAACCTATCTTCTTTCGCCTACTCGCTTCGTATCACACAGAACCGCCCACACCGAAGCCCCGTTTAAGGGCATTCTATCTCAATATGTACATTTCTCGGTATAAACGACCCTTCCGTGTTTAATATCTCAGGAGTTGCAGAGCTGGATAATGTCATAACGGTTTTGCTCAAAACCAGCATGGCCGTGGGGGGAATAACCGGACTTCTCTTGGACAACCTCATCCCTGGCACTCCCGAGGAACGCGGTCTGAAAGCGTGGCACCAACACCTCGAGTCGGCTGAAACCGGTGACGAGGACTATGGAATCGCTTCAGTTAAAGTGTATGATCTGCCGTTTGGGTTGAATCGCCTCAGCAGCTACAAATTTGCGAAATACATGCCGTTTATTCCTTACTATCCTGATGGGGATTCTGATAACATAGAGATCAGGGGCATCAGCGTCATCAAATCCGAGCCGCCCGTTCCAGAACACGAAGACGGCTTGTCATGAGACGTAGCTGAAGGCACCTTAGTGTACGGATGGGTAGCTTACGAAATTTCCTAGAGATGTTTAAGTGGTTTTCTCCTGATGTACCACAATTCACATAATAAAAGATCATAAAATGATGCTCAAGTTATTTTTCTAGTCAGCGCTTATTCTTGTTGACGTCGTGGCGGCAAGAAATGATTGCTTATTACATTTTGATAATAATAATAATAATAATAACAATAATAATAATAATAATAATAATAATAATAATAATAATAATAATAATAATAATAATAATAATAATAATAATAATAATAATAATAATAGCTTTTTAGTGGAGACCGTTTTAATTTGAACATTATGCACTGAGAAATGTTAAATATCAAAATTAGGGGAGACTATTGCAGTCGGGTTTGGCCAATTGGCCACTTTTGAAATGAAGAAAAAGACTGGGACTGAGTGTGTAAAATTAACCCAATTCAAAGAATGATAAGAGCACAATAAAACCTGTATGTGTTCCAATTTTAACATGATGGTCCCATAAGAAGTGAATGGCGAACGCTTCTCCTTCCTTTCATATTAAAGTCTATAATTATTCTCCTATTTTTAAACGTTTACCATTCTGATTGTATTAACCCAAACTTTCTGAAGTAGTTTGGTACTTTCTTATCAGAATGACAGCCATGGCAGCGGGGCTTCTTTCGCGAAAGGCCGTGGGAACTAGGGTTATTTATTTCACTAAGTACCAGTTTTTTATTTTACATTTTTTTCATTTAAACACCGCGAGGGTTCGACGTTCCTAGCCCCAGTTCCCAGCTCGTCTTGATCTGTCGCCTGCCGGTTTTTGCTTCTGAATGTTTTTGCTTGTCATGTTTCTTGCTTGACGTTAGCCTGGTGCTCTTGATATTTATTAGATACCGTTGTTTTGATTTGTCCCGACTGATGGGAGTCGTGTTCCGTTTGTGGAACTTGGCCTGTGCTCGATGTAAGGCTGTTGGTGTGCAGCAGAGGCGATCGTTCTTGCAGGGAATATTTGGCGCTCATACCAGCGTGCCATCAGCAAAGAAGATTCCAAACCTTCAGATCATCCATGGAGTAGAACTTCAAGATGACTACTCGTGGTTGAGAGATCATGATTCTCGGGTAATTTTTATTCATATACAATTTTTTGTTTTGTGCTTAAGAAAATACTGAGAATGATCGTTAATGCATTGATCAATTTATCAATTCCTGCTGTTACCCTCTCCCCCCTCCCCTCGGGCAGACCCTGGGTACCTTTCATATGTGGATTCAAAATCCATGCCCCGGGCAAGGAAAAACTGGCAATTTCACTAAACTCCACAAACTATATTTTGCAGTGTGCAGAACTACCTTTAACATTAATACATAAGAAAATACAAAAAATCCTTAAAATGTTATTCTTCGCTTTTTAACCAGAGGGGCAGGCTGCATGCACTTATTATGAAGAACTTGGCATTTGATAACTTTTTCACATGAAAGCCTGATAATTTGTCAAATACCATTATTTTGTGTGTTTCCATTTTACATATTTGTATGTAAGATGTAGATTGAATGTAAACAGAAACACATTAGTGGTTGACAGGGTCTGGCCTTTATGTTTTACTGCAACGCAACATAGGTCTGTCAACAGCCTGCAATGCAAGCATTCTGTGACAAGTTAGGCAAAGGGGATGGGAGTGACAAGAGTTGGGTGAAGGGGACAGGAGTTGGGAAAGGAATGTATTCTTTCAGCTCTTCTCACTCACCCCCATCTTCTGGGTCACACTTTTGTGACATCTGACTTATTAGTACAGAATATCTGCATTGCAGGCTAGCCTGTGGCCAACTGAGTCTGGACACCTTTCACTACCAAGTTTATGGTGCAAATTTTCCCAACCATTCACAAGAAAAGTTATAGGTGATGCAGCATTATTGACAGTTCAGGCAGCTTGAATTTTATTTTATTTGAGCAAGGCATTGAAAACCAAATTCTCTGCTTTAAGTTATATATTTCTGAAGCAAAAAGTGGAGGGAGAAGTTGAACTTAATCACTTCTGGGTGTGAAGGTATAATTAAGCCATGAGACCAGAATTCTAACCATTAAAACTTAAATATTTATATATACAGGATGTCAAGAAGTACATTAAAGCTGAAAACAGGTCAGTACTAGTACTCTGTTAATCCAGGTTTAGATGATTGCAAAACGATGATTACAATCCCATTTTTAAAATGTCTTTTTTATCAAAACAGACCAAAATGAAGACTTGAGATTCAGTTAGGTTCCTTGGTTTATGTCACAAAGTACATTCAAATTAATTAAAGAAATGACTTGAAGATGTTAGGCCACTTTTACGATCATTCACAGTTCGCAAAGCACAGGTGCTCTGGCAGGCCACCAGACTATAATCCTTGGCGGGCAGAGTGACGTATAACTTATTCTATGGTTACAACTCAATTAAATATAGACACAAAATCAAGCTCAGCTGAGACATTTATTTGAAAGACACTTATTTATGTGTAGTAGAAAGGCTATTTGCTGCACACGATTGTGAAAGTGGCTATTTCCATGCTCCTTTTTTGGCCATGAATGCTCTGAATAATATTCCTTCATAAAGATGTTTTTAAAGGCAGATAGATCTTGGTTACTACAAAAATCACACAGCAACCAGAAACTTCTTGATATACTGCATTGTAAGAAACAAATATAGTAATTTTCCTTTCTTATAATTTTTATACATTTATTTGTTGTACATAGTATATTACAGGTCAAACTGATTGACTATAAATATATTTATATTTTATGGATGTATTAGTTGCACTCTGATATTCAGACTCATTCTTATTACTAGTCTGTCAAAACTTTCAGATACAACTTGAAGCACTTGATTTATATTTATTTATAACATTACTGTTAATTATTATATACTAACTGTTGTTTATTATTGGGGTACTCAATAGGAATTTGGGTAGGGGGGTGACTCTATAAAACCCTGACCCTATTCAAGACACAAAAATGGAAATTTTTGCTACCCTGTCTAAGACAAAGTGCTCTTAATTTGATACCCTGTTCAAGACTAAGTTTAGATAAGTTAGCCTGCATTGCATGCATTTCCACTGGAGCATACAAAGAAATCACGTGAAAATGGTGAGCAAAAATGTGGTTGAGGGGGGAGGGGAAGAGGAGAAAATCTTCGGAAAATAACCCTGTTTAAGACACGAAAATGTAAAATTTGATACCCTGTTTAAGACAGAAGACCCTGAAAATGATACCCCCCCCCCCCCCCCCCCCCCCCCGGGAATCTTGTATCCTGTTTAAACTATCCCCAATTTGCATTACTGTCTCTTAGGCCATAATAATGTATATATAAGTTGAAATTTGACTAAATAGAAATAAATATATGAAGTACAATACCTTGTGTTTACTTTTACCATTGGTTCAAATTTGCTTTAGGAAGTAAAGTAAGTAATTAAAAGACGATAAAAGTAAATCTTATAATTTACTTATACATGGTAAGTAATTCGGCAGACTGGTGGGGCCGTGTTTTAAACTCAATGTAAATTAAGAATATCCCAACTGGTCAGAGGCTAACCAGTTGGCTATTTACATAAGGTGGCCAAGGATTTGAACCCAGGGCTACTGTGTTGCAAATTCAGTTAGTGTTCAGAGCGGGACTTGAACAGGTCTGGGACCTCCAGATTTCATGTCTAGCACCCTAACCACTTGGCCACACTGCTTCCGTACATCACCTTCAGTTATATGTATTAAATTTTCCAATGATTGATGTTTTAAGGTATGCCAAGGCAGTACTTTCAAGCACACAGGAGTTCCAAAGAAAATTGATTGAGGAAATGTCCTACTGGGCTGACAGAACTGAAACTTCAGAATCTGTGCCGGAGGTATGAAGTAATCCATTTTTATTTAGATTGTGTGTACCCGTGAGTAATATCCAAATCTCTATTCTGGGAATATTGTCAACATTTATGTATCAGAAGCATTGTCCAAAATTCCTAGATTTACACACATTTATGTACTAGCCAGCATTTCATCGTGTTCAACAAAAAAGTGTTCAATAATACTTGTTCTTCAAGTTGTTTTAAATAGACGCTCCTATTTCTCTGTTCCAATTCAATCGAACTCACTTTGGTTAGTTTGCTTTAATCATTTAGGGATACTTTTAAAGCGATCGATGCACATGACCCTTTGTTAGAGAAGACCTCAGAAATACTGATATTATATGCAAGACACAATTAAGCAGTTAACTGTAGCCCTTATATTTTCACTTTGAACTCTCAGCAATTAGATGAATATGTGTACTACATCAGGACTTCCAAACATGAGGATAGGCTTCCGGTGTATTGCAGAAGAAAAATAATGTCAGGTTAGTCTTTTAGATATTTATGTAATCCAGTGGGTAAGTACTATACAGTGTTGCTATAAATTGTTATTGTTTACTCCTAAACCTGGCTTTATAGAGATTTCTGCAATGCCTGAGTGATGAGGCCTAGTGACCTGGTGTTCATATGAAAATCAGTTTTTCTCGCATGTTCATTTTCATGCAAGTCAGCAGGGCCGTAGCTAGCGGGGGGGAGCAGCTGCCCCCCCCCCCCCCCCCCCCCAGAAAGATTGGATTTTTAAAAATAGAACACAGGTTTCTGGTGTTACTAGCTAGGAAAAGAGAAGGTTTGGTCAATTAATATTGCATTCATTTTAAAGCCAAAAATAGTTTATAATAATATAAATTAATATTGCGTTCATTTTAAAGTCAAAAATACTTTGGGCAACTCCTATTCTATTCTATTCTAGTCTATCCTATTCTAGTACCTCTTAGGGGTTAAAACAAAAGGTAGTTCACTTCCGGTGGCTGTGCGGAGTCTGCCTCCCTAAACAAAAAATCCTAGCTACGGCCCTGGTCAGAGGCCGTTTTCTTATGAACGGTTTTGCACATTGCTTCACTTGGATGGCTACACTTTTCTTTGCGCTTTTCCCCATAGATGGAAAGCAGAGTTCTCCTGAGGTAATTCTGGATCAAAATGAACTTGCTGATAGATTTCCTTACGTCGGCATTACGATGATCAAGCTGTCGCCATCAAGACAGGTATTTAGAGCATTATGACTTTGGAAATTGCACAATGCAAACCATAACCAACGATAGTTGGTATAATTAGGTTTATCATGCAAGTGCATCAGATTCATGAAGCAGTTAGATAGGGAATGTACTGTCAACTGGCCATGTTAAACCGGGATCTAATCATGTATTTCAGCTCTGTTACGCAAAGCTAAATGTAGTTTTCGGCCAGATTCTACCACTCACACATAATATAGTAAGTTGTGGAGCGGGTGCTCACATCAATAGTAGAACCAATTCATGTATTGTGCTACAGTCAACTCTCTCTAAGTGGACACCTCTCTAAGGCGGACAGCCAACCTCGTACCCAGGCTCTTTCATCTCCCGGGCCCCGCCTCCGAAGAAAGACCCTGGTTCAGGCTGGTCACGTGTCGGCCAGAATCTGGCCGGTTGCAAAAAAGGAAACCAAGGGAGGGGCCGTTAAGTCGGAAATTTACTTTACTTTGTCTACTGGGGAAAAACTAAAGCAACTAAAAAAGTATACTTAAAATCAAACACATACGGGCAACGTTAATGTGGAGTCCTGGACGGAAGGGTTTGAAACGAAATTTTTCTCTTGGCTGCCAAAATACATTTTGAATTTCGCGGTGCAGTGCGACGCATGGCTGCCCACCAAGCATATTTAATTTTTTACTTTGAAGATTTTTCTTGGATTTTACTCAAGTTGCACTCAAAATGAATGTTTATGTGATGGAAAATTGGTGAGGCAACATTATCTTGTTTTGCGTGGTATTCAAGTACAAGGAAAAACAAAATTTGGACATTTTTGGCTTTTTACTAATTAGGAGCTGTTGTCTCGGTCGCTGTTGATTGACAAGTGGCTCTGCTTTTATAGGAAGCTTGCCAAAAAGCGTGGCTGATTTGTGTCGTTTGTGCCAGCCTCGTTTTGATTTGACAAACGAACAGTACGACAAATTTCTTTGACAGGGGGACCCCCTCCCAACGGATTATCTTTGTGAGCAAGGCACGTGACCAGCCTGAACCAGGGTCTTTCTTCGGGGGCGGGGGCCGGGAGATGAAAGAGCCTGAGAACGAGGTTGGCGGACAGCATGCATATTTGGTCCTTGCCGATTTTCACTTGTTTCTCTGTAACTGAACTCTGCCTTGAGAGAGTTGACTGTAGAATTTTATGTATACATTGTGTGCCATCTTTGTCGTCGTGATACTCTTCAATGTTGCGAGTGCGCATGTTTGTCTCTTCACTCTTTAGTTTGCGGCGTTCTTATTGGACAGTACTGGAACTGAAAGATATTCCTGCCAAGTGATGGAAGTTGTACCAAATGAGTCTCTGAGGATTATCGATGTCCTTCCGAATGTTGTGAACTTTGGTGAGTTCCATAGTGTACCTTAAAGACCAGAGGACTTATCTCTTGTTTAGTTGCAAGTGAATGAGTGTGAGGGTCAAATATATTTCTGGAATTGAATGGTGGGAGTTTATACACTGTTAAATTTAGATTTTGTGTTTTTATCTCCCTATTGGATAGGACTTCGGTTCAACCGGGCAAGTAATGCCCGAATAGGTCATAAGTCATACGTCATACGTCATACGTCATAGGTCATAAGTTTGGAAAGTACTTTCCATATTCTGCCTACTGCAGCAGAGCCGGAGTACTGTACCCGTGATTTCTGCCAAGACTAAGTTTCCTTGAAGAACTTACAAGTTAGAATCTATTTTGCCTAGCTGAGAGTGATATAAGATTTCAGGTCATAGTTTTCTATTTGAGCCCAGTGAAGATACCAAAACCAGCAATTCCTACATCAGATATCTTAATATCTAAATATCTCTTTTCTTGGTTTGTAACTGTACAGTATGGTCTCAAGGGCATTTGTTTGATTGTTTTGTAACTTACGGATTGCAGAGTGGGGCAATGACGACAAAACGTTGTTTTATACTTACCCCGATCGAGTGAAGAGACCGTATCAGGTGTTCATGCACATAATTGGAAGAGGCAAATCAATGGAAGATCAACTCATTTTTGAAGAGAGCGATGAAAGGTATGAATACCGAGAAGTTTGAAGAACCATCAATAGCCTAGTTTCTTAAAGTTGTGCGCGCATCCAAGTAACACGGATCACAAGCTTCTTACGATAATTGTTTAGCTGGCACTCACATGTGAGTTTTGAAGAAAACGGCTGTTTCCCGTGTTGTGCTTGCCTGTGAAAACAGACAGATTTTCCGCCTGTTGCTTTGCGAAGCCAAAAAATACTGTCTGCAAAGCCGAGCGGCTGTCTCGAGAGCGACTGATTCAGTGGCCGAGCGGTCTGGGGTGGACCAGAATCCGTAATGAAGCTCTGAACCAGGAGGTCGTGGGTTCGATCCCCACGGCCGGCAGTAGTAAGAAGGTTTTTCAGCCGAAGAGGCAACTCCAACGGTTTTTCCCTTCCAAACCTGTCTGCTTTCTACAGGTATTCCACTAACACGGCCCCACCAGCTACTAGCTGAATTACTTACCGTGTATAAATAAAGATACTTTACTTTACTTTACTAATCAGAAATCACGAAAGAAATTGGACAAAGCCTATGGCGTCCTGGAAGTCGGTTTCGCGGTGGTATTTTTCGGCCTCGCAAAGCAACAAGCGGAAAATCTGTCTGTTTTCGCATGTTAGTATTGTGCAGGTAATCGAGGAATCTCCTCATATTGTAAAACTAAGCTCTCACGCTTACTACTAAGCCCTATTCTATCAACAGCACCTGTGTTGGATATCTAGAGTATTCAAGACATGCTTTCTGATTTCGTCCTTTTTGCAGATTTTTTCTTGATGTGAGCGCAACCAAAGACAGGCGATTTATTACTATCAACTCCAACTCCAAGGCGACCTCAGAGGTTGGAATATATTGTCATTTGTTCAGTGGCTATCGCAGATTTAGCGGATTTAACTGCATGCCAATTCTGAGGCGTTGTTATGCTGAAGTTTTTACTTTGTCAAGCTGTTCTAGAATTGCTTGTAATAAAGGAAAACTACTTAAAGAATCATGCAAATGAAGACATCTGACGGAATTCTGCCCATTTTATGTCGGGAAATCTTTAAAAGAATATCCGATCGCATGAAACACATTTTCTTATTGCATCCCACATTGATTGCATCCTTCATGTTTTTAAGAGCAACCAGTGCCTCTTACGGCAGCCATTGAAGATAATTCTTCATCCAGATAGATCTACTATTTTGGCGAAGGCATATTGCACAACTTTAATCATCACAAAATGTCTACGTTTTCTTGTCCCCCAGGTCAGCATTGTGAATGGTCAGGATGGTTCTTTTGTTCATAAACCAGTCTGTGCGCGAGAACCTGGTGTGGAGTATTACGTGGAGCATCGAGGAAGTGACTTCTATATCATCACAAATGCTGATAAGCCGAACTACAGGGTGAGAGAAAATAGTCATTTCTGTGCGGGATTTAATATGCACCATTCCATCTTGTTTTGTATAGGATGTACATCTGATTCATAAAGATGACCGACCCCTTCCTTTTAGAACGAGACACGTTTGAGAACGAAACACTTCTAAGAACGAACTCGCTCTGCCATCGAGCTCGATGTCATTGAATTCGTACTCGATGAGAGATCGAGCGGGTTCTTCCAAAAAAAGTACTTAAGTTCCCCAGCTTCTGGGTTGATCCAAGGTTTTTGCTGTAGCTTGTGTTTCCTTTATACACAAGGTTGTTAGAACGTCCGATAAAGATCCTAGGAAAGACAAATGGCAAGATCTCATTCCACCCAGAGAAGAGGTAAGACAGTTTTCATTGGCTAGCTTCTGTAACTGTGTGCAAATTGAATAGGATATATAACTGTTCTAGTTCTGTAAATAGTATATAAGCAATTTACACCGTGGCAGATTATAGGTAGTCATGCGAAGCCCATGTAATTTACAAACCTGTTAGCTTAAGTTTGAGTACTGCTTTGACTTCTGATCATTCGCTTCTGGTCGTGTACAGTACTTGCGATACGGCTATTCACTTCTAAATCATGATTACTCATGACGATTAGGACGACGACCAAGGCAGTGATTTAATTTTCTTTATTATGTACTTGGTCGCATACAACTTGCAGCATTAGACCTGTGGAGGGAATTTAATTTACGAAAAACTGTTTTGTCTTCTCTTTAACATTCGTACTTTAGAGAGACCCTCTCATCTTAGGTGCTTTGCGCGCCCAGTGACTGACGGCGGCCATTTTCGTATCATACGAAAATGGCGGATTCTTATATTTTTCCACGTTTATCGCAAAATAAATCAGCATAAACTCAGAAAGTGTGTTGAATACGGCAAGCAGCGATAGTCATATCGATCAGTCGTAACGTGGGCGCCACAGGAAAGTCGAGCTCCGACTGTAAATATAAACATGGGCACGCAAAGCATCCACGGCGAGAGGGTCTCTTTAAAACTAGTGATCAATTCTTGTAGCGTCGGTAATTTTATTGTTATCAAATTAGAATATCTTTCTATTCTATTCTTTTTTTTTTTTTGTTTGTTTTTTGTTTGTTTTTTTTTTTTTTGTTTTTACGTATCTCACTCAGGTGTTCGTTGACGACATGGACGTATTTGAGAACCACTGTGTGTTGTATGAACGACAGTGGACGAAGCCCCAGGTTTCTGTCGTGCCACTAGACAATCCTCGCGAGTATCACACTATCCAGGTATCAGTGAACGTAGTGCCAGCTGACAATGCGCTCCTCCTGTTAGGATATACTGACGAGGAAACAAAATTTATTTTTACTTGCAGTTACCAGATGGAGCATGTGTTGTAGAGCCCGGATCAAACCAAGTAGGTGGCGTGCTTCATTCATAAAATAACTATGATACTTTCATAAGCCGAGTGGTTTCCCTAGCTAGTCTCGTGTTCTCCCATTGTCCCAAGTGTTTAGATGAAGCTATATTACACGGGATGAACGCGTTATATATTTCTTACGTACTAAACGGTGGCTCTCGTCGACGGCCATCTAGTGTCATTCAACTGTATCTAGACGCCATGTTTTCCCCATGTTTTCGCAGGTCTCTCGAGCCTTTGAGAATACAGAGATCTAAAATCATAATTAGTTGGGACACTTGATAAAGTGTTAATTTATCGTATTGTGGGCCGGTTTTTCTCTCCCTCCTCTCCCTCTTAATGTTGTATTTAGCGGCCAACCTCTCTAATCAACATTGGTCCAGGGGAAGTGGAAAGCGTCCCGACAGTTATGACGCAGATTGTAGCGTACGTTTTTAGCATTATAGAAAAAGGCTGGTTTCGTAGAGTACCAAGCTTTTTTCCGGGGAGAATCTGGTCGGCCCGGTTTTAATTTGTTGTATAGCGTCCACATGCACATCGTCTGAGGTAGGTTACTTAGTGCACCCGTTCTACTGTAAGCCGCTCTCGTTACGGCTTATGAGCGGGAGGCCAAACACGCAGAAAAGAGCGCAAAGAAACAAATGATTTTTTTAAATTACAAAACTTCGGTATAATTGATCATACAAATTATTAAAAAACAAGACACATAGTAACATAATTAAAAATTTGATTCCCTTGGCAAGGAGGAAAGCTACGATGAAATCCTCCGATGTGTCGATATTTGATTCTTTGCAGATTAATAAAATGCGAGGAAACAAGAAAATATAATATCGTTCACTTTACTTCGATTCCGAACTTGTGTTTGCGCTTTGCTTTATTAAATCAATATTGCACGGGAGAAATATTCTGTGGTTCTTTACGTATTGGGTACACTCCCGTAACCGCTATTTTACGGCGGCGAAAACGAGCAAACCCAATAGTGTTTACTTCAACCCGTTAGTCATGTTTTTTTTTTACGCTTTGATTGAGCAACCAAACTTGGTCGAAAAAGACGCTTTCATTGCTCGACGATCGAATGTAATTTCCTCAGAATTTAATCGGTTTCTCGTACTGCAAGCCATTTATGAATAATCCACACGGTCAGACTCTCCGCACGAGAAACTATAAACCGTCGACTAGTTATAATTTATTTGACCCGGTGTCACAGCGGATTTGGACCCCCCCCCCCCCCCCCCGGTCCAAATCCGCTAGCGAATATGGACCCCTCTACGAAAACCTTAGGCCCGTTTCAAACGTCGCGCCAATGCTGTGCCGAACTCAATGCAAATTAGCTCAAACAATGGATTTTGCTCATTTGCATTGAGTTCGGCACGGCCGTGGCGCGACGTTTGAAACGGGCCTTAAGTGAAAGAAAGATTTTCAAGTGTAAGATGTATTATCCGAGATATGAAATGTAATACTGTCACAATTTCGTATCCGCGAACAAACTGAGGTAAAAGTGCGACACTTCTAGAGGTTTTATTTGGCTTTGGCAGCTGAAGCAAGGTCGGAGTAAACACCGCAATTAGCCCCACTTTGTAAAAAAAGAAGCTGAATTTGTTTACAAACACTATTAATTTGTAGCGTACAGGTCAGTTGTAAGTCCGCGAACGTAATGCTACCAAGAACAGCTTCATATTTCACCAGCGGACCTTTCCCTGTTCTTCTATATAGGAAGGGGTCCAAATCCGCTGGGACACCGGCGGTACTGTAGGTTGTGATTGCCGAGATGGGACGGTGATTTTATAGCAGTTATATGGTAGTTATAAGAAAACAATAAAAATAGAAATAAAATAAGGTATCGAAAATAGTTCCATTCACGATTCGAACTCGTTCTCCAAGGAAAGAGGAACGGGATGACGTCACTTGTCTTTTGATATTTCACCAATTTCGCTGAATGGCCTAAAAAAATGCCCTTTCTTTGATTATTCTTATTCGTTTATCTGTTTAAAATAGTCTCATTGTGTACTCAGCGCCTCAACAATGCAGTTTATGTGGTGTAAAACGTATTTCTTACGTGGTTTAAATGCGCATGCGTTATTTGAGTCCCACATGTGGACGAGTTGTGGTACAGTTTACATCGCTTTATCGAAAGACAATTGAGCAAGACCGTACTTACTAGGATCATTTCTGTAGTACGCGTCCCGTCTTTGTTCCCCAACAAAGACAACACCTTCAGCCACGATGACGACTCACAGCGTTCTCTTCTGAGCGGGAAGCGTGTCTTAGACTTTGTCTTCATTGGCAACATGTCCTTGGCAATTGATGACCGTTCACCTTCCTCCTTTAGTGGGGAAGGGGAGGAAGAGAGCGCATTCAGAGTGGTTGATAAGAAGTAATAAAAAAAAAATTCTATTTTTTTGGCGAAACATATCAATTTTGCGTCTTTAATTCGATCTTTTTTCATGGCCGAACTCAATCGTTTTTGTTTAAACACACCCTAAAGGACACTGTCAGCTCTGACTTGAAAAAAAAAACAAAACGCAGTGGCACGCCTGCAGCGCTCGATGCGAAACGAAGGATCCCATGTGGCAGCATTTGAAACAAATGGTTCATATCTTTTAGTTGTTCGGATTGTTCCTGAACGTGCTTTGAAGTGGCCGATCAACCTCGTTTGGGAACGAGGTTGGTAGCTGGTGGATGTGATGAGAAGCCGATCTCTGAAAGCCACCAACGGTGGCGCGCCATATTGCTCACCGCGAAACCTCCACGAGACTGTTTAGTGTTTTACGAAAACAGACGGACGTTGAGGGAAAGCACTCTTGAGTCTTAGTAGCTGAACTGCGCTTCATTTTGAGCTCTCGAAACATAAAGTTGGCGTTGTAATTTTAATGAAAAGGTGAGTTTGTGCTTTGCGAGTGCTTCTTTCGTAATTTCCGGCTTGTGTATCTTCTGCACATACATGCATAATTTGCATTTGTGCTCGGTGATCTGATGTCACACTAACAGTGTACAATGAAACCTCGATTTAACGACGATATTCTTCAGCCCGTTACAGCCCAGTTACAGTAAAATGTATGTGAGCGGAACCTTTCATCGGGCACACTCGTCCATGATAAACTTTGGATCATAACTTGCTTTATTAAATTCTATAAAACTTTAAGAATCGTTGCAGCTATCATTTTCAGTGATATTATGGCTTGAGTGGACAGCATTTTTTTTAACAAAATTGCACCCAGTGAAAAAGGTTGCTGGTATATTCTTTTTAAGTTTCTGGAATCAGCTTATATTGACTTAATACATATTATAACCAAGTTTCAGCAAAGTCGTCGAAGCAGAAGGAAAATCCTCGGCGAAATTGTATCGTTTTTGATCTTTACTGTGGCTTGGTTTATCATTTATAGGCCCTTGGTTCTATTTCATTCATTGTTATTTAGAATTGCCAAGATGGCTTTCCGTATTATCGAATTTTACCACAGGTACTCCACAAGCTAAAATGGCTCATATGGTACTCGCGGTGTTTAGGAGGTTCAGTCGATTGCGTAACTTGAATTTTACAGTAAAATTGATCTGTTTGCGATTGAAGCTGAAATGTACCGGCGATGGAATGAGACTTCGAAAGCGATTTTTTTTTACCAAATTTTGATCGCGGTTGACAGCTCTGATGTTGCCCCTTTACCCTAACCCTTTAATCGCGTCACGTGGAACTCCAGGTCTTTTGCTGCACTACTGTGTCAACACAATAGATATACACCAATGGCAATCAATTACCACACAATGAATATAATGTGCTTTTATGTCCACTCATTAGGATTGCTCTTTATTTGAGAACGTTACTGTGCGGTCATTGGAAGTGCAGCGCATTGACCGCTTATAAAGCTGGAGTTACCAGTCGGCGCATCTCTTGATTCCTGTCACGTATCTCGGTCTGTATTTCCTAATAACCTCAATTATCGTATCCGATCTTCAAGCCCATTTATACGTTTCGTTATATTATTTCTGAATTAAAACATTCTGGATATGGTTACGATTGCCGAGATGGGACATTATAGCACAGTTATACCGGAAAGTTATACCGGAATAGCTAATAATAATTATCGAACAGTTAGAGTAACGTTGTTCAAGATCCTCGGGAAGAAGAACGACGTCACTTGTCTTTTGATATTACACCAGTTTCGCTGAATGTCCAAGAGAAGGTCTTTTCCTTGATTATT
This sequence comes from Plumapathes pennacea, assembly GCA_964036295.1. Lineage (NCBI taxonomy): Eukaryota > Metazoa > Cnidaria > Anthozoa > Antipatharia > Myriopathidae > Plumapathes > Plumapathes pennacea. The sequence goes on along the minus strand of OZ038469.1, from coordinate 9,369,123 downwards.
ATGACTCTTTTGTCTGTTAAAAATAGTCTCACTGTGTACTCAGCACATTAGCAATGCAATTTATGTGGTGTAAGACATGCTTCTTACGTCGGTTTTCGTTAATGAGCATGCGATATTTGAGTCCCACATGTGGAAGAGCTGTTGTGCAGTTTACTGGACTGTCGAAACGTAACAGGACAAGACAGTATTTATGGAGGGGATGAAGTGTTATCCATATAAAAGTCGCCGTTTTACAGGTCCTGTAAGAAATTTTGTCTTTTATTATTTACTTAACACAAAGAATACACAGAGAGATTTCCATGCAGTAAAGGGTTTCCGTGCTAATGTTATCACTTGGCGACAGAATGTCAGAAGCTAAATTACCTCTCCAGGGAGGGGTCTTCTAAATATAATTGGCTCTCTCGCACGTGGAGAATCAAGGCACTATTTAATGGCGGCTGTGAGTGTTGCCGATTCTTTGGTTGTATGTAGAAATTTTCTCCCCCTTCAGCCCCTGGCTGACATATCCTTAGTATCTGGCAAACAGGCGACACAGATTCACATTTAGTGCGACATTTCTGGACACATTTGCGAATATACGCTCCGCTCGCAAAAGAAAGAACACAGCTGTATGGTGTGACCGTGACATATGTTTTGGCAAAGGTAAAAGCTTATTCCGAGTTTTTTGCGTTCGCTGATATGTTTGTTGACACATGATTTCATGCCATAATTGCAGATGTAGATCGACTGCGGTATGTCTGAGTTGTTTGTTTATAAATTGTCTCGAGCGGATTCTGTCGCTAATGAGAGATCGACAGGAAATTTTACTGTGAATCCTTTTCACCACCGTTCGAATAGCACGAGAAACAGGTTTGTTCGGCTGGAGTGTGTTACGTTACGAAACTATTATAACGAGTCAAAATCTGGTTTACCTCGCATGATATGTTTGTTGACACATGATTTCATGACCAGATTGACTGTGGTATCTCAGAGTTGTTTGTTTATAAAAATTGTTTCGAGCGGAGCACGAGAAACAGGTTTGTTTGGCTGGAGTGTGTTAATACGTTAATACGAAACTATTATAACGAGTCAAAATCTGGCTTACCTCGCAGAAATTTACAGAACTTGAAATATTTTGGCAAGCTATACTTTGCTCTTTTTATGTCGATCAGCTCAAAATAATCATATAATAAACTGTCATGTTTGTGCATTTGTGTTTGGTCATGCATAGTACGTAGCTGGCACAGTGTAAAACCCCGATCAAACGGTGATAATATTCTGTGATAGTTCGAACTCTCATCCCCGTTTTAACACGAACTACCATGCACTATCATAGACTATCATTAACTAGAAAATAGCTTCACGTACGCTTTGCGGACCTATAAGGGAGTTTAAGAAACCTAGGACGGCGACGGCAACGCGAGGAACCAAAAAATAGTGTCTCTGTTTTCCCTATGTCTTTGTAACTTTGCTTATTCTTAGGTTGCTCAATTTGTTCCGTTTTTGCTTAAGTTCTATTGATTTCATCGTTTCCTACTAAGAAGAACGACTGCCGTTATTTTATCGAACGTCGTCCACGTCCTGAAAGCGACGTAAAAAAGAAGCATTTGAAGTCGCATGCGAGAGCACGGCGACCCCGAGAACATGTCAATTTCAGATATTCACGTGCTTCTTTTGTCTTCTGTGATTAGTTTTATTGTTTCACCGACGTCGCCGTCGTCCTCTCGCGTCCTGTATCTTAAAGTCCCTATATTTTCTGTAGCTGTTGCTACCCGTAAACCCTGGGCTTGCACGCCATGCGCCCATGTTGCACACCACGTGGGACTGCCCTTAAGCCATGATGACGACTCACAGCGTTCTCTTCTGAACGTGAAGCCACCATGATTGATGGCTCGAAGGATGCAACATGTCCTTGGCATTGATGGCCGTTCACCTTCCTCCTTTAGTCGGAAGGGGAGGAAGAGAACGCATTCAAAGTGCTCCACGAGAAATAAGAGAAGAAAGCGTTATTTTATCATTATCATCATCATTATTATTATTATTATTATTATTATTATTATTATTATTATTATTATTATTATTATTACTATTATTATTATTATTTTATTTTTTATTTATTTATTTTTTTTGCGTGCCTTATTAAAGCTGCGTTTTTAAATCGATCAGTTTCTTTCGTTTTCGTGTAAACGGACCCTAAAGAATACTGCCAGTTAAACAACCTCGATGGCACGCCAGGAGTGCTCGATGCGAAACGAAAAGTCCATGTATCAGTATTTAAAGCAAATGATTTATTTATTTGTTCGGACAAGGTTCGGATCGGTCCTAAACGCGCTTCGAAGTGGCCGATATTATGAAAAGTCGAATTGACTCGCCGATTGCTTTTGCCTCGCCTGAGTTCCTACTCTCAAACGAATTTTACCTGAAAACGAACGGGAACGCCTGCATGCAGGCCAAGCCACTCGGGAAGAGGAACGGGATGACGTCAGTTGGCCTTTGATATTTCACCAGTTTTGCTGAATTACCTGTAGGAAGCCTTTTCCTTGATTAATCCCACTTGTTTTTGTTTTTATAATACAGTAGTCTCGTTGTGTACTCAGCGCATTAACAATACAAAGAAAGGTTTCTTACGTTTTCTTTTATGCGCATGCGTTATTTTGAGTCCCACATGTGGACGAGTTGTAGTGCAGTTTACATCGCTTTATCGAAAAACAATTGAGCAAGACCGTACTTACTAGGATCTTTTCTGTAGTACGCGTCCCGTCTTTGTTCCCCAACAAAGACAACACCTTCAGCCACGATGACGACTCACAGCGTTCTCTTCTGAGCGGGAAGCGTGTCTTGGACTTTGTCTTCATTGGCAACATGTCCTTGGCAATTGATGACCGTTCACCTTCCTCCTTTAGTGGGGAAGGGGAGGAAGAGAGCGCATTCAGAGTGGTTGATTAGAAATAATAAAAGAAAACTGCTTTTTTTTTTTCTTTTTGGCGTAGCATATCAATGGTACGTTTATTAACAGATTTGTTTCGACTTTGATCGTTCTTGAGAGGAAAGGGAGGAAGAGAATGCATTCAGAGTGGTTGATGTAATGAGAGAAAACTTGTAAGCTTTTGCTTTTTGGACGAAGACAGAAACCAGAGCGTTTTGGTTGCGGTTTCGAATCACTGAATGATCCATATGACCGCAACCTGTCAGGGCTCAAACGTGTTCCAGTCTTAGCCTCGGTTGAACACTCTATGCCAGGTTGCTCGGTACGACACGAAAAATGTGGATTCAAATGAACCTATAATGTTTCTACATGATTTAGAGTGGAGTTCCATGTGGTAGCAGTCGAAGCAACGCGTTTTGATGTGGTGCGAAGTCGATTTGATTCGCCAGACGCTTTAGCCTGGCGTCCCACTGACCGCGTTTCTTTTCCCAAGCTGTATGTGTACCGTTTGTGATATTTATTGAGACAGGGCTTGTCATTTAGGCCCTTAGTTTTGTCTTCATTGCAACTTTAGAACGGCTAAACTGCGAAATTGAATACCACAGGTAACCCAAGCTAAAAGGGCGCGTCATGTGACGAAATGAATGTATTTTGTATAACCGCAACCTTGAACTCTCCGTATTGGAACTATTAGGTGTGTTGGCTGCCCAAGTACTAAATCTGGAATACTAACACTTCAGTGCGACGAGTGTCGGTAAACAGTAATTATATGTAATTATACTGTCATTTGTTTTTGCAGATGTTTAAGTCTGACTCTGTGCGGTTTTCTATATCTTCGCCCATCCTTCCTCCCCTCACAATCGAGTATGATATGAACACAAGAACCTCAGTAAGTATCGCCTACAATATCCAAGTTCTGTTTTACATGACGATTGATAAATATTTGAGAATGGAAAATATGATATTAACGAGGCACTCTCAGCCAATTCAATGTTTTTGTTTACACCGAGAAATGTGTAAAAAGATCTGGCTGAATTTGGTTTCCAACATTAAAAAATGTAACAAATCAAAAGAAAAACAGGCAAGTAGCACTTTTAGGTCAAAATAAGCTAATCCTCTGCTTAAATGAGGCAGATGGAAGTGGATTGCTGTTCATCTTTCGACTTTTGGGGGCCCTAAAATGGCGGATTAGGGATTTCGGCGCGCAAAGGACTGTGGGTGAGAGGGCCCCTTTAAGAATTCTTTGCTTTCAACCAAAACACTCTTTACGGTATTCAGCCATCCACACCTACACGCAGGCGCGGACCCAAAATAGCCCTGACAGGGAGTAGCATGTATACTACTCGAAATGTAGTCTTAGTTTCAACGATTTGTTTATCCATTGCAGGTTGAACTGGATAAGAAGCAGTTGTTTCACAGTTCACAATACATTTGTGCCAGGCATGAAGTGTTGAGTAAGGTTTGTGGGAGCAGCGTTTTTGTATCTTGTATTGTATTGCTTTTGTTATATTTTGCTATACTATATTGTGTCGTTCTAGGCCGTTGGATGTACCAGGCTAAGTTTGAGTCAGGTTGAACATATCACGTGACTGGCATGACTACAGTGTATTAACACTAGTGGATGGAAGTTGTGTGTATGATGCGGTGTGTGATATACAGTGATGTGATTTCATATACAGTGTAGTACAGTACAGTTTGGCGCTATTACTAGAAATACGATATTCGCAGACGCCCCACGCCCTAGTAATCAATTATGTATGACATTGCTGGGTAGAGCTCTCCTGTATGCTTACACCACACAGCTCAATATCATGTAATGTAAATGAAAGCAGATGACACTATACTAGAAATACGATATTCGCAGAAGCCCCACGCCCTAATCGATTATGTATGACATTGCTGAGTAGAGCTCTCATGTATGCTTACACCACACAGCCCAATATTGTGTATTACATGTAAATGAAAGCAGATGACACTATATTAGCATTACATGATATTGGGGATGTTGCATACATGAGAGGAGACTGCTCCCTCCTCATTGCGTTTTGAAGAGTGCAGTAATTAAATTATATGTGTAGGGTAGTCTTGAAAGAAGAAAGGTCTCATCATGATAATATTCTCTTTCACACAAAATCATGCCATGTCCATTTCACAGTAATTTATTTTGTCCCATAATATTAAGAAATTATACAGGTCAAGTCAGTTTTTGCACTACATTCATAGGTAAAATGTATACATACTTCTCAAGTGGGTTACATTATACTGTACTTCTCAGAAGTTCTCAATTGTTGCATGTGTTGCCTGGTACATGTACAAAAGCACAAAAACCCATGCCAGGAGAATATAACCCTAACCCTATACTCCCCAACATATTGGAAAATAAGAAGTTCAAAAGTGAAAATGGAAAATGTATTATAAAGTATACAATAATTCTACAGAATATTAGACAAAAGAGAGTCAGATAAGCATATTCTCTATCAATGTAAGATGCTGTGAGACACAAGATGAGCATGATCAGTTTATTACCATATTGCCATTCTTCTCTTAAAATGCCTCATTTCCTATGTCATATGGGTAAACTAACTCTTCTTATCACAGAAAGGTACTTTTTCCAATTGGGCTCAGTGAACTTCATGTTTCTCCCATTGATATTTTGGGACCTGTGGAAAATAAAACAAAGCACTGAAGTCTATAATATTAAGAATGTTATCAAGTGTCTTCTGTGGTTGGCAGTGGGGAGGGGGATTGGTGTTGGTGGTAATACAGCTGGAATAGTATCTCACTAGCAATTATTGTGAGCCAGATAGGATTAGCTTGCTCAAATGAAAACTTATTAAACTTCCGATTATCGTAACACCACTCAAACACTTTTCTGTCAGTGGTAAATACAAATTGATTCTTTTCACTTAATGATGTACAGTTAGTATCCTGCCTAGCAAATTGATTATTGACCTTGAGTCTCTAAAGGCATCCAGGACTCAATTTCTACATACTGTATTTAACAGTCCCTGTCAGTGCTATATATTAATTCCAACTTGTTTAAAAGGAAATTCTTTTCTGCTCACACTAGCTGCTAGTGCAGTAAATCTTTTCTGAACATTACATATACCAGCTAGACAGCTAATTCAAAACAGCAAAACTGCAGCAATAAATTACATTATTTTCCTAATGCCAAATTTAGTGAGGCTAATCTTGCACTCTGAAACAAATGACTATGAAATAATACATACTATGTACTGGTATCAATAAATACTTAAAATAATGTATTGTACAAAAACACTCCACTGTACAGTATGCCAGTACCAAACGCAAAATAACTTAAATATGAAAACCATGAAAATCAGTTCACTATCCCTATTAAGGGGTAAAATAAATCAGAACATACACAATAATTTTGAGCTGTATTCAGTAACAAAGAAAAAAATTGCATTTGAAATGAATTCATAGTCTTCAAAGACAAATAATGTAAAACAAAGTATGTGTAGCTACATTTTAATTGATAGAAAACCATGCAATTTCTCAAAGACAAAAAAGTGTAAAACAAAGTATGGCAGCTGCTTTTTAATAATTAAATAATTAAAGCAATTATTCAATCAATTATTGATAGAAAACCATGAAATTACACACTAAGGAAAGTGTAATCCAGTTAGAAAAGACAATAGTTGTGTAATGGTGTCACGAGTGCACTGTACCATACATTTTCTTTGTGTTCTACTTATTGGAGGATGTTTGCAAAATTCATGAAGTGAACATATACTGTACAATTACATGCATGTAAAAAAAACTGACAGCAAACACAATCAATTCAACAAGAAAAAAACAACATGAAGTCATGAATTAAGTAAAAAATGTAGCACCATACGTATTTTGTCTTTCGTGCAGGTACAGCACTTTTATTCGTGTTCAATAAATTTGATAGGTTTTCAACAGACAATTTAAACAAAGAAGGAAGTATTAACGAATCCAATATTACGTTTAGCAAGTGAATCAGGTGTGAAAATTGAAAATTGTTGGCAATTCCTCACATGAAAAACAAACAATGCAAGAACAACAAAGCAAAGAAAACTACTGTATTTCCCATAAGCATTTATTGCCCAGATACAAAAGAAGAAAAGGAAGTGTTTTACTTCTTACCTGCCCCTTGTTTCCTGGTGATAAGGATCGGCAAATCACTCACATTGACAGGGAGACTGCTGAGAAATTTCTGCACATCTTGTCACCCGAGAATAAACGCACGAAGTTTTTTTGTTTCGCTTACAGCTGGTGCAGGTATAGTTCGGGTCAGTCATACTTTGGTTGGCAACAGATGACCATGTTTCCTTGTAAACCTTACAGTGAAGGTTTTTTTCGTAGCGGTGGAAGGCTGCAAGTTCCTCTTGTGCCCACTGCTGTTCGTGTAGAGCCGGATTGTCAGGATTAGCCCATCCACGGCCATGCAGATATTGTTGCCTCTGGAAGCATCGTTCTTCGACAAAAGACAAACGTTGCTCACGGCATCGATTGTTGGCCTCATTTTGAGCCTGAAGCCTGCGGGTCCTTTCCGCATTCGTTTCATTGGCGTTGGGAAGCAGCTCGTTGTCGAGCGGCTTTCATGCGCTGTTCTTTTGCCTGAGTCGTTTCTTGGGTTTGCTTCTGCATATGATGCTCCTGATCAGCTATAATGCGCTGCTCTATTTCCTGGGTTGTCTCCTGAGCTCGTTTCTGCTGATAATGCTCTCGGTCAAAGCCGTTGTTTCGCTTTTTTGGCAGCGATAGCACTGTCTGTTTGCCGTCTGCGCTCGAGACGAATACACCGCTCCCGTCTTGTCTCACGAATTCGTCTTAGTCTCGCTTGTTCTCTTCGTTTTGAAGACGAACTTGTTTTTACTCTTGAGAGTGTTCGGTTTGATTCTTTGCTTGATTCATACATGCCATATTTACTTCTTCAGCAAGAGTGTAAAACTCCTGTGTCCGTTGTTTTGCAACGGACCAGCAGAACACTACGTGATCTACCCAGCAGACACCGCGGTGCGAGAAGGTCGCCCGTGAAAGACAAACATTAAAACACGAGATTCAAGGTCGCAAAGGAAAGAGCCTGGGAACGAGGTTAGAGTGTTCTACCCAGGTCCTCGCGATTCTCTTCCGATGTTTTTCCCAGCAAACCCCGCTGCGCGGGGAGGTCGCCCGTGAACGACAAACATTCAAAAACGACATGGTGTTCAGATTAGTACCCACGCAGGGCGTGGGAATTAACATTTACATGATATAGGGATGTGGTTGCATACGGCAACGTCGGTGAAACAATAAAAGTCATTGCGAAGACAAAAGGAGCACGTGAATATGTGAAATTGACATGATCTCGGGGTCGTCGTGCTCTCGCGTGTGACTCCAAATGCTTCTTTTTTAGGCTGTTCTCAGGACCTGGTCGACATTTTGAGAAATTAGGCCTGTCGTTCTTCTTAGTAAGAGACGATGAAAGCAATAGAACTTCAGCAAAAACGGAACAACTTTGAGCAGCTTAAGAAAAGGCAAAGTTACAAAGACATAAAGAATACGGAAACACTGTTTTTTGGTTCCTCGCGTTGCCGTCGCCGTCCTTGCTTAATTAAGCTCTCTATTACGAGTAATGTGCCACTTTGATGTGACGTTCATGTTGTTGATACTGACCGTTGTTGTTGTTATTGTTTTTTTTTTGTTTGACGCCTCGTGCATCTGTCCTGTTGTAGGATGGTGTGAGTGTGCCCGTCACGTTGTTCCATCGTAACGATGTGAAGAGAGATGGGAAAAATCCTCTTCTCGTACACGTCTATGGTAAGTCCTCCCGGGGGGGGGGGGGGGGGGGAGAGGGGACTCATATAAAAAAAGGACGGGTATACTCGTCCTACCTCAGGGGGCAAAATCACGGGTTTTGGTACCACTTAGGGTGCTCAACATAAAATACTGACATTTTTATGTGACGTGGTACCTTTTCGGGATCGGGTGGCCGTCGAATGGATTTTTTACGCCACCAGAGAAAACTGTTATCAATGCACAAGCTTATAGTCACATATTTTTATGAATGCAATTTATCACCACGTAATTTGGTACCTTTTAGGGGTCAGAATAAGCTCGAACTCCCCCCCCCCCCCCCCCCGATAAGTTCTGCTTTTGCGTGAAGAAAACCAGGAAGCGAGCTAATTCACCATGTGTGTGTCTTCTTTCCAGGAGCATATGGCATCAATGTCAACATGGGGTTCTCACCTGATTGGCTGTGTCTTTTATCACGTGGATGGGTCATAGTTTTTTGCCATGTCCGGTACGTTAGTTGTTCCGCATGCATGCTAAGTAACCTACAGTCTTGGACAAAACCTATTGAGTAATACTTCAAATCAACGATTTTTTTTTTCTTTTGTGTAAAAAAAAAAAAAAAAAAAAAAAAATCACGTTACCTTCCCCTCCCTTCCTTTCAATGTTACACCTCGAATAGCAGGGGCGTCCACAGCGGCACGTATATCGTTCCTTACAACATTGAAAAGGGGGACGATTGGAAATGACCGAAGCAGATGCAGTGTCTCAACACTTTGTTCAAGATTGTAGGTAACTTTTTCACTTCCGTTTGTTTTGTTTGGGTTTGCTTGTCTGCAGCTACTTGATCAGACTTATCCTGCGTTTATGACATCCTCGTTCCCAGGTTCTTTTTGGAAAAGAGCCTGGGAACGAGGATGAGTTTGTGATATTTTTAGGCCTGAAAACGAGGAACGAGATATTTAGCTAATCAAGTCTCTGAAGTCTGTGGCCACGAATTTGGTTAATCCTGGGCTAGATTAATCGAACTTTGATTAACCGGGTCCAAAAAGAGGTTTTCAATAAGCGGAACACTAGTTTAAGTGTAACAAAGTAAAAGCTTGAACACATGGTGATTACTGATGTGATGTATGATATCCATATCGGTTCATAGTACATTCAACCCAAACTGCCAATACAGCGAAGAAAAGCACTGGAAATTATGTTAACCCTTTCACTCCCAAGTTCAATATGCAGATTCCCCTAACCTTTTAAGAGAAAACTGTATGAGCGATGAGTGAGAATTTATAGTTTAACCAGCTTTCATCTGAGCAAGGTACCAACAGCCAAGTTCTCCTTACTCTACGATATCTGTGCTGCCGAAAACTGAAGGAGAAAATTGAACTTGACCACACTTGGGAGTGAAAGGGTTAATACGAGGCATGGCTATGAACTGAGCTATCTTCTTTACGTATCTCTACTTATTTTTTTTTATTTTTTTACTGACTGTCTGTCCGTTTGGTACTATATTTGTTTGTTTTGTTTTGTTTTTGCACGAAAATACATGTAATCATATATGTTCATTCGTCTGTCTGTCTGCTTCTCTGTTGACATGCACTTTGTTCCAATACAGCGTGTTTACATGACCGCAGTTTTACCAGAAATACATAGAAATACGATATTTGGTACGACAGTGTCAATCTATTTCTTTAGGGCTAACTTCAGTTCTTCTGTAAATATCAGACTAAGGTCTGATCGACATCCAACATATATATTGTTTTCACCGACAGCACAAAGACAAGTTGAATGTGTTTCATCTGCACTGTGTTGGAAATTAAGCTGACTGAAACTCGCATTGCTAGTGAGAACAACTATGTATGGTAAACGCCAGTATTTTAACCTGCAGGGGAGGTGGTGAACTGGGACGCGACTGGTATCATCAAGGAAGACTTCAAAACAAACACAAATCTTTTGAGGTGAGTCCCAAGTGCATCATGTTTACCGGTACTGGATGTGTTTGAATATTCGTACACTATTTCGTACGTCTCAACTGGGTCAGCTCAAGCACAAACACAAGTATTTAGGAAATAGTAATTAGCAAGAGAGTATAAAGGTAAGAGAGGTAATCCCCGTATAGGTTTTATTCCAAGGTAATCCCCAAAGTTATTTTTAGAAATTACCCAGTCCCCCGCGGATATATTACTTCGCGCGTAACAGCGAGAAATGCCAGAACGCGTTTGGTCACTCGAAATTTTTATCCTCCACGAAAGATCCACGCAACGTGTTTCGAGTGACCAAGCGCGTTCTAGCGTTTCTTGCTGTTAGGCGCGAGGTAATATATCCACTGGGATTGGGTGCCATTTAAACATGGATAACTTTAGGAGGGATCACCTTGGAATAAGACCTATACGGGGGATTACCTCTCTTAACTTTATACTCTCTTGTAATTAGTTATCCCAGTTCTTCGTCGGTCCGTTGGGGTCTAATGCTTGTTCCCAGACTGCGCGCTGATAATAAACGAATATCTGGGCCTACGTCTGTTATTGTGCTTGTGCGTGAACCAACCCAGATGGTGAAGTTATTTTGAAGTGCGGAACACCATATCCATAATATACTGACCGACCTCGCGAGCGTTAGCCCTAGTGTTAGATCTGTTTAGTATTGCTTTAATTACTTGAAAACAAAATTGCTTAGTCCATTCACTATTTGGAAAAATCGTCATGGAGAGTCAAGGCCGGCTCGAAATCTGTTCTATAACAGTCTGTTTTGTTTTTGCTGTTCTTGCTCTTGTTGATTTTTTTCCAAGGACTTTGAAGCTTGTATCCAGACCGTTCAGGACATGGGGTATTCTACGCCAGAACTGACGGCTGCTCGCGGTGTTAGTGCTGGGGGATTGGTGCTTGGAGCCGTGTGCAACAGGTCACCAGATTTATTAAGAGCAGCCATACTGAAGGTGTGTTAAAACTGTGTAAATGTATGTATCTATGTATTTTGTGTACAACTTCACATGTACACGTGTATGCATGCATGTACTACGTTTCTTTTCATGTATATAAGCAGTATCCATATGGTGTTACGATAGAAACGCAAAGTCTGAGCGAAATGGAATGGCTGCTTTTCTGTGTTATTAAAATATTTGTAGTGCAGTAAGCATGCACTACAAATATTGGAAGCATTGTATGTTTGCTTTGCTTTTGCGTTCGCTACGCTTTCGGGTTGGTCCAAACACCTTTGGCAGCATTCTCAGCCAATTAGGAACAAAAGCGAAACCCGTTTGCACGCCTGATTAGTTTCTTCTTCAAAGTAAAACAAAATGCAAAATACTTGTTTTGGCGTCTGATTAATTAAAAGTCAGTGCTACTTATACTTTGGTTTTGGTTTTAGATAGTCGAAAACCACCCTGACACTTGCTTTGCGCAAAGGTTCCATTTCTAGATATCTTGACGGCCATGTTAGATCCATCACTGCCGCTTACTGCGCAAGAATACGAAGAATGGGGCGACCCAAGGTACAGTATTGCTTCATGCAGTTCCACGCACCTTATTGAGAATAGAGCCTATCAGAGCGTAGAACACGGTGAACTTGAGCTGTTTTACAACAAACGTTATATTCCGCCGCGCGAGTGACATCACCTTGGTCACGCAGCTTTAATAATCCGCTGGGTCTGGTCACAGAGAACCTGGTTTAATTCCTCATCAAGTGGAAGGTTCTCTGTTCATGTTGGTGTTTGTTTCTTTTTAGCGATTTCGTACTGACGATTGTAATACATACTGTACCGTCCTGTATATTTAACAATTATCCTACGAGGGCGCGCCGAGTTGGTTATTATTAATCCATATTCGGCAAGCCCGAGTGGGATAATTGTTTTATTAAAAGCTGGACCACAAAATATTCTCCAAAATGATTTTATTTGACGCAAAAAAGACCGGAAGACGACTCAACTTCCGCTCCAAAAATACAATGATCACATGATTACCGCAACTATGACAACGTCTTTGCGAACGGGCTAATAGCTGAATGAATGAAAATCGAGTGGAGAACACATTACCATGGATTTACACCGCACAAACACTCTCAGAAGGAGTTTTCAAAAATATCTTAAGGTGATGTACCAAAATTATCACGTTGGTACAGTTGTAAACATCGCATTACGGAGGGAATCGCTTTCTTTTCTCGCCATGTGCGACGTTTGCGATACTGCTTGAAACTGTTTACATCGCGGAGGCGAACCGAAGTAAGCAATCGATCAATGGCTGCTCGTATCGACTTGAGCGAAGGTGCCGTCTCAGTTCCCTTTGCTGTTGTGTAAAAACGCTTGAGGCATGCATTTTTACCTCTTTGCCCATTCTTTAATTAGTGCTGTAAATTTGTCTCACCCGAGACTTGCAAGCTACTCTGAAAAGGTTGTGAAATCTGAAAAAACGTTCTCAACATTACTTCGTCACTCACGCGTTCATTGATCATATTTGCCCTTCCATTGGATATGAGCTGATAACCCATATCCAAGGAACCAATCAAAAGCCTAGAAATCCAATATCCGTGGTCCAATTTTTAATAAAATATGATATTCGATCTGTACACTACACTGAGCCAGGAGCCCATTACCCCGGAGAATCAATCTGCATTAATTAAAAGCGTGATCCAACCCGGTCCCGTAAATGCCTTTGATTTATAGTGGGGACTCCTTTTTTTACAAAGGGTAGGGCTAGTTTCATTGTTTGAGCAAAGCTTATATATCCGGGCCTGGAACAAAACATCAAATTGTAGGGTACTCCTCAAAATGTTGTAGTCATAAGTTGTCATTGTAAATGAAACCTGATGCTCTCCTTTTCTCGTTTTAGATTGAATGAGAGCGACTTTCTGAACATCAGATCCTACTGTCCATTCCAGAATATCCAAAATCACGTGAGTTTATCATGCTGTCTTTATGAAAGTACCAACACAAATAAACTATTTACTGAGTGGTTTAGATCAGTGATGATAAGAGATAGCAGATTACCGCTCGAAACCTATCCCATCCAAGCATTTGTCGACAGTCTCATCCACATGTCTCAGATCCGTTTGTGATGTTGTTATAGCGACTGCTTGATTTGCTCCAAAACAAATGCACTCTCGGTGGACACTCTCGTAAGCAGACAGCTCTACATACGGACGTCTCTATACGAAACTATAGCTCAGTCAAACTCTACATTGACACATTCTCGTTAGCGGACAGTTCCAGTTACGGACACTTTTTCTGCTTCCCAGGGAAGCTTACGGGAGTTTCAACTATATTGTTATTTGAGCTTAATAGGAGTAGAGAACAAGAAGAGAATTTCCAAGTCAAACTTATTCTTTATAAACGACATTTGTTCTCATTTACTGTTTGGTAAGCTTTGCTGGTATTGACGTACGGGGATCGAAAAAGCCGGGGCTTTGGTTCCCTTTAAGCTCAAAAAAAGCAAAACACTAACCAGGCCAACATTCCTGTCAACATATTTTTATGTAAATGATCATACATGGAGCGGCTTTCAATCGACTGTGGAATTAGCAATCATTCTTGACAAACCAGGAACAAGTGGAAATTTTAAGTAATTTTCTCGCAATGCTGAATGATTTCTATATCAAAAAGACAATTGGAAACTATTGTATAGCGAGCATCCAAAATGTCCATTTGTTAACATCTTCGGATAAAAGAGTGCTGATTTAATGAACCTTCTAGAACTACCCATCTGTCTTGGTCACGGGATCAATGCACGATGACCGAGTACCTTACTGGCTTCCCTTGAAATGGACAGCAAAACTCAGAGGTGTCTTGAAAGACAGACTCTATACGAGGTCACCTGCACACAAGCGTGAATGGTATTCCTCCTCCACACAAGTTTTGCACGACTCTACGGACTCACCTTTGTTGTTGTGCACCATGGATTACGATGGGGGACACTTCGGCTCTGGGGGCCTGCGCGGCACTTTTGACGAGGTAAATTGTAAATGGGTGCCATTTTCTTAAATATATTACAGGCCAAGAGATAAGGTAGAAATGCGAAAACAGAGATACACGAATTACTTGCATATCACGTGTATTGTTTTACGTTTTAGGTGAGATTAATTTTAGTCTTGTTTTAGTGGGGACATAATATAGAGTTTGTTTGTCGCTATTAATATGTTTTTGTCACTGATTAGTTACTCTGTATATTTGTTTTAACCACGAAATACTGCGCTTGTTTGTTTGAATATTTGTTTGTTTGTTCTGTTTTGTTTTTGTTTGTTTGTTTTTCGTATAGGTAGTCCAGGAGTATGCTTTCCTGTTCAAAGTTTTGGGAGTCCCAATGACTCGGTACTAAGGTCCTCTTCCAAACTGTATTTATTGTCACTACAGAAATTTTGGTGGATACTAAACCAATGGCTTCAGATTTGTTTGCGATAATGCCATCGGTGCCACTGATTGTTTGCCCTTCATGGCACTGTGCCAAAATGTCGCACTAACAATGCAAAACGCAACAAAGTGAAACACAACCAAGCTCAGAATCAATGGCCAAACAAACTTCAAATGCATGGCAAACCTTCAAAATGAGAACACGGACAAACAAAAATATGGTCGCAACAACTACGACAACATCTTGCTTTTAAACTGCGTTGTTCAACACACCCTGTTACGTGCCTCCATCATGCCCAAATTTGGAAAACCGCAACTGCTTTATTTGGAAATCCATTGTTGACAACAGGGGGAATAGGGAAGCAGGGAAGTAGGGAAGGGAAAGTGATTACTATACCTCACAAATCCCACAAAGTGGGATTCACAAGCTAAAAATCATGTATGGGTTTTAAAGTTGAACTGACTTTTCCAACCAGCTCAACCCCAAGTCAAAGGACTGCACATTTTTCTATCCAACCATAATGCAAGATGGTATCTTACCATTTTCTAATGTCACAGCTCTTGATTCTTTGCCAAGACCATGTCTGAATCCAGAACCCAATGCAACGCCGGATTTATTTCCTGCCACAAAGATATAACAAAAGAATCAAAGAAAGGAGAGGTCACGTGATTCACGTGGCGCAGTGGTCAAGCATTTCGCTCATGATGTCAATGTCGTTTAGAAGAGCGAGTTCGAGTCGCATATATTCTTCCATCTTCTTTAATCGACATTTCTTCTTTTCTATACTTTTTTACACCACGAAAAAGCGAGAAGCTTGTCTGAGAACTGAAGTGAAGTGTATAAGCTTGTAGTCTAACTGGCTGAACAACGACAATACATACACAAGGCAACCCTGTCTTCTACCCTAACAATGCAGAATGAATACACGGTTTTGCCCACCTAATTAGTTTAGCATTCGATTTATATAATTCGAAGAAACTTTCGTACGTACTGCATGCATGTATGCACTTTCAACTCGCGGAGACTTACCTTCAGATGAAACAAACTGTCCTATGGCACTCGAGCCGCCAATGCTGTTCTCTTGAAACTGCACTTCAGATACGATAATGTTGTCCTCGAGAACCGAGCCGCAGTTCATGCACACCGCATCGCCACGAGCTTGGTCGAAATCGATATCACTCCCTCCACAGTTTGAACAAACTTGGGACATTTTAGAGCTTATGATGTCGACTGTGTCAAAACTGTGTTACAGTATCTTTTACAGTAAGTTGCCTCAGAACAGACGCAAGACCTCTAGAATGAATCTTCTTACAACATGTGAAATCTCGCCATTTCATCGCGTATTTTGCCGGTTCATCAGAGTGATTCGCAAGGGATTGTGGGACACATGTTTACTTTATTGGGGGGTGGGGTGGGGGTGGTGAGAGGAGATGATTTTATTTGTGGGGGAGGGGGGAAAACAGTGCTCCCGCTGCTGCGAACCTATACATTCTATCCGAATCAGGATTGACGATTCAATATTAGCCGAGCGTAAGGTAATAATTAGTTTATGCTATGGCTCTCGTCCGTGTGCCTTTTGGCTAAAACTTCCGGTGGGGCGCGCGCAGTTTTCCCGCTTTTTTAACATTCAAAGTTTATTTGCTTCACAACTGTTTGCGTACGCGACTTTTGCGCTGCGTGGCCAGAGCTTTCCGTGATTTCTCGAAGTTTTGGTCTTTCAGAATGTTGACTGGCGAGTTTGTGATACCTCCGCACACTTCACTGGACAGGCTCACGTGGCTCGCATCCTTGAGGGCCTGGATGGGGTTTACTGTTAACGGTTGTGGGCCTGACTTTTTTACTGTTAAGTGTTATTCAGACCCTCCCATCTAGGCCCTCATGCTTTGTCGCTGACCTTACGCACACCTTCATGAAGAACTTGCGCAGCAGATGGTCGATTTCCGTAAACGGAGGTAAGCCCTCAATATTCTACAGACCTCACCTTACCCCTGTTGCCATGTTTCAGCGTTTTGAGCATGGAGGCCTCTATGTCGCTTTATCTTGCTTTGAACAATCCTATAATGTTTGTTTTTGTAACACTGATTCATTGCTCGAAAAAGCAGTTCCAGAAAGCACCAAAAAGCTTCGCAGTCCCAGCGCCATTGCTTTCGCTGTAAGAGGAAGATTTGACGGAAAAAGACAATAAACTACTACTCCTTGACTTTCGGAAATATGCACGAATAATTGTCCCAAACTGGACATTATCTGTTACTCGAAGCTTGAGCTTTGCAGTCGGGCAACCATTCGCTTCTCGGAACAGATAATATCCTCGACAATTAGTTGCGCATATTTCCTTGTCAAAAGTAATCCCCGAGCGAAGCGAAGCGAAGCGAAGTGAGGGTAATAATCACGGCGCTAATGCATTAATATCGCCTAACTTGGGGACTCCAAGCCTGTCGCCATCTCGAAATTTAACGTTCGTCTGTCAGTCAGTCAGTCAGTCTGTCTGGCGTACGACTTTAGGCGCGGTTACCCTGCATAACCAATAACAAAGGCCGGATCGATCACGTGTGCACTGTAGTTTTACTCGGAATAAGAGAAATTAGATTTGAGCGAAGCAATTAGATTTGAACGAAGCAACAATATATCGTAGCTGCGTTCACGAAAATGGAAAACTTAAAAACTGGAAAACTTGAAACACAACAGTCTTGCGAAGGCCCGTTTCAAACGTCGCGCCACTGCCGTGCCGAACTCAATGCAAATGAGCAAAATCCATTGTTTAAACTAATTTACATTGAGTTCGGCACGACAGTAGCGCGACGTTTGAAACGGGCCGAAGCTCGTCTTTAAATAAGAAGGGAACAGGCACGAACAAGGCGAAATCGTGAAACGAGCGAACAGCGCCTAATTTGTCTCGAGAAAAGGCGACAATCCTGTTATGATCGACAGCATCATAAACAGAAGCGTGCAAAGGGAACAGCGCTTGCAAGCAAATCGGGAGCTTCAGACGCTGTTTTGTGTTAAACTCAGATACTTATTTAGAAAGGACAAGCAGCAAAGGTTAGTCAGTGAAAATCGAACAATCACCGTGACAATTATATTCTATCCCGTATAGCCTGTAACTCGATCACTTCAAGAATGTATTAAAATCTGTATGCTGATCATTTTCCCTCGAAGTATTGTTTTAATACGCTTCTGTCACTAGTTTCGGCTACCGTATTCGCTCAGAGCAATCGGAACTTGTAGTCTTGAATGATTTAGTCAGGCCCGGTTCAGACGTCGTGCTAGAGTCGAGCCGAACTCAATTCAGGACTGAAAAAAATATTAGGACCAATTAAGTTCGACTGTAGCACGACGTCTGAATCAAAGGTTTGAATTAAGTTCGACTGAGCAATAAGTTCGACAAACTCTGCCGTGCTACACGACTCTAGCACGGCTTTGATTCAGACGTCGCGTCCGAGTTGTGCCAAACCAAATGCATACATTACTGTAATGTATAACAGCGTAAATTTGATGCGGCCTCTGTCAAAGAGAAGAAAGATAAGAAAGTTGAGCCGAATTTGGAATTAAGTTCGACGTCTGAATCAAAGCCGTGCCACCGTCGTGCTGCAGTCGAACTCAATTGCAATTAGGTTCGGTACGGCTTTGGCAAGACGTCTGAACCTAGCCTCAGATGTCTTATTTTTCTGTAATCTGACACGCGGTGATTGCAGCGAGAATCGTTCACAAGCCCTTAGAAGTATCACTGGGTCTGAAGCCCGTGTATAATTTGAAGTAAACTGTTCAAGTTTTGCTTTGATTCTGGGAGAAATGATGCTGTTTTGAGTGGGTTAACATACAAAACAATTCGAGCTCATTAAATATGCATGCCTGAGTCAGGTGCATGAAGTCTAGATTAAAAACAAATCGCACAGGAAACCTATTTAATTGTATGAATTCAAAATTGGAGAATCAGTGTTCCTTTTTTCCCGTACTACGACGGCCGACCAACTTCAAACTTTGAGTATTAAATTTTGAGAACGTGCTTGGCAGACTGTATGAATCAACTTGACGTGCCGACCGTGGGAAATACGTACTTCGTCACGCAATCGATTCTTTTTTCAACGCAAAAGTATAACACACACCATTCTTTTTCTCCTTCCTTTGCGTGTAGCACTTGAGTTCGAAGAAAAGATTGAGTCAACATTTCGGTAAAACAAAGGCTACTCTTGTTGGGAGTTACCAGAGTAAAAGTCCCATCAATGACAGAGTGAGGGGGTATCTGCGATTGTCGTATTTCTAGTTTATTTATTCATTTGGTACTGAAAATGGCGGATCACGGCTTTGGCGCGCAAAGCACACTGGGTAACTAGGCTCATGATATGTACATAATGTTGGAAGAAAAAAATGTGGCGCCAGCTTTATGGCAGGTTAGCAGTTCATATATGACATAAATATACGGTAATTTATTCTTTGTGCTACTTCGTGCTTGTCGCCGGAATACGTACCATGCCAGCCACTCATTGTCCTCAAGGCGGTTACATACCCTCGGGAAGTGGCAGGAGATTATGTGATTGCTCCCATTTTGTGGACATAGCTGAAGTAAGTTATAACCTTTGTACAGCCGTCAATAGTTTGACTACTTGGCCAGGATTGGTCGGACTCGTTTGTTTGTGTATTTGTGCATTGTTCATTTTTGTTAATATCCACCATGTTATATTTACCATCAATGCAACCGGCCATTACGCATCATGTTGTCTCGCCTCAAAAAACTCTAGTATGGACACTTAAAGGATTATTTTTATCTCATTCAGTCATATAACAAAATACATGCAAAACAAAAGTGTTTGGATTGGGTCAAACATCTGAACTGGAACGCGCAAGAACTAACTGGAGTCAAACTATGTATTATAAACAGGCTAAAAAACATGCCAGCATTGCATGAAAACGGAGGTGGCTCATAGGTTGGCGTGCTAAAACAATGTCCTTTTCCCGTAACTGTAACATCTGCCACTGACTGTATATAATATATGGGAACAACCGCCGGATATCGACTCTCGGGCGTCGTTTGATCAGTCTTCAATAATTTGTTCCACTCTGACAAGGAACACAGTCGCGACACCAGCAAGGACGTAAGTAAAGTTCCTTCTCTTGCTAAAAGTGATATGTTTTCGATGCCGGATTTTTTATTGTTTAGTATTAATTTTGTGTGAGGGAACTGACGTGGGCAGATGATGTGTCAGGCTGTCTTAATTTTAAATCTATATTCTTGCTGGTGGACTACAATCCTTTAAATTTCAAAATACGGCATCTATGGGATCAAAACAGAGAGTTAAACCTAAGCAATGTCATATGGAGGGCTTCTGTACTTGAGAGTCACTGACCGAAAGCAAAGGACTGTGACTACATTTAGTATATTAGACAAAATATTATGATTTGCAACAAGAACGTTAACTGATCCAGGAGTAGCCAAAACTTAAGGTTTAAAGAAAAATAAATAAGCAACTCCTTTAACAGGAAGTTTAATACAGCCATAACACAAACGCATTTTGCAATTATAACCTCAACTGCCAGGAGGCACTAAATTACCATATCAGTTTTCAATTTTCTGAGATGGAAGAGCATTTAGTTGCTTACATTTTTACAACAAAAACGAAAGCGCAACCCGTAACTCCAATTACTCAACATCCCCAAGGGTTTTCTTGATTTTTTCTGATTAAAATATATATGTCTCTAGTTTCAGTAAGATGTTAATATCGGTAAACAGGTGTTTCGGCTGAGTTGCTTTTATTAGCATAATATTGTCTACGGAACATTGTTCTTGTTTATCTTACACAAAACACGCAACTTCTTCAACTCAAAATTCGCACTAAAATCACATATATTATTCGATAATCAAGAATTTATCACTACCAAGTTTTGTTTCGAATTCGCATAAATGCAATTCTCATCATTCTCCTCAACATGCTGTGACCGGCTATATTTAACTTAGTAAAATAATCCTCTTAAATTCACGTGTCACGTGGCAGGCCAACTTCCAGATGTCTATATATATTTTCTGCATTTCTGACAACTGGTTTACAACGTTTTCCTGTTTGCTCTTCTCGAAAGCGAAAAACACGCCAAAAGGAATAGGCGCGCTGGAAGTGCAGTGGTACCACATGACATTGAATGGCAGGATCTAGATTTCCATGAAGAAACCAAGATGGCCACTGGTCGTTGAGGTAAGTAAGTGTTGTCAAGAAAACAAAACTGGTATACCCATGTGATCTCTCGGTGTGGTTTTGCCTTAAGGGGGCTTCTGCTATTTCTTTTTTTTTTCCTTTTTTTTTTAGTGTACACGGCTGCTGCCATTGGAATATGCACTGGTTTTGTTTTACTCACTCGGGCACATAAAATTTTACACGTCAACTAATACTTTAGTAAAGCAAATGAAGAACCAGCCCAATGACTTATTTGCTCAGGCGTCTTAGATGGAAGTAGGGTTTCAGTTACAGCAGGAAGAAAGTTCTAATTTTTATAGTCCATCTCGATTGGCCAAACGAACATATTAACGCAACATTTAAACTGAAACCTGGACTTGCGTACGGAAGCCGCGCCATGTTGACTGTCTCGCAACCTTGCGCCAACGTCGCAAAGAAGAAATTAGGTACCTAAAAGGTACGTGTGCCTACTGCTCTAAAGTAGGGATTGGCAGGCGTGAGTATAGTCTAATTGGCTCGTCACACAAGGGGGTGAATATCGAAAATCACTAGTTCTTTTGTGGGCAAATATTCCGGCTAATGGTGAAGTTAATATACGGTCGGAAATCGTTCCGCCTTCACGAACAAACCATTACTGCTTTTTATTGGTCCCGAATATTAACGCGCGCGATCATTTATCAATTCTTACGCTACATTACATTACTTACACACTCGATAGCATAGTGTCTACAGCTTCTTTGAAGCATTGGACACAGCAAAAATAATATGAAAGAAAGAAAGAAAGAAAAACGTGCAAATTTGAGCTCGATCCACAATCCAAGTGGTGCCAGCGCTGAACCTTGCACATGGGTTAACCCACAAACAGTTTCAATTCTATTCTTTGGCATACCAACCGTATTTTAGGCTATGATTAATTTTGGCTTGTGATTAGCCGATCACATTCCTCGGCACATCCCCCAAGCAATGGCGCGCAGAACACGCACTGAATGGAATACAAAACCAAATTGAATTCAGTAAACTTCCTTCGGAACCAGAGTTGACATCGTTTGCTCGCGTACTTTGATGCCAACTACACCATTCATTTGTCGCCATCGCAACGAAGTTAAATTGAGGCTCCGCTACTCCAGAAACAATTTTCCGTGTGATTATGCCCGCCAAAAGTTTATAATGGCGCGAAGTTTTTACTAGAGTTTCAACTGGCCTAGTATAGTAGCCATCTTGGACAACCAAAGCTATGCATGACTTATAACCAATTATCTAGTGGAGCTTATCGGCAACTACGAAAAACGATTTCACTGTGACTTACGTGTTGATCACTTTGTCGGGTGAAATTACTACAATTTATGCCTTTAATATATATATTTAAATAAAACAAGAAAAATACTAATAATAGTTTATTTCATCAAATTAATGCAAATGGCGTGCAATTTGCGAAAGCGAATACCAGAAGACCTTGTGGAACCGAGAGGTCGACCCACGACAGACATTACGATAATTGAACAACAAAAAATTAATGATGATGTGTGTCGCGATTAGTATTGTCGCAGGACTCGGGATAAAACTAATATCGGCTGTCGGCGAACTAGAAAGGCAATCAGACAATAATGAGAATGAGAAAACTAGAACTTGTCATTTGAAGTAATAACTTCCGCGTACTTCGGTAAGTGCTCGCCGGATTCAACTTTGTATTGCCTTCACACACAAATGCAATGTTGATGAAAGTAACCCGTGAAGGGAAATCTTTTTGTCCTAATTCCATGTTTTCTTATACGGCAGCTCTTCGAAATTTTCCACATCAATACACGCCTCACCACGTTACGAGGTCACAAACAGCACCTCAGGAAAGCCAAATATCGACAGTGTTCGACGTAAGAGACTGGTTACACTCAGAGGAATTTATGAAACTCTTGCTCTGAGTCTAGGCTAACAATTCAATAAATAAATCGCCCTGGAAAGGTCGTTTGGAATACATGAAACACTATGCCGGACACAAATTATATTTCTCTCGACAATGGCTCGTTTCCATCTTCGGATATCAAAAGGAATGGTACAATCATCAGCCATCCCACCAAACTGGTTTTGTTTCAACTCGTGTGTTTTACAGTGATTGTCACTGTCGGACTCATCGGCAATTTTATCATCAGTATGGCAATCCTAAAACGTCCCAAGCGGCGAACAGTCGACTACTTCGTGTTAAACTTAGCAGCAACGGACCAGGCCATCTGTCTCATAAGCATTCCATTTGATTTTGTCGCGGTCCTGACGGGTAACTGGCCGTTTGGCTGGTTTTTTTGTAAGATCGTCTACCCTCTGCAAACCATTTTCATGGCGGTCTCCGTTTACACGCTTCTGCTCATGAGCTGGGAGAGGCATCGTGTGGTCATGCCACCGTCAAAACCTAAATTCAAAACAACGCGGACTGTAGCCATGCTATTTCTGGTCTGGGTTGTAAGCATCGCTCTTGTTGGACCGTACTTTGCAATTCCTAATGTGAAAGTTGAGGACGACCAGATTCAGTGCGACGGCGAGATTGGATGGCCGAGTGATGACTACTCCAAGGCGTTCACACTGGCGGTCTTTATCCTTTTGTACCTTCTGCCACTGCTCGTGACTACCGTAAACTACATTCGTATAAGCCAGAAACTCTGGAAAGATACAGCGAGAGTACGAAAAACGATCAGTGAACCGTGCGGGAATAGGAAACATTCGTTGAAGGCGCGTGCCCATAGAAACATGAGGATTGTGAAGGTGTTTATGGTTGCTGTCGCTGCATTTGCAGTTTGCATGGCTCCAAACCACGTACTATGGTTGTGGCATGATTTCGGATCGGGCAGCACTTCCACGCACTTCCGCTCTGTTATTGTTTTCTGTCATATTCTGGTCTACGTCAATTCTGCGATCAATCCCTTCATCTTCGTGTTTTTGCACAGTCGATACTGTAAGCACTTCTTGCTGAAGTACTGTCTTCCAATTTGCTGCAAATAATAATTACCGTCACAGAAGAAGGCGCACATGAAGGACGCCTGGCTCAGAAAAGTTTGCGAAGTTCCACCAAAATAATTGTGATGCCCATGGGACTAGGTCGGGAATTATTTGCAGAAGGAGGAGCTGGTAGATCATGGAGGAATCATCCAAATACTGAACAAGGCTGTAAAACAATTCCATTACGATTTGCCGCAGGAACCTCGTAAGATCCGAGTAATCTTTAAAGAAGAAAAGGGTGTCGAGGTTTACCAACTACCCATGTCTGCTTTGCAACAAGAAACGCGCCGTGTTGGTAGGCATCGCCCACCTTTCCGTTGGCGTTTATTAGATAATTAATTTACTTTGGGACCTGAAGTTGAACGAAATATGTTGTGCAACTCGGAAGTCTGTTTCATCACAATATTTCTACTGAAAACAGTAGAGATGGACACAAACTGCATTGCCATATGGCTGTACTATAAGAGTTGATTTCAGACTATATAGTTCATTTCCAACATAAAAATATTGGTCGAATTTTAAATTTTCCGTGAAATGTTATTGGAAAGTAGCTAGGCTTAATTACCTGCTTTTCCGCATTTTGAACTTATAGTAAATACTGTCGTTTTTGTTTTGCTGCCAAAACATTTCTCTTGAGAGACTCGAAAATTTCAAGCTAAACTTTTTAAGAAAAATAGAAGAAGACTAAGTACTCAGTCATTAAAAGTTGTTTTTTGCCCGATCTAGAGTTAATAGCTAGATCAGCAGAATAGAGCGAATGAAATGAACGCTTCAGCTGACCTCACTGAAAACGTCTTTTAACAAACCCACCAATAGAATGACTCTCTGGGCGGTTTAATTAAACTTTCCATTAGGTGTAATACTGAATTAGGTATGATCAGTGTAAAATATTTGGATATACAGTTTTATTTAATATTGATACGAGGCTACTCCCTGTCTTTTTGATCTGTTTTCGTGATATGAACCTATATGATTCATTTGGAAAACGATAGGCGACACCAGCTGTACTGTACATTTAATGGTGAAACAGATCTTTTGTCAGTTCAGTCAGTAGTTTTGTCGTTTAAGTGTAGTGGATCATAGAGTTGAGTTAGACATTTCTTTGCTGCAGTTTTTCTGTAGTCATTGAACTCATGAGGCACAATGCCTTTGACAGCAAAATTTCGAAATAGAAATAAACGCGTCTGTCATTTAAGATCGCGGAAGTGAACATATAATAAGGGACAAGATAAAAGTTTATAAAATATGTAAATTATTGCCATATTGTAGTCAATTAGAAATAGGTTGACTATACAATATTACAAGATCCAAAGGAGCTAGAAAAGTACAATTATAGGAAGTAGAGACTAATGCCGTAAAATCATTGTACTTTACGGCAGTAAATATATCACGCATTGACACGATTAATGAAACATATGTAACCCAGAGCAAAATAAAATTGCCAGGGTCAAAATAAAAATTTACAATGGCAAATATTATTTAAACGTGGTAAATGTGCATTCTGTTTCGCATGTTAAATTAATGTAAAAGGAGTCGATCAGTGTACGTATGTCGGAAATATATGCCTTCAGGCAGGAAGATATAAAGTACTCGAATCGTACTGATCGCAATTTTGAAAATGCTTTTTATGAATTTGTGGCAAAGTTCAACAAGTTTGTCCTGACAATATTTTCAAACAATATTTTACCACTATTTTACACTCGAAAATAATATTTATATCTTCGCGCCGCAGTATAACATCCTCTATATATTTAGGGACACATAATTTTGCAGCCTTTGCAACCTCCATATTCATAATGAATGAAGGTTGCAGAAATAGCATCTTTATCCGTCTTTTAGTAGCATAATAAACACTTGAAGGATGGGATAAATGACATAACAATTTATGTTTGAGTTTGCGACGCCCATTTGAGGATCTGCAGGGTTCGTTTCGTTCTCGCAAAATGGATTATAATAATCCTTAAGAATCTTCAGTCCTCCAGCACCCAAGGAACAATGTGATCTTCTCGCACTATCAATGCAAGATTTGGCTGTTTTGTAATTCTTACAGTGTGAAGAGGGTACGACCTCAAACATCTTTAAAAATCTATCCGCACACCGGGTGACCTTAAGACCGTAGAATTCGTCACATGAAGCGACTTGCCGTACTGAATAGGGAACACTCGTTCGACGAAATGTCTTCTGAATTTTGTTACACAACAACTGAGGGCCTTGTAGTAGCTGTACCAAAGTGCTGACGAGTTTGGGGAGTTGATAATAGTCTACATACGGCACGTAACAGACCTTCACTCTTTGGTTAATGCAATCTTGAATGATTGACATATTGGACCTGAATAGAAATCAAAGTAAAAATATGTCACGTGATATGTTTTTTCAATGTTGACTTGAAACGGCAGGGCTACAGGCCGTGAACGGGGCTCCGGCAGAAGCAGGGAATGTAACAAAATTAGCAAAGACCTGTCAAATGTTAACACAAACCATGTAAATCTTAAAACTATAAATATGCATGTTAAAAAAAAAAAGATAGTACTTCAGTACCACTAGTATTACCACCATTGATAATAACAATAATAGTAATGATGATAATGATACATGTAGTATTCTTATTGCAAACGCAGGTTTGTAGCTGACAAGAGTACAAACCTGCAGTTTTCTTGCCCATCTCTCGCCATGATCCTTTTGATAAACTGCCTCTCGCAATTAATAGCATTTTGGAAATAATATTCAGATCCACACACTAGCCGGACAGGCTCTGTGAAATAAAACAAATGCCCCGCACACGCTTTCACTACATTATTAATATTCTTGTCAGTACTGTTAGTATCAACATCAGACAGGGGTGCCCTTATACGCAAAAATGGAGGACCATATCAGCTAGTGGAATTGGACCCCACCTCCCAGACCAAATCCGCTAGCAGAATTGGTCCGGGGGACCGAATCTGCGGGAGACCAAATCCGCTGGGACACCTGTACGCCACATCCTGCTTTCATCGCATTCAGTGCGTGGAAACCTAAGCCATTGTTAAATAACTCGGTTGTGCGGTAACCAGGTATTCCTTTGCTACTCCGGTCCCAATGTTATTTTTACATAATTGGTTTAGTTCTAGTTGTTCAACAGAATTTGCAAATCACCCGGAACGCCAACCACGTATAGTCTAAACGTACATTTGTTTTCAGTCGAAATTTTATTACACAAATCTAAATTATTGTATGACATTCATTATAGGATCTCACAAAAATTTGATAACATATATCTTAGTTACTCAACTTCGTTGAACATAGCGTATTACTGAAATTCGGGCAGTACGAACTTTAAAACTACTCCAAAAACTACTCGAGCCCAAACAACCCCCCCCCCCCCCCCCCCCCTCCCCTCTAGCTCCACCCCAAACATAAATTTACATAGCCAATTTGGGCGACATAGTGGAAGTGTTGGTGGGAGTTAGATAATTTATGATTATATACTGACCCTTTGCCGGGATGAATGGAGGATCTCGTCCACGGTAACAGAATATATTCCACGCATCTCCGACCATAAAGTTGCCGATTCCACACACTTTTGTGACCGACTGATGAACGCAATGCTTGGCTGCAGCAAAGTCCCTGTCAAAACACGCAGCACACTATAACATTGCAGCTACAGCGACTGAGCTCTAATTACGGCCGTCTAGTAACGAAACCCCGTTTTTTTAAATTTAAACATATAATTACTCAGTGTTTTCTCCAAGAGTTTCAAATGCTCATCTAGGGAGATTACACTGCATTACATCTCACTAGTTCGGGCTTGTGAGCATAGAATGATGATAGATAATATAGAAGCCAGACACACGAAAACAAAGAAAATGTAAATAAAATGGTCAGACTGCAAAGAACTTATGGAAAACGACTGCTCTCTGGAATATGCTGCTGCACAGCAGCAAAGTGGCTCGACTTTGGGACGTGCTGAGGCCCAGGCCACTTAGTAAGATATTTTGTTTGTTTGAGTCTAAGCGTCTTATGAAATTGGGAACTACCAATAAGACTGAGCTAGGGAACACATACACAATACATTTAGAAACTATTACTGCAAGATTAAAGCTCCCAATAGCTGCTCTATATATTTCAAGACTAACCCCCATCGATAGAATATAGAAACAGGCTCACCTCGGGTTGCGCAGTACAGGTAAAAAGGGTGTAATAAGTAACATAGAAAAGGAAGATAGAACAGAAAACATGGCACATAATTAAATTATTTATATGCACACACATTCGCAGCTAGTAGATTGAAGGTCGAAAAGGGTAACTCAAAAAATATACAAGGAGAGGTCCAGTTTAGGCAAGCGACAATCTGCAATACTCCAAGTGTTCCCGCGAGTTAAGTTGAAAGGCTCTGGTGTCATTTCCTGCTAAGTTTCGGGCAAAGATTTTACCTCCTTTGGACCAGCACCTGACTCCTTCGACTTGTCGAACGGCTTTGAGTAAATCCAAATTAGTTTTTGTTAGGTCCTCGCTCATGAATAGGCCATTCTTTCCATGTAGTTTCTTCTTATGGATATACACTCGCTCCTTAACACTGTGCGATATGAATTTCACAATCATGCTTCTTGGTGACGAACCGCCGCGCTTTCCAACTCGATGGGCTTTGTCGATTTCATTTGCTTCTACCTTTACATCAAGGTTTCGTTGAATGAAGGCTTGCACCTTTTCAATACATACCTGTCCATCTTCGTTTTCGTCTTCAGGTATGCCAGTGATTCTAATGTTACTTTTCCTAGAGTATTGGAATTCGTTCGCGTTGGCTTTCTCCTCCACTCTCTTAGCAGTTGATTTGACCGCTTCCAGTTCCTCTCGTAGGGTGTTAATTTCATCTTTCAATGCTGCGTTTTCAGATTTAGTAGCTTCCAATTCCGCACGAAGACTGCATACATTGTTGGCAGTGTCCGTTATAATGGTTCGAAGAGGGGCCAACATTTCACTCAGCGTTTCTTGTAGAGATTCTTTCAAGACGTTCTTAATGGCGGTCGAAGCAAGAGATTCCTTCAACAGATCGAGGACTGCGTCCCTGAAAGCTTGACTATCAGGGCCGCATTTTTCGGTGAAGCTGCTGGACCGAGTTTTAACTGACATTTCTTTGTACTTTTTAACTCGCAGTAGACATCAGTACCTTTGCCAGAACTGGCCAAGTGCTCAGTGATGTGGTGCTCCTCTGCCCGCCATCATGCTCATTAGCACCCCGTTTGAGCTTGCAATCAAACTCTGTCAGTTACACTTTCCCGTAAGCGACCGTCGACACAGTTTGAGGGGTAAGGTTTGGATTTTTCTTTATTTTGTTTTAAGCTCCCGCAAGGGCGACCTGCCCGTCGGAACAATCTCATTCGAACGACTCTATTATTGGCAACCAATCAACTTCCCCGCGCTGTAGGTTAGTATTTTTCTACAGTGCCTCTATTCTAAAAACAATTACAATGATCTAAGCCGAACTATTGAAAGAGTGTCATGTGATTCAGTTTAATCTTCGGTACTGTTCTTTTGTCCGGCCGGCCGCTCCCGTGAGCGTTCACTTACCCCTATACTGCAAGTGGCGCCATACGAAAATCATCGTTGCGGTAAGCGGCCAGTTCCAGTTACGGGCACTTTTTATAATTTTTTAACTAACATTTTTTTTAATTTTTAACTAAAAATATATTTTTTAAAATTTAAACTAGTTTATACTCACATGCAAAGATATGGGTCGCTTCGGTCGTTCTTTAGTCTTAGACGGAAGTCGTCCCAGCATCCAACCGTTTTCCGAAAGTTGTCTGTTTGGCAGTTTAACATCCGTAGAATAACTGGGTTGACCATGGATATATCTCCAGACAGGTCGCCACAGTGATACACGATCATTAGCAGTAGAGAGGCAGCATCGTCAGAGAAAGAGGAAAAAATTGTCCCATCAAAACAGGTGGACACATGATCTTTAACACAACTCTGCGCTTTGTTGTAGTTCAAGCTGTACAGAAATGGAGTATTAGCCACTTGAAGATAACTAGTTTAATTTCCACTGAGTGTATCATAACTATACAATTTCTTTGACCACTGAAAGAATAAATTGTCACGAATAGTAAGCACTTGCTCATAGAAGGCTTATATATGCATAACTAACTTATAGTCTTCTTATGAGCGTTGCATCGGTATCGTATACGATATATTGTTTTCTGTATTATGCATTATTTGTACACATCGAGAAAGAAAATTATGTGATAAATTTGGAGCGGTAGCACCATCTTTCAAGCCCTTTACAAACTTCACAAAGCGCCATGTAAGTTTATCGTCTAGACGAGTTTGAAGCATTGTTGATAAAACTCTGAAACTCTAAAACTTCAAATAATCATTTATTTAAATGAAACTATACGCTGTTCTCCGAGTACAGTGGAACACCGGTGTAACGAATAAAAAGGGGCAGGGAAAATGGAAAAATGTGTTCGTTATAATGGGGGTTCGTGATATCGGGGTCTGTTCCGTACATTTTACTTAACTGCCGGCCGGGCTGAAGAATATTGTTCGTTTTAATATATACCGGGGACTTCGTAATAAAGAGGTTCGTTATATCAGGTTCCACGTAGTGCTAAAATTAAGAATTACAGACATTTAAATAATTATAGTTTAACAGTCACGCGAGAGTGTCTTTATCTAGAAAAAAATACAACAGCCGGGAAGTATGACCAACTAAGTGACACTGCTCAATTAGCCGTTACACTTAAAGCTAAGCCACGCATTGACGTATTTTACCTGCAATGAAGGGCGCCTTGGTGTGCAAGAGCGGATACAAAGATTCTGTTGCAATCGTAAACTCTAGAAACAAAAGTCATATGGCTGCATTTACCTATTTGATAGGACGGGGAGACGTCTGTGCTCTCTAGAAATGAATATGAAACATGTAGTGCAAAATAATAACTCTTAAGCTGCAAATAATCATCATAGTAGGCAAATGTCCAGCTTCTACAAGTATGATAAGATTAAGATACAAGTACAAGGGATGCAGTGGAACATCTTTTTTACTGTACGGAAGCTTATGTTGCGCTGCTACAATTTAAGGAAATTAGTTTTACTTAGCCCTCTGTGCATCATTCCTGATTTGGGCGGGCGTTCACAATTTCTAGTTTAGCCTATATACCGATGATAAACACACTAAAGTACACTACCTGGCCGAATCAACAGTGGATCCAGATTTCCTGTACAGAACGGATTGTAAACATCGCTGTATATATACTGGCTGATTTCACAACCTTGCTTGGCCTTTTTGATGATGCATTCCTTGGCTGTGGCATAGTCACTGTCACAAATAATAATAATAATAATAATAATAATAATATAATAATAATAATAATAATAATAATAATAATAATAATAATAATAATAATAATAATAATAATAATAATAATAATAATAATAATAATAACAATAATAATAATAATAATAATAATAATAATAATAATAATAATGATAATAATAATAATAATAATATAAGACCATTGACAATTTGTTCTTTATTGGCTCAAAATTGTGGGTGACTGTATGTTGGATTATAGAGGTATGACGTACTTGCACAGGCATGGATCTGATTTGTTGTGCAACAAGCGACTTCTGAAATGGTCCCAACAAGTATGAATGTCATTAAACACTCCTGTCTTGCACTTGATCTGCTTCAGTATGAATGGGTCGAGAGTTGCGGCGTCAACTGTAAGGTTTCCACAGTGGAAAAGGAGTAACGCAAGTAGGCCTGTCACAGTAGACGTAAAATCAGACATACACTCATCCACATGAGCGGTCACACAGCTTCTTAGTTTTGAATACTCTAGGCTACAAAATAAAGTTAAAACAAACATTTCATTAGACTCACTATAGCAAATAGTAAGAGACAAAAACCTGACGGTAGTTGTGTGTTTAATTTTACCTGCAGTTAGTTGCAGAATCTTGTTGGAGATTTTTGACCATGGTTCTCTGGCAAAGCTGCCAACCGACAGTGAAGTAAGTCAAATTGCATCTTCCAACAGCCGGAGTTACAGCTACTGCAGCAGGGCCTGATGAACAATAAATCAAACGATCACTGGGCAACTTCATACCAAGAAAGGCCATTAAACATCCTTGTTATCGATTTCATTTCACTAATCTACTAATGTAAATGATGGGTAGGTACTATTATATTACTACACCACAACTATTGGCAATTATTTCAAAAGTTACTGTAACATTATTTTGCAGTTGCTGTTGCTAAATACTAACTACAACTAACTGCTATAAAGTGACCACATTTTTAACTACTGTTGCCCAGTAGTGCATTTAATTTATTTATTACTATACTATAAATTATAGTAGCTGCCTGATAAATCACTACAGCAGTAGTAGTAGCAGTAGCAGCAGCAGCAGCAGCAGCAGCAGTAGTAGCAGCAGTAGCAGTAGCAGCAGCAGCAGCAGCAGCAGCAGCAGCAGCAGCAGCAGTAGTAGTAGTAGTAGTAGTAGTAGTAGTAGTAGTAGTAGTAGTAGTAGTAGTGGTAGTAGTAGTAGTAGTAGTAGTAGTAGTAGTAGCAGTAGCAGCAGCAGCAGCAGCAGTAGTAGTAGTAGTAGTAGTAGTAGTAGTAGTAGTAGTAGTAGCAGTAGCAGTAGCAGCAGCAGCAGCAGCAGCAGCAGCAGCAGTAGTAGTAGTAGTAGTAGTAGTAGTAGTAGTAGTAGTAGTAGTAGTAGTAGTAGTAGTAGTAGTAGCAGTAGTAGTAGTAGTAGTAGTAGTAGTAGTAGCAGTAGCAGCAGCAGCAGCAGCAGCAGCAGTAGTAGTAGTAGTAGTAGTAGTAGTAGTAGTAGTAGTAGTAGTAGTGGTAGTAGTAGTAGTAGTAGTAGCAGCAGCAGCAGCAGCAGTAGTAGTAGTAGTAGTAGTAGTAGTAGTAGTAGTAGTAGTAGTGTAGTAGTAATTGTAGATTGCTGCGAGATTGCATGCAGTCGCCAAATAGTCCGTAAATAAAGAGATCATTTATTATTAATTCGAGCACGCTAAAGTAGTCGGAAACATTTCAATCTCTCAGTGTGTTCCTTGCATTGGATAGCAACGGCAGCTTACGATAGCAAAACATTAGCAGCCCTGTAATAGTATGATAATCAGTTTGGTGTAGTACTGCATGGGATCTTGCTGTAATACCGACAAGGAAACAAAATAGTGATCATGGATTGGCTCTCGCAGTATAGAAGACTGTAGCTGTTCGCATGAATGTGGACGGAATTGTTTTATGCTTTATCAGTTTTGCTTCATACTTTACATGACTGTGTATGTCCCTAGCACTAATCGAAATGTCACCTACAAGGATGCATGTTTTGAGGACAGGCAAAATGCGAATTCATAAATTTAAACCAGAATGTATAAAATGATGCATTCGCGATCCGCTCAACTTGTGAAGGTTGCTGTACTTACAGTTTGCAAGAAACACCAACAGCAAGACGACTCCATGCATCATCTTTTCACATTGTTATCATCAACATCGACGAACGGCTTTTTTATCAGTTAACTTGCTCGATTTCTCCATTTCCTTTTAGCCAGCTTTCAATAAATATGGCCGACGTCAAATTATGCCATGCGCGAGGTAATCAGCCTTGAAAAGCAAATGAAGGATTACATATTAATTTGGATAATTGGCCGCTAATAACTGATTCTAAGGTTCTATATTCTTACTGTACAGACTGTTTTTTTTTGCCTGAGAAACGAACAGACAAACAAAAAAACATGATTTCTAAGTAGGGGTTGACATAATAGGAAAACAGAAATTGCTATAAAGGGTTTTTGAGTTTATATGCTTCAGTGAAGTATACTCTATCTAATCATGAGCGTAATACTTCTATTTTTTCCAATCCCTGGTATCAAACTCAAGGGCATAATGCGCCAAATAGTATAATTTTCTATCAATATCAGTCTCGTTATCTGAAATAAAACAATCACTAGTGCTGAGATCGAAATTTGCTCCTGAGCAATCTACGTTTAAAATTAACATTTTAACAAATTAAACCACAACTGAATGAATAACCGCGGACCGGTTTTGCATAACGTGTGGTAAGTATATATAGTAGCAATGCATGATAAAAGAGACAATAAGAACAAAGGAATCCCATTTTACACAAAGAGGTCCCGAGAAACGATACATTAGATGACCTTTGCGTCAACGAGAAAGCTGCTTCTATAATATTTATTATTTCGGTGCTCATAGTACCAAGACCTCAGACTACGTCCACACTACTCCGTTTTCAAAAAGGTCAGTTTTCACAAAGCTCCGATTTCGCCCGTCCACACTAATTCTCCGTTTTTCAAGTTCCCCTTCCACAATAATTCGTTTTCATTTGAAAATTCATCCGTTTTCAAAAGTCTCCACTTTGGGGACCGTTTTTGAAAACCTTCGCTTTCAAAAGACGTTCGGTTTTTAAGTCATCGTTTTAGGCCCCGTTCACACGATGCCGTTTTCATTTGAAAACTGCATGAAATAAGTGAGGGTTAGCCCTCCCGTTCACACGATGCCGGAAGAGTTTGCCATGAAAAAGGCATCATATGAAAACGGAATGCTTGCCGTAGTAAACTGAAAGTGGAACTCTAACCGGCATCGTGTGCACTCCGTGCCGGAATAAATAATGACGGTACGATTACGAGGCAAGCTACCTTCAAATTCCTTTATGGGAAGTTGTACGGGAACGATAACGCAACGCGACTCGCAAAAATATACCAAATGCGCAGTAATTACAGAAGCGAGATACTATTTCTAATTAAAATTTGTTTGAAAAGCAGAATACATGACCAAAACATATAATAAAAAGGACAAAGATAATTCAAAAGGCAATAAAACATGTTATTTTATGGCTGAGTTTCTGAGCGGGCAATACGCACAAAATGGCACGTTCTGATTGGTTGTCTGAGCGGGCAATATATAGATCTTATTAACCGAGCGCGCGGTCCGTACAGTAAGTTATGGACCGAGTTTTTTTCGTCGCCTTATGGCCCGAGCGCGCTTCGCGCGAGGGCCATAAGGCGACGAAAAAAACGAGGATCCATAACTTACGGTACGGACCAAGCAAACGAGGTTAATAAGATATTTATTATATGGCCTTAGATCTTTCGGCAAACATAAAACAAGGCCCCAACGAGTACTCGTCTTGTTCATTCAACAACATCAATCGCGATCAGGCATGAATTACGCACGTTTGTTTTCACAACAAATTCAGTTAACAGCTTACAATTCTGCCGATTTGAAAATCTTGAAAGAAAATAAGCTTCTGTCGAACCAACTGCCTAGATAAATACTAATTTGTTCTGAGCTGAATGAAATGGCCCATAGCGTATGTCAAACAACGACACTGCAGTGAACTTTATTCGGTGAACGACTCGAACTCGCCCTTGCTCGCTCACTAAAGATTTAAAAAAACTGCAGTCTTATCTCTTTCCAGAAGAAACTGCTTTGTAAGTCAGAGTATTTTTTATTCTTTTGAATAAGTTTCTTACACGTACAATAATGTAGAAGGCAAAATGGCACTAAAAGAAAATCATTTCATCACAAACTGCGACCGACACATCGTTGAAAGTTATATTATTCAAAACTCACCGCTTAATTTTTCTGCCTCCTCGTGGAGCGTTTAGGTTTCTTCCAGCAAAATAAACGTCCTCAAATCACCACGGCGTTTTTGTCCCAGTCAGTGATTTCGAAATACAGAGTTCTCGTACATTGTGAAAAATTTATTTACAGTCTTCACAGTGCGCCATGACGAGCAAACATGTCTGCAAAACTTGATTCTTGCACGGTCTTAGTCATAACTGTTCACGGTGATTGTTCGCTTTCCACTTTCTTCCTGGCAAGTGTGCAAATTTTAACACAGGGGTGAAACAACCCTCCATACTCTGCAGCACTTGTTGTCAATGACGGCTGAGGTCGCAAGCAATTTTTTCCTCGGACGTTTTCCTTCTTCGTAACGGTCATTTTCCAAGATTGTAAACTTTCCCCGATCATCATAACTTAACAGTGAGTATCCGGAACGTTTAAACTTCCCATTGCACTTCTGGGCCTTTTATGACAAACGTTTAGCAACTTTTCGAGTAATAATTTGCGATCCACATGTGCAAACTGATTTTGCGGTCCGTACAGTAAGTTATGGACCGGTAAAATTGACCAATCAGAACGTGCGTAAAATCAATTTGCGGTCCGTACAGGAAAGTATGGACCGGTAAATTAACCAATCGTAGCGTGCGTAGTATCAGTGCCATATAATAATTTTCTTTATTACACGACTAGACTGCTGAGCGGGCCGATACAGAAAATCCACCAATCAGATCGCTCCTTTGCCGGTCTGATATTTTCTAAGTATCAGACCGGGTATGATCACGTAAGATTACGCATGTTTTTCTGAGCTGAAAAATAATCACTATGGCAGACCAAGCTCGGGTAATAAGGAATATTAAATGACCACATTTATAACGGAAACGGAAATGAAATTTGAAGAAAACCATACAAGTTCGGCTGTCAAATTTGATGAGCATTTGACGTTTGCAGCCATGGTGAATCGTCGAGTATGCAGCTAAAAAGTTTTGTAGTTTGAATTTTTCTTATTGACTTGTGAATGGTGAAGAGGATAACTGGTTGAGTTCTGCGGAAAGTAGCATGGGGAAATTAATGCAGAAAGTTTCTCGTAACTGGCTGAAACGGATGGCAACGAACAAAGTCGCTCGCAAAACTCGGCATTGTCTTCTTCAAAGTTAAGCGAAAGATATAAGTTCTCTTCGGAGCCAGAAACAATCTTCATGTAAGTCAGTAGCTTTTCAGTCCTGAATTCTCTAATTTCTCGTCTCCAAAAGATGTAAATTGTAATTGCTTGTAGTTCAAGCAAAGCTTCCTGGGACTCTTACAGGACTACTTTCAAAATAGTGGCGGCGGTCACCGCCATTTTGTTTTGAATTCATGAATTCGCCGAGATGCGTATTGAGCTGAGTAGCAGGTAAGGATTGGCGTTTAATTGTTTGTTTTCTTCGACAGTACAGAGTAAGACTAGTCAATCTTCGTGGACTTATGATGCATCCGCAAATTATAGTTTTTGTCTTTCATCCCACTCGTTTTACTTGTTTCCTTTGGCTCCGCTGAAGTTGGTGGTTTCTCCTGTACTTTTCTATGACATTTTGTTCACATAAATGAAAGAAAAGTGCAGATCGAGTCTGTATGCTCTAAGCTTGCAAGATTTGTACTCTGAAATTTCTTGTTTACGACTTACGCACGGCATAAAATTTTACCGTGCAGGTTTCAATGATTACAAAGTCGTGTAATAAATCTCTTATTGACCGAGTTTGCTCGGGACCGTACTGGGTCAATAGAAAGCTTAAGCACCAGACGTTTTTGATATCACGGACGTCAAAATACCGAGGAAGACTGGATCGACAGCGGCGTTTTTGGCGCGAAATTTTTTACTTAAGCGGTGCGCCCGCGCCACCGCGAACGTGATATTTACAAATTTTGTTCAGTCATTGTTCCCGACATTATTTTGCAACATGCCGCATTTAAAAGATGTTAGAAACGCACTTTTAATTGCTCACAACAGAGGTTTATTATCGCTGTTGCTGTAATTGGAAGAGAATTTGTCCAAAAACCCAGAATTTTCGTACGAAAAGTACGAAAGGTTTAATATCGAGCGTGTTGAAGAAGCGGAGTGCAAGGCCGAGTTTAGAGTTGAAAAAAAAAGACCTACCACAGCTTGCTGATGCGCTTCAGCTACCGGAAACTTTCCACTGTCATCAACGGACCACAGCAGACAAGTTGGAAGGACTATGTATTTTATTGAGACGAACGTCATTTCCATTCCGGTATAGCGATATGGATTAGAGGCAAAAACGCTGTTTTGACTACTGAAAAACGTTACTTTAGATACATGTACTGTACTTACGGGTTTAATTTGATGTTTGAAGCCATGTCTCAATCGTTCCGCTCTCAAAGCCACTGTCAGAACAGTCAGAACAACACGAACTGCAAACAACCTGGTCTCACGTCCGTGCCTTCTCGTCAAAAACGTCAGCACATGCGCATTGATTGCGAAACCCAAATCGAGGCTTCCGGTTGCCGTCCGTGAATCAAGAACGTCTGGTGCTTAAGCTCTCTAATAAGATATATGTACGGCCCGCTCAGATTCAGTTTGCACATGTGGATCGCAAATGATGATTACTCGAAAAGTTGCTAAACGTTTGCCATAGAAGGCCCAGAAGTTCAATAGAGGTTTAAACGTTCCGGATACTCACTGTTGTGTTGTGATGATCGGGAAAAGCTTACAATCTGGGAAAATTACCGCTACGAAGAAGGAAAACATCCGAGGAAAAATTTGCTTGCGACCTCAGCCGTCATTGACAACAAGTGCTGCAGATCTATGGAGGATTGTTTTACCCCTGTGTTGAAATTTGCACACTTGCCAGGAAGAAAGTGGAAAGCGAACAATCACCGTGAACAGTTATGACTAAAACCGTGCAAAAATCAAGTTTTGCAGACATGTTTGCTCGTCATGGCGCACTGTGAAGACTGTAAATATATTTTTCACAATGCACCAGAACTCTCTATATTTCGAAATCACTGACTGGGACAAAGACGCCGTGGTAATTTGAGGATTTTTAGTTTGCTAGAAGAAACCTAAACGCTCCACGAGGAGGCAGGAAAATTAATCGGTGAGTTTTGAATAATATAACTTTCAACGATGTGTCGGTCGCGGTGTGTGATGAAATGATTTTCCTTTAGTGTCATTTTGTCTTCGACATTATTGTGTGTGTAAGAAACTTATTCAAAACAATAAAATATACTCTGAGTTATAAAGCAGTTTTTTCTGGAAAAAGATAAGACTGCAGTTTTTTAAAACCTTTAGTTAGCGAGCAACTGCTCGAGGGCGAGCTCGGTTGAAGAGTCGTTGTTTGACACACGCTATAGGCCATTTCATTCACCTCAGGAACAATTGGGATTTATTTAGGCAGTTGGTTCGACAGACGCTTTTTTTTCTTTCAAGATTTTCAAATCGGTAGAATTGTAAGCTGTTAACTGAATTTGTTGTGAAAACAAACGTGCGTAATTCATGCCTGATCGCGATTGATGTTGTTGAATGAACGAGACGAGTACTCCTTGGGGCCTTGTTTTGTGTTTGCCGAAAGATCTAAAGCGCGAAGCGCGCTCGGGCCATAAGGCGACGAATAAAACTCGGTCCATAACTTACGGTACGGACCGCGCACTCGGTTAATAAGATATATAAATTATAAATCACTGAATGAAATATTTTGTTCGCAGCGTTCGTCCATCCGAAGACGAACAGCGAATTTATCTATACAAAACTTAAGTGAAATGGTTCTAAACTTCAGACTGATATTCTAAATTCACAGATCGATCTCGTTAAAGCAAATCTATTAAATCTGCAGACGAAATAGAAGCAAATTAGCAACCGGACTGGAAATAATTGTGCGAAGTACATCGCCACGTGCTGATAAACAAAGTCAGTTTCACGAAGAAATTGAACGATATTTCTTCCCTACGGATTCGTTTCGCGGTCACTATCAAGACGAATAACTCCACAAATCCATCTCTGGTAAAAACAACGAAGAAACATACTGTCTTGGACAGATCAGAAGCTTACAAGAATCCGCGTTCGTACCTCCGCCATTGTAAGTTCAAACAACATGACATCTCTCCTTTCGTCTTCATCGGTCGAAGGCTCTTTCAGAATTTAAATCTGCCAAAATCTGTTCATAAGTCGCCAGTTATTTTGAGGAGATAACCTTCCACATTTAGCAGCATTAAGTCGCATATTTTTACCGTGAAAGTACGAAAACAAATGACTCGACGATAGCCACCGCACGTGGTCTGATAATATGCGGGGGCAGCTCAAGAGCGAGGGCTCAGATTCTGCGGGGTGCACCAGGCGCTAGCGAGGCATCGAAATCCGACTGAATTCCGCACCGACATCCCGACTCAAATCGAGATATATACAGGACTATAGTGCTGCCTCGCTTTTGCTCGGCAGCAATAATCTTCTGTCTTGTCAATGAGCAATAATATATTTAGCCGCCACAGGACCTCTTGTATTGCGACCTTCCCACTAATTTATAATCGACCTAAATCACGGAAAGAAAATGTCTCGCGACCGAAGATGCAGTAAAAATGGCAGGGCTTCACGCGAAATACTTTTTTACATAAAGGACCATTGATTTGGGCCGATTTAAAATGTTAGCAAACACAAATCAAAGCAATCACAAGATTACTTTCCACTGAAAACTTCCTTTGGCATATCAAATTCTATTAGAAAAAAGGATGCTCTGAACGCAATATTAATATGTATTTTATACACGATCTGTCTAAAAATTAGCCTTGAAAATTATTTCCGTTTTGTCTGCACATTTACAATTTCCACGCTATCACTAGTAAAAGTGTAGAGGGTGGAATGCGACGCATGTGAAACCCAGATTAAATAAACCTGAAAAACGAGATCAAGCCCACAACTAGAAGGCTTATTGTTCGGGACGACGATCGACGAGCGAGATGCCCGCCGATAATCTGGGAGAGCCTTCTGATCTAATTTTCAGTGAAGGTGTGAAATACCAAGAAAATAATTGGTGCCTATCAAAGCAGCGCTTGATCGCCATTGTTGCATGTGTTCTCGAGTTGATATTACTCGTTGTGGGAATGTCTTCTCGCAATCGCAGTGACAAGCAAAGATTGTTCCGAGGTTGGTCCCCACGGGCAAGTTGATTCTTTTTGTGAATTATCTGAGGAAGCAAAGCGAGTGGGTCTTGGAACGCTCCTGGACGAAGTGAAGTCCACATATTATAAATTGCATCCAGAAAACATCGTGTATGACCCTGCTGTCCACTCTGACTTGGAGATTATCAAGCGGTTGTATCACGCGTACGATCCTTCGCCTTCAGCGATCAAACAGCGTACAGATGCAGCATTGGCACTACTAAAGAAAGTCAACGGCCGTCAGATGAATACAGTGTTGTTAAAGCCACGCGAACGGAAGGCTCTAACACAAATGAAACAGTACCTGAAACATAGCTTTGGTCAACCGTACGAGAGCAGTTATTACTCAGCAGACTGGATGTTAGGACCCCGTCGTTCTGCTGGCAGCCCGTGTGCTATCAAGGATGTGACTTTAATAACGCTGCCATTCATCACAAGCCACACAACCTCCCTGACGTTCAACTCTTCCTGGAGAAACTCGAGGGTCATAAGAATGGTACCCTACAGTATATCGCCAACATGCGTCTAGGGGTTAAAAGTGGAATGGTTCGTAGTGTCGAGGAGTGTGTCGCAGGACTTGACGCGTTTAAACACGAATATCTAAACATATATCTTGCTGGAAATGCATCAGGTATGTTGTAGCATTCACTA
Organism: Plumapathes pennacea; assembly: GCA_964036295.1. Taxonomy (NCBI): domain Eukaryota; kingdom Metazoa; phylum Cnidaria; class Anthozoa; order Antipatharia; family Myriopathidae; genus Plumapathes; species Plumapathes pennacea. Next base: position 9,327,605 of record OZ038469.1, on the reverse strand, counting down.
ACTGGGCGTTTCTGAGTTTAGATCAAACTGTATATTTTGCGGCATCTCAAGGTCGTTTTAAGTTGTGAGCGACAAGAGTACATGCAGGTCCTTTTCCCTTATTTTCGTTTCGATACATCTAAGCTAAATGTCGTGCGATCTCCCTGTTGTACAAATTTCTCACTTTGCATTACATATTTGCAGCCTGGAGAATATCGTCAAAACCCAGCTTCTAGGTGTAATCTGATGTTTGAAAGCTTTATTCGTTTTCGGTGATATCACGACCGTACAATAGAAGCGCATCTATTTCTATATTGTTCCTACTTCGGTTTCTTGTGAGAGAGGTTTGATATCTGCAAGAATAATATCCGGGTGATATTTGTGGGGTATTTCAATCAAATCAAATAGCTTTTTCTCTCAGATTTGAAAGTAATATCACATTTCGTGCGTGCGGCATATCGTAACATGACATTGCCCGTTCCGTAATACGGCTGAGGTCGCTACTAAGTTAAAGCGCGCTTTGTGTGTGTGAGGACACATGGCCAATGAGCCTTTTAGCCGGAAATGAAGCTTTGCCCCCAAAAATCTCACATTTTGACCGTCATAGTGATCGAATAGGCCAAAACAAACTTTGCAAGCCGTGTTTAGAATTGAGTTTCCCACATTGGGTTAACGTGGACTTTAATAATATTTCAGGAGTCTTGAGTGAATGGTATGTGAAAGTGATATTTGATCCAAAGAGTGGATTCTTCGAGAACATCACTGAAGCGATGGACATGGAATAAAAAAGACCATGGAAAGACTAGCTGAAACGGTTAAAGATTATGTATTGGAATATTTTGGGCAGCCTATACACGAATTATTCAGGTACGGAAGTAACGGAGGTTAAGTAAATCATTATTTTATAGTCAGGTAGATACTTAGAAAGACATACCGTAAATCCTCGAGGGCGCGTATTTCAAATTTAGGATAAGGCGGGGGCGCTTATTCAATTTTCTCAATTTTTTTTTTTTAAGCGTAACATGTGCCCATAAACAACAATATAACGTAAGCTCTAATAGCGACACACTTCGTAATTATTTTGGTTTAGTTAGTTCGCCATATGCATTCATAAAACGTCACGTCGATCTCAACAAAATAGAGGGAGAGGGGAGGAGTGGGGCGTTTGTTCGTGGGGGTGCGCTTATTTCAAAATTTGGCCGAGAGGAGGGCGTTTATTCGAGGATTTATGGTACAGGGAATACAAACAGATAAAAAAAAAGGAAAGTAAAGTGTCTTTATTTATACACGGTAGGTAAATCAGCAGAGCTGGTGGGGCCGTGTTTTAAACTCAACGTAAATCTGTTAAAAATCCCAACTGGTCGAAGGCTAACCAGTTGGCTATTTACATAACGTAGCCGAGGATTTGAAAGCGGGGCTACCGTGGTGCAAATTCAGTTAGTGCTCAGAGCGGGACTTGAACCTGGGACCTCCGGATTTCAAGTCCGGCGCCCTAACCACTCGGCCACGCTGCCTCCGATACATAAGTAAGTCAGTGGGGTTTTCGCTTGAGATATGTTGGGGGATATATGTTGCAAGTTAACCATATCTATGGTATTTCTCGGCTTGACGTAGACACTTGGAAGATGACCATATCCATCATTGCGTACCAAGTAATGTTTCCAGTGGCCTGGTGGGGCTTCCCCTGATGTATGTTTATGTCGATGGGAAGCCGGACTTGGCGCAACGGACCAAACCAAGATTACCAACAGGCGAACTTCTTGACGGGAAAAAAGCTTGCGAAAACATCATGCCTTACTTTACCACCAACAAAATGACCCCAGACCATTGTTCGCTTTCTTACACGCAGAGTGAGTGCCTGTATTGCGTATAGTTTGTAATAGTTCGTGTATGTATATCTTCATCTATATGTATGTATTGAATTTTTAAATCAATCCTGATTTTAACAATTCTGAACTGTCATATTGTTGATATTTTTTTAATCGGACATTTCAAACCTGCGCAGTTACTTTTTCCGCTAGTATATATTTCACCGCTCACTACTTATTATCAGCTGCATGCAATAATTTACACTGTCATCACTTTAGTCACAATTTCTTTTCATTTATAATTCTCATTACCGCAATGCTTGCAGGCTCTGGAAACGGCAAGAAAAGGTACAGGAATCAACAGCATAGCGATGATTCTCGAGTTCAGGAAAATACTCAACTCCTCTGAAAGTTATTTTATTGAAATGCAGCACTGGCTAAGAAATATTGCCCGATGGAAGACGCTAATGCGCTGGTTTAAAGAAGAGAGGAAGGTTGGTAATCGATTGAATAATTAGCAGCCAGGGCCCAGTTGTTCAAAGTGCCCGAATAAACTAACCCCAATTTCTTGCCCAAGAACCTGCAAGTTTTCAGAACATACCAACTATGAAGGTTGATATTTTAGTTGACAACATATTGAGGAAGTTGAGTTGTGAATGAAACCATGTCATTTTAAGTCTGATATTGACAGCAATGTTTTACATCTAATCCAGGATTATATAGCTTTAGCTTAATCGTGCTTTGAACTGCTGGGCCCAGAAAGAAAGTCAGATCAGCTAATTAATTGAACTATTTTTATTTCAAGTAGAGGGCATGACGGATAGCTTTTGGGGAATGTACGCCGATATTTATAAACAATAACATTACCAGAGAAGGGTTTCATGGATAATGCACCAGACAATGGCAGTAATTTGCATGTTATATCCTCTAAGCGTTTATCTGTACGCTTTTCTTTCCTCGACTAAAGGAAACAAAAAGGAAACAGCAATAACAGTGAAAATAACCCAAATAATCATTGCTATTTGAATAACAGCTGCAACAGAGTTCGAAGGAAGGACTCTGCCAGCCTGCATTACCAGTGGAATTGTTGGTTTAAACTCAGCTACTTTAAACAAGTTAAAAATCCCTATTGTTTCCATGTTGATTTATATTTACTTTTTTCCTGCTACTTAAAGGGGCCCTCTCAGTCAATTCAATGTTTTTGTTTGCATTTAGAGAATCCAAGGCTAAATTTGGTTCCCAACATGAAACAACGTATATTAATCAAAAGAAAAATAAGTTAGTAGCAGTTTTACATCAAAATAAATTAATCTTGCTATTTATCTTTCGACTTTCGGGGTCCAAAAAAATGGCGGATCCATAAATAGCAATCCCATTTCGATTCAGCTTGCTTAAGAAGAATATTAGTTTCTTTTGATCTAAAAGTGCTACTTACCTATTTTTCTTTTAACTAATTAGTACATATATTTTTTGTGTTGGGAACCAACTTTAGCCTTTCTAGATTTTCTAAATGCAAACAAAAACAACGAGAGGGCCCTTTTAATATCGGTGCCTGAGTTGGTTGTATGATGTTTGACCTTCTCAGGTTATGAGTATGTTGGACCCAAAAACTGTGGACATGTTCTATTTCACTGGAGAGAAACACACAACACCTAACTGTCCATTAGAATTGCGACCAGATCTCAACCCATCCAGTGGAGCTCAAAGTTATTCTAACAGTAATGCAAATTGCGGATCGAACGCTGCCTACTATATTCCTTTCTTCATGGACAACATGGGCCCCCTATACTCCTACTGGACCACAGTTGCACAAGAGGGGAGACCTGGCCACCACACTAAGGTACAACGCGACTATTCGACGAATAATAAGCTTATTTTGATACTAAAATAGATCCCAGAAGACGTCCTTTTTCGTCGTGTATTTAGAATAAGTGTATAATATATATTTGTATATTTTATGCTCTTAGGGCGTGCAGAGATTTTGCGCTTAACTGCCAACAGCTATGGCGATAGTTTCCCACGTTCAAGCAGTCATGCGAGCACTTTAGTTCTCAAATGCACTGCTTGACATAGACGCTTGAATTTCTAATTATATCGTACACTCGAAATCCCACACAAGCAACCACTGTATTACTTCTTAAATTTTCAACCTGTCCAATTAAGGATTAATTGGACCGTTTGAAAAATACAATGTCTATATAAACAACAGCAATTATTTATTTCCTCGTGTACAATATATTTAACACATAAATGTCCAATTTGGAAATACTTGAATTCAAAAAGCTCTTGTGACTGCCAAATTTGACACCTCGGAATTTTTCTCATCCAATTATTTCCAACTGGACAGCTGGTAGTCCTATTCCATATACTAAATGTACAGTATACTAAGTCTGTTCCTTACATTGTGGCTATGTATGGAGAAAAGAACAACAAGTAACTTGAAAAACAGCAACTTACTTTTGGATGAACTGCCAGAAGTGTTTACTATTATCGAACTAGTCTAGAAATCGTAATTCGGTATCACTCGTTTAATTCAGTACTGTAGCTACTTCTGTTACCAATACTTTGACGAAAGATAAGCCCTCGAAACGACATCCAACGCATTTTTACGTACCTACGTCAACCTTTCATTATTGTACTCAGGTGAATTCACTCTTTTACCGACACCGACCAACACCACTTCGTACAAATTTTATTGTTAAAGTGCAGAGTGCCTATAAGCCCCAAAATGATATCTTTACAATCGACTCTACATCAAGTAAATAGTTGACTAACAAAATATTTCAACGTTGTGCCTAAAAGTTATAAAGGTTTACATTTGAATATGGTAATGACGTGTCGTCAAGGGAGGTATTCTATGCTATTTATTTCTCTTTGTGATTGAAACTGTTTTCAGATTAATACAAAATATTTGGTAAAATCACTGATACTAAATTCAAATATAGCTAACATATATGTGTATGTCATTTATCTTTACCAGCAAGATTTTTTATAATAAATTATCCCTTCTTTGACGTCACGCCATTACCATTTCAAAATATAAACCTTTGCAACTCATAGGTGTATGAAAACGTTAAAACGTAGACATATTCTAATAATCAACTATTTACTTGATGTAGAATCGATTGCAAAGATATCATTATTGGGCTTTAGGCACTGTTGATCGTCTTGCACCTAGCCTGCGTAGCAAGCGTTTCCCCTCGATACGAAGAACATACGACGACGTTTTCGATTTTGGCCGCGCGAAAAATGGGGCGAGGGGGGAGGAGGAGAAGGAAACTCTCCCTCCCCCTTCCCCCCTCGGCGTCCTTTTTGCGCTCGCCCCAATTTTCGCGCGGTCAAAAATTGAAAAGGTTTTTGTAGGCGGAAACGCTTGCTATCTTGCACCGAGAGCGGTTTATACAAACTGGACTTGCTAAGAGAGGCACATTAAGAATTCTCTATTGACTTAGGAGCATGGATTTGTGGAGCATTTCCAGGATGGCTGTGACGGCATTATCGTTTGGTTGGACAGACAGACGTCCTCCACTGCACTTAGTGAGGGATGGGCGCTGTACGCTGAGAATCCCCTTGTTAGCGAAGAGACAGACCTGTACGATAATGAACCAATGCAGAAATATGGCATGCTACAGTGGCAGGTAACAGCTAAAAGAATGTGACATTTTCTATACAGTTGTTGTTGTCCCCGAGTGAAGCGAGGGTAATAATCACAACGCTAATGTTATAGTATCGCGCTATTTGGAGACTCCAAGCGGGTCGCCATCTCGAAATCTGATGTTCGTGTGTCTGGCGTACGACCTCGTCCCCACGGCCATCGCGTTAAGCAACGACAAAGGATCGATCACGTGTCCAGCTGTAGTTTTACTGATACTCCGTGAACGAAGCAACAATATCGTAACTGTGCTCACGAAAATGAATTTGAAAACTGGAAAACTTGAAACAGAACGGTCTCGCGAAGCTCGTCTTTAAAAGAGAAGGGGACAGGCACGGGCAAGGCGAAATCGTGAAACGATCGAACAGCGCCAAAAGACGACAAACATGTTATAACAGACAGCATCATGAACGGAAGCGTGCCGAAGAAACGGCTCCGCAAAGGGAACAGCACTTGAAAGCAAATCGGGAGCTTCAGACTCCGTTTTGTGTTAAACTCAGATACTTATTCAGAAAGGACAAGCAACAAAGGTCAGTCAGTGGAAATTGAACAATCACCGTGACAAATATATTCTATCCCGTATCTTGTAACTCGATCACTTCAAGAATGTATTAAAATCTGTATGCTGATCATTTCCCTCGAAGTATTGTTTTAATACGCTTCTGTTGCCAGTTTCGGCTTCGCTCAGAGCAATCGGAACTTGGAGTCTTGCATGATTTAGTCAGATGTCTTATTTTTTCTTTCAAGACTAAAACTGTAACAAATGCTGTAATCAGAGACGCCGTGATTGCAGCGCGAATCGTTCACAAGCCCTTTGAAGTATGACCAGGTCTGAAACCCGTGTATAATTTCAAGTAAACCGTTCAAGTTTTGCTTTGATTTTGGGAGAAATCATGCTGTTTTGAGCAGCATACAAAACGATTCGAGCTCATTAAATATGCATGCCTGAGTCTAGTGCATGCAGTCCAGAGTAAAAAAAAATCGTACAGGAAGCCTATTTAATTGTACTGCCTATGAATTCAATATTGGAAAATCAGTGTTCCTTTTTGCCCGTACTACGGCGGCCGACCAACTTCAAAATTTAAGTATTAAATTTTGAGAACGTGCTTGGCAGACTGTATGAATTAATTTGACGTGCCGACCGTGGGAAATACGTACGGCGTCACGCAACCGACTCTTTTTTCAACTCAAAAGTACCGCAAAACACACCATTCTTTTTCTTCCTTTGCGTGTAGCACTTGACTTCGAAGAAAAGATTGAGTAAGCATTTCGGTAAAACAAAGGCTGCTCTTGTTGAGCAGTACCAAAGTAAAAGTCCAATCAATGGCAGAGCGAGGGGGTATCTGCGATTATCGTATTTCTAGTAAATAGTTGAGAAGGGTTTATCATAGGACTTATTTAACTTTAGTCCAAAGTTATATTCATTCGTCTTTATTTACGTTTGTCTTGTCCATATTATGTTTGATGTCGGTATCAAGCCATGCATCTCCACTCAAACCACACCCCGGGGGGGGGGGGGGGGGTACTCAATAGGAATTTGGGTAGGGGGGTTCCGCTGACTCTATAAAACCCTGACCCTATTCAAGACACAAAATGGAAATTTTGCTACCCTGTATAAGTCAAAGTGTTCTAATTTGATACCCTGTTCAAGTTTAGATATGTTAACCTGCGTTGCACGCATTTCCACTGAAGCATACGAAGAAATCGCGCGAAAACGGCGAGAGCAAAAATGTGGTTGAGGGGGGAGGGGAAGAGGAGAAAATCCTCGGAAAATAACCCTGTTTAAGACACGAAAATGTAAAATTTGATACCCTGTCTAAGACAGAAGACCCTGAAAATGATACCCTATCGGGCGGAACGTCCCTATATAGGAAATATATGGGAGTACCCCTCCCCTCCCCCCCCCCCCCCCGGGCACCACACCACATCACCATACTGCTACTACTTCTACTTACTACCACCACTACTATTACAACTACTACTACTACTAACTTCCGCTACTACTAGAGTGATTTCAATAAACCCGTGAAACAGTTTCTATTAGTGAGGGTGTACTAGTATCTAGTAGAGAGTATTTGTCTATATCTTTGATTCGAAACAAAATGTCGCGATATTGGGAAATTGAATATCGAATTTGAGAAGAATTTTCGGTGGCAAATAAACAGTCCATTGCCGTATAGTCTGACATCTACTTGGAGTGTGTACGTGTCTCTAATAGTCTCTAATTAGTCTAGTATCTGTTTCACGGGTTTATTGAAAATCACTCTACTACTACTACTACTACTACTACTACTGTTACTCTTAACTGCAATTGTTAATTCCTATTCTTCGTTTTGTTCTGATGCTCCTTCATTCTACATCTGGCGTGCCTTACGTTTGGTAGTGGACACTGGTCTGCACTACAAGGGATTTTCGAGAGAAAAGGCCCTGTGGTACTTCCATAAATACGCTTGGGACGACACAGACCTTGCCAGGAAGGAGGTAACACGCTACCAGAGCAATCCAGGACAGGCCACTGCCTACATGATTGGACAACTAGATATCCTGAAAGCTCGTAAAACCGCCCACGACGCTCTTGGTAAGAAGTTTAGCCTTCGAGACTTTCATTACCAAGTATTGTCTCAGGGTTCGCCTCCGCTAGAGTATCTTGCTGAACATGTAAATAAGTACGTTGCTTGTGTACTCAAGCCCGAAGAAGATGGGTGCGATTTGATCATGGCTCCCGTAAAGAGATCAAACAGCGCTAAGGTTAGACCTCAGAGAAAGAAAATAGAGCCATGGCCTATCATCCGGCGCGTTAAGCGCCATTACATATAGAGACATTTTAGTCGAAGATTTGCTCTAATTTCAACAAATAATCAGCAGTTATATATCAAGGACGTCGTTATTGTCCCGGAGCGTTTTCAGAAAATTTCATGCGATTTGGGGAGTTAAAATATTAGCCCCAAAGTGGCCAATTTTTGAAAAAGATGGTAAGGCTATAGCCCATGCTTTTTGCCACAAACGGCCGACTTTGAGCGAAATTTTAAAACTCTTGAAACTTTCAGGGAACCTTCTCCTTATTATAACGAGACTTTTTGCAATACATTTGCCTTAATTTTTTTCAGCCGTTGATGTGATATAGCAGCAAAACCACGTAAAACTCGAGGCTCCTTTGTTCAAAAAGTGTGATATTTTAGTCCAAGATTTGCTCTTACTACTTCCTCGCGGCCCGCTGGATAAAATATCAGCAATTTTATATCATAACCCTCGTTATTGTCCCAGGAACGTTTCATGAAAATTTCGTGCGATTCTGAATGGTTCCTGAAAGTTTGCAGAGTTTTCAATTTTAGGCCCAAAAATGGCCAATTTTTGATAAAAGGGTAAGGCTACAGCCCATGCATTTTTGTCAACGGCCGATTTTTATCTAAATTTTTAAACTCTTAAGACTTTCAGGAAACCTTCCTGGGACTATAATGAGACTTTTTGCCATACATTTGCCTTATTTTATTTCAGCCGTTGATGAGATATAGCAGCAAAACCACTGAAATCTTGAAGCTCCTTTGTTCAGAAAGTGTGATGTTTTATTCGAAGATTTGCTACAACTTCTAGCGATCTGCTGGATAAAATATCAGCAACTATATATCAAAGCCGTTGTTACTGTCCCAGGGACGTTTCCTGAAATTTGCATGTGACTCTGAAAGGTTCCTGAAAGTTTGGAGAGTTCTCAATGTTAGCCCCAAAAATGGCCAATATTTGAAAAAATGATAAGGCTATAGCCCATGCCTTTTGCCAAAAATGGCCGATTTCGAGCGAAATTTTAAAACTCTTGAAACTTTCAGGAAACTTTCCTCGGACCTCTCTCCTCATTTGGAGTTTTCAATTTTGGCTCCAAAATGGCCAATTTTTGAAAAAAAAAAAAAAAATGGAAAAGGCTATAGCAAAAACCACGGTACAAGCTGACTGATAAAGTCCGTAATCGTTGTCGCATCAGAGGCCTTGGGAGAGTTTAGATGTCTTACTCCTTGGTTGGTCGGCTTTGTTTGTACCCGAGTGACCTTGTTTGATTAGAACAATTTGTAACTCTAGAAACGACCTGTCTGAACTGAACCTGGCCTCTTTAGCCCAGCGGGGCGTACTTTAGCCTTCATATCTGTTTGGCAGTTCTTTGGCATAGGTTCTAAAACTCGTCCCTTGACTGAGAAGTTCGCAAAAGTCGCGTTCCCGAGCGATTTGCGTGTAGTGTTTCTGGACCTTTTCTTGTTCAAAGGCATAATCAAAGGCTCCTGGGAGTCCTCGTGAGTGAGAAACGCAAAGGATCTCTGTAGGTTCATAGTTGTTTACTTGCTACCTATCGTAGGCCGCTGGCGGATGCGACAGTGGTGATCGTGAGAGGATGTCTAGGGTTCGATTTCCGGTGGTTTCTAGTTTTTTCCCCTTTGATTTTCAGTTCGCTCTGTATACAGCACTGGAAAATAAAAGCATTGAAACCATACAAGTACTGTGATTTTAGCCAACGCTTCGGCTCAAAGGTACTAAAAAGCTTTCGATCGATCGAATTGTAAAAATCCAGCTGAAGTCCGCAGTTCGGTTCTAATTTTCGAGAGCATGTGCCTTGAGAATCAATGGACTCCAAACGTGAAAGGTTCAGTTCACCGCTTTTGGGATTCTCAATGTCCTCAGCTTTGTTTCGGTTGTCAGTGAAATTCCCCCCAACTGCTGTAGTTGCATAGCGTGTATTTCGTTGTGGTTTGCAGTAATAAACAAGCACATTTTCTGGAGAAAACTAGTTTTAAGCATGAGATACTCTTTCGCGATCGAAATTAGGCTGGAAATGCAAGGCAATCTGTGTGCGAAAAGATGGCTTTATTGTAATGGAGACAAATTCCCAATTTACACTAAATAGAATTCAAAATTTCACCACGAAATAAAACAGAAAGTACGACATACAATACACTATGGCTCGTTCCAGTCTACTCAGGGTGCAAAGCTCGATAATTCGACAAATCTTGACCGAGCAATGTTACTTTGCCTTCTAGACGGGAGCCAGCCAAAATTTGTATGAAGAAAATAACGTGTCGAGAAACTCTCCATAGTAGCCAGCTATTCCTCTGTAAATTTATTTGGAAACATTCCACATCAAATGTGGTATTAAGTTTACTAGTTTTATAGAACTGGGTCTGAGACTGTCCAGTAACAAAGACTGAGTTCATTTTGTTTCGCGTCCTCTTTGCTTGTGACGCCGCTTTACTGAGGCACTTTAGCGACAGCGATCTGTATCGTCTTGGCCAGCGTATCAACCCAGTCCAGCGGAGTTCTGGGCCCTAAAAGTACATGTGTAGTTTCTTGTACTGGCGGAGAAGACGCCTCTCGCGCCTTTTCAGGCTTGGTTGCACAGCTCTTCTCCCCACTCGGCCCAGGCCTTTCTTCTGTCTTGCCCGGCTCGCTCTCATCTTGGCTGAGTGTCCGCCGGCGCTTCTTTTCAGGCCCTTGGTCGCCTTCCTTCGTCGATTTAGCATTGGAGTCTTCGTCATCCTTCTGTTCTGAACTAGTTTTACGTGCAGTAGCTCTTTCTTGTTTAACCTTCTGGTATCTTTTGCATACCACTTGTAGCTCCTCCAGGCTTGGAAGAAGCATGTCACTCACCTCCGACCTCTGAGGTGGAGCCATCGTGAACAATAGTGTCATAGCGCGCAGGTCCTGCGTGTGGAAATAAACTCAACATTACAATAACAAAACTATACTCAAAGCAGCGTCACCACTGAAAGCTCGCCTTTTTCTTTTTCTTTTTTCTTTTTTTGCCATTAATTGACAGATTTTGTCACACTTGCTGGTCGGGTTGAAGTTAGGCTACGTCCACGCTGGAACGTGTTCAAGATACTTCAGGAGAAGTCACCTGTCCACACTAAGTTTATGGGATATTACCGATAAAGTGCAATTTGCAAACGTTCGACATTGCCATGAGTGGGAAGGGGGTGGCACAGACAAGAACGTTTCAGTTGTAATGTTCTATAAGATATATTAGTTTGACCCGGGATTACAGGTGGAGTGTAAATCTTCTATTTATGTCACTCACCGCCGTCATTCTCCTGGCAAGTTGCAGAAGCTCTGTATCTGTCGCACTCTGAGCAACAGGTTGGTCAGCGATGACTGTGGCTACTAACGTGTGGACAAGATTGTGCCACTGGTTCTTCAGTACTTTTGTGAAAATCTACAGAAGAAAGAACATCATCTAAGATCTATTTTTATTTTACTTATTTTACTGCAACAGCAGTCAGCCAATAACTGCGGCCCCTTGTTAGCACGGAGGGTGGTCACTTGCCAGAGATTTGCTTGCGTCCTCAGTGGCTCTTTCACGTCCCCTTAGTTTTCTAGATCGGAATCTCCATTTACGTGGTCATCCGAGCCACGAGTAGAGAGCCAGGTTTTTTACACCTCTAATTTCACTGCCTTGAAACTGCTTTGAGTTGGTGGAAACGTCCAAAAAGCGTCTTGAGTTAGTATAGTTGCCCCGTTGTACACTAGAATATGCAATCACAACCCCGGAATGCAACACTTATCCTCATTTATAACAAGATGGTGAACAAAATCTGGCCCCGGTTGCTGAAAGAATGGATAGCGCTGTTCCGCTGGATAAATCCCAATCCAGTTGATAAGTAAGTTTTAAGATCAACGCTTATCCACTGAATAGCGATTTATCCGCTGAGTAGCGCTATCCACTCTTTGAACAACTGGGCCCTGCGTCTGCTTTGCGAGGGATCATATGCTAAAACTCATAAACCATGATCACACTTCGGAGTTTGAATGGAAAACATTTAGTTTGAGCGTTTGTTAGATAACAAAAAATACAGGACCAATGACCGACTAAAAATTGCACAGGTTGTCACAAGTAGCATACATTACTAACTCCAGTTCAAAGTGAACCAAACAAAACGCACAATCACAAAGACATTTCAACTTACCCGAGGAAAGAAACAACAAAGGAACGAGTATATTTCTTGCACGTTTAGATTTTCTCGTTCATCCAGCAGCACCAGGTCTACAAACTAATGAGTGAAACGGAAGTTCAAGTCAATGGTTGTTCACTTTGTACAGTCGAGGCCGAAGATGGAAGTCTCAAATGTTTCTGAAGAGCCTGGGACCGGTTCTTCAAAGTTCAATTTGGCTAATCCTGGATTGGGTAGACTAACTTTTGTGACATTTTAAAGCCTGAACACAAGAAGGTTTCGCTCACACCAAAACTTGCTCGAGATCTTTTGAGCTAGATAAAAATTTTTGGATAGTATTTGATCGAAACTCTGCAGTTTGTTGGCCAGGATTGTGAGAGAAAGATTTTGGTTAATCCGGGGTTAGCTCAATCGAGCTTTGAACAACTGCGCCCTGCACGTCTTGTGAGAAAGGTGGTATAGTGTCTGTTTAGTAAACAAAGACGAGGGAGAGGGGGAGAAAGGAAACAAGAAAAAGTGACAGAAAAGTCGTCTGCTTTAACGGATACTGATTTGACCAACCTCAATGAACTCCTCTTGTTGACAAAGACGTTGAATGCACAGCTTGTATTTGGTATTCTTAAAAAAGAGCAGGAAACATCAGGGAATTCAGAAGCAGTGAACATGTATTTTATTCTAAGGACCGATAACTGGAAAGCTCTTGGGTTGCACTATGACTAAAACAAAAGTTCCGTCCCCACCCCTTTCGAAACTTCTCATATATGGGACGCCAAAACCTGCCACTAAGGAACATCCATGTTGCCCTCAAAAAAGAAAAAAATTAGAATCTGAAATTTAGAGGAGAAACAAATGCAATATGAAAGAAAGTACAGGCACAGACGTCTATTCAGATAATAGAAAGTAGACATTCGAGCATAGCGCAGAGCAAGTCACGTCACTTACGTCAGCGGCCTTGTTGTAAACATCCATCCAAAACTTACTGAAGAACGTCAGGTGTAGAGGAATTGCCTCCACAGCCAGTACACAACCTGTGTGTTAAAAAAGAAACATACTCAACATTTCCCAATATGCTGATAAGCAGATCCATGGCGTCACTCAATGTACCCAGCCGAAAGTTAAAAAAAAAAAAATGAATACATCTGCAAACAACAGGTAAAAACAATTGAAACTTGCACGTGCATGGTAATGATACAAATCCTAATATTGGCATAGAAACACTTTGGTCCCCAGGCTCCTCTCTCTTTTAACCCTAAACTGCAAATTGCTGTCTATGCAAAAGAGAATAATTTATTTTATGCCGACTCACATATATTGTCTACATGACATCATTCTAATCTGAAAATGCACACAGAACTGTCCATTGTTTTTGATTAGGGGATTTCTCTTCTACACGAAAGGAGTCTGGAATGGGACCAAGATGATCTCCAAGGCAACATCGTGATTTGCATGACCATGTGTATTTTCCGGAATAATCATACATGTGCAATTTTTGTTTGTTTGTTTTTGTCTGATATTTGCAGATATTATTCATTTTGTGATTTCACTGACGTCATATTAGCACATTGCAAAACCTTAAATACGTGTTGTAAGGATTTTCAAATGATATCAAGGTAATTTTTGCGTAATATATACTTTATAAAAGAGTAACGGAATGAACACTAGTTTGCTTACTACATTTGATGGCAGTTTCTGCAATTCTCTCTTGGTGAAAGGCAGCACGTAACAACGTGTCGACAAAATGATGGTACGGCATGAAGTACTGCGTGACCGCCAAGTCGTACGCCTCGTCTACTCCCTGAAAACAGTACCATACACGATAGGACGTTAGTTTCGTTTTGTGCTACCGTCCTTGGCCGCTGTTTGAAGTATTTCACTCCCAAGTTTATAGCCTACGTTGTTCAAACCCGATTAACCCTTTCCCTCCCAAGCTCAAAATGCATATTCTCCCAACCTTTTAAGAAGAAAATGTATGAGTAATGTAGTGAGAATTGATAGTTTAAAATCAGCTTTCATCAGAGCAAGGTATCAAAAGCCAAGTTCTCCTTACTGTATCATGTTTCTGGTGAGAAACTGAAGGAGAAAATCGAAGTGAATCTCTTTTGGGAGTGAAAGGGTTAAAACCAATGTAGGATTCACCAATTTCTGCACATGAAAACATATCCTAGGGTACCCTGCAGCCCGAAAAAGTCGGTCCGTCGCTCGCCACAAATAACTAGTGTCGCGTTTAGTTACCGCGAGGGAATTAAAATTGTTATACTGCTGCAATTTGAAAGTATATATTGGGAAAAGCCTCTTGGCATTATCAAGCTCACCTTAGGAGCCTCCAGGTACGATGGGTGTAAGTGCATATTTAGGTCCGGCACAGAGGGCCGCGCAATGGACTTGCTACTGAGCGCCACCTTGGAGTGGCGCCTCGGGAAGAAGGGACCCAAAACAGCTGCAGGAAAAGGAGCCAAGGCAGTAACAGTTGACAACACAAGAGGCTACTCCTCTACCGATTTGAAACCTTAGCTGGTTTATAAACCACTAGCGTAAAATAATTAACTGTGCAGGTCTGGATTTTCTGATAGAAAATGTATTTCAAAACTATCAACAACATAATCGTTTTAGAATTGTTAAATAAGGATTTCTTTCCTGTTGATCAATTAAATTTGTAAAGAAATCCTTAAACAATGTAGAAATATGTATCATAATGTAGAAATATTTGAAATACATTTTCTATTGGACACTTCAAATATGTACAGTTATTTTTTCCGCTAGTATATGTTTGTTAACATTTTTATAGATAAATTATATTATTGAGTGATGTAGCGAGTATTGACAGGCCAATCAGTTTTCATCTAAGCAAACTATCAAGTGGTGAATTCTCCACACTGTACCATGAATCTCTGGTGAGAGACTGAATGAGAAACTTGAAGTTGATCACTCCCAGGAGTTAAACCCTACTAAGTCTACTCACCTGGTGCGTTGGTCGTCTGCCACGTGTTGTGCGACTGATAGATCGACGGAATCATGGTACTCACGCAGTCGTTCTTGTACAACGGTAACATGGCGACCAAGACGTCTGCACGGAAGGTAAAGAAGAGGAGACATATTTACTACATTCAGTACACTTTAGAGGGAAAGCATAAATGTTAAGGCTTGAGTTACTTCATGATCAGAATTGTCCCTTTAGCGTCGCGTTGGCACGTAAACCGCATCAATGTCCTGATCCAACCTTGACCTACTCTACCAAAATGTGGTTTCTGCTTGCATTTTTGAATCATTGGTGTCTACAATTCGTCGATCACTCACTCACTCAGGTCTAAGGTTTTAGGTGCGGTTCCCAAGTCAGAAAGTACCAAACATGGCGTTGGTTGGGAAAATTAGGACTTGAAATATTTTCAGTTTAAAACTGTGTATTGAAGATAGACCATCCGTGAGTCAACCATTGGCCCTATGGCTTTTTTATGTTGGCTTTTGCCTTTTATACCTTTTTTTGTTGCCTTTGGAGCAAGACAATTCGGCTTTAATCTACGTCTGGGACAGCTTTGAGGACTACACTCATCAATTACGCCTATTTCTCTCTGGTTAGTAATCATTGCTTTTGTTAATAGACAAAATGGTTTATCTACAAATTGAAGCGTGATTTACACCTAATTCACGTTTCTAAGTTAGAGTAAACTTCTATTGTATTTATACATGTCATCGTTGTTCTTACCACGACAGCACTTGTGCACATCAGGAGGAGTGTAGGAGTTCAAAAGAGACAGCAGTTTGTGAGCGATCTCCATTCTTTCAGACCAGCCTTGTATGCTGCTCTTGACATCTTAACAAAAAAAGAAAAAAAAAAGGGGGGGGGGGGGGGGGGGGGGAATTAGGCACACGACATGACATGCAATATTTACTTAAAGGAAAAAGCCACTATAGTTATTGATATTTATTATCTGGAGGTCGTTTTTACTGGATCTGCACTGAGTCACAGAATATTTTTATTTTCTAAAAACAGCTTCGAAGTCTCCTGGCGAAGTTAAACTGGTAAACAACCCATTCAACTGACTGAAGTTGAAGGTCGGCCTGAGAATCGATACTTCATGACTTCACACAACGCACGCAAATACTAACTGTCCATATGTGTGCCTGACGAATGTTAATGATTGATAGGTAATACGTTTGCAAGAATCGCAACGAGGAATCTATGAGGAAAAATCGCATCTTGAGAAGTTGGTTTACTGCTGACTTTAATAAATGAAAAATGGTTGAGACACTCGTTATAAAAAGCTATGCCCAACAAGACTGTAACAGAATTGGGGGCTCAAACAACATTGCAATTGGAGCAAGAGTAGAAAAGAAGCAGCCATGTTCAAAATCGACAAAAGCGTCTCAACTACTTTTGCATTTGATTGTCTCTAAACCCCACAACTCACCAGATTTGCTCAGGTGCGCTAGAGAGCACACCAGAAGGTTGTGAAGGATCGTAAGAACTTCTATCATGTCTCCTGTCACGTGACACGCCGTGGCCTCGTGGTACATCATGTGTAGCGTTGTGAAGGCCTGGAGAAACAAACCACTTAGAACTTTGCCTGCACTTGGCGAGAAGCCATACAAATAGCGACGCATGGTAAACGGGGTTCTTATTCACAGAACAGATCAATAATTGGAATTACCCAAAAGTAGACCAGTGGAGAAGTGAAGTACAGTCGAACCCCGTTATTTCGAACTCGGTTAATTCAAAGTCCCCGTTATTTCGAAGTCAAGCCGAATCCCCTTGGATTAGCTTGACTAACTTCGATATTTCAAAACCCCGCTATTTCGAACTTTTTTTCATGTCCCGTGGGACTTCGAAATAGCGGGGTTCGACTGTCCTGTCTGAATTAGAAGGTATACGAAGACACTTGACAATGAATTAAAAAGAAAGGACACTATTCATCCATCCTTGTGTCAATCTAGCAAAACGACAAAGCAACACATCGGGCTTTAAAGTGTGGCAAAATATTCGCACCTAAAGGCCAACAAACAAAATCACAAAGCGTCCAGTCAAGGGGCAGTTACTGAAGTATCATTACATTCGATGAAGTCAATGGATGCCTTGCGAGTTATCAAAAAGTCATTCCCAAAGATTTCCCCAAACAAGAAAGGGTTCCACTGCTCAAAGTTAAGAAAGGCGAGGATAGGCGGAGCACCGATAGGAGGACCGATCAATAAGGATGAAACAATAGTAACCCTCAGCTCAACGCCATGGGAATGGTCTTACGTCTGACAGAGAGAGTAATCCTTGGTTGACGACCACTGTCAAGCGATCCTCCTCCGTCTGTAAAAGGATCTTGAATGCACTGCAAAGAACGCAAGCTATACATTAACAACTAATAATAAACGCCAGTGATTAGACCGTTTTTCTTCTTTCACTCTCTTATCAGAGACACAGACTGGAAAAGTGGGTACTTAAGGTCACTCCGGGGTTTCATCGGGCTCACAACTTTTTTTGGCTTTAATGCAAAAATTCTGAGAAACGTTACAGCTATCATTCAGCAATAATATGACAGAATTCGATTTAACTGGGGAAGTGACAAAATATTTTTCCCAGTTAAATCGAATTCTATCATATTATTGCTGAAACGTTTCTCAAAGTTTTATAGGAATCGCATTAAAGCCCAAAAAGTTATGATCCAAAGCTTGTCATGGACGAGTGCGCCCAATGAAAATCTGGAGTCACCTTAATAGCTGCCCAGATGAAAGAAAATTAATCTATCGACTCTCTCTCTCTCTCTCCTTGTACCAGTGCGGCAAAATGCAGTGGGAACTCGGGAATAAAAATGTTAATAAGACAGGAGTATACACACCGGATGAGTGTGGTCCACGCAGCACCGCCATCTAAACAGTTCAGATACAGCACGATGGTGGACCTTCTGAAGGCTTCCGCTGCTGTCTTGTCCTCGTTTGTCAGATCAGTCGCGTCACAGCCAGCAAATAAAGACATGAGAGCAAACAACTCATCCACGGCCTGGGAAAAAATAAAATCAGAATGAGTAAGAGAGTCGTGTGGACTTACAAATGATGAAAACTTGCTTCAACAACGCTCAAAACCTGACGTTTCCAAAATATTTGTTTGTCTCGTGAGTCTACGCGTTAAAGCTATTCGCGTGCTCGCGAGTAGAGGTGCTGTTACGCGTGAGCGGTACTGTATACAGTGCGAAATATGTCATTCCCCTCTAAAGTTTCATTTCAAACGGGAGAAAACCCCGTTAATCCGACCATCCCGTTAACGCGACCAACGACGACTTTTTGAAATCCCAACAGGCTTTTCCCTTTTATATAGACTGTGCAAATCCCTCCTTTTCTGGCCAAAGATCTTGTACGAGTGAAAAATAAACGCGTTGAAAACTCCGAGGTCTGGACAAAAGCGACCCCGCCGCTCGAGACCAGACCTCCAATTCTCAAACTCGTTCATTTTTCACTCGCGGACACAATCTTTGGCCAAGAAAGGAGGGACTGGCACAGTTACCGTTCATACGACCACTAAAGCAAAAACAAAAACAAAAAGAGATTTGTAGCAGTTTGCTCATCTTAGCACCATTGCAATAAACTGTATCTGTGCTCCGGATGCTCACAAACAGTTGATGGGAAGTCGACTTTTATTATAACCTGTCATTTGAAAGAGACCAGCTACAAATACGATCAGATTTGTATGGCCTGCAGGCGATCGTATCACGGGGTTTTGCTTATACATAAACAACAGAGACATTGCAAGAGCTTTCATCCGTCAGTTGCTGGACAGATAAATCTTACCTGGGGATATTGGTTCATTCGATGCGTCAAATTTTCAAACGCCCACTTCATGTTAGAATGCATGGACATCTGACGCGTGAACGTGCGAGAGTGCTCACAGCACAGCCGTAACAAACCATAGTATGAAGGCAGCACATTGCGGTTGAACGTCACAACCTCTGGTTCGTCACTAGAACTGACAAAAAAAAAAAAATCATAATTCTAAAATTCCAAAATTTTATATCCAAGTAATATTTTAGAATAGATTGCCTTATCGAAATATATCAATCACGTGACCATATACAACAATCGTGTGGCCGCTGATGAACATCGCAGTACTGTGTAGAAATACTTGATATCAATTTTGCGGTACCAGTAACTTGAATACGAAACACCTAAAGCATATATAACACGATAGTTGCATGTGGTCACATATATTTGGCTATCTATATTCCGTATATATACAATACGGCAACCATGAAAAATACAACGATCTGTGTATAAACGATCCAAACTTTATCTACATTTCCAGCTTACGACTACAACTGATTTTCTCCTATACAACGAAACAATTCATCGTGTTCATAATGAAAGTTTGCAGATAAATACTGAATATACTTACAGAATGTAATTGAGAGGGATGTTTGAAGCAACTTGGGGAGTTTCAGTGATGAATGCAATATTCTCCTTGCAGCCAAAACAAGCGTGGAACCAGAACATCAGCAACGCCTACAAAATGAGAACGCACACAACCTTTCTGATCAACGATGTTCTTGTTTATACAGACATACAATCAAGACATACATCATGTCATTCTGATCAAGTGAAGGGCATACGTCGTGCTCCCACATGGCTTGATACCTCAGCTCACCGGAATCGCCGAGGTTGTGGGTTAGAATCCCGTCATTACCAGTCAATTTGTCCAGGCTATCTTTCAAACTGCTCATGTTTCTTCTGATATCACCTCATTCTCTGCCTACGCAATTCATGTGTTTGTGCTTTAATTATTAGATAGCATAAAACATGACAGAGAACAAACCTGTTTGTTTGGATGTACGGGAATGTTTGGTTCGGACATCAGAGGGTGAAACAGCCTCCAAAGATCAGCAATGTATGGTGTGAGCTGTTGACAAACACCGCAATATCAAGTAAACTAAAAGAACCCATTTCCCGGGTCTTTCTACCACATGCTTAACCCTTTCACGCACAAGAGTGATCAGTCTTCTCCTGCTGACTAACCCAGAATATTTGCGGGCTATAATTTGTGCTTCTAAGTTAAAGTATACACAGCTCCCGGTAAATGGTCTTATAATTTGAAATCTCAGTTACAAAATATATAAAGACCATTAAATTAGTGCTACAACACAAAACTGGATATCTGCATGCCTACCATTTCCTTCTCAGTCTGTGAGACAAGGCAGTAGTTGAGAACCGCGAAGAAACTAACAAGTTTTGTGGTGCCGTGAATGCTGCGATCTGACAAGCGTAACATAAGAAAATGTCAGCGAAACAAACCAACACTCACGTCAAGTCAACGCAAAGTCGTTTGTTTTTTGTGAAAAATGATCTAGCGGGTCCAACTATACAAAGATATTTCTGAGTTAATACAGTAAGTCGTCACTTAAACAACAAAACGAGTGGCCAGCTCCACTTTAAAAAATCTGCCTTTTGAAACCTTGCTTTTGCTTCCTCTGTTCCCCTAAATGTCCTCGAAATACTACAAAAATAGTTTTCCATGTTTTTCGATTTATTATACAGCTTTTATTATACTTGTGTACTTTGTTTGAACAAGGGACTAATGCGCCCATTCCTATTCCGGTATAAGAACAACAGAACATGCAGAATATCAATCCCAAACGAACAGACTTTGTGCTATTCTGAAAATATAGCTGACCTGACAAAAAATTGACGTGCTGAGGCCGAGTAAGTCTGGGTACGGGTAAGCTAAGCGCTGGCGCACAACTTTCCGCCAAAATGGAAGCAAAATTGCCAAAAGAACAAGATTACAGTCTATTCCATGTATTCTCATTCCGGAATAGTCCCAAAAGAACGCGGCCCATATATCACCAAATCGAAAATATGCTACTACTTTAACACTAACCACAATAATTCCTGACACGGGAGAGTAGATTGAGAAGAGACTTGTAGATCTGAAAGCAAATCAAATCACGACAAAGGTAAGGATTTTATCACGATCAATGAAACTACGAAAACGCATACTTCCCATCCTGTTTCCATAATAAATATCTTGTTATTTAGCTCCTGTACATCATTCTAATCAGAGGCCACGATTAATCCAGCCTTCGCTTCAATACTAGTCTGTCTTGTTTTTTAACTGAATGCGTTTCACTTCTATCACGCTTTCGAGTATTCGTGCTTTGTAACAAATATAAAATTGAAAGCGACAAATGTAACACGATACATGTTTAAAATATTATTGCGGTTTTGTTCAGTGTGTTCAGTCCATTTGTGACTGCAAACTTAATACTCAGGACTATTTCGGTGTATTTTTCATTTCTGGTATACAATGACCATTGCGAAACAAAGGCTACATGATCGAATGAAAGAAACACTTCAACAGGCAATGTGCGATAAGAAGAAGAATTTTATGAGGCAACAGATGTCATGTACAGAGTAAAGCATAAATCGCCATTGTTTTGCGGCTAAAGCTCATAGTAGCTTTGGTTTCCATTTTCGGCCTGTTTTCTTCTCAGAAGTATTTCGTGTCGCCACAGAAAGTTTCGTCGGGACTAAATACTTATCGGCGACAGAGATATTTGCTATCCCCCAGCGGTATCCATCAAACATCTGTTTACGGCTATTCTCGAAGCTTCCACGGTGAACTAAAGAACGCAAGCCAAAATCGTTCCCTAACATCCAGTTTATCAGTGCGTGTTCCACAAAGCCAAACGGTGTTGAGTTTGGATCAAATGCAGTTAACTTTTACACACAAGTACCGAGCAATTCACTGGCTACACTCGAGTTGTTTAACGAAGTCAATTACGTCATTGCATATCACGTGATAATCTAAACCAATCACCGTGTGCAGATTCGTAACCCAGAAAACTAACATGACGAAAAAGACACGCCGTGTGATTTTAAGCTCGACGGGCAACGCCCGCGAGCAATAATACGCTAAGAGTCCGCCGTGTGTCCCAGGCCTCCTCATCATAAAAAAAAAATGGCCGCCACATCGAGTGAAACTAAGTAGAAATATTGGCCTCGTATGCCGACCACAGTTCCTTTAAAAATTGGAAATGAATTAATAATTATTATTTATTTAAAAAGAGAATGAGTGCTGTCAGGTGACTGGATGTCGGGCTGATGCTGCCGCATGCTCGAACAGGGAGATTTTGATGTCGATCGATCGGCGATTCGTCGAGTGGTACGGTCGAGTGGTACACGCACTACAGATAAGTTTGTACTTTTACACTGTAAACTGAAACTGGACTCCAGAAGGAAAAAAGAAAAAACAATAAAAAAAAAAAACAATGAAAAAAAACAATGAAAACAATTTCACGTTGCATACGTCGCAGTTCTTTTTCTACACACGGTCTGAAGCTCCTTTTCTTATTTCTATCGTTGCCACTGGTGAAATGAAGTATCTTATGCACCACTGACCTTATGAAGGACATCAATGGCCTCGTCGTTCAACTGAAACACAAGAGATGGCAATGAGTGGCCTGCATTACGTTAAAAGGAAACTCGAATTCAATGATCTAACAGAACATTTACCTGCAACTCTTTGTGTGGTGTCGAAAAATTGCGTGACCTGAAATGAAAGTTGTCATGTTAAATATGAAAGCTGCGAAGTGGGCTATGAAAAGTTGTACACTCACACAAAGGCACAATTACTTATGTAAAATTCGAGAAAACGATGGTATAAGTAAAAATTTCTGAATATTAGAACGTCTTCGTCTTTTATTCAGTGCATGATAAAATTCAACGTCTATTCACCATTACCAGCATCTTCATTATGTGATGACCGTCACCATCATCACTGTTCGCTACTGTTATTCACTATTTGCCACGCTGTGTAATATACTTTCAGTTGTTGGCTTACTGGACTACAGTGTTTCTAAAAAAAATCACTCTCCCGACGAATTGTAGCTAGATAAACCCTTTTCTGCTGCCATATTGAACTTCATACTTCTACTCAGAACACAAAAGGACATTTTCATCATTGTTGAACAATGTTTTAAAAAAGTTAATTACCTGAAACCCTGGCGGAAGTGACTATTGGGAACAAGAGCGATAAGCAGGTAGGCTGCAACTGTGAACAGATAAAGACATAACTCGTCAGCACAAACCTCACAAAACCCCATCAAACGATGGTCTCGTAAAAAATCTGATACCAAAAGCACAAAAGAGGAACAAGTACGACGCACCATTCCTAATGCGCAGACTGTTATCAGAAATGAGATATTTCTCAACCCACTTGGACATGTTGTCCAAGACCCACTGATGTGCCTAGAAACAAAAGATAAACGTTGCACAAACCATTATATCACGGACAGGAAGTATAAGACACTCTCGCATATATTCCTCACACTTACCATTCTGTTCTTTGGCACCATACACGTCAACCAGTCGATGCACAAAGCAGCATTGTATTCAGCAGCCTGCAGCAGAAATAACACAGGAAACTTAATATTGTGTAGTGATGAAAAAAATCCGTACCTTATCGGACAGAGACCAGCAATAATAGCAGCTACAGTGGTGGAACAGCAGCAGCACCACCGCCACGGCTACCACCAACGACAACAGCAACAATTGTGGTTGTAAAAATAACAATAATAAAAAAAAAATATTTGCGATTGTTGCTATAATAGCAGCAGAAGTTGGTGGTGGTAGCGCTTTACTAAAATTTATATCCCTCAAAGTTTTTCCACCACCAAGTGAATTGCAATTCAGTGACACTGCAAGCTGCTTGTTCACTGCAAATAAACATTTTTTTCTCGGCGGCTAGCAGAAGAATCACAGCCTGGTGTGACATTTGAGGTACATGTCCACACATTTGTGTCCATGCTTGTAGCAAGACAAGATGTCGCTGAAGGTAGAAAGGAGAAACTGACGCCAACGCACCTCCCATATCCTGGCCAGCGTCAGGTTGGTGAATGAAGGCATGCCCGGGGGACCGCCCTGGACTTCAGTCAACATGGACAGCAATTTGAAGAAGGACTGGTATTGCTAAGGAAAAAAAACACATGATACACCTCAAGAAAATGGAAATTCACAGACAACAACAACAACAACACAATGATTGTTTACAGGTTTAATCTAAGGGAGTTTCTGCACGGATGAGATGAAATGGAATAGGGGATGGGATATTCAAAGAGACAAACACAACAATAGAAATAGCAGAAGCGAGACTATGAACGTCTATACCTCTGGAGGGAGTTTCTGCACAGACGAAATTAACATAGACACCACCTGAAACGTAAAATGCAAGCAGTAAAATGTTTTGTTAATCCTTTATGTAAACGGGCGACTAATTTTATCGATCGATTCCAACTGATCTTTTGCCACATATCACGTGGAACTACAGTTAAAGAAAAATAAACAAGGCGACGCCAAAAGACAGGCGCAAACAAACAAACAAACAAACAAAACCACAACAAGCAAATGTAAACAAAAACAAAATATCCCCATTAAACCTGACAGACTACAGACAAACCACATGTGAGAGAAATAACATACCCCCGTACAGTGATGTAGCGATAGGGTTATCCGAGCTGAGAACTGGGTTTCCCTGGTACCTGGGCAATGTTTTGCCCTTGTAAACGGTTCGCTGGGGATAACTGCCTACCCGGAACAAGCCAATGCTGACCAGACCTCTCGGCTCACTGATAATACACGCATCAAGAATTCCGACTTTGGTTGCATCGCACTGTATTCTCTGGGTAGGTTTGGCTCAAAAAAGTGAGCACCAAATTTACAATATCCGCCACTTTGCTTTTCAAGCTTGGAGTTTGGTAGATGTGTACGTTTTAGAACGGATGAAAGTTTACTGAGCTCCAAGCGTGAAGTGCAAAATGGCGGATATTGTAGAGTTGGTGCTCACTTTTATGAGCCAAACCTACCAGAATACAGTGCGATCCAACCAAAAACCGGAACTCTTGATGCGTGTATATTGAAGTTAATCCGGGTACCCGGGTTACTCTACCTCCTTGTAAACAAGGCCTAAGACAGGCAATTAAATAACACATGGCGTCCAGAAATACCAGGACAAAACGAAGCGTACACCCAAAAACTTACATTCTCAGCCAGTGCGACATTGTATCTGCATAAACTCAAGATCAAGTTTGTGGTGTGTCGCAAGTTGATGTTGTCTTTGACGGCTTGAAATAAGAACGGGAAGTCCTGGTTGCAAACAAACAAAATCGTTTGGTTAATATAGCTGATCTAATTGCTTGAATCCGGTGTGGTTACAGAACTAAACAGCAACTGTCAAGTATGTAAACACCACCACACTTGTTATTGTTTGCTCGAGGCAAGGTGGAGATAATTAAAATGAACACTTGTTTAAGTCGCAAATACAGAGCTCTCCGACTGAATTGAATAAACATATCTAAACATCTCCAACGTTAAGATTTAAACGTGAAAAACTTACCTTTCCGCCAAGGAGAGAAGTCACGTCGGTTTGTGACAAATTTAGAGTCCTGTCAAAAAAAAAACAACACGCTTTAACTATGCTGTAACATCTCTTTTCATACATTAGTTGAGTAAGCAAACGTCCAAAAGCAGGAAAGGCTGAGGCTGTAGTCTTAAACAGAATTTCTATTGAAGGAATAAGTCAAGTCTCTGGGTCTAACCATATTTTCACCAGCCAACAGTGCTTGACAAACACAGTCAACTAGGTAAATGCTGACGGTGCGGAAACCACAAGAATCCACTATAGTGCTACCAAAACGTGGAATACTTGAGCTGCTTTTCTTCTTCAATCGCATGGTTATTCAACAGTTTTCGGATAGTTTTCAAAAACCAAAACCAAAGTAATTACACCGCCAATCACAAAGGCTAAAATAATTTGTGCGAGGAAACGCCATCATCACTTGCTTGCTTGCGTGAGAAAATCCCAATCGGGTCCTGTTTTTGTTTCTTATTGTCCGGAAATGCTGCAAAACTTCTTAGAACCTATCCGAAAGCGTAGCGAACGCAAAAAAAAAACAAACAAAAAAAAAAAAAACAACAACAACAACAACAAACAAACAAACAAAACAACGCAATAACACAACTACTTTCGATGCTCATCCGAAAATGGCTATATCCAGAGAAAAAAATGCTACCCTTTCTCTTGACCCTTGCACTGCCAAAGACCAATTTAACTCAATTCTGACAATCATAACTGTCAAACTGTGAAATAATACTGTGACCATCAAAATGAAGGTTCTCGAGTGCATTCTAGAAGCAGTGATAATGTTGCTGTTGAGCGGATTTAATCTTTTAACATCTTTATGCTTGTGTCGTTTTGTAATTCACGAAAACAGAGAGTTTTGTAACAGGGAAGGATCAGCCAGTTCTTCAGAACCTGGGTATATGTATTTTGAGCTGTATCACCTCTCCACTCTCGACTTCTCCACCAGCAGCGCGATCACAGTAATCATCTTCTCCAGAGATGACACGCGGTACTTGTCCTCAGGCATGATGGGAATAACCTCGTCATCATCATCCTCGCCATCGTCATCTTCTGACGCAATTGTTTCCAACTGACATATTAAAAAAATAACGATATGTCAGGACAAGTCAAGACATTTTTTTTCCCTGGCATAGCAGGACATCGCAAAAATACGTTTTTCAGTCGTGCGGTCAACATATTTTTAAGTCAGCGGTCATTGCACAAAATTATGGATTCAAGTGCAGATTTTGTAGTTCAGTGTAACGCTCCTGTAGCCAAGAAACTCGATACTAGGACTCCATACTTAACTGTAAGTAAGTTTAATGCAATTCTATAACATACGATGTGAAATTCTACCTCGAGTTAGACCGAGTTACACCGTAATGGCTACGAACCCGTTCTTGACCAAACCTACCACGTCAGATGATTTTGTTCCTTGGTAGAAGTTGACCATCGTAGATATGGCATTCACACTGAGGAGAAACTTCAGCTGCAAGACAAAGGTGCGTTTGGCATTTAGTATCCAAATTTGGATGACTTTTGCCAATTCAAAATACCGATCCATTAGTCGTTTTCCAGTCAGAAAATGTTCCGGAAGATGCTCAGAAAATTAGTTTTTGTGTGATAACTTGGAAAACAGAGATAGTTTTCCAGTCCAACTTCAGAAAGGGCTTTGGTATGGAGTTCCAAAATTGTTAAAAATCAAAAATTGTTTTAGGCTTTACCTTCGACTTCTGGTAAACTTAATAAAACTATGATCTTTATAGAGTCGTGTTTCGTTTTACCTCTTTTTCACCAAGAGTAGCAAACTGATGGAGAAACCAGAAAAACTCCGCCATGTTCTTGATGCATGATCTGATATTCAACTCCAGCTGGAACAAAAATTGTGAACAAGACATTATGTTCGAGATACTAAAAGCTATTGACGGAGCTTTTTATGTGATGAACAACGCTTACTCACCAATTTCAATAGGGCTTTCACAAATTTCGTGATCACGGAGAAGTTTTCGTCATCAGTATCGCACTCGCCATCCCTATGACAATAACAAGGTTGATATTACGTAACATTTAAATCTCATGGAAGAGGCGCTCTCACTTTCATGAACCTCAAAAATCGAAAGCAATATTGACAATTGGAATTCCTCCGACTCGTTTTTGTTCTGTTTAAGTCTATCACTGCCAAGCTCAAAATGCATATTCTTCCAGTCTTTTAAGAAAAGGTATGAATGATGTAATGATAACTGATAGTTTAATGAGCTTTCACTTGAGCAAGCTATCAAAAGCCAAGTTCTCATACTGTAAGATTAACTTCTTGGTAGTGGAAGGGGAAAACGTTGCTAGTCACCCATTTTGCTGGTGTTGGAAACTAAAACCAGCAATCACTTTTTTCTATACATTTCCAGATGTAAACAAAATAACATTGTACTTGCCAAGGGGACCCTTCATAAGACACTAAAGAACTTAACATCAAAATCACCATCAACTACACAAACCAGTGTACGGAAGGCAGTTTCTACTGAGCAAAATAACGGCCTCGTAAGGGCAAAGTTCTAAATGCAACCTGTGCTGTTATACTTACTCTTGGGAAGACGATAAATAGGGATCACGCAGGGTTTGCACAACATGAAGGCACAAACGTGAAAACATCTAAAACAAAACAAAGCTTTGTTGTTCAGACGAAGTCTACAGATATCAAAGTGCTAAAGAGCAAACATCGAGACGCATTTGTCCACTTCAGAAAATAGATGTCAGACTGGGGTCCCGGGTCAAACGTCAAAAATCTAACGCATATTGGATAACGAACTATTACACAAGTTGCAAAGTACATGTCACACGGTGCAAAAAGACCACACAATGTTGCGAAAAATAGTAGACTGATCAACTTTTTTCACAACTTGTCTTGTAAATTGTTTGTGACGTTGCGAGTTGCAAAGAGAGGGTGTCGCATGCGCAATTTCCTCTGCAACTTGTCTTGCAACGGCGTTGCATCGCAAGTTGCAAGAAAAATTGCCTTACGCTATGTCACATGGAGAGCTCCAACATTACACGAACCTGTCGAATGCTCTGCACGGGACACTTGACAAACACCTGCATGAGCCAACCGTCTTCACGGGCCAGACTCCGCAGAAACCAGTGACTGGCTTCTGTGCTGTGTTCGTACAGCGACATGAGCAAGTCAGACCAGTTCTTGAGCAGTACTTTCTCCTTGGCATGGATGAGTGTCTCGAGTAAGAATGAAGTGCCCAGCTTGATGTTGGAAAGCATCACCTCTTTGCTCCCAGACAAAGTAGGAGGAATGCTACTGCACAACTGCCACATGAAGTTGAAGTAGGTCGTGTCGAAGATGTGTTTGTCGTGCAGAAACTGCATGTTGTCGTGCCAGATCCAGTCGGAATGCTCTGGGTTGATGTTTATGACTGGCGTCTCGGGTATGTGCTTCTGGTTAGGAATCTTCCTTTCGTAGAACAGCATGTACGCACTGTGCGTTTTCTCAAACGAAAAATCCAGGAATTTTTCCGTAATAGCGTCGTACGTTTTAGTCTGATAAACAGATAAGAGGTTTCAGTCAGCAAGCTACAGTAAAGGAAACATAAATAACAAAACCAAGATTGGCAAGGAAGAATGATGAGACAAAAAGGAAAACCAGGTCACTATATAAACAAATAAGGCACTTGACATAAAGTAGGATGCACTGCCCCCTGTACAGTATGTGAGCGCGAACGTAAACTGTGTGTGCCCATGCGCATGCGTGTGCATTCGTGCGTACGACGACGTACGTCGTCGACATTACAATGTTTAGTAATTCAATTTTTCATTCCAGTCTAATAAATAATTCCTTTCTCACCGTTATTTCCCCTCCAAAACACTCTGCTTCGATCTGACCAGGATCAAATGGCTTCACCTCAGCATCGTTAAACAAAAACCACTGGTCGTCGTTTAGAGAGGACCTGTCTCGAATGAAGCTGTAGTAATGGCCGCCCTCTGCCGTGCCCGTGTGCACCACCACGCCGATCAAGTCGTACCAGTAATCTCGGTCTTTCTCTGGATCTATGGAGGCAAGTGAAAACCGTCTATACTAAGCAGCTTTGTAGACATGCCACCCCAGTTGTTAGGACAAATTGCCAATAAAATGTTGTCAATATAATCTACGTAAATTAAAAAATTGTCTAAAAAAAAGTTGAAAACTACAGTAACTGTTTTAGTTCATGAAAAATTGGATAACGTATCATTGGTTTGCAGTCAATCCCTGGAGACTCAAAGAAACCGCGGCCATGTGGAGGATGTTTGTTTCAAGTACAATAGAGGCTAATGATTAATCTTTTGTTAAAGTTCCTCCAACATGGCCGCCATGACGTCAGTTGCAAACGAAGAGTGCGCCATTTTAGGATTTGAAATTGGCGGGGCCGCCATCTTGCAATACAATGCATCTAATAGCGTAACTGCAGTAAAATAAACAACAAAACATCACACTACAAAGTCTGAGCGCAAACGTTCACCTTGGTCTTTCTTCTCTCCCATCAAATAATCCTCTGAATAGGGCGCCATGTTGAGTTGTAGTGGAAAGGAGAAATGTGTGTTGACTTTCTCCTTCATCATGGTCACCATGTTGAATGTGTAGCGCATCGTGTTAAAGCACATGATGCGAGGAAGGACATTGAAACACGCTCTGCGGAAAAAGAGAATAACAAAAAATCTCACTGCATTTTACAATGATAACAATGTGAACTTGTATGTGATCAAAAAATAGGTATGCACAAACAGGTTAAGCCGAAGACAGAATGAAGAGCAATGAATACACAGAAGAGGAACTACTCGTCCAATGTAAAAGAACCCAAAATCCAGAATCCAGCATTGTTATTGTTAATGTTGTTGTTGTTATTGGTATCCAGAGAACTCAGTGGAATCCGGAATCCTTAATGGCTTTTAATCCAGAGGTTGAAAACTCTTAAATGAGGCGAAACTACCGTAATGAAAAGTTACACCACAATGTACGAAACAAATTCGATATGAAAGAAGCATTCATACCGCAGATACATATCACAAGTGACAGGGTCTTAAACCTGTCACTCCCAAGAGTGATTATCTTCAATTTTCTCTTTTAAAGTGCTACTGAAACGAAAATTACGAACTGCCCAATTAACTGTAAACATGTAGCTCAGTATATTAATGATCTATAATCTTTTTTACGGCTTTGAAACTGATATTTTTGTCCGAACGCGAAAACCGATATTTTGACCGCAAAAGTGTGACAAGTTTGCCGCCTTATAATGAATGCGTGTGACGTTACATAATGTGAACAGCGCCACCGCGCGCGAGAGATTTGTACTTCTCCTCTCCAAGATCTCACATTGCAGAACTAAGTGTAGAAATTTGAAGAGATTGAATAGTTTTAGCAAGAAGCGACTGTGTTGCGACACGACGCGACGGCTTGTTCACATAATATGACATCACAATGGGTAAAACCGCTTAACATTCTGCTGGCTCAGATTTTCGATTTTTGTCACAACCAGTGGTCCCACTTCAATCGCGATAAACGATACCTCTTACATTTCGGCTTCACATGACCAAAGAAAGAGTGAGTAAGCAATATACAATGTAAAATACTGTTTCCTGTTTTTCGTTTCAGTAGAACTTTAAGTCTCCCATCAGAGATATATCATAATGTATGGAGAATTTGGCATTTGAAATGACAGCTGATTAACATAAATTCTTTTTTTCATCATTCATATATTTTCTTATTTTATGGTTGGGAGAATTTGTATTTGTGCTGTGCAAGTGTACAGTACACCACGACCTACCTTTTCTCGGCTCTGACTTTCTTGCCGCACTGCGAGCACGTGTACATGTTATCTCCATCCAGCGTGTCTTTGATTGTTACCTCGTCCAGTGATTCCTACACAAGTAAAACAAAAGCACAAAATTAGCGCTTTGAACCTGAAGTTTTTATAATACATGTACATGATACGACCCGTACGGACCGATGAATCACCAAGACTCGAAAAAAAAAAAAACCTTTTAGGTATTTCAATATACACGGGGGAGAAGGAGGGGGAGGAGAGAGCGCCTCGCATGGGACCTTGCGGACCCTTAAAGTGCATATAAGCTCAAAAATGATATCTTTACAATCGAATCTACACGACGAAAATATGTTGACTATTAGAATAAGTCTGCGTTTTAACGCTGCGCCTTAGAGTTATAAAGGTTTATATTTTGAATATAGTAATGACGTGACGTCAAAGAAGGAACAATTAATTATACAAAATCTTGTTGGTAGAGATAAATGACATTTTATCAACGCCCATTTTATATTTGAATTTTTTGTAAATGATTTTACCAAATATTTTGTATGAATCTGAAAACAGTTCCAATCACGAAGAGAAAGAAATAACATGAAATTACTCCTTTGACGTCACATTATTGCCATATTCGAAATATAAACCTCTATAACTTATAGGCGCAATGTTGAAACACAGAAATATTCTAACGGTCAACTATTTACTTTATGTAGAATCGATTGTGAAGATATCATTTTTGGGCTTATGTGCACTTTCACGTTTGGATAAACTACTAATGTATTGTGTGTCTGTTAACTTGTAATTAATCTGTTGATAAATTCGTATTATTTTGCAATTTCCCCATAAAGCTGCTAAAAACAATAACAACAACAACAACAGCAACAACAACAAGGAAAGAGCAGGATAGAGAAAGTGAACAGTGGACGTTCAGAATTTGCTGACACTAACAGCATAACTTACATAGAGGTTCTTCATATCAGCGACAGTACACCGTACAGAGTAGAATTCTTCTCTGGTTTTGCTGACATGTGAACAGTCCTATTGGAAAAGGAACATTGATTTGGACCGCTGTCTTTATCACTGCCAACATTAACAGTTCTGAAAGCTCCTCTGTTTGTGTGAATTATGTTTCAGTTGATAGCACGTAACAACGAGAGTGGATTTCACCTAACTATCGTAAACCAAAGCAGTTAGAACGCCAATCACAAAAGCCGCAGGAAACACGCTCAAAGAAACAGAAGCCAAAACAATTTGAAAGGTTTTTGTTCTTTGAATAGACTAATCAGCAGTGCGAGGAAACGCCATCATCACTTGTTTCTCTGTGTGAACATATCGCAATTGGGTTTGCTTTTTCTCCTGAATGCTCGATTATGCTGCAAACTTGTTTGGACTTGTCAAGTAGCGCAGCAAATTGAAAAGTCCATCGAAAACTGCGGATATATTTTAGTTGCTCCCACTCTTTGTTTGATTAATCTTCCACAGTATATATGCGCTTCACACAGTTATTCAGTTTACTGTACTCATTGCAGGTCTGCTATTTTACTTGTAGGTCTGCTATTTTACGTATCTTCACCGTCCGTACGGTACGTTATGGGCCGTTTTTTTTTATTTTTGTTTTTTGTTTTTTGTTTTTTGTTTTTTTGTTTTTTGTTTTTTTGTTTTTCCTCGTTTTATGGGCACTCTTTGAACTTGAGCAATAAAGCGAGCGAAAATAAAAAGAAGTTCCATAACTTACAGTACGAACCAAGCAAGCGAGGTTAATAAGAAATTTACTAAGTGGCACATTCTGTTGAGAAATTAACGTTCCGGTCCACACCGTAAATTATGGACCAGTAAACTGTCCAATCACGTACTTGTGTGCCATATAATGAAAGCCAATAAGGAAGGACTAGCTACTAAGGTTTCTCCCTTACTTACCAACGACACGACGTTGTTTGTGATTTCTCCACAAAACAGAATCCTCACCAATTCTTTCTGAAATGATGGCAAGGTCAAAATATATAAGACTTTCGAGCACATCTGAACGACAAGAAATTCTCCCGGGAAAAAAAAAAGAAAAACTTGGGAAAGAAAGACAAAAGGAGACAGTCATATAGACAGCAATCACTCAGATGTATCTGTAATGTTCTTAGTTGTTATATTCCTTGCGCTCGCTAAAGAAATGTTCTAACTGATATCGGATTTAAAAAAAAAAAACACTTTTCCAATGACTGACACATGAACAATAACAAGAAAGCGTCCCCTAGAGCTTGTTCTTGGTATTTTATCGAAATGATTGTTGATAAATGTACATGTAAGTCTGCCAGAGTGTAAGCATATATTTGCGACGCAAGATCCGTAAACTTATTAAAACAATGCAAGCACACCTTGAGAATCCCTTCCTAGTAGTCAGATATCAACACAAATAATAATATAATAATAATAATAATAATAATAATAATAATAATAATAATAATAATAATAATAATAATAATAATAATTTATACTGCGCAAATTTCACACGTGTGCAAATGTGCATAACGTCTCAACTGAAAAGCATATCTGAGTGATAGGAGCAACCTGCACAAATGTTAACTCTTTCACTCCCAAGAGTGATCAAGTTCAATTTTCTTCTTGTTTCTCACCAGAAATACATCATATAGTAAGGAGAACTTGGTTTTTGATACTTTGCTAAAATGATAGCTGATTTAGCTATCAATTCTTACTACATCACTCATATATTTTCCTCCTAAAAGGTTGGGAGAATCTGCATTTTGAACTTGGGAGTAAAAGGATTAATGCAGTAATTTGTTTGCGAGACAGCTTTCAGTAACGCACGCACCAGTGAATGAGGCATATCCTCCAACTTGCTGATAAAGTCTGTGAAAAACTCCGTCATGTCCTTCTGTTCCCCGGTGTTCAGCGGCTGTTTGTCCATCGTGTACGTGCGGCAAAATGTCTTAGGGTTGTACGCCTTCTTTTCACTCTCCTGGAATTCAACCTAAAACTTCAGTACAAGTTTTAAACCACCAAAAAGGGAAAAAGGCACCCCCTCCCACCCCCCACCCACAACCACCACCGCAAATAAAGTTGCAACAGATACACCAGCTTCCTTTATATATTTGTTTTCTTTCTTTCTTTCCCATAGGATCAGCTTCCTCCCTATATCACTTGAACTGACTGAAAGGTATATTTATTATCGTACCCATTACTGTTCGAACAGTAAACCTGACACTGGTTCTAATAGAATCCGGTTCCTGTATAAACATTTCCGAATCAGTATATTATTCGGTGATAAAATCAAACCTTACGACACTGTGCAAGGCTACGGATTATGACCGGGATTTGACGGTATTTTGTCTAGTAGAGCAATTGCATACACATTACACTCACCATAAGGAAGCAAAACATCTTCTGCAGTTCCTTTAGAAGAGGATCGTGCCTTCTCTCGCCTGTTACCTGAACAAAACGTTGAACACTTGTTATATTCGACCGGTCAGAAGCTGACGAATTTCCCCCAAAACAACAAGGCCGATGATTTTCATTTGCCTTTTCTCGGTATTACAAAATGTCCTGAATCAGATCTTTGATCATTATTCACCAAATAATTGTGAACACAGCAGCTTTTTGGCGTTTTCCTTAGCCCAGATGGAGATCACGTGACATTCCGACCGGACGAATGAAACGTCGCAAGAAACATTACAACAAACAAAGTTACGTGAAAAAAAAAAAAAAAAAAAAAAAAATCGCACGTAAGTACGATGTCCGTAGAACCTCATTCTATACATTTTGTCGTTGTATCTGGGTCCTCTGAGTGTCCAAGCAGTTCAGTTGAGCACTTACCCTCGCATTGAGAATAGAGGCCCTAGCTAGTGGCATCATATACAACTGCTGCATACATGAAGCCATGTAACATGTGGCGCCCAAATTAATCATGCCCACGAGACCACAGCTCGAGCGGCCATTGTCGTGAGGCCAGTAGTGCCAGCCGTAAGACCGTCTCTTCACTGCGAAAACCATAAATACATTGAGTAAGTGGAAAGACAGCTGCAAGACCTACCAACACTTGTATAAACATACTTCAAATAATGTCAAGGCTACTTTCAAATAAGAGAGCCAGGATTCTGAGCTTAACGTTAGCATCGACCAGATCAACCTCTCCTCTCAAATGACCATGCACACTTCTGCTCTGAGTTTGAAAGAAGAAAACTGTTCTGAACAACGCTGTCCACTACTGGCTCACCAATATCTATTTCAGCTTTCTCTCAGAAACAACAAATTCTATGTTACGCGCGGGCGAAGCGAAATTTGTCGGATTTCGCTGCCATTACTTTTGCACAGTTACTGTAATCGCTTCCAAGATAATGTGCCAGCATCAGTAGAATGATAAACCCTGAGTGATATAGGCAGAACCAGAAATGAAAACAAATCGTATTCGTTTGCTCATTGTGATGGCGAACGAACATTTATTATGCGGCACAAAATATTATTTTGTTTGAAACGACTGATCGCACACGATTTCAGGGAACACAAGAGAAAGGAGCTAGGCCAAGTTTGAGGCGCATGAGCTGGCCTTACCAGGAGTGTGATGTTTTATCAACAACTTCTGCAGCTCACAAAAGTTCTCTCGGCAACCACGGGACAGCTCCAGCAGAAGATCATACACTGCGTTTCGGGCACTCTGTTGGAACAACGAAGGCAAGTTACAGTGGCAAATCTTAAAATGGCCTTCTCGGCCACAGTCATTTGCGTGCCGGAAATCCTTAATCTGCATGTTCAGAACCCCTGAAAATCGGATGCAATTGGCAACACTTTCAATTCGACTCGTGAAAGACAAACATCAGTTTCGTTCGGGGTAACCCGCCTTCTCCTTTCACACATTTCCAGATGTAAAAAGAAAAAAACTGCATTGCCTTGGAGGGTGCCCTTAACTCTTTCACTCCCAAGAGTTATCGAGAGAATCTGCATTTCGGTAAAGGGCGCACCGTCGGCTTCCATTGATAACAGCCTTTAGAGCTGAGAAAAAAACTTTACCCTTACCTTTACTCTGCACTGGAAGAAGAAACAGCACAAACGCAATGGAACACTATGTACAATACAAAACTGGAATGCGCACCTTTGATCTGCACAGCGGCAGCTGTCTTGTATCACTTCTGTCGGCTGGTAAGTCAAACAGACACGACTGGAACACCTCCTGACAAAACTCCTGATGTAAAACAAACGTACTGACGGTTGACAGAGGATATATTGCTATGAAAAGAACATCCCTGAAAACATCCATCTTTATTACCTTTTTTTTCTTTTTTCTTTTTTATCTTTAATTTTCTCCATTTCCTTTTCCATTTTTTTTTTCTTTTCTTTTTTTCTTAATCTTCCTTTTTAAAATCTTATCCTTATTGCTTATGCCTATACCCAGCTTCCAGAACATTCGGAACACAGTAACAAACGATATGCGACGGATAAAAATATCTATATCAACGTAAATTTGATGTGAATTTGCTGAACGCCGCAAATGAATTGGCTGACGTTTCTTCTTCGTTTCAACGACATGCCCTGCAGATCAAAACCATTTATCACAGGGACTAATACTCCGTTACAACAGACACAGCGCAAACACGTCACTTCTGTTGGTTAGTGTTCGTCGCCATTACAAATTCCCCCTCGTGTTCAAGCCCCAGTTTGACAGAGCCCAGCGAGATTCGAGCCATAACAGCAAAGGCACCAAACAAAACCAAGCAAAAATCCACCATAAATAAGTGATACAAAATGTCTTGCGTTCGCGAAATGACACAACACAAAACCACTAACAATGTTTATAACTTGCGGGGCCCCCGTAAACCACGGGTGACATCGCATTTTTTAGATAGATATCCCTGTATGTAGATACCCCTGTATATTCTATATAAATGTCACTATGCTCCTATCAGGTGAGACAGGTCGGAAACCATATGACCCTTACCAGGCCTGCAGCAGAAAACTTGAATGGAGGATCGTGTCTCACGACCGCTGTGCAGAGTTTCAGTAGGCCCGTCAAGCCGTCCTCGCCTTGATTACCGTGCCTCTTCTTGCTTTGACTGCACTGACGCCTGTAGACGGATCACGCTTAATCAGTGGATTCACATTTAGGATACCACAATTCAACGTCAAATTAGTCCTCCCACTTCAACGTATAGAAGGAAGAGAAACAAAACAGTCACGTACAAGAAACTTCTCGAGTGGCAAAAACATTGCACTTATGTCGTGGCTGTGGTTTTCTTGCTGTTCTGCTGCAGTTGATGCTGTCATCGTTCTTTCTGCTGCTGTTTCTAGTGTTGTCGGGTTTACTTTCGTTTTAATTCTGCCCACTACTGCCGTTGTTGTCTTTGTGGTCACCTTTATTTACACTATTCCTCTCAGACACAATACACACAAAAATAAACCCTACCGTTCCATAATGTAGTTTGCTAGAAGCATTGCCAAGGAATTCAAATCGACATCATGCCCCTAGACCAATAAGAAAACATTAGCTAACAGAAAAAAATAAAAAACAGAAATTTTCATAACACCGCAAAAAAAAGTGTTTTAGTGGGGGGGGGGGAGGGGAGGGAGTGGGTGAGCATGGAAAACAAAGTCATAGCGCAAAGAGTCGCTTCAATTTATTAATACTTGCAAAGGCTTTGTACAGCGTTCGAACAAAGAAGAAACGATGGAGTTAATTAGACTTTGTGAGAGCTATCATAGTTTGCGCAAAAAGCCGCCATAATTTCTCTATCATCAAACGTCTTGAAATACGAACGTGGAAAATGCTCACACAAAACAGTAGCATTCCGAACAAAATGTGCGGACTTCCTTTAACTTACAAACAATTTCGTTCGCACGAAAGCTGCGATTTAATTTGCCAAAACAAAACAAACAAAGACGGTACCTTGGAGCCTTCTTCCTTTGAGGGAAGGCCATCAACAAGAAGGCAAATGATGTCAAAGTATTCGCGCGCGCACGGTTCCGTGTGTCGGACACCGTGCGTTTCTCGCGACTGCAACGACTGAGCAAGAGGAAGGA
Organism: Plumapathes pennacea; assembly: GCA_964036295.1. NCBI lineage: Eukaryota > Metazoa > Cnidaria > Anthozoa > Antipatharia > Myriopathidae > Plumapathes > Plumapathes pennacea. The sequence continues at coordinate 9,289,065 of OZ038469.1, read as the reverse complement.
ACTCCAAGAGAGCGTCCATGAGCTGCGTCAGGCAGGAGTTCTCTCTGATGAGACCCAATCTGTACAGACAGCGACAAGCTGCATTCCTAACACTGGGCTGCAAATACACAAACCAAAATAAATGGTCCACTCTATAAGAAAACAGTGACTACGGTGAAGTATAAGGTGTATAATTCATTCTTAGCGAAGTCTGGGATTCGAAAGCCTGACGTAGAAATAACAACCAACAAAAGTCGGAATTGCGAACAGTGCAGCTGTCTCTTTTTACCTATAATGATCCAGACGCTTGGCTGCCTGGTTTTATTGACTGGCAACGGGATGAATGGAGCAAGAGTTGTTCTCATATTTTGTAAAAAGGTTATCACGGGTAGCCTGAATTTCAGCCGCCCTACAGTTCGTCCCAGGTCCCTTGCGCTGGAGTAGCCGGAGATCAGCTGAAATTCAGGCTAGGGTACAGGCTAGCACCATACCTCTTTGGCCAACAGCACTAGCTGGCGAAGCCAAAGTTTGAAGTTGTTCTGCTGCAGCAGCGCTCTGCTCACTCTGGTGTCCGTGTAAGCCCAAGACACCAGTAATGACACTGCGTGGTGAACCACTGTCAACATAAACAAGTTCAATCAGCACAGTAGACTCTCTAAGTTTGGTTTCCGTGGCAACTAAGTGACATAACGGACACTTTGGCATCATATCTCTATGGTTAGTGTATCAAACCAGGCGCGCTCGATAACCTCTCAAACTTGAAAAGGCGAGCCTGAGAACGGCGCAATATGTACCACATGAAAGCATCGAATTTGTGGCCTGAGGCAATTCAATAAACATTTACGTGTTTATGTTTGACATAATGGATTTGTATCTGATGAAAGTCTGTTAAAAGTTACGAATACCGGCCTCAGATAAAGAGCTGTAACAGTATTTGACCATGATTTTGGATTACGTGTGGGAAACTGACCCGACTTGTAAAATATGCTTGTAAATATTGTATTGAATTGGCCCTCCTCACGGTTCCTCCCCAAGAATTGGTCATAGTTCGGTATTTTTAAAGGTTGAAGTGTACAGTAATCTAAAGTCAAATTTAAGTTTTCGTATGCGCAGTTCATCATTGTGCCCTCTGATTCACATGTGCAAAATAAACGTACACAAAGTGCGTCTGAACTGACGCAAAGGCATTACATTGCGCTTTCTTTACGCCTGATCAAGATTACAGCTCTTAACTTTTAAAAAAACCTTCCAGAACTGGAGCTTCACAGCTTCCAAAATTGTAAAATTTCCAATAAACGAAACGGTTTCAAATGATAACTGTTTCGTTGACTAAATTCAAACTATTCATACCATCTCCTCCGCAAATCCTGGTTTGGCCGCCATGGACCGGCAGAGTCGCTTCATACGAAATACTCAACAGTCTATCCATAAGCGGCTCAGTGTCTATAGTGGACATCATGTTCCCAGACAAGCATCGGATACAAATCACCTCCTCCTTGTCGGTGCTTTTGTACCGCACTCGGAACCGTCCGTCTCTTCTCTGGATCTGAGGCTGTTGAATTTCGAGCTCCGAGGAGCCGAACACCTCGTCTTCGGCGAGTACGCCATCAGTCTTCATCGTGCCAAATTCACAGATGATTTTCAGCAAGTGCGCCAGACACTCCTGTTGCCATTGAGTCCAGGGCACGCACTGCTTGGCCTCTAAATGGCCCAACATCAATATATAGTACAAATGCTTCAAACCACCTAAGTCCACAAACCGTGTGCCCCACGTCTCTAGCATGTCGTGGACGTTGCTGGCAGAATCCTCGTCACCATCTGACAAGTCGTCGTCACTTCCCATGTGGGAATCATTAAAACACGACCCAGATTCACTATCCGAAGCAGCGTGAATGAGGTCGATGATCTGCAGAGAGTAGAGTAACTTGTGGGGGTATTCTGGCTGCAAGAGGTCGTTCCATTGGACACTACAAGATTCTTCGCTACTCTTTGATGCCCCCTCTATAGTTTCTGGATTATTGCCGAAATATTTAAGTTTCTCTAGCAGAGTCTGATTTGTGGGTAGAAGACGAAGTAACTCCCAAATAATACAGCAAAGATTTTCGACCCGGCTCTCCAAATAAATCCTAGATTCCTCCCTTGGATAATTGTCCAGATCTTCCGCGGGTTTCTCGTCGCTTTTCTTGTCCTCTCCACTCTCCTGTGGATCCTCTTGCGCCTGCTCTCGCTGCAGTAGTCCCAGGTTAAGACCTGCACCTGGCCGGTTCAGCTTGGCTTTTGTGGCAAGCAACTTGTCCAGAGTTTCCAGGAAAGTAAACAACTGTTCAAAGTACTTCTCCTCCAGTAACAAGATGACAGGCGTTGACTCCCAGTAAGGTTCGGGTAACGCGGACGACGGAATAAGGCTGCTGTTATAGTAGCGCTCCCTCCTGACAGCGCCGACTGAGATAAACACCAACTGAACAGAGAGAAATGGTCTCTGTTTTACGATTACGCACAAAAATAAAACAACAACAAATACATACAATGCATTCTATTTCCCGAAGGTGCGTTCAAGATCGTTTGGGAGCTATTCCTATTCCAGAATATTTGGAATGCCATTCCGTCTATTCTGCTCCTGGAGAAAGGGGGATAGCCAGAATAATATTCTGGATTAACTACGTCATTGCTTCATAAAAACAAAGACGGCGGCGTTTTCGGACGCGAACGAAAGCACATTTTCAGCCAAACCAGCAACAAGATAGGATTTTTTTGGCGCAGAGACTATACTCTGCACCTATTTTAGTTTGACGAAAGTCGACGAGATTTTGACGAAAATCCGATCTGTCAAAGATCGCAAACCGTTCGTTGGAGAAATGCGAGTCTATCTATTCCGGAATAGTGCAAAACGTGCGCGCCCTAAACTTGATATGGATATTGTGAACGGGGACATTGGAACATACAAATGCTGAAAGTGTTATAACCTGCGAATACAGCCGCCTCCCGTCCGACAGAGCTGAAAACCTTCCAGACGGGAAGCGGCCGTATAAATTCGCCGGCTAAGGGTTTTAGAAATCAGTGATGGAGAGTCCTCAAGCCTTGCACCTAACCTGAAGGTCTTTAAAACCAACTTCAGCCAGGGTTTTTTCGTCCAAGTCTGGCGTGAGTTCATGTCCCTGAGAAATGAGTCTGAACGGTGGATGAGGCTGTGGAGGGAACGCGGAGAGCGCCGCGTGCTGTGACGATCCTTCTCCTTTTTGCTGTTGCTGCGTGAGTTTTTCTCGCAGCCGTTTACACCAGTGTGTCACTTCTGCTCTCAGGTCAGCAACAAGGTCCGAAGAGTTCATTTCAAACGTGCCCTGAAAAGCAAAGGAGCTTGACCATCAGTGTTGTCGTGATGAAAATACATTTGCAAGAAAAACGGCCAAACTAGCAACCAAATTGAAAGCATCGCTATCCACAACACGCACCAATGTACACACATCTTACTAAAATGCTTTTCGTCAAATATCCCACGACTAACTTATTTTCTTATGGACGGGAAACGTAACCAGTCGAATAGTCACGGTACCTTACGAGAAAAAGGTGTGAGATCGGGTTGCAGCCCTCTAAATACCTTCAAAGCGTCAGCTTATGAAAAAAAATATATAGCGACAAATAATCTATGGAACAAAGCCTAAGACCCAACGATCTTGCAGCTTTCGGCACAACTGTTCACGATTCCATACAATTCACGAGAACTAACAACAAATAATCAAACACACAGAGGCTTTCAGATTTCTGATTTAATAGCTGTATTTTAGCGGCAATGGTCAGTCAGCCATTTATTTCCTTGCTGATGAATATGTGAACGGCGAGAAGGAAAAAAAACGGACACGAAATGTCTTTGCGCTTGTATGTAAAGGGAAGGAAATACGTTCTTGACGTCACTTCCGTTGGTCAGCGTTCATCGCCATTACTACTGTTTATAACTTGGTCTAACTCGAGGTAAAATTCATGTGAAGCACAATTTTTCTTGTGCACAACTTATGTTATAGAAAATGCAATGAACTAACTAATAGTTGAGGATCAAGTCCTAGTACTGAGTTTCTTGGATAAGTCTTGAAGTTTTATGATCATTACTGAACTACAAAATCTGCATCTGAATCGGCAGTTGTGTGCTAAGACCGCTGACTCAAAAATAAGGTGACTTCACGCTCGAATAACCTATTTCCGCGGTGTCTTGAAACAGTCCCAGTACAGATTGAAATAAGGTTGCACTTGATTGTTCAAACTCACACAAAGATAAAGATAAGAGGTAGCGCACTTTATACACATGCTTGTCTTACCTTATCAGGCAGCCCTGCAGGTTGGCACATGACTCTGATTGGGTAGAGCTTCTCTGGGGACCGCTGGAGCTTGCGCTGATGACACGTGAGGCCCTTTCCATCAAGACTCCAAAGACGCAGGTGAAATGAAAACCTGTAAATTAAAACAGTGTTACTTTTAGAGCAGCTATTGTTAACTTTTCGTTAAAAACTAAAACCACTTATCATTGACCCTCCCCACCCCCACTCCTTTTATCATCTTTTTCGATGTATACAACTGTAGCATACAATTGATATCAGCTCCCTTGCTGGGCTTTAGCTCCTGGAGCAAATGTAACTAATAAATATGATTGCGTGAACAGATCGCACTAGGTATTGGCCTAGACTTCTGCTAAACTTGTTTGGACCAATCATGAAAAACAGTAATTGCAAAATTCGTACAATGTCCACATTATACATCGACCGTACGGTCCACTGGGTATCCCCCGGCCCAATCCAAGCACGGCCAGTTCAAGCAATCACCCAACCTTGGCTATATTTGCAGTAAAAAAGGTATTAGGCAGAGTACACAGACCTTTTCTTGAACGTCTCTATGTGACTCTTCATAAGTAGTAACCCTCTCTCCATTATCTGAAGGCTTAAGTCCTGGTTCTGAAATTGGTCATACATAAAATTTAGTATATATACAATGCATTCCAGGACTCGCGAAACAAGCAGCATTGATTGTACAAACATTACAAAACTGATGACAGCCAAATAGGGAACTACGCACAAAATTCAAGAAGCCCTGACGGATCCCAAGCATGGTTTATTCTTTCTCAAACAGGAGCAATGAAGCCAGGTAACAGATATATTAACTTGCTTTCAAGTTGAGTTTGTCGTCTAAGAAGATCAAAGCAATCGTGCAAAGGTTCGTGAAGCTCTCTTGGGTAAACACTGTTCTGTGTTAGAAACTCACTGTATCCAACTGTTGAGAAGCTTCTCTGATATTTCTCATGCATCTCTGGATGAACTCTTCTTCATACTTCAAACTTCCCCCATCAGCTAGAAAAGAAGTGAAGACTTTAACTTGACACGATTAATCAGCAACGGCATAAGAGGAATTGAGTACAGCCACCACTTACAGAATGTACATCAGCCGTACGAAGTGTACCAGAATCTTCACAATTCTAAGTCATAAAGTCCACACTCAAGTGCAAACTCTCCTAGAATCCAAGTAAGAATGAGCTGCCTCCTTACTGGCCTGACGATTATTTCTTAAAGGGGCCCTATAAACCACAGTCCTTTGCGTGCCGAAATCTTTGGTTCCGCCATTTTTGGGGCCCCCGAAAGTCGAAAGATGAATAGCAATCCACTTCCATTCGACTCGTTTGAGGACAAGATTAGTTTCTTTTGATCTAGAAGTGCTACTAAACTATTTTTCTTCTGATTAACTACGTTCTTTCGTGTTGGGAACCAAATTCAGCCTTGGATTTTTCAGATGTAAACAAAAACATTGAAAAGGCTGAGAGGGCCCCTTTAATCTGATAAACCGCAGTTGCATGCGATCTGCCTTATCGATAATTCTCCAAACGGCACATTGGTGTAATGACAGCAAGGATAATTGAAGATAATAGCTACAAGGATGCTCTAACTTGTGGTAGGTAACAAGGATATTGGGGCTAACTCAATAAAACACCAACACGCGTATTTTAAAAGTTGGGCCACTCTCCCTACACTGTTGCAGCTATACATTTGAGACCTGTAGCCGTAACTTTATAGTATTTCGACCAGTCCGTTTAGTGGTGTTACAGTAACAGTCTAACTCGTAAATTCACATGTAGGGGCGCGTTCGATTGCGTCTATTCCGGAATAGGAATAGCGATACTGATTCACAAAATATTTTGCTTTGGAGCTGAATTATGTCGAGATGTATCGGGAGCTGATCGAAATGTCAGCGTGAAGGTTTTGAAAACAATCCTGAAAAATATTTCCCCTAGAACAGGCAAACTTTAGATCCTTTTAACCGTTCCTATTCCGGAATACGGTCAGTCGAACTCACCCTTCGATCATCAATTTGGTTAGATTTCTCTCACAATCGAATACAAAAATATCACAGCAAAGGGAGTTTGTCTAATTCTAGTTCCGACGAGAACACTGGTCAAACTGTGTGGACACACAATTGCCACGTCCGACGACTCACCATTGATGTAGAGGGAATTCAGGTAGCTGATCGCTGCCCAACTCACGTCCGCAACCTTCGCTTGCAGTGCGATGTTCCACAGCTGGTCTATACCACAAACCTGAAAACTCAAAATCTTCAAATTCACTTCTTCGACTGGCAAACACAAATCGAACCCTAAAGAGGACCAAAAGAGCACCAAACTGCTATTCAAACTGAGCTACAGCACTGCTACTGCTACATTCAACAACGCAAGCGAGTTCCACAACCTCACTACCGCTCCGACTAGCAAAGACAAACAGAGGTCCAAAGGGAAAACCACTAAACTAAACAACTGTTACATTCAACTTAGTAAACGTTTTCTTGCTTAGGCTGGCAAAAAAAAAATGCACAAAGACAAAAAGCAAAAAACTAAACAGTGCCGCGTCATGGAAACATCGCTAATATTGCTAATCGTATAGGCGTAAAGCCAGAACATTATGCGTGAATACGCGCAAGACCTTGGCCAACACCAGACCATTTTTTTACATTTTACCTTTGCTGAGTCACACGGCCTGACACTAGTTGTCTTGAACATTTTGTACAGGTGTTGGAGAAGGTTAAGGCCTGTCATAGAGAAAGCCTCGGGTGCAAGGGAAGGCAGCTGAAGAATGTATAAATAAATAAACAAATTTAAAAAAGTAAATAAGAGTAAGAGTTGTTAAAATGCAAAATGCAAAAAGTCACAAGCCACGGTTGTCGTAAATTTGTCACATTTTCGACGCCACGAAGAAAGAGATAAGCAAAACACTGCAGCAAAAAGCTGCTGTTATTTCAAGATTTGCCACCGTTAGCAAAACGTGACGTGTGAATCAGGTCATGTGACTTGTCGCAGTTTGCGAAACTATGAAGACCACAAACATAACATGAAAACGCCTCTCGAATATATCTATGGTAAAGAACACAGTGACAGAAATATTACGGAAACGGTTCTGGAATATATAGCAATTTGAAATTTGCCAACTTCCATGGCTTCGCCCAATTCTACACTATGGTTATTCTTCTGTGCAATGGTATAGAAATCTGATAGAAACTTGCTTGGACGTAACTCGAGTAAGACTATGCTTATTTTTATAGCATGGAAGAGATGCAGTGATGAGGTGAGAAGAGAGAGTGACCTTTTCAGTGAAGATGTACTGTAGTGCCTCTACATCCACGGCATGGAGATCTTTACTCTGCGCTTGCTGTAGAAACCACTCGAGTGCATCGTCAGAACTCTCGGGATCACACACGAGCGACGACCACAACATATCGACCTGCTGCAGGCTGAGTTCTGTTGATGAAGTGAAGTCGTCATCACTAGCTTACGTTACACAACTAGAGCCTCGACAGACTAGACAGTAAAAAAGCTATCGACAACAAAAAAGCCAGTGCGTGACGTCAGTTATCGATAACAAAAACAAAAAACAAAGACAAAAACAAAGACAACAAAACAAAAAACAAAAACCAAAAAAAGAAAAAAACCAAAATTAGTTACAGTGGAACCCGGATAATACGGACACCATCGGGACCAGACACATTGTCCGTATTAACCGGGTGTCCGTATAAAGCGGGTCTGTCAAATTACGTCACGTACCTGAGTTTATGGATAAAATATATAATTCTATGACTTCTAAGTTCAAGAGCATGTAACGCTATAACAATGTTCTTTATGGACGTTTAGCGCTATTTGAAGTAATCAGTGACTGCACGCTGTACTGGGTTATTAAGAAATAAACTGTTCGTATTAACCGGGTTGACTTTGTATGAAAATATCATATTTAGGGCACGTTATATCATATTTAGGGCACGTTCAGTCTGGACAATTACATGTCCTCCAGCTTGGCAGGAAAATTCGCTCTAGTTCCCAAGATATCGCACAAACTCCATTTTGAAAGTATCGTTTGAAAACAATTATGAACTAATTGGCTTTTTCATGAGATTGGATCAATTTTGACGTAACACTCATTTGATTAAGCATACCACGAGCAAGCTGTGGCGAGCAATGGAAATAATTGACAACTGTTTGTTTCTTTGTCCATCAAAAAAATGAACTTCTAAAATGTTATGTTTGAGCACACCCAAAAGCAACTGCAACGTCAGTTACCGACACAAACCAAAAGTTCGCGATATTATTTCCAAAAATTCTTAGAGAATACTGTACATAGTAAAATATATCCATAGGGAAAGCGAATTTTTACCACAACACTCTAGTTTCTCGCTCTCTGATTGGTCGATTTACCTTGGTAAATAAGAGTCCAGACAACGATGCTGACGCCAGCTGACGCCAGCATGTCACGTTTTGCAGCGAAATACAACGAAAGTTTCCTGTATATTTCTAAATGTTGTGGTAAAAAACAAATTTCCACTGGTTTGCCGTGGTGTGGACTCTTATTTACCACGATTTACGTCATCACATGTGATGACGTAAATCGTGGTAAATAAGAGTCCACACCACGGCAAACCAGTGGAAATTTATTAAATTTTCGGTTAAACTCATTGCCAATATCATCTACAGGGCAGGTGGTAACCATGGCAACTTTGCCACAGTCCACCACCAGGCACCTGTCACACTGATAGTCAGTGGAAAGTAAACTACTAAACTGCACTGGGGCAGCAACAAACGGCGAGCAAAGCAGTGGCATAAGCCGCAAGCAAACCATGTGCAAGAAACCACCAGGGGCAGAACCCCCGAAGCATCAGAGAGGAGACCACTGACCAACAATTGTCTCGAGTTTAACTTTGCCTAAATTTCATTTAGCCTCATTTAGACTTTGGAAATGACATATAGGTACTTGGAAGAACACTTACTGAAGTCTGCACTGGACAGATCTGTAGAGAAGAGGGAAGAAAGAAACCGTAGTCGTCCGTGAACCTCGTTAGAACGAAAGTAGAGCGCACTCTTTGATTTGCCACTCTTCATGTAAAGCACCAAATTAGCAAAGAACAGGTCCATCATACGGAGCTCTCTGTTGGCCCAGCACGTGACCCAGTGGGGCCCTTGGTTTGTGGCCAGGAACTGTTGAAAGGAGCTGAATAACTTGGGCAGCAGCTGAAGCGACATCACCACAGATCTACAAACGAACAGTCAACACATGGTTCGCTCTCTCGAGGCATTTAATTTTGCCATAAGGACGCCTAGCACAGTTGGTTGGTTGTGATTGTCCAGGTTAGAGTAGTCTCCAGGAAGACTGTTGTTGGTGACAGACGTTTCGACTCCCTGAGCGGAAGTCATCTTCAGAGTCGAGTGAAAGGGTTCGTCAGATGGCGGTATTTATGTCTCTGGTCGTTGAAGTGATTGGTCCGTTTTGTCATCTTATGGTTGGTCGAGTTGGTTCGGTTGTGTTTCGTTATTGGTCACCTGATGTTCTGTTGTCCTGCATGTCGATTTGTGTATTGTTCGTTCGGTTGCGTTTGATGTCGTTTGAAGTCATCTGTATCATATATGAGGTCTAGTACAAAACCTTTCACTATGAAAGTAGATTGTGCCAGTTCCTGACCTGTTTTTCGCCACATTGGTCAGGCAACCTTCGATGAACTTCATGCGGATTTTCTTCTCTCCTGTGTAACATATCAACTGACAAAGGAGCTTCTCTGCTTCTTGGATTAGACCGTCCTCCAGATAAACCTGAAATAAACACAGCATATGAACATCGTACAATGAGAAGAAAATAGCAATATATTTTCGTTAAACGAACACACGAATCCAATCATGAGAAATTAGCACGATGAAAATAGTCAAACAGCCAAGTTTAAGATAAAACGGTACACAAAAAAGACCACACACAAACATACACGTACAAAATGATCGAAGTCAAACTCAACACTAGCAGCAGATACACCATAAACGTGAACACGAACAAACCATCAATGAAACATTAAGGGCCGATTTTTTAAACAAAGTCTAACTTAGACCTGGTTTATCGCTAAATTGAAGTTCAGGCGGACTCCGTAAATCAGGGTTAGCCAAAAGTTAAATTGTAGTTTATAAAGACCACGTTTGGCCGTGGTCTGATAAGCATGGCTATTGCTGAAACATTGTTTAGACCAGGACTTTCTTAACCGTGGTCTAAACCTTGTTTAAAAAAAATCGGCCCTAAGAGTTAAGAATGAATTCTTACAGCATTGTGGTCTTGTATCAAGTCCCATAGTAGTGTTTTGCCTTCTTCACAGACACTATTCAGATCAAAACCCATGTCCTTCTGTCCGTCTGACCCCTCACTCTGCACACCACGGAGCGCCGCTACGGTCTTTAACTCATCCTCCATATCTTCGCCATCAAACTCTTCCAGGTCTTGCCTTTCAGATAGTGAACTGCCATGACTGTTGGTACAGCTGGTGCTATCGATCTCAGCATCTTCCCTGGACTTTTCTTCGCCGGTGTACACTTCTGCTGCGTCAGAATACGGCGCGGTAACGTCTTGGCCGCTCAGTCTTCTCTTCAGAGCATCAGCGCTCATGGACTGTAAGGGCACGCTAAAAGACAAAGGTTCAAACTAGTTGAATTTTGTTGCGTTGTTTATATGCTTCTGGGTTGATCTAAACGAGTTTGGCAGCAATATTGACCAATCAGGAAAGGGAGCAAAACACAATATGCCTTTTACATCAGCAGGCTGGTCGTATGACCACAATCCACGTGAGTGAAATTCATCACAAAGAAATTCATCACATGAGGGCTTTTTGAGTGCCAGAAATGGAAAGAGCGTGAAAACATATGCAGTAAAGCAAAAGGTCGGGCTCACAGAGATTATAGATCGAATTTGGCAGCATTTGGCAAGGTTTGTATGGAAAAAGGTGCTGGGACACAAGGGCTTGTTTCGATCTGCTCACACAAAAAGCACGTGGCGAAGGTCTTTTCTCGCACTGCTGATTGGTCCCTTCATGGTAAAACTATTCCTTTGGCTTCTGGTTGGTTGAAAGTGTTTTCTCGCAGCTTCTATGACTGGCGCTCCAATTAGCTTGGTTTTGGATTTACAACGTCAAAGTCAAGATCAACCGAAAAACGCTGTAAGCCTTTTTGTGGCAACCCTTCCACTCCCAAGAGTAATCAACTTCGATTTTCTCCTTTAGTCTCTCAACAAAGATTCATGATACAATAAGGAGAATTTGCCGCTTGATAGTCCACCCAGATGAAAGCTGATTTTACAATCAATTGTGACAACATCACTCATACAATTTCTTCTGGAATGGTTGAGAGAATTTGTATTTTGAGCTCAGGAGTGAAGGGGTTAAAGAAAACTTCTTTTTTATATTAACAAACAGTATCTCTGGAAGAAAGCATTACTTTGAATCAAATTTCCTGGGAGTTGGTGATTCCTCCATGTCTCTCTGGTCGCCTTCAAAGCCACTGATGTCACTCAGGCTTCCGCTGCGGCTGCTGCTTTGACTCAAGCTCGCAGTGCGACTTAGTTTCCTCGTAAATGCTGCTGTAATGACAGCAAAAAAGGTCAGCATTCCACAACACAAACAAATTGCTTGCAATTCTTCCGTACCCGAAACGAAACGGCCTGGCAAAACGAGGACACATTGTGGCGGCGGCAACATTGCTAGCGTGCATGTATCCCAAATATTGCCCCGTTTTGCCACGCGCGAAACATTTGTTGTGGACACACACATAATTTATGTCCTGGATACAAGAAATGCTTCTGAAAAACCTCGGAATATTTTTGTCCGCGCTGAGCGCAAAACTGTTGCCGCGTGTTTTGCCAACCTGGAAACATCGAAGGACGCAATTTTGCTGCCACAATGTGCCCTCGTTTTGCCTTGCTAGAAGACCGGGATTTCAGGGTTAGCCACGTGTCGTGAACTTGCAAGGCAAAAGTTGAAGTTATATTTCTGTCGTGTAACGCGTAGCTCGCAACGCCTGTTCTTACAGTAGCTCTTTCTTGTTATTTTTCGTAACTACTGTACGTCATAAATTCAAAAAATGTCCGCTGACACCCGAATTCTGCGCAGCGGTGTTGGCGCAATAAATCGAGCAGAAAACGATTTTAAAATCATTCATACTGTCAAGATCCATTTAAAAATTGGTTAATTTTTGCATTCAACGTATTTCGTTATGCTATACATGACCTCACAAGCTGCAAGTTTTAACCATCATCGTGTTTAAATAAAGGTAATGTATAGTGTTGTGTTGTGTTGTATTGTTTTGTTTTGTTTCGTATAGTTTTGTTTTGTATCGTTTGTCTGTCTGCATCTTTGTCTGCTTTTTTCTTTGTCTCCTTGTTTGCCTATCTTCCGTTTGCCCTCCCATGAGTTTGTTTGTTTGTGTTTGTCTGTCTGTCTATTTTATATCCGTATGTATGTCCACAACATGTCTGTCTCACCGTCCGTCTGTCTGTGAGTGCGTTTGCTTGCATGTCTGTTCTATTTACCTTGGGATACCGGCCCCTGTACAGGGCTGCTGTGCGGGGCAATGCTGGTCTGCGTAGCATTTGGAGAGAGGCCTGCCCTCCACACAATCCTAATCAGCACGGAAGCAAGGTACAGACTCTGCTTGGTGTGGGATGAAGGCGGCAGTTTCGACACAAGATCTAACAAGTACAATATAGACTGCATGTCCATGTGCTTGGTCAAGACAGTCAGCAGATCGTGTACATAACGACTGGCGTGCTTCAGCTGAAATTACAAGAGGGAAGATTATGTAAGGTGAGTTGCACACACTGTGCACAAACCGTGTACTTAGTGGATTTTTGTTTAAGTTAATCTTCCTTTCGATTCAAGCATAACGTTGCTAAAAAGCCTCAGCTTTTTTCAGGTTGTGGCGTCGGGCAGTTCTTTGCTGGTGGGACTTGAAAGCGTCTCTATAATCCCTGATTACCACTGGGTCCGGTTGTTCAAAGAGTGGATATAGTGCTACTCACCGCATAAATCGCTATCCTGACCAGTGGATAAGTATTAACCTTTAAGCTTATTTCATCAGCTGGATAAGGATTTATCCGTTGAACAGCGCTATCCATTCTTTGAACAACCAGGACCTGGTATCCTGTCCTCGACATCCATCCCAATTAGTCGCGAGTTAGCCTCGGTGAACCATTCACGTTTTATATTAGGTCTCAATAAAGGTTCACCTGTGCCTCTCGCAAAAAGGTCGTTGTAGCGCGTGTGCACCTTAAATTAGCAACGCTATACATCGTCGTAAAGGTATGTAGACCGGGTGTTATCTTTTTAGAGGTACATGTAGAGTGCAATTTAAGGTCTCGATAAAGTTTCGCGCGCCCCTTTCGAGAAAAAAATCACTGTAGCGTTACAATTTCACGTATATACATACATATATCGTTGTAAAGGTCTTGGACGGCAGATTACAGATCTGGTGTTATCGTTTTCAGGCAAATTGAAGGTGAAGCACGATTGAGGTTAACATGAAACTTGATTATTTCGGAAACGGGAAACAAAACTTCTGTCGGTTTTATTCGAAAATGCTACACCTTTTTCTGATACTCAATGAAGTTGACTAAAATAGCGTGTCAGCGAATTTTGATCCGTTTTGTTTTAAGGATTTTCTACTTATTTAAAGTGGAGGGAGCGTTTCAGGACCCGTTTTCTATACAAACTATTTAATAAATCAAAGCAGCGTGGCCGCTGTAAGGTCGCCCTAGTTGAACCCGTCAAGGGTAATCTACTTTTAAATAGATCTCTGTAGTGCAAAGACGACCGGAAAAAGTACCAACGGCCAGAAATGGCGAGCTTTCACGAACGATGAAGTTGCAGGGACCCAGTTGATTTGGCGTTGCCAGTGAGTTCGCGGCGTGAGTTGCGTGGAGACCAGAATATACTAAAATGGACAGCAGGGACAAGAGCGGAACTCCCAAGAGAGACTTCAGTTTCTCACCAGAAAAATATCACACAGTATAGAGAACTTGGCTTTTGACACCTTGCTCAAATGAAATTTAACTAAACTATAAATTATCATTACAACACTCATATACCTGATTCTTAAAGGTTGAGCGACTCTGCATTTTGATCTTAGGAGCGAAAGTGTCAGCCGGCAAGAAAAGCTGAGTAATGCGTGGCATATCTTTCTGTGCACAATCGATTTTGGCAGTTTGACTTCGAACATTTATTTCTAATCAGAGGCCACGATTAATCCAGCCTTCGCTTCAATACTTATCTACTCCTTTTATTAACTGAATGCGTTTCTTCTCTCAGGTTTTAGAGTATTTGTGCTCTGTAACAAATATAAAAATGAAAGCCCGAAGGACTGAAAGCGAGGAATGAATGAAACACGATACTTGTTTACAATATTTTGCGGTTTTGATCACAGCGTGTTCGGTCCATTTATGACTGCAAACTCAATGCTCAGGACTATTTCGGTGTATTGTTCATTTCTAGTACACATTGACCACTGCGAAACAAAAGCTACATGATCGAATGGAAGAAACATTTTAGCAGGCAATGTACGATAAGCAGAAGCATATTGTTAGGCAACAAATGTCATGTACAATGTAAAGCATAAATCGCCATTGTTTTACGGCTAAAGCTCATCGTAGCTTTGGTTTCCGTTTTCGGCCTGTTATCTTCCCAGAAGTATTTCGTGTCGCCACAGAAAGTTTCGTCGGGACTAAATAATTAGCGGCGACAGAGTTATTTGCAATCGCGTAGCGGTATCCATCAAATATCGAATCCACAAAATTTCCGCGGGGAACTTAAGAACGAAAGCCGAAATCATTCCCTAAAATCCAGTTTATCCGTGCATGTTCCACAGAACCAAACGGGGTTGAGTTTCGAGCATAATTGCCTCGCTGTGTCAACCTCGATATGCGTTACAGCTGTAGAAGCACCCTCGTTAGCCGACTGGTCTCCGTTTACAAAAGAGCGGCACAATGGCTGCATTTCATGATCACGGCATAATAGCCATGTAGTTTCATCATCTTTGTTCGTCCGAATATTCTCGCTTAATTGCGGCATGCTTTCGTAATCACAGTGCTTTAGCTGCTTGAAAAACCATGATAAATCAGAAGAAACTACCTTCGACGAGTTAAACCCGTTCGTCACAAATTTGGAATGCCCAAATTTGGATAGAACACAAAAGAACACATCTTTATATGGATTTCCATTGTGGACGCAGAGTGAATGGGGGACATCTCAATCCCATAAAGGTCGCCTCTCCACAAAGTGGAGTGGGCGACCTTAAAAATGAACAAAACAAAAAATCGAAATCGCTGACACGGTATTGGAGAAGATTGTGTTGTCTACAACTCACAAAAATTTGAGCAATATTGACAAAAACGCTCGAAAGTTTTGTTTCCCGAAAGACCTGATTTTTCGCGAAAATCTTTCATTGATCTGATCTAGATCGCACTCTACCTTCAACGTGTATTAAAAATGTAATACTAGATCTGCATTTTTCAGTCCCAGGTCTTTACAACGATATATTGTACGTGTATTTATCTGAAACAACAACGCTACAATGATTTTTTCCCGAGAATATTTTTGAGGAACGCGTGAGCCTTTATCGAGACCTTAATCCCCGAGCGAAGCAAGAGTAATAATCACGAAGACTCCAAGCGGGTCGCCATCTCGATATTAGTTTGTTCGTGTGTCTGTTTATCTGTCAGTCTGGCGTACGACCTCATCCCCAGGGCCATCCGCGTTAAGCAACGCTCCCGCTGTAGTTTTACTGATACTCTGAATAAGATTGAACGAAGCAACATTTGAAAACTGAAAAACTTGAAACACAAAAGTCTCGTGAAACTCGTCTTCAAAAGAGAAGGGAACAAGCACGGGCAAGGCGGAATCCGTCTCGACGAAAGACGACAATCCTGTTATGACCGAAAGCATCATGAACAGAAGCGTGCTGAAGAAACGACTCCGCAGAGGAAACAGCGCTTGAAAGCAAATCGGGAGCTTCAGACGCCATTTTTATCAGATACTTATTCAGAAAGGACAAGCAACAAAGGTCAGTCAGTGTAAATCAAACAATCACCATGACAAATATATTCTATCACGTATCTTGTAACTCGATCACTTCAAGAGTGTAATAAAATCTGTATGCTGATCATTTTCCCTCAAAGTATTGTTTTAATACGCTTCTGTCGCCAGTTTCGACACCGTATTCGCTCAGAGCAATCGGAACTTGGAGTCTTGGATGATTTAGTCAGATGTCTTTTTTTTTCTTTCAAGACTAACTGTAACAAATGCTGTAATCTGACGCGCGGTGATTGCAGCGAGAATCGTTCACAAGCCCTGTGAAGTATGACTAGGTCTGAAACCCGTGTATAATTTGAAGTAAACCGTTCAAGTTTTGCTTTGATTCTGGGAGATGAGCGGGTTCACATACAAAACAATTCGAGCTCATTAAATATGCATGCCTGAGTCTTGTGAATGCAGTTCAGAGTAAAAAAAATCGCACAGGAAGCCTATTTAATTGTATTGCCTATGAATTCAAAAATGGAAAATCAGTGTTCCTTTTTTCCCGTACTACGGCGGCCGACCAACTTCAAATTTTAGTATTAAATTTTGAGAACGTGCTTGGCAGACTGTATGAATTAATTTGATGTGCTGACCGTGGGAAATACGTACTTCGTCACGCAATCGACTCTTTTTTTTTTCACCATCCTATTTCTCCTTCCTTTGCGTATAGCACTTGACTTCGAAGAAAAGATTGAGTCAACATTTTGGTAAAACAAAAGCTGCTCTTGTTGAGCAGTACCAAAGTAGAAGTCCAATCAATGGCAGAGCGAGGGGTATCTGCGATTATCGTATTTCTAGTAGGGTATAATTTGGAACATGACTGTTTGCAGAAACGGAAAACATTTTCCAGCCCAATTTCGGTCAAAACTCCTATAATAACTATCTTCCGATGTTTGATCCGTTTTGTTTTAAAGGGCCATAGTCGTTAAACGAAAATGTGCAAAATAATAGGCGCTTGGAATTTCGCCCTTTTTCGGGCAGGTACAAAACCTGGACCCCCCTTTTGGGCCCCCTTTTGGACCCCCATTTTTATGCACAATTTTTATTTATTTTTTTTATTTAACATATTATTTAATATATAATATATTAATAATTAATATTAAATCATATCATCAATGATAACTTTATCAGTAATAATACATTTCTCACTTTTTCTCAGTTTATAATAATATTCTATTAAAAGATATTACGTAAAAAACAAACATACCAGACTATTTTGCATTTCGCGCATATGAACGAGGTAACTGTCTGCATGTTAGAACCAGAACAATAACCAGGAAAGACAATAGCCAGACAAGGACCACACCCGGCGTGTCTCAATTCCGTATGAAAAAATGTACTGCATGAGCCAGTTTCAACGCCGCTTCACAGTAGCCTTTAGTTTTTGTTTCTATTGCTGTTAGAAAAAAACTGCTGTCCAGAAAAAATCGTTGACACAGATATTCAGGCATCTTTGAAAGTATCAATCGGGACCGCTGCACGAGTCCTGTAGAGCAGATCTTTCCGGCCCTGGCACACGGGAGACTTGCGTTCTATTATTGTCACATGTGGCTTTAAGGCTGGTTCACACGGTAAAGCAAACGCAAGAGAATGGAAACTTTTCCATTCGCTCGCTTCACAAATTTTACTGTGTGAACCAGTCGCTTGCGCTTGCGTTTGCATTTGCGCCTTTGCCTGCTCGTGTAAACCAGCTGGTACTAGCATTTCGGGTTTGAATACAGTCAAAAAATTGCTATTAAGAAAATAATCGCTGACAAACGATTAAAAAAACGACTGATTTTTTTCTATATTTTATTTTTTTTTTAGAGTGGCTTTTCAGTGACTTTTTTTTATATATGAGAAATTATATTACATCAATATTATCATCATTGATTATTAATACATATTTTTATTGATATACATTTTATCATACGGAATTGAAACACGCCGGGTGTGGTCCTTGTCTGGCTATCGTCTTTCCTGGTTATTGTTCTGGTTCTTACCTCGTTTATATGCGCGAAATGCAAAATAGTCTGGTATGTTTGTTTTTTTACGTAACATCCTTTAATAGAATATTATCATAAACTGAGAAAAAGTGAGAAATGTATTATTACTAATAAAGTTATTATTCATGATATGATTTAATGTTAATTATTATTAATATATAATATATTAAATAAAATAAATAAAAATTGTGCATAAGAATGGGGGTCCAAATGGGGGGTCCAGGTTTTGTACCTGCCCTTCTTTTTCGTCGAAATTCGTCAAAATTCGTCGAATTTCGCTGCCATTACTTTTACACAGTACTGTAGGAGGTTGCATATTTGTAATAGGGTACATTAGGTACAAGGCATCCTATGTACTCACCTGAGCTGCAACCCATATACAGTCCAAATGCTGCGTGGTGAGGTGTGCCTCTTGGGCGAGGTAGTTCAGGATAATCTGAGCCTGTTTCAATAGCTAAAAAGTTGAGAACATTCCTGTCAGGTAACGTCTATTCAGACCTACTGCCGCTGTTGTTGTTTTGTACATTTTCTGCTAAACATACACTGTCCCTAATTTTCAGTTGGTCCATCAGCCTTCAACACAGAGAATGAATTCTGGACAGAAAATGTCTCACTGATTTCATTTTTGCAAGCTCTTCTTGACAGATACCAGCAATAATGGCTTTGGGTTTCATCTCCTATTTTTTTACCATTGTTTCTTGTTTTGTTTGCTTGGTAGGGAGGGAGGAGGGAAGGGGGGTGACATACATACGAATCCCTGAAAACCTAACTGATAAATGGTTTATTGTTTCTAGTGCATGTGTTACCATATCTGCTTAAGGTGAACACTCTAACAGTGGAGAAGTTCTAAAATTTATCTATTTAAAATGTACAGTACACTAACTTCTTAGCTGTAAAAAAGTTGAATATGTGGATGTGTTAGTAGCAGTGTGAACTGTTATAAACTCACCTCAACATGGAGGTTTGGGCCAAAGATGTGTTCTACCAGTTTGTTGTCTACAAGCCACTGTGACAGCTCTGTGCACATACTAAACTCCAGAAAACACAGCGGGCAGAAAAAAAAAAAAAAAAAAAAAAAAAAAAAAAAAACAGCAAATCAGTAACCAGTGCTGATGCTGCCAAGCACCAGCTTTCTCCTTACACTTACATATACTGTACAGTATCCTCCGTCCAAATGCTACTTATGAAATGGCAAGTTCATTCCTCAGGAGTACGAGGGTATTACCATAATACAGTACAGGTCAAATGTAAGTTACCAGTCATCAAGAAACTAGTCTCTCATCTCACAAGACTGGTTCAACCAAAAACCTGTTGATTGATCATCAATGATTTGCGGTACAGTATCAGAAACCAATTAAATTATTTGCAGAAAGTTTCCAAACGAACCATAAGATTAGAAGAAACTATTTGATCAACAAACAATGGAAGCATCACAATCTTTTTAAACACATATTTCCTTGAACTTGAACTTCTTTGCGTTTGGTAGCAATGAGACAGTCTAAAGTCTACATGCAGCTTGAGAGAAGTTCTGCAATCCTCACCCTTAGTTTACAGTAGTTCATGAGTGAGGTCACTTACCTGTCCAGGCCACTGACGGTGTCTGCTTGATATAAGTCCATAAACACATGTACTTGATTCTACAAAAACAAAAATGCAAACAAAATAAATGCTATTGTCGGACTACATCTACATGTACATTTTATTTTGTTGAATCTTGTTAAGCTTCCCAAACTACTGTAAGCCTCATCAAAGCATTGCAATAGTACATCTTGCAGTTCACATTAAGTACTGTAGAGGTTTGCATGTGCAAACAACTTACTGTAATCTGATTGAGGCCAGCCAAACGAACAGTAAGAGTAGAAGACGTAAAATACTTAAAGGCCAGGTCCATGCTATCCCTGTGCAGGAGAAGGAAAATATGTACTGTAAATGATCTATGATAAAAAGGTCTGAGCTACTGTCAGGATGCACCACACTGTACATGTGAAGTAAAGTATTGTCTTGTAAAAACAACATGTCCTGAATCCTTGAGAACAGTGAACAAGCATACAGTATTGAAATTCAAGAGAAGCCGAATTTGATTTCAGCTTGAAACCATGCACTCTTCAGGAAACAACCTCTCACCAAGACTCACATTTTGTATGATATATGACCAAGGCATGACAATAGATTGGCGATCAGCTGACATGAACAGTAACCCGCTACACAAGAAACATAATTGACTCAAGTGCAAACACCCAGCGTTGTATCCAGGATTTCAAAACTGGGGGTCCTTCGGACCCCCTCTTCCAAAATTTAGGGGTCCAAGTAGGATTTTGTGGGGTCCAACTAATTAGTATTCATTTTTAATATTAATATTTGTGGCGTGTCATTATTCACATTGCTTATTTTTGTACCAAACAAATAACAAGCCGATAGGACATTTTTTATGTTCCTGCCACATTTTGTTCTCTTTCAAGGAGGTTTTCGGCTAAAAGTATTTTATTGACGTCCGCCATGCGCACAAAACATATTTCTGCAAATCTGAACTCAATTCTTTGGGTTATCAAATTTCACCACACTACGCGAAAAATTGACAGCTCTGTCGATGTGCAAGACTACAGGTCAATGTTTTAAGATTTGTATGCGGACAGATTTCGACCGTTTGACGTATTAAAAGCGGTGTCGTCGTGATCAATAAAAGGTGTGCATGTCGCGATAAACTGAGCCGCTCGAACAGCCAGTGGTTTACAGTAACATTTGATTGAATATTTGTTCAGTTACACTCGCATTCCAGGATTTAACCCTTACAAAATTGTATTACTTTTTTCGTGTCGTATGCGACAGAAAACCAAATCACGGAGTGGTTTTTTATTCGTATCATGAGCGAAAGTTGCAACGTGTCAATCGGGCTTTACCAACACGCTATCAGTGGTGAAGGATCAGCGTCAGCTTTCCGCTTAGGGGGTCACGTTCCGAAAAGAGTCGCTTGTCAATTAATTTTTCGAGTGCGTCCAAGCGGACGCACTTGCTGGAATTTTTTGCGTCCAAATTGAGATTTGTGCGTCCCAGGACACAATGACGCACTCTGGATACAACACTGAACACCTATTTCAGAAATTTAATCTAGATTATTTTTCCTTGAGAATCTGGGATTCTGCTCATGCTACAGTACAGTACAGTATGTTGAGAAACATGTACTGTTAAATAATACTTGAACCCTTACCAAACACATCAACTATCTATATGTACTACACAGTACCTTATCTTACAATAGTGTCAATATACTCCTTTGTCTGTACAGTTCTCTAAATGCTACAGCAAAGCCACCCACCTATCAAAAATAGGCCCTGATTCCATTGGTCCCTTGACAGCACTCCACATCGCATCTGCCATCACCCTTCCATCTGGCTGTCTCAACTCCTGATCAGTCAGTTTGCACAGATATCTGTAGGAACAAAACAACGGAGCATTCAGACAACAATAACATTCAAAATCATTACAAAAATATCTAGAACCCTTTCATTCCCAAGCTCTAAATGCAGATCTCCCAACCATTCAAGAAGAAAACATATGGGTGATTTAGTGAGGATCAATTGAAATAACTTCATCAGCTTTCATCTGAGCAAACTACTGTATCGAAAGCCATGTTCTCCATATGGTGCAATAGTGTATAAAACTAAAAGAGGGTACCTCTGTGGTTAGAGTCTGAAAAAGAAAATTGAGGTCGATCCCCTGTGGGAGTAGGAGGGTGACAGAACTTGGTTTGTCATAGTTTGCACAGATATATAGTGTGTACCTGACTGAACAATCTCTCAACAGCTCATCTTCAATACATTACCTACTTGAATGGTTACAGTGGTGTGCATACGTGTACATAAAGTCGAGAATGTTTTCATTAAAAAGTTCAAACTAAGTGTACATTGTAACCTCACTTATTTGCAATCATTGTGATGTGGGATAGTATTTAAATTGTTTACTTAACAGTACACATCAATCTTAGACATACTTGTTTTAATATAATTACTCTAATTTGCAAACTTGAACTTTAAGATACCCAAGTTGGTCTAATAAAGTTAAGTAAATTAACCTGTGAAACCACATTTTGACCAAACATCACACACCTTATCACGGGCCTGCGTAACGGGATAATGTACTGCATGATGGCTTGCACACTAAACCACAAACGAAGCTGTAAAGAGAGGGATAAACACTAATGAGTCAGCCATACTAGGTGTACACTCTTGGTTTTCATGAGACATGGGGGAACTTAACACCAACATGACTACAATGCCTTGAATTCTGATTACAGTACAAACCAGGAATACTGTATTACAGTATACCAATCTTATTAATCTTAATACAGTGGTTTTTTTTATTTTATTTTTTGCAACATTATAAAGTTTATTAATTTTTGTACATTTCATAAGTTTGCTGGGTTACATGTATGGTTTACTTTAGTTATCATCAGCTTTTATATGATTTGTATGAAGCATAAAAATAGAGCTTGACATGGCAAATCAAATCACTATAGTGTTAAACAAAAAGTAATGCCTGTAAAAAGACTATTGCTATTTTTTTTTTCTTGGAATGCCACATCATTATTTGTTTATTGCTGACAAACATTTTCAATGGAAAAGGTACATAATTAACATTAAAACATCACTGCCTAAAACCTTGCTCTTGTGATACAATAAAAGAAAACTGGAAACCCTAGGTAAACAAACAACAAAGGTACAACTACAAGTTACCTGTGTGACAATATTAATAAGTAAATGTGCCACATGAAAAGGAAGAACCACCGTATCAGCATCTCTAAAAACATTTCTGATTGCTGTCAGTCCACCTTTGTCACAGAAACATGCCACATTGATAAGGAGTGCTTCAGGGACCTCAATATCCTGGAAGAATCATAATGGTACAATGTTACATGGCAACCAGTTGAAGCACGTGACAATAAAACTCCCAGCCATCAACCCACCCACCATATCAATAAACAGTTACAGTACACATACATGTACTTTAATTACTAACCATGATTCAAACAATACCAAATGGACTCAAATCTGACAAGTCTGCAAATTGTTACAGATAAAGGTATGAAATGCATACATATTACAGTAGTATTTATAACCATGGTAGTAGATTAAACTGTGTTGTTTTAACATGTAAAATAGTTGGTCTGACTCGTAAACTACATTGGTAAATGTGTTATTGAATTGGCCCCTAGCAATAAGCTACTCCAGTTTACAAACCCACCCCCACCCCCACCCCAATGTCGCCACTTTACTTAAAACATACTATGCCTATGGGAAATAAAGTTTGAACCTCTGTTACTGTACAGCACATGTAGAGCTTCCTCTATTTCTCAGTGGAATTGACTGAAAGAATTTGTTCATCATCCCAACCATGGTGCTGATAAAAGTTGCACATATAAAATATTTTGTGCCAGATAAAACTATAGTTCCAATACTTACATTCATATCACAGTACTTGGCACAATCTTTGCTTGATACATCCTGATTTAAAAGCAAATGCAAAAGGAGTGTGAAGGAAAGAAAATTCCAATGTACAAGCACTTGCATGTAAAAATAACAGCAAAGAATTTTGCAAACAAACTAATATAAAATGGCAGGGCCACTCAAGCCATTAGTCAGTTGTCAATCAACTATGGCTGAGACAAGAGCTCCTAATTACATGTAGTGAAGTCAAACATATTAAAGTGCACATAAACCTTCAGACTGAGGATACATTTTTATATGAAATTAGGAAGTAATCTAAGCAACTTATGCCCAAAAGAAAGCCTTTCTGAAGCATTCTTATATTTTTTTCAAGCGTTTGAAATCGGAAATATAAAATCCAGGCCGGGCAAAGTAAGAAGACTGGGACCTGTGACGTCAGAGGAGTGGCGCGTTTCAGCTTGGCACCTCTTCATAGCTCTTATTTATCAGGTTTGTCTACGTTTTTCTCGCTGTTTTCCCATGTTTTTGGACTCGTACAGAAATGGCGAGCTCTAGAAGCGATTAAGAAAGCGTTTTATCTGATATATGAATTATATTACATTGATTCTGCGTGTATACTGTACAATATCCACTATGAAGTCCAACCCGTGCGCTGACAAGAGCTTACTTGCTGACCAAGAATGGCATGAAACGTGACAGAAAGGAAAGGGAGGGAAAAGAACAAGAACCATAACACTGCAAGGTCGCTCGGAAGAAAATTTTGGAGCCAGTAGTTGGTAAGCGTAAAATATGTCTGAGTTTTGGATTTGTTTACATGGTACATCTGTAATTGCTTCTCTGTCTTTTACTCATATTTCAGGTGTTCGTGCGGGAATTACAATGTTGATGTGCTACGGCAGCATCGGCATTCATAAGCATTGAGGTTCTGCGAATGTCTCACGATAACTCTCACTCGGGATTTCGACTGAGAGCAGTTGCATAATTCGTCATGGCAGTTGACCATGGTCAGCTATATTTGACTTCGAGAGAGCGCGGCTCTTCTGAAAACTCCTGGAATGTACAAAAACAGTCACTCTAAACTTCCCTGTACGGGTAGACAATAAAGTATTACACTTTAATTGCAGTTTATGGCACCCTTCTTCATCGTTTGGAGGATTTTGCTTTCGCCGCAGTGGATCCATAGGTGGGTGTACAACTTCAGACCAACTGTCAGCAGTCAGCACAACTCCTTTCGGAGTTTGCCAAAAATTTCCCACTTCTGCGGCCACCATCTAACTTCGGTGATGTGGAAACCAAGTTGTTTGAGTAAATATGTGCCGCAAATCTGACACACGGTCGACTATAACCCTAGAAAAATCTAGCCGAAAAAACCATCTTTCGCTTATTTTATTTTACAGTGTGGACAACTTGGTACCTTGTTCAAATAGAAGCTGATTGATGTATCAATTCTCACTTCATCACTCATACAAATGCTTATTTTATGGCAGGGAGAACTTGTATTCTGAGCTTTAGAGTGAAAGGGTTATAAAGATGTGTTTACTATTTCTCTTGAAGAAAATACTACTACACTATAAAACTGTAAACAAGTTTCTACTGCACTGCAGATGTAGACAATAAGTTGTTTCCTTTTTAGGGTGATTCGAGAAGTGATCAAGTTTCCCTTTCAGTTTCTCAACTGACTGTACAGTATCATACCATTTGGAGAACTTGGGATTTGATATTAAACATACATGTACTCAGATGAAAACTGATTCAACTATCAATTCTCACAACACCACTCGTGCATTATCTTCTTAATAAATGGTTGGGAGAATTTGTATTATGAACTTGGGAAATAAGAAAGGATTTAAACACTGTACCTTGTTCAACAGATGGATTTTCCGAGCATGGTAAAATGGAAAGTGGAGCTGGAAAACCTTAACAACAGCACAGAAAAGTTTTTCCTTTTCGTAAAGAGACCACGTGTTGTTTGAACCCTCAGCTCCGCTGTCTTGGGTCGGTTGACCGTCGGTCCATTTGTCTATCTTATCTACAGCACAGCGCAGTAGCAGTTGAAGCTGGCTTTCAAAACGAGCTAGATCTCCCTGATCGTGGAAGATACACCTACACTGGCTGCAGAATAGAAAATAACGTCATTGTATCAAATCAATGGCGGAAGTTTAACTCCGAAATGTATAGACAGCAAAAGCTCTTACCGTTGGGTCCAGGACAAAATGAACGACACCACGACCAGCAAATCATTTTTCTCGAATTCTGGGTCATCAAGGTTATCTAAAATTAAAGATATGTTACTATTCCGTGCATGTTACACGCAGTACTGGATCAGATAGACGAGGAAGACGTGTCCAACATCAACCGAAACAAGCGACCATAACAATGGTTCTTACATTTATCCAAGACTGTAAATAAGTCTTTGCAACACTCTGACATCTTTCAGCCAGGGGAAAATGTAGCGCAAGCAGCGGAAAACAGATTCTGCATTTCTAGATGTCTTCCAGACCAGCAAATCCGACTTTACTGACACGCTCTCGCGCCATCTTGAAAATCTCGACTTCGTGCTCTGAAGAGCGCGCAGAGGCTGATGGTAGTAACACCGCTGGTTCAAAAACGGTTGTGACTAAACTGGATACTCCAAAATCAGGTTTCCGAGAGGAAACTGGGACCGAATCAAAAATTAAATTCTCGTCAGCTCGGACCTTGTTCCGAAAACAGTACGACAGTGACGTTGATGTTTTGAAAGTTTGTTTGGCGCGCATTTAGCAAGTCCGTTCGGCTGGCCGCGTCGCGCCGCCCTTGTTCCTTTTTATGCGGACGTGGAGGTCAATTCCAAATAAAACTGAAGCGGCTCAAGACATCAGTAGAAACTGTAACCAGTCAACACCAGATACACACAAGAAGCATTGTAGTCGTGAACGTGAAAAGGACAATATTACTGTTTATTTGTAAAATTTCGGGTCAGCCGGGCATTTGCTCGAGAACATAGTGGTTTTGGATGAAAATAACTTATCTATATAAGCATCCTAATGCAGTAAATACGGATAAATATCTACATATTTTTAGGATACGTTGGAAATCTGATCTGTCTATAACTGTTGGCTTCTATGGCTTCATTATTATTCCTATTTACCTATCATTCCTGTGGTGATTTTTGACAGTTCGCACCTTTGCTCGGATTGCATGTCTTATCGTAAATGCGTTCGTCTTCTGGAGTTAAGACTGTAAGTATTTTCTCCCCAAGCTAATTTTTTCCTTCTAAAACCTTTCCAGTGCCGAATTTTATTTGACTGTCTTCCGGTGTTAGATGCTTCAGACGAACCGAGGTCGTTTTTTTGCCCACAATGTTCGTAAACGGCTCCGGACGACTAACACCGAAGCATCTAACACCGGAAGACAGTCAAATAAAATTCGGCACTGGAAAGGTTTTAGAAGGAAAAAATTAGCTTGGGGAGAAAATACTAAAGAAGAAAGGCTTGTTCTGAGGAGCACCCATCGGAGCTGTTCCACAAAATATGTGTTCCGCACTGCAACCTGTCCTGGCCGGCATGAAATCTATCTGCTTTTTTGCTGGCTGGGAAAAAAAATAAATAAATCGGACTGCCGGGAGAGAGAGAGCCGTTTTCAGTCTCGCTGGAGCCATGGGAACAAACGAGACTGCATTTGAGGCTACATTTTTGTTTGAAATGCTGACATTTTCTGACAAAGTGGTACACCATCAAGTTGCTGACTGGGAGATTTTCTGGGACCGCTCTGCTGGGAAACGGATATTCTGAATTGTCTTCCTGGGAGTGTGGAACACCTCTGTGTTGCCAGCAACGTAGAAAAAGCAGAAAATAAACTATTTTTTGAACAAATAACCATACATTTGCGCAAACTAACGTATTTTGAGAAATATTTTCGTTGGGTGCTCTCGTGTTCTGGCTGATCTGGCACAGATGAATATTGACATCGAAGATAAAAAAATCCCACCGCTTGAACTGTTCCGGAGAGCGATTGAAACGGCTTGTGTACGATCCTGTGTTTCTTGATCAGTCTTAACTCCAAAAGACGAACGCATTCACGATAAGACATGCAATCAAGATTTAAGCATTCCGCGTGAAGGTGCGAACTGTCAAAAATCACCACAGGAATGATAAGTAAATAGGAATAATAATGAAGCCATAGAAGCTAACAGTTATAGACGGATCAGATTTCCAACGTATCCTAAAAATATGTAGATATTTATCCGTATTTACTGCATTAGGATGCTTATATAGATAAGTTATTTTCATCCAAAACCACTATGTTCTCGAGCAAATAGCCGGCTGACCCGAAATTTTACAAATAAACAGTAATATTGTCCTTTTCACGTTCACGACTACAATGCTTCTTGTGTGTATCTGGTGTTGACTGGTTACAGTTTCTACTGATGTCTTGAGCCGCTTCAGTTTTATTTGGAATTGACCTCCACGTCCGCATAAAAAGGAACAAGGGCGGCGCGACGCGGCCAGCCGAACGGACTTGCTAAATGCGCGCCAAACAAACTTTCAAAACATCAACGTCACTGTCGTACTGTTTTCGGAACAAGGTCCGAGCTGACGAGAATTTAATTTTTGATTCGGTCCCAGTTTCCTCTCGGAAACCTGATTTTGGAGTATCCAGTTTAGTCACAACCGTTCAAAAACACGTAGTCGCTGTTCAGGAAAAACCACCGACTGAGCTGAAACTTTGTTTTTGCGGACTTATCATGTTACGAAATGTCACCTGTGTTCTTGAGACACTGCTCCTCTTGATCTGGGCTGAAACTTTTATCCAAGTCAGGACTTTATAGTTGACCTGATGCCCTGCAGTACAGTCCAGCGGCCTTCCCAACTCTCGCTCTTATCGAAGCCTCAGTGCTCCAGAAATACTCATTTCAGTGGCGGGTCTAGACTGGTTTACAAAAAAATTTGTTCAATTTAGTTCTCACCCTCCAAACATGCCAGGAAATGGCCAAAAGCGCCCTCGGCGCTAGCACGTTTTGAAAGCCGATCACATTTTCTGCTGGACAGTTGTTACTGGTTTTCATGTCACGTTCCCCCCGGGGGGGACTCCCACATAAAAATAATGGGGATGCTCGTCGGGAATTTTTGTTTTGACCCCTAAGAGGTACTAAAACGAGCGTGGCTCGAGTTATTTTGACCCCTAAAAGATACCAATAACTGCATACTAAGAATTTAAAGTTTCGATGCACTTCATCCCTTGCTGTTTTCAAAAAATAAAATAAAAACTCTGCAGTTCATTTGACTGACACCTGAACCCTAAAACGATACCACGTCACATACAAAATGCCAGCGTTTGATGTTGAGCACTCTAAGCGATACCGGCAAAACCCGTGATTTTGACCCCAAGGTACGACGAGCATCCCTGTCCCGTTTTGATTCGGGAGTCAACACCCCCCCCCCCCCTCCCCCCGGGGGTGACGTCACAACTAGTCTGTAAAATCCTCATCATACATCTAAGCAAGGCCTTTCTAAGAAAGGCACAAGTGAAGAACAAGTTAATGCCAGTGACGGTTGCATTTTGCTTGCTGGGTCTGATATGCATGTTTGAACTACAGCAATTACTAGCTAATAAATAACCTGTAGTTAAGTAAGTAAGTAAGTAAGTAAGTAAGTAAGTAATATATTTATCCACGTTTTACCAATGAGCATAAGCTCGTTTACAATGTGTACGTGCAACAACGTAAAATAGAATTTAAATTAAATTCTAATTCAAAATTAAGGATAAAATTCTAAAAATGCAATTAACTTATTTACTCCAAATACAATAATAATAATAACGCAAGTTAAATAATACTAAATTACACACATACTAATTGTACTCCGTGCCAGAGCTGATAGCTCAATGTTATCAATTTTAGACTTAAAAATACTGGAGAAGATATAATACAGTTGTGAACACACTTGTGTAGAAGCAGCAAAGATTGAACATATCTGCGGTGCTCTATGGACTTGAGCCCGACCATGCTCAATAAGCTGTTGTACGAAGTAGTCTTGGGTATTTTCAACAATGTTCTGATGGCATATTGATTAGTCAGCTCAAGTTTGTTGGATAGACCAGGAGTTAAACCAGTTAGAACTGGAGAGCAATACTCTAGGTGTGGTAGAATGAAAGTCTTGTATATCGTTACCATAACCGGCAGTTGGAATAAATTTCCTAACACGCCTCAATGAGGCTACTTTGGCATTTACCTTGTTTGAGGTTAACTTCACTTGCTGATTAAAAGTAAGATTGTTGTCAATAGTTAGTCCAAGAAGTTTAAGGCAATTGACAATGCTTAAGGGTGGACCGTTTCTTTCAGTGAACAACTGGCAAGGTATTGGCTCCCGTCCCAGAGACAGGACCTTGGTTTTGGTGTCATTGACTCTGAGATAATTGCTCTTGAACAATGAGATCAGTGTATCTAGGTTACTCTGTACTATAACTTGCAAGCTGACTGGACATTGATTAGCACAGTATTTTGTCGTGTCATCTGCATAAAGCCTCAGAGACATCCTTAACAAAAAAGTTTAAGTCATTTATAAAATATTAAACAGTAATGGTCCCAAGATGGAGCCCTGTGGCACTCCATGCTTAATTGTTTGGTATTCTGAAAATGTATTTCCAATAGTCACCCGCTGCTGTCTTTGAGTAAGATAGGACCGCATCAAAGAGACAGCATCACTAGAGAAGCCATAAGCCTTCAGTTTGGTAATGAGGAGACTGTGGTTTATAGAGTCGAAAGCCTTGGAGAGGTCAACGGCAACGGCAACAGTATGTTGGTCATCATCCAGGGATCTGCGAAAGTCCTCAGTCATTTTCAAGAGAGACGTACCACAAAAATGTCCCTTCAAGAATCCTGAAAGATTGTCTGAGAGAATTGGTTGAATATACTCGATCATTTTCTTATTTTTGATTTTCGATATGACTGTGAGGACTGATACAGGCCTATAATTTTCTTTGTCGGTGTCGCAGTCCTTCTTAAGGATTGGGGAGACATTACTTTGTTTCCATTTACTATAGGCCATGTAGCAGAAGTGATGCAATGGTTTATGAGCTTTGTCAATGGTGCTGCAATTGATGGGGCTGATATCCTTAGAACTTTTGGAGATATCAGGTCTGGACCTGTAGCCTTATTGGGTTTCAGATCATTCAGCAACCCTTTGGACACTTAAGTCATCTACTGTCCAAAAGGCAAAGAACATGTTACCAAATCTTCGTTGAATCTCACATATGCTAGGGTGTGTTTTGAAAGCATCCTCATGTAGATCAGGAACGTGATCTGAGACACAGTTCACAAAGTAGTTGTTAAAAGTATTTGCAACCAATTGTTACGGAGCACTTTGGGGGTGACTCCGCAGATTTTACTTGCTGGGGAAGACTTGCCTCTGGGGTCAGTAAATAGACTTGGAACTGCTCTCTCGAGTGTTTATTCTCGATCGAGTCTCAGCGAAAAGACCCCGATGTACAAACGTTGGCCCGTATTATACGTTTGAATAAAATATGACTTGAGCGGTTTACGTTTCAGCGAAGTAACCATAAATATTTCGTTGTATCCTGAATTGTTCCCAGTTGTCATCCGATTTGTTCTTACGAAACTTCCTTAGCATTCTGTTTCTCTTAGAGATTGCATTATTTCTTGCATGGCATATGAATATCTACGACCTCTGAATACAGACTGCTCCAGTGTTCGCAGATGTCGTCTGTGCTAGTATACTATAGAGTCCCATGGGACTTGGTTGAGATCTGATAAGAAAGCTGTTTCATCAAAGCCCTTCCTGCTGCGATACTCAATTATCCTGGGTGGAGGCCGGGGTAGCTGGGGAAATTAAAAGTAAAAAGATATTTTGAACAGTCTTCAACCCAACGTGTCGTGCTGAACGACATGGCACGAGTTCCGGGCGAGTGCCAGTCTCACTCTTCCTTCAATAGGCCTATAATTAACTGAGACAGTGTTTTGTTTGTTCATGGTTTATGCCGCTCCAATGAATTAATTAGCGAGGCACCAACCGGAATGAACTTGCATAATACAGGTCTGATCAGATGAACTGTAGTTTTCGCTAAACAATTGGTCGATGGACGTGACTCCCGGCCATACTGCGGCAACTGCGTAACGAGCAAAACTCGAGGGAGAACAAATTGAGCTTCAAAATTTCTTGACATGACTCATGACCCAAACACCGGCTACACTCACCTATGAATTTCATCTGAAGTGCACTCCATCTGCTTGAATGAAGCTGCCGAAAGGTTAGTGAGTTCTTGGTCCTGAGCTTTCTCGCGCCTGAACTTAAAGCGCTTATAACTAAACTTTTGTCAGGTTCTCAGTAAATTTTACAATTGGGTCGAAAGCCAGAATTCTGAGGGAAAAAAAGGGTTTAATTGTTTACTTTTAGCGATTTTTTCACTCTATATATAATGGACACCCGCGCGCTGATTTTGTGCATCCCGAATCCCGAGCTTTGCGTCCCAGGACAAAATAATGCAGGATTCTGGATACTTCACTGATGCAAATTCGCTTGCATATATACTGTATATACTATATTTTGTTTTTGGACCTGATGGACACAAACCTCCAATCAAAATCTCCGACCCTATTTCAGACTAAAATGCTAAAATCGATACCCTATTTCAGACTAAAATGTTGAAAATGATACCCTTTGGGGCGGCACATACCAATATGGCTCACATATGGGAGCACCCCAAAATAGTTTATTGCGAGGCTCCAGTCGTATTTAAAGTACTTTTCCACAGCAGCTGTTCGTGGTCAGTTTCCTTCTCTTTTACAGTATTGCCGTGTTTTGCCGACTGCTAGTCGTGGGTAAAAAGCGGCACTAAATTTACGAAATTTCAATTGGCGGACTGATTTGCATAACTGAGTTTACATAAATTATAGCGTTTACGCGGGAACGACTGGCGTGCGGCGGGGGCCCGGTCGCACGTTGGCAACTTTTCCCAAGTGCAAACGGCGCTTGGTCGACAAAGAATATGTTATCGGTGAGTTGCTAACAAACTTTGAAGAAGCTGTCATTTTTCTCTGGATACTCAGTTCAACCATTAAACAGTCCAGTACGACTGGGCCCAATGTCTGACGGACACAATCAATCAATCAACAGCATCGCCAGAAATTCCGGACATTTTGCGTCCACGATTGCTTCCGGTCTTTCCCAGCGGCGTGCGATATGAGCATGCGCCATTCACACATTCAACATTGTTACGTACTTTGCCTCAGTGGGGTGGGGGAGGGATGGGTTTCTCCGGTTCAAAAAGAGACTGCTACGTTTAGGAGACGTGCCGCTGAACGACCTAGTTGAAATTAGCTTTTGTTTGGTACAATTTTCATGCGATTTGGAGCTTCCCAGCCCAAAATATCAACATCCGAAGTCAGCGTATTTCACGGGAGGTATTCGCCATGGCTGGCTGTGAACTGCAAATTCAAACACAAAAAGTACACATCGAATTTGCTCCAGGGGACTGACTGAGGCTTCACAGGAGATGTTCAATCCTTCGACAATCAGGTACGGGGTAGACATTTTGCGTTTTACCCAAGGTTCTTGTATTAAATGCAGCTTAAAAAGTGACAGTAGCCGGTTTTGAGCGTATTCTGCTATCAATCCCTTCTTACGTCGGCCGAAATTTTAAATTCAAAAAAGTACACATCGAATTTTACCGGAGATAAATATTTTTTGTACTGTTGTGTTTAGGAAGCTTTCCTCTTCCGAATGCTGCCCAGACATTTTTACGAACGTGCTTCAGTTAAGCGAAAAGCACAATTTATTATCAGATCCCATACATTTCTTTGTTATTTCTTGAGCGGCTGTCAGCGTGAAACCTGATGCCTCTTCCGAGATGGCGCAACCGGATGTCTGAAATTTCTGGCGATGGTCAACAACTTTATCAAAGTCTAGGATTCTTATAGCCGGGCACATGTGTCCTACTAGTCGGGGAGACATTATCTAATAATTATGATTATATATGGATTACTTAAAATACTAAATAAATAAAATATGTATAACTATAGTATTATCCCCGAGCGAAACGAAGCGAAGTGAGGGCAATAATCACGGCGCTAATGCAGCAAATTCGCTTTGTGTGGAGACTCCAAGCGAGTCGCCATCTCGAAATCTAATGTTCGTCAGTCAGTCTGTCATAGGGCGACCTCTAAGGCAATGACGTAATAATAATTATCGATTAGCGTCAAAGCGAGGTCAAACAAAGGTTTGAACGAAGCAACAACTGTACGTAACTGCGTTCACGAAAATGAATTTGAAAACTGGAAAACTTGACACAGCACGGTCACATGTATTTAGCGACAGCGCGTCTCCCAACCTCTGATTGGTCTGTATAAGACATGTGACCTATGCGATGGACAATAAGAGAAAAAACAAAGTATCTTTGTGTCAGATATTATATTTCAGGTACGTTTTTGTCGTTTGGTTTGACTCCATTCGTATGATAACCGAGAAATTGCAACGAACTGGAACTTTCGTGCTGAACACAAACCTCCATGCACTTTAAAAGGAAACATCGGGCATTACTATATGTATCATAGACAATTAGTGCAATTAAGTTGTAACCGAGGGCAATCCAAGTGTGTTAGCCTGAAAACGTGAAGTTCTCATTAGAAATCGTCTTCCTTCGCTTCCTTATCTTTGGCATACAAGATGTTTAGTTTGTCTTTGTTCCAGCTTGGCTTTGTTTTTCTTTGCCTCGACTAAGGTTCAGTTTGAAGGCCAAACCACCACAGGTGAAATTAAACGGTTATATATACAATTATGTGGTGTTTCATCCAATGTGTCACATTCCAGGATTGATCATAATATTTTCATTACGATTTTGGGTGAGAGACTTTGTTATAGTTAGCTTTTAAAACAAGTAATTTGGTGCATAATAAAAGAAGCTAGTTGTTTATTTACAAGGTATGGTATTGTAAGTGGCCTAAAAATAAGACATAGTTTTACTAAAATGTGCACAGTATACATGCTCTACTTTGTAGGATAATTGTTGCTACATAGTGCCACAGTCCCTTCAGGACGTGTTACTGGCCAGGTCTACTAAATTGATTTTCTTATAGCTGTTTGCAAATCAATCCAACGATAAAAAACAGGGAATAATGACACTCAACAATGGCTTTAGCAGGAATCCCGTGGATTGGCCTCAGACAACTCCTACGTAAATGATATTAACAGGGTAGAATCTAATTGGCGCAAATATTCATATTTAGCATATTACGCTAAATACCTTCATTGAAATGATAACAATCCCAATAATAACATCCGTGATAATAAGTGTCTTGTTATAGATATATTGCTGGTCTTAAAATGCTTTAATAGTGAAGGAAGTTGGGGTCCTTATTGGTTAGGAGGCATGTCTTCTTGTTAAAACTTATACTTTCAATAGTTTCCTATTCTTCTAAAGTACGCTTTTGAAATATAGTCTAGTTTTCCTCTATTTGTTTTATCCTGCTTGGTGAGTTGTTCTAGGTACCGGGGCCTCTGAATGATTTATTGACAATCATCACAGCTTCTGTTTTCCCTGTGTGTATTGTCAGTTGATTATTTGTACACCGCCTGTCCACGTCTGCTAGTGGACGGTTCAGGGCAATCTGCATCTGAGTCGACTGTTTGGCCTATTCACAACAAGGTGGTGTCTTCTGCATAATTACATATCTAGTTCCCCTTCGTTTACGCGATCTGGAAGATCACTTACATCAAAGGAAAAGAATCTGGAACCAAGAAGTGTTAAGCCCTGTGGAACTCCGCAGCTAATTGGCCTGAGTTAGATTCGTTTACCACTGCAAATTGTTTCATGTCCTTTACGTAATTTCTTAGCCATTCCAAGAGGTGTCCGCTCAGTCCCATTTTACTTCTAGAATCGGGTGTGATACAACTTCGAACGCCTTCTGATTAGCCTTGGGGGAGGAGGTGGGGGGGGGGATTTGTTCCATTTCAGTCTCAGACTCCGTAGATGAGAGACTGTGGTTCGATAGTCCTGGGTCTATTGTCCCGCGGCCTTCCTATAGTTTTGTTATGTCGCTTGTTATCAGTAGATTAATAAGTGTTTGTGATGTTTCGGTAACTCTTGTGGGTTCTTTGATCACATTTCGTAGATCAAAGCGGTTGAGAATTCTTAGTACTAACCTTTTACCTGTGGAAGTTGCTGGTAAAATTTTACGCTTTCCGATGAATAAAGACACGTAACCAAGGATAAAAGGGTGTGTATTTGTAACTCTGAAGCTCGGGTATTAAGCTCAGGTGTTTAGAGATCATTTTTAGGCCAAAGTAGAAATTCGGGAGTTATGGGCGATTGAAGGCGCGATGTGCTTCGTCGAACCGGCGGAGCTAGTGTTCAACCTTTACTTTGCATGTTTGAACCTTAACAACACATGATTAGCTAAAAACTGCACTTACGAATGAATGAATATTATGCATGAATACTAATTATCAAATTTAACATGGAACACTCGCTAGAAGCGCAAGGATGCATAAGACCAGCGACGGCAGTAAACACCTTTTTTTTATGCTGGGCCTAAGGGCCCAGCATATAATTGTTTTCACCCGAAAACCACAGCGTAGGTATCATAGAAGTCCCCCCTCTAGGATTTTGAAGTTTGATTGACGTGTAAGCAAAAATACTATATTTTGATTGGATAATGTTCACGTGCAAGCGGCGTGGAAGCCTTTCTTTTCTTGGCTGAGTTTCAAAGTTATGTAACGTGAAATTTTTGTTGACATCTACTTGCGCTCTTGCGGTTTTGGTTCATTATATTCACTTTCGCATTCTTATTTGTCCAGCTGGTTAAAACTAAGCGAAGGAAAGCAAAATAATCAAACGATACCATTTCGACAAGCTGAAGTGGCTCCTGGCTGGGTATTTCAGCTTTAGCCTACGCTCGTCAAACAAAAGCGAATTCATCAAAACCGCGGTGATAATAGCTCTGAGATCAAACAGGCAGACTGGAAATTTGGAAAGCCTGGTAGAAGAAAAAAAAATTTAGAAGACGAAAAACAGGTAAGTAATGAAGCCACCAGTTATTGAACTAGATTAATCGTGGCCTGTGATTAGAAACAAATGTTCGAAGTCAAACTGTCAAAACATTTATGCATGAAAATGAGATAAGTCACGCAATTACTCCCAAACTCAAAATGTAGATTCTCTCCTCCTTTTGAAGCAATGCACGAGTGTTGTAATTATAACGTTTTCACGCGACAAAACTTGTTTAAAGTTATTTCTGTACACGTTTCAAATTGGGAAACTTTTGGTTACATCGTAAATTAAGTTCAAGTGAGTGGTATGTGGTACTTGGCCTTCTGCGTTGCCAATAGGGATATTTTGGTGCAGCAATGTAGCTAACGTCATCGTTTTTGGGATTAATAATCGGGTGAATTACATATTTAACGTATAGAAAAACTAATCGCGGTAGAACAGAAGAAGTCAGGAGCCGAAAAAAGCCAGGAGCAAAAGCAAGTTAGAAGGCGAAGCCGAAAGACTCGTGAATCTTAGTTAGCGCAGACAACGATGCTGTCACTTGACGCTCCGCATTAAAGCATTTGGATGACAATCCCGATTCAAACCTCAGCAAGCGGGCTCTCCTTGCCAGAAGTCTATTAAGCGATAATCTGCGGAAGATCCGAAGGGTCCCGCAACACTTGTAATGATTTACGAAAGGCGAAGAAAGGTGCGTAAGTTACGTCTCACGTGTGGTTAAAAACGGTATCCGTACTAGAAATATGATAATCGCAGATACCCCCTTGCCTTGTAGTGGGTTTTCGGGAAGCGGAATTCTTGTCTTTTTTCCGCTTGGGGATTAATAATCGTTTTCACAAACCGTAGTTGTATATAGCGACGTCACCACTCGGCCGCTAAAAAAAATGTTTGTTGCGCGGCAGTTTGGTTTAGCTTGATAGATAACATGCACAGTGATGCGTTTTCAAGTTTCCGTGGACAAGCTAAACTCGAAATTCGATAGGTATATATAGTACGTATTCTTTATAAGGCACAACCGGACGAGCAAATACCTGGCCCTGGTGAGCAAATACATTGCCCCATGAGCAAATACGCAACCTTGAATAATAATTAGCCGTAAATTGAATTGATGCGAGTAAGAAATACATATAGATATACGAAAATTACGGCCCAACCCTGACCATAACCCTAATCCTAACCCTAAACCTAACCCTAACTCTAACCCTAACCCCAACCCCAACCTTAAATCTAACTCTAAACTATAATCCAAACACTGTTTATCCAGTTGCAAAGTTACGGCTAATTATTATTCAATGTCACGAATTTACTCCTCCGCCACGTATTTACGGCTAATTGCTCGCGGGGGCCTGGGACCCCAGCGAGCTTAAAAATGCGCATTTTTATTTTTATTTTTTTCCCTTTTGTGGGTCGAGAATCAGCACACGGTGATTGGTTCATATTATCACGTGCTGGGCGATGACGTAATTGACTTCGCTAAACAACTCGAGATGTGGTCAGTGAATTGCTCGTTACTTGTGTGTAAAAGTTAACCGCATCCCATCCAAACTCAACACCATTTGGCTCTGTGGAATGTGCACGGATAAACTGGATTTTCGGGAACGATTTTGGCTCGCGTTCACCGCGGAAGCTTTGAGAATAGCCGTAAACAAATATTTGATGGTACCGCTGTCGCCGATAAATATTTAGTCCCGATGAAACTTTCTGTGGCGACACGAAATACTTTTGGGAAGATAACAGGGCGAAAACAGAAACCAAAGCTACGGTGAGCTTTAGCCGTAAAACAATGACGCTTTATGCTTCACTCTGTACATGACATCTGTTGCCTCATAAAATTCTTCTGCGTATCGTACATTGCCTGTTGAAGTGTTTCTTTCATTCATATCAATATTATGATGCTAATGGTGTAGTATCGCGTTTTTTGAGGCTCCAAGCGAGTCGCCATCTCAAAATTTAATGTTCGTCAGTCAGTTTATCAGGCGTACGACCTCCAGGCGCTATTGCTGCAGTTCAAGTTTTAACCATTTCGGTGAGAAGCGATGAATCGAAGTATATGTACGAACGGAAGTGATTTAGTACAACAAGATGCAGATATAAGACCAAGTAGTTCGACGGACGGCTGTAAACGGCCCGGATATGTTGATATTTCATGGAAGGTAAGCTTGCAGCCGTAAAATGAATGAAACGATATTTTTAAGGCATCGACTGGAACCGATCTGAGCACAGTCCCATGCAGATGCCAAAATTGTGGTAAAACTCAAATACTTCTTCAGAAAGCAAAATATAGTCAGTGGAAACGATCATTTACCATGGCAAATTTCACCGTTTGACGTTCACAGAATTCAAGTTTTGACAAGATGCGCCGCTCGGCCCTCAATGCAATGGAGATTGGCATTTCTGTACTGTATGAAGACTGCTCTATGTTTCTAAATCACTGAAGGATAACGTGGACGATAATGTTTCGGGTTTTGGTTCATTTGCTGGAAAAGAACTAAGGCCCCGTTCACACTAATCCGGATGACAAAAGGAGGCTTCATATGAAAACGCATCGAAAGTTTTCCGTCTACACGACCGTTTTCGAGTCGTTTTTGCTGTCCACATTAAAACGCGTTTTCGAAAATATCCGTTTTCGGCCATCGAAAACGCGTCTTGGGGTGGACGCGAGGCCAAAACGGATAAATGAATATCCGTTTTCAAATTTATCCGGATTAGCGTGGACGGAGCCTAAAACTGCGACTTTCAGGAATCGATAACTGTTTTAGTATGCTAATTCGTGTATTTATAGTATATGCTAATTCGTGTAATGGCAGTCGCCGTATATTTTGTGCTTTGATGCCCCGGGACTGTGAATGCCAAGTAGAATTATATTGTGACCTTTTTGCTAGTTTTTTTTTAAGGTATTTCGGAGTGCCTTGTGCAAGATAACCTTTACTGTCAAGGATTGGCCGTAGTTTTAAACTGTGTAGCTGGGACATATTTGGTTGGGATACAGCGTTAGCTGGAGCAACCGCGGCTTCTCTTAAAATAAACTAAAAAGGTCGGTGTCGGAGATACTGTGCAAAACTGATTGATCGGAGTCACGATTTTAATTGCGCTCTTCTTGGCTAGCAAGACAGTCTCGGATGTATTCTGCATTTGCGTGTAGAAAGTTGTCTCAGCGAATTTCGCATCTGTAGTTATAGTACGTATTCCATATAATAATTTTTAGTTTAATCAAGGTGTCAAAAGAGCAAGGTGTCAAAAGCCAAGTTCTCTATACTGTGTGATATTTTTATGGTGAGAAATTGGAAGTCTCTCTTGGGAGTTCCGCTCTTGTCCCCTACTTTCCATTTTATATTCTGGTCTCGACCCAACTCACGCCGCGAGCTCACTGGCAAGGCCAGTCAGTTATTATTAAGGTTGCGTATTTGCTCGTTGGGGCAATGTATTTGCTCATCAGGGCCAGGTATTTGCTCGTCCGGTTGTTCCATATATGGAATACGTACTATAACTACAGATGCGAAATTCGCTGAGACAACTTTCTACACGCAAATGCAGAATACATCCGAGACTGTCTTGCTAGCCAAGAAGAGCGCAATTAAAATCGTGACTCCGATCAATCAGTTTTGCACAGTATCTCCGACACCGACCTTTTTAGTTTATTTTAAGAGAAGCCGCGGTTGCTCCAGCTAACGCTGTATCCCAACCAAATATGTCCCAGCTACACAGTTTAAAACTACGGCCAATCCTTGACAGTAAAGGTTATCTTGCACAAGGCACTCCGAAATACCTTAAAAAAAAACTAGCAAAGAGGTCACAATATAATTCTACTTGGCATTCACAGTCCCGGGGCATCAAAGCACAAAATATACGGCGACTGCCATTACACGAATTAGCATATACTATAAATACACGAATTAGCATACTAAAACAGTTATCGATTCCTGAAAGTCGCAGTTTTAGGCTCCGTCCACGCTAATCCGGATAAATTTGAAAACGGATATTCATTTATCCGTTTTGGCCTCGCGTCCACCCCAAGACGCGTTTTCGATGGCCGAAAACGGATATTTTCGAAAACGCGTTTTAGTGTGGACAGCAAAAACGACTCGAAAACGGTCGTGTAGACGGAAAACTTTCGATGCGTTTTCATATGAAGCCTCCTTTTGTCATCCGGATTAGTGTGAACGGGGCCTTAGTTCTTTTCCAGCAAATGAACCAAAACCCGAAACATTATCGTCCACGTTATCCTTCAGTGATTTAGAAACATAGAGCAGTCTTCATACAGTACAGAAATGCCAATCTCCATTGCATTGAGGGCCGAGCGGCGCATCTTGTCAAAACTTGAATTCTGTGAACGTCAAACGGTGAAATTTGCCATGGTAAATGATCGTTTCCACTGACTATATTTTGCTTTCTGAAGAAGTATTTGAGTTTTACCACAATTTTGGCATCTGCATGGGACTGTGCTCAGATCGGTTCCAGTCGATGCCTTAAAAATATCGTTTCATTCATTTTACGGCTGCAAGCTTACCTTCCATGAAATATCAACATATCCGGGCCGTTTACAGCCGTCCGTCGAACTACTTGGTCTTATATCTGCATCTTGTTGTACTAAATCACTTCCGTTCGTACATATACTTCGATTCATCGCTTCTCACCGAAATGGTTAAAACTTGAACTGCAGCAATAGCGCCTGGAGGTCGTACGCCTGATAAACTGACTGACGAACATTAAATTTTGAGATGGCGACTCGCTTGGAGCCTCAAAAAACGCGATACTACACCATTAGCATCGTGATTATCATTAATTAATTTTCAAAGTCCCAAGTGCTTTTACAAGTCAACATTGTTTAATGCCTGCACCCTTGCTCCTGATCTTCAGCGCAAGAAAAACTAGCCGGTTTTTTGTCTTGTTGACAGAATGCGATAGTATACTGTTGATTGATGGAATAAACATTGTATTGCAGTGATGGCTCATGAAAAGGTTACGGATGGGGTTGGCTCCGCAAAATATCCAAAGAAAAGGGCAGGCCTTTTTTCTCTTCTTACTTTCTGGTGGATGAATGAAGTGTTCCAAATAGGAGCTCAGCGCCCTTTAGAGGAACCTGATTTTCCACCTCTTGAACAGGATGACAAGACCCATCGCCTGACGGAAAAAATTCAAAAACTTTGGGAAAGCGAAAAGATTGTGTGTTCCGGGAAGGGAAGAACTCCTCGTCTCTGGAGGTGTATCCTGATGGCTGTGTGTCCTCAGCAGTTTGTGCAGATCTCTTTTACGGGTTTTCTGGAATCTACGTGTCGATTTGTGCACCCCATGATGCTTGGACTCTTCATCTGGGAGTTAGTCTCCTCTCAGAATAACCGCCGCCCTTCCATGTACATCTACACAGCAGCCCTGCTCATCACGGCAATCATCAAAGTTCTAGCCATGCACCAATTTTGCTACCATGCACTTGTAACTGGGATGCGAGTAAGGGCTGCTTTGAAAGGTGTCATTTACCTCATGGTAAGGAATCCTTTGTTTACTACGTAATAATGCTAAGAAGAGACAGAGACAAAACAGAATGAGCTAGTTATGAATGAGCTTTCCAGCAATCTTTCTCAAAATGGAGCAAAAAGTAATCGCGGCTACAATGATAGAGCGTTCAAGTTGACTAACTGGAAGGAGAGTCTAGTCCACTAAATGTATTCATAAAGATCAAATCAAGGGACATAGACAACATAGGAAACTATTTTTAGCAGAAATACTAAACCATTACTTGGCAATTGAAGGAGCAGGTAGGGGACTGGAACTGGACGACAACATGAATGCGTTTTTGCTGAGCTGTACTCTAAACATAATAGTATTTCGCTCAATGACGAATTAAACATTCGTGGAGAATGATTTTACGTGTGATTTTACGATCACGGTCGAAGTAGTATAAAATATTTGTATTTTTTGTGCTTACGAACAATCAAAGTACCGATGACCGGGCCGCACTACAGCAAGCAAAGCGTTTTTACTGATAATGCTGTGACGTTTTGTGAAGATGGCTTTTGTGAAACTTATCATCAATCTTTTGAAACATGACGAGTTTGTTATTCGAGCCCTACGAGGACTGAAATCGCGACATTAGCTCGGGTTTTTTATGTTTGTCGGTTGGTGATCCTTCCGCACCGCGGAGTCCTCTGGGTTTTGTCCGCACCGCGGGGTCTCCTGGGTCCTCACGCCTATTTGCATTTTTTGTTTGTATATCAGTTTGAAGTAGAATCTTTGTGATGAAAATGAAATAGGGATAAACAAACCGGAAACTTTTCAAACGCCTTTTCACAAGAAGAACAA
Source organism: Plumapathes pennacea (assembly GCA_964036295.1). Lineage (NCBI taxonomy): Eukaryota > Metazoa > Cnidaria > Anthozoa > Antipatharia > Myriopathidae > Plumapathes > Plumapathes pennacea. The sequence goes on along the minus strand of OZ038469.1, from coordinate 9,246,005 downwards.
AGTCTGTCTTCCACGGCGAAGAGAAAAGCACGAGTAGAAAAAAGGCGAGCAGCGGTAAAAGAGAACATTCCAACATTCCAAGTTTGTTTTCGAAACGAAAGAAGTGGCAGCTCAGGCTATCATTACGTAAGACCGGTATATGAAACTTTACCTGTATAGACTATACCGGTACGACTTCATATCGGCGTCCACGCAAACTCAACCTCATATTAGTATTACGATTACATGGGAAAAAGCTCTCATAAATGGGGAAAGTGGGTAGGGCCGTCTATTACATCGCCAAAAAAAACGGACAAAATATAATATAATTGTGTGCTAACTTACATCCTTTCCGCCTGTAGATTCTCCGCCTAAGTCAGCAGACGTTGAGCGACTTTACAACAGGCCAGATTATATCTCTCGTTTCCAATGATGTACAGCGATTTGATCAACTTGTTCAGAACTTTTTTCAAATCTGGCAGTCCTTGTTCGAACTGGTGTTCGCAGGATTTCTTCTGTGCTATTTCGTTGGTTGGCCGGCGCTGGTAGGGCTTGCATTTCTTATTCTCTTAGTACCCATGAATGTTACCCTGTCTGATTTTAGCGCCAAGCTGAGGAAGAAGACAGCGGAAGCCACTGACCGTCGTGTTCTCCTGATGAACGAACTATTAGAAGCCATCCGTACTGTTAAGATAAATGCATGGGAGTGGATCAGCAGAGACAAGATAAGAGATATTAGAGGGTAACTATGTATCGATGTTTTCTTTACTAAGCCCTTTTCAGATACTGTTATGCTCAGACATTTAGACACGCCGTCCTCCATCAATACTAAAGTGTCTTTTATTTCTAATTTTTTTATGAGCTTGCTACTCTGTTTTTGATGGGCCGAGCATGCTTAAACCTGGACGCTCTTATTTATTTGACGAATTTATTTTAGACAAATTTAATTCCATCTTCTTTTATTTTATTTTTACAATAATTCGTGTATTTGTTGCATTTCATTCAATGCGTGTTACTGCGAAGTCTAATTAAAACTGAACACGCATTTCAGATGTTGCATTCCGTATGGCCATGACGGATAAATTTTAAATACCTCATTCAAATATAATTCAATTAGGCACCGTCGTACCATCGAATTGAATTCCCGAGCCCTCGAAGGGTACTAATCCAGACCAGTTTCGTTTTTGAATGTTTGTAAGTCAGTCTCCGGGTGAACAACACTTTATGTCAGGACTGACAGAAGATTCTCATACTCCTAAGGAAACATCGACCACAGAATATCTGACATTTTATCAGCGTTTGAGGCGTTCTACGCGGACAAACAAACAAACACACTCACCCTCTAATTGAATATATACATATTTATATATGTTTGCTTTCTTTAGGAAAGAAGTTGGAATCGTCCGCCAAAGGAGCGCTATTCTATCAGTGTTTGCTGGATCATATTTCACCACCACTGCCGCGGCCATTTTGATCAGTGTCATGGTGATCACAAGAATACATCAGCCCCTGACTTTATTCAAGGTCATTGTACTTATGACACTCATGAATGAACTAAGACACACTATTTCGATGAAAATTGTGCAAGGGCTAACCTTTCTGTTTGAGGGAATTGTTTCCATTAATCGGATACAAAGATTTCTCCTACTTCCTGTTTTGCCCCAACTTAGGGAGAGTGATAAGGAAAGATGGAAAGATGATACCTCAACTACACTTTGCAGAAAATCTGATGACAAAGAGTCACAGTACGCATGCGTAATCTCAAACCTGACCCTCCACTTGAATGAAAAAAATGGACCTTGCATCTTGAAAAGCATCAGCCTTGCAGCACTGCATGGTAGTTTTGTGCATTTGGCTGGTCCCGTTGGAAGTGGAAAGTCATCCCTACTCCGTGTAATAGCTCATGAAACCTCAGTTACCGAAGGAAGAATCTTCTGTTCTGGATCTGCTGCCTACGTACCACAAATGCCATGGGTATTCCCGGGAACGATTCGAGAAAATATTCTCTTCGGTGAACCTTTCGACGAAGAAAACTTCAAAACAGTGGTGAAAGTATGCGCTCTTGAAAGGGACCTGGCAAGCTTTCCAGAAGCCGACAAAACAGTTGTTGGAGAACGAGGGGCTGTTCTTAGTGGTGGTCAAAAAGCCAGAATCTGTTTAGCAAGAGCTGTTTACGCCAATGCTGATGTATACTTGCTGGATGACCCCTTAAGTGCTGTGGATGCCAAAGTTGGAGCACACATTTTTCAAAAATGCATCTGCGAGTTTCTTTCTACCAAGACACGCTTCCTCGTTTCAAACGCAGTTGATCACATGAAGAAGGCAGATCGGATTGTCTTGTTGTCCAAGGGAGCTGTCCTTGCTGAAGGCAATTTTATGGAGATGAGCAGCAGTGGCGTACTGGACACCGTTCTCAGCACATTCTGTAAGAAATCGCCATTCCAAACGCAGCTTGAAAGCGGCCAGCGGGAAACTTTCCAGAAGCACGAAGAACACGAAGAACAAGAACACAGCAATGGAGCAAACGATGCACATGTTTCAAATGGCTTAGAGACTTCTGAGGAAAATAAGAGTATCGGCGCGATATCTCTGAAATTGTACTGGAAATATTTCCGGGCTGGCATCTCTTCCGTATTTATGGTTGGACTTGTGGTGCTTTTTGTTCTCACACAAAGTAAGTTTAATTGCACTTTTTTCTTCAGTTTCTTGTTCTCCATCCTTATATATGTCGTATCTCCTTTTTCCTTCCGTTTTTAACTCGTGAATGCGAAGCAATGAACGAGTTATTGTGAATGGTGGGAAGTTTCACTCGCTCGCTCCATGGGTGTAAACTTCCGGCGAAAGTGGGTTCCGCTGACCAGTGCATAACACTGGCGCAGGCCTTGCAAACAACATGGCGGCCAGTTTGCAACCGAGGGCTCGACGTTCGAAACGGAGGTTGAAAGTCGCAAAAGCGACGAACTGATCTTTCACGTTTGGAGTCCTTTGATTCTCAAGGCACATGTTCTTGAAAATTAAGACCGAACTGCGGACTTCACCTGTATTTTACAGTTCGATCAATGCGAAAGCTTTTTAGCACCTTTCAAACGTGTTGGCTAAAATCACAGTACTTGTATGGCTTCAATGCTATATTTTTCAATGCTATATACAGAGGATAGATCTATAGCGTTTCTCATTCACGAGTTGGCTCACAGGAGCCTTTGATTGTTAAGTCTCTTAACTTTGCAAAAAATGTGACCCCTCAATATATACAAATATATACGAATATTAAGTGCATTGTGGAAAGGATTTTGGTTCTAAGCTTTACACAAAACCACACAAATCACAAGACCACATCACCAGACAGACACAAGTTCAAGATTTGATAATCTTTTGCATGTCTCTTTGTGTTAGGCCTGGTTCAAACATCGAATTTCTCCCGTGGTTCGACGTTTGAATAAATAAGGTTTGACATAAAATTATTTGTATCACGTTCGACGGCATCGTTTTATGCGACTGGGCCACTGAAGTTCGACGTTGATTCAAACGTCTTATTTCCCATGTGTCAAATCTAATGCATAAATTTCCCAGACTTTGAACAACAGCCGCTGACTATAGCAGGTAAGCAATTAGGTTCGACTGAATTAGTTCGACGTTTGAAAGCCGGCACTGCCGTGCTTTTAACGAATCTAATTCAATTAGATTCGACACGGCAGAAGTTCGACGTTTGGACCAGGCCTTGTTTGGCTTGGGAAGGAAAATTTTAAATGTATCTTTTCCTTCTGAATGCGTTTGATATTTGTATATACTGATTGTTTTCTTCACAATCTTAGTTCTTTTGGTGTCGCTAGACGCTTGGCTTGCATACATGGTAAAGGAATCAAGGAAAGAACGGCAAATCGACCAGTACACAGTCATTTATGTGGGAATATTTGCTGCCGCTCTGGTTTTCTCTATGATCACAGCATTCCTTTTCTACCACGTCTCGTTACGATCGTCGGAGCGACTCCATGATCAAATGACTGTCACCATCCTCAAAGCACCAGTGCTGTTTTTTGACATTAATCCAATCGGCCGCATCCTGAACCGCTTCGCTAAAGACATCGGCAGTATGGATGAGATATTGCCAACATTTTCCTTGACTGCCATTCAACTAATCCTGAGTTTAGTTTCCGCAACCATTCTGCCCTGTGTGTTGAATCCTTGGATACTCATAGCTGTGGTCCCTACAGTCTCCTGTAGTCTTTACATAGTGCAGTACTTTCTGAAAAGCTCCAGAGAGTTGAAGAGGTTGGAGTCCATATACCGCAGTCCTGTATTCTCACACTTTTCGGAGACTTTGAATGGCTTGGATACAATCCGCACAAGGAAACGGGAAAATGATTTTATTGAGGAGTTTTACAGGTACGTGGCTATTCAAGACGCAAAAGCAGACTGACAAACTGGAGAAGCAAAACAAGAGAAGAAACGACTAGTCAGAAAAATGTCTCACCGAAACGCCCAAAACTAACTTACAAATTACATTCCAAAAACAACTTTACGTGTACAGTAGAACATCCCGTAAGCGACCACCTCGCTCGCGGGAATTTCTCGCCATGGGAAGCCTGTGAGATCCAGCTTTGAGCCACAACCAGTGTCAAATAATGCAGTTTTAGTGAGTGAATAACAACTTGAGCTGTAAAATATCAACATTGCATTACATATTATGTAAATGTTCTGTCCGGGGCTGTATCTGTAAGGGAGTTAGTACTTGCTCAGAAAACTGCTCTTTGGGAGCATAGAATGGTCGCTTACAGGAGGTCAAAAACAAGTGGTGATCCTCAAAGGTGGTCGCTCAGGAAGGTCCCACTGTATAACCAAGAAAGTATTACTAACAGAGCCGATTCTCTGACCAACGTTAATTTTCAAGCCTTTATTTTCGGAATTGCCAAATATCCGACGTTGCGCGCTGTCTAGTGATAATGCAATTGGTTGTAATGTTGTGTTTGTTATTGTTAAAAATATTTTGCAAAATTAACGTTGTCATTGAACAAGGTTATGTATGGAACTCTCTCCTCTCTTTATATATAGCAAGTTTGGAGTGGAAGAATTTCGTGTTGGAATGATTGGCTAAAACTATCTGAGGAAAGTCTATTTGAATTAAAAAACAATTCGCACTCTCTATTGATAATTTTTTGTTATTGAACGGCTAGGCATAAGGAGACGTTCTACGAGAAAGACCATAAAACTATGTCATATAGGATTTTCTAAAACGGAAACGGGAGATTTCATGGATTGGACAGTAGACTGGTGAAAACACTAACTAATATAAAGTGCTCCTTCCTCTGTACGTGTATGTTTGAAACCCTTTTTTTGGTTTTTGTTTTCGCAGACATCAAGACAGGCACAATCAACCTTTTGTTATGGGTTTGGCCGCAGTTCGTTGGATGGGGGTCAGAGTTGACTTGACATGCACCCTCTGCGTTGGAGCCGTTGCTTTTGCGAGTATCTTTACTTCTCAAACAGGAGGTAATTCCAAACATTTAGTAATTGATAAATATTTGAACAGGAACAATTTGAGCACACAACACAGTTTGTAGTGAGGTTCCTCTAAATTTGCATCTCAAGAACAATTCTTGTTAGATTTGTCATTCAAGCTATTTCGTCCCAGTAGTTCTTTTTACAACTGTAAAACACCATATGATTACGGGAAATCAGTTACCATGTTATTGGAGTCATTGTCATTAAGCTGCTGTCGGTACATATATTACCACATACTCTTATAATGATGGATAACGTGTTATATGGTTTTACACGTCTTGATTTACAAACCTGTCTGGCTTTCCAAGCAGTGTGTTTTTATTGAAGACCGAGCCTTGGCAATAATATTTTTAATATGTTTTTTTCCATAGCCTGGGCTGGCTTGTCTCTTGTTTACATTTTACAAACTTTGAACCTAGCTCAGAATGCCGTTCAGCAATGCACTTTCCTTGAAAATGAAATGACGTCAGTTGAGCGAGTGATGACGTATACAGAAATTGAGCCCGAGCCTGGGTATGAAAATCAATTCGAGTCCCCTGAGGAATGGCCACAAAGTGGAAGCGTCAATTTTGTCAACGTATCTTTAAGGTACTATCCTGGTGGACCGCAAGTCTTGAAAAACCTTAACATCAACATTGATGGAAAGTCCAAAATTGGAGTGGCCGGAAGAACCGGAGCGGGAAAGTCATCTATAATAGCTTCACTCTTGCGCATGCCTGAAGCAACAGGGATTATTGCCATTGATGGCGTTAACCTAAACAAGATGAATCTCCAAGACTCCCGTAGCTGTATCTCCGTACTTGGTCAGACCCCACTCTTGTTCAGCGGTCCCTTGAGGACAAACCTCGATCCTTTAGAACAGCACAACGATGCCGATCTTTGGCGTACACTGGAACTGGTGCAGCTCAAGCCACTTGTGGATCAGCTAGAGGGACAGCTTAACCATGAACTTTCCGAGGGTGGAGGTCATTTCAGCGTGGGCGAGAGGCAGCTCCTTTGTCTGGCTCGTGTGCTGCTTCAGCGGAACAAAGTCGTCATACTTGATGAACCCACTGCACACGTAGATCCCAGCACAGAGCAGATCATGCAGACCGCAGTGCATGACCATCTGAAGGACTGCACCGTTATTACAGTGGCACATAGACTTAACACCATCCGAGAATGTGACAAGATATTTGTTATGGAGGGCGGTAGAGTAGTGGAGTCTGGTAGCTACGAGGAGCTCATGGTCAGAAAAGGCGGCGTTCTTGCAGATATGGCCAAGATAAAATGCTGAACTATAAACTCCCTAAAGCATATTTCGCTTATTATACGAAACTCCTTTATGTCAAATGCACATTTCACACAATCTAATCGAAACTTTTACTTTCCTTATAGATATACTTAGATTACTTTGTATTCTCGAAGATGCTTCGCGAACAAGATGGAAACTTTTGTATTATGTCGTAAGCTGACGTGAGCACACCTAGTAAGCTTGACGGTATATACAGCATAAATGTCAAGTTTAAGCTATTGGAAAGTTATCGGCCTCGAGGTCGACGCACTTGAGCTGTGTTAGGATGGATACTGTTGAGTTTCAAAGCAGCTTTCTACAAACAACAGCTTGTGAGTTTGTTAGACTAATAGTAACTACGCTGGTACGGTCAGTCAAGGAAGGATACGCGCGCAATGGCATTTTAAGCCACGTCCATCAAAACCGATTCGAATTGTTTATTGATAAACTCAAAACCGCAACGAATTAAACGGCAAGGTTTGTTTGCTTTTTGTTTTATCAACGACCAGGTATGACTAAGGCAAATTAGAGTAAAGTGCAACGATCTACTTTTGATACCCTGGGCCCAGATATTCAAAGCACAATTAAGCTAATCCTGGATTAGGTCTAAACTTTGCTGTCGTTTTTAAGCCTGAAAATGAGAAGGTTTTGCTCACAACGGGACTTACTTGATATACACTGAATAAGAACAAGCTTTTTTTCAGAGCAAGTTGTTCTTTTATCAAAGCTTTGCATTTTCTTGGCCACGAAATTGAGAGAAAGATTGGTTAGCTTAATCGAGCTTTGAACAATCGCGCCCGTATTCAAAGGTACATATACCACATAAATTGTATAAATTATATAATTTTACATTTACAGTCAAAGCTCCCGTAAACGGACACCCTCGGGAAGCGAAAAAAGTGTCCATAACTGGAACTGTCCATTCTCATGAATGAGTCTTGTAAGCGGCCTGGATGCTGAATCAATGAATTCCATAACTGAGTGCTGTTACGAACCATGTCACGAGCCTGCGGCCGGCTGGATAAAAGAACAGTAGGATATTGAACTGAATGTCAATCGTTACTTGCAATATTGTAACTGCTTTTAGAATAAAATCACGTGTGAACTGATTGATTGCAATTGAGTTTTTCTAAAGGTCCGCCAGGGTGTCTGCCTACGGGAGCTTAAAAACAAAAACAAAAAAATCGGCCAAATCTCACTCCTCAAAAGTGTCCGTCCGCTTACGGAAATGTCCGCTTACGGGAATGTGTATATACAGAGTTTGAGTGAGAGTTCAAACGGGGTTTTCGTGAAGGCGTCCGTAAGTAGAGCTGTCCGCTTACAAATGTCCGCCCGGAGAGCTTTGACTGTATTTGCAAATGCAACCGGACATTAGAACAAAATACTGAAGCCGTGTGTGCAAATGAAGCTGCGTTAAGAAAAAATGTCTAAATTGCCTAAAACTTCGGGAACCCAGAAAACAAGAAAGCAACAATTGGCCTATTTTTAACTTTTTCTCACTTTCTATTGATCTAAGACTGCAAATACAAGGAAAAAGTGTTTTTTTAACTTTATTCGAAGTTTCGTGGTGTTTGCAGACAGGGAATAAAAACGGAATCCATAATATTCGATATTTTATCTACGTATGCAAGATTTACAGAAGGAATGTTCAGAGCGTTAAAACTGATCTGGAAAGTTGAAATCTTTTGGATATCTGGCCTTAACGTGCTAACTAGACTGGCGTTGCCAGTGAGCTCGTGGCGTGAGTTGCATCGAGACCAGAATATACTAAAATGGAAAGTAGGGACAAGAGCGGAACTCCCAAGAGAGACTTCCAGTTTCTCACCAGAAAAATATCACACAGTATGGAGAACCCGACTTTTGACACCTTGCTTAAATGAAACCTGATTAAACTATAAATCATCATTATAACACTCATACACTTGGTTCTTAAAGGTTGAGCGACTCTGCATTTTGAGCTTTGGAGCTAAAGGGTCAGCCGGCAAGAGAAGCTGAGAAATGCGTGACATTTTTTTAATATGCACAATCAATTTTGACAGTTTGACTTCGAACACTTATTTCTAATCAGAGGCCACAATTAATCCAGCCTTCGCTTCAATACTTTTCTGTTTCTTTTATTAACTGAATGCGTTTCTTTTATCAGGCTTTAGAGTATTCTTGCTCTGTATCAAATATAAAATTGAAAGCGAGGAATGTAACACGATACTTGTTGCTCGTGGGCGTGGCCCGACGAGCTTAAAATCACAGGCCGGGTCTTTTTCGTCGTGTTTTTCTGGGCTACAAATCAGCACACGGTGATTGGTTCATATTATCACATGATATGCGATGGCATAAGGTGATCGCGAACAACTTGAGATGCGGGCGATTAAATTGTATTTTAATACTTGTGTGTAAAGCTAGCTGCGTCGCATCCAAACTCAACACCGTTTGGCTCTGTGGAACATGCACGGATAAACTGGATTTCAGGGAACGATTTGGCTTGCGTTCTTAAGTTCGCCGGCGGAAGCTTTGAGAATAGCCGTAAACAAATGCCTGTAGTGATGATTCAATTACTTAATGGATACCGCTACGGGATTGCAAATAACTCTGTCGCCGCTAATTATTTAGTCCCGATGGAACTTTCTGTGGCGAAACGAAATACTTTGAGAAGATACCAGGCCGAAAACGGACACCAAAGCTACGATGACTGTTTAGCCGCAAACATTTTACACTGTACACATGACATCTGTTGCCTCATTTTTTTTTACTGTAGCTGTTTTGTACAGTTTTTTCGCCGAAAGTATATCCTTTTGTGTGACGAAAACATCCATCCTCGTAGCTCAAAACTCCACCAACGCGGCTTTGTGTGCAAGCCTGTGCCGTCAAAATGCTTCGGTTTATCGTAGAGTGCCTGTTGAAATTTTTCTTCAATTCGATCATGTAGCCTATGTTTTGCAATGGTAACTGTATGCTAGAAATGAAAAACACACTGAAATAGTCCTGAGCATTGAGTTTGTTAGTCACAAATGGACTGAACACGCTGTGAAACAAAACCGCGAGAATATTGTAAACCACTCTCGTGTTACATTCCTCGCTTTCAATTTTATATTTGTTACAGAGCACGAATACGCGAAAGCCTAATAAGAGAAAGACATTCAGTAAAAAGAAAACATATAAGTATTAGAGCGAAGGCTGGCCTCTAATCATGGCCTCTGGATTAGAAATAAGTGCTCGAAGTCAAACTGTCAAAATCGACTGTGCATAAAAAAAGTGTCGCATATCACGCATTACTCTTTGTCTGGCTGTCTCAAAATGCAGAGCCTCTCAACCTTGAAGTAAATGTATGAGTGTTGTATGAAATTTTATAATTTAATCAGGTTTCATTTGGGCAAGGTCTCAAAACCCAAGTTCTCTATGTTGTATAATATCTTTTCTGGTGAGAAGATATATGAGCCATACAGGCATGGGCCGTATACATTTTTGACGTTAGGTCTGAAATAACGTATAGAAAATCCGATATCTTGGTCTAAAACAGGCTAAGGGTTTTCAGGACTGGGCGGCACACCCACCCAAAATTATGATGAGTATCCCCCCCTCGGGGGGTGGACTGAAAGTATCGCTTGGGAATCTCGCTCTTGTCCCTACTTTTAACTTTAGTTTATTCTGGTCTCGACCCAACTCACGCCACGAGCTCACTGGCAACGCCAGTCTAGTTTACAATATTATTGCGGTTTTGTTCACAGCGTGTTCAGTCCATTTGTGACTGCAAATTCAATGCTCAGGACTATTTCGGTGTATTTTTCATTGCTAGTATACAATGAACACTGCGAAACAAAGGCTACATGATCGAATGGAAGAAACATTTCAACAGGCATTGTGCGATAAACAGAAGCATTTTATGAGCCAACAGATGTCATGTACAGTGCAAAGCATAAATCGCCATTGTTTTACGGCTAAAGCTCATTGTAGCTTTGGTTTCCGTTTTCGGCCTGTTATCTTCCCAGAAGTATTTCGTGTCGACACAGAAAGTTTCGTCGGGACTAAATACTTAGCGGAGACAGAGTTATTTGCAATCCCATAGCGTATCCATCAAATATCGAATCCACCAAATTTCCGCGGTGAACTTGGGAACGCAAGCCAAAATCATTCCCTAAAATCCAGTTTATCCGTGCTTGTTCCACAGAGCCAAACGGTGTTGAGTTTGGATGGGATGCAGAATTTGCAAATTTAAGCTCGCCGCAGCCGCGAGCAACTAGTTAAGATCAGAGTTGTAAATTAAAGAGTGGTGAATACTGCTATGAAAACGAGACTTGTTGTCGGAGATACCAGTTCAGCTGATGCCGTAAGGAAGAAGAAATCTCGGTCAGCGGTTTTCATTCGGTAAATGGAAATAACTATATCCTGAAATCACAGTTAATATTTGTACCACCGGTTGGCAGTGTTAACCGCTCAATTGATCAAATCCTTCTGTACGTGTATATTTCAAATAGAAATATGCCATCGTATTTTTTTTTGTTGACTAATAACTTGCAGAGTCCTCATTTGTTGCTACATTATTTCTAGCAAGGAATATACTTGTCATTATTGCGGTTTGTTGGGTAGAGGTAGTTGTCAGTGGTTTATAATACTGCACCAAAAACAATTAATTAAACATTTATGTTTCTTTATTAGCTAATTTAATAGCTAATTATTCGAGGCCGACCAGCTCATAGTACGTCGTACTGTACTTTGCTAAACTGAGTGTCGCTTTTCTTGTACCCTGTGGCATCTTTTACTATCCGGCATGTGTGACATGGATGCCCGTCGCTCCTTGCAATGGTCCTCCTTGACGTGATTGGCGGCTTTATGATCCCTCGCTCGAATGCGCGGCGTTGCTAGCTCATATTTTTCACAACACACTAGGTAACCTCTTATAGTTTGGCGGAAACCCGTAAGCTGTGCTAAGTGAATAAAGAAGTTGACACAACCAGTAAGGTATGCCAGCGATATGCCCGTGTATCGAATAGCGTAGTTGGTCTTAAACTCGATCGATGGCGTGGTGATGGAATTGAATAAAACATATCCAAGAAGAAAGATATAAGGTGCGATAAAAGCAATAATGATAACCATAAGTTGAGCTGTGGCCTTTTTCTGCTTTATCCGCCATGTTCTCAACGCCTCCAAAGCAGTTGGTTGAGCTTCGACCACACTTGGTGCCCAGTTCCAAAGCACTCGAATTATGCAAGCACATGCAAACATTAAAACTAAGGTGGGTAGTATATAAACTAAAAGTACAAAAATTTGTTGAACTACCCTTTTTGAATAATCATTATAGTCATACATGCATACCACAGTGAAATGCGTGTCATTTAGGTCGACTCTGATTCCGTCAAAAGTATACGAAGAGAGTAGGGTTAGGAGAAGCCCTAGTACCCAGGCCCCGTTTACTGCCTTCTTCACTGTGGTCAGAGATAAAGGACGAGAAGTTGGGCGACAAGTGCCAATATACCTTTCAAGAGCAACCACCATTAAATTATAAAAAGTTATAGCAAAGAACACGATCTGAAGAACCCGGCATGTGATGCAAGGCCATTTTGACTGAAATACGTCCAAATTAATTTGAATCAGAACAAGAGGGGCTCCAATAAGGCTTCCCAGGACATCAGACATCGCAAGACTGCGGATGAAGAAGTTCAGCTTTGAGCATCTGGCTCTCAATGGATTCTTTTCTCCTTTATTAGTGAAACGTAGAACACACAGGTTGCCCACTAAGCCAATGACGGCACTCACTGCAATCAGCAAACTCAGAGGCAACTTGACGTCGAGTCCAGCCGGAGTGAAGATGTACTGCTTCCGCCTGAAGTCGAGCGATAAATTTCCAGTGACTGCCGTACTTAAGGAAATGCTGACATTCAGATTGAGGAGATCTGTCATGTTTTCTGACCTGTAAGTTAAACTATATTTAGCAAAGAAATTGTAACGGGAGGTAAAGAAATAAGGGGGAGGGGGGATAAGGATATTGAAACTGAAATCATGAAATTATATTAGCCCTCCCTTGCTTCAATTTCTTGGTTGCCTCACCACTCCCCCCCCCCCCCCCCCCCCACCCCCCTCTCCCCTCCCCGGTTGTTGAGAAGAATTTCAGAGCCCCCTCTTCAATTGTCTAAAAGTTTTCGGAGCCCGCCCTCAACAACATCATCATCCCCCCTGTAAGAATAAATGAACTTCCCTTAATTATGTAAGCCCAGTAGCACCGCTGGGCATGCACAGGCTAATGTACAATTCATTTTGTTGCTGCATTGCGGGTAAAATTATATGGAAATTGCAAAACAAACTAAATGAAAATTTATTGAGGGAAGCATTCAGAAGTCACAATTTGATTTGCTCAAGGTGCAAAAACAAAGTGGGCCGCCAAGGCGATCGAGAGGTTATTTGCAATACTGTAAAATGATGACAATGCAAATCACACACTTTCAATCAATCCGGTCCGAGGACAAAGAATCTAGTATACGGTGATTTAGCAGGTTGGAACTCCAACACGCCGTCATTTTTTCAATTTTGGCTTCCAATTTTTTTCGAATTCACATGTTAAAAGGTGCAGCGAGATGTTTCTTGGTCAGACAAAATTATACGCGAGGATTTCGTTCACATCAGGGCAATTTTCGCTAAATGAAAGCAGCGTCTTGAAGCGACCTTATTAGCGTGTTTTGAAGCAAATTACAGCAGGTTTGGTCTTAAACAACGTTTTTCTGGACTGTTGTGTTTTGTTTGCTTTAAAATTAGGTCTCATTACTCAAAATTTGTATTACATTCGCCGTAACACATGATGTTGCGGTTAGAATACATTTGTAAATTATTCAAGGAAACATCATGCTGGCACACAACTTTCTAAAGATTAAAGAAAATGACAAGCTACTTACCTGGACGACATTTGAAGGGAATTGCGGCAGGGCAAATGCTTGAAAAAGAAAAAGAAAATACAGTGATGCACTGAGGCTGAATTTAAGTGTAAAAAGAAGCCACATACATGTAAATCACCGAAAAAATTCATGAACATAAGTCCTACACATCCAAATCGGATTGCCGACTTCTGCAAGCCGTATCTCAAAGCACCACGAAAAAAGAGGCTTCACTATCAACTTCACAACTGCAGACTGAACGGAGAAGGAAACACTCTAGCGGCTCTTGAACCAACACGAGTAGTTAGCTCATTCATGCTAATACCAGATTTATGCAAGCCTTTAATAGATGCAAACAGGATACACTGAAGTGTAAACACAAAAAGAGGCGACAATGATATTATACGATTCACCAGGTATATTTAAAAACATCCTTTGAAGTAGGGCGCTCAAATGGCAAATAGCGGAAAAAGTGCCACACGATTTCAATTATATCCAGGATGTACGGACTATAAAATTATAATAAAAATACATGCTTTCCTCTCATTTCACAATTAAAAATCAGTTAATTAACGGATGTTCTAGTTTTTTTTTTTTTTTTGTTGTTGTTGTTGTTGCTAAACATCCTCAGCGGTTGGAACTGAAGATAAAAGTTACTATTGTAGAAGACTGTAGCAAAATATACTTAGTTTTCTATTTCCTTTTGTTTTTGTTTTCCTCGTTAGAATGTACAGCTTTGGGGAATAGCTTCACCTAAGCCAACGCTAGGGCGTACACAATTATCAACTACTTCTATATGCAAGTAAGAATAACTATTTTTATATGCATAAAATTAGTGTAAACATTTACAATAAAGCGCACGAAAACAGGAGTCGACAAAGGAACTTCACGAAAGCAAATTTTAAGTTTTAGAATGGAGTCTATTTTATGACCAGCTAGTGATGCCGTTCCACATTTCATTATTTAACAATATTTACCCGATAACTAAAATTACCTGCAGCGCTGATTAACTGCGCGAACCGTAGAGATTTATCAGGTAAGTTCAAGAAACAAAACATTTGAATATATTTGAACGGGACAAAATATAGTTCTCATGGACGATCCATTCGATTCTTTTGTTTCTGAAAACTGATGAGAAAGAGAGCATATGGTTTCCGATTTGGGGTATTGATCGCTTTAAAAGTTCTATCACTAAGCGTGCAGCCATTCAATCGGAACAATGTAATGGTGTAAAAGAGTGGGCGAGACTACCTTATAGAAAATATATTAAATAAATGCAAACATGCATTTTTTCTATCAGTTTTACTTTCTCAATTCTAATAATGTTCTGACTTACATTTCAAGAGAATGAAGCAAACCTTTAAAAACTCAGCAGCACATCGGAAACGAATTTACATCCAACAATATTTCAATACTATTTTAAGAATAACAACACTAACGGCAACAACCAGCTCTGAACAAATAGTTGAAACATCTTGAAAAGGGAATCTAGGAAAGGGTTATTTTTAATTTTTAGATACCAAGTAAGTAAACTCTGTGGAAATCCTCCAAATTTGGGTATATTTTCCTATATTTATTATATTATCTATTTAAATCTACTCTGACTTGAGTCATAAAGCTTTGTATTATATATAGACATTCACCTAGTTCCCGTTGCTCCACATTTTAATGAATGTTCCGTTATGACAAATAAGAGTTTCCACGTTTGTTACGTTGGGCTCAATCCCCAGCCGTCAGGTGTTTCGGCGCCCGCACAGCGGGGGACTGAGCCTATTGTTCCGTGCGCGTCGGTACGGTTATTTAAACCTCACATTTGGTATTACCCAGGATTACAAGTACTTTACACCTCGTACAGCCTGAGTAGAGTCTCGATTTTGTGACTCCTTACCATACAGTAAAAGAATGGGCCTGTGGACAAGGCCAGAAAAAGATTGGTACTGGTGACGGCCATTCTATAATATTGTGCACCGGTATCGCGAAGGTCATAGGTTTGATGCCTGTTGAAGCCTGGATTATTTTACGAGCTATCCTTGCAACTGCTTAAGTTGCGTCATAACTGCGATAGCCACTTTCACTTTCATGTTACAAGTTCCGCAGTTCATATAGTAAATGTGCTTTGTCACTTATATATAAACAGTAAACTACTTTTGGCGAGGAAATATGCACGGATAATTGTCCGAGGATATTATCTGTTCCGAGAAGCGAACAGTTGCCCGAGAGCGAAGCTCGAGGGCAATTGTGAGCTTCGAGGAACAGATAATGTCCAAGGACAATTATCTGTGCATATTTCCGAAGCCAAAAGTAGTTTATTGTCTTTATTATCCTTCAAATATTTCCTCCCGCAGCGCAAATAACGGCGCGGAAACTGTGAAACTTTTTAGTGCTTTCTGGAACTGCTTTTTCGACCAATAAATTGATGTTCTCCTCAGTAGTCATCTTGTAATGATTTTTGTGACTAAATAAATAGAACTGTATTCGGATATTGTCAATAAACAGCGTTAGTTCGCCAGGCGGGGGTTATTCGCTGATAATGTCCGCTCACGAGCGGACGTTATTTGGTCACGTGTCACGATTCTACCAGTCACGCGTGGGAGGAAATATTTCATGGGTCATAAATAAACAATAAACTACTTTTGGCGAGGAAATATGCATGGATAATTGTCCGAGGACATTATCTGTTCCGAGAAGCGAAAAGTGACTACTGACTTAAGGACAGTTATCCATGCATATTTCTGAAGCCAAAAGTAGTTTATTGTCTTAATTATCCTTCAAATATTTCCTCCCGCAGTGCAAATAATGGCGCGGGGACTGTGAAGCTTTTTGGTGCTTCCTGGAACTGCTTTTTCGACCAATGAATTGATGTCCTCCTTTGTAGCCATCTCGTAATGATTTTTGTGATTAAATATATAAACCTGTATTTGGATATTGTCAATAAAGAGCGATAGTTCGCCAGGCGAAGAAAACTCCAGTCTCATAATGGCGGTCAAAAACATTTCTGTCATGTAAGGTTCACTATAGGGACGCTTGTTCCCAGGCTTCTTCGTTTTCCTTGTACAACATAATTTCGAGGTAAACTTTAATCCTAACATTGGCATTCACTGATATCGAGAAGGCATGCCGCCGGGCGCTCTCCTAACTGGTTTGAGCAGAACCTCCGAGAGAAAGGATGGTATAATATTGTTTGTGCACGCGCGAACTACCAGCGATTTCTTCTGTAAGTTTCGACGGCTTTGGGACGAAATGTCATTACCGGGCTCAGTTTTGAACAAGGATTTCCTTTGGTAATGAGCTAAACTAATTATTTAATGGTTACACAGATTTTTGTTGCAAACTGAGAGTGAAAACAACAGTGAACTTTTATTTTCGAGGACTAGTATTCTAAAATGCTATAATTTAGGGTTAGGAGGAAGAGCAGTAAATTAAAAATAGCTTCGTCTACAGCCTTAGCTGAGGGTTTGTAGCTTCGCCCGTAACCTTTAAGGAAGTTTTCAACTTTCATAATGATATAAATAATACAGACGCACTAAGGTAACCTGGGAATCAATCTCGCGAACTAAATAAACGGAGAGCTTATTCACTGCAAGAGATTTTTGAATGTTCGTGGCATGCTAAATATCAATCCGTTCGCGAACACGACTGGAGAATATAATTTGTCAGTTATATTGAATCTGACGCATTTTGATTCCCAAGTTACCAAGATCGGAATCCACCTCGTTTTTAACGAAGAAATATTAATAAATATGTTTTTCATTTTCTATGAAATTATTTACCATCAATATTGAATATCAGGCAATGAATACCAGGATTCGAACAGTTTTAAACAAACGTGCTACGAAAAAAAAAATAAAATAAAATAAAATAAACGTTGCCCAAAGAAAGATTAATTTAATCCGGCTTGGATTGATCTGAACTTTGTTTTTGTATCTAAGCCTGAAAATGTTCTGAGCTAAAACCTTTCCTGCAGTTGGACTTTGACCAAAACTATGCATTTTTTTTTTTCGCCAAGAGATTTGGAAAAAGAAATGTGGTTACTTTGCTCGGTCCAACGAGTCCTTGGGGTCTGAACACACGAGGCAAGTTGGCCCGGTTTGCCGAGATCCTGGTATGGTTGTGAGACAGTCACCAACAAAACACTTGTGCAACTATATGAAAACCGGGCCAGCCCGCCTCATGTACCTCAAGACTTCATTAGCAAAGGAAATACCAATTTGCGGACTTTCTCCACCCTAGCCAAACAGCACTGCTGATCGGAATAATGGCACAGTGTAAAGCGCATCTCAAAACGTCTGAGTGTTATCTATCTCACTAAACCTCTTATATGTAAATACCATGAAATATTCTGTTAATCTTTAGCTAAGGCGAATCTGAAATGGTAACTGCTGGATCATTAAACGTGCTACTCACCAACCCGACGTTTTTGACTGACTCAGCACAAAACTAAAGCACGAAATACTCTAACCTGAACAGGCCATTTGCAAGCTGCCTTTTTCTCGTGCAAAACGTTCATCTAACAATGACTTTGATATGCATGAAAATGAACATGCGAGTAAAAGCGTGCGGTCACTCTTCACTTAAGGGTCATGGGAACGAACTGGTGAATCACTGGTAAATTCTACCCTGTTACATACTGTGTAAAACAGGGTAAAATGTATGTAAATAAGCCACTTTTTGCTTGTAAATTGGAATCTACATGTTGTCTACCCACTTACGCAATGTGTAAATGGGGAGAGAGTATGTGAAAAGAATTTACACATGATGTAAATAATGTGTAAATTGTGTGTAGCTTACGTGTAAAATCTTTGCTAGCCATATTTACACACTATGTAACAGGGTAGATTTTTCCAGTGAAAGGCTGAAATTTAGGCTAGAAATAAATGCCCGTCTAAAATAAATATCTAATCGCATCTCTCCAACCCTCCAACCTATGTAACTACTGGTTCGCAACAGCAGTGCTATTGAATAAAGGGCCGCTTCAGCCAATCCGATGTTTTGTTTTATATCCAGAATGTGTGAAATAATCGAACGGTGGTCTTTCCTAGCACGAACATATCGAAGAAAAATACTTGTTTAAACAATGGCAAAATAGGTAAACGATACTTTTAGGCAAAAAAGAAAATATCTTACTCTCAAACTAACCGGATGGAAAACAAACGAAAACTGCTTTGAATTTACGGGACTCTACAAATGAGTTAATGAGAATTTAATGCGCACAACGGTTTTTGGCTGAGACCGCCCCTTCAAGGACATTAATGAGGTGCGCTGTAACACAACTAAACGTCCCACGTGTCCTCCGATGAATCTGTCTGCTCTGAAGTTCCACTGCGCAGCTCGCTTCCATTTCGCACTTGTATCATCCTCTGAAAGTAATGGGAGAACTTGCTTTCATAAAACTGAATTATTCATGGATTTAAATTGTGAGAACCTAAACACTATACACCTTATTCATAAATGGCGGATCTAATTCACGTGCACTTAGAAGATAAATTTCCGACGCCACATCAAAGGCCATATTTTAAATAGTAGCTTTGTGCAATTTCAACGGCGCATATTGAATTTAAGCGAACTTATCCGTATGTAAAAGTGCAGCAAATACATGAAAGCGAGGCTTGTGAGGCAAGACTGTCATCTCTACAAATTGAACCAGCTGTAACTTTGCAGATTTTTAAGATACAACACTCAAATTTCTCAAGGTTTCTAATTAAGCTCGCGTTCAGCACGAAGTGCTGAAAAGCGAAGCTTCATGCGATTAGTCCAACTGGAATGTGTCCCGTGTCCCGGTGCTGTCAACAATGGTTCCAAATATGGAAGTCGTTCTGTTCCCAATTTGGGCAGTATCGATATTACCGACAACGCAACAAAATCGAGAACGCGATAGTCGAAGTAGTTTTCGTGGTGGCATTTTTAAGCGTCCCACCTTAATGCAGTTAAGACTGCGTCAGTCAGTCCGTCATGCTGTGTCAACAATTGCCTTTGAAATTTGAGCATCAGCGAATACGCATGAAGAAACGAAGAGATGGGAAGACGTTTTCTGGAGTTATTTTGATTGTTATCATTGTATTCCACTGCCAGTAGATCTGTTGCACTTCAGAACCATTATCACACAGGTTTCGGTAAATTCTCGGTTGTTTGACAAGCGTAAGTCAAAGTTGAAATACCCGTGACCACTCACAGCCCTGAGCAACTTCAGCTTGTCGAAATATTTCTATCGTTTGATTATAGTTGCTTTGCTTCGCATAGTTTTCGCCAGCAATGAAAAATGCTGTAGGGAACTGGAAGAAGAAGAAGAACTCGAAAATGAATTTGACCAAAACCGCAAGTAATGTCAACAAGTTATCAGATTTCACTTAAACTTATTCAACTTGAAACTCAGCCAAAAGAAGAAAGGCGTGTTTTCTTTAAGCACGTATTTAGTTTGAATGCAGCCCAGGCTGGAGTATCATGTCCTCTGATGAATATGTAGATGTTGAACATACGCTGTGCATGACACGAGTAATAAAGTCACGGATAGACTTTTTTCAGTGCGACTCCGGAAGGTCTCCTTCCGGTTCAAAGATTTGGCACTCGTGAAGGATTTTAAATTCTCCCAATTCGAGTGTCTAAGTTTATAATTTTCACCCTCTGCCGCCTTGTAAATGAGGGTTTTCAAAACTGAGACTAAATCGAATGCGCGGTTCAGCAAAAGTGGAGGCCCGCGGAAACGGATGCGAACTTCCACATACCAAAAATTGAGCAATTTTTATGCTGTGGCCTTGAGCCAGTTCTATTAAATACCCACTCTCGCAAAAGTACTTTTTACAAATTCGCGAGCTTACAGCTGCCTTGCTGCTTTGATTTTGGTATGTGCTTCCAATGCACACAAATATATTCTTGCACTGATGCAGCAATGCTGTAACACAGAGGACACGCTTTTATGAGTACGGCGTATGGAAATAAAATGAAATGCTGCATGAAACCAGAACAAAGGAAAAGGAAAGGGAAAGGAGCCGAGTATCAGTGAAGATCTCAGATTTTGTATGATTACCTTTATTTCCGCTTCTGTTGGCATTCCTTGCCGCTTTTCGCGAGGTCCTGTGGAACTGCTTTCCACCTTCTGACAATCCTTGTGCCACGTGTCGATAAGCTCCCAGAAGCGCTGCTGGTTCTCTACCAACTTGGAATTCTGCAAAAATATTAATAAAAGCATGCGTTGAAAGAGAAAAAAAATGAGAGGGCACGAAATTGGGACGGAAGTAATTCAGTACTCATTGTTTCACAGAAACGAAAACTATCTTACCCTCTATTGACCCAACTTACTACCAACTACTTTTGACTTAGAGGGGCCCTCTCAGCCTTTTCAATGGTTTTGTTTACATCTGGAAAATTCAAGGCCGAATTTGGTTCCCACCGCGAAAGAACGTAATTAATCAAAAGAAAAACAGGTTAGTAGCACTTTTAGATCAAAAGTAACCAATTTTCTCCTCAAACGAGTCGGATGGAAGTGGATTGCTAGACTTTCGGGGACCCCAAAAAAGCGCAACTAAGGATTTCGGCGCGCTAAGGACTGTGGTTGAGAGGGCTCCTTTAAGTTGTGTCAATTCGTAAAGCAGGGCACTGGACTGGCACGTACGGGGTCAAATTTCACTGCGGTTGTCACAGTAAGCTGTCTCAAGTAAATTTAGATGATAGCGTTCGGTGGTGGGACATTCAGCGAAACAAAAAAATACAGGGAAGCTACCAGGTCAGACGTCTGACTTCGCAAATTAACGAGCCAGTAAATTGGGACGTTGACTTCGACGACACCTGTATCACTGATAATTCTATATAGACTGAAAAGAACAATGGATGAACGAAAGATTGTTCTCAAGTTTATGCTATATTTTTATTTGGCAAGGATGTCCGTTATGACATCGAAAATATGTCTAAGGATTGTATTTCAAAGGATCTGAAAAATTCGACAAGCCTGGGTATTCATAGTTGTACTGCCACGAACATAAAAACACAAACAAAGGCGCGGATGCATGAAAGCAGGCACGCATTCCCATATAATAGTCAAGTCAGAAATAAACAAAAACAAATACTACCTCGAGTTTTAAGCGTTTCAAATTCTTCGACTGCTCCTCCACTGTTCGCTGCAACTGCAACCAAAGTACATATATTGAGTCTCATTACAAACTATTGAAAGCACGGCCACGGCCACGGCTACGGGACGAAAAGTACCTAAAACCGTGTTGGCCATTAACGCCATCTCAAGGAATCGAACCTGCGTAAACCTCTCTCTTGAAACAGGGCCTCACCTTAATGTTGTCTTCCTCTAATTGTCGAACCCTCGTTGTCAGAGCTTCATTGACAGCGCCTGAACTACCTGCATAAAATGCAAGTAACAAGGACTAGTACGTCCGGTCACAAGAAATAAAGAACTCCAAGGCGCAATAGAGGATATCAGTTATGGCGATGTAATGATGACGAAGGTGGTGATGGTGACGGTGATGGCGATAATGATGAAAATAATCTGATGCTGATGGTATAGCCTTGCGAGGCTACTAAGGACCGCTATCTCGTTTTCGATTTTGTCAATCTGTCATTCTATCGTCGGCATGCCTCCTTTATGTGAAGACTGATAAACAATGGTATGATGCAAAGTTCCAAAATTTCCTCGCGAAATCTGACACTTAGCTAAATTAACATAATCAGACTCTCGGTATAAACACCAAAGTCACTTGGCAGAATTAGTATTTTTAGCCTCATTTTAATCTAACAGTCTCGCGAAGCTCGTCTTCAATCAAAGCAGGAAGGCAGCTGTAAGCTCGCGAATTTGTAAAAAGGACTTTTTTCTTGCGGAAGTAGCTATTGACCACTTCGTGATGAACGCGGGCTAAAAAAGTGTTTTATAATAATTGAGAGAAAAGAATTATCGACGCGGTTTTCACGGCTCACGCGACCGCAGCACTCTCCAAAATAACAGATTGTACCTTCTTGGCTCCAGAACTAAAAAGAGCATGCCTGAATTAGTCCAGATGCCAATTTTGGATTGTCTAAGCTTCATTTTGGCAAAGCAGCGGCAATTTTTTTTTCTGAGATTTGATAAGAGTTTGTATGCGGCCGCCATGTTAGTCGAACTCGGAACACGAAATGAAGTTGATCTGTTACTCAGCTTGATGTTTAGTTACTTCACATCTTTCGCAGTGCCAATTTTAAAATGTTTCGTGAAGGACCGATTTTAGTCGGCCACGCGCGTGTACACGGCTTTGTTATCACGATATTCAAACGTCCATAGCTCCCGATAGATATTTTGTATCGACTCAGAATTTTGCTTTAAGTCTTAAGGCATGATAGTCTTGAACATATCAATGTATTGGGCTTATAGAATACGTTACTTTTGAGATGGCTTTTTATGACGTCACATGCAAACCAAGAATTGAAATACCTGACTAATTTGCATACTTATGAACTTGTAAACATTCACCGGAAATGGATATTTTTGGCTTTTTTAAAGCCGAGATTCAATATCTTTCGGCCTAGTATCTTCCAAATCGTATTTAGTGTCACTACAGAAATTTTGGCGGATACTAAATCAACGGCTTCAGATTTGTTTGCGATAACGCCATCGGTGACACTGATTGTTTGACCTTCATGGCACCGCGCCAAAATGTCACAGTAACAACGCAAAACACAACAGAGTGAAACACAACCAAGTTCAGAATCAATGGCCAAACAAACTTCGAACGCATGACAAACCTTTAAAATGAGAACACGTTCCGAACAAAACTGTGGTCGCAACAACTACGACAACATCTTGCTTTTAAAAACTGCGTTGTTCGACACACCCTGTTACGCGACCTTCATCATGCCCAAATTTGGAAAACTGCAACTGCTTTATTTGGAAATCCATTGTTGACAACAGAGGAAATAGGGAAGCAGGGAAGTAGGGAAGTAGGGAAGTAGGGAAGGGACAGTAATTACTATACCTCGCAAATCCCACAAAGTGGGATTCGCGAGCTAAAAACGAAGGCAGCATAATCGGGAGCAAGAAAAAAGGCCAGAAATGTTTCACTTGTACAGCTGGCTCTAACTTGGCACATAAAAGACAGTCAAAGTCGCCTTCAAGCGGAATAACACCAAAGGCAAAAGACAAGAAAACTAGAGTCGTGCGTTTGGACTGACGACGTGCTGCTTTACACGGTCGCGTTTTCAGTTATATACATATTTATTACACGACTTCACATTTTCGAGTGCAAATAAAGGCCAAAACGAGTGCAAAGATGAGAGCGTATTGCACTCGTCAGGAACCAGATAAACTGGTTTATTATAATTAGCTTACGTGATCAATTTTCGCAAGCAAAGTTCACAAACGCGTCATTTTTTGATCCATTTTGCGCTCGGATAGAAACGTTTGGCCCTGCTTCATTTGTCGTGTAATAAACAATTTATTACACGAAATGTCGTGCAATACGGCTGTACTTTTACACGTCAGTTATACATTTTCTCACCTGAAGCAGGCTTGAAAAAATAAAACCGACTCGTAAAAATACTCCGCCGTATTGCACTCCTTCCCGTGTAATAACCCTTTTATATTATATATCAGCGATAAAGGCGATAAAGATGGCACACCAGCATCATACATTGGTTTTTCCCTTAGCATAGGCCACAAGCCACTTGAATTTATAGTGTTAGCTTCTGCCACCGACTTTCAATTTAGACTTACCAGCACAAAGATTGCACTGTATTCCTTGTGATGTCAACGTAACCTCCCTGTAAAACAAGAGCAAATAGAAAGACAAGCAAAATACAAAATAATGAGTAAAACGTTTGCGTGTTCTAGTGGCTCTAAAACAAGTCCTAACAACACAATAGTCACCTTTCATGTGGCAATTTCGCCTGATTTCCATCCATGGGAATGAACTCCGCTTCCCTCAGCTCCTGATGCACAAAACAACAGATCAAACAATCCTTCAATTTGGTTCATCTTCTTGGTCGAATTTGCCGTTTTGTACCACGCTTGTTAATCAAATACTTCTGAGAGCATCAAAACATACATAAGCAAACGGGAAATTTTCTGCTGATCGACAGAAAACAAGTGGTCTTAACCATCACTGATCGTAAAAGGCGACTCCGCTGTAGACAAATCCAAATAATAAACAGAAAAGCAAAACTATTGGTGGCGCCCTAATTTCGACCGTGCTCCTACGACTGCCACACCGATCACGTTTTAGTTAAATTAACCAGCTGGTCATAAGACATTAAATTAATGGTGATTGTGTTTGTTTGCACTGTTCATTTTGTCTCTTGTTTCTCGCTGGTTTGAAAGTATTTTGTTATGGTCTTTTTGAATAGCGTTATAATTATTCCGGTTCTCCCTTTGCGTTGAGGCCTGGATAAACGACGAAACAATTGTTTTGGAAACAATGTTGCGGAAAACTAGTGGGGCGATCGGGGAGATCGAAGCGATTATATGGAAACACAGTCATCGGCGATCGAATCGATTGTCGTCGCAAGGATCGCCCCGGTTTTATCTCAGACGATCGGCGCGATAGAAATGCTTGTAATGGAAACCACCGCGGACGATCGAGACGATCACATGGAAACCACTGGCGGTCGCAGCGATTCGGGCGATCGGGGCGATTCGGGCAATCGAAGCGATCATATGGAAACCAGGCTTTTAGCCGCTCGGGAAACCCATGTTTTGGGGGAACATATTTTGTGTTTAGCACACCAATAAAACACGAAGATCATTGCGTACAGCGAAATCGACAAGGAGATGGAGACGTTTGGGATCACAGAGAGAAGTACAGATAACTGGTTATTGGGGCAATGAGAAGATTGGGGAAGGTTGAAGAAATTAGTCAAGATGGCAGGAGAGCAGGTCAGACAACGCCGCCTAGCGAGAATCAAAAGGTTTTGGTAAAAGACTATGTCCTAACCACCTTAACAAACTAACAATTAATCACGTTGCGCGTGCGTGGCATTTTGTTTACGAAGCAATGTTTCCTCAATTAGCCTCCCGAGCAGCAAAATATTTTTCATGCTTCCCTCTCGTTTAGCCACCGGAAAACATCAGAAGAAACAATATTTCCTCGTTTAGCCAGGCCTTTACGGTAGTCAGTCTAAAAGTGCTCCACCAAATAAGAAGACATAATTACATTCTCAAGCCATGCGGGCACGGAGCTGTCTCCTGACGCGGCTCTCGGTGGCGGTCCTGGGTTGGAGTCCATTGAAATGTGCTCCACTTGGTCCAGTTCCTGAGAAACAGGAGAAACTGAAGTAAGAGGCAGCAAAAGTTCCTATTGCGGTGGTTATTTGGATACGTTAAATAAGATTAAGGTGGCTCGAAATAGTTTTTTGACGCGCGAAACACTGAGTAAGTCGAAATTTCATCATCTTGGCCCACTCGTCTTCCACATCAAGAATCTGACTCCGAAAGACACATCGATCACACAAGGGACATGTGCCACCGGCAAATACCTGGCAAACACAAGAAACCTTTTCCACTGAATAGTTGTTGCCTCGGTCCGTATCAATGCCGATAGCACAGTTTTACCCCATACGGACCGACCAATCCCGGTAAAAAACATATATTTTTTTTTCCTTCAATTTCTTGACTTATAGTGTTGACAGTAGTGACAAGAAAAGAGTCAAGAGCATAATAACACAGCTGAACGTGAACTCGATTGCATAAACTTCACTTTGCGACTGTAATTCGGTAGGAAACCACAAATGATGAAACGATAAAAAATAGTAAACACTGGATAAAAAAATCAGGCATACCTGAACGTCCACTGATGAATATTTTGTATTTTTCCCGCTGTCATATTGTTTTCATCGTGCACAGGCGTCCTTCAGTCCAAAGTCTTACAAATGACTCACCGTAAAAATTACACTCTTTCATGAATCCGGCTGGTAGTATTTCTCAGGCCAGACATGTAGTACTTCCATTGTAAAACAATTAATTCGGGAGCAATACTTTTCCATACAACTTTTAGGTTTCCTCATCACGATGCGATTGAATTCTAGCTAATTCTCGAGTTTGTCCTCAATGTCGTCCGTAAACTCAGTTGGACGTCCAAGATTTCTTTCAGTGCAATATTTCCCATCGCATACAGGTTCTGGTTAAATTATTCACTGCTCAACGACTGAAAAACGGAGGAAAAACTCAAAGCCGCTGGAGCGGCTCGCTGTGACAATTCATGAATGAAATTGGCGGCTTTGTACAAACTCGCCTTGCATCAAATTTTGACAGCTGATTGCTGACAGCTTTTTGACTTCCGTTTCCGCTTTGATATAGTTTTCCAAAGCGTTTAGCTAAGAAAAACTAGCTAATCGTACAAAACCTCAGACTGAATGAGGCGCGTTTTTGGCGTAAGACACAGACACCGGAAAAAGAACTGCCCGCTCAGGAGAAATGCACCCGGAGGTATCGTGCACATGCGCAAATGCTGATCTTATACACCCGAAATTTTTGTGGTTTTCCTTCGTGTTTTTGCGGATAAATACGCTCCGAGTCGGTAAATTGTCTCTATTTTTTCCTCATTCATTTAACTGAAGCGAGAAAAGCCGACGTCTTTTTTAAAGAATTTCTGTCAACAGAAAACCAAATGAGAGAAAAAATGGATTTCCTGCAAAACGTGTTGACAGAATTTTACCAAATTTATTTATTTTGTCGCTTTCCGTACACAAAACAATTGTGCAAAATTTCAAAAACATTCACCGAAGGAATATGAATAAAACTAACTTTTACCCGCTTTTATATCATTCACAACAGGTGTCGTTGTGTCGCCGTGGCAACCGATATCTGCTCAAAATTTATGAGAACACACTCTTCATATTAGAACTCAATTTCATAGACATAAAACCCTTTTGAGAAAGTAAACGCCGATTAAACTAAACAGCAGGTCATTTTCTGGTGTATAAACTGCCAGAAGCTATTACGAGCCACCTTAAGTGCGGCCCCACTGGCTCACAACATCAGTTGCTGTTTGAGAGTTAAAACATTCTACTCCGTAACAACAGTAAGCCATGCCGCCTTTTTGCTCGTGGCGCGCATGCGCTACGAACTTAAAATTGCAGCGAATTTGTTAATCGTCATTTTGTCGGTCGAGAATCAGCACACGATGATTGGTTTACACTTGATTTTGATGACTTGGTATGCGAGTAGTCGCGAACAACCTGAGATGTGGGCGCCGCGATTAAATTGTACGTTAATACAATTGCGTGTCAAGTTAGCTATATCCCATCCGTTTGGCTCTGTGGAACATGCACGGGTAAACTGGATTTCAGGGAACGATTTTTGGCTGGCGTTCATAAGTTCATCGTCATAACCGTAAACAAATGTTTGATGGATTCGATTATATTTACTGGACATCGCTACGGGATTGCAAATAACTCTGTCGCCGCTAATTATTTAGCCTCAACGAACTTTCTGTGGCGAAACGAAGTACCTCTGGGAAGATACCAGGCCAAAAACGGACACCAAAGCCATGATGAACTTCAGCCGTAAACAATGATTTTAATATGCTTTACACTGTACATGACATCTGTTGCCTCGTACATACTGTAGCGGTTTTGTAAAGTTTTTTTTTCGCCGAAAGTATAACCGTTTTTGCGACGAAAAATATTCATTCTCGCCGTTTAAAACGCTGCAGTCTGTGAATATATTACATGTTTTGCTGCGCGCGAGCGTGACAGTTGTCAAAATGCTTCGGCTTATCGTGCAGTGCCTGTTGAAATATTTCTTCCATTCGATCATGTAGCCTTTGTTTCACAGTAGTAATTGTATACTAGAAATGAAAAGTACACCGAAATAGTCCAAAGCATTGAGTTTGTTAGTTGCGAATGACTGAACACGCTGTGAACAAAACCGCAATAATATTGTAAACAAGACTGGAGTTGCCAGTGAGCTCGTTGGGTGGGGTCGAGACCAGAAGAAACTAAATTGGAAAGTAGGGACAAGAGTGAAACTCCCAAAAGAGACTTTCAGTTTCTCACCAGAAAAATATCACACAGTATAGATAACTTGACTTTTCTCACCTTGCTCAAATGAAACCTATTGGTATAAATTGTCATTACAACACTCATACACTTGCTTCTTAAAGGTTGAGCGACTCTGCATTTTGAGCTTTGGAGTGAAAAGTTAGCCAGCAAGAAAAGAGTAATGTGTGACTTATCTTTTCATGCACAGTCGATTTTGACAGTTTGACTTTGAAGACTTATTTGTAATCAGAGGCCACGATAAGCTAGCCTTTGCTTCAATACTTATGTTTTTTTACTAAATGCGTTTCTTTTATGAGGCTTTCGAGTATTCGCGCTCTGTAACAAATATAAATTGAAAGCGAGGAATGTAACACGAGACTTGTTTACAATATTATTGCGGTTTTGTTCACAGCGTGTTCAGTCATTTGTGACTAACAAACTCAATGTTCAGGACTATTTCGGTGTATTTGCTCGCGGCTGCGGCGAGCTTAAAAACGGAGTTTGTTTGTTTGTTTTCGTTTTTGACTCACGGATATGCGTAGCATATCTGGGAGTCATTGGTATCTACAATCTGTCGCTCATTCACTCGGTGTTTTAGCTTTTTGGCGCGGTTGCTAAGTCAGTACGTGTCTCACCATGGCGGTGAGACGGCTGAATGTTTGTCAAAGTCTGCTATGAGCTGCCGCCAAGTTTAACAGAGCCTCAACAAAACCTGTGATTAACACTGCCACAGCTGTAGCTGCACTCATCCGGAGCTCTAATCACACTAAAAGCAGGCAGATGTTAGCAACTGTAAACGATACCATCTTCCGGCGTAACCTTTGCCCTGATCAATGAGATGAATAGCAGTGCTCTGATGTCGGGCCAATGTTAGCGTAAACTGTACATCTAAGCAATGTCGCCGCCAAGCTCGCTTCGTTGCCTATAGCCCTTCGAAAGTTCTGATTTGGATTCCCTAAAGTTCGATTATACCATTGGCAGGCCATATTTGTCGCACTTGTGCCAGTTAAAGCCTTGACCGGTTGATCACGTTCATCACGCAAGTCGGCGCAATACCTCCATATACAGATTTTAATGTAAAAATTTATGAAAGTCAACCTTTGTCCGAATAGATATGTTGTACGTCGCCTGGCCAAGAAATACGCACAGTGATCCAGCCGGCTGCTTCTTTTCTACGGCTTCCGAGTGCCACAAATCATAAAACTAAAACTAAACAATGATATGAAATCCGATTCCTGATTCATTTCTTTACCGCCTTTGCGGTCAAGGTATTCGTTGCACATATACCTATTTCACTTTGAAAGACATGAAACTTCGACATCAAAAAATTTGAAGGAAAGCTTTGTGTGCCCAAAGTTCGTCGGGACTAAATAATTAGCGGCGACAGAGTTATTTGCAATCCTGTAGCGGTAACCATTAAATACTAGAAATACGATAATCGCAAATATCCCCTCGCTCAGTACTGGGTTTTCGGAAAGTGGGATTCTTGTTTATTTTTGGTTCGGAGATTATTTAAAATTTTTTTTGCAACCACGGCTGTGTAGCGACGTCACCAGTCGGCCGCTAAAAAAAATCTTTGTCGTACGACAGTCTGGTTTAGTTCAGACAACGTGCACAGTCTGCAATTTTCGTAGACACTAAGCTGAACTTCAAAATTCGCTGAGACAACATTTACACGCAACTACAGAATACTCCCGACGCTTGAAAGCTAAGCAAAGTCGATCTTGGACACCGAAATTTTTATGAATTTCAAGAAAAGCGACGATTTCTCCAGCCAATGCTTTATCCTAACCACATACGTGTATTTTTTTTTATTTTTTACTTTATCCCCGAACGAAGTGAGGGAAATATTTACGACGCTAATGCAGCATAGTCGGCTCATTTGAAGACTCCAAGCGCGTCGCCATCTCGAAATCTAATGTTCGTGTATTTGTGTGTGTGTTTGTTTGTTTGTTTGATGCGACCTTTTTTGGCCAGGTGCCTAAGGCAATGTCCAAATAAGGCAATGACGTAATCATTATCGACTAGCCACCGCCACGTTTTTAAGAAAGATTTGAACGAAGCAACAATTGTACGTAACTGCGTTCACGAAAATGAATTTGAAAGCTAGAAAACTTGAAACAGAACGGTCTCGCGAAGCTCGTCTTCAAAAGAGAAGCGAACAGGCACTTCAAGAGCAAAAGCGGACCGAAGAGAAGACTCCGCAAAGACAACAGCGCATGAATGCCGACCAAAAGCGACATGAACAGAAGCGGGCAACACAGACAACTCCGCAAAAAGAACAGCGCTTGAAAGCGAATCGGGACCTTCAGGAGAAAAAGCGGGCCGAAGAGAAGACTCCACAAAGACAACAGCGCATGAATGCCGACCAAGAGCGACATGAACAGAAGCGGGTAACACAGACAACTCCGCAAAGGGAACAGCGCTTGAAAGGAAATCGGGAGCTTCAGACGCCGTTTTGTGTTAAACTCAGATACTTATTTAGAAAGGACAAGCAACAAAGGTTAGTCAGTGGAAACCGAACAATCACCGTGACAAATATATTGTATCCCGTATAGCTTGTAACTTGATCACTTCAAGAATGTATTAAAATCTGTATGCTGATCATTTTCCCTCGAAGTATTGTTTTACTACGCTTCTGTCGCCAGTTTCGGCTACCGTATTCGCTCAGAGCAATCGGAACTTGGAGTCTTGAATGATTTATATACCAATCAATTTGAAACTCGCACATCCCCCCCCGGGCATACCCCGGGCATTTGACCGCCTCCCTTGCCCGGGGAGGCGGGAATTTGACCAACCGCTCTCGCCCGGGGTGGGGCATTTGACCACAACCACGGAGGGGTGGGGAATTTGAACTCGTTCCCTCAATTTCGCCCCGCTTTACGTGAAAGTGTTTTAGCTGTGCGTACGGTGTGTGTTAAGTGTTTATTTTGTCTAAATTGAGAGGCATATCAGTGAATGTTCCAAGTACAACGTTCATTTATCGAGGATCAATCTCCGATGTTGCGCCGTTACGATTTAAACAACTCGCAATAAAGCGCTGCTTCGCTGGCTCAAGGTATGGTTTGAAACCTTATCATTGGATGTCAAATAAATGCGTTTTGTTAGCCGTACGGTTTAAAGAAAAATTTCAACGACTTTAATACCCTCGGCGCGTCGGAACACGACTCGCGGCATTTCTTGTCAACAATTCCGTGTCAATTCCCTTCGACTTTTTTCCCCGGCCCAGTATATAAATAGTTCATAAATCTGCTTCAGTCTTGCAAATCACTCGTATTTACTTCCTACAGTGTAATTCACTTAAAGAAACAATTTTAGCCAACGTACTCACCGCTATTGAGCTCGGACGCGCACGACTTTCACAATAACAAGTCAAATTGTTAGACGTGTATCTGTTTTTCAGCGTTTTTTTTGCCCCGGGGGTGGGGCATTTGACCACTAAATTCAGCCTTAAACCGGGGCATTTGAACAGTCATTTTGGCCCGAGGGTGGGGAATTTGACCATCGGAAAATCGAAAGGTTCAAATGCCCGGGGGGTTGCCCGGGGGGGGGATGTGCGAGTTTCGAATTGATCGGTACATTAGTCAGATGTCTTATTTTTCTGTAATCTGACACGCGGTGATTGCAGCGAGAATCGTTCACAAGCCCTTAGAAGTATTACTGGGTCTGAAGCCCGTGTATAATTTGAAGTAAACTGTTCAAGTTTTGCTTTGATTCTGGGAGAAATCTTGCTGTTTTGAGTGGGTTCACATACAAAACAATTCGAGCCTATTAAATATGCATGTCTGAATCTGGTGCATGCAGTCCAGAGTAAAAACAAATACTGCCTATGAATTCAAAATTGGAAAATCAGTGTTCCTTTTTTCCCGTACTACGACGGCCGACCAACTTCAAACTTTGAGTATTAAATTTTGAGAACGTGCTTGGCAGACTGCATGAATTAATTTGACGTGCCGACCGTGGGAAATACGTACTTCGTCACGCAATCGATTCTTTTTTCAACGCAAAAGTATAACACACACCATTCTTCTTCTCCTTCCTTTGCGTGTAGCACTTGACTTCGAAGAAAAGATCGAGTCAACATTTCGGTAAAACAAAGGCTACTCTTGTTGGGAGTTACCAAAGTAAAAGTCCCATCAATGGCAGAGTGAGGGGGTATCTGCGATTATCGTATTTCTAGTAAGTTTAATACGCTTCTTCGAGTGTGACAAAATTTAGAGCCGTCAAAGCGAGTCGCTTGTTTACACGCTTTTGAAGTCTCGGGACCGTGTGAATTTTGGCAGGGATTCAATTTTGAACACAACAACTTTTCAAACTGCGTTTTACGATTTTAAAATCTTTGACAGAAAAAAGAAATCAAGTCACTAAATAATACAAGGTCCGATTGTATTGAGCGAGCAAACCCGGTCACTAAATAATACAAGGTCCGATTGTGTTGAGCGAGTATCTTACGGGGTCCCGCTAGTAGACAATAATATACAATAGACTGTAATTGTTTAATTTGGAAAGCAGTGGCCGGATATTTTCTACTTTAATAGCCTTCAAAAAGCAAAAGCATCTTAACCCGGTTACATTTTATCCTTGAATACAGTGTGCCAACAAACGCGGCGACAAAACTTCACAGCATGTGTCAGACTGTCAGTGAAATTATGCAAATATGTCAGGAATCAGATGACACAATCTTGCATGAAGGCACTCTGAAATAGCTTTGAAAACTAGCGAAGAGATCACAGTATAATCCTACTTGGCCTTCATCACAGTTCCCGGGGCATCAAACGACAAAATATACGGCAATTGTTGAAATACCATAATGATAACACGACCCTCATTTAACAAAAGCGTTGTACGTTAATTGATGTAAATTTTCAAAACTCACCGGTTCCTGAAAGCCATAGCTTTAGCTCTTTTCCAGCAAAGGAAACAAAACCCAAAACACTATTGTTTACGTCTTCATTGATTTCAAAGTACACTGTATAGAGCAGTCCTCATACAGTACGAAAATTCCACTTTCCATTGTATTGTGTGTCGTTATCTTGTCAAACTTGGATTCTGAAAACTACATTCCTGTTATTGTAAAAGGTGAAATTTGCCACGATGATTGTTCAATTTCCACCAACTGTATTTTGCTATTTCTTTCTGAAGAAGTGTCTGCGTTTTAACACAATACTGGCGTCTGGGATTGTGTTCAGGTCGACCAGTTGTGCCTTTAAGAATCCGTTTCACGGCTAGTAAGCTTGCCTCCCATACACCGGCAAAATATCCGGGCAAATTATAGCCGTCCGTCGAACTGCTTGGCCTTGTATCTGCATCTTATTGTACAAAATCACTTCCGTTCGTACTCTTACAGCTACCGCATGTCACTAAGAAAATGGCGGTTTACAGTTAAGCTGCCGATGTAACCTCGCAGTGGTCGCTCGACGCGGATGGCCCTGGGGACGAGTCGTACCCCACACACACACACACACACACACACACGAACATTAAATTTCGAGATGGCGACACGCTTGGAGTCTTCAAATGATGCGATTTTGCTGCATTAGCGCCGTGATTATTTCCCTCACTTCGTTCGGGGATAATCGAATCCATCAAACATTTGTTTACGGCTATGACGGTGAACTTAAGAACGCAAGCCAAAATCGTTCCCTAAAACCTAGTTTATCCGTGCATGTTCCACAGAGCCAAACGGTGTTGAGTTTGGATGGCATACAGATAACTTTATACACAACCATTAACGCATGATTCAATCGACTACATCTCAAGTTGTTCGCGAAGTCACCTTACGTCATCACATATCACGTGGCAATGTGAACCAATCACCGTGTGCTGATTCGTAACCCAGAAAAAAACTAGACTGGCGTTGCCAGTGAGCTCGCGGCGTGAGTTGCGACGAGACCAGAATATACTAAAATGGAAAGTAGGGACAAGAGTGGAACTCCCAAGAGAGACTTCCAGTTTCTCACCAGAAAAATATCACACAGTTATAGAAAACTTGGCTGTTGACGCCTTGCTCAAATGAAACCTGATTAAACTATAAATTATCATTACAACACTCATACACTTGCTTCTTAAAGGTTGAGCGACCCTGCATTTTGAGAATCCGTGACATCTTTTTATGCACAATCGATTTTTGACAGTTTGACTTCGACTCTTATTTCTAACGAGAGGCCACGATTAATCCAGCCTTCGCTTCAATACTTTTGTATTTTCTTTTATTAACTGAATACGTTTCTTCTATCAGGCTTTCGAGTATTCGTGTTCTGTAACAAGCGAGGAATGTAACACAACACTTGTTTACAATATTATTGCGGTTTTGTTCACAGCGTGCTCACTCATTTGTGAACTGCAAACTCAATGCTCAGGACTATTTCGGTGTATTTTTCATATCTGGTATACAATGCATGACCATTGCGAAACAAAGGCTACATGATCGAATGAAAGAAACATTTCAACAGGCAAAGTACGATAAGCAGAAGAATTTTATGAGGCAACAGATTGTCATGTACAGAGTAAAGCATAAATCGCCATTGTTTTGCGGCTAAAGCTCATCGTAGCTTTGGTTTCCGTTTTCGGCCTGTTATCTTCCCAGAAGTATTTCGTGCCGCCACAGAAAGTTTCGTCGGGACTAAATATTTAGCGACGACAGAGAAATTTGCAATCCCCGAGCGGTCTCCATCAAACATTTGCTTACGGCTATTCTCAAAGCTTCCGCGGTGAACTTAAGAACGCAAGCCAAAATCGTTCCCTAAAATCCAGTTTATCCGTGCATGTTCCACAGAGCCCAATGGTGTTGAGTTTGGATGGGATGCAGTTAACTTTTACACACAAGTAACGAGCAATTCACTGGCCACATCTCGAGTTGTTTAGTCAATTACATACATACATACATACATATTTTTATTGATGCTCCCCTCAAGGGGCTTTTCAGCAACAATTTGGCTTCGCCATATTACTGTGTGTGTATTATCAACCAACTGAGCCAACCGGGCGGCGGTTTACGTCATCACATATCTCGTGATCATATGAACCAATCACCGTGTGCTGATTCTCGATCCAGAAGAAAAAAAAACTCTTGTTCCTTCCATTTTAGTTTCTTCTGGTCTCGACCCAGGCCTTCCAGTCTTGTTCAATCTTAAGTTCCTTTCCTTTCCATTGTTTAACCGGATAAACAAACATTTACACCAAGGTGAGGGAAAACATTCTCCGTATATGGCGTACGATGAAAAACTATGCTAGAGAATGATTGCATGAATGGAATACAAGTTGCTTTCTTATCGGCTGGTCCTAATAATATCAGCGGAGTTTACACACACAGAAGCACTTACGTCTTGTAACCAGGCCGGTGGAACACCACTGTCATCCAGGCCCCTGGGGCCCGGTTCCCGAGGTGAGGGTCCAACACCCGAGTCGTTAGTGTTGGCAAACAAGCCGTGCCCACTGTCATCTGACTGCCCAATAGCCAGCCTCATGGGATTGTCGCTGAACACTGAATCACTGCCTACGTTGTCACCTTGTGCTTAAGTATACGGACTATACTAAGTATACTAATATGATGGATTGAGAGACACTGTCGTACCACACATGAATACAAAGAGATCTATAATCGCAGCGTCTTGAAATTAAAGCTGCTCATGAAGAGGGAAGACGAGGAAAAAATGAAAACGAAAAGAGACCAAACGATTAAGAAATTCCCGGGATGAGTGTCAGCTTATACAAACAAGAAGAAAGCAAGAAAAATAGAAAGAAAGGACGAAAGAAAGAAAAACAGAAAGAGAAATAATCTTAAGGAAGAAAAGAAGAAATAGTGGGGAAGCTAAAGCACAGGAGTAAGGAGTAAAAAAGCAATTAAAAGGACAAATGGAGAAAGATGGACGACAGACTGACAAACGGAAACGGAAGGAAACTTACAAGACTGAGAATCTTGAGATCGAACGGCAGCTGAACGTCTGAGGGTTCTGGAGCTGAGAACTCTTTCTGTCACAAAAACAAAATGAAAAAATGCAAGGTTAATGAGACACGTAATTATAAAACAATACGACAATACACGCAGTCCCTGGAAAACTACATAATACTGTAGTTGAACTTAAAGGAAAAACTGGGAGAGGAAAAAGAACGTACACTGACTTGGAAAATAATTGATACTAAGTAGGATAAAAGTTACACCGGTAAATATGCAAAGAACAACATGTTTGTCCTCACCAGCTACTATGATAGTATTCCAGTGCGCACAGGAAACGCTAGAGACCAACTGCAGAGACCCAAATATGGGGCGAGGCATGGAGGTGCAGGGGACGCCTCCTTTAGCTCGACTCAAGCTGTCCGTGAAGATTCCCAGCCGACCGTTATCTCCACGACCCCACGAGTAGATCTGGTTATCTGGGCAAATAGAACCTCGATAAGAAAACAAACACGACGACAAGTACAAGAACAAGTAAAGGGACAAGGGCAAAGACAACACCTTCATATTTACACAACTACTGTGACGAGAAACTGCATCGCTACAATAACTCTGTATACATGTAAAAACTTCTTTGCTCGTTATCACTTTACGCAATACACTTTGGCCCTTTGTCCACATTTCATTTACATTTTTATTGCTCGCGGGGGCCTGGGGCCCAAGCGAGCTTAAAAACGGAAATTTTTCTTTTTTTTTTCTTTTTGTGGGTCGAGAATCAGCACACGGTGATTGGTTCATATTATTACGTGCTAAGCGATGACGTAATTGACTTCGCTAAACAACTCAAGATGTGGCCAGTGAATTGCTCGTTACTTGTGTATAAAAGTTAACTGCATCCCATCCAAACTCAACACCATTTGGCTCTGTGGAATATGCACGGATAAACTGGATTTTCGGGAACAATTTTGATTCGCGTTCACCGCGGAAGCTTTGAGAATAGCCGTAAACAAATATTTGATGGATACCGCTGGGGGATTGCAAATATCTCTGTCGCCGATAAGTATTTAGTCCCGACGAAACTTTCTGTGGCGACACGAAATACTTTTGGGAAGATAACAGGTTGAAAACAGAAACCAAAGCTACGGTGACCTTTAGCCGTAAAATAATGACGCTTTATGCTTTACTTTGTACATGACATCTGTTGCCTCATAAAATTCTTCTGCGTATCGTACATTGCCTGTTGAAGTGTTTCTTTCATTCGATCATGTAGCCTTTGTTTCGCAATGTTCATTAAATACCAGAAATGAAAAATACACCGAAATAATTCTGAGCATTGAGTTTGCAGTCACAAATGGACTGAACACACTGTGAACAAAAGCGCAATAATGTTGTAAACATCTCTCGTGTGACATTCCTCGCTTTCAATTTTATATTTGTTACAGAGCACGAATACTCGACAACCTGATAGAAGAAACGTATTGAGTTAATAAAAGAAAACACATAAGTAGTGAAGCGAAGGCTGGATTAATCATGGCCTCTGATTAGAAATGAGTCAAGGTCAAACTGTCATAATCGATTGTGCATAAAAAGATATGTCACGCATTCTCAAGATGCAGGGTCGCTCAACCTTTAAGAAGCAAGTGTAGGAGTGTTGTAATAATAATTTTTAGTTCAATCAAGCTGTCAAAAGAGCAAGGTGTCAAAAGCCAAGTTCTCTATACTGTGTGATATTATGGTGAGAAATTGGAAGTCTCTCTTGGGAGTTCTTCTCTTGTCCCCTACTTTCCATTTTATATTCTGGTCTCGACCCAACTCACGCCGCGAGCTCACTGGCAAAGCCAGTCTAGTTTGAAAACAAATGCAGGCGTAGATTTGATATGGTCCTGAAACAACTATTATACACAAAACTGAAACAACTTCATTCTTTCCCCTCCCCCCATGGGGCCTCAATCTTACCTGCCGTTGCTACAACCGTAAAGTCATCGCCGCATGCCACTGACATCACTTGCTTGCTCATAAGTTCCCCTCCGACAAGAACAGGTCCCGGATGTTTCTTGAAGTCGTTCAATCCAAGCTGACCGTATTTGTTTGAGCCCACAGTAATCAAGCGGCCATAGACTGCACAAAAGAACGGCGGACCCAGTTAGACAAGTTATTTTTATACCGACTGTCGAAAGTTTGGTGTTCACAAAGTGAATCGAAAACGGTCGTAATATATATAGGTATACAGGTGTAAGGAAGTCAACGTCTCCCTAAAACACTTCTCACGCCGCTTACAAACTATAGGAAGAAAATGGCCTTCGTTAAGCCCCATGCACACGAGCAAGTTTTCTATAACAAGTTTTCTGCGACAACTTTTTTTTTGCTCGTGTACATGAGAAAATTTGGGCAAATTTTCTGTGACAAATACGTTTGCTGGAAAGCTGGCGTGCTAACTTTTTTATGACAAGGAAAACTTGTCACATGTGGAATTTGCTCGTGTACACGAAAACTTGTCAAAGTTTTTCAGAAAACGTTAGTTTCCAGGTCTTCATTTGCGAGCGTGTCGCACGGTCAAGATGGCGGCATCCACAACATTGACAACAAAGTCTTTGAATTAGCCAAATAATGCAATTAGCCTCTTGCTGGAAGCTTTGAGATCACGGGAAAAGTTTATGGAATTCCAAGTCAGAAGGAAAAGAAACAACGAATATTTGTCAAAAAACTTGCGAAAAAAAAGTTGCTCGACCGTATACATGGGCAAATCATTTGTCACAGAAAAGTTGTCGTAGAAAACTTGCTCGTGTGCATGGGGCTTTACTCTTAGGTACGAAACAATTAAAGTCCTGTAGTGACAATACACGCTTTGCAGGATGCGCTGACCTGCACATGCGTACTAATGCGTATCGCTACACGCTTAGTCACCACTTTCATCGCGATAAGACTCACCGTCGATAATCGCTGAGTGGGACCTCCCAGCAGCTACATAGGCCACGCTGAACCTGCAGATGAAAACACGGGAGCACATAAATACATACAAACTTTATTCAACGCTCATCGACCACTGAGCACAACTACCCTGGGGTGCTTAGATAGAAATCAAAGGCAGCTCGGTTGTTGGTTACCTGTTCACTGACATAACATGCCTTGGTGTGCTCGCTGACGAGACAATGCCAGCTGTCTGTAATTCAAAATTCAACAATATTAGATTGATGCTTTTAAGTAATAAAGCAACAAACAATATGAAACATTACAACGATACTGCAAAGACAACCAAGAAAAGAATACGGAAACATAAATATATTATAGGTTGATATTACTGTACTTAATAGTCTTTCTTATTTGATCTTGGAGATAGGATTCCACTACAACAAGTTACATACATCGCATTTCACGCAAAATTCTGCATAAATGTTACATTTTTAGAGCAGCTGCCTACGCAATTTATCCGAACGTCCGCGCACACGTACACATTTTGAACCATCAAACACCCGCGCACAAGATATAGTTTTAATACGTTTAATTCTTTCACTCCTGAGCTCAAAATACAAATTCTCCCAATAATTGCTCGCGGGGTGTGGCCCCGGCGAGCTTAAACATAGGTCCGCAAAGCGTACGTGAAGCTATTTGCTAGTTGATGATAGTCTATGATAGGTAGTTCGTGTTACGACGGGGCACGAACTATCATCGAATATTATCACCGTTTGATCGGGGTTTTACACTATGTTCTACTATGCCAGCTACGTACTATGCATGACCAAACACAAATGCACAAACATGACAGTTTATTATATGATCATTTTGAGCTGATCGACATAAAAGGAGGAAAGTATAGCTTGCCAAAATATTTCAAGTCGTTCTGTAAATTTCTGCGAGGTAAGCCAGACTTTGACTCGTTCTAGTAGTTTCGTATTAACGTAACACACTCCAGCCAAACAAACCTGTTTCTCGTGCTCTTCGAACGGTGGTGAAATAGATTCACAGTAAAATTTCCTGTCGACTTTTCAGTCGATTTTTCATTAGCGACAAAACCCGCTAGAGACAATTTTTGTAAACAAACAACTCAGACAAACCACAGCCGATCTGGTCATGAAATCATGTGTCAACAAACATATCATGCGAGGTAAACCAGATTTTGACTCGTTATAATAGTTTCGTAACGTAACACACTCCAGCCGAACAAACCTGTTTCTCGTGCTATTCGAACGGTGGTGAAAAGGATTCACAGTAAAATTTCCTGTCGATTTTTCATTAGTGACAGAATCCGCTCGAGACAATTTTATAAACAAACAACTCAGACATACTACAGTCGATCTGCATTTGCAATTTTGGCATGAAATCATGTGTCAACAAACATATCAGCGAACGCAAAAAAACTCGGAATAAGCTTTTACCTTTGCCAAAACATATGTCATGGTCACACCATACAGCTGTGTTCCTTCTTTTGTGAGCGGAGCGTATATTCGCAAATGTGTCCAGAAATGTCGCTCTAAATGTGAATCTGTGTCGCCTGTTTGCCAGATACTACGGATATGTCAGCCAGGGCCTGAAGGGGGAGCAGATTTCCACATGCAACCAAAGAATCGGCAACGCTCACAGCCGCCATTAAATAATGACTTCCACGTGCGAGAGAGCCAATTATATTTAGAAAACCCCTCCCCGGAGAGGTAATTTAGCTTCTGACATTCTGTCGCAAAGTTATAACATTAGCACGGAAACCCTTCACTGGAAATCTCTCTGTGCATTCTTTGTGTTAAGTAGATAATAAAAGACAAACTTTCTCACAGGACCTGTACCACGGCGGCTTTTATATGGATAACACTTCATGCTCCTCCCCACTCAGTAGTTTTTGCCCCCTAGAGGGTGAGCATTTTAATGACCTAATGAGATGGGCCGAACGGCGATTCAACTATCGCCCAAACGCCGACATAGAAGCTATTTGCATATTGCAAATAGCTTCAAAAATGGGGTTTTTTTTTCTTCTGGGTCGAGAATCAGCACACGGTGATTGGTTCATATGATCACGTGATATGCGATGACGTAAACCGCCGCCCGGCTGGCTCAGTTGGTTGAGTGTCGGTCTTTCGTGCGGGATGTCGCGGGTTCGAACCCCGGCCGGACCAGCATTCAGAGTCTTAAAATAACTGAAGAGAAGATGCTGCCTTTGTTTCTAACAGCAGATCTCTGTGGAACATGCACGGATAAACTGGATTTTAGGGAACAATTTTGGCTTGCGTTCGAAGCTTTGAGAATAGCCGTAAACAAATGTTTGATGGATACCGCTCGGGGGTTGCAAATTTCTCTGTCGCCGCTAAATATTTAGTCCCGACGAAACTTTCTGTGGCGGCACGAAATACTTCTGGGAAGATAACAGGCCGAAAACGGAAACCAAAGCTACGATGAGCTTTAGCTGCAAAACAATGGCGATTTATGCTTTACTTTGTACATGACATCTGTTGCAAAAATTCTTCTGCTTATCGTACTTTGCCTGTTGAAATGTTTCTTTCATTCGATCATGTCGATCATGTAGCCTTTGTTTCGCAATGGTCATTGTATACCAGATATGAAAAATACACCGAAATAGTCCTGAGCATTGAGTTTGCAGTTCACAAATGACTGAACACACTGTGAACAAAACCGCAATAATATTGACGTAAACAAGTGTCGTGTTACATTCCTCGCTTGTTACAGAACACGAAAACTCAAAAGCCTGATAGAAGAAACGTATTCAGTTAATAAAAAAAAACACAAAAGTATTGAAGCGAAGGCTGGATGTGGCCTCTCGTTAGAAATAAGAGTCGAAGTCAAACTGTCAAAAATCAATTGTGCATAAAAAAGATATGTCACGCATTCTCAAAATGCAGGGTCGCTCAACCTTTAAGAAGCAAGTGTATGAGTGTTGTAATGATAATTTATAGTTTAATCAGGTTTCACTTGAGCAAGGTGTTAACAGCCAAGTTCTCTATAACTGTGTGATATTTTTCTGGTGAGAAACTGGAAGTCCCTCTTGGGAGTTCCACTCTTGTCCCTACTTTCCATTTTAGTATATTGGTCTCGACGCAACTCACACCGCGAGCTCACTGGCAATGCCAGTCTAGTTCGAGAAGAAAATGTATGAGTAATCCCCGAACGAAGTGAGGGAAATAATCACGACGTTAATGCATTAATTTGAAGACTCCAAGCGTGTCGCCATCTCGAAATTTAATGTTCGTGTGTGTGTGGGTGTGTGTGTGCGATGCGACCATTTTAGGCCAGGTGCCTAAGGCAATGTCCTAATAAGGCAATTACGTAATCATTGTCGATTATCGGTTAGTGTCTCCGCCAGTGTTTCTAAGAAAGATTTGAACGAAGCAACAATTGTACGTAATTGCGTTCACGAAAATGAATTTGAAAACTAGAAAACTTGAAACAGAACGGTCTCGCGAAGATCGTCTTCAAAAGAGAAGGGAACAGACACGGGCAAGGCGAAATCGTGAAACGATCGAATAGCGCCAAATACGTCTAGAGAAAGGACGACAATCACGTGCCGACAAAAAGACTCCACAAAGAGAACAGCGCTTGAAAACAAAACGGGAGCTTCAGAAGCAAAAGCGGGCCGAAGAAAAGACTCCACAAAGAGAACAAAGAGACGTGGGTACAAAGGTCATGTCCTCAACTTGCCACAGGATGTTCAGGGATTTCTCAGCACTCTTCCAGCCAATGTGAGTTATCTGCCCGTTCTTATCATCAGGAAGCAAGGGGCAGGTAAGAATTGAAAGTTATTCTGTATGGCTTTTATGGTTGTGTTTACAGTTTTGACCTCTGTGTATTGATGGCCAAATTTGAACAATTATGCATTAATAGCAATACGGCCATTCGTTGTCATTGTTTATTTTCAACGCTGAACAAAGGATGCATGGTGAAATTTTGTTTTATCTGAATTCCTGTTGTACAATCTCTTTATCACACATTCTTCAACTAAATATTGCTATCACCTACAGTGTACTGTGAAACATTTTACAATGTACTCAAGAATTTAGGACCTATTCGTGTTAACATTCCATGACAACAAGTATTTGTTTACAGTGTGCCAGATCCTTTGCAGCATCCTTTCAAGATTTATGTCAATTGTGGATGAATAGTACAGGTTAGTTATGAAAGTGCATTGTAATGTGTACATCATTGTGAATTATCTCATCATCCTCTTGAAAATTTGGTGTAT
The DNA here is from genome assembly GCA_964036295.1 of Plumapathes pennacea. Taxonomy (NCBI): domain Eukaryota; kingdom Metazoa; phylum Cnidaria; class Anthozoa; order Antipatharia; family Myriopathidae; genus Plumapathes; species Plumapathes pennacea. The sequence goes on along the minus strand of OZ038469.1, from coordinate 9,202,380 downwards.
TTCTGATTTTTGTAGGAGCAAACAGAGAGGTTCCTTGGCTAAAGTTACACTTCAGTCCAAGTGGAAGTTCAATTTCTGTGTTGTTTATAGGTAAGTACTGTACAATAAATTGCAACAATATGTAGTGAAGACAGAAACCTGAATATGTGTTTTCATTTCCAAAAAGATCATGGTAAAGGAAATGTTCAAGTGAAGAAATCAGGCTGAGAAGTCAACTCCTGTGCAGTTAAAGGATCCTCGTATACCAAGTCACTGACATCATGAAAGTGTAAGATTGTCAGGAGCCAAAAATGAACTCGATGGTGATGTCTCTAACAAGAATGCCAAAGGAAAATGTTCTCAAGGACATTGGCCTGTATACTCTGTCAAGTAACCCCAAGAAAAATTATATCTCGGTGTTTTCTTAAAATTTAGAATGGTACTGTATTGTGCTCAAGTGGACGACATGCTCAGAGCAAGTATTTTTTTCTGTGTTCCCTTCTGACACAAGGTTTTGTTAGTTACTTATTTGTTAGAGGTTGTTTGCTTTTTATGAAAGAAGACTTCAGTTCAGTTAATATGTAATATAAGTGGCAATAACATGTGAGTAAGACCAGCACCAAGGTAGACAGTAACCAATATTATAAGAACAAGTTTAAATCCTTTCACACCCAAGAGTGATCAAATTCAATTTTCTCCGTCAGTTGGAAATGTACTGTATTGTACAGTAAAGAGATTACAGCTTTTTATACCGTGTTGGTTAGATAAATGCTGACTGAACTGTCACTTCTCACTACATATTTTACATAATATTAATTTATATAATTTCTTTTGAAATTAAAGCTGAAGGATTCTGCATTTTAAACTTGGGAGTGAAAGGGTTGTTTACCTGTATTAAGTTCATGATAGTTGTTATACCCTTATCCTCCAAGGGATTGTGTAGCAAAAGTGTTAAAAATTTTTTTTAACATGCTTGCCCCATCAACTACAAAAAGTTGGTAACATTAAGGCCTCATAAAATAGACACAAACTTCCATGTTTTTTTTTCTTTTTTTTTTGCGTCGAAACTTTAGTAAAAGGCAGAGCAAAAGGCTGCTGTTGGTTGAGCTACCAAAATAATATATGCCAGGCCAGAGTGAGGGGATATCTGCGATTATCGTATTTCTAGTATAGTGAGAATGGATAGGCGAATCAGCTTTCGTCTAATTGAACTATCAAGAAGCAAATTCTCCATACTGTATGATATATCTCTGGTGAGAAACTGAAGGAGAAAATTGAAGTTGATCACTCTTAGGAGTGAAATGGTTAATACGAATAAATGTGCAACTTGCTGAACACTGCTTTGTTGTATTTCGTTGCAAAGCGTGACATGCTGGCCTCAGCATCGTTGTCTGGACTCTTAATTACCACGGGAAGTTGACCAATCAGAAAGCGAAAAACTAGTGAGTTGTGGTAAAATTTGTTTATTTGACTGAACTAGAGCATAAACGGGGTTTCGTAGAGGCGTCCGTAAGAGGAGCTGTCCGCTTACGACAGTGTCCTCCCAGAATATTAGACTGTATCTCATTGATAGCTTTGCTGCTTTTCTAACGTTTTAAGTCTTTTTCCCACTTTACTTTACTTTGTAGTTTCTTGTGCTTCAGGTAAACAGAAATTACTCACCAGTATTTGCCGTTTCTGCAGGCCCCGTGGAGTGTTTAGTCCCATTTGATTTTCGTCATTATTCCCAAACGCCATCAACCGTCCAGTACACGTCAACAGAAACGTGAAGTCTGCACCGCAAATGACATCTATCACCTTACACTGGGGTGGCACAGCTACCTAATGGGTTAAAAAAGGAGAGCATACAGTACAACAAGGTTGCATCACACTCACACCATCGAAATTACAAAAGAACTCAAAGTAGGTTGCATGTAGTAATTACATGTACCAACTTATTCCAGAAGACGTTCGAGCGTCAGGTTACAATAGTAATAACATGCATACAATGACTTCTACATTCTGGTTGGCTCTGCACATGTCAATTTATCCTAAACAGTGCAAAAATGTGAAACTAACAGTGCAGAAATGTAAAATTAAGAGTGCAGAAATTTAAAATTGTTGACAGTTGGCGCGCATATAAGTTGTAAAGCCAACAAAACAGAAAGCGTGTTTTCATTCCTCAGGACGATTCTTATTCTGTTTACGAGAGAACAAAGTTCTTGAGAGATACTTGTGAATTGTAGAGAAATTGAAAAAAAAAAATGCGCAACTTAAATTATTGTATGTATGTTATCAACAAGTAATCAGATGATTTCTCACGCAATTCTGGAATAAATGAGCACTAGTAAATTTTTCAAAGACCACAAAATTGCACTCGTGCTTATTTATTCCAAATTGCATGAGAAATCATGCGATTACCTATACTAATGCAGGATAAGGTCCGCGACCAGGTTTCAGTTTTTCTTCATAATACTAAATATATAACGTAGGCGAAAGGTTAAAGGGGAGGGGAGGCGAGAAAGTGAGCGAGCGGAAGGGGGGTTTACTCAACACTCTAAAATCTACACAAACATAAACTTCACGAATTAGCGCAGGTACCTTTTGCGGGGATGCGCAATCATCTTCTGATCCTAGACCCAAGCGACCTGCATGAAACAAGGTAACACAAAGGTAAACACAAAACCCCAGTAGATACATAACTTTATTCCGACTCGAAGTCCGTCCGTGTGCTGTCCGTCTGTAACGCTCTTTCCCAGGCCTTCCAATACTAACCAATACAATACACATGCATAACAAAAGGTCTCTTACCATATTCTCCGCAACCCCATGCATATACTTCTTTCGATGCTAGAGAAGGAGAGAGAGAGAGAATCTTGGTAGGCAGCCTGGTAAGACCGAATATCTAAAATGATTCACAGTTATGGCCGAGTGTGACTCTATCAACCACCACTTAGTATGAACGGTTGGCGTAATTCTTTATCACCTACGGGAATGGCATCCCCCCACCCCCACTTTCCCCATCTCATAGTGAGTTATCAGTAATCCCTACCTGTTAGCACAACCACATGACACTCGCCACACGCCAATTGCTCCACTGGGTTTTTGCTGAAGAATTCCACTCTGTAGGGTACTTTAACCTCCTCATCAAGAATGTTGTCACAGCCAATACAGCCCCAGTAATCTGAGCCAAACGTGTAAAGCTGTCCTTCCTCTGTAAACAAATAAGGGAAGCAAGTGTGGCCGAGTGGTTAGGGCGCCGGACTTGAAATCCGGAGGTCCCAGGTTCAAATCTCGCTCTGACCACTAGCTGAATTTGCAACACGGTAGCCCTGAGTTCAAATCCTCGGCCACACTTTGTAAATAGCCAACTGGTTAGCCTCCGACCAGTTGGGATTCTTAACACATTTGCGTTCAGTTTACTAGAAATACGATAATCGCATATACCCCCTCACTTTGCCATTGATGGGACTTTTACTTTGGTAACTCCCAACAAGAGTAGCCTTTGTTTTACCGAAATGTTGACTCAATCTTTTCTTCGAACTCAAGTGCTACACGCAAAGGAAGGAGAAAGAGAATGGTGTGTGTTATACTTTTGCGTTGAAAAAAAGAATCGATTGCGTGACGAAGTACGTATTTCCCACGGTCGGCACGTCAAATTAATTCATACAGTCTGCCAAGCACGTTCTCGAAATTTAATACTCAAAGTTTGAAGTTGGTCGGCCGTCGTAGTACGGGAAAAAAAGGAACACTGATTTTCCAATTTTGAATTCATAGGCAGTACAATTAAATAGGCTTCCTGTGCGATTTGTTTTTACTACTGCATGCACCAGACTCAGACATGCATATTTAATAGGCTCGAATTGTTTTGTATGTGAACCCACTCAAAACAGCAAGATTTCTCCCAGAATCAAAGCAAAACTTGAACAGTTTACTTCAAATTATACACGGGCTTCAGACCCAGTAATACTTCTAAGGGCTTGTGAACGATTCTCGCTGCAATCACCGCGTGCCAGATTACAGAAAAATAAGACATCTGACTAAATCATTCAAGACTCCAAGTTCCGATTGCTCTGAGCGAATACGGTAGCCGAAACTAGCGACAGAAGCGTAGTAAAACAATACTTCGAGGGAAAATGATCAGCATACAGATTTTAATACATTCTTGAAGTGATCGAGTTACAAACTATACGGGATAGAATATATTTGTCACGGTGATTGTTCGATTTCCACTGACTAACCTTTGTTGCTTGTCCTTTCTAAATAAGTATCTGAGTTTAACACAAAACGGCGTCTGAAGCTCCCGATTTGCTTTCAAGCAATGTTCCCTTTGCGGAGTTGTCTGTGTTACCCGCTTCTGTTCATGTCGCTTTTGGTCGGCATTCATGCGCTGTTGTCTTTGCGGAGTTTTCTCTTCGGCCCGCTTTTTCTCCTGAAGTTTCCGATTTGCGTTCAAGCGCTGTTCTCTTTGCGGAGTTGTCTGCGTTACCCGCTTCTGTTCATGTCGCTTTCGATCGGCATTCATGCGCTGTTGTTCGCTCGTTTCACGATTTCGCCTTGCTCGTGCCTGTTCCTTTCTCATTTGAAGACGAGCTTCGCGAGACTGTTGTGTTTCAAGTTTTTCAGTTAAGTTTTCCATTTTCGTGAACGCAGCTACGATATATTGTTGCTTCGTTCAAATCTAATTTCTCTAAGTTATTCCGAGTAAAACAACAGGGCACACGTGATCGATCCGACCTTTGTTATTGGTTAGCGGGGTAACCGCGCCTAAAGTCGTACGCCAGACAGACTGACAGACAGACAACGTTAAATTTCGAGATGGCGACAGGCTTGGAGTCCCCAAGTAGGCGGTATAATATTACTGCATTAGTGTCGTGAGTATTTCCCTCACTTCGTTCGGGGATGATATTTGGTTTCTGCATTTCAAGTCTCCCCAATTAGCACGGCAAGTGCTAAATACATTGGCAGTGGTTACACTACAAAGTTAAATCACGATTTAGCAGTGCTTAATCGCGATGTAGCCAAAATCCGTGTGTGACCGTAAAAACTGCCCAGTGGGAGACCGCACTGATTAATGTTGTAAAGTGATATCGAAAGCGGCTTAGTTGAAAGAAATAGCTCTCGTTCTAAATCATCTCAAAAGTACGATTTAAAAGGTGATTTGTCTAACTCTTGTTCCATGAACCAATCGCACGCTTCATCGAATTGCCGACGTCAGGCCCCGTATTGATAATCATGTACCACAACTCACTTTTATCAGTTCCCGCACTTTTTTCGCAACTTCTCTCAAGATGTCCGATCGACCTCCGTTTAACTTTAACGTTCCAGCAGATTCGGAAAGTACTATGATGTGCAAGCCAACAACGAGTCTTCTCCTTCGTTGCCTCTGGAGCATGAACATCCTGATTCTTTTCAGTCGTCTGGATCGGGCTTTCCATATAATTTTTTTTAGCAAAACAAGGCAAAGAGACCAATGATAACGTTTGCAAAGGCCATAGTTTTTACAACTCCAAAGTTCAGATGCTGCCCTTTCAAAACGTGTTATTTCATTTATCTAATTGGATTAGGAAGTTAGCTGTCATGTTTGATACATTCAAGAGAGCACGAATGCCGCCTCTTCTAAATCACGATTTATCTTGAGGTTTCCTTAATCAAGATTTAGGGTGCGAAATCATGATTTAGCTTTCTAGTGTGACCACAGCCATTGAGACTTAAATAAAGTGATTATTTATTTATTCATTTATTTATTAAATAAGTAAGTAAAAAATATCATCCAACGTTCAAGGTGAAAATTAACGTGTGCCAAGTGCCGGGAGAGGGACCACTTCAAGCTAAATGCCAAGAAATATAGGTGAAAGCCAATGGTTCACGAGGTCATTCGTGACAACGGTCACTAAGACGGTGACAAGTGCATAGAGATTAAGCGTCTTGTTGACATGGACAACAGTCTATAGTTCACTGAATGGATCTCATCCATGGTCGTGATGAAGAAAAACCGGTCAGTAAAGGTGGAAAATAATCACAAGCCCGTCGATATAATTTGAAAGAAGAGCCTGGAATAATATATTGCACCAAAACGTATCCAGCATATGATAAGAAAGGTACCGAGATGTGAGGTTCTATGATACCATGATCAACAGATAAAAATGCAGAGAGTATCAACATGATTCGGTTCCTTCCAGTCTCTGACACATCGCAGTCTCTCATCCGTGAAGCCACCGATCATACCATCCAGCAGGCCGACCAGATAGTTTCAGCGAAAGACTACTTCCCATTCAGAACAGAGCAATCACACCAAAATGGGTTGGTGTTCAAGGGTTCTTACCCATATTAGTGAAGACACGAAGGCCTGAGTCCATGCTAGTCACATTGGCATTCAGGGATGTCTATACAGAGTAAGAGAAGCCATGTACTGGCCAAGAAATGCTATAAAGAGCTAATGAACTATATCTTTAAGTGCCCTGTGTGCAACGTGTACCGCCTCAAGATCACGACAAAAAGCCACTTCTCGGCCAATAAATCTCAACTGGATTAGCTGTGGAATATTGGCAAAGACATCTCATGACAGAAGACTACTACTCCAGTTTCAAAGAGGAGACTGGAAAACTCAAAGAGACAGCCAACTTATAACGCACAAGCCTTTGAATTTGCAAAGTCTACGACTTAAAATACGACATGAGCTCTAGTGGGTAAAGTGTAGCTTCGAGGTAGAGAATGAAATATACACAAGACAGTCAATTTAGTTGGTGGAATCTAACTTACTGTACGGTAAATAATTTAGATAATCCTAAAAAAACACATTTCTTTTACGATATAACAGGGACCCTAATCTTTCACATCATTACAAAAAACAGTTCACTGTTGACTTCATTTCATTGTGATACAAGCCGGAATGCAGTCCTGACCTGTCAAGCATGCTGTAAACTCATCGCCACATACAGCTTTCTTCACAGGAATCCCGTGAAGTTCTCCAACTGCCTTAGGAATACGATAAGACGCTGTGTCACCATGCCCCAGTTGACCAACCATCCTCTTGCCGCTGTGGACATTCTACCACAAATATAAAAGTAGCAAAAAACAACGAAATTGAAATAACTGCCCCTATAGAAAAGACAGGAATACAACAGTTTCTCAAGGTTGCGCGCGCATCCATGCTTGACGGACTAAAACTTTTAATTCAACTTTTAGCTTTCTTTTACGGCGGACTGTGCTCGGCCTCGATGTAAATGCTTCATGATGCGCTCTTATTTGAGTTAGGACGGCTATATTGAGTTTTATAAAGCTGTTTTCTACAACAGTCATGCATGATTGCGTCATTGATTGCAAAATCAATGGTTATCAACTTGTAAATTCTTAATCACACTGGCAGCTCTATCCGCTATATTCCACAGTCATGCAAAAAAGTCCCTAGATTACAGTAAAATTGAAAGTGTCCAATTCTTTAGTTACCGACTAATAAAAGTACGTTATATGACCATACAATATTTACACTCAAAAATGAGATGGTGTTGCGGTTAGCATCTTTGCAGGGCTCGGGGACAAGAAGATTGACTCTGCGAACATGTAAAACTTACGGCCCACGTAAACAGCTCCATCTCAACTGTTACAACAGCAAAGTGAGAGTGTCCGGCAGAAACCTGAAAATAACAGATTATGGACCATCACGCAGACAACAAACAAGTTCTAGAACGGAATAAAACACAAATAACAACAGAACGAGCACTAGATAGTAACAGCGCCTGTATAAAACTGGCCTATTGGGGTATAGCATACTCTCGGGTATAGTCAGTGGGAAACCGATGATGCAAATAGTAGAGTCTTCCACAGGCTATTCAGTTATAGCAGTATTACAGTGGTTGTGCAAATATTTGTATTATACCATACAAAGCCTTTTTCTTCAAGCGTGAACAATCATTCAAAGTCCAAATACCAACGATTCTCCATCTTAGCTCTAAACGACAGTCTTGCTAGAGTGTCCATCAATCAATCAAACTTTATTTATAAAGGGTAACACTAAATAGTGCAGCGCACTAATAACCCCTTGGCATAACACCGTAAAACTCGATTGTATATCAAGTAAATAGCTGACCAGTAAAAAGAAAATATTGGTTTGGATGTCGCGTTTATGAGTTATAAGGGTAACTTTCAAATATACAGTTCTTATCACATGAGGTCAAACCAGGAATTTCGCATGATTTCTTTTTCCTGGTGATTGAAACTGTTTTCCGATTCAGAAAATATATTTGATAAAATCGTTAATATAAGTTTCAATGTAACATAGATGTGTATAAAAAGTAATTAATTTCTACCAACACGTTTTCGTATAATAAATAAGGCCTGGGTTGACGTCACGTCATTAGCATTTCGAAATATAAATATACAATAAATAGAGAATAATACATGGATGAAATTTATCTTCGAGTGTTCATCTCGATATCTCACGAGTGAGCGAAGCGAACAATGAAATTTCATATCTCCCAGCGTTCGTGTATTATTCTATTTATTTCATAAACTCTGGTGTGATACAAAGATTTCCGCCACTAAGAAATGCAAAAACATGCAAGATTATGGCAAGCCAAACAGGACAAAAGTGTAACGAGTTTTGAATCACTATACGAGAATTAGAATCCACTATACGAGAATTAGAAATCACCATACGAGAATCAGAAACCACCATACGAGAATTAGAATCGTCATGCGGGAACTAGAAACCACTATATGAGAATTAGAAAAGAACATCACTATGCGAAAATCAGAAATCATTATAAGAGAATTAGAAGTCGTCATACGAGAATTAGAAATCACCATACGAGAATAATTTAAATCATATTTAGAGTGTCAACGTATAAATACGGGAATCGCACCGACTTCAACGACGCTAACATTTCTATAGTCTCGCCAACAGTCTCACTATAAACCACCTTCGCAACTTCACAAAGTTACAGCAAACTGTTTGAGCAGTCAAACACATAAATTGATCGAGTGTAATGAGTTGTCACGGTGCTACAACAGTCAAACACAAATTAATCGAGTGAAATGAGTTTTCACGGTGCTACAAGGATCCGGTTCGGAAAAGAACAGGCCGTCGTCACCCAAACCGTAAAACATTACTTTCAAAAATATACCAGAGTATATATGTGTTTGATATTTCACAAGCCGAATCAAATGTTCACATCACATTCGTGAATTACGTAATCTGACTTGCGCAACCATTATGCTATTTATATCGTCCAATCGTGATCCAGTGCAATTCCTGTATTTAGTCGCAAGCTGTGGACTTAGTCCGTCCGCCATTTCATTCTTTGTGTTTGCGCTGACTCCTTGTACATCGCTGGCTCAAGATCGATCGATATTCTGGCATAGTGATTTCAATTATTCTCGTATGGTGATTTTCTAATTCTCGTATGATGACTACTGATTCTCGCATAGTGATTTCCTTTTCTAATTCTCGTATAGAGGTTTCTGATTCTCGTATAGTGGAATCTAATTCTCATATAGTGGTTTCTATCTCGTATGGTGATTTCTAATTCTCGTATGGTTTCTAATTCTCGTATGGTGGTTTCTAATTCTCGTATAGTGGATTCTAATTTCTCGTATGGTGATTTCTAATTCTCGTATAGTAATTTCTAATTCTCGTATAGTGGATTCTAATGCTCGTATAGTGGATTCTAATGCTCGTATAGTGGATTCTAATTCTCGTATAGTGGATTCTAATTCTCGTATAGTGATTCAAAACTCGTTACACTTTTGTCCTGTTTGGCTTGCCACACAAGATCACTGCTTGGCTGATATTAACACACGTAAATATATCGTATTTTTACGTGTGTTCAGATACGATATTTCTCAGTGGCGGAAATCTCTATATCACACCAGAGTTTATGTAATAAAATATTTTTAGCGACGAAATATGCACGGATAATTGTCCGAGGACATTATCTGTTTCGAGATGCGAACAGTTGTCCGAGAGCGAAGCTTGATGGCAACTGTGAGTTTCAAGGAACAGATAATGTCCAAGGACAATCATCCGCGCATATTTTCGAAGCCAAAAGTAGTTTATTGTCTTTATTATTCTTCAAATATTTCCTCCCACAGTGAAACTAACGGCGCGGAGACTGTGAAGCTTTTTGGTGCTTTCTGGAACTGATTTTTCGACCAATGAATTGATGTCCTCCTCTGTAATCATCTCGTATTGTTTTTGTGACTAAATAAATAAAACTATGTTCGGATAGTGTCAGCCGGGGGTTACTGAATGATTACATCCGCTCGCGAGCGGACGTTATTGGGTCACGTGTCGCGATTCCACCAATCACGCGCGAGAGGAAATATTTCATGGATCATAAACCTTGTTAACCCAAAGGCGCGACATTTAAACCTTGAATTAATCAATATTTTTGATGTACACTCGATTTTAAGGAGAAAAGAATTTAAGGTTAGGACAACTGTAACTATAACTCAAACACTAGTAAAGCTGAATTATCACGAAGAACAAAGTTACCTGAAGAGCGGAGGTGCCGCCCACAAAGCTGTCCACTTTCTGTGGGGTTTGTTTGCCACCTCCCCAGAAATATACCTACAAATGATCAATACTTTCACTGTTAGAAGGACACAGAGACAAGTATAAATAACAAAAAGAAATACGATAACCGCAGATATCCCCTCGCTCTGTAGTGGGTTTTCGGAAAGCGGGATTCTTGTTTATTTTCCGTTCGGAGATTATTTAATTATTTTTTTTGCAAACCACGGCTGTGTAGCGACGTTACCAGTCGACCGCTAAAAAAAATCTTTGTCGCACGGCAGTCTCACAGTCTGTAATTTTCGTAGACACTAGCTGAACTCCAAACAGAATACTCCCGAGGCTTGAAAGCCAAGCAAAGTCGATCTTGGACACCGAAATGTTTATGAATTTCAAGAAAAGCCGCGATTTCTCCAGCAAACGCTTTATCCTAACCACATACGTGTATGCTTTTATTTTTTTATTTTTTAACTTTATCAATTTAATACGCTTCTTCGAGTGTAACAAATTTAGAACCGTCAAAGCGAGTCGCTTGTTTACACGCTTTCGAAATCTCGGAACCGTGTGAATTTTGGCAAGGATTCAATTTTGAACACAACAACATTTCAAACCGCGTTTGACGATTTTTAAAATCTTTGACAGAAAAAAGAAATCAAGTCATTAAATAAAACAAGGTTCGATTGTATTGAGCGAGCAAACCCGGTCACTAAATAATACAAGGTCCGATTGTGTTGAGCGAGCAAATTCGGCCACCCATAGACAATAATCGAAATAGACTGTAATTGTTAAATTTGGAAAGCAATGGCCCCTGGTCGGGTATTTTCTACTTTAATAGCCTTCAGAAAGCAAAAGCACTTCAACCCGGTTACATTACATCCTTGAATACAGTGTGCCAACAAACACGGCGAGAAAACTTCACAGCATGTGTCAGACTGTCAACGTAATTTATATGCAAATATGCGAGGATTCGGATGACACAATCTTGCACGAAGGCATATTCTGAAATAGCTTTGAAAACTAGCGAAAATATCACAATATAACCCTACTTGGCCTTCATCACAGTTCCCGGGGCATCAAACGACAAGAAATACGGCGATTGTTGAAATACCATAATGATAACACGACTTTAAAATAGCATAAGCGTACTGTACGTTAATTGATGTAATTTCTCAAAGCTCACCGGTTCCTGAAAGCCATAGCTTTAGCTCTTTTCCAGCAAAGGAAACAAAACCCAAAACACTATTGTTTACGTCTTCAATGATTTCAAAATACACTGCATAGAGCAGTCCTGATACAGTACGAAAATTCCACTTTCTATTGTATTGTGTGTCGTCATCTTGTCAAACTTGGATTCTGAAAACTACATTCCTGTTATTGTAAAAGATGAAATTTGCCACGATGATTGTTCGATCTCCACCAACTGTATTTTGCTATTTCTTTTTGAAGAAGTGCCTGCGTTTTAACACAATACTGGCGTCTGGGATTGTGTTCAGGTCGGCCAGTCAATGCCTTAAAGAATCCGTTTCACGGCTAGTAAGCTTGCCTTCCATACACTGGCAAAATATCCGGGCAGTTTACAGCCGTCCGTCGAACCCGCTTGGCCTTGTATCTGCATCTTGTCGTACAAAATCACTTCGGTTCGTACTACCGCATGTCACTAAGAAAATGGCGGTTTACAGTTAAGCTGCCGATGTAACCTCGCCTGCAGTGGTCGCTCTACGCGGATGGCCCTGGGGACGAGGTCGTACGCCAGAGTGACAGAGTCTCCAAAGAGGGCGATTTTGCTGCATTAGCGTCGTGATTATTACCCTCGCTTCGCTCGGGGATAATTGCAAACGTAGATAAAAAGAGACTGACCAACAAACACAGAGACAGCAAGATCCATACATATCAAAAAAACAACGGAAATAATGAAAACCACTATGATAAAAGGGCATCTACACACTCATGAAAATTGATATGCATACTGTACCTCGCTAGATTTTGAAGTAATGACTGGAACAGTATCAGTAGAGGTACTATTTGAAAGTCTGTACAAGAAAATAATTAACAAAGGAAGAGTGATCATAATATTGTATTTTTATTAATATAATATTGTATTTTATTCTATTAGCAAATGAGTATAGTTTTACATTAATTTTAGTAAATTTCCTTATAATATTGAATGTTGCAAAATTCTTAGTAACTACCCTACAGCTTAATTTACTGTCCAAAAACCCATATATAAAATAGATTAAAACTATTATTTGGGAAAAGATTGTGAACAAAAGTACCACATGATTAAACTTCAAAGCGCTTTATAATAAAACCTTGTGCAAGTTTAAAATGGAATTAATTGTGAATGATAAAAGTTAATTCATCCTATAGCTGTAATAGTGCGAGGTTTCACTTGGACCCATAGAAATTCAATTTTACAACAACCATTAGTCATTTAATATATTACTGAAAATTTAACAACAATATTGCACAGCACGAAGAACAGCTCCAGAGGTGTAAAAGAAAAAGCAAGTCGTAAATTTAGTAAACTTTTTGTTTAATGCTTATTTAATGCTCAACACAGCTGTTAACCATCGGAGTTTAAAGTAAATATTTTGATTAGGTTTGGTTTATACATGGGCACTTTCAATGTGCAAAGCATACCTGGCCCTCCTTGTGGATGCGTCTAATTCCCAAACTTTCTTCCCCATTTCACTGAAAGAAACCAAAAAGTTAAAGTTTAAATTTGAGTTAGACTGGCGTTGCCAGTGAGCTCGCGGCGTTAGTTGGGTCGAGAGCAGAATAAACTAAAATAAAAAGCAGGGACAAGAGCGGAACTCCCGAGAGGCTTCCAGTTTCTCACCAGAAATATATCACACAGTATAGAGAAACCTGCTTAAACTATAAATTTATCATTACAACACTCATACACTGTTGAGCAACTCTGCATTTTGAGCTTAGAAGCGAATTGGCCACCGAGTAAACCTGAGTAATGCGTGACTTGTCTTTTTATGCACAATCGATTTTGACAGTTTGACTTCAAACACTTACTCTAATCAGAGGCCACGATTAATCCAGCCTTCGCTTCAATACTAGCCTGTCTTGTTTTTTAATTGAATGCATTTCACTTCTATCAGGCTTTCGAGTATTCGTCCTTTGTAACAAATATAAAATTGAAAGCGAGGAATGTAACGATACATGTTTAAAATATTATTGCGGTTTTGTTCACAGTGTGTTCAGTCCATTTGTGACTCCAAACTTAATACTCAGGGCTATTTCGGTGTATTTTTCATTTCTGGTATACAGTGACCATTGCGAAACAAAGGCTACATGATCAAATGAAAGAAACATTTCAACAGGCAATGTACGATAAGCAGAAGAATTTTATGAGGCAACAGATGTCATGTACAGAGTAAAGCATAAATCGCCATTGTTTTGCGGCTAAAGCTCATCATAGCATTGGTTTCCGTTTTCGGCCTGTTTTCTTCCCAGAAGTATTTCGTGTCGCCACAGAAAGTCTCGTTGGGAATAAATATTTAGCGGCGACAGAGATATTTGCTATCCCCCAGCGGTATCCATCCGTATCCACAAACATCTGTTTACGGCTATTCTCAAAGCTTCCGCGGTGAACTAAAGAACGCAAGCCAAAATCGTTCCCTAACATCCAGTTTATCAGTGCGTGTTCCACAAACCCAAACGGTGTTGAGTTTGGATTAAATGCAGTTAACTTTTACACACAAGTACCGAGCAATTCACTGGCTACACTCGAGTTGTTTAACGAAGTCAATTACGTCATTGCATATCACGTGATAATCTGAACCAATCACCGTGTGCAGATTCGTAACCCAGAAAAAACTAATAACATGACGAAAAAGACACGCCGTGTGATTTTAAGCTCGACGGGCCACGCCCGCGAGCAATTACAACAGTAGCCGTTTAGTATCGTATCGTATCGTATTCGCAACATAATCCTATCGTGATATTTAGAATGATCAGCATGCCATGAACAGACAACAATAACCGATACATCAGTCAACTGTATGTAATCGGCAGATGAACATTAAAAAGACAGTTCTTGTTCAATACAAGTTGTTGTGTGTGCCTCTACGTAAAGCTTGAGCAACACAGATAACGTAACAGATGCAGTTAACTTTCACACACAAGTAACGAGCAATTCAATAGTCCAACTCTCAAGTTGTTCGCGAAGTCAATTTACATTATTGCATATCACGTGACAATATGAACCAATCACCGTGTGCTGATTCTCGACCCAGAAAAAAAAAAGAAAGAAACTCCATTTTTAAGCTCGCCGCAGCTGCGCATCCGCGAGCAACTAGGTGTTGTTTAGATGGCCGAGAGGTCAACTTCTCAACAATGCGCTCCTGGCCCGAGATGTCGTCTGGGATCTGATCCTGTCACCGTTCGTAATACTAAAATGCGATACGTAGATGTTCCCTCGCCATGGAGTTCAGACAGTACGATACTTTAATGTTTACTGTTTTAACTTGTGAAGCAACGTGCTGCCCGCAATGTCATTTGCTGTGCATTACTTTTTTAGCAACAAATCTGCCTATTTATTTTACACTTGCACAAACCTCTAAATCCAGTGGCCTAGAACACTCAAGAAAATGTCAGCTTTTAATATAAAACACTGACGAAAATATGTAGACACTGTGTTTTATAACTTTGGATAAGGAAATTTACCTTCCCAATACAGCTAGAATCGGCATTTCCAGTATCTGCTGAATAGTTGGTCTGTCATCTGGGTTCTGCATGGTCAAATGTACACAAGTGAAAAAGGGGATAGCTCAACAAAACACACAACTGATGGCAACTATACAGTCAGTTAATGCAGTTTCTTTCAATTAGATACATGCTCAGGAAAGTTATAAGTCAAAACAGTGTTGGTCCTATCTACAAAGAATAAATAAAGCATGTTCCCAAAGCAATAATAAAAAGCACTGAGGTGATGTCTCCCACAAGTACGATTGTATAGGCCGCTGACATAAATATTGGATTCAACAGTCAATCAACAGTCACATATAAATGACTGACACGACTCAAATCAAAAGTAAAATGCTCCAACCGCCCTCATATAACATATCATAGGTATTCATCACGGGATCCTATTTTGTATGGGTGTTTGTTTTTGGAACGAAAACATTCCCAACCTTTTTGCTCTTAATTCCTGCAGTGGCACAAAGTTTTGCACATAGTTATACATTACATAGTTATTCATTTTATTTATTACATTAGAGCATGTGGACATGTCCCAAATTACACATAAATTAATCAAACATTACTGTAATAAATTAAACTATCCTGTCAATGGAGGCCATTGAAAACTGATTTTCAGATCCGGGATCTTCTGGATCATAGCAGAAAAGTATGAAACAAAAATGATATAACGGAGGTTACTTCTGTTGTAAGCTGTAAAGCTAGGTTCATCAGCCAAACTATTCCATATTCTTGAGTTTCTATTCAAAAACGAGTTCGAAAGGTTAAGCCTGATTTCCATATAATCGTCTCTGACGTAAGGATCGTCTCTGTCGCCTTTTTTTTTTGTCGACGCAAGGGTAGAACACGGTTCTATCGGGACGATCGAGTCGCTTCTGACGTAAGGATCGTTTGAAACAATCGCAAGAGTGTTTCCATATAATCGTCCCGATTGCTTGACAAAACATTCTGCGGTAGAGACGATCCTTACGTCAGAGACGATTATATGGAAACCTGGCTTTATCTAAATTCTTATATTTGCGGATTTAAAACTTTACGATAGTTATTGCTGGACAATCTTTTGGTCTACTTTGCGAATTTGGGAAAACGAAGGTGTCCGTAATAATTGGATAATTGATTGCTGTGAAAAGAAAACCGTATCCAAGTACTCATGTCTGTAACAGATGGGAAGCATTAGGCCATGCACTTTATATAACGTTTTCATACCTGTGAGAGGAGCATGGTGACAAGGCTTCTCATATGTTCTGTATACTGGGGATCAATATCTTCGAAATCACCTTTGACGATGTTTGAAACAAGTTTCAAAGGATTCTGATCGTAGAAAAAAACAAAACGTTCAAGAATAGTTTACCCTGACAATGACAATTGACCAAATGAGCTAAGCTAAAATCACACCTTGTAAATGAGCCTCGGGGTACATGTTTCATTGGTCATGTTATATACAGTACTGTATGACGGTATGTGCGCAATTACATAACTGCACTGTCTATTTACACAAGAGCATACTCACACTAGCATCAAACACTTTCCTCAGCGTAAGCATTTCATACAGTACACAGCCTACTGCCCAGATATCACTCTTTTGGTTATACCTGTCATGAGAGAGGTTGATGGTATTAGTTGGGTTATACATATAATATATATCGAGAAACTATTTATCGTGCTTTTCATTACACTTCATTCAACTCAGCCGATAATTAATAAACTAATATTTTGTTGCATAACGAGGTCAGCATAATGTGTTAAATTATTATTAAACGTACCCCAAGGCATGCAAAGTTCTACTACATTATTCCGATTCCTGCGAGGGTTACTAATCACGACACAATCTCGTTTGTAAATATGTTTTTGTTTGTCTTCATAAAATTCGCATCGAAAACATTCAAGATTTTTTTTTCTCGTTTCACTTCCGGTTGTGAAAGGAATTCCGCAAATCCGAACTTAAAGTTCCAATGTTATTAACTTTCCCGATCGTTTCCTCACGGGAAACTTTTCTCTTGACGAGATGAAATATCTTAAGATGCACTTGTTCATGAAAGATGAGGTCATTTGTAGATTTCGAGGTATTTAGCTTAGTTTCGACGGAGGCGTTCTTGTTCAACAAAATAGCAAAGTGTTAATGTTCACTCCGAAAAAAAAAAAACCTGGACTGTTGTCATGATTAGCATCTCGCAGGCCTCAGGAGTATGTAAAATAGTTTGAGTGAGAAAATTGAAAGCTCACTTTTTGCCTTGGACTATCTCAGGAGACATGTAGTAAGGGGTTCCTACAACCTGTAAATGGTCAGAGTTAAATTGTAAAATATATGTTAGTGTGTACATTACTATGTTACTATTAGCTGCAATATTAGTCTATCTGTTTGGTTTTGGTATCAAAAAAGTGTCAATTTCTTCTTATATTTCCTATTGCAAGCAATGTAAACTGTAAACCAGTTAGGCATGTTGTATGCATAATCTTTGAGATAACAAATAAGTGATTAGTGCAATCAGCAAATAAAAAACTGCAAAAAATAAACTTAGTTCCACATTTCTTCATAATTTTGATTATTACCATAAAGGATTGATACGAAATGAAAACTATCTGTCCACTGCGTTTAGAGATAACTAGCGTTGAAGTTGGTTGCTACGTAAGCTAAGTTTCCAACGCCATGTTGGAGCCAACGAAAGTTCTGGTCAGTGTCTTTCATTGGACATGCGTAACAGAGTTGCTCTGGAACTGTGTGCCTGATTCACGTGTATCACGACAGTAATGTACCAAAAATTTACATTAACATATTACACCTTCACTCACACTTTCTGCCATTTGTTTGCTGTTTCTGAGAACTGTTGCTATACCAAAGTCACCAAGTTTGACCAAACCAGACTTTGTCAGGAAGATGTTTAGAGTCTTGATATCTCTATTATTGAATACAAAAGAAAACAAATGATCAGAACTTAGAGCAGTAGTAAAAGGAAAATCATATGACCTGATGCGCAAAAGTAGGGTCTACCAGTCATCAATAACAGGTCGACTGACGTTACTGACGCTCATCCAAGATTATCGCTAAACTGTCCATTCTGCACAATATATCTCTAAGGCCCTGTTTACATGGAAGGAGGGTGACCCTCCTAGGACAGATACCCTCCTCGAAGGGTCACCCTTCTCTATTCCTTGTTCCGCCTATTAAGTGATGGGTAGGGTCACGCTAGGAGGAGGGGTTACCCTATCTACTTGCTAGGGTAACCCTCCAAGCAGGGAGAACTTTTGGCCATGTAAACGTTCGAGGTAGAGTTACCCTCGGGGGGGGGGGGGGGGGGGCTATGTTTAGTGGTGTCAGGTTACATCGCGACCGCGCGATGCCTTTCAGACTCTTGGCGAGACAGCCCTAGGGATAGCGCTTGGAATGTAAAGGGGGGAGAGGGGGGGGGGGGGGGGGCTATCTTCCGACCCTTCTATCGGCTTCAGCTTAGAGCAGGGCTCTTTAGTCAGAAAGTTGCGATTTAAAGAACGCTGGACCGAGTCACCGAGAATAAATGAAGCGGCCACCCACGAACAGCCACAGTAAATAGGCAACGAAGACGGAGAGACAGTTAATGCGGTGGAAGGCAACAGACAGACTACAAACCCAAGGCAGAGAGATCAAATGCCCAAGCAATCGAAGTTCCATTCTAAGCAGAGAAATACCAAGCAAACGCAATGCAGATATTGTGGCAGTCATCACGGACGAGCGAGATGTCCGGCCTTTGGCATAGTTTAAGTAATTATGGCAAAAAAAAAAAAAACAAACAAACAAACAAACAAAAACAACAACAACAACAAAAAAAAAAACCCGTGTCCAAACAGTATGTCAGAATGGTCAAAAGTTGTGCCTTATGGGGTAGTTTGAAGAAGTGACCGATTCTGGCGATTCAGTTTACGAAGTGGAATGAGTGGTATATAGTGGTATAGCAGTCAATGAGTGTCAACTGTACACAGGACTAGGAGCCACCTCCAATATAATGTCATTCGGGAGTTTAAATCCAAAACTGAAGGATTCCAGCAGTGCCAAATCTAAATTATGTGACAATCATATCATTACTGCCAAGAGTTAGTCAACCTCATATGTGAATACCAAAACAAGTCTCATTCTCTTCACTTCAAGATAATCAAGGGCACCCAGAAAGCCCTGTTGTCATGGTGAGACCTGTAACAACACGATGGCTGTTGATCAGAATGCAATTATCTAATCACAGGATACGACAGTGTGCTCGATGGGCTTTGATGTCTTGAATGAGACTGAGAGTATAACATAAATGTTGACACAGCAGTATAGCTTTAAAACAAAAGCTAGCGGCAAAGGCAAAGATAAAAGAATTTCCAGAGGAAGAGAGGTCATCAAACGTGTAAGTAGCATGTTTCGAGTGTGCCTTGATCCTCGATATTTAAAAAAAGCAACCAAGCAACCAAAATACCAGATGCCAGTCTTAAATGAAGTTTATTCAAGACTTGCTAATGCGAAAGTCTTCACTGTCCTTGATGCCATAGATAAGTTTTACCAAGTCCAGCTCGTAATTGGACAGGTATCTATATCTCAGAATACCATTTAGTCTCTGATCAGTACTGAAGCAATACCAACGTCGAATGCGAAAGTTATTCAAGGCCTTCCGGGAGCCGCTAAAATCCATGTCACGCGAGACCAAATTTCTTGCAATTTGTCTCGCAATGCTGACGTAGCATTACGTCAACGTTGCGAGACAAGTTGCAAAGTACATCTTACACGGTGCAACAAAACTGTGCAACGCTGCAAAAAGTAGAAGGGGAGCAAAGGGGGTGGGCTCGTCCGTGCAATTTCTTCTGCAGCTTGTCTCGCAATGGCGTTTGCAAGTTGCAAAGAAAATGTTCCGTGTGTAGCATGGCCTTAAGTAATTATAGACGATATCCTGTTGGCTAGTTACACTGCGACTAATGATGAGTATATGGAGGATTACGATGCTAATCTCAGGGGAGACAAACTTGGACAAGAAAAGGCTGAGACTTCGACTTGTCCATACATAAGCCATCTCCAAACTAGTGAAAGTGTGCGCCGAGACCCCACGAAAATGGAGGCAATACAACAGATGCCCAAATCCGAACACAAAAATGGAGTACGCAGATTACTTGGCTTTGTAAACTACTTGTCCCCCTTCCTACCCAGACTGGCGAAAGTGGATAATTTAACATTAAGGCTCTTTACTGAAAAACAAGTTCCCTCTCAATGGCAGTCAGCACAAGGAAAAGTAATGCATATTATCAGGGGGAGTCAAACTGATCTGCACCAGTCCTGAAGTTCTATCACGTGAGTGACGAAGCCATTGTCCAATCTGATGCTTCGAAGAAGGGTTAGGGGTAACCCTAATAAATCTATGCAGATAGAGAAAGAATTCCTGTCAGTTCTTTTTGTATGCGAGCGATTTGATCAATACCTGCATATCCGAGAGCTCATCACTGTTCATACCGACCACAAGCCAATGATCCCCATCTTATGCAAGCCATTGTTCAATGCTCCAAAGAGACTCCAACAAATGTCGTTAACACTACAAAAGTACCATCTGAATGAGTCAATTCCATGGCCAGACATTGTTCAGCCGAACATATCTGAAAAACCCCAATCCCCGACTGTCAGTTATTCTGTCTGAAACATAAAGAGCAGCTCAGCAGTGATACAACCCACCAGGTGATAAAAAAAAATTCTCAACCCAACCCTCCAGGCGTTAGTAGCCACTATATGCATGAGCTGGCCGGAGTCCAGAGATGAAGTACAGTTGAAGCTCCCGTAAGCGGACACCCCTTGAGAAGTAAAATAAAGTGTCCGTAACTGGAACTGTCCGCTTACGAGAATGTGTAAAAACAGAGGTTGACTGAGCTAGAGTTTACACGGAGTAGAGCTGTCCGCTTACGAGATTGTCCGTCCAGAGAGCTTCGGCTGTACCAGTCTCCATAAGAAGTTTTTGGAATTACAGAATGGAGTACTGTGCAGGGTACACGGAGTGATCACCCAAAAAGCATGCAGCCACAAGGAGCAGAATCATGTATCCAAAGAGCAAAAGATGTCCTATTCTGGCCACGAATGACAAGTGAGATCAAGCCAGTTCAGTACTTGCAATGACAGCTTGAATATAAGCAACAGCGAGAGCCCCTGATAGCCTATGAAATCCCAACCAAGCCGTGGAAGATATTTACTAATTTTTTATTTTATTGGCTTCGCAATTTTCCACATGGCAGGGTATCCGCAACAGCAGTGAGCCAGTTACTGTGGGCCCTTGTTAACAATGGGAGTGGTCACTGCCAGAGATTTAGTTGCGCCCTCAGTGGTTCTTTTACGTTCCCGCGGTTGTTTTATCTAGAGATGGGACCGCCATTTTCAAGGTCATCCAAGCCACGAGTAGAGAGCCAGGTTTTTGCACTTCAAATCTCACTGCTTTAAGTGGGAATTCGACCCGCGCCCTCGTCGTGGTAGGTGACCGTGTTAACCGCTAGGCTACTGCGGCTCTTTTTAAATGGTACGGTAGCTCAAGATCTGCTTATCCTAAGCCATGTGGACTATCTAGTCACCGTGGACTACTACTAACAGTGACTACTTGGAGCTGTAACCTGGTTTCAGATACCACTAAGTGAAACCATGGTTGAATGCACAAGGCCCTTTTTGCCCACCATAGCATCCCAAAGACTGCAATCACAGTTACTGTAATGGTCAACAGAATGGGAAATCCAGCAATTATCACTTCTTATCATACGGTGGCTAAATTAAAGGAAAAGCTGTCAAGCTTGACAAAGGATTTATCAAAAAAGCTAAGAAGCACCATCCTCAATTAGCAAAAGACCCAACAAAGAAAATCATGGCAGTCCAATCTAAAAGCTGCAGTCAAGAAGAACAAGGACGCTGGACAAATCTCCAGTGAGGCAGCCTACAGCAAGTAACCAAGACACAGCAAGTAACCTCTACACCCAGACAATGTGCTAGAGGAGATCAATACCTCCCTTTGAATGTCCAGAGTGAGACCGCCTCCTGACCAACAGATTATATAATAATAATTATTATTGTCATATTAGCTTTTTAAACAGCTTGACCAAAAAGTAAAGTATCTTTATTTATACACGGTAAGTAATTCAGCAAAGCTGGTGGGACTGTTTTATTTTATTTTATTCTATTTTTTTAACTCCAACATAATTTTGTTAATAATCCCAACTGGTCAGAGGCTAACCAGTTGGATTTGAACCCGTGCAAACTCAGTTAGTGGTCAGAGTGGGACTTGAACCTGGGGACCTCGGATTTCAAGTCTGGCAACCAAACCACTCAGCCACGCTGTCTCCCACACCTGAAGTGTGACAGAGTCTTGACAAAGAACTTTAGACATGGATTTTGTTTTGTTATTCTGTTTTGGTTGTGTTATTTTCTTTGATTTTGGAGAGTGGAGATGTTGAGACTTAATAAGAATTAAACATGTGTTGACTCAACATATTTGTGTGTGAGTTTTATTGCCACCTTTTGAACTCAAAGCAAACACAAAATAGTAATATTTCACCTGTGAACAACACCAAACTCATGCACATGGGCCATGCCAGCACAGATTTGAAAGAAGTACCAAACAACAATCTGAAAAAAAAAAAAAAAAAAAGAAAAAGAAAAGAAAAGAAAATGCCAAATATGATTGGAGAGCAATATTCCTAATAAATTTTTTTTTTTTTTTTGTATTTCTTCCAGGAGGACAAAAACAGGTGTTGAAAATGATTAATATTATTACATGATTGTAAATTTGTCTGAGCTTTGTCAGTAATTAGTGGGAAAATCATAGTCACATTGAAAAGACCCCAGGTGTTGGATAAAAGCCTGGTTCAGTGTATTACACAATTGCCTGTCCCCTACAAATTGAACCTGATAGCTAGAGGAGCCAGTCAGGAGGAGGATCTATATTGTAATAAATTATACCCATCTTTGACATACCTCTTCTGCAAAAAGCTCTTTCTGTGAACAGATCTTGTCATTTAGTGTCCCACCTGAAGTTCAAGCAAACCCCATAATCAATAAACAATAATGTAATAATTTCATTTTTCCATTTAGACAGTTTTCCATGTTCTATATGTACAACATGGATCAATTGAGAGTCAATGTGTGAAAGTGGACATCGTGAAAGAATTTGAAACTGACATTTTGAGCACGAGCTAGCCCTTTGTCTGAGCATGTTCCATACACAAGTTAAAACATTCCGAAGTAACACTGTAAATATTATTGTATAGCTTAAATATAATTACAGCTTTACTTTATATGTGGTTATTGTATGTTGCACCCATGCTGGCATTTAGGTAGAGATCATATACAACAAACAGGTTGTAATCTGTCTTGATTACATTGTCCTGTAACAGGAATCGTATTAGAACTTTTATTAACCTAATGGGGCACATGATTGCATTTTCAAACACAGCTGACCTACCATTACAGTATTCCATTTCGATGAACAGAGAATTCCCAACAATATAGTGGTTGAAGTATGTGACAATGTTTGTGTGATTCAGTAAAGATAAGATCTCTACTTCGTTCTCTGCATCACTTCGTTCCTTCTCACTAGCACGGCTCAAGTTCACTTCCTTGCACACAACTAGCATGTTGTCCTAAGAGTTGAAGGGAAAATGAATAGATAATATCATTTATAAAAATTAGAGTTAATCAAAACCATATCTGCTAGCTGTTATAGCTGAGCTTCATCACAAGATATAGTGCCTTTCAATAGTTAACCAAACACAAAAATAAGTCAGACTGAGACAGAAATGAACAAACCAAGAATAGGTTTTGTACAAGTAAGTGGAACCACCATGAAAGTTACTATATACTGGAGTGCCATATTTAAAAAAATGTATCAAACAGGCTTCAAATATTTCTCTGTTCACCATACAAAAAAATATCCAAACATAATTACCTGTAATGCATCATGTAATCATCAAATGGTACTAATAAAATAAAGTTATTCATAGGGTACAGTGCATAGGGCTGTCTCGCTCTCACAATTCAAATGCACTGTTCACTTACATTTATTTATTATGTAGTAATTTATAAAAACAAATAAAAATGTGTTTCATTTTAATGAGTTTGCTTTATAATCTTTACTCCTGAATCACTCAGTAGATGTTTGTTTGGCATTCTTCTGTAAGAATACGTAGCAGAATGTTCCAGAATACAGTACACAGATTCTTATTTCCCAAATGAACGATTATTATGATGAGCTTGCGGTCTTTGATGTTTGTTATGTTTCCTATGTTTGTTAACCCTTTTTCCAAGCAATATCAACTTCAATTGTTCTCTCCTTCCATTTCTCACCCTAAATTACATGTACTGCCCGACTAAACTACTAAAATTATCAGTACGTCATCACTCAATGCAATACCCCCAGCCCCATAGAGCTCCCCCAAACAAACTCCAAACATACATACAGTTCCCCATGAACACTTTTTCTGACAGACACAAAATCTATTAAACTACTGTATAGTAGACAATAATAATCTTCCATTTTGGTATTTGTGAAGCACAATCATCTTTGCATAGCAACAACATGTAAACTAAGGTAAATTAATTAAATTAGAGCATTCATATAAAATTCATTTCTATTTAAAAAGGTATTTTTACTATCAATTTTGCAGACAGAATCTGCAGCTGCCTCTGAAGAAATTAGCATGAATATTCAAGTAAATATTAGTAGTACGCCTTTCGTCTGGGCAAATTAAAAATGACAAAGAAACGTAGTGTATTTAATACCGGAGACGAGAAATTTATTCAGAACTTCAAAAATGCTTGAATAAATATTTGAAGGAATGATAAGAGGGGTGGCAAATGGTACGTCAAAAATCGTGGGTCTCGCAAACTTTTGATCGGGTTTCGGAATCTCGGAAGCCTTTTTGATGAGTCTCGAAATCTCGTTTTTCGTGCGTTCATTTCGGTCTCGGAGAGAGATTTTTTTCCTCGCGGTCAGAATCGTTGGAGTCTCGGGCTCGGATTTTGAAACACGGGTCTCGGCGTCTCGGCGAGTCTCGGATTTTACCATTCGCCACCCCTGATAAGCTAAGGGAATAGAAGAGTGCGGCTGGTAGCAGTGGCTTTGTGCATTTTTTCGGGTAGCCTTGTGTTTTGATTCAGAAAGCACCATCATACAACCTGCAGTTATATATATTGGACCTGTCAAATTTTCTGATCCAGTACATCCCTGTGAATATTACCCAAATCGAAAGCGAAACAAGCCACTAATGGCAATGTTGTTTAGCAGGCTTGGACTGCGACGTGTTGACTCGCCTTTCCGCGACAGAGTAAACATTTTAAAAATGCTTTGAAATTTATGCACCTACCTCAGTCTTTCGGTATAAAACTGCCTCGCCAAACGCGCCTCTTCCGAGGGTTCGAATGCGAGTGTAGGCTTCTTCACCTGGCCTGCCTTCCATCGCTGTGTCGTCCGCCATGTTGAAGAAACAACCGTCCTTCCACAACAAATGCAGATGTTCCTTTTGAACTTTATGGAATACACCGAGCTCTGCTGCCGTGATTCAATACTATTAAAATAGTCATGTTTCAACTTCACGACGGGTGATTTAGCCAGCTATCGACGACACATTTCATGGCGTCAACTCGAAGGAATTTCAGCTTATCAGAGGATCAAATCATTAGATCCGATTTATCAAAACGCGTTCGCTTCAATGACAAGTCAAAGTATACCGGTACATACGATATATTTTAATATCAGCTGCAAATTTAATCATGAGCCTGCGAACAACAAGTTTGCGGTCGTACATCACAAAGCATGTGTGTTCCTCAAAATGGCGGCAGAAGTGACCTTGGTTGTTGCGCGCCTTGTTGAAGCCGCAGAAGCAACTCTAAATCCCTCTTCTAGCCAACAGCAGAGGGCGGAAGCTTACCAGGTATTATAATAGAGGCTGAGCAGGATTCAGTATTATCCCGGCAAAGGCTTTAAAATTCGTTGAGCAGGTCCGATTTTGTGCAGACGCGAAACTCCCTGCATCCTGTATTTTCTTTGTTTCAACATAAATTTTGCTTTAGAAACTAAGTTTTGTATTCTCTTGTGGGTGTCATTCAAAAACGTCTGCTGGTTTTCAGTTTCTTGGTATTTCAGAGGCGTCAGGAGTTCAGGACGGGAGTCTGGGCCCCACTTATTCTTAAGGCCTTTTCATATGAGCCCGGTTGACCGGGCCAGCTCGATCGGTTACCGAGATCTCGCCCTCCCACTATTTCCTTTGTAAAAATTCCGATGTGTTCATATGAGAGGGCAGGCTAGCCCGGTTACCGAGATCTCGGTCTTTGTGACCGGGATCTCGGTTAACCGGGCTGGCCCGTTTCTCATATGAACACTCCAGCCCGGTTAACCGGGATGAAAATGTTTCAACTATGCGGCAGGTCTTTTCCGCGGGTAGCAGGTAACGGGTAGCGGGTAACGGGTAACAGGTGACGGGTAGCGGGTGACGGGTAACGGGTAGCGGGTAACGGGTAAGCGAGTAACGGGCAGCGGGCGACGGGTAACGGGTAGCGGTGTTCATTTCCCTGACTTGTTTATTTGGTGTTTGTTTGTAAAATAAATAATTTTTATTACACGAGACACATTTACCTCGGTGAAAGCATTTACTTTACTGCGGTAAAAGTACGACGCGTCTAGACAATTCACAAAACCATGGTAAGTGTGTTTCAGAACAATAGAAAATTTACCGTAGTAAATGCATCGATGAAACAACTCAGAGCACATTAACGGAGTCAAACAAACAGCTTCTTTGGCGGGAGTTCGGCATACATTTTTGATTAGTCGAACAACAGCTGTAGACAGTGAAGCGTATTCCTTATACGTTTTACTGTGTAAGAAACAATTTGATTGCCAATTCATTGTTCTTACCAACGCCTTCCCAGAGGAACACTTGTTAAGTTCTTTTCTTGTAACACACTTGTTTTGTTGGAGTGAATAGCAATTAGAATAGCACTTAAACAATACATGGCCACCAAAGGACCATACCTCTTTAAAAGGAAACATTTGCAATTGATTACCAAACAAAATTAACGTTATACAGTATTTTAATGAGATTTTATTAACTATATGTTATTATAATAGCTCTTTGGTTTGATGGGTGACATTGCTGTACGTATTGGAACTGTATTTCTTATATCCTTCCTGACTTTTTTCTTCGTTGAAGGCAAATTCATTTGGGGTCAATTTGCAGTTAGTTCAAATTACACGTCAATCAATAAACACTAATTGTCACCAAAGGTAGCTGCTTGTGGTTCCATTTAAAATAGAACATCAATCGCATTCACGGGTGTTTAACACGAGGTGGTGACATCGCTGTCAAACACGACACAAGTCAAGATTTGTGTAATGCATGCGCGAAAGAGTTACGGTTGCTTTGACTGCAATACTGATCTTCATCGATTGAGAAAGCGATTGAGAGTTACCCGTTGCCCGTTACCTGCTACCCGTCACCCGCTACCCGCTACCCATCACCCATTACCCGCTACCCGTCACCCGCTACCCGCTACCCGTCACCCGCTACCCGTCACCCGTCACCCGCTACCCGCTACCTGTGGAAAAGACCTACCATCAACTATGCGAGTCTGAAATGTACTTGCTTCTTAATTTGGCATTAGTGGAAGAATTGGAAAAAACTTTTGCATTATAGACACTCTATCTCGGTTACTCAGGCCGAAAGTTCCCATTATGAACACACGACTGGGCTGGCCCGCTTGACCGAGCCAGCCCGGTCAACCGGGCTCATATGAAGAGGCCCTTAGTCACTGTGGGAACGAGGGTTGGACTGCATGAGGGCATATTGGCAAGCTAAACATTTGCCATAAATTAACTCCAAATTACACATGTTTGTGTTTATAGATAATAATTTGAAATATCCATTAATTCAAAATCAAGCCAAATCCCTGTGGATATATTTTTAAAGTCATTTGCTATCGGTTATTGTGAAACTCCACTATTTCAAACTTTTTTTTTTCATGTCCCGTGGGACTTTGAAGTAGTGGGGTTTGACTGTATAAAGCTGGGCTCATTATATATGCAATGGTCAATGTACCCATATATTTCATCTAAGGGTGTTTGCAGTTCACACTTTGAATTGATGACAAAATCAAATCAAATTTTAGCCTAAAAATCTAAAGTTTATTACTAAAATGTACAAGATTAAAATAAAATTCACTACTATATGTACATCATGTTATTGAACAAACAGTGACATTATATTTGTCTAAGAATTACTATTGAACTCCCTACATACTAATTTATAGAATTTCCCTGAAGTATCTGTCTGGTATAAGGTAACTGTCTTGTGGGATTGCACTGAGCTAAAAGGTGGTCATAAACAAATGACATACAGTACATACCAACAGCAGACAATGTGTGGGCAATAAAACTTTAATGTGGTCATGTGAGAAACTTGTTCACAATTAAATACTGTAAACTGTTGTTCATTGGATGAAGTTTCAGTACAGAAACTAGAGAGCCTGAGTGTATATATACATGTCAGTCTTTATGGCTGTGAGAAGTGTTGAACTGTCATTTGGTCTCTGCAATGTGATACTTTTGTTGCAGTTTGTGGAAGAACTTAAGTCTCAATCCCCCCTCTGTGTTCATGTGGGGCTGATGTCGTTTAACAGGAAATATTCACCAGTGGTGCGTCATCATGGGCTGCTGCTCTTGGAGCACTCAGTCAAGTGAGTAGTGAATAGAAGAAGCAATCTGGCATGTGCTCACCACTAACCCTCGTGAATATTCTAGAATCATGGTGAAATTCTACATGTACTGTACCTTGAATATGTTATACATAAATAGTAATGGCAACAAACACTGATCAACAGACGTGATGTCCATGATGTATTTTGCTAGTGCCCTCTTTCAATAATACATGAAGTTAGTACTAGTGTGATTTACAAATGTGTGGAACATTCAGGGTTAACAGTTCAATTTTATCCACTTTTTATGCACAGATTCAGATGGAACTGTATGAGTGGAGAGGAACGGTTACATTTAAAGGATACCTCTCTCCAGCTACTGGCCAGTGTAAGTTAAGGTGGCTCGAAATATTTTTTTGACGTGCAAAACACTGAGTAAGTCGAAATTTCATCTTGCCCCACTTGTCTTCCACATCAAGAATCTGACTCCGAAAGACACATCGATCACACAAGGGGCATGTGTGACCAGCAAATACCTGGCAAACACGAGAAACCTTTTCCACATTCGAGAAAATATAGGTTATTTACCGGGCAGGAGGTCCGTAATAGAGGAAAATTGTGCCCAAATAGTTGTTGCCTCGGTCCGTATCAATGCAGATAGCACAGTTTTACCCTATACGGACCAACCAAGCCCGGTAAAAGACATTTATTTTTTTCCTTCAATTTCTTGACTTATAGTGTTGACAGTAGTGACAAGAAACAAGTCAAGAGCACAATAACACGGCTGAACATGAACTCGATTGCATAAACTTCACTTTGAGACGGTAATTCGGTAGGAAACCACAAATGATGAAACGATGAAAAATAGTAAACACTGGATAAGAAAAACCAGGCATACCTGAACGTCCACTGATAAATATTTTGTATTTTTCCCGCTGTTATATTGCTTTCATTGTGCACAGGCGTACTTCAGTCCAAAGTCTTACAAATGACTCACCGTAAAAATTACACTCTTTCACAAATCCAGCTGGTAGTGTTTCTCAGGCCAGACATGTAGTACTTCCATTGTAAAACAATAAATTCGGGAGCAATACTTTTCCATACAACTTTTAGGTTTCCTCATCACGATGCGATTTTAATTCTAGCTAATTCTCAAGTTTGTCCTCAGTGTCGTCCTTAAACTCAGTTGGACGTCCAAGATTTCTTTCAGTGCAATATTTCCCATCGCATACAGGTTCTGGTTATATTATTCACTGTTCAACGACTGAAAAACAGAGGAAAAACTCAAAGCCGCTGGAGCGGCTCGCTGTGACAATTCATGAATGAAATTGGCGGCTTTGTACAAACTCGCCTTACATCAAATTTTGACAGCTGATTGCTGACAGCTTTTTGACTTCCGTTTCCGCTTTGATATAGTTTTCCAAAGTGTTTAGCTATGAAAAACTAGCTAATCGTACAAAACCTCAGACTGAATCAGGCACATTTTTGGCATAAGATACAGACACCAGAAAAAGAACTGCCTGCTCAGGAGAAAAGCACGCACAGGTATCGTGCACATGCGCAAATGCTGATCTTGTACACCCGAAATTTTTGCGGTTGTCTTTCGTGTTTTTGCAGATAACTCCGCTCCGAGTTGGTGAATTGTCTCTATTTTTTCCTCATTCATTTAACTGAAGCCGAGAAAAGCCAATGTCTTTTTGAAGGAATTTCTGTGAACAGAAAACCAAATGAGAGAAAAATGGATTTCCTGCAAAACGTGTTGACAGAATTTTACCAAATTTATTTATTTTGTTGCTTTCCGTACACAAAAAAATTGTGCAAAATTTCAAAAAAATTCACAGAAGGAATATGAATATAACTAACTTTTTCCCGCTTTTATATCACTCACAACAGGTGACGTTGTGTCGCCATGGCAACCGATATCTGCTCAAAATTTATGAGAACACACTCTTCATAAGAACTCAATGCCATAGACATAAAACCCTTTTGAGAAAGTAAACGCCGATTAAACTAAACAGCGGGTCATTTCTTGGTCTATAAACTGCCAGAAACTATTATGAGCCACCTTAATGCAGCAGTAACAAAAGTGCCTGTACCTTTTATTAGCTGGTTCACACTTCCTGAGTGGTGAATCATGGGCTTAAATGTTCAACAATATTGCTGTGGTATACATGTACTCTGAGTTGCAGTAGATGGTGTAATGATGTGAATTTGTGGGATAAAAGGCCAGATATATACCAGAAAGTCCTAAAAACAGGAGGACACAACTTTTAAATAAAACAGCACTGATGGAAGGCTTCACAATGCAATTTATTGTGTTCCCTTTTCTTCATTTGCTAGGAGGTATTGTGCTACTGTGTGTAGTGCCATTAAAGGAGATGTCCAGATAATCCAGGGCTCAATAATTGAAATTTGACTTTTCATGTGTCTTATATTGATCTTTCCTGTGCTGTACTAAAATATGATTATATACTGTACACTATAAATATACATATGCATAGTGTTGATGTCATTTGCCTACTGGGCAGGGAACTGCATCAATATCAGACGAACCTCCTCACCTCAAAGATGCACTGGCAAGAATCGTTGTTGAGATCATTAAAAGGGAATGGCCACAACAGTGGGAGCAGCTGTTTCCAAGTCTTGACACCATCTGCAAAATTGGGGTAAGAGAGGAATTATTGGGTTGCCAGTAAAATGTTTGTCCTGCACGTGGTAGACTATAACTACTATAACTATATTAATGCTGTTTTAACTGAAAGTGTATTGAGGTACTGGATTGCCATAATCTGAGTAACAGTAGCTGACGTTTCGAGCGTTAGCCCTTCATCAGAACAAATGAGAGGATTATGAGTAAAGGGGGTTTTAAATATAAAAGAAACTGACCTCAGAGGAAAAGTATGTTGGCACTTTAGCCCTTGTGGCTAAGATTTTGTGAGCTGTATATTTTTATTTATTAAAGCAGCTATACACACAAGAATAATGCATGCCATATCGCTTTTAGTGCCCATTGAATGTTTCTTAACTTTGTTTGACTGTTTATTGACAGTATGTTTGTGTTTACTGCAGGCTGTTCAAACGGAACTTGTTCTCATGGTGCTTCTCCGGCTGGCTGAAGACGTCATCACAATGGACAATAACCTGCAAGTCACCAGGAGAAAACAAATCACTCAAGCTCTGCATGCCAATGCAGACCATCTTTTTATGTTCTTTATTGGGACACTTAAAGTGAACTTTGCCATGTTAAAAGAATTGGTAAGTTATATGCTACTCATACTGTAACTACACTGTACAAGTTTAAAAGTCTAAAACCAAGGAAAAAGCACTGAATTCAAATCATACAAAATAGGCTGTTACTTCATGCTGTACAGGTAGTTATCCACACATCCACCCTTTGAGGCAAATGGTTGTAGCTATATAGTCAAGAGACACTTTTATTTCATGGAAAGAAGAATATTTCGAACTATAGTTTAGTATTGAAAGTACTGTTATATTTCCTTTTTTTGCAGAGTCACCGTCAAGCTACAGAGGAGGTAATTGTCCAGGGCGGTTTATATTATTTTCTAGGCAGCACTGACATTGAAAATACTGTGCGTGAACTGTTCATAATAACAGTGCCTTAAACAAGGAAAAGCTGGAACTTTTATTTCACCAAGTGATTCAAGTGCCCCCTCTCCCCCCAATTGACCACTTTCCAGCTTATTTATATTCAAAGTGGCAACAAAGGACAAAAGATAGGCATGTTACAGTATATATCAACCTGTTTGTTAAACTGTCTACTGTAGTTGTGCCTAATAATGTCTGCCATTGACAATGGCTGCATGTGTGCACCCTTTGTGTGCCCCTATAACATTTCTCTGGTGACATACAATAATATGTTTTAGGTGAAGTGTTGCATGCTGCCATTTCTCTCAATCAATAAAAGTCACTTTATTACTGTATGTTACAGGCTCATATTCACCAGAGGTTGACTGAACAAACTCTGTTGACTCTGACTGGGTACTTGGAATGGGTCAAGATTGAAGTTCTCTTTGCCGAGGATTGCATACTTCTACAAATGCTTTGTTTACTGTTGGAAAATGATGACCTCAAGACCCCTGCTTGTGAATGTCTACTTCTCATTCTGAATAGAAAGGTGTGCCAGTTAAATATACCTCATATTTTACACAGCAGCAATGGTAAAAATATCAGACATGGAAACTCTTTTTTTTTTCTTCTTTCTTTCTTTCTTTCTTTCTTTCTTTTTCTTTTTATATTTATTCATATATATATATATATATATTTTTTTTTTTTTTGGGGGGGGGGGGGGGGGGGGGGTGGCTTAAGAGGGAGTTTTAGCCAAGCACATACTAGGGGTTAGCACAGAGTCATCATCACAAAAAGTTTTTGATGAAAATTGAGCTGCTTTGCTTTTTAACTATTTTGTCAACAAGCCAGCAAACAGTCTAGCACACTTTATACACAAGCTACATTTTCTTCTGAAATCTTTAATAGATACTATGAGCTCACAGGGAAAGGGTTAAAGAATATTGAGAGTCTCAATGGCCCTGTATTACTTTGTGGAAGCAAGGTGGCTGAAACCTCTGGAGACACAGCTCATAATTCCCCTTTTATGTTTGTGTTGTCTGGTGATGTACAGCTATATTATTTTCCTCTGTTTTCTCCTTCAGTCTCTCACCAGAGAGATATCATATGTATGGAGAATTTGCCATGTGATAGTTCACTTAGATGGAAGCTACATGATTGACCTAGCAATCATACAATATCACTCAAGCATTTTCTTTTGAATAGTAGATAATATTTATATTCTGAATTTATAAGGGAAAGTTTTCTAAGCATTCCGTGGGGCTAAAATTTAGCTTGATATTAAGGGGTAATGAAAGTTAGTGAAGATAATTTTTATGTAGAAGTTGCCGACAGGTAATTTGCGTCTAACAATGAGCAGAATACTCAATGTTTTATAATGACATTGGATTTCTGTTAACACAGGGAAAAATTGACCAGCGGCTACCATTATTAAAGTTGCTCAGTGAAGATGCCATGCGTGTAATGTTATCAGCTGCCCAGTAAGTTGCATTGTTATTTCACTTGAGAGATTTCATATATGAATTGACACTTCAGCAGTAGACAGCAAACAATATCAGACTTCTACAATGTACCTAAATAGACAATTTCTATCACTATACATCTATATTATAATGCACATCATCTTACAGATCATGCACACGTGTCCATGCAGTATCAGCAAACTGTCATTTTACAATACCCACATCAGTTTCTCACTTTCATGAATGAAGAATGTGAATTCAACTTCAATTTTACCTCAATTCTTGCAAAAGCAACATTCTGTAAAAGCGACATTCCTCAGCGAAGCACCTCGTGGATCCACAGCTTTTTGACAACGTTGACACGTTTCATCATCCATAATAGGACAGACACATAAAAAACTGAAGTGAATTTGTTAATTCACACAGTACACTGTGTTACTTGCTTGTCTTAGTTCTACTGTCCCCATTTATTTCTGTGATCTTTCTCTTTGATTTCTCACACAGAACTGTACTCATCCAAGACTAGTCTATATTAATTGATTTATCCCTGGTAAAAGTGTGATTCTTATGTAGTAATCCACTTGTTTTCATAGGAAAGCAGCCAGTGTAATGTACTTTGATGAGAAACAGTACTTATTTCTGAAGAGACTTTGTCAGGTCTTGACAAATTTTGGAGTATCACAACTGTTTTTCATGTGGGTAAGTTCAGAAAGCTGACAATTTAATCAAGGTACTATTTAAACATGAATATATACTTTCACTAAGCCAAGAAATGTTTTCCGAAGAATGAAGAGCGGCCACTAGGAAAGCCACCCAACTTCCGACAGTATCTGGAGGCAACCCTAACATTCAGCAAGCACGGAAGTTTGGTATGTACAGGAGGCCTATTTCACCCAAAAGTGTTTTATGAAAGGTCTTGGAATAAAGTAGTAAAACTAATAGAAAAAAGAATGTTATCATAATAATCGTGTTTGCGGAATTAAACGAGTTTTGATGATCTCAGGCAATTTCTTGTCCGGTTTTTAACGTACAGTACCGGTTTTTAACGTACAGTACTGGTATATAACAACAAGGGGATTTAAAACAGACTGAACAGGTTCCATGTACCGCAGCCATCCACTGTTTATTCTTCAACAGGAAATGGTCTTGTCTAGAATATTTATCACATTTACCCAGATACCCCAGAGACTGTTTGTTATGTTGGACATGTAAAGAAGAAAGTCGTAATATTGTTTGCGGTCAATCCAATTTAAATTCAGCAATCTAAATAAATGTTAGTAAGTAATGTTAGTAATGTATGTTAGTTATGTTAGTGAGTAACTGTTAGCTTTTTTTTCTCTTTTGTTTTTGTCGCAGAGTTTATTTTTATGCGATTTAATTATTGCAGATGTGTTTCTGAGTCAAGAATGCACTTGAACTCTTTCCTAGTTAATGACTCCCACCTCGCTATATATGATCCAAATCAATGTGACTTCATGCAGATTTTTATTGGGTATCCAAAGGCATGCACGTGGTGTGGTATACATACAGTGATTGGAGATATAGCATATGAGTTAACTGAGAGTTTTTTTTAAGAAAAGTTGCCCCTGACTTTAGCTTTTGCTTATTTTATTCCAGGCATTATCTCACTTGACCAGCACCTTGTGGCTAACGTTTTTGAGAAATGAAGCCATAACCCAAGATGAGGAATTCCAGGCAGTTTTGGTACATTTGCTGGAAATCGCCAAAGGGAAACTCTTGAAGGTAAAAGTTCGTAAGCCAGGCTGAGAATTTTTTTATTGATTTGTTGAGCTGAGTGACTTTTGGTACACTTCATGTAGAGCGTGGTCTGTGGTTTTGCCTTCTGGCTGGTCTTCTGATTGAATCCCAGAGCCTTACGAGGGTAATAGAATTGCGACATACTGTGTTTGTACTGTCTGTTGTGAGCCTCTGGGACCATTGCAAATCCGTTGCAATACCACAACAAACCTCTTTCTCCACCGCAGGCTCACGTCCTAACTATGTTTGATAGAGAT
Source organism: Plumapathes pennacea (assembly GCA_964036295.1). Taxonomy (NCBI): domain Eukaryota; kingdom Metazoa; phylum Cnidaria; class Anthozoa; order Antipatharia; family Myriopathidae; genus Plumapathes; species Plumapathes pennacea. The sequence continues at coordinate 9,166,485 of OZ038469.1, read as the reverse complement.
TTCACTGTCATGGTATAGGTAATGATTCAAACTGAAAAAAGAAACGGGATATGATCCAAATGTGCATCAATTAAGTCAATTGATCTTAAAACATCATCGCATCAAAACATCAAGCAACCACAGATCACAATTCTAATGATTTGGGCGTGATGACATCTGCGATTATCGGATTTCTGGTATTCAGTTGTTTTGGTGTGCGGTTTTCTTCTTCGACTCTCTTTTGGTCCGTGGTCTACTTCTGGCCTGATATTTTGTTTCTTGTCAGCTCTGCTCTTTGTATGGTATACTACATGTATGTTGTGCTTTCTGACCTAGCAGTCTTTTCCGGTTTAACTGGTTTGTCTAATGTATAATGGTTTGTCTAGTTGGGTTTATTGTTATCTGATGTGGTCTGCGTCTCCCTGGAAGTCATATCTACTTTGTCACCTTCAATTTGTCTGTTGTGCTCGGGTGTAAGTGTTGATTTGGCCTAATCTGGTCTCGTATGGCTTGTTTCCTCATTTAGTTGTAGATCTCTTTCTGCTATTGACTTTGTTCTTGCAAGTACCAGTGAAAACTGCATTTTACTGTTGTTTTTATATTATTTCATGCCACACACCCCGTTTATGTCCTTTTTAACCATGACTAAACTTGCAGGTTGGGGATCCGTCTAAAGGTGATTCCTCTTGGAGTGTTTTCAACAGAGAAGACTTTGACAGTACAAGAGAATTCTCGTCGATGTTTGCACGTAAGACAGTTTGCCTTCACTGTTAAGATTCTTAACATTCTGCTTACCTGTGTCATGCAAAGTTAACGTGGTAGGTCTAAACGGGAATGTGATTGGTCTTGTGTACCACCACACACCAAAAGAGTGCTGGTAAAGGAAAGCCCAACTGTCGGAACAAATCACTTGTCCCGTGCTTCGACCATAAGCCTAATCGAAAATCGCTTAAAAACATTTTACTTGCTAACAGAGGCCATCTTGGTATTTGAATTTTGCTGGTGCCACCACCTTTGATCTCTTGACGTCTCCATCGTCAGAAAGCTATTTTGTCAATAATTTAACAGGATTTTCCTCCGACGGTCTTGTCATCAAAATTAATAATACGGCTGTAAATTATAGAAAAGTGCGGTGGGATAATGAGCAAAGAAAAACACTGAATGGCTTTGTGTTCTCCTTTTTATAGAGGTCAGGGGAGAGATTATGGAAATCATCCGCCACGTAACACTATTGTTTCCTGTGGAAACATTTGTCATGGCAGCAGATTGGTTGCTGCTTGTTGTCGAACTGATCCATCGAGCTGGCGCAACTGGTAAGTGATCTTTCGTTCACAGTTTAGTCGCCGTTCTTCCAAAGATTGCTGGCCAGCTACGTTTTACCACGGCTCTAATAGAAAAGTCCTGCAAGTGGAAGCCAGTTTAATTTGGAGAGACCTTGGTCGGGAAGATTTTCGTGACGTGTGTACTCATAATCATGCAGATATTACCACCATTACCTACACCATCATAATCAAGTACGCATGTTTTGAATACTGAATAGGCCATCTTCTCAAGGTTGCACGTGCGTCTAATCTTGACGGGCCAAGACTTTTAAATTCAACTTTTAGCTTTCGGCACAGCGGACTGTGTTCGGCTTCGATATGCTGCGCTCTTATTTGAGTTAGGACGGCTATCTTGAGTTTAAAACCGTTTTCTACAATGTTCACGCATGAGTGCTCGCTAAACAATTCTCAAATCGAAGGTTGTAGGCCCGTCAAGCTTGAATGCGCGCGCAACCTCGAAAAAGTGGTCTTTTGTCTTGGTTTTTTTTTTTTTTCTTTTTCTTTTTCTTTTTCTTTTTCTTTTGTAGTATGTAACCCACAACTTTGATTTAACTTCGACAGTACTCTGTCTTTTGTTGTTTTGCTTTCTCAGGTGCACCTGCACTACCTGCACTACAGGACGTAAAACTCAAATTTGAAGGTGCCACGTGTTACATAGAAGCTGTGATGTCCAGGCTGTTTAAAGTGAAGCAAATAGAGGTTTGTCAATTTAGGGTGCTAACCAGACTGGCCAATTAAATTATAAGCATTATCTCTCGTTTGGGTTGAACTTTTTTTTCTTTTTTTTTTTTTTTGTTTGTTTGTTTGTTTGTTTGTTTTCTAGTTCAAGGGTGGATTAAAAAAGTATTAACACCGATTGGAAAACTGTGCCGAGTTGTACTAATTTCCAGACTGCATTTAATTCCGATGCAAATGTTACTGAACAGCAGCCGGCACGTAGCTAAACAAATCCTGCAATGGCTATCTGAGGCAAAGCCAATTTCGAATACCTGCTCTGTATTTATTTTACCAGAAAAATACACTCGATCACACTGCATCAGGTCGAGGGGATGTCTGCGATTATTAAAAACTGGACCACGGTTATTGGATTTCTAGGTTTTTGATTGGTTCCTTGGACATGGGTTATCAGCTCATATAACCTATCTGTGGACATATATGGCCAATGAACGCGTGAGCGACGAAGTACTATTTAGAAAGTTTTTTTCAGATTTCACGACCTTTTCAGAGTGGCTTGCAAGTCCCGGGTGAGACAAATTTACAACACTAATTAAACAATGAGCAAAGAGGAAAATAAATACATGCCTCAAGTCGATACCAGCAGCCATTGATTTTCCTGAGTATATGATCGTTATATTTACAGAGTTTGTTGGAAAGTCAGGCCAACTTCAGAAACCGACAAGTGAAGCTGCTTGACCTTGCCAGGGAGGTTCTTTGCACGCTTCTGGAACTGAGATCAGAGGTGCGTTGTAACAATTGGACGATATCCACCACAAGCCCGTCCACAGCAGTTGATGACTTCATCCATTTATTGTAATTTTTTTCCCCTCAGGACCCTCATATTTCAGCCAACGGTGTGGACTGTTTGAAGGCCTTGTATCCGTTTCTGGCCCATGTGCCTAACCTACTGCTGGAAGTACTCAAAAAGGTATTTGTGTGTTTGTCCGGTCGCCATTTGCAACACTAAGCAGGGGCCAATTCAATATAATTTTACAATGTAATTTACAAGTTGAACCATTATTCAAACATCACTAAACCGACTCTAATCTGAAAGAAATCTGCAAAATGTTACAGATACAGGTCTCAAATGTCTTACTGGAACAGTACTTGGTCATAGTATTGGATTGAAGTGACTGTTTTAACATGTGTGGGTAAATTGGTATAAATGTTTCATTGAATTGGCCCCAGGTCGTGCTCAGTACTTGTGACCACTGTTCATCTTGATTGATTGGGTCACCTGTTCTCCTTGCTGGTTTCCGTCCATCCATGTATTCATGTATAAGTCATATCGACAATCTTTGGGCATTTTTGCAGTGCAAAGATGCAAGTATGATTTACGCATACTACCCCTCGCATAAAACGAAAACAATTCTTAAACAACATTAATAACTTTACGTAAGCCGGTAAAATTTCAAACATTTTCCTCTTCATTATTATCGAAGTTCAAGCGAAATTGTGGCTGTTCCTATTGCAACTCTGTGACTTTTCAGAGAAACTTTGTATTCATACGCTGCGCTGCGACGGCTTATGCTGAGCCTCCTCCATTTAACATCCCAGGATAATTCAGGACTAAATCACGCAAGATTAGGGCCGAGGAAGTTCCTTATCGTCCCAACACATTTAAACAGCGTTTCACAAACTAATGAACATAAATGTATTTGCCAACCAACATGGCATTTGGTCAGGTCGATGGGTTTTGATACAGTGTCATACACTGGTTTGAGTGTTTGATCCAATTTCCAGCACTAGGGATAGAATTTCTTAATTTGCATACATTCTTTTGGGAACTCATGCTTCGTCTTTGATGTGGGATTCCAAATACCATCAAACACTCACACTCGTTTTTGAAATATAACTTTCGTTCTCATATCTGTGGTATTGGGCTCGTGCAAATGACGTCATAAATCACGTGAATTTGTTTATGCGCCATTTTGGGGGTCAAATTGTCGTTTTTCGGGAGGCGCGTTTTTGTCGAGCGTCAGCTACTCTGAAGCGATTTGAGCGATCCAGGATAGAGATACATTGGAGATAATTAAGCGACACAATACCGTAGCAGTACCTACTCGTAATTTGGTGGCCGAAATCTCATTTAGTGACTCTGATCGTGAGCGATCGCCAGTTTCTTCTCCACGTCAGATTCCTGTTTCAGCGCCGTGAAATCAACATTTTAGGGCTTAATTTATTGTCTGACGATGCCAGAACAATTCTATCTGGGGAGGAACATTGTAAAGGTAAAGGGAAGCAACTGTAGCTCTGCATGGCTAATACGAGTTAATTCGCAGGATTTCTCTGTCAGTTTGGCACTCATATATGCACTGTGACGAACTTGCAAAATGCTGTCAAGTCTGCTGCTTTGTATCACCAGTAACACACTGTCAATGATATATGTAGACTGTGTGTTTATTTCGGAGTTGCTGGCTCTAAATTAAACTGTGTCAGTCCATTTTATTAAAGTGTTGTTGTTCAAAGTAGAGTGCTTGCCTTCGGAAATTGTCGCCGGCCGTGGTGCTCGTGTCAGAACGTGGCGAACACTCTGAATGAATAATTCTTGATACTATATAAACACTGCACCAGTTGTTTGACTGTCCAGAACTGCGGAGGTCATTAGTGAAGTGCTACATTTATCCATCGGGTCGATGTAGGAGTTTTCTGCCGGAGTTCGAGTCGGTTTGGCTTGTTTCTTGGACATTTGTTCCCTCACCGCGCACAGCTAAATCACGGAAGGCCATGAACATTTGGGGTAACTTGTAAAGAGAGCAGCGTTTCAATCTGAGCCAAATCAGTGCATTAATATTCCTGGACAGTTTTGAAAGTATGTATAAAGTACTATCATTAACCCCTGTGGTATTTTATTTTTGATAGTGTTGTGCCCCTAATATTTTTTGAATCCAGTGCTGTAATGTTTCAGGGAAAGCTTTTACTTAAGTTGCACCTGTCTTTTGCATCCTTTTGTACAGTATCGGACTGTTTTGATAAAGAAGTCAGCTATATTTTTCCAAGGTTTATTGTTCCTTCTTAGAAGAGCTCAGTGGCCCCATCCTCTCCCTCATACCACTATTGTTTGTCTCACTGAGATTTTAACAGTGTTGTTGCAGTTTAATTGAATTCCTTTTCCACAATGTGGCATTTGTATTATCCTAGTCAATTTGGCACAGAAAGGAATTGAAATGCAAAGTATCAATGGGGAAGACTGCACAGGAATAGGTTAGGTATATTCTGAAGGCTGAAGGAAACTGATTTTACTGAGCTGGTTTGCCAAATTCCAAAGCAACAATATAAAAATGTTGAAGGGTAACATCCAGCAACAAAGTATGCTTGTCCACAGATGGGTTGATTATTTTGCTCTACTCTGCACACAACCTGGGTAACTGCATTACCTTATTAACAACACCTATTGTTTTTTTGAACATGAATGTTAATATCAACATGAAACTTCTTTCATGGACAGAGCTCTCAAACAAATGAAATATAGCACTGTGAAACTTTACCTTAGCTAAACTGATTTTTTTCAGACGGAATACTATATATTGTGCAATACTTTATAAGATGAAACAAAGTTCTCAAGAGTAAATATTGTAAAAATATAGAAGTGTAAATGAATGCAACTGTCTTTTGATCCAATACCGCCTAATAGTGTTAATGCTACAGAAGGACTAAAGATCAAGCAACTGACAGCAACATGTGCTTCAGATACTCAGAAGTGTACTGAATTAGTCAGATGCAACTGCACCATCTCCTGGTAAAGATTTGTCGTATAAACTGAACAACCTTTCAGGTGTTCTGCAGCCTCCACAAATTCATTTATAAAAGATTGTTTCGCATTCTAATCATTATTTATTATCTGTCCTGATTTTCCCCTTGGTGCTCCAACCAACTGGATACTCCACTCAGGGCCTAATACAAAGCAATAAAATGATACACTCGACATTTTAGGACACAGCAACAGCTGCACATCTGCGAATCATCGCCGGAACGACAAGCGTGTGCAAACAAAGCATTTGACCAAGACTCAATGAATGGGTCAACACAGTTTAATTTACGCCAACGACTCTTAAATGACACAGAAGTGTCGATACCATTGATACTACGTCTGATGTAAAACAGCACAGTCTCCCGCCTGAAGCGAGACAGCACTTCGAAACTGTCGTGACAGTATCCTGAAACTCGGAACATGGCCTTCAAACCTGACAGAGAGATTCCGAGAAATAACTCGTAATAGCCATGCAGAGCTACAGTTGCTTCCCTTTTACCTTTACAATGTTCCTCTCCAGATAGAATTGCTCTGGCATCGTCAGACAATAAATTAAGCCCTAGAATGTTGATTTCACGGCGCTGAAACAGGAATCTGACGTGGAGAAGAAACTGGCGATCGCTCACGATCAGGAGTCACTAAATGAGATTTCGGCCACCAAATTACGAGTAGGTACTGCTACAGTATTGTGCCCCTCAATTATCTCCGATGTATCTATCTCCTGACGCCCTCAAAATGCTTCAGAGTAGCTGATGCTCGACAAAAATACGCCTCCCGAAAGACGACAATTTGACCCCCAAAATGGCGGATAAACAAAAATCACGTGGTTTGTGACGTCAACTTGCACGAGCCCAATATGCAACTGAGCCCAGGAAATTTCCTCCCGCCACTGCTGTTCATAGTATATTGTTGCATAATTATGTTTCGTCTACGTGATAGGCAAGCTGGTAATCTGACAGCCCACATATAGCTAGGGACCAAGGCGTCACCCTGAGTTTAGTTTGTACAATATTGAGCACGTATCAATGAATATATTTTGCAGATGTTTGCCTTGGCTGTATTCCACATGAACGGAGATCCTAAGGTACAGTAAACTAGAAGAAAAAAGTAAAGATTTAATCAACTGATGATGCACTTTTAGTTTGTTTTTTTTTTTTTTTTTTTTTTTTTAATTTTTGTTACACCTCCCATAACAGTAGCTATATTAGTTACAGTAGCTATATAAGTTAAAACTTGCCAAGAATAGGTTCACGAGTGTATATAAACTTCTTGCTGGGAATAGAACTGTCTTACTAGATTTTGGCGTCATATATAGACAAACATGTTTGTGTTTCTGTACCTGTGACTGCTTGTGTTTTTAGTTTACATTCAGCTGCCTTCATGAACTATAAAGTTAAATAAGGTAGTTGTTTTCATTGCAAATATTTGGCAATGCAGAACAGTCGTACAGGAAACATGTTACTGCTTGAGTTAAGGAATATTAACCAATATGATTGGAAAGTATGTCAGTGACTGGAGAATGAAATGTAATGCATCAGTGGATCTATACTTTGCCTTCCCAGTTTCAGCTTTATTAAAATTACTTTGTGTCAAACGTTTGATTGACATTCAGAGTCCGTTGAATGCCGATATCCTGCACACGCGCCGACATGCTTGTGGTGCAATCCTGAGCATGTGTAAAGAATATGGAAAAGTTCTCGTGGTGCGTATTGTAGCTCTGATATTTGAAGCTCAGACCTTCTTTAACGATACTATAAGATTGTTTGTGCAAAGAACAGTTCCATAATCATTTCGAAATTTATCGACTTTTCCGACGCGTTACACTGCAGTTTTCTCAGCAACTTGTCTCGCAATGGTTGGAAATGTATCGTTGCAGTTGGATCTCGATCTCGGCCACTCGCAGCGATTTGTGCCAAGGACGGTTGGGGTGGGGAGGGGGGGGGGGGGGGATTTGTGACTAGCACGTCAAGGTATTGGCACACACGCGCTCTCATCCTTGGAGACCCAGGGGCAGATCGTGGGGCGGCGGTGAAAAGAACGGCGGGCAAAAAGCTGCGGAGGGGGAGGGAGAGGGGGGAGAAAAGAAGAGGAGGAAAAGAGCTCTTTCTTCCCGGCCTCTTTTTTTCTCCCCCCTTCCCCTCCGCCGCTTTTTGCCCGCCGTTCTTTTCACCGCCGCCCCACGATCTGCCCCTGGGTCTCCGAGGATGACGCGCTCTTGATTGCGTTTAGGAAATGTTCCGAGACTAACTGCTGGAACTGCGGTTGAAAGTTGCTGCAATCGTTGCGAAAGGAGTTGAATTCTTCGATCTTCGTGCAACGTTGCGCGCAACAACAAAATTGCGGTTTAGTTGCTGAGGTACCATGTTACACTGTGCATTTCTTCTGCAACTTGTCTTGAAACGGCGTTGCGAAAAAATGTGCCGAGAAAATTTGCCAAGAAAATTGCACAGTGCACAATGACGCCTTTGGGACAATAAAATTTTCTTCTGTAATTATGGATGTTTCATACAGCTGGAAACTAGGGGCTGGATTCACAAAACTTTCGTACGAACGAAAATGTTCGTAAGTATGACTTACGCATCGTAAGTACGACTTACCCATACTATCTTGCGCAAGATAGTATGCGTAAGTAATTGTTCCGATGCGTAAAATATACTTACGAGCATTTTAGTTCGTACGCAAGTTTTTTGAATCCGGCCCCAGATGATTCTCCTCTGCCGAACTGATTTATTGTGTCCCAGAGGATACTTAATTTATGTTTTGCTTGCATTTAACAGCCAGCGTTTGACCAACTAAAGCAGCACATACAATCCATGTTTGACAGTAAGGTGGTTACAGTGAAAGATAAAAACACTCTCACGGACGCTCTAGTCTACGCCAGGTAGGTTCAGACATCTAAAGTTGATTTATTCTATTTCTTTTAACTTTTTGTTCTAAATTTCTGATGTAGATTTCCAGAGCAAACCCGGGTGTATGATTCAGTTTTTCCATTGCATGCAAAGCTTATGTCAGTTTAACTGTCTTCCAGACGACAATGTAGCAACGTGTAATTGGAATGTTTCTCTTTTGGAAGTATCTTTTTTTCGTCAAGATGACGTTGAACATATAGATGTGTATTGAATTGGAATATCTGACGTACACAATTTTTTTTCCAAATCAAAACTTGTATTCCCGTTTGCATCTTTCCTCCAGCAATTTTCTGGAAGATCCTGCTAGTCGAAAGGCTTTCCTCAGTGAGTTGTTGGATCCCATACAAAAAGTCTGGCTAACAGAGAAGATGAAACAGTAAGTTTTTGAGAACTTTGTGTGGAGTAAGGAATTGTGGCTGCTGATGCTTTTATTCTTAATTGTGACTAACAATCTATCTCACTTTAAAAATCAACTAGTGTTCTAAGCCAATCCTGCATTCTGATTGGCTCCCTACTCGCGTTGTGGACCTCCTTGCAAATGAATGTGATATATTGTGGGTTTGAGTTTGACATTTATCCAGGTGCTACGGACCGTTTCTTTTTTATGTCGTCGTGATAATTCGTCCCATATTAGGTCGATATCATCACCGCAAGCTCTCATTGCTTACCTTGGATTGGACAAAGATTCCAAGACCCTCAAGGAAGACGGTACGTTATGCCACGCAAAACTATGCCATTTATCACTCAGGTGTACGTGGTATACTATTCACTTGTTATTTGTTTTATTCATTTTTTATCCCACATATGGTAAGGTATTTGAGGTGTGTCACAGCAAACTTTTTGAGTGCAACTTAGGGTGCAAATAGACAGGTTCTCGTTTCCTAAACAGTTACTCTAACGAGTTTGCAATCTTCGATGCAAAAGGGAGAAAGAAAACCCCTTTTCTCTGATTCGGCTCAAATGTTTTTACGTTCGGGTCTGAAAGCGCCGCCATCTTTGTTTCTATGAAGCAATGACGTTTTTTTTCCAGAATATTCTGGAAATTCTGCCTCCCGGAGCAGAATAGGCGGAATAGTATTCCAAATATCCCGAAATAGGAATAGCTCCCAAACGAGCGCGTATGCATACTATTCCGGCTATTCTTATTCCGGAATAGTCCCAAATGAACCACCCAACCCCCCCCCCCCCCCCCCCCCTTTATTATTAAAAACTCTTCTTGCGTACTACAGTGTATGCATCTGTTAATGTTGTCGTACCAGCTGTTTACTTAACCCTTTTCACTCCCAAGTTCAAAATACAACCTTTTAGGAAGAAATTTTATGAGTGATGTAGTGACAATTGATAGTTCAATCAGACTTAGTATGAGCAAAATATCAAAAGCCAAGCTGTCCTTACTTTGTAATGTATTTCTAGTGGGATACTGAAGGAGAAAATTGAAGTTGGTCACTCGTGGGATTGAAAGGGTTAATTTACAAAGTTGTGGATCGTAGTCAAGTTATTCAAGTGTGTCCTTGTTTACACCTCGCTGTCCAAAAGGTCCCAAGCTACTGCTTCTGTAGTTAAGTGAATAGTTTTCAATGATGATGTGGCCAACAGTTGCTTTAGATAAAATCAATGCTGTCAGAAGGAGCTGGAAAGCATGAAAAGCATGAAAAGCATGAAAAGCATGGAAAGCATGAAAAGCATGGAAAGCATGGAAAGCATACCAGACACAGTCCTCCGGTCTTAGTATTGAATTTATCCAAGCATTGAATATTTGCATTGAAAGTTAGATGTACGTTTAGGGAGTTTTTGGTTGGTTGTTGTTTAGATCGCTTTGCTTTATTTTCAGGGGACACAAGTGAAAGAAGGCTTCAGGTATGAGGTTTTACGTTATGATATGAATCTGTTTTGCTTCTACCTCCACCCTGGAATTTGGATATGTTCTCATGCAAAACATGTCTTAATGTTCTGGCCTCTAACATGGTCGACTTCCCACGAGGTGCAAGGTTTCTAAACAAAATATTCTTAATAGCTATATTCAAGTGGTAAAGACTGATAGGTGTTTTCATGAAGAATGGTGAATTGTTTCTTCATTTGGTGACCTTATCGTACTGGTACAGGGGGTGACGTATATAATAACAAAACAGAATCGGTCAGAATCAGTAGTATTCAACTAAATTATCCCTAAATCAGTTGTATGATTCTTGCAATTTGGTTAATGACACAAAATAGTATAAGTACAGCACAGTAAAGCTGCCCCATTGTCCTATTTTATCGCAGATTATTTCTCTCATTTCGTGGTTACCCTGACTTGTTCCTCAACTGTACTGTCGTCTTTTTTTGATGATTAAATATTAGTAATAATAATAATAATAATAATAATAATAATAATAATAATAATAATAATAATAATAATAATAATAATAATGACAATAATAATAATAATAGTAATAATAATAATAATAATAATAATAGTAATAATAACTTTATTTAAGTGTCAATGTATTTAGCCTTTTACAAACTAATTAAGGACATTGTAAAATAATTTGTTGGCTAAAGTAATTTGGGACTTAATTATTAGATAGTAGTGCATACAGCAATATGATATATATTCTACCTAAATTCTAACTAAACCGGTCGGATACAAAATAATCTGATTACAGATTAAATATGTTTTCAGACTTGTACTAGCACGTTTGTTAAATGGATATTTGTTCGTTCAACGACGTCTTTTGCCTGTTTGATATTTCAGCTCCTCTCTATTGTCTGCACCGTTGAGAGTGTTGTGAAAAGATGCTCTGCACCCAAGGACCCTGTGGTGAGCATACATCTATTCACTGCAGTCTTGTTTTCACACGAATTTGTTGGCCCACATAATATTTAACTTTGTTGTTAGACTATATATCTATCGTATTCTTCTACTGAATTTTAATATACGTTCCTTTGTCATATTGCCTGTAGTGGTTGATATTATATATCAACTGCTGAATGCTACCTTTGACTAGCGATTGTGAGTTAGGGTGCTGTGAACCTGTCTCTAGTTGACCTGTGATGGCCCTTGACTCCAGGCATTCCCTCTTCAGTCTATTCCTGTGACTTTTGACTCTAGATAAGTTTTATTTATTGACCTTTGCCACATAGATTACTAATACAATATGTACAGGCACAATAGAATTGTTGTACGCTAAATAGTGGCGAGGAAGCCTCTAGAATTCATCCGGATTATAGTAAAGAGGCCTCCTCAGTCACTTTCATTGTGTCCTTGATTTCGGAGTTTGAAAATTGAATCAGACTGCAACACTGGAAATACTTGGTGTTAGCCCCCCAAAACAAAACTTTGTAGCACACAATTCGCTAGTTTTGAGAATGTAAACAAATGGCCGCCTCTCATTCATCGGCAAAACAATGAGTATCAGAGTAGATCGAGCATGGAAAAATTGATGGAGGGAAAAAACTTAAAAAGTCTGTTGTTCGCTCATTGCACGGTGCCGCCATCTTGGATTCAAAGCGAGGCTAACCTGGCACGAAATGTGCCAGACATGTCGCTCTAAAACACCAAGCCGTCTACAGGGGAGATGCACATGTTTCATTTGGGGAGTTATATGCACAAATTTCCAAGGTATTATCTCAGTTTTGCCAGGTCAGCCTCATTTTGAAGCTCGTGCCAGTTCTCGTGCAAAGAGCCCACTGGGGTTTATGGCATGTGACAGTGTGTTTGTTGAGTTGTAGTCTAGCCAGCCCAGTTAGTCATCTCCATCTGTCGTTACCTTTATGCAGAGTGATGCCAGTCAAGGTCCTTCCATCGGGTTTATGCCTGATGGGACACCTTATGTTCGGAATCCTTGTACAGAGCAGGTGCTGCCTTTGCTAACGAATATCTTGGTCTTGATGAAGTAAGTATACCTTGGGCACGGAACCATGGAAGTGTGCTTTGGGTAATATTTATTTATGGCATAATTTCAACAAAAGTGTTTTAAGATTTTTTTACTTTTTATTATTATTATTATTATTATTATTATTATTATTATTATTATTATTATTATTATTATTATTATTATTATTATTATTGCTTTTCATAATTGTAGGCCACTCAAATTAGTCGTATTTTCCCTGAGAATTGCAAAATCTTGCTGTGTGGAAGCTCGAAAACGACCGCAAATAGGGCGCGTTTTTTTGTATTACCCCCGAACTAAATAGACTGTAATTGTCTTCTTATTACTTTTATTATTTTACTATTCTGATTTGGGAATAATCGCTTTTAATTCTGCTGTCGGTATCAATTCTGCTTTCAAAAATAATGGCATCTTTTACGTAACCCTTTATTCCTTGGCAATATCATTCAATCGTTTTAACGTATTTGTGGGTATACTTATGTCATCGAGGGCGAAAGTAATTAACCTCGTGTTATTTTTCTAAAATATTGACATTTTAGCTGTTTGGTAATAGTCGCCTGTTTTTTCGTTTTTGTTTGTTTGTTTGTTTTTTGGTGTTTCTTTGTCAGCAGCTGGCAGTGTAATGTTTACACACGTGACTATCGAACGTCGCCTTTTGTTTTGTAGGTCTGTGAACTCCCTCTATCATCCACAAGCAAAAGCCCTCATGTTTCCCTCTTACGTTGGCGCTCTGGACATACATGATTTTGACAAGAGTGCGATCTTTGGTAAAAAAAAAACTGTACAGCTGTTATTTCGTGTCAATATTTATATATTATTACTTATATTACCAAGTATTATTATTTAGTACGTGGTCTGCACAGGATTTTTGGGCTTGAAAACCTTTCTCTTTGTGGGGACATGGAAGAGGTGCAGTAGACAAATATACTAGAAATACGATAATCGCAGATACGCTCTGACATTGAAGGGACTTTTACTTTGGTACTCCCAAGAAGAGTAGCCTTTGTTTTACCGAAATGTTGACTCAATCTTTTCTTCGAAGTCAAATGCTACACGCAAAGGAAGGAGAAAAAGAATGGTGTGTGTTATACTTTTGCGTTGAAAAAAAGAATCGATTGCGTGACGATCAAGTACGTATTTCCCACGGTCAGTCGGCACGACAAATTAATTTATACAGTCTGCCAAGCACGTTCTCAAAATCAAATACTCAAATTTTGAAGTTGGTCGGCCGTCGTAGTACGGGAAAAAGGAAACACTGATTTTCCAATTTTGAATTCATAGGCAGTACAATTAAATAGGCTTCCTGTGCAATTTGTTTTTACTCTGGACTGCATGCACAAGACTCAGGCATGCATGTTTAATGAGCTCGAATTGTTTTGTACGTGAACGCGCTCAAAACAACATGATTTCTCCCAGAATCAAAGCAAAACTTGAACGGTTTACTTCAAATTATACACGGGCTTCAGACCTAGTCATACTTCTAAGGGCGAATTACAGTATTTGTTACAGTTTTAGTCTTGAAAGAAACAATAAGACATCTGACTAAATCATTCAAGACTCCAATTCCGATTGCTCTGAGCCAATACGGTAGCCGAAACTGGCGACAGAAGCGTATTAAAACAATACTTCGAGGGAAAATGATCAGCATACAGATTTTAATACATTCTTGAAGTGATCGAGTTACAAGATACGGGTAGAATATATTTTTCACGGTGATTGTTCGCTTTCTACTGACTAACCTTTGTTGCTTGTCCTTTCTGAATAAGGATCTGAGTTTAACACAAGACGGCGTCTGAAGCTCCCGATTTGCTTCCAAGCGCTGTTCCCTTTGCGGAGCCGTTTCTTCGGCACGCTTCCGTTCATGATGCTGTCGGTTATCAAATGTTTGTCGTCTTTTCTCTAGACGTATTTGGCGCTGTTCGATCGTTTCACGATTTCGCCTTGCCCGTGCTAGTTCCCTTCTCTTTTGCAGACGAGCTTCGCAAGACCGTGCTGTGTCAAGTTTTCCAGTTTTCAAATTCATTTTTGTGAACGCAGTTACGTACAGTTGTTGCTTCGTTCAAACCTTTGTTTGACCTCGCTTTGACGCTAATCGATTATTATTATGTCATTGCCTTAGAGGTCGCCCTATGACAGACTGACTGACGAACATTAGATTTCGAGATGGTGACTCGCTTGGAGTCTCCACACAAAGCGAATTTGCTGCATTAGCGCCGTGATTATTACCCTCACTTCGCTCGGGGATTACCTTGTTTACGTACTCAAAGAACGTCCGTACGCTAGTTTTACGGTAGAGGCCGAGTGGTTAGAGCACCGGACTTCAAATCCGGAGGTCCCAGGTTCAAGTCCCGCTCTGACCACTAACTGAATTTGCAACACGGTAGCCCCGGGTTCAAATCCTCGACCACGTTATGTAAATAGCAACTGGTTAGCCTCCGACCAGTTGGGATTCTTAATCAATTTACGTTAAGTTTAAAAACACGGCCCCACCAGCTTTGCTGAACTACTTACCGTGTATAAATAAAGATACCTGATACAGTATAACCAGTAAAACGGTGTATGTGTGGATATTTTGTTAGATGAGTTCTTAATCTTAGGTCTCCACTTTTGTGGATGAAAATAGCCCCTTCTCCATGTTTTTCTATTTTTTTGTTTATTTTTTTCAATTTACCGTCAAGAGCTTATGTGGGAATGGAGGAGTGTGGGAATGATAAAATATGCGTATGATTTTGTTTTTGTTTTTTGTTCTTTAGCCCTCGCAGAAGCAACTGACAGACCTGAAGAGAGTTTCTCTGATCCTGTCCTAAGGACTAGAAATTATCTCTACTACCTCACCGAATCCTGGTAAGTGAAATGATGCTGAACTATTTCATTGAATTTGGATAGTGACATTCAAAAGAGTGCGATTTGTGTTTGTTTGTGGCATGTACAAAAAAAAAACATATTTAAAATACATTGACCATGAGAGCACTGCTTTTTTTGGCTGTTTTTGACTTTCTATAGTCTCGAACTTTCTCACAACCTGGGAGAGTTTACCTTGATTCCAAAAGTTCTGAAGATGTTTATCTGCCTCAGAAGGCAGTTTTAATCCCCGAACGAAGTGAGGGAAATAATCACGGCGCTAATGCAGCAAAATCGCATCATTTGAAGACTCCAAGCGTGTCGCCATCTCGAAATTTAATGTTCGTGTGTGTGTGTGTGTGTGTGTGGGGGGGGGGGGGGGGGGGGTACGACTCGTCCCCAGGGCCATCCGCGTCGAGCGACCACTGCGAGGTTACATCGGCAGCTTAACTGTAAACCGCCATTTTCTTAGTGACATGCGGTAGCTGTAAGAGTACGAACGGAAGTGATTTTGTACAATAAGATGCAGATACAAGGCCAAGCAGTTCGACGGACGGCTATAATTTGCCCGGATATTTTGTCGGTGTATGGGAGGCAAGCTTACTAGCCGTGAAACGGATTCTTAAAGGCACAACTGGTCGACCTGAACACAATCCCAGACGCCAGTATTGTGTTAAAACGCAGACACTTCTTCAGAAAGAAATAGCGAAATACAGTTGGTGGAAATTGAACAATCATCGTGACAAATTTCACCTTTTACAATAACAGGAATGTAGTTTTCAGAATCCAAGTTTGACAAGATGACGACACACAATACAATGGAAAGTGGAATTTTCGTACTGTATGAGGACTGCTCTATACACTGTACTTTGAAATCAATGAAGACGTAAACAATAGTGTTTTGGGTTTTGTTTCCTTTGCTGGAAAAGAGCTAAAGCTATGGCTTTCAGGAACCGGTGAGTTTTGAAAATTTACAGCAATTAACGTACAACGCTTTTGTTAAATGAGGGTCGTGTTATCATTATGGTATTTTAACAATTGCCGTATATTTTGTCGTTTGATGCCCCGGGAACTGTGATGAAGGCCAAGTAGGATTATACTGTGATCTCTTCGCTAGTTTTCAAAGCTATTTCAGAGTGCCTTCATGCAAGATTGTGTCATCTGATTCCTGACATATTTGCATAATTTCACTGACAGTCTGACACATGCTGTGAAGTTTTGTCGCCGCGTTTGTTGGCACACTGTATTCAAGGATAAAATGTAACCGGGTTAAGATGCTTTTGCTTTTTGAAGGCTATTAAAGTAGAAAATATCCGGCCACTGCTTTCCAAATTAAACAATTACAGTCTATTGTCCCCGAACGAAGTGAGGGAAATACTTACGACACTAATGCAGTACTATTATACCGCCTACTTGGAGACTCCAAGCCTGTCGCCATCTCGAAATTTAACGTTGTCTGTCAGTCTGGCGTACGACTTTAGGCGCGGTTACCCCGCTAACCAATAACAAAGGCCGGATCGATCACGTGTGCCCTATTGTTTTACTCGGAACAATTGAGAAATTAGATTTGAACGAAGCATTTAGATTTGAACGAAGCAACAATATATCGTAACTGCGTTCACGAAAATGGAAAACTTAAAAACTGAAGAACTTGAAACACAACAGTCTCGCGAAGCTCGTCTTCAAATAAGAAGGGAACAGGCACGAGCAAGGCGAAATCGTGAAACGAGCGAACAACGCCAAATTCGTCTCTAGAAAAGGCGACAATCCTGTTATGATCGACAGCATCATAAACAGAAGCGCGTGCCGAAGAAACGACTCCGCAAAGAAAACAGCGCATGAATGCCGATCGAAAGCGACATGAACAGAAGCGGGTAACGCAGACAACTCCGCAAAGAGAACAGCGCTTGAAAGCAAATTGGAAACTTCAGGAGCAAAAGCGGGCCGAAGAGAAGACTCCGCAAAGACAACAGCGCAATGCCGACCAAAAGCGACAAGAACAGAAGCGGGTAACACAGACAACTCCGCAAAGGGAACAGCGCTTGAAAACAAATCGGGAGCTTCAGACGCCGTTTTGTATTAAACTCAGATACTTATTTAGAAAGGACAAGCAACAAAGGTTAGTCAGTGGAAATCGAGCAATCACCGTGACAAATATATTCTATCCCGTATAGCTTGTAACTCGATCACTTCAAGAATGTATTAAAATCTGTATGCTGATCATTTTCCCTCGAAGTATTGTTTTACTACGCTTCTGTCACCAGTTTCGGCTACCGTATTCGCTCAGAGCAACCGGAACTTGGAGTCTTGAATGATTTAGTCAGATGTCTTATTTTTCTGTAATCTGACACGCGGTGATTGCAGCGAGAATCGTTCACAAGCCCTTAGAAGTATTACTGGGTCTGAAGCCCGTGTATAATTTGAAGTAAACTGTTCAAGTTTTGCTTTGATTCTGGGAGAAATCTTGCTGTTTTGAGTGGGTTCACATACAAAACAATTCGAGCCAATATCCATGCCCGAGTCTGTGCATGCAATCCAGAGTAAAAACAAATCGCACAGGAAGCCTATTTAATTGTACTGCCTATGAATTCAAAATTGGAAAATCAGTGTTCCTTTTTTCCCGTACTACGACGGCCGACCAACTTCAAACTTTGAGTATTAAATTTTGAGAACGTGCATGGCAGACTGTATGAATTAATTTGACGTGCCGTGACCGTGGGAAATACGTAATTCGTCACGCAATCGATTCTTTTTTCAACGCAAAAGTATAACACACACCATTCTTTTTCTCCTTCCTTTGCGTGTAGCACTTGAGTTCGAAGAAAAGATTGAGTCAACATTTCGGTAAAACAAAGGCTACTCTTGTTGGGAGTTACCAAAGTAAAAGTCCCATCAATGGCAGAGTGAGGGGGTATCTGCGATTATCGTATTTCTAGTATATTATTGTCTACTAGCGGGACCCCGTAAGATACTCGCTCAACACAATCGGACCTTGTATTATTTAGTGACCGGGTTTGCTCGCTCAATACAATCGGACCTTGTATTATTTAGTGACTTGATTTCTTTTTTCTGTCAAAGATTTTAAAATCGTAAAACGCAGTTTGAAAAGTTGTTGTGTTCAAAATTGAATCCCTGCCAAAATTCACACGGTCCCGAGACTTCGAAAGCGTGTAAACAAGCGACTCGCTTTGACGGCTCTAAATTTTGTCACACTCGAAGAAGCGTATTAAACTTATAAAGTAAAAAAAAAAAAGAAAAAAAAAATTTCAGTGTCCAAGATCGGCTTTGTTGTCTCAGCGACTTTTGAAGTTCATCTTAGTGTCTACGAAAATTGCAGACTGTGCACGTTGTCTGAACTAAACCAGACTGCCGTGCGACAAAGATTTTTTTTAGCGGCCGACTGGTGACGTCGCTACACAGCCGTGGTTTGCAAAAAAAATTTTAAATAATCTCCGAACCGAAAATAAACAAGAATCCCGCTTTCCGAAAACCCACTACTGAGCGAGGGGATATCTGCGATTATCGTATTTCTAGTAGTAATGTGTGCTTTTCTTCAGTTATTACACACTTGGTGCTGCTGGACTTGCCATGGGACATGACTTTTACAACTTGCCGATGCTGGCATATTACATCGTGGAGAATGTGCTTGGCACTCTTGAACACGTTCCCAACTACAGGATGAGATTTGTAATTCATATCCTCCCTTGAATGTTTGACAGTTTTCACCAGGCACTTGGTTGTTCTGCATTATTTTCGTAGAACTTATTTAGAAAGGTCAAGTTTCTTAAAGAACTGCATTTTAAATTTCTTGCGTGGCTTTCATAATGTGTATGTTGCCATCGAACATATGGCGACGGTGTAAACTTTGTGCGAAATAAGCCATTTCCGAGATACTTGTTGCCTCCGTGCGAATCCTTTTTAGTGAAAATGGGTTTTCATTTTCATGCAAATACAACTCATATTCATATTAAGAAAGGTTTCGCACAGGCAACAGGCATCTCGGAAATGGCCAGTTGCTTGAAGCGTCGTTAGTGGACTATAAGCATTAGAATCACTGATGCAACTATCGGCAGTTCTCCAAACTAAAAGTGATAAAAAGAATATAAATACAAGTAATTATGTTTGGGTTTATTTTGAAAGCAGCTTACAGTCTCTTGTGCTTTTTTACTCTATTTGGTTTGGTTTGTTTGTTGTTGTTGTTGTTGTTGTTGTTTTTCGCATTTCTTTGTTGCTACTTTGTTTCACTCAACATTTCCCTTGACGAATTTTAAGCGCCTTTATGAAAAACTTTATAATGAACTGCCCACTGTGTGACTACAGCAACGCACTTACACCCGTGGTCTCGAGGTTCTTTGCTTTTATGCTGCAGGTAAGTGATAGTTATCTACAAGGTGGAGCAAAGTTACAAATGTGATTCTTTTGGAGGTCGAGTCCCACTTTTTATCATTCCATGTTATAGCTTGGTCTGTATCTATCTTCTAAATTGGCTTAGATTAGTATTAATTTGTATAATTGCACTGCATGTTTTTATCATTTGTTTTAAATAATTATAATTATTATTATATTTTTATTATACCCTCTGTAAGGCGCACTTGAAAACTGTGATTGTTGAATTTGCGCAGTATAAATAAATATCATTATTATCTATAGCTGCATCTTACTTATCTCGATATTGTCAAAACCTGCGGTGAATACACTGTATAAGATTCTATAACAGCACGCGATTTGCTACATCTCTTTTTT
Source organism: Plumapathes pennacea (assembly GCA_964036295.1). NCBI lineage: Eukaryota > Metazoa > Cnidaria > Anthozoa > Antipatharia > Myriopathidae > Plumapathes > Plumapathes pennacea. Next base: position 9,146,348 of record OZ038469.1, on the reverse strand, counting down.
GTTAAACAAAGATATTCAAAGATTGGATTTGTCAGAGACTACAGTGGCTACTAATAAGCATTTTCACCCCTTTGTGCTTTTGCCTGCGTTGTTCGATGAGATAATATTGCATGCATAGCTGTCTTACTTACACTAAAATATCTTTATTGTGTTTGTTTCCAGCATCTAGAGCGAGAATGGCAGAAAGTCAGGATGAGACAAGCAGAAAGGTGAACTATTTACACAATCCACGGTTTTTCAAGTCATCCTAGACTAGTTAAAGATGTCCGCCTGTTTGGCATTTAACTTCTTTATGTGGTATTTGAAGTGCACGAGATGATCAATTTCCTCGTTTGTAGTCAGTGCTCCCACTTGTTGCTTTTAGATGATGGTCGATGTTTTGTGTTGTAAAGCTGATTTCTTTCTACGTCAGCCATACATCTAAGGAAGAGGATCACTCTGAAGAAAACGTCGAATCCCAGGAAATAATTGAAGATCAGATGGTGCACCTTGTTACGAAGGACTATGTCGATTTGTTCAGTAAGTTATGCTCCTTGTGTTGATAGTTTGTCAAATTAAAAGACCTACATCCGTAATCACACGCAGTTTAATTGCGCTTTCTATCCCTATGTTATGTGGATAAGTCGCAAATACTGGTTTTCTTGAAAAACCTTACTGATTTATGAAGAGTCCATTTCCTGCTCTTGTAGTCAGCATGAAAACTTTACACTGCTGCTTGAATATATACCTAATGTTCTCTTGTGAGAAGCTTACTGTTAAATTGACAGGTGTATCCCTTCTGCATCCCTCTCATGCTGGAAATCACTGTATTTTTATAGCACAGTGAGACCTTCAATCAGAGGCGGAAAAGGGGGCGTAAAATATAGTCTACATTGTTAGGAGGTGTTGCTGTGTGTAAAGGGTTAGTCAGTAACAAAAACAGCAGATGTCCGTTCTGCTGAATTGTCCGTTAGCGGAGGCTCCACTATGGCAACATAACTTTCTATTCTATTATTTGGTTTTGTGCGGAATATTATTGTTCTGGTTAGTAGTAGTACAAGCAGTAGCAATAAAAGCCCGAGCAAACGAATGCAACATGTTGGCACAACATCGCCCAACATTGTGCACTGAATGCTTCATGCGAGGGAAAGAGCAGCAATTGCGATGCATTTTCGCGTTTGACATCGTTTATTTTCATTGGGCTCATAATTGTGGATTCCAACAACACTGTACGGTTTCGCAACGATTTTTGGGTAGCACTGCTGGGCGATGTTGTGCCAACATGTTGCGTTCATTTGCACGGGTTTTAACTATATCCTAAGTTTTGTTTCTTTATTCTGTGTCGTCGTACCGCACTAATCTGAAGACCTGTAATAAACAGGTTTGGCCTGTACACTAAAAAAGGGCAGCCGGTCAGCCGGCATGGAGGTTGAGGTGGATGCTGAGGCAGGAGTGTCACAAGGAGACGAAGGGGAAACAGGAAGCAAAAAGAAAGAAGGTGAGGACAAGATCAAGATAGGAATCAAATACAGCAGTCAAGGAAAACTCGACGTGTGACTGACACGCACCGCGGAAATACTATCTTGACGTCACTTCCGTTGGTCAGCGTTCGTCGCCATGGCTATCTAACTTGTCTAATTCGAGTTAAAATTTCACATCGAGTGCAAGCCTCGTTTTTCTTGTGCACAGTTTATATTATAGAAAATGCATTGAACTAACTGATAGTTGAATATCAAGTCCTAATATTGAGTTTCTTGGCTAAGTCTTGGGGTTTTACGAGCGTTACATTTAACTACAAACTCTGCACTTGAATCCAAGGTGACTGCACTGTCGAAAAAAGTATTTCCACGGTATCCATGTGATCATTATAGTGACAGAGAAAGACAGCTGATCGCCAAACCGAAACTAAAATGTTTCAATTTTTTTTTTTTTTTTTTTTTTTTTTTTTTTTTTTTTGCAACGCCAAATGTATTTATTCCGTGTGTTTATCTTTGGTGCAGACCCTTATGACGATAAACTAGGTCCACTTGGCACGTTACTACTGCAATCGGAGGTGAGTTGAATAGTTCAGGAGTGAATTGAATAGCTCAGAGTGTCTTTAACATGGTTGTAGCAGGTTAGTGAAAAGTCAGGGATGTTTTTTCCTTTTTGTGTCTACTGCTTCGAAGAAGCGTAGACACTATGCCATCGGTCGTGTAATGTAAGTAATGTGATGTAAGAATCGATAAATGATCACGCGTTGATATTCGGGACCAATGAAAGGAAGCACTGGAATACCGATTGTACACGAACTTCACCAGGCTGGTTCGTGAAAAGCTCGTGATCACGAGAAACCCATGAGGTCACAGCGTTTTCAGCGAGGCGATCGGGTTAGTGAATATTTCATATGAATTGCTTTAAGCTTACCAGGATAACTTACCACAGCTTTCGAAATATGTGTCAAACCGGTCAAACGAAAGGTTTCTTCAGTGTTGTGAATCGACGAACTTGGCGTCAACTGAACCAATACGGAGTTAGAGCGACGAGTTGCCTTGCCGAGGGAAAGCTGCGGACGCTTGACGCGGATACGCAGAACAACATCGAGCCCCTTTTGGGGAAACTAAAGCCCCTTGACATTAATTTTGTCAGAAATCACAGTTTTTGGAAGTATGTGTGCCGAAAACGTTCGAATGAAAGGTTCTGGCCAGTACTATGCGTTGCCCGATTTTCCTGATGAACTGTGTACAGTATGACAACACGTTGCAACGGTACGTAAGTCGACCAGTTATTATTTTGTGTCGATGTTTCAGTCGACAGAGACAGTAAAATGTGAAGCACCTATGAATCTTCCATTTGGTCATTCACGTACAAGTTAAAATAAGTATATACTTTACTTGAGCCTAGTTCTGCTTGTCGTTACTAATTTTATTTGGACGGCTGTGGGGTGAAATGTTTGCAAAAACCGCCAATGGCACTGAATAGTCATATTTCCTATCAATGGCTACTGCATCTTCAAGCACCTTCATCTCCGGGAACCTATATTTCTCCAATAGTTCAGCCTCGCCTCGCGGCGCTCTCGGAATCGAGGTAACGCAAGTGCTTTTTGTGCTGATCCGAGTTTTGATCTGTGAAATGCCTTCAATGTCTGGGCATCATTCCCTCGGTTCCTGCATTAAGCGTGTGCGTTTTCCCTATTCTTAAGTTTCCCCAGAAAAAAAATAGACACCTGAGAGGTGCATGTGTCTACTGCATTTCATCTTTTATTTTTAGCGTGACTCATGGCATTTGCCACAGGTACTGAATGAAACAGCTCCCACACCCCTCATGCACCACAAGATGTTTTGTGACGTATTCCAATTAGCTCGAATCGGCTGGCCCGCTGCCAAAATGGTGCATCGCATTTGTGTTTACGCTGCACTGTTCTATAAGAAACACTTTATATTTCTGGGGAAACTGAGAAAATTTAAGCACAGCAAAAATGCACACACTTATAAATGGAGGAACAGAGAGAAGGATACCCAGATATTGAAGGCATTTCACAGATCAAAACTCGGATCAGCACAAAGAAGCACTTGGGTTACCTCAGCTCTGGGAGTGTCGCGAGGCGAAGGAATATAGGTTCCTGGAGATGAAGGTGCTTGAGGGGCAGTAACCACTGCTAGGAAATATGAATATTCAGTTGCCATTGACAGTTTTTGTAAACATTTCACCCCACACCCGTCACGGCCAAATCCTATGTTTATTAAATATTTATAATAATAATCTAATGGAAGATCTCGAGACCAGATTTAAAATAGGTACCTAAAAACGCACATGTGTCCGCCAGGGGTGAATATAGGTCCCTCGCAGCCGTTATTTGGCTCGTCACGCAAGGAGACAGGGTGATAATTGCTCACCACAGGAATCACAACCCTGCACTCAATCATGGAGTAACATGCATATTTAATTCGGCTGAACAGAGTGAGTCAAACTAATTGCTCTGCAAACTCAAAGCGGCCGAAATTCCTTCTAAATCAAAGCAAAATTGGCATGATATATTCTACATTGCACAAAACCCTGCCTGTTTTACCCTCCGAAGCGCTAAAACCCATTTTGAGCGGCGTATCTTGTTTCCGAGCGGTATTCATATTCATTAAACCCGATTAAGATGACGACCAATACAACATGTTTTTTCAAGAGTAACGTTTATTTTTAACTCGCACGAACAAATGCAGACGCGACCCTTCGAGGTTCATAGACTGGTTTCACCATTTACAGTATCAGTCAAACCGATGAAATAAATAAACATTGACTGGGTGACTGAATACATACGTACAAGCATGTGTTGTTTTCTTGAGAGTTCCGTCAGGGAAAATCGAGCGAAGTTTTGACAAACTCGCTTTAACCCTCCAAGGGCAACTTCAAAAGTTGTGGTACTTATCCTGGCAACTTTGAAGACATGTCGTAAACAAATGCTCACTGAAGTAAACGACCAAATGGCCAATGGGTGTTTCACATTTTACGATCTGCCGACTGAAATATTAACACAAAATGATAACCAGCTAACTATGCACCGTACTGGTGAAGAAATTCATCGTGAACTTTCACTAACCTCAACACACGTTTGCCTTTTCAACGATCACAACGCATCGCTTTTGTCGAGTCGATCATCGTTCGGTCGTCGTGCTCCGATGCGAAAGCTCTTTGCTTTCATATTTCCGATGGGCCGATGGTGCATCCATTGTTAACTACATTACATTTGTTTAAATGAGTCGATGGCATAGTGTCTACTAGCGCAAGCGCAGTAGACACAAAAATCGTTTCTTATACTACAGTTTAGCGTAAACACAGATGCGACGCGACATTTTGGCAGCGGACCAGCTGATTCAAGCTAACGAAAATACGTCAAAAATTATCTTGTGGTGCAAGAGGGCACTGGCCTGTGGCAAATGTCATTTCTTTATTCAAAAAATAGAAGAAAATTTGCAGTAGACACATGCACCTCACAGGTGCCTATTTTTTATCTTGGCCATGCACAGAAGAAGCAGGCTAATATTTAACTTTATGGCCATGCGCAATTATCATTTTGTTATTTTAAACCATAATGCTAAAGGGCCCAAGTCATCCAGTGTGCTTTGCGCGCTTGTGTTTTTGTTGTTATCTGAATAATTGGGGTGGTCTCCGGTAACCACAAGGGCACACTGAATTGAATGATATGGCGTCGATCGATGTCTGATGTGGAAGCTTACCGGCATAGATTTTGGTGACTTTCTTTCTGAAGAGAAGATTGCGGTCTCATTTCTTCACGTCTTGAGACTATCGGGGTAATCATAGTCTGAAATAGTGTCGGAATTTATTGATTTCGCTCAGATTTCACATAAGATGTCTTTGTCGTATCTTTCACTGCCATATTTGTTTTGTAATCGTATGCCTAAATTGTCAAATTATGAGGTTAAGCTAAGCAGACATACATTTGGGAATTTATTTGCGCAAATGATCATTTGTAGTCATGAATTCTTCAACCATCGCGCCAACCGTGTGATGTATAACTTATTTGGAAGCATTGTATTGAACAGCAAAGCCGATTTTTAAAACTATTTAATTTCCCACCAGTTTACAAAAGCGTTCCATCGCTTCACGCCTCGAAATATCGATAGCCAGAAACGTTTAGTTGGCAGAAAATATTTTTTCAGTCCTGCATGTGCATGTGCAATTTTTTTCGCTAGTGTGACATTGTATGTTTTCTTCAGATTGACTCTGTTGCTATCTTGTTCTTTGCTGTTATCATGCACTCCAATAAAAATTTAGCTGTCCCAATGAGGATTTGGAGTTGAAATTTGTGGATTAAACAGAAACTTAGAGCAACTGCAGGGTACTCTGCCACTCTCAATTCTAACATATTCGACAGGAATACTGTATTGTTATGGAAAGTGCATTCCAGAAGTTGCAGTACATTTATAGATGTTTTAGACTTGAACTACAGTAACATTGTCATTTATCAATCCTTCTATTAATGTAAATCATAAGTCAACATATTTCTGAACTTTTTCTTTCATTCTCTGGACATGCTGTGAGTACAAATTGATGTGTGCTGCAAGAAATGGACTTTAGTGACTTTCTGTGCACTCTTTCACTCTGTGTAGAAACCAGATTACTGTAATCTAGTATTAATGCCTCAGAGACAGTGCTGTCTTTGGAGATATGGTAGGAAAGGTAATTCAAATGTCTTGCGATCTTTCTGTGTAAGGACTACAAGGATAAAACTTTCAAAATCCCTATCATAATATTCCTCAGCTTACCTAGTTCCTTCTCAACAGTCGACAGTACCGCTACCTAACTATAAACTTGAATAATGCATTGAGAATTCAGGAAGTTTGCATGGTGTGACTGGGTGGGAGTGTGCCACCTATTTCAGACCCAAGATTTGCAATTATCGACCCTACAGTATTTCAGACCAAAATGTGTGATTTACAACTGTTTTCAGACCAAAATTTGCAATTTTCAACCCTGCTTCAGATTAAAATTTGCAATTTTCAACCCTATTTCAGACGAAATATCAAAATCTCCTACCCTATTCCAGACCAAAGGCTAAAAATCCATACCCTATTTCAGACTAAAATGCTGAAAATGATGGTCAAGAATTGCAATTTCTCACTCCCCTCTTTATATGTCAAGTCAAAGTCAAATTCCAAAGCTGTCAGTGCAGCACTATCCAAGGTAGACCTGTTTCATAAAAATTACATGTTTGGCTATAGTGAGATCTCACAAACATAAAGTGCTATTTCACACACAAAAAAACATATTTTGTCTACTTATGTATTTAACTGTTTCAGTCCTATTTTCTGGGCCCTATTTTATTTAGCAATGTGAGTTGTGTTAGATAGCAATATATCAATAATAATACACTATTGCCAAGCCAGGGATGATGTGATCATAAGCAAACTTCTCTTTGCGGAACTCCGCCTCTTATGTTCAATGTGGGAAACCTTGACAACACACTTGTCAATAATTATTTTTCCCATGCTGAACACAAGCAGCTGAAAATACATTTGCTTGTAAATACTCTGATGTTGTGGTATGCACATGGACATGCCAATAACATTGCTTCAAATTTGCAAACAAATAACTATTTTCCTCATTATTTTCCATGGATAAAGCAGTCCAGATGTACAACATGAGAAACAGACAGACCATGCATGCAAGTTCCCCCTTCAAATTTATCTCGATTCATCATTTACTTATAGTTTCCAGCCACACTGGTATAAAACATTGGTTCCCCTAACCCCTGATATATGACTGATTGAGTGCAGGTCTATTTCTGGATGTTTTTTTCTGGATACGAAAACCCACAGTAGGTCAGTAGTGCAGCAACTAGGACATACAGAACAAAAATTAAAAATAAATGCGACCAATCAAAATGGACTACTTACATCATATTAGTCTTCCCGAGGAAAGTTCATGTTGAACAACAAGACGTGGGAGTGTGGTTGACTGAAAGAGTTGAGTCTGAAAATCTAGCTCAAATCAAAAAGACTGAAAACAAGCTTTATTATATTCGTTAAAACCATTGTTTAGCTGTAGCATGAAATCTCATAAATCACAGACGTCATTGCAATATACGCACACATTCAAGGCAGCCTGGGTTGATCTTGTTGTCCGTGGCTTTCACAACTAAATTTTGTTGATCGAGTTCTTCAATCCTTTGGTGCACAAATATTTCAGCCAATTCGCTGTTAATGAGCCCTTGGATCTCTTAACTGGGTTTTCCGCTGCTTCCAGAGATCGATAGCTATTTCCCAGAGTTTGATTCTCCGGCAAGACTCTGGAACTTTTCGCCGACCGCCGGAACGGTTAACATATATCTTCACAATTTCCAAAATACGTAAACGATAGACCAGAAATAATCCGGCGAAAACATTAAGTGGTCCATCCGGAATACAACTGGATCAGATGAAGGTGTGCAGCACAACAAAGCACAAGGATGGACTCAGATTGGCCTCACAGAGTTAAAAATCCGCCATTTTTGTGGCTGAGAAAATGGCCGATCACGGATTTGGGCGCGCAAAGCACACTGGATGACTTGGGCCCTTTAACCTTTCACTCCCAAGAGTGACCAACTTCAATTTTCTCCCTCAGTTTCTCACCAGAAATATATTATACAGTAAGGAGAACTTGGCTTTTGATAACTTGTTCCAATGAAAGCTGGCTGAAATATCAATTCTCACTACATAACTTGAACAGTTTCTTTTTAAAGGGTTGGAAGAATCTGCATTTTGATTTTGGGAGAGAAAGGTGAAATTAATAGGTCTTGGTATAAAGTGAAGAGTGAAATACAGCTGCACAGTGCGGATGATTCGAGGCAGTAGCACATTTGAATTTTTTGAGTATTTGATCAAGCAAGATTTACGTTGAACCTGCGATATTGACAATAACATTTGAGGACACATTTAAAGCGTTTCTTCTAAGCCGGCAATCCCCCCACGCTCCTCATAGTATGCTGAAACATTACAAATTTAACTACATCGGAATAGGATACGACGATCTCTAAACATTGACAGAAATGGGGGAAAGGAACAATGAGAGTATATTGAAAACAGAATATTTCAATCTTCAGATTCAAGTTTGATTCAAGCTGAGAAAATCCATCTACACAGATTGTGTGATGAAATCAGAAATTATCGACAGGGCTTTTTCGAACTTCTTTAGAAACGAAAGTGCAACTGCTTGTGATTCTTGCTGCATGTTTGTGACTGCTATCGTTCTTTCACAGGAGATCAATCAACAGTTGCTGTTCACTGTATTCTCTTGCATGACGTGGCTAGATTCTTCTGCTTGTCAAAAAGCCACGCGTCTGAGCATGACGTTCATTAGAGAGGTGAGGTATCCAACTCGTGCATGATAAAATGTTGGACTGACTTTTTCTTCCTAATACCTTTCTTGAGAAAAAAAGTATTTTTCTGTGGAGTCACCCACGTGAAGTGTTCAGGTAATATCGATCACTCTTTACTGGCTCCTTGTATCAAACCAGTTAAAAATACTGGACAGATTATACTGTACGCCTCTCTTCAAACACGTCCTCTTAAAGTATGTAATGTTTGGTTTTAATGCAATTAGGGAATACAGTAATGTTGAAATAATATAAATTTAGCTATTCTTCTTTCGCATATCTCGTGGCCATCGATGGGTTGGTTAGAGGGTTTTAGGGTGTGCACACAGCCAATGAGTATTGTCAACCTTAGAGCCGTTTTCGGATTACTGTCGTAAGTAATCGTGTGATGCTTTGGTTTTGCGTTTGCTACGCTTTCGGATTGTTCCAAAACAAGTTTAGCAGCATTTTTGGCCAATTATGAGCTAAAGCAAAACTTGATTGCGGTAATCTCGCGCGAAAAAGCAGGTGGTGATGGCGTGTTCTTGCACTGCTGATGGGTTTCTTTTTCAAATTAAAACCAAACGCGGACGATTTTGGCTTCTGATTGTGTCACTCGCTCAGCGAGCTTATTTGGACCTGATAGTTGCAGGTGCACTAAATTTTATTTGGTGGAAATGGTTGTTGTACTGTTTATTGTATGTTATGTATTACGGTTTGATTATTGTTGTTGTTGCTGTTATTATCGTTATAGGTTCTTAGTATGTGTGAAGCTGCAGGCTCGACGGTCCCGGCACCGGTGTTTGAACAGCTTTATGTGCAAGTGCTCAAGGTATCGTGTGCAATCGTTTTAGTATGCTATCATGCCCGCGCCTTCAAAGCATCAGAGAAGTCAAGCAAGACTGTTTCTAGCAGACTGTTCCTGTTTCTAGAACGAGCTCATATTTTCAAGCGGGCTCCCAACTACTTTACGCCAGCACTATTTGTCCTCAATATTTCATACAACTGCAGTAGAACCTCCCGTAAGCGACCACCCTTGGTTTAGGTTTAAGGTGTCGCTTATGGGAGGTAAGGGATTTCTCGGCATAAGAGGCCTAAGTGAGATCTAGCTTTGAACCACAACCATTAGTGCAATTAGTACTGCACCTTCTTGACAGAATAACAGTTTGAGTTCTAAGAAGTCACGTCACATTACATATGTCAGCATTTGTCCGGTCCTGGTCGGTTTCTGCAAGAGAGTTACTCCTTGCTTAATAATTGCTCTTTAGCTGCACAAGATGGTCGCTTACTGGAGGTTAAAAAGAAAAGAAAAAAAAGAAGAAAAACAAAACAAAACAAAACAAAACCAGAAAACAAAACAGTAGAAAAACGCAAGGTGGTCACTGTTGCTTACGAGAGGTTTCACTAACAATAGTTTAGCTGAGAAACCAATTGGTACTTGGTTAGGTGGTCGCTTGAGGGGGGTGGATGTTTCACTGTATTTTGGTTAAACTTCTCAAGGAGGTTTGTCTTGCTTTTGTGTGTGTTTATTTCAATTTGTGTAGTTTTTTTGTTTGGCTTCATAAAATTTGAATAACCGAACTGATGTTTGTTTAGGGTCTTCAAGTCCATGATCAACCCTTTGTCCAGACACTGCTTTGCCGTGTCGGGCAACTGATGTACGAGATGTTGGTACGTTACAATGTACATTCATACTTAGTACAGCCAACATTTGTTTCTTGTTCGTATCGTTTTCGTACAGTATTCGTTTTCCATCGTACTATGAGAGGGGCTTCCTGACCCCAGAGACCACTGTAACATCTAGAACTGAAAACAATTGCGTGTGGAACCAATCGCTATACATGCATTGGTTTGTTGTATTTTTCAAGAAACTGCAATTTCAAAAAACAAAAATCCTCTGCAGCTTTAGCAAATCAGAGGTTTTCCTAACTCGAATGAAACTAGCCTCGTTGCTTTCGGATGTTATAATTCAGATGGCGCTGTAGCCTAAGGCTGTGATCGGATGTTACTGAAACGGGGGAATGGGAATTATATCAAAGAAGCCGACGGAGCTAAGTCGCGTAGGGCTAGATTTAGGATTAGGTTATGGTTAGGACTAGTTGTTTTGATGTCTAACCATAAACCTAAGCCTAAAACTAACCCTAAACCTAACCCTATGTAATTTAGGTCTTGTCGGCTTCTTTGATCTCATTCCTCATTTCCCGTTTTAGTAACATCGACAGTGATCATTCTGATAAGAATGATGAGTATTATTCATAGAGTGCAGTTGTACACTTGAACATAAGAGTTTCATGTCACGCGGTAGCTGTTCACAACCTGTGTACTCTCCTCTGTTCAGCCACCTCAGTCCCCGTATATACGGAGAAATGATGTCCAGGGGACCAGGGGATCCTCACATACATTTCTTTATAAATCGAAATGAGCCGTTTACATGAAGTGATCCTGCCCCCGAGACGAGTTGTGGTTTCTTGTGTAAACGGCTTGTTTAAAACTGAAACATGTGTGAGTAGTTGGCGCGCCCAGGGTGACTGGTGGAGGGTCCAGTCTTGGGTTTCCGGTGCAGCTTTCTCCACATAAACTGGAGACTTGAGACGCCTTTGTTTCCGCTCTAGAAACCCCAGTATCCGAATCTGCAGCACCTCCTGATGGATTGTTCAGGATGCACTTTCGAAGACCTACAGGTAATTGAATCCCATACAACACTGACAAGTTATAAATAGCTGCAATTTATTTCAAAACGTTCGACGGTGTACGTAATTTCAGTATCATTCCACGTTCCGACTTCCAGTAAGGACGAAAATTTCTACTCTTTACACAACACCAACAACAACAACAGCAGCAGCAACAACAACAACAGCAACAACAACAGAACAATAATTTGATGTTGAATTTATGGAATTATTTTTAAACCCATACACTTTCTTGACTTTAGACATTTGAAGGAATGCTGTTTGGAGAAAAGCCGGCCACGGAGAAAAGAAAACGCGACAGTTTTAAGAAGCTTGTAGAAGGAATTATTGGGGTAAGTGCTTTAATTAGTGTGTGGTCTAAAACTTCTTGTGAGATGCATTGAGGTATTTTACCGACGTGCGGTAGAAACAGCAAAACTAATAATCATGACGAAGAGAATGTTATCTTTTTATCAGCTTGGTGAACATTTATTTATTTGATTATAAGGTCCGGTGGCTGTGATGTAGACGATTTGAAATCCGAACAATCATGATTCATCGTAATTCAGATGCAGCCTCCCGACCCTATCTGTTTCATAGTATTTAGTAGTAGTGTAATTTAATAGTTTTTGAGCCCGAAATATTTTCAGTTAATTAATCTTAGTACACACGACCCCACAAGCTGTACGCTTTAATGTCTATCGTGTATAAATAAAAGTTGTCTATCTATCTATCTATCTTAAAAACGTACAGTGTACCGTATGTGTGGATGGTATACCAATATGTTTACAATGCATTAATTTCAGCACGGACATTCAATCCACATTGCTTTTGAGGCAGTTGTTGATTACTGTACGAGGCAATTTTCCCTGCAACTTGTTTCGCAACGCTATAACGACAGCATTGTGAGACAAGTTGCAACACGCTGCAAAAGATCACGCAACGTTGAAAAGATAGAAGACCGGTCAACTTTTCCTGCAACTTAATTGTCTCGCGGTTTTCGTTGCGTTTCAAGTTGCAAAGAGGTGTCACACGCGCAATTTCTTCCGCAACTTGTCTCGCAAGAAGTGCGACCGCAGTCTTGTACGGTTGAAGGAGTGTCATAGTGCGTTTATTTTGACAGTGATGTCCGACAAGTGCCATAATTTTCCCTTCCACCAGAAACACATCGGCCAGATGTTCAAGAACGAAGTGAAGATAAAAGACCTACCACCCATCAAGCTTCCTCCCAAGGAAGCGTCATCTTTGGATGAACAGGAAAACATTGGGCTTATTGAATTGTTTGCCCCGACCAAAGCGTCTTAACCGTCAGGCCAAGTTGTTCAAAGAGTCAATAGCGCTATCCAACAGATAATTTTTATCCAATTGTTAAAATAAGTTCAAAGATTAACACTAGATAATGATTTATCCGGTGAATAGCGCTATCCACTCTCTAAACAACCGGACCCAGAAACATAAAGAAGTTAAGAAGTAAATCATGAAGTTACTAACATGACTAGGCCCAGGAAAAGTCGTCTGATAAAAAACGCCGAGAGAAGGGCATATTTTTTTACAAATGGTACGGCTTGATTAGAAGAGAAATAAAGAGAAATTTTTACCCTTGAAGGTATCACTTCAAAACGTTTTATTGGCATCCCATGCGCCCACAGGTTGTCTTCTTCTCGCTAATGTGCAATTAGGGATCTACATGCAAGGGATACACAGTGCATGGTACTTGCGCTAGAGATGTACAAGATGTACAAGCAAGGGTTGTACTACAAGGGATGCACACATGCTGGAGATGTACAAGGTGTACAAGCAAGGGTTGTACTACAAGGGATGCACACATGCTGGAGATGTACTACAAGGGATGACCCCGTGCGGCACATGCGCTAGAGATGTACAAGGGAAGCATGCGTGCAGGCCATGCCTGGCAGATTCGCTAGATATGTACAAGGTGTACAACCATGAGTTGTACTCAACCTTCGATTTTTTCCCTCCCCAGTGGCGAAAAACACAAAAAATATAATTGGCCGTGAGAGACTGGGAGGGAGACGGGGGGGGGGAGGGCCTGCTCATAGGTTATACAATCAAGGGATGGATACGCAATATAAATATAATCTATATACAAATAATACAATACTAGCGGGAATTCCGTTTTTAGCTCGCGAATTCCACTTTGTGGGATTTGCGAGGAATAGTAATCACTTTCCTTCCCTACTTTCTTCTGTTCCCATCAATGGATTTCCAAATAAAGCAGTTGCGGTTTTCCAAATTTGGGCATGACGAAGGTCGCGTAACCGGTGTGTCGAACAACGCAGTTTAAAAGCAAGATGTTGTAGTTGTTGCGACCATAGTTTTGTTCGGAACGTGTTCTCATTTTGAAGGTTTGTCATGCGTTCGAAGTTTGTTTGGCCATTGATTCTGAGCTTGGTTGTGTTTCACTCTACTGTGTTTTGCGTTGTTATTGCGACATTTTGGCGCGGTGCCATGAGGGTCAAACAATCAGTGGCAGCGATGGCGTTAATATATCGCAAACAAATCTGAAGCCGTTGGTTTAGTATCCCCCAAAATTTCTGTAGTGACAGTAAATACGGCTTAGAAGATACTAGGCCGAAAATATATTGAATCTCGGTTATAAAAAAGCCAAAAATATAATTTCCGGTGAATGTTTACAAGTTCATACAGTATGCAAATTAGTCAGGTATTTCAATTCTTGGTTTGCATGTGCCGTCATAAAAAGCCATCTCAAAAGTAACGTATCCTATAAGTCCAATACACTGATATGTTCAAGACAATCATGCCTTAAGACTTAAAACAAAAATTTGAGTCGATACAAAATATCTATCGGGAGCTATGGACGTTTGAATACCGTGACAACAAAGCCGTGTACACGCGCGTGGCCGACTAAAATCGGTCCTTCGCGCAACATTTTAAATCACGAGGAGGAAATCTGATAACCGATGTATTTCGCAACGCGACTTAATAATTAACCTATTTGATCGAGAGAATCAAATTCTATAATTAGCACTGCGAAAGATGTGAAGTAACTAAACATCAAGCTGAGTCACAGATCAGCTTCATTTCGTGTTCCGAGTTCGACTAACATGGCGGCCGCATACAAACTCTTATCAAATCTCAAAAAAACAAATTGCCGCTGCTTCGCCAAAATGAAGCCTAGACAATCCAAAATTGGCATCTGGACTAATTCAGGCATGCTCTTTTTAGTTCTAGGGTACAATCTGTTATTTTGGAGGGTGCTGCGATTGCGTGACCCGTGAAAACCGCGTCGATAATAGACCGCAAATATGGCGGCGATTTCATGGAGGCGAGGCTTTTCGGTGGTAACCGTTGCTATGGGCAATACGCTCTTGTTTACTTCACAAATGCGAGCGCTGAGATGTGCTTTTCCGTGCTCCTTTCCTTACTTTGAGCGCTGAAAAACTTCGTGGATCACTTTGAGATAGTTGTCAAGTCCCTGTAGGATGGAGAACGGCGTCTACGGCGTAAGTCATGCGAGAAAACTAGCAAGTAGTCGAAATGTTTATCGTCATGCACATATTGATAGACTGCTCTGAAATGTTAATACATTCATCCAATTTATGCCACATTTAGTGTTATTACCTGTGCTTAGTTTTTTTGTGGAGGACTGTAGTTGTATTTGGGTTGAAATTTATGTGACATGAGCGCTTGCCTACGAGCATTAACTCGAACTTGTAAGCGCTTCCCACGGCACGATATGCGATCTGACCGCCGTCCCCGCTTGATCTGTCAGGTCTGTGTCTGCGCTTTATCCCCGAACAAAGTGAGGGAAATAATCACGACACTAATGCAGTAATACCGCCTTATACCGCCTTACTTGGGGACTCCAAGCGAGTCGCCATCTCGAAATTTAATGTTCGTCTGTCAGTCAGTCTGGCGTACGACTTTAGGCGCGGTTACCCTGCTAACCAATAACAAAGGCCGGATTGATCACGTGTGGCCCTGTAATTTTACTCGCAATAAGAGAAATTAGATTGAACGAAGTAACTGCAGTATGTCGTAGCTGTGTTTACGAAAATGGAAAACTTGAAAACTTAAAACGCAACAGTCTCGCGAAGCTCTTCTTCAAAAGAGAAGGGAACAGGCACGGGCAAAGCGAAATCGTAAAACGATCGAACAGCGCCAAACACGTCTAGAGAAAAGACGACAATCATGTTATGTTTGACAGCACGAAGCGTGCCGAAGAAGAGAACAGCGCTTGAAAGCAAATCGGGAGCTTCAGACGCCGTTTTGTGTTAAATTCAGATAGTTATTCAGAAAGGACAAGCAACAAAGGTCAGTCAGTGGAAATCGAACAATCACCGTGACAAATATATTCTATCCCTCTTCAAGAATGTATTAAAATCTGCATGCTGATCATTTTCCCTCGAAGTATTGTTTTAATACTCTTCTGTCGCCAGTTTCGGCTACCGTATTCGCTCAGAGGGATCGGAACTAAAATGCTGTAATCTGACACGCGGTGATTGCAGCGAGAATCGTTCACAAGCCCTTTGAAGTATGACTAGGTCTGAAACCCGTGTATAATTTGAAGTAAACCGTTCATGTTTTGCTTTGATTCTGGGAGAAATCATGCTGTTTTGTTCACATACAAAACAATTCGAGCTCATTAAATATGCATGCCGGTCCGTGGGTCTCCCGTCCATTCAATTTTCGTATAAATTACAAAATCAAAAATTGAATATTAAAGTTTCCAATTTTCATATTTTATCGTTTATGCGGCAATGAAAATTAGACATTCCTCTTGGACTTTGCATCGATGTATATTTTCAACAATCCAAAATTGAATTTAGTTTTCCGATTTCTCCTTTCTAGTGTATTCGAAAATCAGAATCTAACCACCAGTTTCCCTTTTCCCTCCGCTGAAAAGCGACAAAAACGGACGCATACGAAGTGTGATTCGAACGGGAGATCAATTTTCAATTTCCGTACATACGAAAATTGAAACATCGAATTTTGACAAAATTTCCAGAGGGGGAGGGTATGGCTAGTCTGTTTCGGCTGCTACTTGGCTCTTCGTTTGTCAAGGGGAGGGGACACGGGATTTTCTGGACCACTCTTAGCCCGAAAACGGCGGCGCGCAAGAGGTTTATTTTGTAAAGACGACGAATTGATGTGCGATTGCCTGAGTCTACAAAGTGTGGTAATGATTGTGGAATGGAAACGCCGAAGATTAGGCGCCGATGTGGGCTAAGTATGGCCGCCGAACGTCGTAATGACAGGTAAGAGACCGAACTCGTGCAGTTTAATACACCTTGCTAGCTACTGGGTTTTTCTTTCTTCGTTCCTGACAGCATTAAACAAAACATTATCGCTAGCTCTCGGAAAATCAAGGAGGCTGTTCGCAGCAAAACAATGCAAAACGAACGAGCGACGACTGCAGTGGCAACAACAAAAGGATAGGCAAAACACATTTGTTACAGTGGGTAATCTTTCGTGTGTCGTAATAGGCAATTGACTACAAGACGTGAACTGAAAACTGGAACAATATATTTACCAAATATGATAGAGCAGACTCTCTTTCCATTTAATTGTAATCTGGATGCATATCTCTTTCTAGATCTATAAACAGGAAGGCAACTGCCAACAGGATACTGGCGAAAGTGTGCATACGCCGAAAATTAATCTGAACCGACATATTTGGTAAATAAATTGTTCAAGTTTTCAGTTCACGTCTTGTAGTCTATTGCCCATTACGACACACGAAATATTGTTTTGCCCATCCTTTTGTTGTTGTTGTGCCGCTGCGGCCGTCGCTCGTTCGTTTTGTATTGTTTTGCTGCGAACAGCCTCCTTTATTTTCCGAGAGCTAATGATAATGTTTTGTTTAATGCTGTCAGACGCGAAGAAAGAAAAACCCGATAGCTAGCAAGGTGAAATAAACTGCACGAGTTCGGTCTCTTAAGGTGGTGTTACACGAGGCGATTTTTAACGACGATTTTTAGCGACGATTTTTAATGCATGTTACACAAGACAACTTTTAGCGCAACATTGTTGCGGCAACGGCATGTTACACGAGACAATTTTTCGCGCAACATCCAGCTAGCGCCCAGGCTCCTTCTCCAAAAACATGACAGCCTTTACCAAAAGCAGAGCTTTGTGCGAATGTTGTAATTAATAATTGATAGTTTTGAAGATTACCAGACGCGAACACGAAAAAGAATTGTTTGGACGAGGGAATGGATATATCACCAGTTAGCCAGAGAATTAAACGTAAAAGATGAACTTTCTCTCGATATTTCCTGATGGCAAAAAACAAGTTCGACGAGCTGGTCGGCCGAGTCGCCACATAAATACAGAGGTTTAACACAATAATGAGGGCGTCAATAAGTCCTGTGACGTCAGTGTTGCGCGAAAAATCGACTGCGAGGGTGTTACACGAAGCAACTCCAACAAAATTCGAGCAACATTGTTGCATGCGTTTGAAGGCCATTCAAAAACTTTTAAAATGTTGCCGCAACGAAGATTGCGTTAAAAATCGTCCGGCGCGCCATGTTACACTATGACGATTTTTCGCGCAACATTGTTGCGCTAAAAATCGTCGTTAAAAATCGTCTCGTGTAACATCACCTTTAGCCCACATCGGCGCCTAATCTTCGGCGTTTCCATTCCAGTCGTTACCACACTTTGTTGACTCAGGCAATCGCACATCAATTCGTCGTCTTTACAAAATAAACCTCTTGCGCGCCGCCATTTTTGGCTAAGAGTAGTCCAGAAAATCCCGTGTCCCCTCCCCTTGACAAACGAAGAGCCAAGTACCCTCACACACTCGGGAAACTAGCAGCCGAAACAGACTAGCCATACCCTCCCCCTCGGGAAATTTTGTCAAAATTCGATGTTTCAATTTTCGTATGTACGAAAATTGAAAATTGATCTCCCGTTCGAATCATACTTCGTATGCGTCCGATTTTTGTCGCTTTTCAACGGATGGAAAAGGGAAACTGGTGGTTAGATTTCTGATTTTCGAACACATCGGAAAGGAGAAATCGGAAAACTAAATTCAATTTTGGATTGTTGAAAATATACATCGATGCAAAGTCCAAGAGTAATTTCTAATTTTCATTGCCGCATAAACGATAAAATATGAAAATTGGAAACTTCAATATTCAATTTTTGATTTTGTAATTTATACGAAAATTGAATGGACGGAAGACCCACGGACAACCCCAGATCAAAAGCATTTTACTTCTTTTAGTTTAGTTGAAAACTGAAACAGAACATACATTTTACCTTGATCCCGTCAACAATGAAAAGAAATCTTAACAAGCGCCAACATTCTGTCACAAACAAGAAATCGAATGCTAGAGTTTTGTGACATTGCTTATTTGTTTCATTTTGGACGAAAGTCGAAAATTTGAAAATTGCAATCAATTTTTCAATTTTTGTTTTTAGGCCAAAACATGCCAAATCATTGGCAAATCGAGATGACAAAAGTACCCCAGGGGGAGGGAGTGTTGGGTCAAATTGTGGATGGGATGATGTGCTGGACTGATCAGATCGTGGCCCCCACCCCCACCCCTTTCGGCATGAGGAGACTGGGGAAGAAGCGGGAAGCCGTCGCGGGAAACATGAACGATTTTTCTGCTGAATATGTGAAGGATCTTGTAGTAACTCAAGGAAAAACACACTCTGAAGTTAGCTTATTGCTAAAAGAAGCACATCCCGATAAGAGAGGCCTTAGTTCGAGGTCAGTTAAAAGGTTTTGTTTTGAGAATGGGATACATTTTCAAAACCGGCTGTCGAATGACGAGCTTGAACAGTGCACGAAGGACGTCGTTACTCGGGTATGTATACTTTTAATAACTTCAGTGTGCATTTTCCTCTATCCTTGATGGTAACATAAGTCTGCCCGAGCTCTTGGAACGAAGGAGGTCCCTTCTCGTTCTTGTATGTCATCTCCGCATGAATAACCTTCGCAATGGCACTATTTTTCCGTCTCGTACCACCGAAAGACAACCACCTTGAAGAACTTGCTTGAGAACTACCCACAGGACCACCATAAGAAAACACCTGGCTCAATTGCCCCGAGTATTGTTCAGCAACTTGTGGGATGGCTGACGTACATGTACCATATTGCTCTTCCCCCATAACCAGCAGAGAAGCTCCTTCGTCTAAGTGCATAACATTAAATCGTCCCGAATCATTTAGAAGCTCCTTCGTCTAAGTGCGTAACATTAAATCGTCCCGAATCATTTGGCCAATACGCGGTCATGTCTCCAAAATCCTCCTTCAAATACAAGGAATTCGGTTCAACCTGCAAAATCGATCCCTTCCTTTACTGTTTTCACTGTCAAAATTTTCACCATGACCCGGACTGCTATTTGTCTACTTACCTGAAAAGCTCGGGAAAGTCTCGCCACAGTCATATCGCACCCCGAAATACGAATTCGAAGATTTTTTTCCCTCACGTCGAACGTCTTTGCCATAATGGACAAAACTACACTGAAACGCACGTGACCGCGACGGCTTCTCGCTTCTTCGCCAGTCTCCTCATGCCGAAGGGGGTGGGGGTGGGGGCCACGATCTGATCAGTCCAGCACATCATCCCACCCACGATTTGACCCAACACTCCCTCCCCCTGGGGTACTTTTGTCATCTCGATTGCCAACGATTTGGCATGTTTTGGCCTAAAAACAAAAATTGAAAATTGATTGCAATTTTCAATTTTTCGACTTTCTTCCAAAATGAAACAAATAAGCAATGTCACAAAACTCTAACATTCGATTTCTTGTTTGTGACAGAATGTTGGCGCTTATTAAGATTTCTTTTCATTGTTGACGGGATCAAGGTAAAATGTATGTTCTGTTTCAGTTTTCAACTAAACTAAAAGAAATAAAATGCTTTTGATCTGGCATATTTCTACTTCATGTGATAAACAGTAATGAAAATCAAAAATTGACATAAATTTTCAATTGTTAATTTAAATAGAAAATCAAATGGACGAATGACCCACGGACCGTTGAACAGTACGAAAGTAAAAGTCCAATCAATGGTAGAGCGAGGGGGTATCTGCGATTATCGTATTTCTAGTAATCTGTCCGATCACCCAATTTTAAGGTACTGTTACACTCGATATTGGTCAGAGAGCAGATAATATATTACAGTGGCGGCCAGAGAAGAACTTCTTTGCTCAATTGTGTACATGGGTGTCAACTCACGAACGCGCGTTTAGGCGGAGCGGCCTTTTGTATAAATAAAGCGCGGAACACAGTGGTCAGTAACTTCTGAGTTGCACAGATTTCTCAAGAATTATATCAAGAAAATATTAATCACACACGTCCAGGAGTGTGTCTCTCTGTCCTGGATCGTTTATGACACTCAAGAATATCACCGCAGATGTCAAAAGTACGACTAAAGCGCTAAATGGTCTTCCCCTTTTACGTTCAGTGCGATGTTAGGTTCACTCGCAAGTCATGAAAGACTGCGACTGTCAGGGTAGTCACAGGATTATATGGTCATGAAACCTTTTGAAAGAGGTGTAATTATTTTTGTTGTGGCTAGGGTATTTATCTGCATAGTGTGTTGTGTTGCACAGGTAGAGGATAAATCTTTTACGTGAGAACCTCATGTTACCGCAGCTTGCATAAACGTGAAGCCCCACACAAGATTAAGCTAGTTATGTCCACACAAGTTCTAGTTATATCCACACAAAAGGCCGCTCACTAAATTAGAGAGTGATTCACAGAAGGGAAGGGCAAATCCGGTTCGCGTCATCGGGAAGGGCACGCGTCCATGTGTTGTTTTGACACGTACGCATTGCAAAATTCCCGTGATCTTTTACACAGTTCTTTTCTGACCGCCACTGTAATATACTAGAAATACGAAAACCGCAGATATCCCCTCGCTCTGGCCTGGCATATATTGCTTTAGTAGTTCAACAACAGCAGCCTTTTGCTCTGCCTTTTACTAAAGTTTCGACGCAAAAAAAAAAAAAAAAAAAAAAAAAAAACATGGAAGTTTGTGTCTGTTTCATGAGGCCTTAATGTTACCAACTTTTTGTAGTTGATGGGGCAAGCATGTTAAAATAATTTTTAACACTTTTGCTACACAATCCCTTGGAGGATAAGGGTATAACAACTATCATGAACTTAATACAGGTAAACAACCCTTTTATTCCCAAGTTTAAAATGCAGAATCTTTCAGCTTTAATTTCAGAAGAAATTATTCCCACGCCCTGCGTGGGTACTAATCTGAACACCATATCGTTTTGAAATGTCTGTATTTCACGGACCGACCTCCCCGCGGGGCTTGCTGGGTAAAACATCGGAACAGAATCACGTCCCCGCTACGCGGGGTTTCCTGGGTAAAAAACATCGGAACAGGATCTCCAACCTCGTTCCCAGGCTCTTTCCTCTCCCGACCTCAATCCCGAATCTCACGTTGAAATGTCTGTATTTCACGGACCGACTTTTGATCACGTGGTGTTCTGGTAGTCCGTTGCGAAGCAACGGACACGACAGGAGATTGAAAGAGATTTACACTCTTGCCGAACTACGTAGCGAATATGAATCAAGCAAATAATCAAATGGACCCGTGGGCAACGTTCGTCTCTTGTCGAAGAACGGCGCTTCCAGAGGCAACAATATCTGCCTAGCCCTGGATGGGTTAACCCTGGCAACCCGTTGAACTGCAGGAGGACAGAAAATAGGGGCAGGTAAGACACGTCTATTTACTTTGTTCATTCAACTCGTCCGTTTATGCATTGCTTCGAGCTTATTGGACATTTTGCGGCCGCGATAAAACGGGGAGAGTACTATGCCTGTGCTTCCCCAAAGAGTATTTTTTCAAACATTTTTAGTCTGAAATAAGGTATAGATTTTGCCTTTTTGGTCTGAAATAAGGTAGTGCTTTTTTTGTTTTTGGCCTGGGATAGGGTATGATTTTAATAGAAATGTGTCGCAGCGGACAATGCACGGCAAATGGAAAAAAGCACAGGGCAGAAATGGTTGCAAAAGAAATATATCTCTAAAATAGGTCTTAAATAGGGTATACATTTTGGAGTCAGGTCTGAAATGGGGTATATAATTATGTATGGAGTCAGATCTGAAATAGGGTATAGTAAATCAGATATTTTGGTTTGAAATAGGGTAAGAGGTTTTCAGCTTCAGGCGGCACACCCCTACCCAAAATTATGATGAATACTCCCCGAAATGGGACACATGCCAATATCATGTAAATGCTAACATAGTGTCGTCCGCCTTTAATTACATTATACTAGAAATACGATAATTGCAGATACCCCTCGCTCTGGCGACTATTACTTTGGTACTGCTCAACTGCCAGACTGACTGACAGACGAACATTAAATTTCGAGATGGCGATCCGCTTGGAGTCTCCAAACAAGGCGATTTTGCTGCATTAGCTTTGTGATTATTACCCTTGCTTCGCTCGGGGATAGTATTGAGATGTGTGGTGAAAGTATACAGTACATGAGAGCTCTTAGCAATGTCATACAAACCGATTACTTGGGCGTGGAGCCTCTGCGAATATCGTATTTCTAGTAATGAGATAAATGCATTAGCGTCGTGATTATTTCCCTCACTTCGTTCGGGGATTATCTGCTCTCTGACCAATATCGAGAGTCACAGTAACATAAAAATTGGGTAATCGGACAGATTAAAAGCGCAGACACAGACCTGAGATCAAGCGCGGGGGCGGCGGTCAAATCGCATCCTGCCGTGGGAAGCGCTTAGAAGCTCGAGTATTTGTTCGTCGGCAAGCGCTCATATTGCACAAATTCCAACCCAAATACAACTACAATCCCCCACACAAAACCAGACACAGGTAATAAAACTAAATGTGGCATAAATCGAATGAATGTATTAACATTTCAGAGCAGTCCATCAGATATTGCATGACGATAAACATTTCGACTATTTGCTAGTTTTCTCGCATGACTTACGCCGCAGACGCTGCTCTTCGTTCTACAGGGATTCGACAAATATCTCAAAGTGATCCACGAACTTTTTCAGCGCTCAAAGTAAGAAAAGGAACACGGAAAAGCACACCTTACCGCTAACGTCTGTGCAGTAAACAAGAGCGCATCCGCCTATGGCAACGGTTACCACCGAAAAGCCTCGCTCCCATGATATCGCCGCCGCCATATTTGCAAACGGTCTATTCTTTTCTCTCAATTATTGCTGCGCAGCGAGCGAAGCGAGCGGAGCAGCAGTTCATATTCTTGACAATACATTTTGAAAGGTAGGAAAAAATCCTGTTTTCATCCCAGAGTGCACCGCAAATTTTTGGGCCATAATGCACCGCAAATTTTTGGGCCACAATGCACCGCAAATTTTTGGGCCAGGATGCACTTCGCAACGGACAACAACACGTCAGCTCAGGTGAGTTTGCTTTTTGTTCGCTGTTTTTGCTTATAATTCGTCTTTACGTTATGAATGACTTCAGATCATTCCACTGTCTTTTAAAAGAGAACATGAAAGCTTTTGTAAAGCTGGACAGATTTCAAAGTTTTTTGCTCAGACGAAGGGATAACGCTCGAAACGTCAGCTTCAACTTATTTCGGTTTCGATGTCGCCGCTATATTAATTCGTTTCTTTCTTGCAGGTTTCTTTTACGGCGATCTATCGAGGTGGGTAATTTTATTGATTTGTTGACATTGTTTCACGACACCAAGTTTTTCAGAGGTTATCCTTGCTTGCTTATTCAGTTACATGCATTCTGACAATCATCTCTTTCACTACGAAAGGAGTGAACACTTCACGTTCACGTTGTGCATGACTTACAGGTCATTTTTCGCAACTCATCATGCCCAGTTAGTCAAAATCACCACTTTTGATATTAGCTATCCCATTTTTCTTTCAGAATCTTGCTGAACATATATACACACACATTGGTGTGTTGCACAAGAAAATGTCATCAAATCAAAAACATAAGCTCTTAGTTTACTTAGTTCCTGTTAGAATAAGATTGTGATTAATTAGGTTTAAAAATTGTAAATTGCTGTCAGTTATTGATATTCTTTGA
This sequence comes from Plumapathes pennacea, assembly GCA_964036295.1. Lineage (NCBI taxonomy): Eukaryota > Metazoa > Cnidaria > Anthozoa > Antipatharia > Myriopathidae > Plumapathes > Plumapathes pennacea. Next base: position 9,121,874 of record OZ038469.1, on the reverse strand, counting down.
ATAGCTTACAACAAATTTGTCAACAATAAGTAAATTGGCAGCCATTTTTGCAAGACAAAATTCATATTAGCTTTTTGCTTAGTCAGTTCCTGTTGGATTTATTTTATTGATACTCTTTGAATAGCTTGCAACAATAATCAATTCTTATTGCTTGTATTACAAATTTTTGTAGCCTCAAAAAATATAATATTCCTATCGTGTTCCTATCATGAAACATGTACCAAGATTTGTTTTGCAAATTAGCCAGATTTGGTACAGTAGGTTTGTTGTGATCATCTGGGTTAGAGTAGTCTCCAGGAAGAATGTTGTTGGTGACTGACAGAGTCAAGTGAAAGGATTTGTCAGATGGTGGTACAGTATTTATGTCTCTATACTGTTCACACTCCTGGGTTCAAACCATTTGCCATGTTAGCCAGATTTGTTGCAGTGTACACTTACATGCAATTTGTTAGGATGTGGGGTATCCATGGCAAGTTTTGATGTAGTGTAATTCCAAGAAACTTGGTGTGCTCAATCCTATCAATGTTAATTCCATTTATGTGAAGGTAAATTTAGAAAAAAATTACTTTTTCCTTGCTGGGTGAAATAGAGCATACATAGTTTTGGTAGGATGAAGGGTTAGTTTGTTAGCTGTTAGCCAGGATGCAACATGCTTGAGTTCAGTATTTATGATATCCATGAGAGATTTTATGACCTTGTGTTTGGCAAATAGATTTGTGTCATCAGCAAAGAAGATAAAAGCTAGGTGTAACTAGAGCAGTTAAAAATGTCATTTATATGTATTAGGAATAAGAGTGACCCTAGCACTGATCCTTGTGGGACCCCACAGTTTATTTTCTTGTATGATGACTTAGTGTTATATAGGTCAACATACTGCTGTCTGTTGCTTAGGTAGCTCTTTAGCCAGATTAGGGGTATTCCTCTGAAGCCATAAAATTCAAGTTTGTCTAGTAGAATTTGGTGATTAATATTGTGTCAAACGCTTTCTTGAGATCAATAAGAATGCCTGTTGTGATTTCATTGTTTTCAAATGCTTGGAAGATTTGGTCCACCAATTCAAGGACAGCCATCCACATAGGAGTGTCTTCTTCTAAAACCGTATTAATTGGTGATCATTGAAAATATTAAATTTGTAAGAAGGCAGACATTCTGAAATAGACAATTTGTGCCGGGATTAATACAGTAGGCTCCAGTTGTTCAATGTATAACTATATCCAGTAGATAAGTTGCTATCCAGCATAAGCAATGTCCTCCCAACTACATTTTTTGCGAGATTACACCAAAATCAGCGCAGCAATTACTATCTTTAGATATCCTAGTATAAAATGGTCGACACTAGATAACATAGGGTAGAGGACCCCTGAGTTTTCGGAATATTTCCGACTTTACGACAACGTCACACGAAACCACAATTCGGAAAAACAAGATGGTGGACATGTGAGCGGTTTGAAGCGATGCCCAACGGACGGTATTTTCCAGAGTATTTCGCCTTGCTATTCACTCATTTCTACTGTTACCGATTTCTGTGTACCGATGCATACGAATCGGCATTTAGTAGTCCGTGCAAAAACCTATGAAGACTCGAGTGGTATGGGTTACCTGACTGGGTGTTAACGACGCGAAACAGACTACAAGGCACTTTACAACATAGGTTGAGGTAAGGCAACGAAATTTCAGTTATTTAGTACAAGAGTTCAATAGGTAACAATAGAAAGTGATGTTTTATGGAGGTGGCCAAATCAGCAAAACATGTTTCGTGTAACAAGAAGATCATACTGTAAAAATTCTTGGAAGATGCACCTGCTCCAGTGTACTACAATGTTGCATTAAGGTGGCCAAATGACTGCAAAACAAAACCAACACCCCAGACAACAAAACAAATGTTGCACAAAATTTTGAGTAAGATCAAAACTCATTCAACATGCAACAGCTGGGTGGCCAAATGGACACAGCTCATTTGGCCAGGGCTTCCATCTAGTGCATTCAGCTGACACAGTTTCTCATTTCAGTAGCCTATTAACATAGATGCAATGGGACAAATGGTATCCTTGTAGTGTTCCATTGTATGGTCTTAGTCCCCTTCCATACTTCACTGCCATCCCATCATAGAACATCCACTGGCCCTTAAAGTGCACATAAGCCTTCAGAGGATACATTTTTATACGAAATTAGGAAGTAATCTAAGCAACTTATGCCCAAAAGAAAGCCCTTCCGAAGCGTTCTTATATTTTTTTTTCGCCCGGTAAACATGCGAAAAAGTGCCATTTTGACTTCCGGTTTAGATTTGTCCGCGTAAGATGATTGATCAAGGGCCTGGGCTGTGACGTCAGAGGAGTGGCGTCTCGACTCGTCCGAACAGAGTTTTCACCGGTTTTACTCCGAAATGCCTTATAGATGTGTTGTTGGAGGCTGTTCCTGGGAGCCAGATCATAAGCAAGGATTCGCATTTTATATGATTCAGTTTCCGAATGACCAAAGAGGTGAAGCGAAAGAGAAATGGTCCAGTTTGTGAAGGCCAAACGTGTGAAATGTGAGCTGACGATCAATTCCGGTTCTGCTCAGCTTATTTCAAACCAGATGATTTTGACATTGCATGGAATTGACAATAACGAATTGCACAATCTCGACTTGGACCTGGTAAAGGACAATCTCGGTATTGTAGTACAAAGTTGATAAGAAGGGGAAAGATTGACCGAGTAATCGTCGGGTCCCACAATTTGTCGACGGGTAGTAATAAGTAATTATATTTAATCCAAAATATATTCAGCTGTGGGAAGTTTGTTACCTTTTCTATCGTAGGTATCGAATATCAAATGAGCAAACCATCGCGTTCGCCGGAGGTTTATGGTCGATGAGGTCAACACTGCGACACTGCAATTCATGTTTGAAACCGAGCGAAAGATGGTTTTTCGGCTAGATTTTTCTAGGGTTATAGTCGACCGTGTGCCGGATTTGTGGCACATATTTACTCAAACAACTTGGTTTCCACATCGCCGAAGTTAGACGACGGCCGCAGAAGTTGGAAATTCTTGGCAAACTCCGAAAGGAGTCGTTCTGACTGTTGACAGTCGCCTGTTGATCCACCGCGGCGAAAGCAAAATCCTCCAAACGGTGAAGAAGGGCGCCACAAACCGCAATTAAAGTGTAATACTTTATTGTCTACCCGTACAGGGAAGTTTAGAATGACTGTTTTTGTACATTCCAGGAGTTTTCAGAAGAGCCGCGCTCTCTCGAAGTCAAATATAACTGACCGTGGTCAACTGCCGTGACGAATTACGCAACTGCTCTCAGTCGAAATCCCGAGCGAGAGTTATCGTGAGACATCCGCAGAATCCCAATGCTTGTGAATGCCGATGCTGCCGTAGCACATCAACATTGCAATTCCCACACGAACACCTAAAATATGAGTAAAACACAGAGAAGCAATTACAGATGTACCACGTAAACAAATCCAAAACTCGGACATATTTTACGCTTACCAACTACTGGCTCCAAAATGTTCTTCCGAGCGATCTTGCAGTGTTATGGTTCTTGTTCTTTTCCCTCCCTTTCCTTTCTGTTACGCTTCATGCCATTCTTGGTCAGCAAGTAGCTCTTGTCAGCGCACGGGTTGGACTTCATAGTGGATATCGTACAGTATACACGCGGAATCAATGTAATATAGTTCAGATATCAGATATACCGCTTTCTTCATCGCTTCTAGAGCTCGCCATTGCCGTACGAGTCCAAAAACACGGGTAAACAGCGAGAAAACGTACACAAACCTGATAAATAAGAGCTATGAAGAGGTGCCGAGCCGAAACGCGCCACTCCTCTGACGTCACAGGTCCCAGTCCCCTACATTGCGCGGTCTGAATTTTATATTTCCGATTTCAAACGCGTGAAAAAAATATAAGAACGCTTCGGAAAGGCTTTCTTTTGGGCATAAGTTGCTTAGATTACTTCCTAATTTCGTATAAAAAATGTATCCTCTGAAGGCTTATGTGCACTTTAAACTTGAAACAGCTGGTGTAATGTCCAACTGGTGACCAAAGGGTTGCAGCCTCTAGCTCATACCTTTTAGTGCCAAACAAGAGAGAAAGAGGAACAGTATACATCATTGCACTAAATTATTTCAAATTTACATGTATTTGGCTGGTTTTTTTTTTCCTTTGGAATTATAGGCATGTACCTGTAACCCTGTTCTTCCAAAATGTGTGGTAGATCTTCCACACCCTCTGCTGCACCATCCAAACTAACTGGTAGAAACAAAGGAACTCCATCTACAAATGCTAAATACTTCTGTGACTTCTGCTCCAATCACAGAGAGCCGTGAACTCTGAAAAATCAAAAAAGGTAACAAGGGGAAAATATTTCCATGGCAACATGATCATGTGCAAGTCCTCAATTGTCATGAGCATGTAAAGTTTCAATCCTTTTTATCTAATATTTGTGGAAATATTCAACACTTTGAAATTTCCCTCTTGTCTGTCAACCAAGTGACATCATAGCTCTGCTCATTAGCATAATTATTGCAAAATCTTGAATATCTCTCGAACGAGATGAGATATTGACAAACAGAAAATGCCATTCTTCCTCATTTTGTAATGGTTCTCAAATAAGAGTAATGAGATTGAGGCCATTTTTGTCTTAGTAACACTTTAAGTTGCTCAGCAAGATTTTATTTGCATAACATCTAAGTTCTGTTTCAAGTGCAAATAATCCAAGTGCAAATAACTTGTTTTAACAAATAGTTTATCTTTGATTGTTACTCTGTATTTTTTATATTACTGTAAGGTTATGAATAAAGCGATGTTGTTGTTGTTGTTGTTATTATTTGAACTCAGTTGTGGGAGGAAATGAACCTTCCTTTGCAGTGAGTAAATGTGATGTCATCTGAAGTCATCTGTCTCCACTTGTTTGGTGTGTTTTCCTCTCTTGTGGCAGGTTGGGGTTCTCTAAACTGTATGTCATAGCCCCTGCCTCTGCCCCCTCCCCTGCTTTAACTATGAAAATTTCATGCCCCTCCCCTCCATATGAAAAGAGAGACCCTAATCCCACCCCACACCATGGTAAATAATAATATGAGCATCCCTAATTTAAGCCTTTTTTAATAGCACTGTTGACATCCCAATTACTCTTCCAGCTTGCTTCTAACCGGTCAGTTTATAGCATTATCTGGACACAGTTATTCAATTTCAATTCCTTGAAAACAATTAAGACATTTCATAAAGAAGTGTATTGTACATAGTGACTCTTCCTTTGTCTGGCATGGAACTATTTATCCAAGGTCAATTAAAGCCTGGTTTTCACTATTGACATAAGCATAAGTATGATGAGCGTAAACATAAGAACCTTAAGATTCTTATGCTCGATTGCTTCTCATGTTTATGCTTATCATGCTTGTATATCATTACATATGCCACTTAGTGAAAACCAGGCAGGGTGAAATAATTCGCTTACCTGTGTTTCCAAAGCCTTTGTCATCCTTGCAGCAGGCAAACTTTACTGCGTGCTTTACTTCGTATTCTGAAATGAACTTATAGGCCTCTTCTGCAGAGTTTACGAAGCCATAGTCAACCATCGTTCATCTATCTCTGCATCTCGATCACCCTAAATTTCCCTCCAAAAAAGACAGGACAGCGCGATTGGCGTGAATTTCTTTTTATTTATTAATTTCTTAATTAATATTATCGGTTACCTCAACCTATGTTGTAAAGTGCCTCGTAGTCTGTTTCGCGTCGTTAACACCCAGTCAGGTAACCCATACCGCTCGAGAGTCTTTGTAGGTTTTTGCACGGACTATTAAATGCCGATTCATATGCATCGGTACGAAATACTCTGGAAAATACCGTCCGTTGGGCATCGCTTCAAACCGCTCGCATGTCCGCCATCTTGTTTTTCCGAATTGTGGTTTCGTGTGACGTCATCGTAAAGTCGGAAATATTCCGAAAACTCAGGGGTCCTCTACCCTATGTTATCTAGTGTCGACCATTTAAAACACTTTTTTAAGCCCGCGTTCACCACAAAGTGGTGAATTGAGCCAGTTCTATTAAATAGCTACTTCCGCAAAAAAAAAATCCTTTCACAAATTCGTGAGCTTACAGCTGCCTTGCTGCTTTGATTAATTTCTATTAATTTATTTGTTCTGGCTTTTCTCAGTTAGGAACTTTATGCTGACACGACTGAACAGACTAAAATATCAAAGTACAAACCAAGAGAAAGCTATTTTATGTTGCACGATAAACACTGTTTACAATTCAGAAAGTGATAACATTTCAATCTGGTTATATTTCATTTTTGATAAAGTTTGGTGCTTTATAAACTTAATGTCTTTGTACTTTGTACCAGCTAACCAGAGTTACAACATATGTACATGTGGTTTTACTGTACATTTCACCAAATGGTTATATTTTATCCCCTGGATACATACTTGTAACAAGCCACAATTTGCAATGGCAAAGTAGTGAATTTTCCAAATTTACTCAACAACAGATCTACATGTAGGCTTCTCATTCTGTAAGGCTACGATACCAAGCAACCTTGCTGTTGATTTTGCTTTCACATTTTCTTTCTTGTCAATCCTGCTTGTCCTTTATCCAGTCCTGATTCATCAATGGATCAAAAAAATCAAAAGAATTAACAAAGGATTTTAAAAAATTCAATTAATACATAACTTACATGATCGAACAGTGTGCACACCATATGTGCCCATGCAATACAGTACATGGGAGAGTGGGCAACACTATAATACCACCACTTATATCAACCTTATAATATGATGAGCTGTTGAGGGGGAGGCACTCCCTTAAATTAAGTATGGGGGTGTACTGCTGAGTCCCTGTGACCTGACCCTGTTCCAGAGTAAAGAAAGGCAATTTTGCTACCCTGTTGTATGACAAAATGGTGAAAATAGATACATTGTTCCAGACTAGAGGCAACTCCACAAATCAGAAATGGTGTGGTGGCATTGCATGATTTAAAGGAACAGTTCAGAGCTGTTTTGCAGCGACAAACTCGACCATAAATCATCAAGAATTCTGGCAGGAAGAAATATTGACCTTGTTCCAGAGCCAGACTGAATGAAAAATATACCCGTCCCAGAGAGAAGCAGAGATTTGTATACCCTGTTCCAGAGTCGAAGAGGTGAAATTACCCTGTTGAGCAGCACATCCCATATAGCCCAATATGGGAGTGCCTCCCCCCTCCCCCCCCCCCCCCCCCCCCCCTCCCCAGGTGGTTGCCATGCCTATGACTTGTTCTGGATTAACTTGGTTCCATGTTTCTTGTCAACTTTTTGTAATTGAGCATTAAGAGTGGTTGGAATGGCAAAGAGACTTTTTGCAAATTTCTTGAAATGGAGTTGGGATATAGCCCATTAAATTAGTAAGCAGCACAATTCAGTCCAGAACATAATCTATACAGTCTGGAATTCAGCTGTTACCCAGTCAAGTAATTACGTATTGGAGCCACAGCTACCATCTTATGTTAAATATGCACCAAGTGTAAATGCTTAAGGCTACAGTAGTTTAGATCATTTTAATTTTTTTTTAAATTAATAATTCCCCCTGGGTGGGTTTTGGCAATATTATCAGAAGAAATTTTTAAGAGGATACCAGATAATAGTGAGAAAGTAGAATTTTTAATAGCCAATCTCATGTTGCAGTGCAGTGCAATATTTCCCTATAATGTCATATTTTGGGGGTGGGGAGGGTGGATTTTAAAATTAGGTTCTATAATAAAATATAGCTTGTGTGCAGACGTCCTGTATCCCCGCTAAAGTCGGGACTTTAGCGGGGATGCAGGACATCTGCATACAGACTAATAAAATAGGAATTAGGATAGATTGGGATAATAGAGACTAGTATATGATAGTATTTTATCATATTTATCTTTACATTGTAATAACGTATTGCTATTTACTTGTTATGATTAGTCTATTTTGTAATATGTTTCATAAAATGTTGAGATACCCAAGGTGGTATATAATAGTTTATACCATCAGCATGACAAACCCCAGGATTATGAAACCTATGAAGGTAAGGGGGGAATCGCTAGAAAATGGGGGTAACAATAAAAATGTACAAGGTTCCATTTCCCTTGGATGCATGGGCTAGTAGACTACTAGGGGGTGGGGGTGGAATTGACTGATTCATGTTTGGCTGTAACAATTATATTGCAGTTGAGAATAGAAACCTTAACAAGTCAGTTAAGTCAGAGACATGGGCCTAATTGTATGCTCATGTACACTAAACGTCCTTTCGGTTTCATATTACCTTCCTTTCCTGGTGGCTTTTTCACTCGTTTCACAGGTTTTAATTCCACATAATCCCAGAAAAAGCCACCACACCACCAGCCAATCCTTCCATGGATTTCCACGCGGACATCACACAACTTTTCAATGCACACTTCTCCCATATCAGCGATGAACCACTGGTTGGTTCCATGTCGTCTCTCGGCCATTTTCACTCGTTCTTCATCCCACTCGCAGCTCAACTCGTTTCCACAGCTTTCTGCAGGTACAGCTTTGAAGAATATATATTTGCAGTCATTACAGTTCATATAGGCATTCTCTAGCTTCATCCGCCACAGGAATCGATACTTTCCTGGCAAAACGCCGCGGAAGAGGCCGTTCAACTGAAGCCAACACACAGTCTTCAGATGAATTACGGTCCCGAATGCACTTTCTGGATCTTGAATTTTCTCCAGATATCTGCCATTAAGATGCATAATGTACTTGAAAGCAGATACGGCCATCTTACTCTCAGCTAACTTGAAGTAGAGTTCTTTGAAATTGACCTCATTTGCTCCATCTTCCTGTTTTTCAGTCTTCTCTCCGAATCGTCTTCGCACCAAGATTTTCCACAAGGAGTTGTTCTGGACAACTTCATGCCAGTACTTGCATGTGAGCCCAAGGTTTATAAGGTCTTGTCCATTTAGATAGGCCGCTATGTTTTCGGCAGCCAGAGATGGAAGAGTTTGAGGATCAAAAGTCAGCTCTTTCGATGCCATGTTAACACTTCCGCAATCCTTTCAGCGCATGCCCACGAAAACAAACGCCGGGCTCTGGGTTACCAGATTGGTCACTTCCGTTGCCAGTCGGGTGCAGATCGCCCGTATGATTACGGGTGGTGACTTCTGCCTTTTTCTTTCTTTCTTTCTTTCTTCCTTTCTTTTCCTTTTTTTTTTTTTTTTTTGTTCCAAGGCCATTTTGAGCTAGCATCTTGATACAGTTTACAGTATGCATTTATAGTAGTTGTAAACCCTAGCCGAACACGCACGAGCAGTCAGCTGGCTTCAGGTTTTCGAGGTTTGGGGCTTCTTTCCTTTCAAACAAGTTAAGTGAGAAAGATTCAAGTCACTCGTCTTTACTTCCTTCGCTCTTCAATCGCCGTCTCCCGCCTGAACTGGCTTGTCGTACGAAAATCACTTGCGACGCGCAATGGAACGGCCGCGTGTACTAATTCTCGACGGCTCGAGCTCCCAAAGTTTTTAGTGAAAAATGCTTCATTTGACTTCGTTGGCCTTCGTAATTATCTTTAATTCTCAACAAAAAAAAGTTTGGTTGTTGTTGTTTAAACAACAAAACATACAATCATAGACCTGTCATTGTTGCTGAACAATAATCTAACCGTGGTTCATTTACATCATCTGGTCACAATTTTATTCATTTAACAACTGAGATGTTCTACAAACTCTATATGAATGTCGCTTTCTCGTCTTCATTGCATTATCGTTCAGCTAAGTAGAATGCCTCCTTAAATATGTTGAGAAGGAGTTGTCACTTTTAGATATGCCTCGTATACCCTCTGTGGAAGCACGCCTCCGATTGCTACGATGATACTTGATGTCGCCAAGTGCTGGGGTTTGAACAACCACTCGTCTCATTTGAATACCATGTTCATTTTGCTTAGGCTTCATGAAGCAAATAGTGCTTCTAAAATACACCCAGAAACCAGGTAATTGTACAAGGTGAATACAAAAATTGATAAAGCCGTTAGCGTGCGCTGAGACTCCTCCTGCATGTCTCACAATGTATCTGGATTGAAAATCGTTAACTTGGAATTTTAAAATCATACAAACCGAGCTAGGTATGACATACAGAGAGTATGATATTAGAAAAGCAATCATCATCACTACCAGCCCTTCTTTGTTTGTATATCGCCATTTACGCAGTGCGGAAGCGACATCTTTTTCCACCCCTGAAACATGGAAGTTTCTTTTCCAAATCACTCGGATTATAGAAATACAAGTGAAGCACAAACACACAAAAGGTATTGCGTAACCTAAGCCCATAGAGAGTTGAAATAATATAATTTTTGTGACATGGCTATTATCATATCTGCATATGATCGTATAATGGGTAACGTTTAAATCGACGTGAACACCAGAAAATGAATATAAGGGAAGGAGGCCTATGACGAATCCTAATACCCAAGCTCCTTTTAGCGCTCTCTGCACTGTTGTGCGGGACAACGGTCGGGAATAAGGACGACAGGTTAAAATGTATCTTTCGATTCCAATTACAGCTAAGTTGTAAATCGTGATAGAGTGAAAAATAAATCCTATATAGCGTCGTAATCTGTACATCCATGCTGTAGAAAATTGTGCAGAAAAAATATCAATCCAAAGGAAAGGAATATTTAGTGAAAGTAAAACATCAGAAATGGCGAGACTGTGTAACTATAAACCTATTTAGATTTGACGAGGCATTCAGTTTCCCCGACTTCGGTTTTCTTTTTCTGAGGAATCGTAGAACACAGATATTTCCTGCAGCACCAGCGGTGCAAGCTAAGGTTTTCAGCACACAGATCCAGAGTCGAACGTGCAGCTCTACTGGCAGGAAAACATAGTCTCTCTCTTGGCTGAGTGTCGCGTTCCCAAGCTTACACTTCGCGGGGGAAAGTAAGACTCGGAGATCGAGAAGTGTCAACCATGTTTAATAAATACACGGTGAAAACTGAAACGGAAAGTAGGGCGATCTAAGTACTAAAGAATACAAAATGAAGCTCAGATCGCAGGACGGCTACTCACGTTCGGTTCCTGTACTGTGACTTGTAGAAAATTCTCCGGAAAAGATAACTGAAACGATCGACTAAATGCTACGAAAACAGGCTGACTCCCCACAAAACAGAAAAAGGTAGGCTAGACAAGACCTCGTGGGAAACTAAGCCCGCGAGCGTTTGGGCCAGAACCGGAACTGAACTAACTATAACTACAAATAAACAAGACAGTCTTCCACACTCCTCGCCCAAGGACACTTTGTCCTTGTAATATTGTCAATCTAATCCGGCGTGGACTTCTCCTGCTCTGAAGGTAGGATCAGGACAAGCTCGCAGATTGGACCAAGGTAGGTCTTCAGCTCCCTTCCTGACCACACCGTCACCTTAGCCTTCCTGACCTTCCCATCCTCGCTCCTTATGGCCTCCAGAACTCTCCCCATTGGCCACTCATTACGATGGGAGTCTTTGTCTCGAACCGTCACTGTCTCCAATGGCCAGGTTCCGTTCCGGTCCAAGCAGACTTGGCCAGATATAGTCCATCCCAAGTCCAGTTTCTGGGCCCACGGTGCTCCTTTGGGTCCATTCTTGGAGGCCCTGACTTTCATAAGTTCTGGTGCATCTCGGCCAATTAGGAATTGTATCTTTGCGTTGGGATCGAGAGGGGGGATGTGGTCCGCAATTCCGTGCAGGTGAGGAAACCTTCTCGCTATCCGCGGCGTGGGCACTTCGGTCTTGTCCTGAGGGATGTGCTCACACTCCACCAGGGTCGGAAGCTTAGATATCCTTCCCTCCATCGACTTCACGAGCAGTCCGGGAGCGCGCCGGGCATACTTCACTTCTTTGTTGCTGTTGCAGGTTGAGAGGAAGTATATTTTTCTTGGAGGCCGGTGATCCCTAGCTTGTCGACCGGTTCCGGGCTGATCATGGATGCGTTGCTCTGGTCGTCCACTATAGCGTAAGCGCGGTGTAATTGCTCTGGCTGTTTGTCGAGGAAGACGTCTACGAGGACAATCTTACTGCATGATAGCCCTCCTTGCTCGCCACGGCAGACCGCAGTGCACGTTGACCTTATTATCTCCTCGCCATGATTGCTCTCCCTCTTCTTGTGCAGTACTGCTAGGTGGCGGTCACTTCCACATTGGCTGCATTGGACGTTGGCCTCACATTCCATGGCTCTGTGTTTAGCCGCCAAGCAGCGATAGCACAGTCCAGCTGTCTTCACCCACTCTGTCTTCTCCTTCAAGGTCTTTCCGGCGAATGCCTTGCATTCTGTAAGTTCATGTCCTTTGCGTTCTTGGAAAGGGCATTGTTTGTCCTTGGTTGGCCTCGTTTCACTGGAAGCAGGGGATGGTAATGTATTTGTCCTCAGTACTCTTCTGTGACTGTCTTCGTCAGGTTTGGGGACTAGCTTGCCCCGTGGTTTTTCTCCTCGGGTTCTTTGTAGGTCGGGCTTCATACCGCTTCCAACCACAACATTTGGGTGGTTCTTTAACCTGGATTGTCGGCGCACCATTGAAGCGAAATCATGGAAGCCGGGGTAGGCATCCTGGTGGTTCTCTGCGTGACGCACAACATCTTTCTCCCGCTTGGACCTCAGGAAGTTGGGGAGCTTCTCTACAATTATTGGGCATATAGCAGTTGGATAGTTGAGACAGGACAGCCCCGGAAGGTAGGCAAGCTGGCTGTCAATGTCGTTGCATAAGTCAGCGAACGCTTGAAGCTTCGTCTTATCTCGCTCCGTGAATTTAGCTGCCTCGCTAAGTCTTCCAAGGAGAGCGTTGGTGATTGCGGCCGTGTTCCCAAACCGCCTCTCCAGTTCCGCCCAGACATCTTGTAGTACAGCGGCGGGATTCCTGTGCTGTCTCTTCCTGAAGTTGTCTACCAACACCTGGGCCTGGCCTTTAGTATAATTACGCAGGTAGTTAATCTCCTGGTTGGGGGGGTATGTCAGCATCCAGTATCATTGCCTTGAAGGCACTTTTCCAGGGATGGAAAAGTGTGACATCCCCGTCGAATATGTCGGGATGACATTTGGGTAGACTCTGCTTTGCCAGACCGGCTACCAATTGCTGATTTGTCGTTGTGAACATCTCCATATACTGGCTCGTAGCCGCTTCTTTTGGGGTGGATGCTATCAGTGGGCGATGGACTGGCCGGTCAGCAGCCGGTTCCGTGGCCTGGACAAATGTCGTGTGTTCCTCCGGTTTTAAATGTTTGTTTTCACACTCCGGCCCAGCCAACTTGGTCAGGGGTGGCGGGGCTTCTCCAGGTTCGTGGAAATGCGCAGAATCTCTTCCGTTTTCGATCTGATTGCCAGGTGGCGTGATGGTGTGTACCCACGTTTGCACTCGTTGTCTGGTATCTGTTGGTCCTTCATCTTCCAGGAAGTCGATCCGTCTGGTCCCATCTTCCTGTTCTTCTTCCAGGATTGACTTTTCTATAGCTTTTAGCTTTGCGTTCGCCACGGCTTCGACTTTATCCGCTGCTAGAATCGACATCTCGTGGTCGATTTGTGCCCGACGTCTTTCCACTTCGGCCTCGTGTTGTCTTCTTTCGTTCGCTTTCGCCGCCATCGCTCTATCGTACTCAGCTTGCTCCTTAGCGGCAGCGGCTTCTCCTAAGGCCTTGATCCTCATCATTCTGGACGACGTAGAGGCCCGAGATGAGGATCCTCGTGATGATGACGTGCGGCGTGACCGCCCGGATATCCGTGAGGCTGATTCGTCGGGTTCGCAGGTTTGTTTGTCAGTCGCTCTAGAAATTGCGGCACGCGCGTGTTCGAGGTTCTTGCGGCTGAATTCCCTGGTTAGGCGAGCCTCGTCAGTGAAATTGCCCCACCTATCCTGCTCGTAGAGCTCTCCCAGTGCAGTTAAGGTCCCTTTGTACTTAGAGGTGGCGTCACGTAGTATACGTACATGTTCTTCGGTGCAATCAGGTTTGTCGGCGCCGTCGTAGACTCTTTGTAAGTCTCGGGCGTTTTTCTCCAATTCTCTCCGTTTCGCGTCGATAGCGTTCTGTAGCGCTTTCTGTGTAAGCGGTCTCCTTCGGTGCACAACTCTTGTGACTTTCGACTCCTTTGAACAAGTCCCCGGTATACGTTACAGATTTGTTCTCCATGTCGCTGCAAATCTCGGTGCGAGCGGTTTCCTGCGGCGACTCAACTCCAAATTCGCCGATGCTCCGGTGAAAACGTGGACTCGACAAGATAAGCCAAACTTACACTCCTAACTCCAGGATGGCGATTATCCGCTCCGGACTTTTCACTCCGAACTTTTCATTGTCGCGTTCCCAAGCTTACACTTCGCGGGGGAAAGTAAGACTCGGAGATCGAGAAGTGTCAACCATGTTTAGTAAATACACTGAAACGGAAAGTAGGGCGATCTAAGTACTAAAGAATACAAAATGAAGCTCAGATCGCAGGACGGCTACTCACGTTCGGTTCCTGTACTGTGACTTGTAGAAAATTCTCCGGAAAAGATAACTGAAACGATCGACTAAATGCTAAAATTCCCATTTTTTGCTGGCCTGGAATTCAGTTTATTTTTATTTTTATTTATTGTTGCAGGCGATACAATGCAATAAGTTCAAAGACCGCAAGCTCTTCAGAACAATTGTTCTTTCAGAAAATGACAATCGATCTATTCCTCAATATCCCGGAAATTATTCTTATTCCAGAATAAGAAAAATCGTCGGAGCAGCAGAGCGGAGGCAATAAAACCATCAAAATGTTGCCATGAATTTTCCTTTTGCTCCGACGATTTAACTGAAACTTGGTTAACATTATGTATTAAGTCAATATAAACTGATTCCAGAAATGTAACAAAAAAATACAAGCAAAATTTTTCATTAGGTGCGATTTTGTTCAAAAGGTGCTGTCCACTTAAGCTATAATATCACTGAAAATAATTTTCCCTAGTTAAAGTGAGTGTTATGATCATACTATTGCTATACCTCCAACGTTTTCAAAGTTTTATAGGAATCGCATAAAAGCGAAAAAAGTTATGATCCAAAGTTTGTCAATAGACAAGTGCGCCCTATGAAACTCAGGCGGCACCTTAAGTAAAACATTTAGTACTTTAATAATCATTCTGAATCCACTTGTTCATTATTTTCGTCGTCCTAATCTTCTATCTCCTTGCCCAAGTATACAGTTTCGTTGCAGTTGTAATCGCTGGACTTTGTACCTTGCAAGCTTTTACCTACAGGTGTACAATGATTACGAGCATAAGAGAAATACAAATAAAAACATAAAACTGTATACATAGCCTAGTTTATTTTCGTTTTTAACTCAAATAGCGAAGGTATTTAATGATTGAGTTATCGACGCAATCACAAAAATAATGTGACTCTGTGTACACATTTAACACAAAATTTTACAAAATCGCGAAATTAAAGTGTCGCGAAAATATAGTGTATCAGTAAGGTATCAGTGTCATTTTAGTATTTAAAGCTTGGGGCTAAATGGAAAGAGTCCCAAAAATATCCGGCTAAGCAAGGGACCAGCAAGGAGCGGCCGCTTTTTAGTGTCCTGAAAACCTTATCTGATACGGGTTTGTACCATAGTCACAAGCAGAGCGGAAATTGCTCTGATAAAAGACAGTATACTCGATATAAACGGAAGGCTTATTCGGTATTGTGCCTAGCGGTCCCAAAAGAATCCATTTCACTCATTCAACGGAATTAAATAGGTGAATGAGACGTTGTGCGTGGTATGTTGTGCGACAGTCAAAGCAGTAAAAACGTGTCCTGCAAAGAGCTCATCCCCTCGTATTTCTGCCGGATAAGATCCGAAGCTACTTTTATTATTCCACCAGCAGGTGAATGCAAAACGGGAATTGTCTGCCACAAATGGAAAGAACTAACCTTGGATTCATAGCACTGATCTTTTTCTTTTTTGCAGTAGACGACTATCGTTAGCTCTGTGTAAATTCAGCGGGACTGCAGGCAAGGTGTGTCGCGCCAAATTTAACTTAAAATAGTAAGGAATTTACACGTGCTAGAACGACAGAATTGTATACGATATCAGGTAATTGCGGTGGTTTTAGGTGCATGTACTAGCGCAGAATGGACTTACAAGAATCAAATAAAGCTTTGAAGCCGCAACGATTAGCGCCAAATAGCGTCAACTGGATTAGGAGTTCCACGTCGCTCGGGCTTGCTTACTACCCTGATCCTGATCTTTCTGCAAGTTGTGCTTTCGCCAGTTCAACTGATTATAAACAGCACTTAATTAATGTGCTTCTTTTACCACCTTCAAGCGGAAATTCTGTATGAAAGCAAGTTTTAAAATACATGGGCGAACAAAGAACATCTGATCCGCTAAATTCTTGTTTTGTTTTGTTTTGTTTTTTTCATTTCCTCCCCTCTTACGAGAAGTGTTATTCACTATACGCTTTGCTTGAGCGGCCACTGCAGAGTGGCTCTGAATCTTGGAATAAAATCTGACACAGTGAAAGTTAACGGTCTCATGATTCCACTTGGCCAAGCTTCTCGTGCACTAGAGACATTTTAAAGGACATCATTTTATGAGCGCTCCGGGTGTTGAGGGGTTGGTGTGTCATTTATTTGTTCATTTCCTATCAATTGATGTGAACCCAATCGGAGTAATTGTGGACTACTGAAGGCGTGTCTAGACGATTAGTGGTGTTTATCCAGTTCTTACTCGACGGACGGTTTTTCAGGGGAAGGTGGCCATGTTTGTTCATCTAGTGTTGTTTTGTGTCCGGCTGTTGGGAGAAGCTGAGAGTCATTCTTCTCTCAATTTCCGTCTTTACTATTCATGAACGCCAGTGAAGCCGGTAAATAAAGGCATTAAAATCGTTTCAAGCAAAAACCAAAACGAAAAGGAAAGAAACAAGAAGAATATTGAGAGAGAAGCTGACTTGAGGCAACCTGAAGCGTCAAGCGTGTGAATGCGCCTAAAAAAACAATTCGGGACGGGTGCGTCAAACTGAATTGGAGGAAAAACACTGATATTATTGTTTGATGTGCTTCAAACGCCTTCTACCGCCTTTAAGCGGAAATTCTATATAAAAGCATGGTTTTAAAAGACATGGCGAAGAATAAAGATTTCATTGGTTGCCGACTTAGTCCTTTTTTTTTTTCTTTTCTTTTCTTGGCGTTACACTGTTAGCTTGCTTGATGTTTTCTATTGAAAATTAACGTATTTATGTTTACTAGTTTCTTAATCATGTAATCTTTATTGGTCCATTTGCACGGGGCTTTAAATTAGAAGATAAATAAAATCCCTGACTAAGTTTCGAATAGGTTGAAGCGGTTTCAAATTTCCATTGTTTCAACAAACTTTTCTGGTTTTTAAGGCCAGCGAAGCGAGAACTTATTACAGTAAAGACTCTGCCAGTCCGTCCGTCAGTCCTGTGTTAACAGTAGGAAGTTTATTCCAAATTTGGGCATGATTAAATACGCACGAAGAAACAGATTTTAAGAGATCGATGATCTTGAAAGGCACAAAATTTTACGGAGTTGTTTTGATTATTATTGCACTCATGAATTGCCAGGCAATCTGTTGCATTTCAGAACCATTACCACAGAGGTTTGGGTAAATATTCGGTGTTTGACAAGCGTAAATCAAAGTTGAAAGACCCGTGACAGCCCGGAGCGACTTTAGCTTGTCAAAATATTTCTATCATTTGATTGTATATGCTTTGTTTCACTTAATTTTCGCCAGCAGCATATCATTGTACTCATGAGTTGCTGGTCGATCTGTTGCATTTCAGAAATATTGTCATTGAGGTTTTAGTAAATTCTCGGTTGTTTGACAAGCGTAGGTCAAAGTAAGGTTTAAGAACCCGTGACGGGCCGGAGCGACTTTAGCTTGTCGAAATATTTCTATCATTTGATGATATTTGCTTTGCTTCGCTTAATTCTCGCCAGCAATAAAAAACTGTACACAACTGGAAGAAGATGGCAAATGGTTTGAACCCAGGAGTGTGAACAGTAGGTTGGTTGTGATCGTCCGGGTTAGAGTTTGTTTGTTTATTCACCATTTTTGTCATAACAAATTAATTACTGTACATTGGTATATTTAATCGATACAATGGTAGGAGGACTAAATTAAACCCTAACAGGCTTTTACAGAGTAGTCCCCCTTTATGTAATACTTTGAGATTATCTTTATAGGTGATCAGTTGGCAGAATTACCAACAAAAATATTCTATTCTATGTATATATTTTTTGGTTGATGAAATAATCATACTAATAAAGTAAGAAATAACAAACGTGAAGCTAAAAATATTTGTATTTGTAGATAGTAATAAGCTAATAATAATCATAAGAATAAAACTCTATGTTACTTGGATATTTAGAATGTGCGATTTCATGTTATTTTTAAATATTGTGAAGGAAGAAGATTCTTGAATATTGCTGGGTGTCGAGTTCCAGATCGATATTAACTTATTTCGTGTAGAAAAATTACCATAGTTAGTTCTATTATATTTTTGGTGTAATTTTTTTGCCCTTCTAGTATTATGTTGATGTATGTTTAAATTTTGAACATAAAAAGAGCTAAAATAGGTCGGAAGAAACTTGTTGATGAGTTTAAACGTAAAGCAAGCTGTCAGAAAATCTTTTATTTGATGGATATTGAGTATTTTGAATTTGTGAAATAGAGGTAAAGAGGGTGCATTATATTTGGAAAATGTCATTATTCGTATCAATTTTTTTTGCAATTTTAACAGTTTGTCAAGACGTGAATGGTAATTATTTGCCCATACAATGTTGGCATAATATAGGTGTGGATAGATTAGACTGTAATAAATGTTTCTTAAAAGTCTCTGGCTAATAAAAAGTCGAAGCTTGCAGATAATTCCAATTGTTTTTGAGATTTTATTCGTAATGTAATTTATGTGGCCTTTCCATGTTAAATTTTCATCTATAAATATTCCTAAAAATTTTGTTTGATTGACTCTTTTTATTTCCTGGTCTGAAAAACGTATATTTACCTCTGCTTTAAGTGATTTTTTGGTTGATCTAAATATTATAAAATTGGTTTTTTTGATACTTAACGTTAATTGATTTAAATTCATCCACTCTTGAACACTTATTAATTCTTCATTAAGTTTAGTTTCGAGATCTTTTAGGTCTTTTCCAGAGCAGTAAATGTTAGTATCATCAGCAAAAAGTATGTAAAAAAGATGTTTACTAGAGTTTATGATGTCGTTTATGTAAAGTAGAAAAAGGAGTGGTCCGAGAACGGATCCTTGTGGAACACCACATGTTATGATCTTTTCTTGAGATTTGGAGTTGTTAAATTTGACAATCTGTCTTCTATTAATCAAGTAGTTTTTAAACCACGTGTTGCAAGTCCCTCTGATACCATAGAAGCATAGCTTGTCTAAAAGAATACTGTGGTTAACCGTATCAAAGGCTTTCGATAAATCAAGGAATACTCCTATAGTATATTCATCTTTTTCAATTGCTTTAGTTATTTTATCTACTAATTCAATAATGGCATAACTTGTTGATTTGTTTGTACGGAATCCATATTGCTGATTACAAAGAATGCTGTTAATTTCTACATAATTGCTGAGCCTTTGGTACATAATTTTTTCTAAGATTTTCGAAAAACAGGGTAAAACTGAAATTGGTCGGTAATTATTAAATTCCCTCTTATCAGAAGATTTGTGTACTGGTGTCACCAAGGAGATTTTTAAATCATCTGGAATTTCTCCAGTTTCGAAAGAGCGATTTACTATGTAACTCAGGGGCCGACTTATGATTGCAGAAACGCTTTTGACTACTTTGGTATTAATACCATCAATTCCACAACTACTCTTGTTTTTCATTTGGTCTATAATTTTTTGAATTTCATCTTCATTAGTTTCCCTTAGTAGCATAGAATTAACATAATCTCCAGTTAAGAATTGTTTGTACTGCTTTCCATGTGTTTTAAATTTCTTTGCAAGGTTAGGCCCAACATTTACGAAGTATTCATTGAATTTATTTGCAATTTCTAGGTGATCATTTACTTCTTTATTATCATAGTTGAAGGAATCCGGAAATTTAGCCTTTGATTTTTTGTTGTTGATTATCTCGTTGATAATCTTCCAGGTTCCACGGATATTATTACCCACACTATTAAGTTTGTTACAATAATATTTCTTTTTTGCCAATCTTATTGTATGATAGAGTAGTCTCCAGAAAGACTGCTGTTGGTGACTGACGTTTCGACTACCTGAGCGGAAGTCATCTTCAGAGTCAAGTGAAAAGTATTCGTCAGATGGCGGTATATATGTCTCTGGTTGTAGAAGTGATTGGTCCGTTATGTCGGTCTATGGTTGGTCGAGTCGGCTTGGTTGTGTTTCGTTATTGGTCAGTTGATGTTCTTTTGTCCTGTTGATCTAGATCTATGTTTATTTTCTACAAAGCCTTACAGCATCACGTAGAATTCCAATACAAATAAATTGATAAAAAACAAATAGGTCAAAGGATGGCTAGCATTCTATCCAATCAACCAGTCAACTAAATCAATTAATTAATATCTAATTACCTAAATACAAAATATCTAATTATCTAATTAGCAAAACTAGTAGTCAATTAAAAGTTAAAAGTACTAAGAGAAATAAAATCCTAAAATATTTAATTGTAAATCCTAATCCTAATCCTAATTCCCAAAATGTTGTACAATGGCCATTTTAAAACTCTCTACATTAATTGCTTGAACTGCATATTCAGGTAGTGCATTCCAATCTCTTACGGTTCTAGGATAAAAACTATAATTATAATAATCTGGACCAGTGGGCATCTGAATAAAGGACCGGGAGTGTTGGTGTCTGGTAGATCTTACTGGTGTTAAAAGGTCCTTTGGTAGTGGAACAGCTACTTGGTTGTTAAGGGCTTTATAAAAAACTGCTAGACGATTGACTTTTCTCCGAACTTCGAGGCTTTCCCACCCTATATGCTTAATAAGACTAGTTATGCTAGTGTTATACCTATCATAACAGTTGGTTACAAAACGTGCAGATCTGCGTTGGACTGCCTCAATTTGTTCTATGTTCCCCTTAGTATAGGGGTCCCATGCTGCTGAAGCATACTCTAAGTGTGGCCTTACTAGTGTTTTATATGCCATCGATTTCACCTGGGTGGAACATTTGGATAGATTACGCCTGACAAAATTCAACTGCTTGGTTGCCTTCTTGGTTATTTCAGCAATATGCGCGTTCCACCTTAAACTGTTTGACAGGTGCACACCTAGGTAAGGATGCTCACTAACTGATTTTAGTGCTATCCCTGATATGTGGTAGTTATGTACAGTTTCAGAGTGAAGCCTAGATATTCTAAGGGTGTAGCACTTAGCTGGATTAAACAACATTTGCCAAGTTTTTGACCACTCTACTAAGATGTCGAGATCTGATTGTAATTGTTTGGCATCATCTTGGGAGTTGACTGTTCTATAGAGTAAGCAGTCATCTGCGAATAATTTAATGTTGGACGATAATCCTACCCCTATATCATTAATGTATAATAAGAACATCAAAGGTCCCAGAACAGTTCCTTGAGGCACTCCGGAGCGTACATGCACCGATTCGGAAGATTCTCCATCCACAATTACTCGTTGTTGGCGTTCAGTCAGCCATGTTCTAATCCAGGACAGTAATTGTCTAGGAAGTCCATAGTGGTTGAGTTTCCGTAGGAGACGCTCATGTGGTACAGTATCAAATGCCTTTGAAAAGTCTAGGATCAGCAAGTCTATTTGGTTCCTTGCCTTCATTGATCTGGCAAGGTCATCAATTGCACAGATCAGCTGTGATTCACAGGAGTGGCCTTGACGAAAGCCATGCTGGTAGTGCACTAGAATGTTGTTGCGGTCAAGATGTTTCATGATCTGGCTATACACAACGTGCTCCATGATCTTACAGGAGATGCAGGTAAGAGATACAGGTCTGTAATTGGCTGGGTCAGAGCGCTTTCCCTTCTTAAATATGGCTGTTACATTTGCCGAGAGCCAGTCAAGTGGCAAGGTACCAGTGTTGTAGGATTGATTAAATATCAATGTCAGGATTGGCGCAATCTCATCGGCAGCTTCTTTTAACACTCTTGTTGGTAATAAGTCTGGTCCCATAGCCTTGTGTATATTCAGCTCTTTAAGTAGCTTGTGGATACCTTCCGTAGTGATGAATATATCCTCCATACCCGTAACATTATCTGTCGGCAAGTCAGGTAAGGTTGTTAGGTCTTCTTCAGTGAACACTCGCTGATACTGATCGCTAAGGAGTTTAGCTTTTGTCTTACTATCGGATGCTGTTGAGCCATTGTATTTTAGTTGTGATATGCCAATTTTGTCTTTTCTCATGCTTTTGATGTAAGTCCAGAAGCGTTTCGGTTTCTCCCGTAGTACAGATACATCAAGGATTTCCCCAATGTAGTTGTCGTGGGCTATGACAAGTTCTTTTTTTATGTGTCTCCTTAAGTCCTTAAATTTTTTCCAGTCTTCGACTTTCCCCTATCTCTTCGCTTTCTTGTATCGACGGGCCTTTGTTCGGATTTTTCTCTTGAGGTCTCTCGTCATGTACGGTAGGTTCCACCGCCCACTGAGTTGTTTCTGGGGCACATGATCCTTCGTGGCAGTTGCAATTGCTGATTTAAGCGCCCCCCAGTTCTCATCCACTGTGTTGGCCAGAGGATCTGATGCCAGGAATTCTTGTTTGAATGAACGCAGGTCATTCTTTACGTTTATCCAATTCGCTTTTCCATAGAGATGTATTGTCCTTGTTGTTTTCTTGTTAATCTTTGCTTTGATGTCAATGTCAGCAATAACAATGTCATGGTCGCTCATGCCTGGGCTGATGTGTATCTCCTTAATTAGGTCTGGGTTGGTGACAAAAAGCAGGTCCAGTATGTTCTTATGTCTGGTTGGTTGAAAATTGACCTGCGAGACATAATTGTCTCTAGCTATCTCCAGCATTCTGTAGCTCACTCTAGCATTGTAAACACGAGAAGATTTGGGTGTCTCAGTGCTCCATTCAATGTCAGGTAGATTGAAGTCACCAGCCATAAGTAAATGTGGCATCGTGCTGTTGCTGCTAGCAGATAGTTGTCGCAATGAGGAGTCCAAGGCATCAAGGGACGCTACATCATTATTTGGAGGTCTGTAGAAGGAGCACAGGTATAGTGTTTTAGAGTTTTGAATCTGGAGTTTAGCCCACACAGCTTCACTCTCAGAATCCAGATCTGGCATTTCAGTGGCTACATAGTCTTCGTGAACAGCTATAAACACACCTCCTGCTCCAAGTTTGCGGTCTTTGCGGAATATCTCAAAGCATCGAGGGAAAACTTCTCCATTACAGATCGATTTGTCCAGGTGTGATTCACTGCCAAATATGATGTCAGGTTTCTCGCTGTCGATGAGTGCCTGGAATTCGACTCGTTTATCAGTGCTTCTCAAACTACAACAGTTAATAGACATGACCCTGAGAGGTTTCCACGGGGTTCTGGCGTTCCGTTTTCTGGTTGGGATGTGTGGAGGGTTTGGCTGGTCTTGGGGGCACTGTTCGGTTTGTTCGGTTTCTGTAGTCTCGCTCAGTGGTGAATATGTATTGGATAAATTCAAATCCATAGAGGAACTGAAGAACGAGTCCGTAAAATTAGGCAACCCACAGCTGTCACAGATCCATGTACAGGCCGCGTTGGACGAGATATTGTACATCAAGTCCGACATCGAGCAGCAGTTCGTGTGGAACCAGCGATCACATCCATCACATCGAATCGCTTTTTGGTTTGATCTGACAGACTTGGCACACTCACCGCACGGAACTCTAACTCCAGGTCCAGGGTTTAGTTGTATGTCTCCACTGAACAGAATAAGAGAGAGGAGAAACCGCGCGTTGGGTGACCCGGCGGATTCGTTTGTCAAGATGGCGGCTCTCCGAGCTCGAGTAAAGGCTTCGATTCCAACCGGAATCAGTCCGCTGTTGCTGAACTGGATGTTGAATTCTTGACTGGTAGTATTAGGCTTGCCCATAGTGCCTAATCCATCCCGTTCCTTTACCTTGGCGCTTAGTAATATGCCTAAATACCCAATTATTAACGGAGCAAGATATTTTCCCGCCATCTTGTCCACCGACCGCTGACCGCTCTCATGATTAGTCTATTGATTAGTCTATTGTTCGTTCGGTTGCGTTTGATGTCATCTATCAGTCGTTTGTAAGAAAAATACGGGAACAACTCTGGTTCAACCACCGGTGCCGCGATCAGGGCCTTGTTCCAGCTGGACTTAAACTTAAGTCTCCGCTGAACACGCAAGAGGCCATCCAGATCGTCAAAACCGCCAGCAGACGACTGATCAGAGCACGGATCAACGACTGTCACAGAAGACTCAACCACTACAAGACCAAACAGGTACGTAAACACGAACAACTACAGAAACGAATACCGACCGACCTACTTAACACCCAATTGACAATTACCGACAAACGAGCCGACAAAGCAACCGACAACTACCGCAAACAACACCGACAAAAACTGGAACGCCTACAACAGACCAAAAACCGCAACCGACCTAAATCGGATGCCACCTGGGTGAGAAACATTTCTTCTCGCCCTTTGGACCAAACTGAAACTCAAGTACTGTCTTACGGACTGAAACACTCCATAACGCCAAAACGAATACCGACAGAGACTATTGTATCCAGCGTTGAGGCCGCCTTGTCTCGTAACAGAGATTTACCTGACACGGCCAAGGATAACATCAGGAGCAGAATTGCTTCTACGATACAATCAGCCTCTATACATGACAACAACATGACCAAAGACGAAAAACAAGCACTGAAACGACTACAAAACGACAAAGACATTGTCATACTGCCAGCCGACAAAGGACGAGTGACTGTTGTCATGAACAAAACAGACTACCACGACAAAATGGACGCACTTGTCAACGACAAGCAGACGTACAAAGAACTCACTCGAGACCCCTCACCGGCTCTACAACGGAAACTGAACGCCAAAGTCTTTTCACTGAGAAAGACTGACGCTATTGACATTCAACGTTACTACCGACTGAGATCTTCGGTGCCACAGTCACCGAAACTCTACGGACTACCCAAACTGCACAAACCTAACATACCGATGCGACCCATAGTCTCGTTCTGTGGGTCCCCGACGTACGAACTCTCGAAGTACTTAACGACCATACTGAAACCGCTGACAAACAATTCTAAACACAAACTACAGTCTACTGAGAACTTCATCGACGCGATCAAGACTATACAGATACCTAACGACTACAAACTCGTGTCCTTTGATGTGAAATCACTGTTCACCAGTATTCCACTTCAGTTGGCACTACAGTGTACTGAAACTGCTATCGAACGCCACACTACCAAACTACCCTTACCGACTAAAGACGTCATGGAGTTACTAGCTCTATGCTTGACTTCCACGTACTTCCAGTACAACGGAAAACACTACCGACAACTACACGGAACAGCAATGGGTTCACCGGTCTCTGTTATTGTAGCAGAAATTGTGATGCAATACATCGAAGAACGCGCCCTTGCAACCTACGAACAAACGCTGCCTCTCTGGCTACGATACGTTGACGATACGTTTACTGCTGTACACAAAGACGACATTGACTCCTTCCACAAACACCTGAACGACCAAAACCCTGACATACAGTTCACTAAGGAAATCGAAGACAACGGAAAACTTCCGTTCTTAGATTGCCTCGTGAGCCACGACAACGACAGGCTACGAACTACAGTCTACAGAAAACCAACGCACACTGACAGACTACTTGACCAGACTTCTTACAACCCTACTTCACACAAGGCTACCACGATCAGAACGCTGACAAAACGAGCGCAACTACTTTGTGACTCTCCCGACGACTTACTTAACGAGACCCGACACCTGGAACGCGTTTTCCAGAAGAACGACTACGACCCTAACTTTGTCAAACGCAACACTCACAAGAACACCGCACCCAACGAGACTACCGACAACGAAACCAATAACGACACAACTCCATTGACCTTGGCCACACTACCGTATATCAGAGGCACCTCTGAGACGATAGCACGTATTCTACGACCCTACAACATCCGGGTAGCCCACAAACCCATCACGACTCTACGCGACTTACTGACCAACGTAAAGGACAAAGACGAACCCATCAACAGACAGGGAACAGTATACAGAATATCTTGTACTGACTGCAAAGCCACCTACATCGGTGAAACTGGCAGAAACCTGAACACGAGACTTACTGAACACAAACGAGCTACCAGAAACGGCGACATCAGAAATCACATTTCTGAACACCACCGACAGACTAAACACGACATCAACTGGGACTCTGCTGAATGCATCAGCCACAGTACCAACTACTACCAACGACTTACACTGGAAAGCTGGTACACAAACTTAGAACGGAAACCACTCAACAGATGCCAACAACTACCGGCACCTTACAAACGACTGATAGATGACATCAAACGCAACCGAACGAACAATAGACTAATCAACAGGACAAAAGAACATCAACTGACCAATAACGAAACACAACCAAGCCGACTCGACCAACCATAGACCGACATAACGGACCAATCACTTCTACCACCAGAGACATATATACCGCCATCTGACGAATACTTTTCACTTGACTCTGAAGATGACTTCCGCTCAGGTAGTCGAAACGTCAGTCACCAACAACAGTCTTTCTGGAGACTACTCTAACCCGGATGATCACAACCAACCTACTGGAAGAAGAATTCGAAAGTGAAT
The DNA here is from genome assembly GCA_964036295.1 of Plumapathes pennacea. Lineage (NCBI taxonomy): Eukaryota > Metazoa > Cnidaria > Anthozoa > Antipatharia > Myriopathidae > Plumapathes > Plumapathes pennacea. The sequence continues at coordinate 9,095,148 of OZ038469.1, read as the reverse complement.
ACAATTGACTAAAACCGCAAGTACTTGTTAACAAATGTATCGCATTTCACCTAAATTATTCAGCTTGAAACTCGGCCAAAAGAAGAAAGCGTAAATTTCTTTTCGCACGTATTTAGTTTAGATGCAGCCTAGGCTGGAGTATAATGGCCTCTGATAAATATGTAGGTGTCGAAGATAAGCTGTGCATGATATATACTGAGTAATGAAGTCACGGATAGACTTTTTTCTTTGCGGTCCTCGTTCCGGTTCAGAGATTTGGCAATGAAGAATTCTGAATTCTCCCATTTTGAGCGCTATACTAAGTTCCATATTTTTCACCCTCTGCCGTCTTGTAAATGAGGGTTTTCGAAGTTGAGACTAATTCGAATACGCGGTTAAGCGAAAGTGGAGGCCCGCGGAAACGGATGCGAACTTTCGCATAACCTGAAATTGAGCAATTTTACAACTACTCCCTCAAAAGTACTTTTTACAAATTCGTGAGCTTACAGCTGCCTTGCTGCTTTGAATTCTTTATCGACTTGGGACGGTCTCGTTGGGGTTTAAAGATTCAGCAGAGAAGAATTCTAAATGATTGCTGCAGTGTATTTGAAGGCTACCAGCTTACGCGCCACACTAAAGTTCTATAATATTCACCCTTTGGCGCCTTGGAATGGAGGGTTTTGAAAAAGACTTTCGAAAACGCGGCTCGGCCAAGGTGGAGGCCTACGGAAACGGATGCGCACCTGTAAATCAAAAATTATTTTTTGTTTCTGTTCTGTTTTTAAAAAGTGAAAATTGACAAACTGTCAATTAAAAAGAACCGACCTTACAGCGGCAACGCTTCTTTGATTGTAGCTGCAACGGCGACTAACGCTAACCAACGGAAGTGACGTCAAGAACGTATTTCCGTTGTGCCTATTGGTTAAAAAGTGCATTGAACTAACTTATAGTTGGGTATCGAGTCCTAGGACTTTCTTGGCTAAGCCGTGAGGTCTTACGAGCGTTACACTAAAATGCAAATCTATATATCTGTTCAATTACCGCTGTAAGGTGACGGCACGGTCGAAAAGCGCAATGCCCCGATGAACCACAGGGTGCAGAGGAGTTCGCTTGCTGTCCATTATGTAAATCCCTCCATATTGACCTACAAGAGCCAAACGTACAAGATGTAATATTAATTATTCATACTTGTACGAGTCATGACAGTATTTAGTACCCGCGTATGCCTTCTCGCGCCCGCGATGAAATCGTAATGCGGTATCCTTCATGTATGTCAATGTATAGGGTTTTACAAAAACTGGTATGCAAGCAAATTCCTCTGCGCCCTGTGGTCACACCAAAGCATTTTTCTCCACGGATGCCGTTTCGACTTTTATCAATTGAATGACTAAAAAGATGTGACATGACGGTGTTGGAAACCCACACAATATTATTCCGGTTTCATAAGGGATTCTATACAATTCAGAGGTGTTGTTTTATATTATCGACATTTATTTTTTTTTTGCTGTTTAGCAGCGCCGGTCCCCTGTTACTGGCAGCCAAACGCTTATTCAAAAGCTAACTAAACCGCAACCTGTTATTATGATTGCATTATTCTGAATCGAACACAGCAACTTCAGCCTACACACAGTGAGTAACAAAGCTGCGTCAGACTGGTGTGGTAACCAAGTCCTCTTAATTTTGCGAGTGTTCAGTTCTCAACTGAGTTTAATCTGTACTCCAACTGACCTTTCAGTTAGTGTCCGGTGACCTGAAATGCGACAACACGCCAAAGTAGCATCTCAAAATAACAACGAAATGTTATTTGCCAGACGTTTGCTCACTCATTCGGGTATTTCTGGGCGAATTATCTGATTGAGAGTGAAAAATCTGGTAACACCATGATATTTTACTGTTACATGTTGATGTGTTGCCCCAATTCAGGTCACGTGACACACTAACTGAAAGGGTCAATTGCTTCAGCGCAGGAGTTAACTTGTGTGTCAGTTCGGAGCCAACAAAGTCTAGTTACTTCCATCCTTAGCAATCCCATGAGATCGCTGGGATGCTCGAGGATCAACCGGGCCGATCAAGCCACGCATTTCCAAATAATAATCCACGTACCGGATCTGCAACATTTGTGATTGTTTTCTCTTGTCAGACCTCAAGTAACTCGAATCATAATACTGTGATAAGCATAGCAACCTCCTCTTCTGAATAGGCTTCTTTTAACTCCACAACATGAGTACTTTGTGATTTGCTCTTATTTTCTGATATCACTAGAAGGCGCACGCCATTTGATCGCGTGGTTTTGTGTTGGTGGCAAAGGCTACCTTCCTCCATTTCGATTTTATCTACAGTTTCGTCTGCTGGAGAGGCTTTACGGCATTTAGAACGAAAGGAAGACAGGCTGCAAAGAAGGCTAAACCTCCAGCCGTATAGAAAGCCTGCTTATACGATCCCAGTTGGTCGGCCATCAGACTTGTGGATGAGCAAGCACATTTAGTCGATCGACATGACAGACGAGGGCAGTGAGGTAGAAGAAAGGCGGGAAGGTGAAAAACGTAACAGCAATCATGAGAAGTAAGGCCACAAATAAAAAAAAGTACAAGAGGATTTTATGCTGCAAATAGAAGATGAAATGAAGCAGGGGGAGGGAGGGGGTGGAAGTAGGTAAACCAACAAAACAAAAACAAAAACATAAACATAAACATAAAACACAGAAAAAGATAAAGGTACGAAAGCAGAGAATTAACGAAGTGGAAAAACTGGGATGGTGATGGTGATGTTGTTATTGTTGTTACCGTGTGACATGAAATTTTCGCGAGTGTTTTAATTTCATCGATTTCGGACTACAGCTCGGGACCAATTTTCACGGATCTCGGGCAAGTTCCTGTCGAAGAAGGTCGTAATATATCTTATTTCATAAACTCTGGTGCAATATAGAGATTTCCTCCACTGAGAAATGTCGTATTTGAACACACGTAAAAATACGATATTTCTACGTGTGTAAATATCAGCCAATTAGTGATCTTGCCTGTTTTCGCGTTACTATGACAACATTCGCCTTTCGCAGCCGGGCTTCGCATTTGCTTTGCCTGTTGGCTCGAGTGAAACCCGAAACCGTGCTGAAATCTATCCTTAGGATGGCCGAGAGGTTCTTATCTTTGGATGATAAGGATGTAGACAATTTTATTGAAGTGGAAGAAAACACCAATTCAAAGAAAAAGACAGAACTTGACGTAGCGCTTGTAAAGTCATTCATCGCGAAAGAGAATGAACGTCGGCCGATTGAAGAATTGTCCCTTCAAGAACTGGATTCGCATCTCAGCAGATTTCTTTTAGCGAGAAAAAAGAACGGTGATGAGTCAACAACTCTACGGGAATTTATCCCCTTGATCGTTACCTGAAGAAGTTTCGATACAACGAGTCCATTATTACGGGACAAAACTTCACAAGAACAAGAGAGGTGCTGAAATCTAAGCAAAAACAGCTGAAAGGGCTAGGAAAAGGAAACAAGCCTCAAGAAGCTTCCTGTCTCTCTCAAGAGAAGATAGACTGGATATTAGTTCTACTCAAGCACTTCTCAACTTGCTTTGGTTTAACAACTGCCTGCACTTCGGATTACGCGGTGGCAATGAACAGCGTGACTTGAAGTGGGGCGATGTTGTATTAAAAGTCGACGCAAGTGGAAAAGAATACCTAGAATATTTCACAGAAAGGCAAACCAAGACTGGCGACAACCCTTTAAACAGAAGAACAGTGAAGCCACGTATGTACGACAACCTTACAGTTCCAACTGAGCGAAACCCTGTTTTTTTGTCTACTGCTTCGAAGAAGCGTAGACACTATGTCATCGGGTGCGTAAGTAAGGTAAGAATCGATAAATGGTCGCGCGTTGATGTTCGGAACCAATGAAAGGAAGCACTGGAGTGCCGATTGTACACTAACTTCGCCATTGGTCGAGGAAACAAAACTGGGCGGCGAAGGCTGGTTCGTGACAAGTTCGTGATCACGAGAAAACCATGAGGTCACAGGGTTTTCAGCGAGGCGATCAGGCTAGTGAATACTTCACGATGAATTGCTTTAAACGTACCAGGATAACGTGCCACAGCTTTCGTTCGAAGTATGTGTCAAACCGGTCAAACGGGAAAGGTTACTTCAGTGTTGCGAATCGACGAACTTGGCGCGAACTGAACGGATATAGAGTTAGAGCGACGAGTTTCCTTGCCGATGGAAAGCTGCAAACGCTTGTTAAGTTTGCTTCAAATCGCAGTTTTTGAAAATATGTAAGCCGAAAACGCTCGAATGAAAGGTTCTGGCCAGTACTATGCATCGCCCGATTTTCCTGACGAACTGTACAGTATGACAACATGTTGCAACGGTACGAAATCGACCAGCCATTATTTTGTGTCGATGTTTCAGTCGGCAAAGACAGTACAGTAAAATGTGAAGCATCTATCATCTTGAGGTGCAAGAGGGGTGCCTGTGCCTGATCCTTACTCTCTTCAAGAATGGAGGTGATGGGAGCAGAATTAGTGGGATTTTTTGGCTTCAGGATTTTAACAGTCCAATCTGAAGTGTGCAGCCTTTTTTTACACTCAGGGAGGATGCCATCAGACAAAATATTGCTCAAAATGACCCAGGAACACCCCAAATGCAAAATGACATGCAAGGAATAAACACACACAAAAGACCAAAGGTAAATCAGCATTTCTATTTTGAAATTTCAACTGATTGGCTGTGTGTACCTCAAACGTTTGCACCCTATTTTAGACCAAAATATTATCAAAACCAACTACCCCCAAAATCTACTCCCCCCTCCCCCAGAAATAGGCCGTACGTCACAATAAAACGAGTGAATCTAAAATGAACGAGAAGAGGACGCGCTTTTCTCACTTTGAACGAAGGCTGAGCAATCTATTTTGGTTTTGAGACAGGTGCATGTTTATAAACACGAGGTGTCCAAAACACAAGCCAGAATTCGGCCTCAGAATTCGAACTTTTAAGCTCCCTGATTAATTGCCATTTTCGATTTTGCAAAGTGCAGTCGTTTCGTTTCGCTAAAAGCCTAACTTTAGCTTAGCTGTGTAAATTATTTTATGCTTCGACGCCTGTAAGGACCATGCACACAATGAAAACTCTCGATGAGTGCATTCCAAACAGCAGAAGCTGTTGTGTAGCTAGAGTTCATATAAAACATGCACAAGACTACCTACCCGTTGCTTGCCTGCTCGAATCGAATTTCTCCATAATTACCGGCAGCAAAACCCCAAATGTCAACAGTATGCCCATGTTCACGGCCTGGCATAACGTGGCGCACAAGCAAACTAACCAGGACCAACGACTGTCGGCTACAAAGTGCGCAGCCATCTCGATCGTTCTTACATAATAGCCGAGCCACCGAGCCAGCGTGCCAGCGTACCAGCGCACAAGCCAAAAGGTTGTGACTAAAATCAGGTTTCCGAGAGGAAACTGGGACCGAATCAAAAATTAAATTTTCGTCAGCTCGGACCGTGTTCCGAAAACCGTACGTGTTAGCGTAAGTGTTAGCAAGTACGTCTGTGGGAGATTTTTGAAACTATTTGCATATATGCAAATAGCTTCTATGTCATCGCCTCGGACAAACTACCGTTCGGCCCATCTCATTAGGTCAATAAAATGTTCCCCCCTCTAGGTGGCAAAAATTTCTGAGGGGGGAGGGGCATGAAGTGTGATAAAAGCCGCCGTGGTGTAGGACCTGTGAGAAAGTTTGTCTTTTATTATCTACTAAACACGAAGAATGCACAGAGAGATTTCCAGTAAAGGGTTTCCGTGCTAATGTTATAACTTGTCGACAGAATGTCAGAAGCTAAATTACCTCTCCAGGGAGGGGTCTTCTAAATATGGCTCTCTCGCACGCGGAGAATCAATGAGTATTGCCGATTCTTTGGTTGGCTGACATATCCGTAGTATCTGGTAAACAGGCGACACAGATTCGCATTTAGAGCGACAATTCTGGGCACATTTGCGAATATACGCTTCTCTCACGAAAGAAGAAACACGGCTGTATGGTGTGACATATGTTTTGGCAAAGGTAAAGCTTATTCCGAGCTTTTTGCGTTCGCTGATATGTTTGTTGACACATAATTTCATGACATAATTGCAGATGTAGATTGACTGTGGTATGTCTAAGTTGTTTGTTTATAAAATTGTCTCGAGTGGATTCTGTCGCTAATGAAAAATCGACTGAAAAATCGACAGGAAATCTACCGTTTGAATAACACGAGAAACAGGTTTCTTTGGCTGGAGTGTAAGTAAGTGAGTAAGTAATTTATTTATCCACGTTTCACCAATGAGCATAAGCTCGTTTACAATGTGTACGTGCAACAACGTAAAATAGAATTTAAATTAAATTCTAAAAATTCAAAATTAAGGATAAAATTCTAAAAATGCAATTAACTTATTTACTCCAAATACAATAATAATAATAATAATAATAATAATAATAATAATAATAATAATAATAATAATAATAATAATAATAATAATAATAATAATAATAATAATAATAATAATAATAATAATAATAATAATAATAATAATAATAACACAAGTTAAATAATACTAAATTACACACATACTAATTGTACTCCGTGCCAGAGCTGATAGCTCGATGTTATCAATTTTAGACTTAACTAGACTGGCGTTGCCAGTGAGCTCGCGGCGTGAGTTGGGTCGAGACCAGAATATAAAATGGAAAGTAGGGGACAAGAGCGGAATTCCCAAGAGAGACTTCCAGTTTCTCACCATAAAAATATCACACAGCATAGAGAACTTGGCTTTTGACACCTTGCTCCTTTGACACCTTGATTAAACTAAAAATTATTATTACAACACTCATACACTTGCTTCTTAAAGGTTGAGCGACCCTACATTTTGAGAATGCGTGACATATCTTTTTATGCACAATCGATTATGACAGTTTGACTTTGACTCTTATTTCTAATCAGAGGCCACGATCAATCCAGCCTTCGCTTCACTACTTATGTGTTTTCTTTTATTAACTCAGTATGTTTCTTCTATCAGGCTTTCGAGTATTAGTGCTCTGTAACAAATATAGATAGATAGATAGATAGATAGATAAACCTTTATTTTACGTGATCAATTACACTTAGCTATAGATAGTGTGCCCAGAATACGGGAAAACACAAGCTAATTTACAGGTAATGCCAAGAACTGAATTAATATATAAGAATAGAAGTAATTAAGACTATAAATAGATATATACAGAGTAAAATTGACTAAAAGCAATAGAAAATATAATCATTATAATTATAATAATTCAATGTCATAAAGACCTTTCTTGAAGGCTTTAAGGTTGGCTGCCGTTCGCACTGTGTCAGGGAGGGCATTCCATAGCTTGGCAGCCTTGTAACGCCACGAATTAAGACCGTATGTGGTTGTGTTAGGCTTTGGTAGTTTCAGGATGTCTTTTCCTCTTAAATTGTATACATTGTTTCTGCGCTCGAGTAGGCCCCTCAGGCTCTCTGGAGTGTTACTATTATTTATCAACTTATAAACAGTACTGAGGATTTTAATCGCTCTTTGGTGTCTTAATGAAGTGCTGCCTAACTTCTTGAGTAGATCTTCATACGGGGTACTTTTGTCTCTGAAGACGAAGCGGACGGCGCGCTCATTTACCTTATCTAGTTTGTCGGCAGACGTCTTGCTGCAGAAATGCCAAGTTTCTGCACAGTAAGTAAAGTGTGGAACAATAAAGGATTTGTAGATTCTCACCCTTATTTCGAATGGTAACATGTTCCTCATATGCCTTAACACAGCAACCTGCTGAGATACCTTCCTGCAGACTTTAGCGGTGTGCAGGTCAAATTTAAGTTCGTCATCCACGGTGACACCTAGTAACTCGAACGCTTCACTGTTCGGGATGACTATGTTCTCGCAATGAAATTTTAGTTTTTTCTGTGTTTTACCCAAGATCATTGCTTGATACTTAGAGGGGTTTCTTTTCATTCCGTTTTCTTTGTACCATTTATCGACGTTAGATAAATCATCGTTTATGGTTTCTTCGACTTTGTTAGGGTCTTTATCTGCATGGAAGATTTGTGTGTCGTCTGCATAAGCTGACAATGAGCTTTGTTTAACAACATAAGCAAGATCATTCATGAAGATGTTGAATAAGACAGGGCCAAGTATGGAGCCCTGCGGGATTCCGGCCGTGATGCTCTGCCAGGCGGAGTAGCTGTTTCCGATCTTAACTCGTTGAAGGCGATTTGATAGATAATCCTTAAAGAGTTAGGCTGTTTTGTCATCAGCTCCGTATAGCCTTAGCTTTTTTATTATTAGCTCATGCGGTAGTGTGTCGAATGCCTTTGACAGGTCCATCGAGACGAGACCAATAATTTTGTGGTTATCGAGTTCCTTTTTCCACTGTTCGGTTAGGCTGAGCAAAGCGGCATCACAACCATGATGTTTCCTATAGGCGAAAACGTACTTATGAAAAATGTTCTCAAAGTGGGGACTCACTCTGGCGTCCATTAGCCTCTCAAACACTTTTGAGAGTGACGGCAGAATGGTAAATGGCCTATAGTTTGATTTGTTTAAGGCACAGTTCTTCTTATAGACCAGGTGCAACTTCCCCAAGTTTCCACTGTTGCGGTATTTTACCATCGTCTAGCACGTAGTTAACTAACGTACTTAGAGGGTAACAAAGTACGTCTGCTGTTTGTTTTACTGCACGCGGAGGAATAAAATTGAAAGCGAGGAATGTCACACGAGAGATGTTTACAATATTATTGCGATTTTGTTCACAGTGTGTTCAGTCCATTTGTGACTGCAAACTCAATCCTCAGAATTATTTCGGTGTATTTTTCATTTCTGGTATTCAATGACCATTGCGAAACAAAGGCTACATGATCGAATGAAAGAAACACTTCAACAGGCAATGTACGATACGCAGAAGAATGTTATAAGGCAACAGATGTCATGTACAGAGTAAAGCATAAAGCGTCACTCATTGTTTTACGGCTAAAGCTCACCGTAGCTTTGGTTTCTGTTTTCGCCCAGTTATCTTCCCAAAAGTATTTCTTGTCGCCACAGAAAGTTTCGTCGGGACTAAATATTTATCGGCGACGGAGATATTTGCAATCCCCCAGCGGTATCCATCAAACATTTGTTTACGACTATTCTCAAAGCTTCCGCGGTGAACGCAAGCCAAAATCTTTTCCTAAAATACAGTTTATCCGTGCATATTCCACAGAGCCAAATAGTGTTGAGTTTGAATGGGATGCAGTTAACTTTTTTGCTTCACTACTTATGTGTTTTCTTTTATTAACTCAATACGTTTTTTCTATCAGGCTTTCGAGTATTCGTGTTCTGTAGCAAATATAAAATTGAAAGCGAGGAATGTCACATGCACGAGAGATGTTTACATTATTATTGCGGTTTTGTTCACAGTGTGTTCAGTCCATTTGTGACTGCAAACTCAATCCTCAGAATTATTTCGGTGTATTTTTCATTTCTGGTATTCAATGACCATTGCGAAACAAAGGCTACATGATCGAGTGAAAGAAACACTTCAACAGGCAATGTACGATACGCAGAAGAACTTATGAGGCAACAGATGTCATGTACAGAGTAAAGCATAAAGCGTCATTGTTTTACGGCTAAAGCTCACCGTAGCTTTGGTTTCTGTTTTCGCCCTGTTATCTTCCCAAAAGTATTTCGTGTCGCCACAGAAAGTTTCGTCGAGACTAAATATTTATCGGCGACAGAGATATTTGCAATCCCCCAGCGGTATCCATCAAACATTTGTTTATGGCTATTCTCAAAAATTCCGCGGTGAACACGAGCCAAAATCGTTCCCGAAAATCCAGTTTATCCGTGCATATTCCAGAGCCAAATGGTGTTAAGTTTGGATGGGATGCAGTTAACTTTTACACACAAGTAAAGAGCAATTCACTGGCCACATCTCGAGTTGTTTAGCGAAGTCAATTACGTCATCACAAACCACGTGATAATATGAACCAATCACCGTGTGCCCATTCTCGACCGACAAAAAGGAAAAATATAAAAAATAAAAATTTGCGTTTTTAAGCTCGCGCTGGGCCTCAGGCCCCCGCGAGCAAAAATAACTGGAGAAAATATGATACGAATATCGTTAGGTAAGCTATTCCACAATTTAGTTATTATATAGGTAAAAGAGTTATGAAAATGCTTTGAATTATAATTTGGCAGGTGAAGAATCATGTCTCCCCTAAGATTGTATGTGCTAGCCCGAAATGAAAATAACTGTAAATATAATTAGGAGCACAGTTGTGAACACACTTGTGTAGAAGCAGCAAAGATTGAACATATCTGCGGTGCTCTATGGACTTGAGCCCGACCATGCTCAATAAGTTGTTGTACGAAGTAGTCTTGGGTATTTTCAACACTGTTCTGATGGCATATTGATTAGTCAGCTCAAGTTTGTTGGATAGACCAGGAGTTAAACCAATTAGAGCTGGAGAGCAATACTCTAGGTGTGGTAGAATGAAAGCCTTGTATATTGTTACCATGACTTCAGTTGGAATAAAATTCCTAACACGCCTCAATGAGGCTACTTTGGCATTTATCTTGTTTGAGGTTAACTTCACTTGCTGATTAAAAGTAAGATTGTTGTCAATAGTTAGTCCAAGAAGTTTAAGGCAATTGACAATGCTTAAGGGTGGACCGTTTCTTTCAGTGAACAACTGGTAAGGTATTGGCTCCCGTCCCAGAGGCAGGACCTTGGTTTTGGTGTCATTGACTCTGAGATAATTGCTCTTAAACCATGAGATCAGTGTATCTAGATTATATACTCTTTACTATAACTTGTAAGCTGACCGGACATTGATTAACACAGTATTTTGTCGTGTCATCTGCATAAAGCCTCAAAGAGACATCCTTAACAAAAAAGTGTAATCATTTATAAAAATATTAAACAGTGATGGTCCCAAGATGGAGCCCTGTGGCACTCCATGCTTAACTGTTTGGTTTTCTGAAAATGTATTTCCAATCCTCACCCGCTGCTGTCTTTGGGTGAGATAGGACCGGATCAAAGAGATAGCATCACTAGAGAAGCCATAAGCCTTCAGTTTGGTAATGAGGAGACTATGGCTTATAGAGTCGAAAGCCTTGGAGAGGTCAACGGCAACGGCAACAGTATGTTGGTCATCATCCAGGGATCTGCGAAAGCCCTCAGTCATTTTCAAGAGAGCCGTACCACAAGAATGTCCCTTCAAGAATCCTGAAAGATTGTCTGAGATTATTGGTTGAATATACTCGATCATTTGCTTATATTTGATTTTCTCCAGAATTTTCGATATGGCTGTGAGGACTGATACAGGCCTTTGTCGGTGTCGCAGTCCTTCTTAAGGATTGGGGAGACATTACTTTGTTTCCATTTACTAGGCCATGTAGTAGAAGTGATGCAATGGTTTATGAGCTTTATCCTTAGAACTTTTGGAGATATCAGGTCTGGACCTGTAGCCTTATTGGGTTTCAGATCATTCAGCAACCTTTGGACACTTAAGTCATCTACTGTCCGAAAGGCAAAGAACATGTCACCAAATCTTCGTTGAATCTCACATATGCTAGGGTGTGTTATGAAAGCATCCTCATGTAGATCAGGAACGTGATCTGAGACACAGTTCACAAAGTAGTTGTTAAAAGTATTTGCAACCAATAATGGATCTGTTATAAGCTGCCCTCCCTCCAGGAGAGAGATGGATCGTAGAGGCACGTCTTTTGATGGTAGTAAAGGTCTGAATTTCGACCAGAACTCCCCTGGGTGTTTGCTGTCCGCAGAAGCTTGAATAAAATGTGTTACGAAACTATTATAACGAGTCAAAATCCGGTTTACCTCGCATGATATGCTTGTTGATACATGATTTCATGACATAACTAGACTGGCGTTGCCAGTTGCTCGCAGCATGAGTTGCGTCGAGACCAGAATATACTAAAATGGAAAGTAGGGACAAGAGTGGAACTCCCAAGAGAGACTTCCAGTTTCTCACCAGAAAAATATCACAAAGTATAGAGAACTTGGCTTTTGACACCTTGCTTAAATGAAACCTGATTAAACTATAAATTATCATTACAACACTCATACACTTGCTTCTTAAAGGTTAAGCGACCCTGCATTTTAAGAATGCGTGACATCTCTTCTTATGCACAATCGACGTCGATTCTTCCAGCCTTCGCTTCAATACTTATGTGCTTTCTTTTATTAACTGAATATGTTTCTTCTATCAGGCTTTTGAGTATTCGTGCTCTGTAACAAATATAAAATTGAAAGCGAGGAATGTAACACGAGACATGTTTAAATTATTATTGCGGTTTTGTTCACAGTGTGTTCAGTCCATTTGTGACTGCAAACTCAATGCTCAGGACTATTTCGGTGTATTTTTCATTGTCCTACTGTAACCAGAGTCCTACTGTAACCAGAGATGGTGGTCCTTCATCGACAACTCTAACATCAAAGCCGGAACATCTAAACAGCGACGGGCACCTCTTGAACAAGAAAGGTACGGCAATGCTTGCCAAGAACATTATTAATGTACTAGACTGTAGAAACTAGGTTAAAGAGGGGATCAAGGGCCCAGCCAGACTACAAAGTCCCAAACCAGCAACCAAACTCCCACCTAAAAGAGGTTTTAAAATAGTCTCACATAACGCAGCTAGCCTGGCTAAGCATATCGAAGAAACTAGAATTTTCTTAAATGATGAATCTGTCGACCTTCTAGCACTCAATGAAACCCGGCTCGATAGCACACTCAGTAACGACATTATGAAGGTCAAAGGGTATGAGCTACTTAGGAAAGACAGAAATCGCCAAGGTAGAAGAGTGGCAATTTTTGTAAAGAATATTGTAAATTAACTATGATACTACGCGCGCTCTGATTGGTTAAAAAACCATTATATAAATAAGTACAAAGACATGGAAATGACGAATCCTGAAATAAAAAGACTGCGAGTCGTCCCCTACTTCAAAGATTCATTTGTTACAGAAACTGCAGTGGGCTATTAGAGCAAATAGTGAAGCCGTGTGCAAATCATGTGCAACAAGACTGGAATTGCCAGTGAGCTCGTGGCGTGAGTTGGGTCGAGACGAGAATAAACTAACATTAAAAGTAGGGACAAGAGCGAGACTCCCAGGATGGGGGGGGGGGGGGGGGGGGGGGGGGGGGGGGGTGGGAGGGGGGTACTCATCATAATTTTGGGTGGGTGTGCTGCCCAGTCCTGAAAACGCTTAGCGTATTTCAGACCAAGATATCTGAGTTTCTATAACCTAACTTTAAAAATGTATACGGCACATACCTAATGTGGCTGATATAGCGGAGTACCCCATCGGGTTTCAGTCTCACCAGAAAAATATTATACAGCATAGAGAACTTGGTTTTTGAGACCTTGCTCAAAGGAAACCTGATAAAATTATAAATTTTCATAGAACACTCATACATTTGCTTCAAGTTTAAGAGACTCATTTTAAGAGATGCATTTTGAGCTTAGGGGTGATAGGTCAGCCAGCAAGAGAAGAGTGACTTGCGACACTTACTGTATTTATGCACAGCTGATTTTGACAGTTTGACTTCGAGCACTTATTTCTAACCAGAGGCCACGATTAATCCAGCCTTTGCTCCAATAATAATCTGTTTTCTTTTTACTGAATGAGTTTCTTTTATTAGGCTTTCGAGTATTCGTGCTTTGTAACAAAAATAAAATTGAAGGTGAGGAATGTAAGAAGTGAACTCTGCCTCATGCAAGAGTTTCTGCATGGAAATGATAGAACCATAGAGGTGTGCAAGCACAGTACAGTCTGTATTTATTCATCAGACACTGTATCAAGAAACAATAAATTATACACATGTTATTTTGTCATCTGGCAACAGAAAGCCAGTATTATTCCTATTGTTTTGTGTAATAAGTTCATGAAGATTCTGCTTGCTTAAACTTTTGTCCTTAGACAGAACTCCTTGTCTTTTAGCAGTAAAGACAACATTAACATCAGTGCCTGCACATATCTCTAGTTTATTTGGTAAATCACTTATCACAAGGTGTTTGTCAACATTCATTTTCCTGTAAAATGTGTTACCTTTTTCAATTACAGCACTTAATGTATCAGAATTCCAATAGCTGCAAGATTTAATTACAGAGAAACAAATGCTATAGAAAGAAATTGCACAGCACTGCTTACATTTGCAAATAATTGCTTTACTTCTTTGCTGAACAGTTGTAGGTTCTTCACATCTGTGCCTGTTGTGTCTGTCTTCTGTTAGACAAATGTTTACTCCTTTAATTTCAAATGTAATGGCAGGCAAGTGTACATATAAAGTCTGGAAATATTCCAATAAATTGCCAACTGAACGAAGTTCAATTAATACACATTTTCCTTCAGGATGTTCCATGCCAAAACTATCTCTACTATGAGAATCAAATACTTTGAACCTGCCACCTGACAAACAAAATACAGCTACAGTACTACAGCCTATTGTCAGAATAAAGCAGCTGAAATCCTGTCTGAGCAATAAATTAAAAGCCCCAGTCAGTGTTGTACAGTAAGCAAAGCCTTCGATGGGAAAGCAAGTTCCAAACAAATTACCCACGTAACTTTCACTGTATTGCAGCTCATACTGAGTTTCATATATTGTGACCATTCCAGGTAGATCTGTCAGCAGCAAAAAATAGTCCTTAGATAATTGCGAAAGAGTGGAATACAGATTCTTCCCAGCATTCATAATTTCGCTCAAATCCTCTGATAAAGAAATAAAATTCGTGTGGTTAAATATGACAGCTGCTAGAGACATAGCTACACATTGTCGTCCAGCATTATCTCCAAATATTGCAGCATTACCTTGAATGTACGCCGGTGCAATGATCGTTTTGTTTGGATCGACTACTGAAGGACCGGGATTTTTTTCTATATCCCTTGACAGAGAAAACGCGTAGTAATTGATTTTGTGATTTCTATCTCTGAACACAGCTGGTCTCGAAATGCTTGTCCTTGAAGTCATTCTAAAATACAAACGTACCTTAGCACCTCGTTTACTTTTGACAAACTTCTTTTTGAACTTATAGCTTTCTCGCAGCGATGGTTTATTGATCCTAATTTTCTCTTTGCATTTCTGTGGCTTTCTATTGTTTCCATGTTGTTTACGCGCACGTTCACGAAATGCATTAGCATTGTGAAGTACGTAAGCTCTGGTATAATCATGAACTTTTGACGACTTTGGGACATTCTTTGAAATGTATTCTCGTAATAGTCGCCTGCTTTTCCTGTCCTTGTTCAGAACGCGCGAAAGTTCACTCAAAGGCACTCGGCTTGGCTCACGACTTCGTCTTGGACGAGTTCGATTTTCTTTCACATAAACATTACTGGGAATACAATAGAACTGCTCAAAGCGAGATCTACCAACGACCACTTCTTCTTCAATCATGTTCCAATTTTCAAATAATAACGCCACGTTATCTGCTGCCTGTTTGATCTTCATGGCACTGAGCCAAAATGTCGCAACAACAACACATGGACAACAGATTGAAACGTTGATTCCAAAGAAAAGTCAGATTTTCTGACGCTTTACTTGTATCAGCAAGAATAATACAAAGTAAAAGAATACAAAGTACCTTTAAGTTCACCTTCATACTAAACAGTTCCATATACACTATCAAGCGATGGCCAAGAATCGAAGTTGCTTCGCCGTTAATATCATTCGGGTTCTGATCTTTGCATTTGGAACCCCTTCGTTCAGCTTGTTCCTTCAAGTTCTCAACGTTCTGGACGTCAGGATCTTCGTACATTTCTGTACAGTTGTGCATAGCTATGCAGTTCATTGATAAGAACATTAATATGTTCTTTGATATGTTCACTGATATATTCATTGCTTCATTTGCGGCTTTTTTCAAAGCTTTCGAGGCTGAACGGACCGACCCAAGCCAAAACCGCTCAATGAAATTTAGTGTGGGTCTACCGCAGCCGGCGTATTCGTTTGTAAGTAGGATGAGCGGTCCATAAAAGAATCCACAGAGCCAACCAAGGCAAGCAACGCACAATTCCATCGCCCACATATCTCCTTCAAAATGGCGAAACTGCTCGCCCGGCAAGTCATGTGATGACAAAACGTCATCATAAATCACGTGAAAATATGAACCAATCACCGTGTGCTGATTCGTAACCCAGAAAAAAAAATAAAAATAAAAATAAAAATAATAAAAATAAAAATATGACGATGATGAAGACACGCTTTCCAATCCTAAGCTCGTCGGCTTCACCACGAGAAATTAATGAAGCAGCGTGAAGAAAAGTTGTCTTAATATTGCATGAAATTTAATTCGGAAACCGTGAGACAGAAAGCCAACAATTACATAGTCAAAGAACATTCTCTAACTAAAGTTTCTAACCTTTTCACCTTCGTCTCCTGTGGCTCGTAGCTAGTAACTAGATGGCTTAGATCACCGGAGTTTCACACGAATAATTGTAGGTTTATGGTGATGAAGGCACAAACAGTCTTCGCTAATGAGTCTGTCTCGGCATTCGGCTCGGTGGCACAAAAGCCGTTGAGTCGATTCAATGGAGTTGACTGTCGTCCGGCAGAGTTCAAGTAATGCTCAAGTAAAGCAAACAAATGTACAAACTACCTTCTTTGGCAGGATAGTGTTGTTGTGCAGACATGTTTACGTCGAGTGACACCGCTGTCCTGAAAGTTGAAACCTGACGGCTCAAAACATTCTCGCCGGTTCTTGTGAAATTCATCTTCATTTAACAGCCTGTCAACTTTTCCAAGTGAACGCGAGAGGTGTTCCGTTTTCATTCATGGACTGTGTTAGCTATAAAGTTCCAGTTTGGACTCGTTTTCTTTACGCTGCGTGGGCCTGAGCCCGATGTTTATTCGTACCGCTACGTGGGGTGGCCCAATATGTGGGTCAGGGGCAAGAGCTAGTTTTGAACTTGCACGCTTGTTTATTTGGATTGATTTATTTGGGACTTATTATTCTTCATTTCTGGGATGTAGCAAAATCTGTGAGTATACGCGTTTGTTCGTTTTGATTTCATTCTTTCTTCAATCAGTTATGCGTTTGTTGATTGTAATTTTCGTATCATTCATAGTTCGAGCCGTGCGCTCTCCGCGTTCGAGGTTTGTTAACATCCCCAGGAAATAATAAATCTACTTGGAATTTAACTCTACAGACTGACTTGAGCGAAGTGCCGTGAAACAGACTTTCCGATTGGACGAGCGTACGTTTTGACGGTTTTCGGGAGAATCTTGAACTTGATCATTTTCAATATATAGTTCTTTCAGGTAATAAAAGCTTCGTTATTTTATAAAAGCAATATGACACTCGTTTCCATGTCTTTGTACTCTTATATAAACTCTTGGGATGTTGTGAGAACACTCGAAAAACTTCAAAATCACTCGCCGAAGCGGCTCGTGATTCTGAACTTTTTCGAGTGTTCTCCCAACATCCCGCGTGTTTATATAAGAGTGAAAAGACATGGAAACTTGTGTTATATTGCTTAACTATAAACTACATAACGCGCACAGACCTCGACTTATCAGAGTTAGAAGCCATATGCCTCGAGATTAGGAAACCCTCCAGCAAGGCATTTGTAGTAATAGCGCGCTATCGACCCCGGCAGTTGTTAAGTACTACTTAGAAAAACACGAAGAGGCAATAATCAAATTGGACTATGAGGACAAAGAAATCATTCTCTTGGGTGATTTAAACTGTAATTTCCAGTCCAACAAACAAAAATCCCATGTGGCGTACTTAAAGTCGATCGAGGAAGCGTACCAATTTTAATTAAAATGTTAAAACACAACTAATTTGCGAGCCAACGAGAGTCACGCCCAGCAGTAGCACCTTGATTGACTTAATATTCACAAAGAAGCCAAACAGAATAGTATGCTCTGGGGTTCTTCACATAAGTTGTAGTGATCATTATCCAGTTTATGCCATAAGGAAAATAACAGTCACATCAGACAATAACCATAAAGTAAAATCATGTCGCAATTATTCAAAATTTAGGCCACAAGACTTTAGGAAAGATCTTGACTTACTCCCCTGGGAAACCCTGAAATCTTTCAATGATCCGGAGTTAATGTGGAACGCGTGGAAAGACATGTTTTTTTCAGTAGCAAACATTCATGCATCGGTCAGGCATAAGCGCGTACGACATAAAGTTTCCCCGTGGTTTTCGTCCAAGATCAGAAACTTGATTATAAATAGAGACAGAGCAAAGGCTAATGCTAACAAATCTAACGACGCCAAGGATTGGAGAGAATATAAAACAATGCGAAACGCAGAAAATAACGAAATAAAGCACGCTAAAATGAAATATTATAAAGCACAGATCAACAACAATTCTGGCAAGCCAAAGGAACTTTGGAGAATCATAAATGCAATTCAAGGCAGGCAAAAAATCCAGACCACAATAAATGAAATACAAACCAACGAAGCACAGACAACATATAGCAGATCCATAAATAATCATTTTACAGCAGTCGGACCTCAGCTGGCAACAAAACTATCAAAATCGTCCAAAAGCTTCGCAGATTACATAAACGAGGCTGAATCTTCATTCAAACTAAAACCGTATGAGACAAACGAAGTCCTGAAACTGCTGAAAGAATTAGATTCAAATAAAGCCACCGGATTAGATTCTATTCCCTGTAAACTTATAAAAGAAGCAGCTGATGTTATCGCTGAACCTCTTTGTCTGTTATTTAATACATTCATCTCTAAAAGGTAGCTTACCAAACGACTGGAAACTTGCAAAAGTGTATCCAGTACATAAAGGCAAAGATAAGACAAACCCTAACAACTACAGGCCTATATCAATCATATCCTCAGTGGCTAAAGTAATGGAAAAAGTTATCTATGATCAACTATATGAATATCTCAATGCCGAAGAACTATTGACAAAATACCAATCTGGTTTTCGATCGATGCATTCAACAGTTACGGCCTTACTTGATGCAACAAACCAGTTATATCTAAACATTGATAACAACATGGTCACAGCAGTAATTTTCCTAGACCTGGCCAAGGCGTTTGATACCATAGATCACTCCATCTTTCTAAATAAACTCAGTCTATATGGTGTACATGAAAGCTCGATAAAATGGTTCCAATCGTACCTCGCTGGCAGAAAACAAAAATGTGAAGTAAATGGCATTCTATCTGATGTCTCAGATATAACTAGTGGAGTCCCCCAGGGATCAATTTTAGGGCCGCTATTGTTCTTGTTATTTATAAATGACCTTCCTCTTTGTCTAACACACTCAAACGCGAGAATGTATGCATATGATACCAACCTCACTGCAGCAGCTCCAAATTTTAAGGAAACACAAACATTGGCTAACAAGGTTTTAGAACATATTAAGGAATGGCTCCTCGCAAACAAATTAAGCATAAACGTCACCAAAACTGAATATATATTTATCTGCTCCAAATATAAGTCAGCGCAACTAACCCAGCCCTTTAACATAATGCTTGGCTCCGACACGATCAAACGAGTCAAAGCCAGCAAATCTTTAGGTTTATACATAGATGAACACCTGTCCTGGTTTGGCCACATTGATTATATAGCAAAGAAAATATCCACAGCTCTTGGTGGACTAAGGCAGATCAGACCCTATGTCCTATTACACAGCTATTGCTATATACAGATCTATGATATTACCATTATTTGATTACTATGATGAAGCATGGGCAAGTTTAAACAAAGTATTAGCAGACAGAATACAAAAACTGTAAAACCGAGCAGCTAGGATTATAACGAAAAGTAACTAGGAAACTAGATCAGTTGAAGTCTTAGAAAAGTTGAAGTGGGACACCTTAGGACAGCGGAGGCAACTGTATACAGCTTCCATGATGCATAGTACAGTACTTTCCCAAGTGCAGTTCGGTGAATCACGGCAGCCCACACGGTCTGATGACGTCACGGCTGATCGGTTAATAAGGATTTGTATGGGAGATTTTCAAATTATATTTTCCGCGTGAAAATAAAGCATCTTTTTCTTAAAATCGGCCAGATAACAGAAAGAGTCCGTACTTACCGCTTATAGTGACTTTCGAGGCGATTTGGCGCCGATTTAGCGACATTCGTTTGGTTGAATGTTCCTGTAGTAAAAAGGTGGACACCGTGTGGGCTGCCTGTGATCTGTTGCTTCGCGACGGACTCCCAGAAGACCCTGCGGTGCGGGGAGGTCGCTCCGTAAAAAACATTACAATCGCAAAAAAAGCCAACGCGTTGAGCTGGGAGAGGAAAGAGCTTGGGAACGAGATTGGAAATTTTACCTAGCAAACCCCGCTGCTCAGGGAGGTCGCCTCGTGAAAAACATTCACATCGCACAAAAGGTCAACGTGTTGGCGGACCGGGAGAGGAAAGATCCCGGTTACGAGGTTGAAGGTTTTACTCAGCAAACTGAGTCTGCCTGCAGAGACGTGATTCTGTTCCCGTGATTTTCCCAGCAAACCCCGCTGCGCGGGGAGGTCGCCTCGTGAAGGACATTCAAAAACGATATAGTGTTCTGATTATTACCCACGCCCAATCAAGTAAAAAAGTGAAACAAGTCTAAATCATTAACTAAAATGCGCAATTGATTAACGACTGATGGTATTTTTTAGGGCAATTTGTACTATGAAAATTGCAGGCAAAGATGATCAACTAGGTAAGTTGAATTGAAGCTTACTCTTTGCTTGATTGCGCTAACTCAATATGAATTTTCTTTAAAGTTTCGTTTTATGAATACAGGCAAAACGAAAACATAAAGTCTAAGTGCGGACACAAAGCTTTCATCCAGTTTTTATTAAAACAACTTATGCAGATGTGGCTTTACTCGAAAATTAATATTAAAAAAATATTTTTATGTAGGCTAAAACTATGAATATCAAGTAATTATGTTTAAAAATCAGACAAAATAAATCGTGCCTTTGCATCACAAGCATCGCTGCCCCATGAAAGCGTTCCATTGAAGTACGAGATGAGAAATACGTTTCTGTTTGACCGAGGAGAAATTGTGCTGCATGTACGATCAACTTGTTGGCAGCTTCCGTTGACTTTTACTTTACAATATTTTTGAAGAAAAATATGTCTCTTGTGCGGCACTGTGCTCTTTGGCGTCTGCAATGCAAGTACACTCATTAAGTGAAATTAAATGACGTGAATCCCATTTATTAGTAAATTCTGATATTTCTAACCAAAATGTACAATACACACCTTAAACAAAATTACGTACTCCATAGAAATCTATTTTTTGTCTTGTAATCAAATTTGTATATATATTTCAAAATTTACACGATATATATTTTGAACGAGGTGCTTTAGCTCTTAAGCGTCTCGTGTATAGATATAGATGGACCTTGTGTGCAAGTCACGTTTTTCTTGTGCGCCACTTATGTTATAGAAAATGCACTGAAACAACTTATCGCTCAATATCAAGTCTTAATATTATTATGTTTCTTAGTCCTAAGGTTTTACGAGTGTTCCTCTGAAGTACAAAATCTGTACTTGAATTCATAGTTTTGTGTAATGACCGCTGATTCTGAACATGTGCAAATTGCGCATAACATTGCGTGTACGTCCGAGTCTTAAATTGAACAAAGTTAACATTACTCATGACTAAAGACGTTTGGCCAAATGAACGACCTAGCTTGAAGAAAGGAGGTTACATTTTTAATTACGCAGTTTTCCAGTTTTGCTAAAGAAATTATAAGTAGATCTGACAATGTGCACCCATGTAATAATATACTAACCTCTGCTGTTATTGTAGATTGAGTGTAAGCAAGACGTACTATATTTCCGTTAACAGTCCCTTCAAAAATATTTCCACCTCTGTTGTACCTAGTAAAATCTGCAAAACCAAATCAATGAAACATTTAAAAGAATAATGAATCCAATAACACGATGAAAGCAGGAAAGAAAGAACAAATGAAGTAACATCTTATGCATGAGACATATAACTGAAAATAATATAAACATCTTCATTTGTAACGAGCTATATAATTTGTGACACAATGGAAATGATAGTATACTCGTGAGAAATTGTTTTAGATTGCTTCACTGTGGATATAGACATAAGTATAAATCAACTAAAAGTCATTATTATATGGCACTGATACTACGCACGCTACGATTGGTTAATTTACCGGTCCATACTTTCCTGTACGGACCGCAAATTGATTTTACGCACGTTCTGATTGGTCAATTTTACCGGTCCATAACTTACTGTACGGACCGCAAAATCAGTTTGCACATGTGGATCGTAAATGATTACTCGAAAAGTTGCTAAACGTTTGTCATAAAAGGCCCAGAAGTGCAATGGGAAGTTTAAACGTTCGGATACTCACTGTTAAGTTGTGGTGATCGAGGAAAGCTTACAATCTTGTAAAACCGTAAGTTATGGATCCTCGTTTTTTTCGTCACCTTATGGCCCTCGCGCGAAGCGCGCTCGGGCCATAAGGTGACGAAAAATACTCGGTCCATAACTTACTTTATTATTCCCACGCCCTGCGTGGGTACTAATCTGAACACCATGTCGTTTTTTAATGTTTTTCGTTCACGGGCGACCTCCCCGCGTAGCGGGGTTTGCTGGGAAAAACATCGGAAGAGAATCACTTCCCCGCGCAGCGGGGACTGCTGGGTAGAAACTCGGAACAGAATCACGCGCGGGGTTTGCTGGGTAGAACACTCTAACCTCGTTCCCAGGCTCTTTCCTCTCGCGACCTCGAATCTCGTGCTTTAATGTTTTTCGTTCACGGGCGACCTTCCCGCACCGCGGTGTCTGCTGGGTTGATCACGTGGTGTTCTGCTGGTCCGTTGCGAAGCAACCGACACTGTATAGGAGGCAAGTATGAATCAAGCGAAGAATCAAACCGAACACTCTCAAGAGAAACAAGTTTGTCTTCAAAAACGAAGAGAACAAGCGAGAATAAGACGAATTCGTAAGACAAGGCAGGAGCGGTGTATCCGTCTCGAGCGCAGACGGCAAACAGACAGTGCTGTCGCTGCCAAAAAAGCGAAGCAACGGTATGACCGAGAGCATTATCAGCAGAAACGAGCTCAGGAGACAACCCAGGAAAGAGAGCAGCTGATCTGATCGGGAGCATCATAGGCAGAAGCTGGCCCAAGAAACAACTCAGGCAAAAGAACAGCGCGTGAAAGCCGCTCGACAACGAGCTGCTTCCCGACGCCACAATGAAACGATTGCACAAGAGGCCCGCAGGCTTCAGGCTCAAAATGAGGCAACTGGACGGGCTAACCCTGACAACCCGGCTCTGCACGAACAGCAGGAGGACAGAAAATAAGCTAAAATAGTGCTTGAAGGCCAGCCGATAGCTCCAAGGGGCAGGTAATACACGTCTATTTACTTTCTTCACTCAACTCGTTCCTTATGCATTGCTTCGAGCTTATCGGACATTTTTGTGGCCGCGATAAAGCTTTGTTGTTGTGATGCTATAAATTTTCACGACAGAAAACTGTTTTGACCGTTTGAGTCTTGACAGTTAAATTAACTTCCAGTGTCATACAGTGCAGAGGTTAATTTGCCACTTAACAAATAACTTGCTTTATAGACAAAATCACAACATATATATCACTCACACAGAAGAAGTTGGCGTTTCTGTGCATTTGATTAGAGAGAACTGTGTTTATTAAAATTGCAGCACTAGAAACCATGATTTCAGTTTATCAGAAAAACAGATCAAAATATTTGTCCTCTGTGAAATTATACAGTGCAAAAACTTGTGAGTTCTGGTTTAAGTAGGCAGTTTTTTTTTTAACTGCTCAGCTATTTTTATCATGTACTGTATAACACTGTATAAGTACTATAAGTCAAATGTTATTTGAACTGTATTTTTTATGTTGGGCTAAACTTTCCAAAACCCGGCCACTATACTTTCCATATACAGTCTTTGTTTGTGTTTACTTCTTTGTCTTACTAAGCCCCCCTTCCCTTTGCTATAAATCATAGTACATATATACTAATATAAAATGTATATATAAATAAAGAGAAATGATGTTTAGTAAACTAGAAATTGTTATGAATGATTATTTTGTCAATTTGGCACCAGGAAAAGAATGTAATTTATTGCTCAGTGTTGTATCCAGGATTTCAAAACTGGGGGTGCATTTCCTTTTGCATTTTTGAATTAGCAGTTTAGCTGTACTTTATACATTACTGTGTATAAAGTAATGTTCAGAAGAGATTTACTGTGTTAATAGCTGGTGTGGGCAGAAAAAAATTGCCATGATCTAAACAAGTTCAATTAGATAATGCCCTGACAAGTCAATACCTTCAGTAGACTGAAAGTCAAAAATCCATTTGCAAAGATACATAATTATAAGCCAAACAAGTCATTTGCATTTACCACAGTTTCATTTCACTTCAGCCAGCTCTTTACTAGCATTAATTTCTTTCTTTTCCTAGATAGAATTAGTGATATAGTTTAATAAGTTTTCTTTTGAACAGGTTTTTTTCCATGCACCTGCATATCTGGTGAGATATTGTCTAAACTGTTACCCCACCAACAAATAGTATCTCAAGCCATAGAACACACTTTTTAAATTATAGACTTTGATGCTTGTTTTGTTTTTCATAGGTCCCTAAATATCAAGACAAGCATGAAGTTCACTAAGTCCAACTGGAAAAAGTATCTTTCTGTGATTAGGAAGAGGTAGTTTATGCCCACATGACATGGGAAATAAGACTCTGCTAAGATAAGAATTTCAATGCAGTACTAAACCGATGCTCTTCTCATGTCTCACAGCATCTTACAGTTGTGGATAATGTGCAAACCTGACTCTCATTTGTCTAATATTCAGTAAAATTATTGAATATTTATAATTCATGTTTTCGTTTTTACTCACAGGAGAGTATAGGGTTAGGGCTATATTTCTCTGGCATGGAATTTTGTGTGTTTGTACATGTACTGGGCAACACATGCATATCAATTTGCTTCTGAGAAGTATAATGTAACCTACAGGTACTTGAGAAGTATGTAATATACAGTCTTTCACCAATGAATGTAGTGCAAAGACTGACTACCCGTACGAAACGAGCAGCGCTGTTGCAGCGCTGCAGAAGCGCTTCTGGAAGCGCTGCAGAAGCGCTGCCAATTTGGTCGCTGCAGCAGTTACGAATTTTGGTTGCCAAACCGCTGCCAAAGCAGCGCTTTGGCATCCGAATAGCAGCGTTCTGCAGCGGAACTAAGGCCGTAAGAAACGCTGCATGACGCTGCAGAATGGCTGCAAGAATGACAAAAATGTGTATTTTTAGAACTGTTTGGCAGCGGGAACAGCGGTTCGGCAGCGGGCAGAAAGGCTA
Organism: Plumapathes pennacea; assembly: GCA_964036295.1. Lineage (NCBI taxonomy): Eukaryota > Metazoa > Cnidaria > Anthozoa > Antipatharia > Myriopathidae > Plumapathes > Plumapathes pennacea. The sequence continues at coordinate 9,069,847 of OZ038469.1, read as the reverse complement.
CAAAAAGTACACAAACCGTATATGCACAAATGACAGTAAAAAAGTTCTAAAAATATTTATTGATGGGAATTATGGCAAGCAATTTAATATCAGATTTCGCTATCAGTAGACTGCAAACATTCCCTCCTTTTCCCTCCGAGATTATACTGCGATAGCCCACTGTCGGGAGTCTATAGAGATTACTTCATGGAAAGTGCGCGCGTACGGTTTTTATTCACGAGTTGTGAAGTATCATAAAACGAACGAGCGAGGCTTTGCGAGCGAGTGAGTTTTATGATACGAAACAACGAGTGAATAAAAACTGTACAAAGCACTTTCCATGATGTTTTCTGTTTATTATATACATACTGAGACATTTATGATGGGACCGGGAAACCCTTTAAAAGTAGTGAAAAATTGTCGTTCGCAGCTTGTGATTGGACGAACGATTTTTTTCACGTGTGAAAAGCGTCGTTCGCGGCCTCTCATTGGCTAGAACTCATTTGCGTACGAAATTTTACGATATGGCTTTTTCGTGAGTATGTCTCAGTATGTATATAATAAACGCTATTACGGGATTTCTCAATTATATTGCGGGTGTGAAAACGCAGCCTGCGTAATACATTGTCGCCGTTTATCTATCGACAAAAAGCTATAGGAGAAAGATCGACGCGGTGAGTATAACAATAATAAAGTCTCTTAGCTGCTATTTATGCCACGGCTTCGTTTTAGAATCCTCTGTAGTGTTCTCTGGCAGAATCCACGCTTGTTATACGGACGGTCTGGCGAACTCCAACTTTTCATCCACCTTCTACACTGCAGCACATCTTTGGCATAGCCTGAAACATAAAAATAGAGAGTCGGATTTATGTATACACGTTCAATGCAAGCGTGTGACTTGGCGCTCGACACGTCGCCGCCTTGGTGTTCTTATATAAAATCAATTGTACCAGCGATCATGTTGTGACTCTCTGTGGATAGATTTACGTCTTGATTTTTTACTAATGCGACGCTCTTTGTCACTAAATCTTGCCACTTTCACTGCATTAATTTACATAGGGAATAATTATTTCGCCACCAAAATGTTACAGTTTGTATGATGTGGTAACGTACCTTAAATGATTCACCTCTGCTTCGTACAAAGACTCCACTGTTTACGGCCTTTCTTCTCTCATTCGTTCCATCGTTTAGATCCAGGGCAATGTCTCTAGTATTACTATTGCTGGTCACATAACCAAAAGACTAGTGCAAACACTGTTAGAGACAAGGCGCAAACTTCTCAACGGAAAAATTGCGTGTCCCGCTCTCTCGGTTAAAATAGATTGGTTGTTGTGATTGGACAAATGGGATCACGTGTGAGGAGGATTTTTGACAGTCTCATCTGATTACTTCAAGGTCGTAAACCTTTTAGGCGCTCTATATCTTCTTTTTCATTAATTGCTCTCGTTCTCTTTTCTGTTGTCCAAACCGAAGTATCTACATACTGTACGAGATGACTCAAATCACTCTCTAGGCGGTAAGAACTTATTGACTGGTTGTGACGCACGAACACAAGTCTTGTGTTTACGACTTTAATCCGCGTCGAAAAAAAAACCAGTGTTATATACATATTTATACCCAAGTAACCAAAAAGACAAAAACAGCGACAGTAAAAAGCGTGAAATAAAAAAAATGCGACACCAAAATTAACGTGTTTGCTGCAAACGAAGATTTGGTTGAGTGCGCGATTTCGCGAAGGTGATCTATTTGGCAGCGCCGTGTAGCGGTATGACAGTCACTTGACAGCTAAAGATGGCGCTGCAGAATGGCTGCAAAATGATGCACACTGAACTGCTCGATTTTACGAAAGTGATCTATTTGGCAGCGCCGTGTAGCGGTATGACAGTCACTTGACAGCTAAAGATGGCGCTGCAGAATGGCTGCGAAATGATGCACACAGCTGCAGGCGCTGCGCAGCGGTTTGGCAGCGCGCTGCAAAATGAATTCCACTGCCAAACAGTTGCAAAAGCGCTGCAAATTAGCTGCAAAACCACTGTGCAGCGGTTTGGAAGTGATGTTGCAGCGCTGCACAGCGCTGCTCGTTTCGTACGGGTATGTATACTTTCTTATGAGACAGAATAAATTACTGTGAAATGGACATGGCATGATGAATAATATCACAAGAACTTCCTTCTTTTAAGACCACCCTACATATTATATAATAAAATTACTGTACTCTTCAAACAGCAGTGGGATCCCGGCGAGGGGAGGGGGTAGTACTATGCCACATAGGTATGTGCCGCCCCAAAGGGTATCGTTTTCAAACATTTTTAGTCTGAAATAGGGTATAGATTTTGCCTTTTTGGCCTGGGATAGGGTATGATTTTAATAGAAATTTGTTGCAGCGGACAATGCACAGCAAATGGAAAAAACACAGGGCAGAAATTGATGCAAAAGAAATAAATCTCTAAAATAGGTCTGAAATATGGTATTATATTTTGGAGTCAGGTCTGAAATAGGGTATATATTTATGGAGTCAGGTCTAAAATGGGTATAGTAAGTCAGATATTTTGGTCTGAAATAGGGTAAGGGGTTTTCAGGTCCAGGCGGCACACCCCCACCCAAAATTATGATGAGTACTCTCCGGAATGGGACACATGCCACTATCATGTAAATGCTAATATAGTGTCATCCGCCTTTAATTACATTATATAATATTGAGATGTGTAGTGAAAGCATACAGTACATGAGAGCTCTAAGCAGTGTCATACATAATCGATTACTTGGGCGTGGGACCTCTGCGAATATCGGATTTCTAGTATACATACTGAGACATACTCACGAAAAAGCCATATCGTAAAATTTCGTACGCAAATGAGTTCTAGCCAATGAGAGGCCGCGAACGACGCTTTTCACACGTGAAAAAAATCGTTCGTCCAATCACAAGCTGCGAACGACGATTTTTCACTACTTTTAAAGGGTTTCCCGGTCCCATCATAAATGTCTCAGTATGTATATAATAAACAGAAAACATCATGGAGAAAGTGCTTTGTACAGTTTTTATTCACTCGTTGTTTCGTATCATAAAACTCACTCGCTCGCAAAGCCTCGCTCGTTCGTTTTATGATACTTCACAACTCGTGAATAAAAACCGTACGCGCGCACTTTCCATGAAGTAATCTCTATGTACGGACCGCGCGCTCGGTTAATAAGATCTATGTATTGGTACGGTAAACGCCATTAAATAAGTTTTAAGCAAAACTGTCATGAGCATTAACCTGTCGTCGGGATAACCAGAATCAAATCTTATCTTAATCACGTCCCATTGTAACTTCTTAAGGAATAGACAAAATGGGGACTTACTGTATTTGCTATTAGACGTTGCAGAAACAACAATCTTGTTTGGCCTACTGGAGATTTTAAGGTATTTTCCATTGAAAGAAGATTTCCAACTCTTTAAAGTTGAAGCTGAGGTCCAGGCACAAATTAATAGTAGGGCCTGAAACAGATAAGAAGCGATTGATCAAAATTAGTGTTAGTATGTGTCTATTTAATGAAAGTGTATATTAGTCTATCAGTAAGTAGACAACTTTATTTACCGTTTTCTGTGAAGACTACTAATGTATTTTTTAAAATCCTAGAAACATTAGAAAGGCTGCCTACTTTAATCTGACTCTTAAGCCAGGAAAGCATTTTATTATAATACATTTTTAAAAACATCTACGATATGGATTTTCAGTCTGTGTTCCGAGGAAAAGGAAAATGAATCTAGTGTCTTATTTTTTTTGACTCCTTGCTGCTTGCAAAAACAAACATTCTGATGAGTTTCTGCAAGCACAATGTAGTTAATAAAAAGATACAATATGTGCCAGTAACATTAAACAATAACAATCAATAGTGTATTTAGTAATGAGCGCAATAACCCGCCAAATCAGCTACCCAGTATTCCGCAATGCGCAAAACGTCCAAATCGTTTAAAGCAAAACCGAGATTGACTTCTTTCTACGGCCAAACTAAGTAATAAAGGTGTCACACAGATAGGCGTTCTTATCTTCATTAATCACTAATATGTACAGAAGTTCCGTTTTAGCACACGATGGCACTACAGTCAACTATCTCCTTGCGACCACTTCTCGTTAGCGACCACCTCCTGTAAGCGACCACTTTGGAATAGCCGTTTTGCTTCTCAGTCAAATACTATTTCAAAGACTCTTTTGTAAACGAGCACTACTCAAAATCCTTATACAAAATGATACAGAATGTTACGCAAAACTTCAACGGTATATGATTAGAACTTTCTGTTCGACGTGAAATAGGCCAGTGTCTATCTTTTCCTGTCAATCTCTTTTTTAAGCCATGGAATAAAAATGTCGTTGTTTCCATTTCAAAATGTAATTTCCAGTTCATAGCATGCTCCTTGGTTTGCACACTTCCCTGTAATAATGGCTTTTTCCAAGGTGTACAAATCATGTGGCAAAAACAACAGCAATATTTAGTTTTGATGAAAGTAGCGGTTTTTGGCAGCAACTTTGTATATTAATTAGTTAATCGATTCAGCTTTGGCTTATTTTCTTGATTTTTCCCGTATACGAGCATCTCCCGTGAGCAACCACTTCTTAGGTAGTCGCTTATGACAGAGTTGACTGCATCAATTACCTTCCAACTAAATTCTACAAATGCCTTTCCGGAAAATTCTTCACCGTGTACGGCAAGCTAAGTTTCTTGATATGGCTTTCGCATCACCATATCTCAATTGTTAGCTCGCCAAGCCTTGACATCAGGAAATCCGAATATTTCAAATTTGTCAGACCAAATTGCTTCAAAGGTTGTGCTATTTTATACTCTCTCGTTTTGTTTTTTGAGGCAAGGAAGTGGGATGCTATTCTATTTATCAGTTGATGTGCGAGGGGGAAAGATCTGCAACACACACTAAAAATACCAATATTATAGTCAAGAAGTACATCTCAACTAATTTCCTGCATCCGAAAAACATGCCATCGGCGGAATTATCATCGCACAGCGCAAGCTAGGGCCTGATCTTCGTACGACCCACTCCAATTCAAGTTCCAGACTGACATCAGGATTCCGAACTTTTGATTCGGCTTGTGCCACACCGACCCGCGTCAAATTTACTTTGCTCTCCCGTTTCCTCAAATATATATATATCTATATATCTATATATATATATATCTATATATCTATATATCTATATATCTATATCTATATAACAGTATAAAACAGTGGATTCCATATAATACATTAAGTCAGCATGTTTATATAATTTTATGGTTGCATATAAATATATCTTATTAACCTTGTTTGCTTGGTCCGTACAGTAAGTTATGGACCGAGTTTTTTTCGTCGCCTTATGGCCCGAGCGCGCTTCGCGCGAGGGCCATAAGGCGACGAAAAAAACGAGGATCCATAACTTACGGTACGGACCAAGCAAACAAGGTTAATAAGATATTTATTATATGGCTTTAGATCTTTCGGCAAACATAAAACAAGGCCCCAACAAGTACTCGTCTTGTTCATTCAACAACATCAATCGCGATCAGGCATGAATTACGCACGTTTGTTTTCACAACAAATTCAGTTAACAGCTTACAATTCTACCGATGTGAAAATCTTGAAAGAAAATAAGCGTCTGTCGAACCAACTGCCTAGATAAATACTAATTTGTTCTGAGCTGAATGAAATGGCCCATAGTGTATGTCAAACAACGACACTGCAGTGAACTTTATTCGGTGAACGACTCGAACTCACCCTTGCTCGCTCACTAAAGATTTAAAAAAACTGCAGTCTTATTTCTTTCCAGAAAAAACTGCTTTGTAACTCAGAGTATTTTTTATTCTTTTGAATAAGTTTCTTACACGTACAATAATGTAGAAGGCAAAATGGCACTAAAAGAAAATCGCTTCATCACAAACTGCGACCGACACATCGTTGAAAGTTATATTATTCAAAACTCACCGCTTAATTTTCCTGCCTCCTTGTGGAGTGTTTAGGTTTCTTCCAGCAAAATAAACGTCCTCAAATCACCACGGCGTTTTTGTCCCAGTCAGTGATTTCGAAATACAGAGTTCTCGTGCATTGTGAAAAATTTATTTACAGTCTTCACAGTGCGCCATGACGAGCAAACATGGCTGCAAAACTTGATTCTTGCACGGTTTTAGTCATAACTGTTCACGGTGATTGTTCGTCTTCCACTTTCTTCCTGGCAAGTGTGCAAATTTTAACACAGGGGTGAAACAACCCTCCATACTCTGCAGCACTTGTTGTCAATGACGGCTGAGGTCGCAAGCAATTTTTTCCTCGGACGTTTTCCTTCTTCGTAACGGTCATTTTCCAAGATTGTAAACTTTCCCCGATCATCATAACTTAACAGTGAGTATCCGGAACGTTTAAACTTCCCATTGCACTTCTGGGCCTTTTATGACAAACGTTTAGCAACTTTTCGAGTAATCATTTGCGATCCACATGTGCAAACTGATTTTGCGGTCCGTACAGTAAGTTATGGACCGGTAAAATTGACCAATCAGAACGTGCGTAAAATCAATTTGCGGTCCGTACAGGAAAGTATGGACCGGCAAATTAACCAATCGTAGCGTGCGTAGTATCAGTGCCATATAATAATATATATATATATTATATGGAATCCACTGTTTTATTGCGGTATTATATTGATGCAACTAAGTATTATGTTCTATCCTCCCACTAAATTAGTACGTAGCCACGTAAAGCTGTAGTGTTACCGTTAATTTGGAGACATTCTTGATGAACCTAATAACAAATATACCAAAATTGTCTTGCTAGTCTGAAAACACAATCGTACAAGTAAGAACAAAGTACAACGTTGCAATCGTTGCATATAAAATAATTTCACAAAAGCAAAGCGAAATGTTAACTGGTATCTTTGCTCAAAAACCTTTGAATCGAAGGATCTTCTATGACTTTAATACCAGAATAGATGTGAATTCTTATATACGCAACTATAATTGACTTACAAAGTACCGAGAGTATAATATTGAGAGAATAAATAAACGTTGGAAGTTATATACACGTTGATTTACAAAATTAGGACGGCTTAAAAGACATTTCAATTTGGTGCAAATGCGTACTATATGACATCAAGTGAATGAAATAAATACCTAGAGTATAATACCAAGAGTATAAATGACCTGTGGAAGTTATGAACGCGTTGTTTTACATAATTAGGGCATTTAAAAGACATTTTTAACATGGTACAAATGCGTAGTTTTAGATAAGGACCCAAAGTGTGACTGTGAGGGCAGTATTCTACTGTATACATCAGTACTTACGATGCACGTGTATTTCATCTTACAACCAATTCTTTCGCAGATAAATCGTCTTGCCTTTGTGTTATGGTAGAGGATAGTGGCTTGGTGCGCTCAAATTATATCTTTTACACAGTTAGAACCGATTACCGCAAAGCAACATGGGTAATGGGTCTTGGAGTGTAGATAGTCAGTTCTTAAAACGCATTTTATTCTGAGGGTATTCTATATGTATCAAAATATTAAACGTTGCGATTTCGTGTAACACTTACGGACCAGTATTTTTTTCAGTTTCGCCCCTCTTTTTTTTTTTTTCTTCTTCTTTCGTTTTTTTTTTTTTACTGAACATATATCTACTTTACGTGTTACTTCGGTATATTTCACAGGAAATCCTAGGTATTCACACCATTAGTTTTGAGTGAACGCAAACAACCCGTTTCCGAAAAAACACCTTTGTCGACACGCCAAAAATTACAGGATGATAGAGCACCCCTAGGCCGGCACACGCACGCCGGAGTACAGACATGGCGGATTGCTCGCAATTCAGTAAGAAAACCGGTTCCGGTAAAAAACAACGACAGGAAGGAACTTTAATAAGTTTCCCTGTGTACGTGCAACATTTGCTCAAACTTCCAAAAAGCAAAACATATATATATATGTTTTATTTTTTGGCGGTCCGGAATCCTAGCAAAACGCACGCTAGACGGTCCAGATCTTTCCATCCGGACTGCTCACGGCACGATGACAAATGCATGAAAATTCGGAAGTTTTAATTTACGCTCAAAGAGTTTTAAACAATTTTATCTGGAACAAGTTTGGATGATGTACAAGCCCAGTGCGCATAAAATTCCGAGGACGAAAGCTCATCGCCGCTGAGGGCACAATTTGGAGAAGGACACTTTGTTTGTGGCAGTTGAGGCGACTTTGAAGTTGTCGCCGTGAAGTAGAACATTTTTCTGAGATTGGTTTCACTGCACCACGGAACGCTTGGCTCAAAGTTGCATATAGTTCAAAAAGAATATAATGTTGAAGTGCAGTTCGGGAAGATGATTGATCACACCAATGTACAAAAATAACAACCATGTTTGCCAAGCAGACTCGTTCGTTTTAATTACTAGAAATACGATAATCGCAGACATCCTCTCGCTCCGAGTGGGTTTTCGGAAAGCGGGGTTCTTGTTTATTTTCCGCTAGAGATTATTTTAGACCTTTTTTTACAAACCGCGGTTAGATGGCGACGTCACCAGTCGGCCGCTAAAAATTTTTGTCGCACGGAAGTCTGGTTTAGTTCAGACTAGCTGAACTCCAAAATTTGCCGAGACAACTTTTACACGCAACTACAGAATACTCCTGAGACCCGCAAGCCAGGAAAAGCGCAACTGGAATTGTGACTCGATCAGTTTTGCCCAGTCAGCAAAGTCGATCTTCACCACCGAAATTTTTATTAATTTCAAGAAAAGCCGTGATTACTCCAGTCAAGCTCATACGTGTATGGTTTTTTTACTTTATCAATTTAATAAGCTTCTTCAAGTGTAACAAATTTAGAACTGCCAAAGCGAGAGTCGCTTGTTAAAACGCTTTCGAAGTCTCGGAATGTGTGAATTTTGGCAAGGATTCAATTTTGAACACAACAACCTTTCAAACCGCGTTTGACAAATTTAAAATCTTTGAGAGAAAAAAGAAATTAAGTCACTAAATAATACAAGGTCCGATTGTGTTGAGCGAGCAAACCCGGTCACTAAATAATACAAAGGTCCGATTGTGTTGCATGAGCGAGCAAACTCGGCCACTCACTGACAACAATATACATGAATAGACTGTAATTATTTAATTTGGAAAGCATGGCCCTGGCCGGGTATTTTCTACTTTAGTAGTCTTCAGAAAGCGAGAGCACTTCAACCCGGTTACATTTTATCCTTGAATACAGTGTGCTAACAAACACGGCGAGAAAAACTTTACAGCATTCCATGTGTCAGACTGTCAGCAAAATTATGCAAAAATGTTGGGAATCGGATTACACAATCTTGCTCGAAGGCACTTTCAAATAGCTTTGAAACGCAGAAAGATCACAGTATAATCCTACTTGGCCTTCATCTTAGTTACTGGGGCATTAAACGACAAAATATACGGCGATTGTTGAAATACCGTAATGATAACACGACTTTAAAATGCGTACGCGTACTGTACGTTAACTGATGTAATTTTTCAAACCTCACCGGTTCCTGAAAGCCATAGTTTTGTTCTTTTCCAGCAAAGGAAATAAAACCCAAAACAATATTGTTTACGTCTTCGATGATTTTAAAATACAGTGTATGTAGCAGTCCTCATACAGTACGAAAATTCCACTTTCCGAGTATTGTGAGTCGTCATCCTGTCAAAATTTGGATTCTGAAAACTACAATCCTGTTATTGTAAAAGGTGAAATTTGCCACGGCGATTGTTCGATTTCCATCGACTGTATTTTGCCATTCCTTTCTGTAGAAGTGTCTGCGTTTTAACACAATATTGGCGTCTGGGATTGTGTTCAGGTCGGCCAGTCGATGCCTTAAAGCATTCTTTTCACGGCAAGCAAGCTTGCCTCCGATACACTGGCAAAATATTCGGGCGGTTTACAGCCGTCCGTGGAACTGCTTGGCTTTGTATCTGCATCTTGTTGTACAAAATCACTTCACTTCGTACTCTATCGCATGTCACCAAACAAAATGGCGGTTTACAGTTCTGGCCTAAGAGCCTGGGAACGAGGTCGTACGCCAGACTGACTGACAGACTGGCAGACGAACATTAAATATCGAGATGGCGACCCGCTTGGAGTCTCCACATAATGCGATTTATTTTGCTACATTAGCGTCGTGATCATTACCCTCGCTTCGCTCGGGGATAATTCATTTACGGTCGTCTCTACAAACGCTGAAAATTTGACTTTCGTGATTTTAAAACTCGTGGAAGGTGTATCGGAAGAGAATCCAGTTGCACCAAGTGAGTTTTGAGAACAGACATTTCCACGTGCATCGAAACACTACTTCAACCAAACCTTTATAAGTACATCAGCTTCTTTGTTTGTTCTTATATTCTTTCAAGTTGATTAGATTACAAAACTGTGAACATAAAGTATAATCGGCTCGGTGTGTGCATTCGTTCTGCATTTTCCCTATACGTACCGACCAAGGCCGGGAAATAAAATTCATATTGGTTATACTTATACAAAGCAAAGAGCTATATCCCTGTGAAATTAACTTTGATTCAGTCCCAGCTCCAAAGTAAAGGAAGAAAAACCTTTTTGAACCGACCAAATGGCGACAATTATTTTTTAACTTTAGAGTACATAAAGTACTTTTTGCTTTTACTATGGATACCTGGAGTTCACAACTTCATATACATCACCCATATAGTCGAATTGGTTAGGAACACATATAATCCCCTCTACCTGCTATTGCAAACCAACCTTGCTTGATTCTTGTAGAAAAGAGAAAGGTCGAGCTTTGCTCAACCTGCAAATCCTCTGACCTCCTTTAATTAATAATACGCAGCTTTTAAGAAAAAATATGGCCTGTTTTTGATATTCTTTGGTTTACAAGGCAAATAATTAAGACAGCTTATTAATACGTTGCATGATTATAAGGACCACAGATCTAGTCATGACTGAGCATCTCACAATGTTATCCCCGAACGAAGTGAGGGAAATAATCACAACGCTAATGCAGTAGTATCGCATCCTTCAAAGACTCCAAGCGTGTCGCCATCTCGAAATTTAACGTTCGTCTGTCAGTCTGTCAGTCTGTCGTGCGACCTCGTCCCCAGTTCCTATCGCTGCTTAACCAATAACAAAGGCCGGATCGATCATGTGTGGCCCTGTAGTTTTACTCGCAGTAGGAGAAATTAGATACAGTATATCGTAGTTGTGTTTACGAAAATGGAAAACTGGAAAACTTGAAACACAACAGTCTCGCGAAGCTCGTCTTCAAAAGAGAAGGAAACAGGCACGGGCAAGGCGAAATCGTGAAACAATCGAACAGCGCCAAATCCGCGTCTAGAGAAAAGACGACAAACATATTATAACGGACAGCATCATGAACGGGAAGCGTGCCGAAGAAACGGCTCCACAAAGGGAACAGCGCTTGAAAGCAAATCGGGAGCTTCAGACGCCGTTTTGTGTTAAACTCAGATACTTATTTAGAAAGGACAAGCAACAAAGGTTAGTCAGTAAAAAAAAAGTAAAGTGTCTTTATTTATTTATACACGGTAGGTAAATCAGCAGAGCTGGTGAGGCCGTGTTTTAAACTCAACGTAAATCTGTTAAAAATCCCAACTGGTCGAAGGCTAACCAGTTGGCTATTTTCATAACAGTGGAAATCGAACAATCACCGTGACAAATATATTCTATCCCATATAGCTTATATAAACTCGATCACTTCAAGAATGTATTATAATCTGTATGCTGATCATTTTTCCTCGAAGTATTGTTTTACTACGCTTCTGTCGCCAGTTTCGGCTACCGTATTCGCTCAGAGCAATCGGTCTTGAATTATTTAGTAAGATGTCTTATGTTTTCTGTAATCTGACACGCGGTGATTGCAGCGAGAATCGTTCAGAAGCCCTTAGAAGTATCACCGGGTCTGAAGCCCGTGTATAATTTGAAGTAAACTGTTCAAGTTTTGCTTTGATTCTGGAAGAAATCATGCTGTTTTGAGTGGGTTCACATACAAAACAATTCGAGCTCATTAAATATGCATGCCTGAGTCAGGTGCATGCCGTCCAGAGTAAAAGCAAATCGCACAGGAAGCCTATTTAATTGTACTGCCTATGAATTCAAAATTGGAAAATCAGTGTTCCTTTTTTTCCCGTACTACGACGGCCGACCAACTTCAAACTTTGAGTATTAAATTTTGAGAACGTACTTGGCAGACTGTATGAATTAATTATTTCATCGTTTCTACCCCGAAAAGCTTTTTTACCTCGTCGCGGAGCGAGCAACTAAAGCCTGTTTACTGAGCAGTATCTTGAACACGCAGGAAAATATTAAGGCAATGCTCCTGATTTCTAAATTGCATCTAGTTGAAATTGAAGCGTTCGTGGCTTATGCAGATTGCCATGGGACAAGTGAACAGCATTTTTGTTTTAAGGTGGCTCCATGGGGTATTTCCCTGCACTTGCTCGTATTTAGTTTATGACACCAAAACCGTCATATTTTCATTTCATTATATTCTTTCTTGATCAAAGCTGCAGGGTAGATGTTTCGAAAGGTCTGTTGCGTATACGTCTTACTTTTGTTACTCTAGTGTGGTTTCTATGGAAACAATACGTCCTTGAAATAAAGGTCTTCTACCCCGTTTTCAAACTTTCTGCTCTATTTTCTCGAGTTTTCTTCGGTGAACTTTTCTGAAACTTTCAGTATGTTTAGAAATTTGTATAAGGTAAACATAACTGTGAAAAACAGTTGGGGTTAGAGGAGCGGATTCTGAGCTAATTGGCAATTTATGTTTTTTGCAAATAAAAAAAATTCTGCTCCAAAAATTTCCATTAAAATCAAATATTACAAAGCATGCAAAGAAAAACTTGATATTTTACGTGCGTATTGCGCCATCAAATGCAAAATAATGACTCGACAAGATCGACAAGTGCGCATGCGTTAGCCGTAATGTGTGCATGTAAACACGAGGAGAAAGCGGCGATCGCACGCCTGCAAGTACAGCAAGTTTTCTTGGTGCGAAGCTAAAAGGAAACATCATGCAATTCCTGAATTTCTGCCTTGAGAAGCTTGTACTGGATATGTCAGCCACGAATTATGCTGTGCGAACTACTGTTAGCAAAGTCTCGAACAATTTGAGGGTGATAGCTGTTCAACAACTCAATCCTTTTCAATACAAAGCCTTGAAGACAGTTCGAAAGTCGTCAGTTCAAGCTGTTGAATGCTAGTCCCTAGCTCCCAACAAGTTTGTTGGCAGTTGTGTCCCATCAAGTTCATTCATACTTATTCAGTACAGTTCGTGAATATTTAGTTTTGCGACTGCTCACCTGAGATAATATGCCACAGACTGACACACGGGATCAAACTCTGCAGGTTAGTAGGATTTGCAAAGCTTCATAACAACGCCAATAATTTCTGTCTAAGTTTGCTTACTTCCAAGAATTGCTGTCAGTGTTGTGACTAGGCCGAATGTACTGGTTTGTCCATTGCAACTGATGATTGCCGAAATGACCGTTCGAGCCGTGTTTGTGACGGCTGTTCATTTCAAAGTCAAACAGAATAAAATCTGAATTGTAGAACTTCTTCATCGTTGTGTTGCTTGTTTAGTTATTGGCCTGACAGGATGTGCAGAAACTTTACTTTCAAACTAATTCAGTAGAGTTATATACGTTCGAAGGTAAAGTGATAAAGATCGGCGATCAAGTAAAGCCAGCGTGTACTTAGTTTGATTGAAAGGCTTTCAAGTTTGGTTTCTTTGTGACTCGAAGAACCGTGCACGCATCGTAAACTGTTTTTACTCCGAGATTTTAGGATTTCCTGTTAAATTCAGATTTCCTCCAGAGAATTACGAAAGTCGGGTTTTTATTTCATTGTGATTTTGGTGCCCACGCGAAATTGTGTCTGAAAACCCTATGGAGCCACCTTAAGTACCACATTCATCAATATCCATGATGCGATTATCAAACGCATACCGGCCTCAGAGACAAGTGCATATTTTCCTCCAAATCCTTATTACTGTCACAATGAATAACAATATGTTGAATTTTTCAATTAATACCTACAGATAAAAGATGGTAAAATTTTCTGCCTCAAACACAGATGATTTGCGGGCTTCAATATACAGTATGCCATAACGTTATACTGTACATGCTTTTATGTATCTACAATACATTCATTTTCAGGTAGGTCTTATGGTCCAAAATATTATCGTTCACATCACGGAAAAAATATGGTTACCTGATTTACATCAATTGTTACAATATTCGCTTAATCACGTGACAGGTCATTTGACTAGTTAGCAAAATTATGCTCGTTTCTCCGAAAGAAGAAAACGGTTCGAATTATTTGGCAATTGAGGTGGTGTTGCAGATAAATAACGAACCCAAAATATATCATTACCTACAATCCACACATATTATTGTCCATTCAAAGTTAAGATTGATTGTTTTTTAGCTGCGGCATAGGAGAGTGGTCGGGACTAGGTCTCAGGCAAGTTCTTTTTAACAGCAAAATCGCAAAGGATCACGGGAAAATACAGCATGCATATTTTTTTAGTTCTTACTCAAAGAAGCATGTATTTTGAGAAAATAAAGGAGTATATGTAACCAGCATTACTTGAACCATTTTTTTACAAAATGTTATTTTCCTCCATGATTTAGTATCTGCTGTACTACTATGTCTCAGCAATATGCCTTTTACGCACAGTACTGTAGTAATTTATGCTTGTAATTTAATTAAGAAAACTACCATCGGGCATATCAAAGTAACACTTTCGCCTGCTCTGTCTCAAAGATATGCTTTTCGTAAGTTTTCACAGGATCTTAAATCCCAAATCCAACTCGACGCTTGACCACACATAGAAGGCAAACGCACCGCACTGTGGTACTTTATACTTGTAATATAACTAGGAAACTACCATCGGAAATATCAAAGTAACATTTTCGCCTACTCTGTCTCAAAGATATGCCTTTCGGAAATTTTAACAGGGTCTTACAATCCCAAATCCAACTCGACGCTTGACCACACATAGAAGGCAAACGCACCGCACTGTGGTACTTTATACTTGTAATATAATTAGGAAACTACCATGGGAAATATCAAAGTAACATTTTCGCCTACTCTGTCTCAAAGATATGCTTTTCGTAAGTTTTCACAGGATCTTAAGTCCCAAATCCAACTCGACGCTTGACCACACATAGAAGGCAAACGCACCGCACTGTGGTACTTTATACTTGTAATATAATTAGGAAACTACCATCGGAAATATCAAAGTAACATTTTCGCCTACTCTGTCTCAAAGATATGCTTTTCGTAAGTTTTCACAGGATCTTAAGTCCCAAATCCAACTCGACGCTTGACCACACATAGAAGGCAAACGCACCGCACTGTGATACTTTATGCTTATGATTTAATTAGGAAACTACCATCGGAAATGTCAAATGTAAGATTTTCTCCGGTGTTTCTTTACTCGGTCCCGTCCACACTAGTCCTTCTTCGTTTGAAAACGCAACTTTTTTTCCGAAATAACTGTCCTACAAAATTGCGTTTAAAAACTTAATTCCCCTCTGAAGAGCGTTTTCAAAATTTGCGTTTTCGTGATCGAAAATGGGATGGACGGAAGGCCAAACCGGACAAAACTAATCCGGACTAAAGTGAGCTCAGAAATAATTGGCTAATTACTTCCGCCACCTAGTCAGAATTAACAGTTGTGAACCATTGATACATTCCATGTACTCCTGTAAACTTAAAAGTCAGTTGAATTTTCGCGTGGATTTTTCTCGAAAATTCTGCTCAACGGTTGAGTATTGGCTCCGACGAAGGGCCTATTGGTCGGAGCATCAAACTAAATCAATTTTACGCCGTTACGCATTTCCACAACAAACAAGATCGATGTACTGTTAATTTGGATATTTCTCAATCTCAATCTTACTTTCAACAACTAAGACCAGACAAAAGATGAAGGCTTAAACTGTTGAAGTCAACTAAATATATACAACCTGCTTCAGATATCCGTGAGGGCTTACATAACATTTGGAGCAAACTGCATCGACCTAGTCAAAGAAACCGTGTGCTTAGAAAAGGAAGCAAGATCTTCCTCAAGAATTTAATTCGAAGTGCGAATCAGAATTATACTGTATATTGAATTATGAAACATTCATGCGATGCAAGTTTATCTAGTTCTAGTTACATACGATCGATTCATATCAATATTGTTGTTCCGAATTGACGTAGGCTCATAAATGCTACATTTAACATACTACAATATGGTACATTCAAATTACTTTCTTACCTTACTGGTTTTGAACTTTGAACAGACCGAGTACAGTCTTGGTATCAGCGACTCTTACTACACTGAAAGGGTTAATAGAGTGATCGTTTGACGTTAGAGGAAATCAGATACATTCATCCTGTTTTGACAAATTTTCTACCCACGCTACCTTGTTTTCAATGTACTGAGTCTCGTGATGATTTAACATCACTGTTAACTAACTATAGATGCAGTGAAACAGTGAAGCTAAAACAAGAGCAAGAGTCTGTGTGCACTAAAATGTCCCAAATTAAATGCGAAGAGAGGAGCCAACATAAATTTAGACAAATTAAACATTCACCTCTTACCAGTGGTGTATTACATTGGTAAAGTTAACCTCAACGGACACAGAGCTTGCGACAGAAAATAGGAAATAGTTTCATCAGTTAGATTTAGTCACGACTTATCAATCGCTTCGCATATTGCGTTTTAAATATATTCTTCAATCAAACAATTAAAATTATACAGTACCATATGAGTTTTATTTGATATGAAAAGCAGCGGGTTCATTTGCCGCGATAGCCGAAAAGATACCAGCCGATATAGTTCACCGAAATGTTATACATTCGACACTGAAACAACAGGAAGACGTTAGGTCAGCTTCAGATTTAGATTTTCACGCATATAACATTTCTCTCGCTTGTGTCCAGTGTAGGAGTATAAATTTTCTTGATAAATAAAGTACTGCAGGGTAAAATGCAAAATTCGTCTAGATGCTATTGGCCCTTTTCAGAAAACTATAAAAGCTTTTTCAAGCACTAACTCAACGTTCATATGACTGAATATTAATTATGTATAGGTTGAGCTATTAAACTATGATTGGCAAAGAATCCTGTTTTACCACAACACACTAGTTTCTCGCTCTCTGATTGGTCGACTTACCGTGGTAAATAAGAGTCCAGACAACGATGCTGACGCCAGCATGTCACGTTTTGCAGCGAAATATAACGAAACTTTCCTGTATATTTCTAAATGTTGTTGTAAAAAACAAATTTCCAGTGGTTTGCCGTGGTGTGGACTCTTATTTACCACGATTTACGTCATCACATGCGAAGCGCCTCGTGAGTCCACAACATTTTGACCATGTGATGACGTAAATCGTGGTAAATAAGAGTCCACACCACGGCAAACCAGTGGAAATTTATTAATTCGACGCATCAAAGTCGATAACGACGACGACAATGATTAACTTCTGCAGTACAAGTGGCTGCATGAAAATATTTATATTATAACTTTTGAGATGTAGTACTTACTGTTTATATCAGTTGTATTCAGACGCGGTTATAAACATTCAAACCGCGGCCATGCCTTCTTCATCATGGACTACTTTTTTGTATTAGATTATCTGTTCCATTACCAATTAAGTATGGCCATGGTGAGTTCAAAATAGCGGTAAAGAGGATTCACAGCAAATAGCAAACGTCCCGTCAATTTCCCGTCTATATTTTTGAAATTCTTCTCGCTTGAGTCTTGTTCGGAATATTGTTTCTTTATTTTCTGTCACTTCGACAAAATTGACTAAGCGCTTTGGCGCTTTGAGGCAGGAAAGGATTTGGCTCAATATATCAGCAACTCTGTATGCAAAACTGTACCCATCAGTTTCTACTTTAAGTGATACTTTAGACCTATAAATATTTACTAGAGTAGCTGCCTTTTGACAGCATTTAATTTAACGCAGTTTCTTGAAACAGCACCTTACATTGAGTGGGAATATGTTGTATCGGTATATCTGTCAGTGGTGACTGATATTTATTTCTGTGCATGATTTGGGTGGTATATGGAAGCCAAAGACCGGCTGATATAAAATCACAGAATAGAGTTTTGAAACAGTGTCTAACATTTATTATTATCTACCTTTTAATTTTTTGGAAGTAGGGAAAAATAAGAAGAACAACAAGTGTCTCACGTTTTAGCGTGGAAAATTTGCAAACCAGCGTTAAAACAATCCTCAAAGAAAAACTATTTCAAAATTCATAACAATATAATGTGGATGCATATATAAAAACAAAATTAGGGGCATTTTATATGCCAATATCCATAATTTAGATTAAGAACTTTAGTTTTTTGTTTACTGAAAAGTACGATGGTTATAGTAAACTGTTTATCCACGCGAAAACAATGTACTTGGTGTACTGATTCAGAGTTTTACATCATGAAACGAGTTCTCTTGAAGCCCAAACAAGAACCTGCGCTTGAGCTGAAAAAGCTGTTTTGTCCAAACGATGTGGCTTTTCTTTTTAGGCGGGTTCTCACTAGCACATCAGCAGAAACAGGAAAAGTAGGACCTTATGTGAGAATACAAGAAAATGAAAACAGACTAAACTAGCCTCACCTGTTTTTGCAGACTATTATATATTTCATAATATTTTGTGACGCCTGGCGGGTGGCAAGAAAAATAATTTTTTGAAATATGTGAGACTATTTACTATTTTTAGGGTTAATACTGTAGATAACACAAAGGAGTGGCAACATTGAACAGAAGTTCACAAAATAACGCATGCGCACACATTTTAGCCGCGGTGTCCGGCACACAATTAGCGTTTCCTAAGCCAATCACAACGTTACTTAACTATGGCGCCGGTCTGATTGCTTTACAGCATTCCAGAATGTCTTAAAGGGAAGATGCATGATCGTGAGGCTAAGTATATAGCAATAAGTGATGGCAGGAATGAATCGTATTTAAATTCACTCTATCGTTTGACCAGTTTTATAAAAGATGTGTGTCCAACGGTCACTAGTTTACAACAAATATGTTGCACACAAAACCATATGTTGCCAAGAACTTCTTGTAATTACTTTACGTGGCGGTCCCGACACCGCGGAAGTACGTTATTGACGTCACTTCCGTTGGCCAGCGTTCGTCGTCATCAACCCTCGTTTTTCTTGTGCACAACTTATGCTATAGAAAATGAATTAAAACAACTTATAGTTGAGTATCGAGTTCTAGTATCGAGTTTCTTGGCTAAGTCTTGAGGTTTTACGAGCGTTACACTGAACTACAAAATAGTGCACCTGAATCCAAGATTTTCTGCAATAACCGCTGACTTAAAAGCAAGGTGACCGCACGGCCGCAAAACGTATTTCCACGGTGTAGGCGGTCCCCGATAGGAAGTGGGCATGTAAATGGAGCGCACATATCAGAAATTGAAGACTAAGTGTATGCGGAAAACATAAAGTTACTGGCACGCAACTTTTTCTAATGACAATGGCTAATTGTATATACGATCAAATTGTTGTGTGCCAGTTCCCCTGAATATTTAAGTGGATTCGAATTGAGACTCGTTTTTATTTCTTTTTTTGTTTGTTTGTTTGTTTGTATTTTATTTTTAAGCTCGCGAAGCGCAGCTTTATGTGGTTAGTCCGCCTGGAATGTGTCCCGTGTCCCGTGCTGTCAACAATGGATTCCGAATATGGAAGTCGTTCTGTTCCCAATTTGGGTAGTATCGATATTACGGACAACACAAAATCGAGGCGATTGCCGAAGTAGTTTTTGCGGTGGCATTGTCAGTCAGTCAGTCCGTCATGCTGTGTCAACAACTGACTTCCAAGTTTGAGCATCAGCGAATACGCATGAAGAAACGAAGAGATAGGAAGACGTTTTCTGGAGTTATTTTGATTGTGGTCATCATTGTATTCCTGAATTGCAAGTAGATCTGTTGCATTTCAAAGCCATTATCACAGAAGTTTTGGTAAATTCTCGGTTGTTTGACAAGCGTAAGTCAAAGCTGAAAGACCCGTATACATATATCAATCAAAAGGAGAACTTTAAGTAAAATTGAATAACAAATAGTTCCACGGTTTCATGCATTTCTAAAGGGTTGTTTAAATTATTATTGTTTCCGCTTGATAAATATATAGATTGTATACATAAATCATGATTATACTTCAACAAAGAGGACTCGACAGGAAGCTGGTTCTCGTCGGCAACCGACCGCTATGTTCCCAGTTCAATCCCCAGAAACATTATCATAAAAATTGTTAGTAAACGTTACCCTGTTGGGTTCAAGGCGTATCCTTATAGAAAGTGAATTTTGTTTCAGTTTGCAAATCCAATATTTAGTGATGTATTTGTTGCATTGACTGTTAGTGCCGGGATTTCACTGATCATATAGCCTTTTAATTTGTATTTTGTACTTTGTCCGTGTTTCGCTTCGATTCGTTAGCCAAGCTAAACAATCATAATCATAACTCGTTTTAGTAAGTCTTTGGAGTTTGGTTTGTTTATACGTGTTTGCTTGGCTCTGGATTAGTTAATGATTTTCAACCGTAACGTACCGTATCGTACCGTACTTCATCATAGTTCAACGTAAGGCCGTAAGTTTTGTATTCGTATTCGTGTATTCAACGATGTTGTCTACAGTGAGTTCTACAGTATTTCGTGTCGTTTTCGTTCTTTTGAAGTGTCAATAAATACGTGCTGCAATCCAAGTCTCCATGTCAAGCCAACCTGACCATGAAGCGGGATATTTGGCCGCTACTTTGACTATATTATTAGGTACTTCACTCACCTCTTTCGCACGACGTCCAAACAGAGATATTTCACAACTGCAGTAAATCCAAAACATCTATCATATGTTTTATTAAAAGTGTACATATTCAATGAGATGGAAATTATATACTACTGTCTTTGTTCGTGAGGTGTGCGTGTTCCGCTGTACGTGTTCTTTCCACACCTTGATCATCTTTCACTGAATCATACTGAAACGATGACCACAAACGACATTCTCGTCATGGGTATGGTCGGCTATTGATTTAGCTCTTTTCGATTTTCTTTCATCATAGAAAGATTTAATAGCTCTTTGCTGATGCATTATAAAACGAGGTACTTTTACTGTATTTGTAACAAGACAATGAATATGATGCGTGGGAGGCTCGGAAACAAAAAGCAAAGTATCCGGAATAAAATGAAACAAGAGGAAAAACGAATGCCAACAGTGCAAAAACATTTAAAACTACATTTAGAAATAAACCATGATGACACACTATTCACCTTGTGACAATGGAGTATCATGCGTAAAACGATTTTAGTGGCCTTTGACATGCACTAAGAATAGTCATTTGGTAAACAGGAAGCACATTGTAGTATCGGAATCCCTGCTACTAACGTACATTTGGTGATTGTTGTAGTCTAATTTATATATACAAATGTTCGTTTTGTATTTCTTGGGCAATTTAATTTGTTTCTGCAATTATAGTTGTTTCACAAAGTGATAGTAAATTATTTAAGCCCTGATTTGCTGTCTTAGGCTACGTTTACACTATATCGGATAGCTTTCCGAAGCGTCGCAGAAACGTACCATATAGGCCTTCCGTTTACATTGGGTAAGCTGTTTTCGGAGCGATTTTTGAAACGGAGCGCTGTTGCTCCGCTCCGCTTCTGAAAGTGGTACAGACCCGCATCGGATAGGAAAACGCTCCGATTACATTGATTGATTGTGACAAACCCGCTCCAGTTTACACTGTGCCACCGTGATAGGTTTTTCGCAGCGGCTCAAAATCCTATCCTATATATTGGGAAAGATTAAACTGGATGCCACGCAATCAATATCCATAGTGATGAAATAAAATAATGAGTGAAATAAGTTGAAATAAATTAACGAGTGAAACAGGTTTTGCCATAGTTAATAAACCTCAGACGTACAAGGGTGGGATGGGAAATATGCCACTCCTCTTCCTCCGGTTTTCCAGAGATGTTTTATGAAAGGAAGTCTTAGCCAAACTCACGGCACTCTGAATCACTATTGTGAATATCTGATCGTACATATAAAATGCGATATCTGAAAATTAAGAAATCCGTAATTATTATTTTTTGTAGCATTCATGTCAAGTGATCCTGCTACTGTCTGAATCTCGTGTTATTTTGTAGGATCATAAAATGCCTTCCATACTACGTTTTTAAACGAAACTTGGTATGTACAGTGAACTTTGGGGATGTGATCAAATCAGTTACTTATAGTCGGTTAGCTCACAATTTAGTGACGTCACATTAATGTTGCAAATGTGATGAAAATCAGCTGTCTTCATTCTATGACCCTTTGAGACTAAACAAAGTACAATTTCTCAGTTGCTTTGAAATGGGCACTAATTCACGATCAAGGTAAAACTATATTTATAGATGTTTCGATCACGCCGATAGCACCATTCAACTCAGCAGCCAAAAAATACCTACTGGTTGACTGTCTTGTGCAATTTAGGGCATAATCTCGCGTAATTTGCAACGGTTTACTATTGGTAAACCGTTGTGTAAAGAGAATATGCTAATCCCCGAGCGTAAGCGAGGGTAATAATCTCGACGCTAATGCTGTAGTATCGCGTTATTTGGAGACTCCAAGCGGGTCGCCATCTCAAAATTTAATGTTTGTTTGTCAGTCAGTCAGGTACGACCTCAAGGCGCGGTTACTCAGCAGCTTAACTGTAAACCGCCTTTTTTTTGGTGACAAGAGATAGAGTACGAACGGAAGTGATTTTGTACAACAAGATGCAGATACAAGGCCAAGCAGTTCGACGGACGGTTGTAAACTGCCCGGATATTTTGCCATTGTATGAGAGGCAAGCTTGCTAGCCGTGAAACGATTTCTTTAAAACATCGACTGGCCGACCTGAACACAATCCCAGACGCCAGTGTTGTGTTAAAACGCAGACACTTCTCCAGAGAGGAATAGCAAAATACAGTCGGTGGAAATCGAACAATCACCGTGGCAAAGTTTACCTTTTACAATAACAGGATTGTAGTTTTGACAAGATGACGACGCACGATACAATGGAAAGTGAAATGTTTGTACTGTATGAGGACTGCTCTATACAGTGTATTTTGAAATCATTGAAGACGTAAACAATAGTTTTTTGGGTTTTGTTTCCTTTGCTGGAAAGAAAGAGCTAAAGAAAGAGCTAAAGCTATGGCTTTCAGGAACTGGTGAGTTTTGAAAAATTACATCAATTAACGTACAGTAAGCGTAATATGCTATTTTAAAGTCGTGTTATCATTCGTGTATTTCAACATTTGTCGTATATTTTGTCGTTTGATGCCCCGGGAACTGTGATGAAGGCCAAATAGGATATATTGTGACCTTTCAGAGTGCCTTCGTGCAAGGTTATGCCATCCGATTCCTGGCATATTTGCATAATTTCCCTGACAGTCTGACACATGGAAATGCTGAGAAGTTCTCTTACAGTGTGCCAACAAACACTTGCCGTGTTTGTTGGCACACTGTATTAAATAATCTCCAAGCGGAAAATAAACAAGAACTCCGCATTCCGAAAACCCACTACAGAGCGAGGGGATATCTGCGATTATCGTATTTCTAGTTATATCTTCACTTCTGTAAATGAAGAAAAAAGTATTTCACCTTCCCGAGCTCCAGGTGAGTTATTGAAGGTTTGATTGCAGGGCTGAACTAAGTTAATTCTCACAACTTTTGATATTTAAAAGAACGAAACGCCTACAGAGCCCCTTACCAGTTTAGAGCCCACGAAGATAGTTGCTTCGTCACTTTGTTCGTTACAATCCACATGTATTACTTCAGTCTGTTTGTCCAGGTCGATCTGCATTTCCTCTTTATGCTTCACGCATTCCTTAATCCATCCTTCATCGAACGACTCTGATTCCCTTTTCTGAGGCTGCAAACGGACCAGTAACTTTGTTTAGTACAAAATCCTAAAATTGTCAATAGCATTAGTAAGCGAATCTAGATTCCAGGGCTGAATTCAATTTCTAAAACTTTCGATATTTAAATGAATGAAACGCCTTACCAGAGTTCCTTAACCAAGTTCCTTAATGGAGCCCCTTACTAGTTTACTTTGTTCGTTACAATCCACATGTATTACTTCAGTCTGTTTGTCCAGGTCGGTTTGCATTTCCTCTGATGCCCCACGCCTTCCTCAGTCCATCCTTCCTCGAACGACTCTGATTCCCTTTTCTGAGGCTGCAAAAAGGACCAGTTACTTTGTTTAATACAAAATCCATAATTGTTAATAGCATTAGTAAGCGAATCTAGATATATTAAACTGAACTCTAACACACTATTCTCTCTCCTCCTCAGCAGTTTACGCTGGCGCGGTCATTGCGTTTGGCGTGGGGAAGTAAGCGCGCGCGGAGGTCTGGGGAGAGAAAACAAGCGAGCGGGCATCCTCGTTCCCTGCTGTCAATATCTGTAAGAGTAAGTGGAAGCAGTTTCGTTCTTTTTGTTTGAAAGCAAGAGGCGCATCTTGGTTGCATTCAGCATCGTGGTGGCATTCTTCCATGACAGTCTGCGTTCTTGATGTTTCTTGTGGGCAACGCTGCATAGAGTGAAGACGCATACTTTGGTGTTAATGAGGTCATTTTTTGCGTTTCTGAGTTATAAGAGCTTAGAGTGGAGAGAAACACAAATTTGGCTATAACTTGGCCGAAACTTGACCGATTCAGCTTGCCCAACGTTTTTAAAAAAAAATCTAGAACAAGGGCTCTTCGACACAAGGGAATTGAAAATTCTATGAAAACTACCTTAAAATTAGGCTTAGGAATATGGTCGTTTCGGAGCGGTTTCAAACTTCCATTGTTTCAACAAACTTTCCTGGTTTTTGTAGCTGCAACGGCGACTAACGCTGACCAACGGAAGTGACGTCAAGAACGTATTTCCGTTGTGCCTATTGGTTAAAAAGTGCATTGATCAACGCCCCGATGTCAAACCACAGGGTGCAGAGGAGCTAGCTTGCTGTCCATTATGTAAATCCCTATATATTGACCTACATGAGGCAAACGCACAGGATGTAATATTAATTATTAATACTTTAGTACGAGTCATGACAGTATTTTGTACGCGCGTATGCCTTCCCGTGCCCGCGATGAAATCGTAATGCGGCATCCTTCATGTATGTCAATGTATAGGGTTTTACAAAAAATGGTATGCAAGCAAATTCCTCTGCGCCCTGTGGTCACACCAAAGCATTTTTCTCCACGGATGCCGTTTCGACTTTTATCAATTGAATGACTAAAAAGATGTGACATGACGGTGTAAGAAATTCTATACAATTCAGAGGTGCTGTTTTATATTATTGACATTTATTTTTGCGCTATTTAGCAACGCCGGTCCCCTGTTACTGGCAGCCAAACGCTTATTCAAAACTAACTAAACCACAACCTGTTATTCCAATTGACCCTTTCAGTTAGTGTGTCACTTGACCTGAAATGGGGCAACACGCCAAAATAACATCTCAAAATAACAACAAAATGTTATTTGCGAGACGTTTGCTCACTCATTCGGGTATTTCTGGGCGAATTATCTGATTGATAGTGAAAAATCTGGTAACACCGCCCCAATTCAGGTCACGAGACACACTAACTGAAAGGGTCAATTGCTTCAGCGCAGGAGTTAACTTGTGTGTCAGTTCGAAGCCAACAAAGTCTAGTTACTTCCATCCTTAGCAATCCCATGAGATCGCTGGGATGCTCGAGGATCAACCGGGCCGATCAAGCCACGCATTTCCAAATAATAATCCACGTATCGGATCTGCAACATTCGTGATTGTTTTCTCTTGTCAGACCTCAAGTAACTCAAATCATAATACTGTGATAAGCATAGCAACCTCCTCTTCTGAACAAGCTTCTTTTAACTCCACAACATGAGTACTTTGTGAATTGCTCTTATTTTCTGATATCACTAGAAGGCGCACGCCATTTGATCGCGTGGTTTTGTGTTGGTGGCAAGGGCTACCTTCCTCCATTTCGATTTTATCTACAGTCTCGTCTGCTGGAGAGGCTTTACGGCATTTTAGAACGAAAGGAAGACAGGCTGCAAAGAAGGCTAAACCTCCAGCCGTATAGAAAGCCTGCTCATACGATCCCAGTTGGTCGGCCATCAGACCTGTGGATGAGCAAGCACATTTAGTCAATCGACGTGACAGACGAGGGCGTGGGATAGAAGAAAGGCGGGAAGGTGAAAAACTGGTAACAGCAATCATGAGAAGTAAGGAACACAAATAAAAAAAAAACAGGATTTTATGCTGCGAATAGAAAATGAAATGAAGCAGGGGGAGGGAGGGGGGTGGAAGTAGGTAAACCAACAAAAACAAAAACAAAAACAAAACAAAAACAAAACAAAACAAAACAAAACCAAAAAACACAGAAAAAGATAAAGGTACGAAAGCACAGAACTAACGAAGTGGAAAAACTGGGATGGTGATGGTGATGTTGTTATTGTTGTTACCGTATGACATGAAATTTTCGCGAGAGTTTTAATTGCACCGATTTCGGACTACTGCTCGGGACAAATTTTCACGGATCTCAGGCAAGTTCCTGCGGAAGAAGGTCATAATAAATTATTGATTGCAGTCATTTTGATTTAAATTTACTACTTTAAATTAATAGGGTAAATTCTTTCTTCGCAGGAGTTTATTCTTACGGGATCCAATTTTCGCGGATCGCTGGAAAATCCGCAAAATTGGCGAAAATTAGATTCCAGGAAAATTTCATGCCGCACAGTATCTTAACAGAGAAGAAGGTGACAGAGATAATGAAGTGCTTACCAGCTAATGGCGGACCAGCCGCAAGCGAAAAAGACATCATAGTGTTAGCCAGACCAAAGGCCGATGCTCTTCGCTCCGGTTCTACGATTGTTAGAAGGATTAAAGTCGACACAGCAATAAGAGCACCTTCGAAAAACCCAAAGAAAATACTCAAAACTACAAATACTGCGTAGCTCCTGCTGGCAGCTAGGAGACACGTGACCAGCCCAACAACACACGTGGAAAACTGAAATACGTAGAACGGGTTGACCCATGTGACGTCACAGAGACGGCCGGCAGCTATTCGCGCCAAGAGGGAAGCCAAGCCAATGTACATGAAGAGATTTGACGCACTGTCCGCAGAGAGTCCGACTTCTTGGCAGTGTTTCATCTGAGACGAAACAAATCCACTATTTACTCCTCGGAAGACTAATAAGGGGGCAGCCGAAATGAAGCACTATCCTCTATACACGTCCATACATTACCTACCCAAATTTGTTGACTACAAGTTGTCTCATTAGCATATATTAAATTTTGAGCTACAAACGGATTCCATAAATCGAAATAGGTTATTAGGCTAGAATTACCGAAAATTTGAAGGGCAGGAGCAAAGAATGTATGGTGGGGTACTAATTTTTGCAGTTTTAAAAAGTTTTTTCCCAAAAAGCATTTCACGCATAACCTTCAAATTTTTGGTAATAATTACTATTTAACTAGAAATACGATAATCGCATATACCCCCTCACTCTGCCATTGATGGGACTTTTACTTTGGTAACTCCCAATAAGAGTAGCCTTTGTTTTACCGAAATGTTGACTCAATCTTTTCTTCGAACTCAAGTGCTACACGCAAAGGAAGGAGAAAAAGAATGGTGTGTTTTATACTTTTGCGTTGAAAAAAGAATCGATTGCGTGACGAAGTAAGTATTTCCCACGGTCGGCACGTCAAATTAATTCATACAGTCTGCCAAGCACGTTCTCGAAATTTAATACTCAAAGTTTGAAGTTGGTCGGCCGTCGTAGTACGGGAAAAAAGGAACACTGATTTTCCAATTTTGAATTCATAGGCAGTACAATTAAATAGGCTTCCTGTGCGATTTGTTTTTACTACCGCATGCACCAGACTCAGGCATGCATATATTTAATAGGCTCGAATTGTTTTGTATGTGAACCCACTCAAAAAAGAAAAATTTCTCCCAGAATCAAAGCAAAACTTGAACAGTTTACTTCAAATTATACACGGGCTTCAGACCCAGTAATACTTCTAAGGGCTTGTGAACGATTCTCGCTGCAATCACCGCGTGTCAGATTACAGAAAAATAAGACATCTGACTAAATCATTCAAGACTCCAAGTTCCGATTGCTCTGAGAAAATACGGTAGCCGAAACTGGCGACAGAAGCGTAGTAAAACAATACTTCGAGGGAAAATGATCAGCATACAGATTTTAATACATTCTTGAAGTGATCGAGTTACAAAATATATATTTGTCACGGTGATTGTTCGATTTCCACTGACTAACCTTTGTTGCTTGTCCTTTCTAAATAAGTATCTGAGTTTAACACAAAACGGCGTCTGAAGCTCCCGATTTGCTTTCAAGCGCTGTTCCCTTTGCGGAGTTGTCTGTGTTACCCGCTTCTGTTCATGTCGCTTTTGGTCGGCATTCATGCGCTGTTGTCTTAATTTGCGGAGTCTTCTCTTCGGCCCGCTTTTTCTCCTGAAGTTTCCGATTTGCGTTCAAGCGCTGTTCTCTTTGCGGAGTTGTCTACGTTACCCGTTTCCGTTCATGTCGCTTTCGATCGGTATTCATGCGCTGTTGTTCGCTCGTTTCACGATTTCGCCTTGCTCGTGCCTGTTCCCTTCTCATTTGAAGACGAGCTTCGCGAGACTGTTGTGTTTCAAGTTTTTCAGTTAAGTTTTCCATTTTCGTGAACGCAGCTACAATATATTGTTACTTCGTTCAAATCTAAATGCTTCGTTCAAATCTAATTTCTCTAAGTTATTCCGAGTAAAACAACAGGGCACACGTGATCGATCCGGCCTTTGTTATTGGTTAGCGGGGTAACCGCGCCTAAAGTCGTACGCCAGACAGACTGACAGACAGACAACGTTAAATTTCGAGATGGCGACAGGCTTGGAGTCCCCAAGTAGGCGGTATAATATTACTGCATTAGTGTCGTGAGTATTTCCCTCACTTCGTTCGGGGATAATTACTATAAATATTATTTAGTTTGGTATTTCTATTCGATTTATGGAGTCTGTTTGTAGCTTCAGATTAATTTCATGCTAAAGAGGCAAACATATACTGTAAAGAAAGATCCGCCTATAGACTGCAAGGACTTCGACATACAAGATCATTTGTAAAAACACTTTGCTGTAGTCTATCCTTTGACTCCCAAGAGTGATCAACTTCAATTTTCTCCTTCAGTTTCTCCCCAGAAATATATCATATGGTGAGGAAAACTTGGCTTTTGATACCTCGCTCAGTTGAAAGCTGATTTTAATATCAATTATCTCTACATCATTCATACATTTTCTTCTTAAAATGTTGGGAGAATCTGAATTTTGAGCCTGGGAGCAAAAGAGTTAAGAAGACCCCAATCATCAAGTGAGGAGCAAATTTTTATCGGTCAGTAGCCTGCGTAGCTCGGCCCTCCAAGGGAAGGACAGGGAGGCGGGGAAGGAATGAACGAGCGAACTCTCCCTATTCCCCTCCTCCCCACGTTTGCTCGTTCCAGTCCACCTTCATTCCCCGTCCCCGTCCCCCTCTCTTTTCCCCGGAGGGCCAAGCTACACAGGCTAATCAGTCAGCCCTTCAAGGTCTCAATAAAAGTCCATTAAAAACAATAGTTTTTGTTTTGGGCGTCTTAACTGGGCCTTAAAACATTCAATCGAGGGAACTGGTAGAATTGAAATTTATAC
Source organism: Plumapathes pennacea (assembly GCA_964036295.1). Classification (NCBI taxonomy): domain Eukaryota; kingdom Metazoa; phylum Cnidaria; class Anthozoa; order Antipatharia; family Myriopathidae; genus Plumapathes; species Plumapathes pennacea. Next base: position 9,040,196 of record OZ038469.1, on the reverse strand, counting down.
AAAACAAAGTGTACCATGAAATATACTGATCCCAATAGACAGAGCTGCGTTTTTCACCATGTGTGTTCAGTTTTATTTCAAACACTACATCATAAAAAAAGCCAAACCTTTCAGGATTTAAAAACTTACCAAATGCTGATAAACTGCACACACATCCAAGATCGCAGTTGAAAAAGCTATTGCAGCGACAGTAAAAGCAGGCAATCTCCACAGGAAGCAGTCCAAGGGTGTTCCTTTTTCACAAGACTTGCTGGTCTTTCTTTCTTTGTTTAGATCTTCTTCATGACTTTCTTTTTCCGACTTCATTGGATGAAATGTGATAGCCATAACAGAAATGGCTAAACCGAAAATTCCCAAGATTCGATAAGTGTGAGCCAAACCAAACAAATCAAGTAGGAGTTGGATAAAGGGTCCAAGGGTGAAGACGCCCAAACCAGTTCCTGCTGACACAATCCCAGCTGCCAGAGAACGCCGTTTGACAAAATACTTAGCAGTAATCAGATAAGCACTGGTGCGAACACAACAACCTCCCAGGCCAAACAGGACGCTGAAGGTAAAGTAGAAATGGAAAATGTTCGTGGCAAACGAAGATAGCAGCAATGCCGCTGTACATGCAAGACCTCCAGCGATGGTGATAATCCGGCATCCAAAGCGATCAGACAGCCATCCAACCAATGGTCCCGCAAAGTAAATGAGAGAAAAGGAGATAGAGCCAATCCATGCTGTGGGAGAGCAATGTAAATATGTTCATCACTTGATCCACATTTTTAATTAATAATTGACATTTTTTAGAATAAGTATGCCGTATATAGAGATTACTTCATGGAAAGTGCGCGCGTACGGTTTTTATTCACGAGTTGTGAAGTATCATAAAACGAACGAGCGAGGCTTTGCGAGCGAGTGAGTTTTATGATACGGAACAACGAGTGAATAAAAACTGTACAAAGCACTTTCCATGATGTTTTCTGTTTATTATATACATACTGAGACATTTATCATTGGACCGGGAAACCCTTTAACAGTAGTGAAAAATCGTCGTTCGCAGCTTGTGATTGGACGAACGATTTTTTTCACGTGTGAAAAGCGTCGTTCGCGGCCTCTCATTGGCTATAACTCATTTGCGTACGAAATTTTACGATATGGCTTTTTCGTGAGTATGTCTCAGTATGTATATAATAATCTCTATTTACTGTACTCTTCTTATACAAAAAGTATACTTGAAATTTTGTACACAAAAGGTAGGTTATTTTTATTGCAATATTAATGCTTTTAGATTATTTTACATGCTTTTTGTATACATTTAATTTGTTTACTTTGTCCAAATTCATGTATACTTTTATTATACAAAAACTGTATACCTTTTGTAGAAAAGAAAGGCTGCAAAAACATAAATCATACTCCATTTCCATAAACTAAGGGAACTATTTTGTTCTTTGAAACAAGAACTGATCTACTAAGAACTAATCATCAGTTTATATTGTGCTAATGAGCTGCACGTACAACACAATAGGTTTGGTGACACATCACTTCCTCACATGTAAACAAGATAATACTTTTCAACTTGTGCAATCTCATCCAAATTTGAACATAATGCTGTCCCAAATAAGTAAAGATGTCAGTCTAATCCTGTAAAGCAGCACAACATAAGATATTCCTCACCCAACCACCCCCTCCCCTGTGCACTTTTATCCATGGAAAAGCAAATGCTGTCTTCTGATTGAACAGTGGACACATTGCTGCAGTTTCATGATAATGACTGTCCAATCAGAGGACAGCATTTTAATCGATGCCTTGGTCTGTGGCCAGTTCTTGTAGGAAAGTATGTGAAACTGAAATATTGGACTTCTCTGGCAGAAATGCATGGTTCTGAAATAAAAAAACTTGAGATGTCGCCGTTTGAGTGCAAAGGACGCGAATTACAACCTCAATCCTTACTCTCTTCGAGAATGGAGGTGATGGGAGCAGAATTAGGGTGATTTTTTGGGTTAGGGTTTCAGGATTTTAACGGTCCAATCTGAAGTGTGCAACCTTCAACCATTTTTTTACAGGGAGGACACCACCAGACCAAATGTACTGTAAATCAACATTTCCTCTAATTTGAAAGTTCATTGATTTGCTGTGTGTACCTCAAACGTTTGCACCCTAATTTAGACCAAAATATTATCAAAATCTACTACCCCCAAAATCTACCCCCCCCCCCGCCCCTCCCCCGGAAATAGGCCGTACGTCACAATAAAACGAGTGAATCTAAATTGAACGAGAAGAGGACGAGCTTTTCACACTTCGAACGAAAAGTGAGCAATCAAATTTGGCTCTGAGACAGGTACATATTTACTAGAAATACAATAATCGCAGATACCCCCTCGCTCTGCTGTTGATGGGACTTTTACTTTGGTACTCCCAACAAGAGTAGCCTTTGTTTTACCGAAATGTTGACTCAATCTTTTCTTCGAAGTCAAGTGCTACACGCAAAGGAAGGAGAAAAAGAATGGTGTGTTATACTTTTGCGTTGAAAAATGAGTCAATTGCGTGACGAAGTACGTATTTCTCACGGTCGGCACGTCAAATTAATTTATACAGTCTGCCAAGCACGCTCTCAAAATTTACTCCTCAAATTTTGAAGTTGGTCGGCCGTCGTAGTACGGGAAAAAAGGAACACTGACTTTCCAATTTTGAATTCATAGGCAGTACAATTAAATAGGCTTCCTGTGCGATTTGTTTTTACTCTGGACTGCATGCACCAGACTCAGGCATGCAAATTTAATGAGCTCGAATTGTTTTGTATGTGAACCCGCTCAAAACAGCATGATTTCTCCCAGAATCAAAGCAAAACTTGAACGGTTTACTTCAAATTATACACGGGCTTCAGACCTAGTCATACTTCAAAGGGCTTGTGAACAATTCTCTCTGCAATCACCGCATGTCAGATTACAGCATTTGTTACAGTTTTAGTCTTGAAAGAAAAAATAAGACATCTGACTAGATCATTCAAGACTCCAAGTTCAGATTGCTCTGAGCGAATACGGTAGCCAAAACTGGCGACAGAAGCGTATTAAAACAATATTTCGAGGGGAAATGATCAGCATACAGATTCTAGTACATTCTTGAAGTGATCGAGTTACAAGATACGGGTAGAATATATTTGTCACGGTGATTGTTCGATTTCCACTGACTAACCTCTGTTGCTTGTCCTTTCTGAATAAGTATCTCAGTTTAACACAAAACGGTGTCTGAAGCTCCCGATTTGCTTTCAAGCGCTGTTCCCTTTGTGGAGCCGCTTCTTCGGCACGCTTCCGTTCATGATGCTGTCGGTTGTAACATGTTTGTCGTCTTTTCTCTAGACGTATTTGGCGCTGTTCGATCGTTTCACGATTTCGCCTTGCCCGTGCCTGTTCCCTTCTCTTTTGAAGACGAGCTTCGCGAGACCGTTCTGTTTCAAGTTTTCCAGTTTTCAAATTCATTTTCGTGAAGGCAGTTACGTACAATTATTGCTTTGTTCAAATCTTTTTTTCTTACAAATTAAAAACACTGGTGGAGACGCTAATCGATAATTATTACGTCATTGCCTTAGGCACCTGGCCTAAAAAGTCGTACCACACACACACACGAACATTAAATTTCGCGATGGCGACACGCTTGGAGTCTTCATATAAGGCGATTTTGCTGCGTTAGCGTCGTGATTATTACCCTCGCTTCGCTCGGGGATAAACGCGAGCCAGAATTCAGCCTCAGAATTCAAGCTTTAGCTCGCTCATTATATGCTATTTCGCAAAGTACCAAATGTTTGCGAAATATTATTTTGCAAAGCCTAACTCCAAAGGGTTCAAAGGTTCAAAGGTTTTATTCCACTTATTTTTAGGGTATATGTTTACAAAAACGATAATTCTACTTCGATGATAAGTGGAGGAAGCATGCTACAACCCATTATGGGTTACTGGGCGCATGCTCCCTCGTACAAAATTTAATTACCAATAACGCAGGCTTCAAAATAAAACAAATAGGGTGATAAAGGTTTACACATTGAAGTAATACGTAATAAGTAAATAATAGGTTCTGTAAGTTAACAAAACTGAATATGTAGCTTTATAGGTATCGAAGAGGGTGTGCACATAGGCTGTGGATATATCTCTAGCTCTGCGTTATCTGAGAGATAATGTAGTTTTTATAAAGACGTTAAAAAACTTTTAGCGAAATACAGTTATTTAAACCTACTGGAACAGAATTCTACACTTTCGCAGAAGCGTATTATATGCCAGATTTTCCATAGTTCAAATTTTGAAAAGGTAAGTAAAGTTCTTGTTTGACTTGGACCGAGTGTCGTAAGTATGAAGTGAGGCCGTGAGATCCGTAAAATAACTAGACTATATTGAAAAATCAGGCAGCTGATCGGCAGAGTATCGAAAAGCCAATTCCCCAATTTGAAAATCAACAATTTCAAGATGTTTAGAACTTCTAGTTTCTTAAAAATTGGTTTGCGTGCAGATCTCCTTTCACTAAAAGTAGTAGCTCTTAGAGCTCTTTTTGCAAAGAAGTTTTGATTTGTAATTACTTCCCCAAATTAAAGTACAATAAGATATATTATATGGGTATGTTAGTTGTAATAAAGATAAAGAATGCCGATATTTTTTGATATTTTACGAGTAACGTAATCTATTTGGAAGACGTTAAGTTATTATCATGACTAGACTGGCCTTGCCAGTGAGCTCGCGACGTGAGTTGGGTTGAGACCAGAATATAAAATGGAAAGTAGGGGACAAGAGCGGAACTCCCAAGAGAGACTTCCAATTTCTCACCATAAAAATATCACACAGTATAGAGAACTTGGCTTTTGACACCTTGCTCTTTTGACACCTTGATTAAACTAAAAATTATTATTACAACACTCATACACTTGCTTCTTAAAGGTTGAGCGACCCTGCATCTTGAGAATGCGTGACATATCTTTTTATGCACAATCGATTATGACAGTTTGACCTTGACTCATATTTCTAATCAGAGGCCACGATTAATCCAGCCTTCGCTTCACTACTTATGTGTTTTCTTTTGTTAACTCAATACCTTTCTTCTATCAGGCTTTCGAGTATTCGTGCTCTGTAACAAATATAAAATTGAACGCGAGGAATGTCACACGAGAGATGTTTACAATATTATTGCGCTTTTGTTCAGTGTGTTCAGTCCATTTGTGACTGCAAACTCAATCCTCAGAATTATTTCGGTGTATTTTTCATTTCTGGTATTTAATGAACATTGCGAAACAAAGACTACATGATCGAATGAAAGAAACACTTCAACAGGCAATGTACGATACGCAGAAGAATTTTATGAGGCAACAGATGTCATGTACAGAGTAAAGCATAAAGCCTTGTCCTCACTAGCGCATAAGCATAAGCATAAGCACAAGCATAAGCATAAGAATAAGAGAGCGACAGTGGCGACATAAGCATAAGCATAAGGATCAAACACGTCCGTTCCTTATGCTTATGCTTATGTCGCCACTGTCGCTCTCTTATTCTTATGCTTATGCTTGTGCTTATGCTTATGCTTATGCGCTAGTGAGGACCAGGCTTTATGCTTATGCTTATGTCGCCACTGTCGCTCTCTTATTCTTATGCTTACGCTTATGCGCTAGTGAGGACAAGGCTTAAAGCGTCATTGTTTTACGGCTAAAGCTTACCGTAGCTTTGGTTTCTGCTTTCACCCTGTTATCTTCCCAAAAGTATTTCGTGTCGCCACAGAAAGTTTCGTCGGGACTAAATATTTATCGGCGACAGCGGTACCATCAAATATTTGTTTACGGCTATTCTCAAAGCTTCCGCGGTGAACGCGAGCCAAAATCGTTCCCGAAAATCCAGTTTATCCGTGCATATTCCACAGAGCCAAATGGTGTTGAGTTTGGATGGGATGCAGTTAACTTTTACACACAAGTAACGAGCAATTCACTGGCCACATCTCGAGTTGTTTAGCGAAGTCAATTACGTCATCGCCCAGCACGTGATAATATGAACCAATCACCGTGTGCTGATTCTCGACCCACAAAAAGGAAAAAAAATAAAATAAAAATGCCCAATCTTAAGCTCGCTTGGGCCCCAGGCCCCCGCGAGCAAAAAGGCTGAAATGCAAGCTCAGTTAGATGTGCTGTTGACCAGTGACAACTTGATCCATGACACAGTTCAAACAAAGCCGCTAAAATTCGTTTTCTTCCAGAGAATTGAATGGGAATGTTGTTTTCAAACACACAGAACAAAGAAAATAAGAGGGAGTAAAGCAAATTTGAACAATTTAAATGAGCTTTAAGAGAACAATGAGCACATTGAATTGCATTTGAATTTGCATTTAGCGTTTATGACAGTTGGTGCATAATTTGTTATTATTACAGGGCATAATTCCCACGCCCTGCGTGGGTACTAATTTGAACACCATTTCGTTTTTGAATGTTTGTCGTTCAACGGGCGACCTTCCCGCGCAGCGGGGTTTGCTGGGAAAAACATCGGAAGAGAATCGCGTCCCCGCGCAGCGGGGACCTGGGTAGAACACTCTAACCTCGTTCCCAGGCTCTTTCCTCTGCGACCTTAAATCTCGTGTTTTAATGTTTGTCTTTCACGGGCGACCTTCTCGCACCGCGGTGTCTGCTGGGTAGATCACGTAGTGTTCTGCTGGTCCGTTGCGAAACAACGGACACAGGAGTTTTACACTCTTACTGAAGAAGTAAATACGGCATGTATGAATCAAGCAAAGAATCAAACCGAACACTCTCAAGAGAAAAAACAAGTTCGTCTTCAAAAACGAAGAGAACAAGCGAGACTAAGACGAATTCGTGAGACAAGACAGGAGCGGTGTATTCGTCTCGAGCGCAGACGGCAAACAGACAGTGCTGTCGCTGCCAAAAAAGCAAAACAACGGCTTTGACCGAGAGCATTATCAGCAGAAACGAGCTCAGGAAACAACCCAGGAAATAGAGCAGTGCATTATAGCTGATCAGGAGCATCATATGCAGAAGCAAACCCAAGAAACGACTCAGGCAAAAGAACAGCGCGTGAAAGCCGCTCGACAACGAGCTGCTTCCCAACTCCACAATGAAACGAATGCGGAAAGGACCCGCAGGCTTCAGGCTCAAAATGAGGCCAACAATCGACGCCGTGAGCAACGTTCGTCTGTTGTCGAAGAACGACGCTTCCAGAGGCAACAATATCTGCATGGCCGTGGATGGGCTAACCCTGACAATCCGGCACACGAACAGCAGTGGGCACAAGAGGAACTTGCAGCCTTCCACCGCTACGAAAAAAACCTTCACTGTAAGGTGTACAAGGAAACATGGTCACTTGTTGCCAACCAAAGTATGACTGACCCGAACTATACCTGCACCAGCTGTAAGCGAAACAAAAAAACTTCGTGCGTTTATTCTCGGGTGACAAGATGTGCAGAAATTTCTCAGCAGTCTCGCTGTCAATGTGAGTGATTTGCCGATTCTTATCACCAGGAAACAAGGGGCAGGTAAGAAATAAAACACTTCCTTTTCTTCTTTTGTACCTGGGCAATAAATGCTTATGGGAAATACAGTAGTTTTCTTTACGTAATATAAATTGTATTACGGGTATTTTGACCCTTGTGCTGATGTGTGGAAATTTAATAATGGGTGAATTATATATGGGGTTACGGGGGCAATAAACTAGCGAATAGGATTGTGTAGAGAAATTGTGCATGTTAGTGCGTGATAACATGTTGCAGCGCTAAATACGGTTGGGGTCGGGTTGTTGAACTGTGGGGAACGTGGTAAATGGGCAGAAATCTGGAATTGGTAACCTGTGGTGCGCACGTGCGTTGTGAAACGATGGGAATAGGAGGCGCTGTGACAGAGAAAACCAAGCGAAGAGCGAAAATGGAAGCGGCGAAACGGAGGGATCGGCGTGTACGTGGAATAAAAACTAATAATATATAACATGGGGGTGGGGCGGGTGGTTGGGGAGAGCGCTCGAAAAAATGTGGTGAACCGATGACCATCATGAGTGGTTCGTCCGCCGAAGCAACCGTGTTATTCTCGTCAGGGGCATAGTAACGTGGTTGCTCCATGAAGGTGAAAAGTTCCTTCGATGGTACGTGTTTCGAAATGGTAGGCGCGCGCCATCCATGCCCGACACGTTCGGCGGTTACGAACTTTTGGCCCCGGCCGAGTTGAGGGTGAGGGAGAAAACCGGGGGTCGATGGTCAAGAGTTCAACACAGGACGGGGAGGGGGAATAGGAAAAGAAAGTTACCTCGAAATATCCCTGAAGGCCGATATGTTCTAACGGCGTTGAAGCGCTTCGCAAGGTCCTTCGTGGATTGCATGACAAGCAGCGGCAAATGAGGTCGTAACAGGGGCGCGTGGGACGCTAAGTTGCGTTTGGTTGGGGGGGGCGTGTGCTGTTGTGGCCAATAGGAAGTGCGCACCGATAATTATTAACGATTATGGATGGGGAGGGGGGAGGGGGGGCGCAGGGGTTTTTTTTGGTTCAAGGCATTACGTCATCCTGGACGGTGTTGTTCGTATGTGTCAGCAGTGCACACGATCATGGTCAGCGGCAGTGCACACGGTCATGGTCAGCGGCAGTGCACGGACACAACATTTGGGGCCGCCATCTTGTGTAAGAAAAGACTAATGGAGTTCTGTTCGGTTGAGCCGCTCGTGGGTCTGTTGGTGATCGTATTGCAACCCAGTATTTTACTTAGCGTTTGGATGCAGTCCTACGGCATCGATCTTCGGAAATCTATCGAGGTAAGTCAATTCCTTCCACCTAATTTTTTCTCTCCCCTCCTTGTGTCGAAGTCTTGACCATCTTCCCCTCCTTTCTCCCTTCACCCTCAACTCGGCCAGGGCCAAAAGTTTGTAACCGTTGATCGTGTAGGGCATGGATGGCGCGCGCCTACCATTTCGAAACACGTACTATTGAAGGAACTTTCACCTTCATAGAGCAACCGCGTTACTATGCCCCTGATGAGAATAGCGCGGTTGCTTCGACGGACAAACCTCAAATGATGGTCATTAGTTCGACACACTTTTTAGAGCGCTCTTTCCTACACCACCCGTTTAACTTCCACTTTTATTAATTACTGTTATTGTGTTAGCGTCTTCACTAATCCCTTCGTTTTTCAGTTCTCTGTTTATTGTATTCTCGGTTTTATTCGCTCTTCGCTCCCGTCCCCTTTGTTACCCAACACACGTGTTAACTACCGACCCCAACTACATTTCTCCCTACCGAAAATCCCTACACAAATACAAGCCCTGACACGGACCCCATTTTAGCGCTGCAGCATATAATCACGTACTAACGCACATCATTTTAATTTATACTTCACTTCGCCACTCGATCACTCCCTTAACCTCATATAACTCATCCACCATTAATCTTAATAAAATAGCACAGGGGTCAAAATACCCGTTACACAATTCAAACTATGTTCTGATTTACCGGGGAAAAGAGCGATCCTAACCAAGGATCCCCTTGTGTCTATTATTTCACAACACCCCGTCCCCGCTTACTTATTAATTCACATTTCCGTTCCAATTACATCTTAATGTTTACCGTAACGTCATTTTAATCCAATTATACAATTTATGCAGCACGAGCGACCCACCCAACAGAAACAACAACTACTAAACTCCTTTTCCCGTTTCCAAATACAAATGTGTTTTACAAACAATTTCCCTTTCAACTACTTTTCATTTCCCCCTCCCCCCGATCCCCAGGGCTCAAACAATTCCCCCCTCCCCCACCCTACAGAAACAACAACTACGAAACTCCCTTTCCCGTTTCCAAATACAAAGGTGTTTCACAAACAATTTCCCCCTCAAACAACTTTCTACAACCAACACCCCCCCCCCCCCCGATCCCCAGGCCTCAAACAAATTTCCCCCTCCCCCACCCTACAGAAACAACAACTACGAAACTCCCTTTCCCGTTTCCAAATACAAATGTGTTTCACAAACAATTTCCCCCTCAAACAACTTTCTACAACCAACACCCCCCCCGATCCCCAGGCCTCAAACAAATTTCCCCCTCCCCCACCCTACAGAAACAACAACTACGAAACTCCCTTTCCCGTTTCCAAATACAAATGTGTTTCACAAACAATTTCCCCCTCAAACAACTTTCTACAACCAACACCCCCCCCCCCGATCCCCAGGCCTCAAACAAATTTCCCCCTCCCCCACCCTACAGAAACAACAACTACGAAACTCCCTTTCCCGTTTCCAAATACAAATGTGTTTCACAAACAATTCCCCCCTCCCCCACCCAACAGAAACAACTACGACGAAACTCCTTTTCCTGTTTCCAAAAACAAATGTGTTTTACAAACAATTTCCCCCTCTAACAACTTTCTACAACCCACAACACACCCCCTCCCCCCCGATCCCCAGGCCTCAAACAATTCCCTCCTCCCCCACCCAACAGAAACAAGTACGACGGAACTCCTTTTCCTGTCTCCAAAAACAAATGTGCTTTACAAACAATTTCCCCTTCGACCCGCCCCTCCCAGTCGCCGTTTTCCTTGTTAATAATTCTCTATACCTGCCTCCTATTGGCCAGCGAAAGGTACGCCCCCACAAACCAAAGGTCACTTTACATTTCACGTGGCCACGATTCAACTTCGTTTACAACAGCCTGTCGTATTGCAACCCAGTATTTTACTTAGCGTTTGGATGCAGTCCTACGGCATCGATCTTCGGAAATCTATCGAGGTAAGTCAATTCCTTCCACCTAATTTTTTCCCTCCCCTCCTTGTGTCGAAGTCTTGACCATCTTCCCCGCCTTTCTCCCTTCACCCTCAACTCGGCCAGGGCCAAAAGTTTGTAACCGTTGATCGTGTAGGGCATGGATGGCGCGCGCCTACCATTTCGAAACACGTACTATTGAAGGAACTTTCACCTTCATAGAGCAACCGCGTTACTATGCCCCTGATGAGAATAGCGCGGTTGCTTCGACGGACAAACCTCAAATGATGGTCATTAGTTCGACACACTTTTTAGAGCGCTCTTTCCTACACCACCCGTTTAACTTCCACTTTTATTAACTAGAAATACGATAATCGCAGATATCCCCTCGCTCAGTAGTGGGTTTTCGGAAAGCGGGATTCTTGTTTATTTTCGGTTCGGAGATTATTTAAATTTTTTTTTGCAAACCACGGCTGTGTAGCGACGTCACCAGTCGGCCGCTAAAAAAAATCTTTTTCGCACGGCAGTCTGGTTTAGTTCAGACAACGTGCACAGTCTGCAATTTTCGTAGACACTAAGCTGAACTTCAAAATTCGCTGAGACAACATTTACTACACGCAACTACAGAATACTCCCGAGGCTTGAAAGCCAAGCAAAGTCGATCTTGGACACCGAATTTTTTTTTTTTTTTTTTACTTTATAAGTTTAATACGCTTCTTCGAGTGTGACAAAATTTGGAGCCGTCAAAGCGAGTCGCTTGTTTACACGCTTTCGAAGTCTCGGGACCGTGTGAATTTTGGCAGGTATTCAATTTTGAACACAACAACTTTTCAAACTGCGTTTGACGATTTAAAAATCTTTAACAGAAAAAAGAAATCAAGTCACTAAATAATACAAGGTCCGATTGTATTGAGCGAGCAAACCCGGTCACTAAATAATACAAAGTTCGATTGTGTTGAGCGAGTATCTTACGGGGTCCCGCCAGTAGGCAATAATATACAATAGACTGTAATTGTTTAATTTGGAAAGCAGTGGCCGGATATTTTCTACTTTAATAGCCTTCAAAAAGCAAAAGCATTTTAACCCGGTTACATTTTATCCTTGAATACAGTGTGCCAACAAACGCGGCGACAAAACTTCACAGCATGTGTCAGACTGTCAGTGAAATTATGCAAATATGTCAGGAATCGGATGACACAATCTTGCACGAAGGCACTCTGAAATAGCTTTGAAAACTAGCGAAAAGATCACAGTATAATCCTACTTGGCCTTCATCACAGTTCCCGGGGCATCAAACGACAAAATATACGGCAATTGTTGAAATACCATAATGATAACACGACCGTCATTTAACAAAAGCGTTGTACGTTAATTGATGTAAATTTTCAAAACTCACCGGTTCCTGAAAGCCATAGCTTTAGCTCTTTTCCAGCAAAGGAAACAAAACCCAAAACACCATTGTTTACGTCTTCAATGATTTCAAAGTACACTGTATAGAGCAGTCCTTATACAGTACGAAAATTCCACTTTCCATTGTATTGTGTGTCGTCATCTTGTCAAACTTGGATTCTGAAAACTACATTCCTGTTATTGTAAAAGGTGAAATTTGCCACGATGATTGTTCGATTTCCACCAACTGTATTTTGCTATTTCTTTCTGAAGAAGTGTCTGCGTTTTAACACAGTACTGGCGTCTGGGATTGTGTTCAGGTCGACCAGTTGTGCCTTTAAGAATCCGTTTCACGGCTAGTAAGCTTGCCTCCCATACACCGGCAAAATATCCGGGCAAATTACAGCCGTCCGCCGAACTGCTTGGCCTTGTATCTGCATCTTATTGTACAAAATCACTTCCGTTCGTACTCTTACAGCTACCGCATGTCACTAAGAAAATGGCGGTTTACAGTTAAGCTGCCGATGTAACCTCGCAGTTGTCGCTCGACGCGGATGGCCCTGGGGACGAGTCGTACCCCACACACACACGAACATTAAATTTCGAGATGGCGACACGCTTGGAGTTTTCAAATGATACGATTTTGCTGCATTAGCGTCGTGATTATTTCCCTCACTTCGTTCGGGGATCACTGTTGTGTTAGCGTCTTCACTAATCCCTTCGTTTTTCAGTTCTCTGTTTATTTTATTCTCGGTTTTATTCGCTCTTCGCTCCCGTCCCCTTTGTTACCCAACACACGTGTTAACTACCGACCCCAACTACATGTCTCCCTACCGAAAATGTTCCCTACACAAATACAAGCCCTGACACGGACCCCATTTTAGCGCTGCAGCATATAATCACGTACTAACGCACATCATTTTAATTTATACTTCACTTCGCCACTCGATCACTCCCTTAACCTCATATAACTCATCCACCATTAATCTTAATAAAATAGCACAGGGGTCAAAATACCCGTTACACAATTCAAACTATGTTCTTGAATTATGTTTGTTTTTCATGTGAGAAACTGCCAACCATTTTCAATTTTCACACCTGATTCACTTGCTAAATGTAATATTGGATTCGTTAAGGATTAATATTGGATTCGAGAATATGCTTATCTGACTCTCTTTTGTCTAATATTCTGTAAAATTATTGTATATTTTATAATACATTTTCCATTTTCACTTTTGAACTTCTTATTTTCCAATATGTTGGGGAGTATAGGGTTAGGGTTATATTTTCCTGGCATGGGTTTTTGTGCTTTTGTACATGTACCAGGCAACACATGCAGCAATTGAGAACTTCTGAGAAGTACAGTATAATGTAACCCACTTGAGAAGTATGTATACATTTTACCTATGAATGTAGTGCAAAAACTGACTTGACCTGTATAATTTCTTAATATTATGGGATAAAATAAATTACTGTGAAATGGACATGGCATGATTTTGTGTGAAAGAGAATATTATCATGATGAGAACTTTCTTCTTTCAAGACCACCCTACACATATAATTTAATTACTGCACTCTTCAAAAAGCAATGAGGAGGGAGCAGTCTCCTCTCATGTATGCAACATCCCCAATATCATGTAATGCTAATATAGTGTCATCTGCTTTCATTTACATGTAATACACGATATTGAGCTGTGTGGTGTAAGCATACATGAGAGCTCTACTCAGCAATGTCATACATAATCGATTAGGGCGTGGGGCTTCTGCGAATATCGTATTTCTAGTTTATTTAGGAAAACGTTAAAGTGAAACTAAATACTTACATGACTAGGCTGGCACATCAGTTTGATTTTGCTCATCAAGACAAGACTGATCGTATCGGGATGACTGGTTCTTGATTATTCCCACGCCCTGCGTGGGTACTAATCTGAACACATATCGTTTTTGAATGTCGTTCACGGGGCGACCTCCCCGCGCAGCGGGGTTTGCTGGGAAGAACCTCGGAACAGAATCACGTCGCCGCGTAGCGGGGATTGCTGAGTATAACCTTCAACTTCGTTCCCAGGCTCTTCCCTTTCCCGGCCGAACACGTAGGCTTTTTTGCGATTTGAATGTTGTTCATGTTCACGGTGCGACCAACCCGCACCGCGGGGAATGCCGGGTAGAACCTCGAAACAGAGTACCTCGTTCCCAGGCTCTTTCCTCTCCCGGCCCAACAGGAGGCTTTTTTGCGATTTGAATGTTGTTCGCGGGGCGACCAACCCGCATCGCGGGGAATGCCGGGTTGATCACGTGATTTTTTCCTGCGAGTTCGTTGCTAAGAAACAGATCGTCGGAAGGGAAGGAGAATTTGGACGAGTTTAAGAAATGAATTCAGGGAAAAAACAAACGGAACATTCTCACGATAACGACCAAGCTCGCCTTCAAAGACGAAGGGAGCAAGCAAGATTAAGAGGAAGTCGTGAGACCAGCCAACAGCGGTGTATTCATCTCGAGCGCAGACGCCAAGCAACGCGTACGAGCCGACTAAAACAGCAGACCGGTCCAGAAATTACCGCTGCAAAAAAACAAAGACAAGACCGTGACCGAGAGCGTTACAAGCAGAAGCTAGCTCGGGAGACAATTCAGGAAAGAGAAGAGCGCTTGAAAGCTAATCGACAATGGGTTACTTCCCGACACCACAATGAAACATCCGAAGAAAGAGCCCGTAGGCTTCATGCTCATAGAGACTTTAAGCACCACGACGTCGAGACACGACGAAGACGACCGGAAGTCATATGGCCACTTTTTTGCCTTACTGCGCATGTCAGTTTGATATTGACGTCGTCGTCCTTTCGTCCACGACTTGAAAGCTTCGGTTTTGGCGTCGTCGTCAATAGGTAAGGCTTTAATCGGTTTCTGTTTGAGTTTCCTATCTAGTTTAGGTCAAAGTGTGATCTATATCTTTTAGTGAAACATCGCGTGAAGTTTATACGACGATTCCAAGGCCTTTTCTGTCATAATAAAAGTGCTGAATTCTCCTTCGCTAGGGAATATCAAGATGGACGGCACTGCAGCCCCGGAGAGGAAAAACATGTAAGTGAATCATGCCAAATACAATAAATCTTTCCTGTTGTGCCTTTTGGAACCCCTTGCGACTTGCTCTGCCGCCGCCGATGACCTTTACCCTTGTTCGTCAAAAGCGCGTGTTTACATTTCACATGCCGCAATATAAATGTACAAATGAGCGAACGTACACGCAATACTACGGTGACCGGGTTATTTTACTTTCTATGTGAACTGAGTTTTCCTTTTCGCCGGTTTTTCTGTTCATAGGAATACAAATTTTCATTGGACCGAGCAGCATACAGAGTCCTTCAATTCCATCACAAACGGATCGTTGTTGACACTGGAAGGTTTCCGGTATTTGTAAGTGACGTGCGAGGAGAGGAATGTGGTGCTTGTGGACACGAAACTCAGCAAAGCATTCAGAGTCTTCCACTTGATCAAGATCAAACGCAGGGTACGACTCGTGTGGAAAGTCCAGATTCGTAGACTGGTGTACATCGTACAATTGGACGAACTCCTCGTCGTCAAATACATCGCCGACGTAGCACCAGAGAAGCAAATCTTGGATCTCTCTAAAATACGTTTCTTGAACTGGATACTTAATGAAAACAATAAACTTTTCGGAATTCTTCTCGTCGTCGTCGTGCGAGTCGCGCCGCTTGCTTAAGCCCTTTTTTTCGCGCCAAGAACGAGGTCCTCGTCCCAGGCCTCTTTAAGGTTATGACGTCAGAACACGTCGTCGTCGTGTCTCGACGTCGTGGTGCTTAAAGTCTCTAATGAGGCCAACAGTCGACGCCGTGAGCAACGTTCGTCTCTTGTCGAAGAACGGCGCTTCCAAAGACAGCAATATCTGCATAGCCGTGGATGGGCTAACCCTGACAACCCGGCTCTACACGAACAGCAGTGGGCACAAGAGGAACTTGGAGCCTTCCACCGCTACGAAGAAAACCTTCGACACCTTCACTGTAACGTGTGTAAGGAAACATGGCCAATTGGGCTCGTGCAAATGACGTCATAAATCACGTGAATTTGTTTATCCGCCATTTTGGGGGTCAAATTGTCGTTTTTCGGGAGGCGCGTTTTTGTCGAGCGTCAGCTACTCTGAAGCGATTTGAGCGATCCAGGATAGAGATACTTCCCTTTACCTTTACAATGTTCCTCTCCAGATAGAATTGCTCTGGCATCGTCAGACAATAAATTAAGCCCTAAAATGTTGATTTCACGGCGCTGAAACAGGAATCTGACGTGGAGAAGAAAATGGCGATCGCTCACGATCAGAGTCACTAAATGAGATTTCGGCCACCAAATTACGAGTAGGTACTGCTACAGTATTGTGCCCCTCAATCATCTCCGATGTATCTATCTCCTGGCGCCCTCAAAATGCTTCAGAGTAGCTGACGCTCGACAAAAACGCGACTCCCGAAAGACGACAATTTGACCCCCAAAATGGCGGATAAACAAAAATCACGTGGTTTGTGACGTCAACTTGCACGAGCCCAATAGTTGCCAACCAAAGTATGACTGACCCGAACTATATCTGCACCAGATGTAAGTGAGACAAAAAGACATCGTGCCGCTTATTCTCGGGTGACAACGACATGGACCCTGGTACAATGCCAACAGAACTACAGGGCCTCAGCGAAGTGGAGGAAATGCTTATCGCCAGGGGTTTCCCCATTATGTGTGTTTACCGGAAACATGGCGGCCAGCGTGGGTACAAAGGACATGTCCTCAATTTGCCACAAGATGTGCAGGGATTTCTCAGCAGTCCCCGCCAATGTGAGTGATCTGCCGATTCTTATCATCAGGAAACAAGGGGCAGGTAAGAAATGAAATCTTTTCTTCCTTAAGTTTGTACCAATAATGCTTACCAGCCGTCTCGGAAATATTTGTCGTTGCTTTACTGTTGTTTCATTATGTTTGTTTTTCATGTGAATAACTGCTAACCATCTTCGATTTTCACACCTGATTCACTTGCTAAATGTGCCAAATGCAATATGGATTTTTTAATATGATTTCCTTCTTTGTTTATTTGTCTGTTAAAACCTACCCAGTTTATTGATCACGAAGAAAAAGTACCTTCAGTACCTGCACGAAATTAGAAAAATGAATTAAAAAGCAGCTGCCATACTTTGTTTTAGTCTTTTTTCGTCTTTGAGAAATTTCATGATTTCCTATCAATTAAAAAGTAGCTAAAATACTTTGTTTTTCATTATTTGTCTTTGAAGACTTTATGAATTTCATTTCAA
This sequence comes from Plumapathes pennacea, assembly GCA_964036295.1. Taxonomy (NCBI): domain Eukaryota; kingdom Metazoa; phylum Cnidaria; class Anthozoa; order Antipatharia; family Myriopathidae; genus Plumapathes; species Plumapathes pennacea. Next base: position 9,022,821 of record OZ038469.1, on the reverse strand, counting down.
ATGCATAGCTTTTCTGTGTTACTGAATACAGCTCTAAATTATTGTGTATGTTGTGATCTATTTTGCCACTCAATAGAGGTAATGAACTGATTTTCGTGGTTTTCATTACCATGGTTTTCACATTTAAGTTACTTGTATTTGCTACTCTGGCATACTGTACAGTGGAGTGTTTTTGCACAACAAAATATATTATTTTTAAGTATTTAGTGATACCGGTACATGTATGTATGTATGATTTCATAGGCATTTATTTTCAGAGTACAAAATTAGCCTCACTTTATTCAACAAACAAAAGTTACTCAGGTCTCATTACCTATCGCAGATGCTGACCATTCCAGTCAAACTTGCTACATTCATTTGCAAAAAAAAATCACTTCCATTGATCACACCAGGCATCTATAAGTATATGTTAGTGCCACCAGGGCAAACGTATGTTGGTTACCAGACCCAGGACTTTCGCGTTATTGTTTAGCTCGATTACGTCACGCTCCCATATTTAGATAGCACGCGGTAGAGCTTCGAGGCTCACCTTTGTTTCGCAATCGAACATGTCTTTTTGTTTCTCGTTTGTTTATATCTTCGAGGCTCAGTTTCTCGTCTGAGCCGCAATAATTTTCACGACTAGACCGTGGCAGAAGGAAAGCATGGCCAGAACAAGCTGACTTGTGTAATCGCCCGTGAAAGTCCGTGATTTAGAGGGCTATAATAAACGGTAAACAAGTACCGCTACAGTGAAAATTAAGAACTCCCGGAGCAAGTTCAGGAGGAGACGAGATCTGACGCTTCTACATGGCAGACTCACAAGGAGATCCGACAACCCAGTCGCAACAAAGTAACCCAGAAGAAAGCGCCGAGGGAAGGAAAATAACTTTGACCGAGAAAGGGCAACTATACCGGCTTCAACATCTTGAGAAAGCGAAAGCGGCGGCGGGAGCCGCTCTCCGAAAGCAGATTTCAAAGGCGAGCTCGCTCGTTGAGAGCAAATGTGCGGACTTGAGCGCCTTAGACCAAGAGCGGAACATTCTAGACTCGCACCGAGAGAAATTGAATGAGGAGAACGAACGTTTCTGCAAGGAACTGTCAAATCCAACCGATCTGGACGAGGCATACAAATGGCTAGACGCTCGCGACCGCGAGTATTTTGAATGCCGTACTGAGATGAACAGGCTAATTCAAGGTCTCGAAGAAAACCTCGCCAGCAAAAGCATGTCAATGGTGAGTTCGACATCTTCAAAGCGATCTTCGTCTTCATCTGTTCGCTCGAGAAGAGCCAAGGCAGCCGCGAGGGCCGCGTGTCTTCAAGTAGAGATGGAATTCCTAGACAGAGAGGCGGAATTCAAGAAGATTCAATTAAGTAAGGAAATAGCCAAGGCAAAGGCAGAAGCAGAGATTATGCGAAAAATGGAAGAAGAAGACAAACAAGAGGAAATGGACCGGAAACGTCAGATACCGTCGCCGATTGGTAACCCAATACCCTCATTTCCCAAGACAGAGTTCCATAGAGCAAACGATGCTACGCTCAATCCACAAGTCGAACCCTTTGCGCCCTCCTATCCGACCTCAACCATCCCAGTCGCCAATCCAGTTAGTGAACCACCGACGCGCAATACAAGCTCTGATTCACCCGATAACAAGGACAGTGAGCTCAGCTCAGTCGTGAAGGTGCTGGTCGAGCAACATCGAATGAGTTTACTTCCAACCCAACAACCGCCGGTGTTCTCTGGAAATTACTTCGAGTATCCAACCTTCATCAGCGCATTTGAGGCTTTGATCGAAAGTAGAGTCACTGATCCCAAACAGAGGCTACACTACTTACATCAGTACACATCTGGGGCCGCAAAGGACGCTATCAAAGGTTTGATCACCCTTGATGCCCCAGATTCGTATGATAAGGCTAGGAACACACTTAAGGAGAGATTTGGGCACCCCTATCGAGTTGCACAAGCCTACAAGGAAAAGCTCAACACCTGGTCCCCCATCAAGGAAGGAGACTGTACTGGTCTACAGCAATTCTCTGACTTTCTGGTGCACTGCGAAGAAGCAATGAAAACCCTGAAGTACATGCAAGGCCTCGACTCAGAAGACACACTCAAGAAGATTGCTTCGAGATTGCCCAGCTATTCGGGCGTGAGGTGGTGTCGTCGCGCCAACAAGGTTTTGAGATCTGAGGAGAGACTTGCCAGCTTTCACGATATGGTGGAGTTTGTTAAAGAGGAGACGACACTGGCTACAGATCCAGTGTTCTCACCCAAAACACTCAAGGAACTGAGAGTCAATGAGTCACCAAGCAGTGACAATCGGATCTGGAGGATTAAGAAGGGCAATTTCAAGACTTCCACTAGCTTTTCTACAACTGTATCTCCATCACAAGGCCAGGGCAGGACACAGTCTCCCCCATCACACAGTTCATGCTCCCTGTGCTCTAAACACCACAACTTAGACGATTGCCCTGATTTCAAGAAACAGTCACTGGAAGAAAGAAAGAACTTCATTAAGACACGTGGACTGTGTTTCGGATGTCTTCGCTTTGGTCACATCTCCAAGAAGTGCCTGAAAAGAAGGGAATGCAAGACATGCAATAAGCCGCATCCTACAGCCCTCCACGATGAAACCAAGAGCTCCACTAAGGAAACCAACGTTGACGAAGCAACCAGCACCTGCACAAGTTCATGCAACGCAACCGGTACCGACAAAGCTACTACAAACACGATGATCGTTCCTGTATACCTTCATCACCAAGACAACCCAGATCGCCAGGTCAGGGTGTACGCCCTACTTGACCCCGCCAGCAACGGAACCTTTGTCAGGGAAGATATCATGAGAGAGCTTCAAGTCGGTGGTGTAAGCACACAACTACTGCTGAACACCATGCACGGCACTGAAGTAATTCCAACTCAAAAGGTGGAAGGCCTACTGGTCAGTCCGGTGGACAAGGAACTCAAAATCAAACTCCCCAAGGCATACACAAGAAAAGAGATCCCTTCTAAGAGGGACGAAATTCCAAGACCGGAGTCTTCAACAGAATGGCCTCACCTTCACAGAATTGCAAGCAAGATGCACCAGTATGAGGCCGATCTAGTAGTGGGCCTGCTAATTGGCTCGAACTGCCCCAGCGCTATCAAGCCAAAGGAGATTATCCCTGGAGGAAGCAACGACCCCTACGCCATTCGAACTGTCCTTGGGTGGGGAGTCATTGGACCAATCACACAAGATCCTCAGGAAGACCTTCCAGATATTTCCTGTAGCAGAATTGCTATCAAGGAGGTCGGCAGTAAAGACCCGTCGCACCACAGCTTCGTCTTCAAGACCAATGCTAAAGAAATCTTCACCACGGCAGCTGTAAGAAGAATGTTTGAGGCAGATTTCAATGAGACAAAGGACGCGAACTGTCAGTCTCTCTCGGTGGAAGACCGGTTGTTCATGGCTAAGATGAAGAAGGGAGTCGTCCACCACCCTAATGGCCACTACGAGATCCCCCTCCCTCTTCGGGATGAACACCTCAAACTGCCTAACAATGAGAAGGTTGCAGTTCATCGCCTACAACAGCTGAGGTTCAGGTTCAGCAAGGACGAGAAGTACAAGAGTGACTACACAACCTTCATGTCAGACATGATTAAGAACGGTTATGCTGAGAAGGTACCTATGGAGAAAGAGCCTACCGACGACGGACGAACATGGTACATTCCACACCATGGGGTGTATCATCCAAAGAAGCCGGAAAAGATACGAGTAGTGTTTGACTGCTCTGCTGAGTTTCAGGGAGAATCACTGAACAAGCATCTGCTCTCTGGCCCTGACCTCACCAACAAGCTGCTTGGAGTCCTTACCAGGTTCAGACAGGAACCTGTTGCCCTTATGAGCGACATAGAGGCAATGTTCTACCAGGTACAAGTATCTGAGGAGTGTAGAGACTTCCTAAGATTCTTGTGGTGGGAGGATGGTGACACTAGTAAAGAACCTACAAGATATCGGATGCGAGTTCATCTCTTTGGAGCGGGATCCTCTCCTGGTTGCTGTAGCTTCGCCTTAAAGCAGACAGCTGACGACTACGAAAGCGAGATCGGCACCGAACCAGCCAACTTCCTAAGACACGACTTCTATGTCGACGACGGCCTGAAGTCTGTGGCCACTGTGCAAGAAGCTGTCACCCTAATCCGCCAAACCAAGAAAATGTGTACCCGTGGGGGATTCAGCCTCCACAAATTTATCAGCAACAAGAGGGAGGTTATTGAGTCGGTCCCAGTCGAAGATCGTGCTAAAGGAATTAAAGACCTGAATCTGGAAGAAGACGTCCTGCCAATAGAAAGAGCCTTAGGCGTCCATTGGTGCATTGAAGCAGACACCTTCAAGTTCCGCATAGTACTTCAGGACCGACCGCTAACCAGAAGAAGCATTCTATCAACTATTAGCTCAATCTACGACCCAATCGGTTTCCTGGCCCCCCTGCTACTTCCCGGAAAGAGAATACTTCAAGAGCTTTGCCGAGGAAACGTAGGATGGGACGACGAGATCCCTGAACCCTTGATAGCAAGATGGCAAAGATGGAGAAGCGATCTGCAGCTGCTTGAGAAACTCTCAATACCAAGGTGTTTCAAGCCAGAAGAGTTTGGTCCCGTAGCCATTGCCCAGCTTCACCACTTCTCAGATGCCAGCACTTCCGGGTATGGCCAATGTTCGTTTCTCCGCCTAGAGAACGACAGAGGTGAAGTTCACTGCTCCTTTGTCATTGGCAAGGCCAGAGTAGCCCCACTGACAGTAGTGACTGTGCCACGCCTGGAACTTACAGCCGCCGTGGTATCAGCCAGAGTCAGTGGTCTGCTACGGCAAGAGCTTCAGTACAAGGACATGCAAGAAGTTTTCTGGACAGACAGTGAAGTTGTGTTGGGCTACGTAAATAATGATGCAAGAAGATTCCAAATCTTCGTGGCCAACCGTGTCCAGCAAATCAGAACCCTGACGTGCCCCGAGCAGTGGAGACATGTAGACACAAGGAATAACCCAGCTGACGACGCCTCGCGTGGGTTAACTGCCAGTGAGCTGCTCGACAGATCACGATGGATTCATGGACCAGAATTTCTCTGGAAACCTGAAGAGCAGTGGCCCCAGCCCAAGAAGAACAAAGAATGTATCCTGTCTTCAAGTGATCCAGAAATCAAGAAGACAACGTCGCGTGTAACTAAAGCCCAAGAGAAATGGAACCTCGTCGAACGCATGGATTACTTCTCTGACTGGCATCGCGCCCGAAGAGCCCTAGCCATATGTCTGCGTTACCTGAAGATACTCCACCTACTTGTGACGAGGAAGAAGAATAAAGCCATTACTGAAGTGAAGTGTCTGAAAGAAGAACCAGTAACTGTGGAGGAGATCAGATCAGCGGAAATCGAGATAACCAAGGCAGTTCAAGCTCAGTCCTACGAGAAGGAAATATCCATTCTGAGAGACGGTCAGAAGAAGGAAGACAAGAAAGCAGGTTCACTGCACCGTTTAGACCCCTTCCTTGACTGCAGCGGCGTTCTGAGAGTTGGAGGCCGCATTAGGCGAAGCAACCTTCCAAATGAAGTGAAGTTCCCGGTGATTCTACCCAGGAAAGTTCACCTCTCCAGCCTCATCATCAGGTACTTCCACGGAAGAGTTGAGCACCAAGGCCGTGGCATCACGCTCAACGAGATCCGATCCAATGGCTACTGGGTCGTTGGCGGCACTTCAGCAGTAGCACACCAAATCTCAAAGTGCGTCACCTGCAACAAATCACGAGGAACAACTCAAGAGCAAAAGATGTCCGACCTGCCATAGGATCGCCTGGAATCATCACCACCATTCACCTACGTCGCAGTAGACTACTGTGGCCCATGGCACATCAAAGAGGGACGTAAGGAGGTGAAGCGCTACATTGCATTGTTCACTTGCATGGCATCAAGAGCTGTTCACCTTGAAGTCTCCCACAGCCTAGAAGCAGATTCTTTCCTTAATGCCTTTCGCCGCTTCATCTCCAGAAGAGGAGCCGCACGGCAGATTAGAAGCGACCAGGGGACAAACTTCATGGGAGCTAAGAAGGAACTCCACGAAGCCCTGCTGACTATGGATCGAAAGAAGATCAGAGCGGAGATGCTGAAAGAGAATTGCGACTGGGTCGAATTTAAAACTAATGTTCCCTCCGCAAGCCACGCAGGGGGAGTCTGGGAACGGCAAATCAAGACCCTTCGCAGCGTGCTGTCGGCCTTGATAGAGAAGAACGGGAATCGCCTCAACGACGAGTCCTTCCAAACATTCATCTGCGAAGCAGAAGCTATTGTAAACAGCCGTCCTCTAACCGTGGACAACTTAGGCGACCCAACTTCACCATCGCCCTTATCGCCAATGCGTCTCCTAACAATGAAGGCCAAACCAGTGCTGCCTCCACCTGGCATCTTCCAAAGAGAAGATATGTACCTGCGAAAGCGTTGGCGAACAGTGCAACACTTAGCAAACGAGTTCTGGGATCGTTGGAGGAAAGAGTATCTCCTAAGGCTACAAGAACGATCCAAGTGGACCAAGGCCCGGCGAAATCTGCAAACAAATGACATCGTCATCATTAAGGATGAGAACACTCCGCGAAACCAATGGCACCTTGGTAGAGTGATAAAGACGTATCCTGATGACACCAACTTCGTGAGAAGCGTCGCAGTAGCTGTTGGAGACCCCACTATTTCCAACTCGGGCAAGAGACAACGCCCTCGGTCGATTCTTGAACGACCCGTTCAGAAGTTGGTTTTGCTGCTACCAAGCGAAGAGACAAAGGAATTCCCAGATGAGGAGCCACCCAGCCCGAGCCATGACTCCTAGACGGGGAGCCACGTGGTCGCGAAGACCTGCACAGTTAAAGGGAACATTCCTAAAACGAACTCAGTTAGACTATTGTTGTTTTGTTTTGTTGTTTGAAATCCTTTGATTTCAAGGGGAGCCATGTTAGTGCCACCAGGGCAAACGTATGTTGGTTACCAGACCCAGGACTTTCGCGTTATTGTTTAGCTCAATTACGTCACGCTCCCATATTTAGATAGCACGCGGTAGAGCTTCGAGGCTCACCTTTGTTTCGCAATCGAACATGTCTTTTTGTTTCTCGTTTGTTTATATCTTCGAGGCTCAGTTTCTCGTCTGAGCCGCAATAATTTTCACGACTAGACCGTGGCAGAAGGAAAGCATGGCCAGAACAAGCTGACTTGTGTAATCGCCCGTGAAAGTCCGTGATTTAGTCGGCTATAATAAACGGTAAACAAGTACCGCTACATAGCCCTTTTATTCACATTTACTTTAATTTGTTGTAATACAAATTAAATGTATTAGTGAATACCAAGTGCTGACAAAATCTGATTACTATAATAGAATGCTTCAATGCACATTGTTTATGCCTTCAAACATTAGTTAAGTTGATGGAATTAGTCTTGTTGTATTTAAGCAATTTTAAGGGACAACCAATGCTCTTGGTACTTCACATCCCATATTTCTAACAACTTTTTTTTTACATATTACTTGACTTGATTTAATTTTCTTTCTTGGCCTAGTGTGAATCACGTGAATTCCTTTATGTTGTGCATGCATTAAGTATTTCTGTGAATTAGCACAAGTGATGTTTGGTTTATTTATGTTCTACATATCCACTAAGCACTGTATATCTGCACATTATATTACCTGAGTATTAATTTTATAAGAAATCATAACACCAGCAGACTATACATGATATTGTGATAGCAGGTTCTACCAAGGGAAATTTCTACTAAGTTTATTTCCAATGGAAATTGGATTCTGTTTGAGATAGAGGGGAGTTTGAGATAACCGAGTTCGAAATAGCAGGGTTCTACTGTATACAACAGACCCTTGGCATAGTTTTGTAAGAGTTTTAAAAAGGAAACAAAATCTAGAGTCTGCACTTAACATTATGCACTGATGTTAACTATATTGTGGAGAATACTATTGCACTACAGGCAGATATATGCACAGAGGATCTTATCATTAACAGGAAGTGTAGCACAGTAGTGAGTATAATAACAGAAATAGAGATTGGTCAACCTGAACAGTACATGCTCACAAATTTTACATAACAGCTATTATTATATGGCACTGATACTACGCACGCTACGATTGGTTAATTTACCGGTCCATACTTTCCTGTACGGACCGCAAATTGATTTTACGCACGTTCTGATTGGTCAATTTTACCGGTCCATAACTTACTGTACGGACCGCAAAATCAGTTTGCACATGTGGATCGCAAATGATTACTCGAAAAGTTGCTAAACGTTTGTCATAAAAGGCCAGGAAGTGCAATGGGAAGTTTAAACGTTCCGGATACTCACTGTTAAGTTATGATGATCGGGGAAAGTTTACAATCTTGGAAAATGACCGTTACGAAGAAGGAAAACGTCCGAGGAAAAAATTGCTTGCGACCTCAGCTGTCATTGACAACAAGTGCTGCAGAATATGGAGGGTTGTTTCACCCCTGTTTTAAAATTTGCACACTTGCCAGGAAGAAAGTGGAAAGGGAACAATCACCGTGAACAGTTATGACTAAAACCGTGCAAGAATCAAGTTTTGCAGACATGTTTGCTCGTCATGGCGCACTGTGAAGACTGTAAATAAATTTCTCACAATGCACGAGAACTCTGTATTTCGAAATCATTGACTGGGACAAAAACGCCGTGGTGATTTGAGGACGTTTATTTTGCTGGAAGAAGCCTAAACGCTCCACGAGGAGGCAGGAAAATTAAGCGGTGAGTTTTGAATAATATAACTTTCAACGATGTGTCGGTCGCAGTTTGTGATGAAATGATTTTCTTTTAGTGCCATTTTGCCTTCTACATTATTGTACGTGTAAGAAACTTATTCAAAAGAATAAAAAATACTCTGAGTTACAAAGCAGTTTCTTCTGGAAAGAGATAAGACTGCAGTTTTTTAAATCTTTAGTGAGCGAGCAAGGGCGAGTTCGAGTCGTTCACCGAATAAAGTTCACTGCAGTGTCGTTGTTTGACACACGCTATGGGCCATTTCATTCAGCTCAGAACAAATTAGTATTTATCTAGGCAGTTGCTTCGATAGACGCTTATTTTCTTTCAAGATTTTCAAATCGGTAGAATTGTAAGCTGTTAACCGAGTTTGTTGTGAAAACAAACGTGCGTAATTCATGCCTGATCGCGATTGATGTTGTCAGATTATATGCCAGAAGAGTCAATTTGCATTTACCACAGTTAGTATCATTTTACTTAAGCCAGTGCTTTACTACATTAATTTCTTCCTTTTCCTAGATAGATTTGGTGATAATTATTATAGTTTAATAAGTTTTCTTTTGAACAAGTTTTTTTTTCCAATGCAGCTGCATGACATAAATTTCTGGTGAGATATTATAATTTAAACTGTTACTCCAACACAATTAGCTTCCCCACCCACCCACCCACCCACCTATCTCATGCCACAGAACACACTTTACAACATTCCTAATTATACTCTGATGCTTGTTTTGTTTTCCATAGGTCCCTAAATATCAAGACAAACATGAAGTTTACTAAGTCCAACTGGAAAAAGTATCTTTCTGTGATTAGGAAGAGTTAGTTTATACCCACATGGCATGGGAAGTGAGACTTTTTAAAGACAAGAATGTCAATACAGTACTAAACTGATGCTCTTCTCGTGTCTCACAGTATCTTACAGTACTTGTGGTGGATAATGTGCAAACCTGACTCTCATTTGTCTAATATTCTGTAGAATTATTGTATATTTATAATGCATTTTTCCATTTTCACTCACAGTAGAGTACAGGGGAGAGTATCAGCTTGGGGCTATATTTCTCTGGCATGGGATTTTGTGTGTTTGTACATGTACTTGGCAACACTTGCAACAATTGAGAACTTCTGAGAAATATATTGTAATCTACTTGAGAAGTATCTATATATTTCACCTATGAATGTGGTGCTAAGACTGACTCTGTATACTTTCTTATGAGACAAAATAAATTACTGTAAAATGGACATGGCATGGTGAATAATATTGTGAGAACTTCCTTCTTTCAAGACCATCCTACATACAGTATTATATAATGAAATTACTGTACTCTTCAAACAGCAATGGGACCTGGTGGGGGAGGGGAGTACTCCCATAAATATGCCATATAGGTATGTGCCACCCCAAAGGGTATTGTTTTCAAACATTTTTAGTCTGAAATAGGTTATAGAGTTTGCCTTCTTGGTCTGAAATAGGGTATCGATTTTGTGTTTTTGGCCTGGGATAGCATATATAGAAATGTGTCGCCGCGGACAATGCATAGCAAATGGAAGAAAAAACAGGGTGGAAATCGGTGCAAAAGAAAAAGTCTCAAGAATAGGTCTGAAATAGGGTATACATTTATAGAGTATGGGTCTGAAATAGGGTATAGTAAATCAGATATTTTGGTCCGAAATAGGGTAAGGGTTTTCAAGTCCAGGTGGCACACCCCACCCAAAATTATAATGAGTGTCCCCCGGAATGGAACACATGCTAATATCATGTAAATGCTAATATATTGAAATGTGTGGTGTAAGCATACAGTACATGAGAGCTCTAAGCAATGTCATGCATAATCGATTACTTGGGCGTGGGACCTTTGCGAATATCGTATTTCTAGTAAGCTTGTCAAGCACAAAATATACTATCTTGCCTTGTTGCTTCGCTGCTTTTAGTTTTGATAGTTGCTCTTTTCGCCGCATGACAGTCTCCTTTGTGAGATCCTCGTTTATATAGAGGCCAGTTGGCTTCACTCGTCTTGCCGCTTTCAAAATGTCGTCTTTCACTTTTCCAGTCGTATAACTTCGCCACGATCGTTCATGGTTTGACTGCTTCCGCCTGAGGATTCTGTACTTGCCCCACTCGATGAGCTCGCTCGAAATCTATCTCCATCTCCAAATCCAATTTTTCCGTCAGTGTCAGTTTCAATTTTTGTTCTGTATCCTCCCACCTCTTGCCAGCCGACTCTGGAATGCCGTCGACTCTGATATTGTTTCAACGGCTCCGGTTCTCCAAATACGTCATCTTATCCTTCATTTCCATATGATCGCTCTCTAGTTTCTTCAGCTTTTCATCCTTACACTTCAGTAGTGTGCTCTGTTCCATTACCTGCTCCTTCAATGTAACAATATCCTGCTGACTATACTCTAAGCTCGTTGTGAGATCTTCGATTTTTGTGGTCATGTCTTTCAGTGTAGACTTGAAGTAAGCTTTCAACTGCTCCGCCTGCTTAGATAACGCAGCATCTAGGTAGTTTTTTGTTATCTCCTGAGCCTCATCATTTGTCTCTTCGTCGCATACGGAAGCCTTTTTACCCTTTTTGGGGGTATAGTTGAAGAGCTCAAGAAAGCACAACTGTTCGCCACGGACCGTTGACTGCTTATCCTAACTTCGCTAAATTAACTTCGCTAAAAGCCTAACTTCAACACGGCTGTGTGAATCATTTTATGCTTCAACGCCTGTAAGGACTATGCACTCAATGAAAACTCTCAATGCCAAACAGCAGAAGTTGTTGTGTAGAGTTCATATAAAACATGCACAAGATTTAAACCTACCTGTTGCTTGCCTGCTCGAATCGAATTTCTCCATAATTACCGGCAGCAAAATTCCAAATGTCAACACTATGCCCATGTTCACGGCCTGGCATAACGTGGCGCATAAGCAAACTAGCCAGGACCAGCGACTGTCGGCTACAAAGTGCACAGCCATCTCGATCGTTGTTACATAATAGCCGAGCCAGCGAGCTAGCGTGCCAGCGCACAAGCCAAAAACGTGCGCGCACGGCAAAACAGCTGATTGCGCTCTTTTTGTGGTATCCGCTGACCGGCTCAAGCCGTGCAGTAAAAACACGAAATATTGTCGGATCCCACCGCTTGGGTGACAAGAGATACACTGAAACTAGAAATCTACCTGTACGTTACAAGTAAATCTAGTAATAGTGACTACTAAGAGTTCCCCCGCTGTTGGTCTGAGCTTGCAGTGAAACTGACTCGAATAAATTCAAACACGAATGATTGCCTTGCGTATTTTGTTAAGCCTTACAACGTATTCTCTTTTTCTCTTTTTCTCTCTTTTTTTTTTGTGGATAAAGTTGCGTAGGAACTCATCGATTCTTCCTCGCTCGTTGTCTGTGCGGACTCAAAATAAGCAAACTGAGGCATTTTTCTCGATGGCCGATTTTCAACTAAGTCTTTCAATCGGTAAAATTGAATTGTGTCTGACAAATCGCGGTTTCGGATTGAGTCTTCAATCCAGCAAACTTATCGTTATCGCGGGCAAATTTTCAGACCTTTGCAAGCTATTCTCGCTCTTGGACGAATAATTTTATTAACTTTCGGCTTCCAGACCATGTGAAGTGAAGAGAGTACAAATGAAACGTAAAATCTTTCTTACCACAAAATCTCAAAATCTTCCTCTGCTCAGGGAAAAGTAGTTGCTCACATTTAGTTGACAGTTTAGTTCGTGCCAAGAAAAGCGAGAGGCTTTCAATCCGCCATTTTGTAATTTAATATCCAAAAAAATTCCCCGTTTAACGAGTTGCGATCTTTGAGTTACTCGGAATTAGATTGGTGGCAGTACTTAATCTAATCAAATGGTTAATACTGTGCTCGTCCGCTCCATCATTTCCAGATATCTATTTTCATTCTGAAACATCGTTCACAATCTCGTAGAGTTTGTCGTCATAAGAGGGTACGTTAATGTATACCTGAAAGAAAACAAACACAAAATTTATAACAAGTATAACAAATCCATCCATCATTAGCAACCATGCAACAATCTAATGTTTTAACTACGGTAAAACCTGAATTAAGCGGACACCCTCGGGACCCTGGCTAGTGTCCGCTTAATACACGGTGTCCGCTTAATACAGGTTCTGATAAATTGCGCCATAATAGCTAGAGACACGAGCGAGGAGCCCTTTGATTGCTGTTTCACATAATTTATCGCCAATCTTTCGCAACAAGCCATCGCAACCGGAAAAGACGCTTGTACAAGTGGACAGTAGTCTCATAGTCTAATACAAATACGTTTTATTCTAAAAATACTTGAAGTGTCCGCTTAATGCAGGTTTCGAGTAGCAAAATGGCTTACTTTTGGTGACCGCGTCCGCTTAATAGAGGTGTCCGTTTAATACAGGTTTGGTTTACAGTAAATATGTAAAAATATTTCAGGACCCAAGCTAGTGTCCGCTTGATAGAGGGGGTCCGTTTAATAGAGGGTCTGCTTAATACAGGTTTAACTGTACTGTCGATCGTAGTTTTACACCCCAGCATTACTAACAAGACTTGCTAAATTGAACAATTTCAAGATTTATCTTTAGATTGAGCATGCGCGGCAGAACTATCGTGTGGCATGAAATTTTCGCGGGAGTTTATTTTCGCAAATTTCACTGATTTTCCCACGATTTACGAAAATAAACTCCCGCGAAAATAAAATCAGCGGAAAAAAAACTCCATTTATTTAGAATGCTGAATTTCAATCAAATTGACTGCAAACAATATCACGGCCTTTTTCTTTACAACTGAAACAAAATGAACAGTTTCTGCGGTCTCTGTGTAAATATATAACTCTAGAGGAGACCATCTAATGAAAAACAAAACATTTATGGCTGCGGTATCGTATGAACATGTCGTGACCAGTGTCTATGCGTGACCAGTGTCTATGTTTAAGCTAACTGCCCAGGCTAGCCTTATGGTTATTACAGTTAGCTTGCACCAATTAATAAGTGTAACTTCTTTTGTAGTAATGTAACAAAGCTAAATGCGGTGCTAAATAAACTATTGATTGATATGCAAACGCGTCGTCTGAAAAGACACCATTCTCAAGGGCATTTGTCATGCCGCATTAATGCCACCATAAAGAATAATGGAAGGGTTGCTGTTTTTGCAAGTGACAGCTGTTTAAATTCGTCCAGCACTATACGTTACGTGTTTTCTAGGCCAACAACATACCGTATACTGTAGCTTTGAGTTATAATGGACGACTTTTGTCCCGTGTCGTGTTCTTTGATACAGTTTCTATATTAGAAAGGATTTCGGGTGACTTTCGCAAACCAAAACCATGGCCAGAAATACCGAACCAGAGTGGGCGGTGCTGTGCGCGGGCATCGAGCCGTAGCTAATTACTTGTCAATCAAAGCAGTATGTTTCCTCGAATATGATTGGTTCCTGAGGAAGAGCTGAGCAATATGGCCGCCGTAAGTCGTGTGCGACGCGAGCAAGGGTTTTATGCCGCTTTAAATCTTGTTTCCTCTTCGGACATGCTTCCTAGTCCGCCTAAAAAGAAGAGAGCGACGGACCAGTAGAACGCCACGTGATCAACCCAGCAGACATCGCGGTGCGGGAAGGTCGCCCGTGAACGAAAAACATTAAAACACGAGATTCGAGGTCACGAGAGGAAACAGCCTGGAAACGAGGTTAGAGTGTTCTACCCAGCAAACCCCGCGCGTGATTCTGTTCCGAGTTTCTACCCAGCAGACCCCGCTGCGCAGGGCGTGGGAACAATAGTGTTTTGGGTTTTGTTTCCTTTGCTGGAAAAGAGCTAAAGCTATGGCTTTCAGGAACCGGTGAGTTTTGAGAAATTACATCAATTAACGTACAGTACGCTTATGTTATTTTAAAGTCGTGTTATCGGCATTATGATATTTTAACAATCGCCGTATATTTTGTCGTTTGATGCCCCGGGAAATGTGATGAAGGCCAAGTAGGATTTCGCTAGTTTTCAAAGCTATTTCAGAGTGCCTTCGTGCAAGATTGTGTCATCCGAATCCTGACATATTTGCATATATCAAAATTTCGCTGACAGTCTGACACATGCTGTGAAGTTTTCTCGCCGTGTTTGTTGGCACACTGTATTAAGGATGAAATGTAGCCGGGTTGAAGTGCTTTTGCTTTCTGAAGGCTATTAAAGTAGAAAATACCCGACCAGGGGCCACTGCTTTCCAAATTAAACAATTACAGTCTATTGTATATTATTGTCTGTGGTTGGCCGAATTTGCTCGCTCAACACAATCGGACCTTGTATTATTTAGTGACTTGATCTCTCTTTTCTGTCAAAGATGTTAAAATCGTCAAACGCGGTTTGAAAAGTTGTTGTGTTCAAAATTGAATCCTTGCCAAAATTCACACGGTTCCGAGACTTCGAAAGCATGTAAACAAGCAACTCGCTTTGACGGCTCTAAATTTGTTACACTCGAAGAAGCGTATTAAATTGATAAAGTTAAAAAAAAAAAAAAAAAAAAAAAAAACATACACGCATGTGGTAAGGATAAAGCGTTGGCTGGAGAAATCGCGGCTTTTCTTGAAATTCATAAATTTTGGTGTCCAAGATCGACTTTGCTTGACTTTCAAGCCTCGGGAGTATTCTGTAGTTGCGTTTAAATGTTGTCTCAGCGAATTTTGTGTGTCTACGAAAATTACAGACTGTGCGTGCACATTGTCTAAATTAAACTGAGACTGCCGTGCGACAAATGTTTTTAGCAGCCGACTGGTGACGTCGCTACACAGCCGTGGTTTGCAAAAAAAAAAAATTAAATAATCTCCGAACGGAAAATAAACAAGAATCCCGCTTTCCGAAAACCCACTACAGAGCGAGAGGATATCTGCTATTATCGTATTTCTAGTAGACGGAATATCTAGTGAAGTACAGAGGATGTTCGGCGTTTGAAACCAGTTGGGAGCCGGCTGAAAACATCACGACGGATTGCATAAGGTCATTGCTATTAACCATGAGGGTTCATATATTTATACGTTTTCTTCTTGTCTGCATCATAGCTGTAAATCGATAGCTTGTCCTCCAACCTCTTGTTGTCACGTCTAATTTGAAAAGCTCTGCCCAGAATGTTCAAGTTCAGGTGGTCGATGTATGTCATATCCGTGCTTTTTGTTTTCCTCCATTGTGAAAGCGTGTCCAACCTGATATTGATCCAGGCTATCACCTCATTGCCGCTTTCAGACTGTGCAATCATATGCTGAATTCTGCTTTTTGGGCAATCCGTAAAACATACTTCTTGTCTTTTTATCTTGGACATGCTTTTTTTGGCGACTAAGATATGAAATGTCTCATCTAAGCAATATTCCCCTCGGAAATCGCCTTATGCAATCCGAATTTTGGCGCAATAGCGGACTATTTTCTTGGCCCAATCATATCGCTGCATTTCTCTGTCGTTTTCAGTTTTAATGTGTCAAAAAATACAAAGAGAGCCTGATACAAAGCACAAACATGGCGACATTGTTGGTTTGAGGAGTGCGAGATTTATGCTCCGTTCTACCTGCGAGCAACGAGGAGACAGGCAAATATGGCGTCACCAATGCACCCAGATAAGTCTGCAATTATATTTTGCAAAAAGCGCGTTCGAATCTCAAGTAAATGTGAATTTATTTGCCAGATCGGAAAGAACAACCTTCGAACTTCCATCGAGGGGTTATAGCCGCGAAGAACAGATGTCGTGCTACACAGAAAATTCTCCCTCGCCACACCAGTTTGAGGTTATTCGGCCATTCTTACTGAACATTACAGGAGCAATTTATATCATTTTTCGATCCAAATACCGCAACGAATATTGGTAGTATTCGGCAAACTGATGTTTCAATGTGTTCTTATTTGGCTGTGAATTGTTCTTGGGGTTATAGAAAGTTGATATCATTAACCATTCGAAAGATAATCGCAATTAAAAATCGTACTCCACTCTATTCCTTGTAAATCTCGCAGCTAGCCGGAAGCCAAAAAAATTTAAATGTCGTAACACAACTGCGCGTGCGCGTTCGGTATTTCTGGCGATGCTCTATAAACCAACCAGTAGACAAAGTAATTTGTGATTGGTTCTATTCTATTTACAAAGAAGAGACCAATTAGCAATTCAAGAAAACGCCATTGTTAGGCTTGCATCACCACCTCAATCGAGCTTCTGCTCTTGATGATGATTGGCTGAGAATGCTGCCGAACTTGCTTGAAACAACGCAAAAGCGAAGCAAAAGCAAAAGCATAAAATTATTTTCAACACTCACCCAAAAACAGCTCTACTGTATGCGCACAAAAACAAAACCCTATTACACTAAAAAGTTTGTGAGCTAACCGCCATGTGTAAACGATATCTTACACGGTCCTTTCTCTTTGCAAGGTCGGTCAAGATGTATTTGAGCTCCACAAAATTGGGCCGCAGGTCTGGAATCTCTTTCCAGCATTTCAACATGACAAGGTATCTGGAGGAGGCAAACGTGAACGTCAATATCGGTATGAGAATAATTACCCATCGACAAATCTTTGCATCCTGCAATACTCACACTTCATCATCAACGTGAGTGGGCTTGGGCATTCTGTAACCTTCCTGTATGAATAGTGCTACTGTGCGGCCATTCTTGTTTGGGTAAGGACACCCACCTAAAAAACGCGGTTGAGTTTTGATGAGTATATGAATCTTTGGAAAAAGACATTGAAGAACCGATAGATCGAATAAGGAGGTTGAATTACCACGTACCAATTGTGAAAATTTCATACATAAGGACACCAAAGCTCCACCTGGAAATACAAAAAATCAAAATCAGAACTAAAGTGAGTGACACTAATCAACCACTGACACTCTTAACGACAACAGCAGTGACCAGAAACATATACAGTGGAACCTCCCGTAAGCGACCACCCTTGTGGTCGCTTACGGGAATTTCTCATCAATCGGTCATTTGGTTATAGTGGTCGCTTAAGAGAGGTGGTCGCTAACGGGAGGTGGTCGCTCCGGGAGGTTCCACTGAATACATGTATCACCATCTGATAGCGACTCTTTATTCGACTACTGCTCAGGAGGGTCGAAATGTCAGCCACCGGACAACCACAATATTCCGTATGCCTGCACCCGTAGCTGAGAGATTTTTCAGGTCTTTCTTCTTCTCTATACTAGCATCTGTTAGCTGGATTTTTCTTAATTTTTATATACTAGCGATGACAAGTTTGAAAGTATACATTAAGAAACACTTACACGTCACTCATTGTAGAATATCGTCCAAATACCAAAGCTTCGATGGCTGTCCATTTAATAGGAAGGCGCCCCTGTTTAAAATTAAAGACAAGTAGAATGGGTACGTGAGGTGTGCAAGAAGAAATTAGGGAGCTTAAGCAAACTAGGACGGCGACGGCAACGCGAGGAACCAGGAAAAGAGTGTCTCTGTAATCCTTATGTCTTTGTAATTTTGCCTATTCTTAGTTTGTTCAAATTTGTTCCGTTTTTGCCGAAGTTTTCTTGCTTTCATCGTCTCCTACTAAGAAGAACACTTGTCGTAATTTCTCAAAATGTCGTCCATTTCCTGACAACAGCCTAAAAAAGAAGCATTTGGAGTCGCACGTGAGAGCACGACGACCCCGAGATCATGTCAATTTCACATATTCACGTGTGCCTTTTGTCCTCTGCAATGAGTTTTATTGTTTCACCGACGTTGCCGTCGTCCTCTCCCGTCCTGGTGCTTAAGCTCTCTATTAAATAGGAGATACAGCAACAATATTTGAGATACTACAAAAGTCACTTTTAGCCATCACTCTCAAAACGCAGCACATCGTATAAGCTCTCATAAAAAGGGGTTATTACACGGGAAGGAGTGCAATACGGCGGAGTATTTTTACGAGTCGGTTTTATTTTTTCGAGCCTGCTTCAGGCGAATAGTAAAAATACAGCGGTATTGCATGACTTTTCGTGTAATAAATGATTTACTGCTCGTGGCTTGGCCCGACGAGCTTAAAATCACAGGCCGTGTCTTCTTCTTCATCATAATAATTGCTTGTGGCTACACAAGCTTTATAATGCAGCGTGTTTTTTAATTTTATTTTTCTGGGTTACGAATCAGCAGATGGCGATTGGTTCATATTATCACGTGATTTGCAATGACGTTATGTAATTGACTTTCCTCGCGAGCGACTTGAGATGTCGGCGATTGAAGCAAGACTCCTGAAATTGAATTGTGTTAAAATTAACCGATGTTCAGTTCGGATGGGATACAGGCTGGCTCTGTGGATGCACGGAAGTCATACTTTAAGAACGATTTTGGCTTCCATTGTTTTGAAGCGTTTTGTAAGTCGAAGCGTCTTGTCAAGTAACTGGTAAACATTCACCGGAAATGGATATTTTGCATACTGTATGAACTTAGTTTATACAGTATGCAAATTAGTCAGGTATTGCATGTGACGTCATAAAAAAGTCTCAAAAGTAACGTATCCTATAAGTCCAATACACTAATATGTTCAAGACTATTATGCCTTAAGACTTTAAGCAAAATTCTGGGTCGATACAAAATATCTATTGGGAGCTATGGACGTTTGAATACCGTGATAGCAAAGTCGTGTGACACGCTCGTGGCCGACTAAAATCGGTGCTTGTGTCTGAATTATAAAGTTTTCCTTCACGAAACATTTTAAAATTGGCACTGCGAAAGATGTGAAGTAACATAACCAAGCTTAGTCGCAGATCAGCTTCATTTCGTGTTCCAGTTCCACTAACATGGCGGCCGCATACAAACTCTTAATCAAATCTCCAAAAAACGGATTGCTGCTGCTTCCCCAAAATGAAGCCTAGACAATCCAAAATTGGCATCTGGACTAATTCAGGAATGCTCTTGTTAGTTCTGGAGTCAAAAAGGTACAATCTGTTATTTTAAAGGTTGCTGCGGTCGCGTGACCCGTGAAAACTGCGTTGTTGCAAACGAAGAATATTCCCACGGGGCCTTCGATAATTGTTTTCTCCTAATTATTATAAAACACTTTTTCGTGAATTTATGTTTGAGCGAAATTAGAACAAAAGAGGGCAAGAAAAATAAAGGGAGCTCTTGAATCCGCCACGTGCAAAAACTGACTCTGCTTTAATATCTTTTGCCTATAAACGCACGACAAAAGTTCCTCTCTCGGGACCCCGCGTGCCTCTATTCATTGTACTAATGACGCCACAAGCGCACTGGCCATGGGCTTGTCATGTTTCTTCTGGGTTACGAATCAGCACACGCTGATTGGTTCACATTGTCACGTGATATGCGATGACGTAAGGTGATCACGAACAGCTTGAGATGCGGGCGATTGAATTGTATATTCCCGTACGAAAATTGCTAGCCCAACTGAGCGAGAAACGGGCCCGACGGCTGGCCATAATCCAATTTTTACGGCGAGATTTCAGCAAGACAAAGCGAGAAAGAGATTTTGTCTCTCCACAATGTGCAAGCGTGATATTTGTCTCGCTGCGTTATAGGCGAAAACACGGCCAGACTGAACGAGACACAAAGAGACATATTTTTCTGCTTGAGCGTGTCAGGCTCGGTTATCGGCGAGAATGAACGAGACATAGCGGGATAAATTTCGCTTTTGGGGTGGGTCAAATTTAATCGGTTGAAGGCTGAACGAGAAGCAGCGAGACAAATCGGTCAATCCTAAACGCTGGTTTGGACTAACACTGAGCGTGTTTGAGATTAAGCATGACTTATCTGATGTCACTAGCACAGCAATATTCTTGTACTGTAATCTTCCTTTTCATTCAAAGTACTGAGTTGTGCAATGTACAACCGCTTCTGCTTCTGAGACAAACTTGTAACATGAGTACGCATCTTCCGGTGCGGTAAGGTTTGCACGCAATGTCTGTTCACGTAAATTAACCCAATCAATCTACACGTAAACGCAGCATATTGTTTTAGAACAGTTTTACAATTTATTACGAAACGTTTAGAGGAACCATAGCGTGAGGAAACGAAGATTTGTGTTCTCTTGGATGACATTTTTCGTCGTGTGCACCCTGAGCGAGCTTCCTGATAGGCTACATCAGGGCTGTAAACATACCATATCACTGGCGCTAAGTGGTTTTATCAACGACTTCAACGGTACAACAGTTGCTTTAGCTTCGATTGAGTGAAAACGTTTGTTGCAACTACAATGGCAACGTTCATTTTGTTTGCGTTTTCAAGCGAAAGTGAATTCGTGTGAAGTTGCTATTTTGAGTAACACGCGCAGGCGCGTGGCGAGATGTTCGGGAAGCGAATTCCACGTAAGGATGGTTACCCCCTCCCGCAGTCTGATTATATTATGTCAGCGGTCGCCCATCAACAGTAATCCCCGAACGAAGTGAGGGAAATAATCACAACGCTAATGCAGTAGTATCGCATCCTTCAAAGACTCCAAGCGTGTCGCCATCTCGAAATTTAACGTTCGTCTGTCATAGTTTGAATTGTGCCGCGGGTATTTTGACCCCTGTGCTATTTTATTAAGATTAATGGTGGATGAGTTATATGAGGTTAAGGGAGTGATCGAGTGGCGAAGTAAAGTATAAATTAAAACGATGTGCGTTAGTACGTGATTATATGCTGCAGCGCTAAAATGGGGTCCGTGTCAGGGCTTGTATTTGTGTAGGGAACATTTTCGGTTAGGGAGACATGTAGTTGGGGTCGGTAGTTGACACGTGTGTTGGGCAACAAAGGGGACGGGAGCGAAGAGCGAATAAAACCGAGAATACAATAAACAGAGAACTGAAAAACGAAGGGATTAGTGAAGACGCTAACACAATAACAGTAATTAATAAAAGTGGAAGTTAAACGGGTGGTGTAGGAAAGAGCGCTCTAAAAAGTGTGTCGAACTAATGACCATCATTTGAGGTTTGTACGTCGAAGCAACCGCGCTATTCTCATCAGGGGCATAGTAACGCGGTTGCTCTATGAAGGTGAAAGTTCCTTCAATAGTACGTGTTTCGAAATGGTAGGCGCGCGCCATCCATGCCCTACACGATCAACGGTTACAAACTTTTGGCCCTGGCCGAGTTGAGGGTGAAGGGAGAAAGGCGGGGGAGGATGGTCAAGACTTCGACACAAGGAGGGGAGGGAAAAAATTAGGTGGAAGGAATTGACTTAACTCGATAGATTTCCGAAGATCGATGCCGTAGGACTGCATCCAAACGCTAAGTAAAATACTGGGTTGCTATACGACAGGCAGTTGTAAACGAAGTCGAATCGTGGCCACGTGAAATGTAAAGTGGCCTTTGGTTTGTGGGGCGTACCTTTCGCTGACCAATAGGGGGCGGGTATAGAGAATTATTAACAAGGAAAATGGCGACTGGGAGGGGCGGGTCGAAGGGAGGGAGTAAAAGTAATAAAATAGGATGTGTTATGTGGGAGACCAGCGCGTGGCTGGTGGGCAGTGAATACACTTGTTTCGCGAAAAGGGATAAGTGGCTTCGTTGTTTGTTGTACGTGGCGGGTAGGGGGGGGGGGGGGGGAATGGATGCGAGGCCTTGGGAAGGGGGGGGGGGTGGGTTGGGTTGTGGAAAGTTGTTGGAGGGGGAAATTGTTTGTAAACACATTTGTATTTGGAAACGGGAAAAGGAGTTTCGTAGTTGTTGTTTCTGTAGGGTGGGGTAGGAAATGGAAAGTTAGAGGGGGAAATTGTTTGTGAAACACATTTGTTTTTGGAAACAGGAAAAGGAGTTTCGTCGTACTTGTTTCTGTTGGGTGGGGGGAGGGGGTAATTGTTTGAAGCCTGGGGATCGGGGGGGGGGGTTGTGGGTTGTAGAAAGTTGTTGGAGGGGGAAATTGTTTGTGAAACACATTTGTATTTGGAAACGGGAAAGGGAGTTTCGTAGTTGTTGTTTCTGTAGGGTGGGGGAGGGGGAAAATTATTTGAGGCCTGGGGATCGGGGGGGCGGGGGGTTTGGGTTGTAGAGAGTTGTTGGAGGGGGAAATTGTTGGTGAAACACATTTGTATTTGGAAACGGGAAAGGGAGTTTCGTAGTTGTTGTTTCTGTAGGGTGGGGAGGGGGAAATTTGTTTGAGGCCTGGAGAGCGGGGTAGGGGAAATGGAAAGTTGTTAGGGAAAAAAAAATTGTTTGTAAACACATTTGTATTTGGAAACGGGAAAAGGAGTTTCGTAGTTGTTGTTTCTGTAGGGTGGGGGAGGGGGAATTGTTTGAGGCCTGGGGATCGGGGGGGGGGGGGGTTTGCTGGTTGTAGAAAGTTGTTGGAGGGGGAAATTGTTTGTAAACACATTTGTATTTGGAAACGGGAAAGGGAGTTTCGTAGTTGTTGTTTCTGTTGGGTGAGTCGCTTGTGCTGCATATATTGTATAATTGGATTAAAATGACGTTACGGTAATAATACATTGAGATGTAATTGGAACGGAAATGTGAATTAATAAGTAAGCGGGGACGGGGTGTTGTGAAATAATAAACACAAGGGGATCCTTGGTTAGGATCGCTCTTTTCCCCGGTAAATCAGAACATAGTTTGAATTGTGCCGCGGGTATTTTGACCCCTGTGCTATTTTATTAAGATTAATGGTGGATGAGTTATATGAGGTTAAGGGAGTGATCGAGTGGTGAAGTAAAGTATAAATTAAAACGATGTGCGTTAGTACGTGATTATATGCTCACAACGCTAATGCAGTAGTATCGCATCCTTCAAAGACTCCAAGCGTGTCGCCATCTCGAAATTTAACGTTCGTCTGTCAGTCTGTCAGTCTGTCGTGCGACGGGAGGGTCCCATCAATACTGCATGCGCCGCCTCAAAGGCAGTATCGTTTTTTTTACATTTTTGAGGCTGCAAAAGGGGATCAATTTTGTCTTTTTGGTCTGAAATAGTAGATTTTGCATATTTTGGTATTTGGTCTGCAGAAATTGGGTAGAATTTTTTGGTATACAGAGTCTGAAAAAGGGTCGAAAAATCTCATATATATATTTTAAAGAGGTTCGAAAAATCGTACAGTTTTAGTTTGAAGTAGGGCAAGAGTTTTGAGAACACTCCGACTCAAAACTATGAACGTTTTCACCCCCTTCCCCTCCCCCTCCCCCTCTCCCCGAGAAGAGGTTTTTGGGCAGAGCCTTTAACGGCTAGCTACACGTAGCTAATACAACCGTTCAAGTCATATGAACAATTCAACGTGGTCCCACTCAAAGCAGTAGCCGTAAGTCTCTTTCGATGCGGACATCAAGCGGGTTTTGCTGTAGAAACTTGATTTCACTTTTTACAAGGCTCGAGTAGTCGCAAGACAACTGAATTATCGCTGGGAATGGTTCACTTGAATGTTTAGTGCTTTGCCTAAGTCTCTTTCGTTGTCAAGGGGTTTCGCTGGTAACGAGTCATTCACAGATTATCCTTTTTTTTATTTACATTTTGGAGCGATGCTTCCTATAAACACGAACACAGAAAACAGCAACTAGAAAGAAACCATAACAGCGCGAAAATTACCGCTGCTTCAAGTTGGTTAGTTATCAATACAGTGGGGCAACCGCTGACATAATACTAGAAATACGATTATCGCAGATACCCCCTCGCTCTGCCATTGATTGGACTTTTACTTTGGTAACTCCCAACAAGAGTAGCCTTTGTTTTACCGAAATGTTGACTAAATCTTTTCTTCGAACTCAAGTGCTACACGCAAAGGAAGGAGAAAAAGAATGGTGTGTGTTATACTTTTGCGTTGAAAAAAGAATCGATTGGGTGACGAAGTACGTATTTCCCACGGTCGGCACGTCAAATTAATTCATACAGTCTGCCAAGTACGTTCTCAAAATTTAATACTCAAAGTTTGAAGTTGGTCGGCCGTCGTAGTACGGGAAAAAAGGAACACTGATTTTCCAATTTTGAATTCATAGGCAGTACAATTAAATAGGCTTCCTGTGCGATTTGTTTTTACTCTGGACGGCATGCACCTGACTCAGGCATGCATATTTAATGAACTCGAATTGTTTTGTATGTGAACCCACTCAAAACAGCATGATTTCTCCCAGAATCAAAGCAAAACTTTTTACTTCAAATTATACACGGGCTTCAGACCCAGTGATACTTTTAAGGGCTTCTGAACAATTCTCGCTGCAATCACCGCGTGTCAGATTACAGAAACATAAGACATCTGACTAAATCATTCAAGACTACAAGTTTCTGTCGCCGAAACTGGCGACAGAAGCGTAGTAAAACAATACTTCGAGGGAAATGATCAGCATACAGATTTTAATACAATCTTGTGTGATCGAGCTTATACAAGCTATACGGGAGAGAATATATTTGTCACGGTGATTGTTCGATTTCCACTGACTAACCTTTGTTGCTTGTCCTTTCTAATTAAGTATCTGAGTTTAACACAAAACGGCGTCTGAAGCTCCCGATTTGCTTTCAAGCGCTGTTCCCTTTGCGGAGTCGTTTCTTCGGCACGCTTCCCGTTCATGATGCTGTCCGTTATAACATGTTATTCGTCTTTTCTCTAGACGCGGATTTGGCGCTGTTCGATCGTTTCACGATTTCGCTTTGCCCGTGCCTGTTTCCTTCTCTTTTGAAGACGAGCTTTGCGAGACTGTTGTGTTTCAAGTTTTCCAGTTTTCCACTTTCGTAAACACAGCTACGATATATTGTATCTAATTTCTCTTACAGCGAGTAAAACTAAAGGGCCACACGTGATCGATCCGGCCTTTGTTATTGGTTAAGCAGCGATAGGAACTGGGGACGAGGTCGCACGACAGACTGACAGACTGACAGACAAACATTAAATTTTGAGACGGCGACACGCTTGGAGTCTTTGAAGGATGCGATACTACTGCATTAGCGTTGTGATTATTTCCCTCACTTCGTTCGGGGATTATACACGGGCTTCAGACCTAGTCATACTTCAAAGGGCTTGTGAACGATTCTCTCTGCAATCACCGCATGTCAGATTACAGCATTTGTTACAGTTTTAGTTTTGAAAGAAAAAATAGGACATCTGACTAAATCATTCAAGACTCCAAGTTCCGATTGCTCTAAGCGAATACGGTAGCCGAAACTGGCGACAGAAGCGTATTAAAACAATACTTCGAGGGAAAATGATCAGCATACAGGTTTTAATACATTCTTGAAGTGATCGAGTTACAAGATACGGGTAGAATATATTTGTCACGGTGAATGTTCGATTTCCACTGACTAACCTCTGCTGCTTGTCCTTTCTGAGTAAGTATCTGAGTTTAACACAAAACGGTGTCTGAAGCTCCCGATTTTCTTTCAAGCGCTGTTCCCTTTGCGGAGCCGTTTCTTCGGCACGCTTCCGTTCATGATGCTGTCGGGTTATAACATGTTTGTCGTCTTTTCTCTAGACGTATTTTGCGCTGTTCGATTGTTTCACAATTTCGCCTTGCCCGTGCCTGTTCCCTTCTCTCTTGAAGACAAGCTTCGCGAGACCGTTCTGTTTCAAGTTTTCCAGTTTTCAAATTCATTTTCGTGAACGCAGTTACGTACAATTGTTGCTTCGTTCAAATCTTTTTTTCTTCCGAATGTCAGTAAAGACACTGGCGGAGACGCTAATCGATAATTATTACATCATTGCCTTAGGCACCTGGCCTAAAAAGTCGTACGCCAGACAGACAGACTGACTGACAGACGAACATTAAATTTCGAGATGGCGACGCGCTTGGAGTCTTCAAATAAGGCAATTTTGCTGCATTAGTGTCGTGATTATTACCCTTCCTTCGCTCGGGGATCAATAATTTCATTCCGTTATGATGTAACGGGTATCGATTGAGCACACATTTAATTGGCCTGTTTTCATTCCCTTCGTAGCGATTAGAGTGCGTCGCGAAGGTCATGGGTTCGAAGGTGTAGAAGCCCGATTTTTTTTCATAGATTTTCTTCATAACATTACTGCTTAGTTGCTTCATAACTTCGAAGACTAATCTGTATAGCCTTTATCACACATTAGTCATTCCATGCTTTGGTTATCTTTACCAGCACATCAATAATTCCTGGAACATACCCCGCTTGTCTTAGTGTAAATGTCGTCCTGGTGAACATCTCTAGCCATCCCAAAGTCTGTCACTTTGCACACTCCTCCCTCGCCGACTAACACGTTCCTGGCAGCCAAATCACGATGCGGAATCTGTAAAAAAAAAGGAACATTTGCGCGGCTAAAGTCATGTGATGTACAGTAATTGCAATACTGTGGTAGTGTATACTGTAGATACATTGCGTTCCATACAATGCAAACTGGTTATGCCTAAAACCAATATTACAGCCAACTCTTTCTAAGCGGACACCTCTCTAAAGCGGACACCTCTCTAAGGCGGACACCTCTCTAAGACGGACAGCATGCAGATTTGGTCCTTGCCGATTTTCATTTCTTTCTCTGTAACTGAACTTTCTCTAAGGCGGACACAAAATCTAGTCCCGAAGGTTTCCGCCTTAGAGAGAGTTGACTGTAGACGCTTTTACCTTTTTGGAAGACAGATAAACCATCCCTTCTGCAACCTGGCATGCAAACATTAAAATCTGCTGTGCAGTCAGATTCGTATTTGGTTCTATGTCGGGGTCGTTGTAGTAAGTGTCGTTGAGGCCTCGGCTCTTCCGCAGGTAGCCGAAGCAGATCTCCAAAGGGAACGTATTCGATGATCACCATCAAGGGTTCTGTCGTAAACAAGAGCCCAGTTAGATAACATTTCGGATAATGATTATCTGTAGTGACACCTACGTACTAGTAAGGCCACGCTGAACGTTCAAGCCAGAAATAAATTTGCTGAACTGATTTCCGATGATCATCCCAGTGCCAAATTGAAACTCTTTTTGGCGTCGTTCTGGGTTGACGGGTTGCAACTCCGTCGCGCTTTAGTTGAACTTAACTCTTTAACTCCAAAGATCAAAATGTTGATTCTCCCAACCTTTTACGAGGAAAATGAGTCGTGATGTAATGAGAATTGATAGTTCAATATGTTGTAATTTGAGCAAGGTATCAAAAGCAAAGTTCTTCTTACTGTATGCTGTATTTCTGGTGAGAAACTGGAAGAGGAAATTGAAGTTGATTATTCTTGGGAGTGCAAGGGTTAAACAGAGGCATGTGCGCTGTAGATTATTTACATATTGCGCCGTACTTTGGCGAGCCGCGAAAGACTAAAACTTATGCCTTGCGGGCCCCTAATGTTATTGTGTGGCACAAACAATCCATTGGAATAAACACAACTGTCCGACGGGTATCTCATGCGTGAACACCAAAATAATAACACGTAATTACATGACTTGGTCACCTGAATCTGTAATACAGCCCAAAAGTTTGATCACATTTGGATGTGGTTTTAGCTCCTTCAGCAGCTTCAGTTCTGAAAGCAGATCTTCTCGGTCAGTTGGTCTGGCATTCGCTGTGAAGCAAATGAAAGATAATGATAATGACTAAGCTTGAAAAATAAGACAATAAATGTGAACGAAATACTTGTTAATACTCTGGCTGTATCGCTTTCAGTTTACATGTATCTTTCTTTGGTACATGTTTTATTCTAGCACAGAAAAGCCCATAATTCTTTGCATGCCTTGTACCTTTACTGATCAAGACAGTGTCTGCCATGTTGTATTAGAATGAATTTTGGTATTTTCACCATTAAATGCATTTTAGAGCAAAAAGGACTTAAAGAAATGGTCTTGAAAGGCAAACATCTAGTCATCTCGGCGCGCTCAAATAGATGACAGGTTTTTTTACCCACAAATCAATTGAATTCGAATTTTTCATGATGCACCTGATCCCCGAGCGTAAGCGAGGGTAATAATCACAACGCTAATGCAGTAGTATAGCCTTATTTGGAGACTCCAAGCGGATCGCCATCTCGAAATTTAATGTTCGTCTGTCAGTCTGTCTGTCAGTCAGTCTGTCAGTCAGTCTGTCAGTCTTTCAGTCTGGCGTACGACCAGGCCCAGAATGCAGTGAGAGCACCTCACAAAGGATCGGTCACGCGTGACCGACAGAAAGAAAAGCGATTTGAACGAAGCAACAATATTGTATTGCATTCACGAAAAGGAATTTGAAAAAAGGAAAATTGGAAACACAGCAGTCTCACGAATCTCGTCTTCAAAAGAGAAGGGAACACGGGCAATCGTGGGAACGATCAAACAGTCAATTCCGACTCAAGGGAAGACGACATTCATGTGGGCGACAGCGTCGTGAACAAAATCGTGCCGATGAAACGACTCCGCAAATAGAACAGCACATGAATGCCGATCAAGAGCAACATGAACAGAACACCACTTGAAAGGGAAGTGGTAACTTCAGAAGAAAAAGCGGGCAAAATTGCAAGTACGCCGTCTATATTCTGTCTTGTATCTTGTAACCCGGTCACTTCAAGAAAATATTAAAATCTGCATGCTGATTATTTTCTCTCGAAGTATTGTTTTAATACTTGCTTTGTCGCCAGTTTCGGCTAGCGTATTTGCTCAGAACAGTCGGAACCTGGGGTTTTAAATGGTTTAGTCAGATGTCTGTTTTCTTTCAAGATCTAAAACTGTAACTGTCTATTCGAGAAATGCTGCAATCTGACACGCGGTTATTGCAACGAGAATCATTCACAAGCCCTTTGAAGTATGATTAGATTTGAAGCCGTTGTATAATTTGAAGTAAACCGTTCAAATTTTTATTTGATTCTGAGAAAAATCACGCTGCTTTGAAAGGGTTCACATAGAAAACAACTCGATTTCATTAAATATGCATGCCTCAGAGTCCAGTGCATGCATTCCAGAGTAAAAAAAATCGCACAGAAAGCCTATTTGATTGTACTGCCTATGAATTCAAAACTGGAAAATCAGTGTTCCATTTTTCCCGTACTACGGCGGCCGACCAACTTCACGCAATTGATTCTTCTTTTAACGCGAAAGTATAACACACACCATAATTTTCTCCTTTCTTTGCGTGCAGCACTTGACTTCGAAGAAATGGTTGCGTCAAAACTTCAGTAAAACAAAGGCTGCTGTTGTTGAGCAGTACCAAAGTGATAGTCGCCAGAGCGAGGGGGTATCTGCAATTATCGTATTTCTAGTTTATATTATATAACAAGTTAGTACAACAGAGGAGCTATATGTAATAGCTATTGTACCTTTGAGCATTTTGACCGCAACAGTTGTTAATGCAGGTGCTCTGTGGATGTCCTCTGTCACTGTTGCCTTTGCCACCTGACCAAATGCTCCTTTACCAATGATCTTTTCGATTGAGATTTTCTCTCTTGACACTTCCAAAGATCGAGTCATTGGTGACAGTGGCATGTATTCATCAGATATTACGGAATATATAGCTTGATAATCAGCAGGAAACAAGCTGTTATTCTGGATGTTTCTGTTAGCAACAGCGGATGGACCAACATGAACACTGTCAAGGTCTAGTTGATGAACGTCATCATGTTGAGTAACCTCATTCTGTTGAATTGAAAAAAAATATAAATATATATGTATGTATATATTTCCAATCATACAATAAGAAATTTTATTACAGACTGTGACATAGTTTTACCATATAAGGTCGCAACAGAGTGCCGGTACGGGAGCGTATTACACACTTCAAATCCGTATTACACACTTCAGATCCGTATCACACTGTAGAAAACCGGTTTGACCGGTTTAGACGCGCGCGCATCACAAATGAGTCAAAGATTTTTCTGAGTGCATATATATATATGAATGTATATATATAGCATTTGTAAAAATAAAGGCTTATGTTTTGCATGT
Organism: Plumapathes pennacea; assembly: GCA_964036295.1. Taxonomy (NCBI): domain Eukaryota; kingdom Metazoa; phylum Cnidaria; class Anthozoa; order Antipatharia; family Myriopathidae; genus Plumapathes; species Plumapathes pennacea. The sequence continues at coordinate 8,992,379 of OZ038469.1, read as the reverse complement.
TACCAAAACATTCTTTGAGTCTTTAGTTCTTACGTATTGGCCAGTTATATTTAGGACCAATTTTGAGCTAAATAATTGCCAAAATTTGGTTGAGGAGTTAACAAATAGCCACTGAAAATCAAACAGCTATTCACGGAAAAGGTCGTGAATCATTTTTAAAAATGGTATTTGCTGTTAAGAGGTTCGACAGTGGCATCTGATTATGAACACTAGCAAAATAGTCATCATCAGGAGAAGTGTTGGACATTTTTAACCCGTACGCCGATGTCAGTTTTTCAATAAACCGCTAAATTGTGCGAGAAAGTTGGCCAGAAGAGTGTATTGAGCATTTTTAGTACATCACAAGCAGCGCTTATCAATTTTAGATTCGAAATACTGCCATTAATAATAATATGGAAACGTTGGGAAACTGCCAGATTTGACTGCTCGGTAAAAATAACGACCAAGAACAGTGTCAACAAATGTCAGCGTTTGTGATTCTGATTGTAATAGCTGGACAGTGCTGTCCAAAGCTAGAAATATGTTTTGTTAACATTGCACTAGATCTCCTGCAGCGAATAACTGTCATAGTCTGTAAAAATACCTTTGACCTTGGACATGATATTCCTGCAAATCTGCAAAAACTCCACAAAAACCCTCCCCGTTCCTACCAGAACAGTCAGGCACCCTTACTTAAGACTGAGAAGAACTAGGAACTAACATAACAAAACATGGCGCCCAAAAAACATGGTAGATTGATCTCACGGTCGTGGTTTCTTCGCCTACGGGCCCTCCATAATGGCATCGATTTAGAGGAAACATGGAAATATATTTTGGCTTAGAGAAGGGATTAAATCTCAAAACACGAAGGTCATTTTGGGCTCTACGGACTCTATAAAGCTTCGACTCGATATAGCGAGCTAGACAAACTGTACCCGACACAAGCAAGTCATTGGAAGACGGACTTGAATTGTAGCGTAATTGCGAAAATTACAAAGAAACAGTGTGCTCACAGAGCGTGAAATGAAGGTAAGTTTTACCGCTCGAAAGAAGAATGAAGGACTCGAAATACTGTACCGAACTACGGTTAAAACGATGTCTTTAAGTCATAACTACAACTACCGAGCTGGACATTTTGCCGGTTTTTCGTCAGGAACAAGTAATTATGCATTTTGTGATCTCTCCCATACATTTTCCTTTATTGATCTGAGAGAGCCAACGGATTGTGTGCGTCAATGCGCATGCGGGGCGGCCATCTTGTCCGATATTTCTGCCAATGCCAGCTGCTAGCATGTCAAAGCAACAATACCTCATAGGCAGCCATATCAGTTGTTGGTAACACTGGTCTGTTGGAGAGAGAATAGACAAAATACAAAGGTGCTTTCTCCTCAAATACAATATACAGCATACATGGATTATCATATACATGACAGCACATTTATAGATTAGTGGTTCCTGATTCAAAGGACATTGAAATAGTAAGATTATTCTATATATTGAAAGATCTTCTGATAAAAGCTATTTGGAATAAAACCGTGTGACTAAAAAATAAACTTTGTTTTTTGTTGTCGTTGACTATTAAGTGTGGGGTACATTGCTTTCTTATTTTCTGAAATAGTGGCTTCAAAAGGATGCTATTTTTCAAATTGTTCTGATAAAACAGGCGAGGCAGCATCATCCTTCTGTAAGCAGCACGTTTTAAATATTGTGATATTCGTGTGATTGAACGCGTCGGGTCAAAAGTGCTATATCTCGACAACGGCTGAAAAAAAATAAGACAACTGTATTGCAAAAAGTCTTGTTATAGTCCTGGCTTTGCGCGTGATTGTTGTGTTGCGAGTTTCGATGCAGATTGTACTGTCCCTCTCCGTATTTGGTCAAGTAATTACTGAGATGAATAGGTCTGTTGCTTTTGAGCCCACTTCTTAAAACCTTTCTAGCACAAAAATCGATCTACTGTACGATTAAGGTGAGTAAAAAAAAAACATAAATGAAGTACTGTACCTTTTATTGTTCTGTTTGCCTGAAAGAAAGCATTAGGAACCTTAAACAAGTGAAGGCCATTTTGCTTCGAAACAGTGTTGAAGAACTGTTCCATATTTTAGGATTCCTTTACTACATGTTTTACTTTAAATTGAGTAGATTTCTCTTGTATTAACGGAAATACAAACAACAAGCAAGCAGCTAGCTGTCTATTGTCTAAATGTTCTTCTCTATCTACACTATTTTCATTACCCCACTCGTCTATCTACACTATTGTCATTACCCCACTCGTCTATCCCGTTTGAACACACAGGTAGGTTAGACAATCTTACTCTGTTTTTGTCGTCCTTTCTTCTTCTTTTGCCTGAAGCAGTACATGTATATGACTCCAAGAATGAGGACCGCAATTCCTCCGACAATGGGGATAATGTAAATCCAGACATTTATCTTCGGACCTGCTGTGGATGTCAGTGCAGAACCTGCAATGTGATAACATAATTACATACTGTACATTTGTTGGAAATACCATACAGTAGATGTTCATAAAAACTGAAATCACACAGTAAACGGGAAATTAATATGTTACAAGATTTATCGGGCGGCCAAGGACAAAAAACCGCCTGTTTCGACCGGCAAACCGCTCAGTACTAAAAATCCGGTGATTTTATGCTCCTGGGAAGATTTTGAAAAAATATTTGCTTTTCTTTTAGCCCAGTCGACCTGAATCGGGCGCTTAGACTGTTTGATGGACCAAGGACTCTTAAAAGTGATTATGGACATCTTCCATGTCGCAGGAAGGATATAAGACGATTTGGAAAAAGAAACTCTTCACTTTTTTTGTCACTTTTGCTTCCTCGGCACCCAGGCACACGGTTTTGGCCTTATAATGTAGGGAGCTTGTTGAGCAGTAGGCGAGCTCAGAACTGAACCGCGTTGGGTTGGCATGGTCGGTGGCCTTGTGACAGTTTGAGCGTGTAAGTGGCGTACTGCGATCGCGTTCTTGCTGGCTGTGGCTGGCCGATTGAGGAAAGTCCTTTCGTCCAGTGGTGAAAGGCAAAGACGAGTTTGGTGTTATACTTGTACGTGCCTGTATGGCAAGCCAAGTGTCCAAGGGGTCTTGAGTCCAAGAACGAAGTTTGAAGCTTCTCCCAAGGTCGGTGTTGGCTGTCCGCCCGCTGTGTATGGTCCCTGTGGCCGAAGCGTGGATGGCAAGCTCTCCCCGGCTAAAAAGGCCAAGACGAGGCAAAGATGTCAGCCTTCTCGACCGCTGGCTGCCCGGGAGGGCGGCTAGGACGGATTGGAAGGAGAGAGAGAAACTAGTCAAGCCGTTTTTTGAGTATTCGCCCGAGCTCTCAGTCTGTTAGAAGATATCTGGCTGGGCAAGGTAGAGAGTTGTGTGGTTGATCCTGCCAGTAGTCAAATGCTTGTCTCAAAGGTTTAGGCATAAGCACTTGTACTGTGAAACTACGAATGGCAATATCATGTAGAATGATAACGTGCAAAAGGGAGGACCCGAAATGTGAAGTCTTTGGTGATTGTTTGTAAACATTCTGAAACCACTTGAGTTTGTAAAGAGCGGGAAGCTTCATCTGGTTGGCTCATTGAGTATTTTTAGTCTATTTTTGGTCTCTGGACTCGAGTAACAACTATTAGTTCGTCGCTTGTGTCCACTGTCTTCGTCCCAATGTACACTGATTCTCTTTGGCTTGGTTTGTTTTCTTGTTTTTCTTTTCAAATTTAATGGAATTGTTTTGTTTTCAGTTACTGTAATGTTGACTTGATATGAACTCCTTAGCCCGACTTAGTGATGTTGGACCTTTTGTAATCAAAGGGAAGAATATCATTTGTCCACCCGAATCCAGTTTTATTTCTAGTTTTTGCGTTTTCCGTTGTCTACTTTTATCGGGCTCCTATAATTGCGGAGGACTCCAACAACACGATACAGTTTCACAAACAGTTTTTGGTTAACACTGTTGGGCGATGTTGTGCCAACACGTTGCGTTCGTTTGCTCGGGCCTTTTAGTCTAGTTGTAACGCAAGGTGCTACGCGCAATGCCTTTTCCGATGCACCCCAAATGGGTTTATATCTTATACCAACGAAAAACAAATTGAAAATTGAATCTTGGAGTCACACTTAGAGTTCGTAAGAAACCCTTAATTCAAAATATCATTATATTACAGAAAATATAGTATAAAAATGCAAGGGGTCTGATTGTTCCCACACATGTAAGGCATTGCTATACTGAAAATACTGAAACCATAGCACATGGCCATTGTATTACACAGACAGTGTCTACACTTACGTACATAAAATTCCCTACTACAGCATCCTTGAACAGAACGTTTGGTCAGAGTTCACAAAACTAACAATACTCACTCTTGTTGCACTTTTCACCAGACCAGGGCTTTCACACTCACACTGGCACGACTGACAGAGACGGCCAAAGTAGCCCGTTTTGCAGGTGCACAAAAAGCTGCCCTCGGTATTGTTACACGAAGCCGTGGCGTTGTCTGCACACGGTCCAACCCGACCGCTTGCACACTCGTCAATATCTTCCGTACAGAACGCCCCGTTGAATCCTGCTGCGCATGTGCAGCTGTATGCGTCGATGCCGTTGACGCAGGTGGCCTTGTTGCTACATTTATGACTTGCGCAGTCGTCAATGTTAACGCTGCAGTTGCGACCCGTGAAACCTACTGCGCAGGCGCACGTGTAGTTAAAACGAGAATCCGTGCAGTTCCCGCCATTTTGGCACGGTTGAGGAGCACACTTATCAGTCGGCTTGTCACACACCTTCCCATAAAACCCCGCGACGCAGCTGCACCTGAACATGTCTACTCCCTCTTGGCTTAGCTGCGTCTCATTAGTAACCATGGATACGTCAGTCAAATTAAAACAAGCGGAATTTTCCTTGCAAGGTTTGTGAGCACACGTCATGTTGGCCGTGCGGTTGCACAAGCGCCCGGCCCAACCCTCGTAGCAAGAACAGGAGAAGTCGTTCCAAATATCCTTGCATGCACCTTGTTCGCATGGTCCTGGTGCGCAGGAGTCGTCACCATGGCAACCAAACTTCAGACCTGAGGTACTTGTATTGAAGTGAGGTTTCAGCGGGGTGAGGTGACTTACGTTGATGTTACTGTCGTAGTAGTCAACAAACGGGAGTAAGAGACCGCCAACGCGTACAGCGTTCAGGCAGCCTTTGAAAGGCCTGTTGTGGTTGCTTAGCACCACCTTGGCTTGACGTAAAAGCTGAGTCAGACCTCCCACCGTGAATTCTCCAGAGCTGCTGCTGCTGTGTTGATCTACAGCGAGTGAGGTGATACCACTGGAACTGTTCAGTCGCACTTTGTGCCACTGACCGTCATTCACCACCACATCTGGAGAAGAGCAAGGAAAAAAAACCGGACACGTTTATCAAAAACCCGGCTGTTATGGATTACCATTTATAAAATAACTATGATACTACGCGCGCCCTGATTGGCTAAATAACCTTGTAAGATGAAAGTTTATAAAATAACTGTGATACTACGCGCGCCCTGATTGGCTAAATAACCGTGTTAGATGAGAATATATTAAACGCTGACGCGATACGCGATGTTTTTTACTTGACTAATTATTTTATTTAAGAAATATATAACGCGTCACCGTGTAATATAGCCTCATCTAATCACGCGGGAAGTTGGGAGAACACGAGAGTAGCGTAAGGAAACCACGAGGCCGCCGAGTGGTTTCCGGCGCTACTCGATGGCCTCGTGGTTTTCGTTACGCTACTCTCGTGTTCTCCCAACTTCCCGCGTGTTTAGATGAGGCTATATTACACTGTGACGCGTTATATATTTCTTAAGTACAGTATGCAAGTGAACTGACAGACAAGTGAAAACGGCACGTTGACCGCTGTGGGCGTCTGGCATTCAAGATTCAACTTTAAAAGGAGTGGAGGGGAAGTTATGTGATTTCTTCAGAGAAAAGAAAGAATCCACTGATGTGGAGTGTGTCTCACCAGGATTTGTGAACGACTGTCAATCGATTAAGGATCGACTAGCATTGAGGATTAAACTACATCCAATGTGGCATCAGCCCACAATGGGAAGCAAACAACATCGGCTATTAGCTTCTTCCTACCTGATGTAACGTTGCCGGTTGCTCCCCCAATAGAGTAGACAACGGATAGAAATCCATTCGTAATCTCCGCCATTAGCTTGTCTGCACCTTCACTGATTTCCATGACAACAGCATCTGTATGTCGGGTGCGCAGCTCAAACGACAGCTTGGCGTCAGCAGCCGCGTTTGAAGTCATGTAGTAGTGGGCAGAGTTTGAACTGTCATTGAAAGTAGCGGGATGTACACCTGAAGGAACAAAACACGTTAGGGACCGTTCATTTTTTGTGAGGTAGGGGGGAGGGGGGGGGGGGCTGGTGGGATTTGGGGAAGTCCCGCTGGGAAACAGCATGGCTCCCCCTCAGCCCACCATTTTTTTCACATGCCCCCCCTCCTCAGCCCACATTTTTTTACATGATCTTTACTGAGCGTTACTTATAACTCAGCTGCAGATTGACTCGAATTAAGGACTAAAATAAGGTGTTTCCTGTATCTCTTCCCTTGCGAATTAAACGACTGTTCTCAAAAGGACGCTTTTTAGGCTGCATTCATTAAAAATCAGGAGAGGAAGAGGAAATTGAACAAAGTACAACTTTTTTTGTATATCCCCCCTAAGACAAAAGAAAATTATGCATCCTGCTAAGAAAAATATGTATCCCCTTGGAGCCTCACTTCACATTAAAGCAGCAAATCCCAGCTTTATGTCGAGCATCAAGCTTTACCTACAGGGTCGAGGGTGGAAGTGGAATAATCCATATCACTTCATAAATGTTATATGCAGAGAAAAATTATAGGTCGTTTTGTGTCTTAAAAATGTATAAAGTGCAGACATTCAACCCTTGGAGCAGAAAAATAGGGAGATTTTGTGGGCGCCGTCAAAGCTCGATCACCTAGGGGGGCCGGGGAAAATTTTTAAAAAGGTAGTCTTCTGAAATTGGATTTTCTGCATTTTCAGAGCATTTTCAGTGAAATTTCAATGAAAATTAAATGTTTCAGGCAGCATATTTGTATTGCTTGTGACGACACAAGCTTTAAAATGGAGCGTGTTTTTTTTTTTCTGGGTTACAAATCTGCATGCGGTGATTGGTTCATATTATCATGTGATTTGTGATGACGTTGTGATCAAGTGACTTGGCGGGCGAGCAGTTTCGCCATTTTGAAGACAGCAAGTTGCTTGCCTTAGTTGGCTCTGTGGATTATTTTATGGACCGCTCATCTTACTTACAAACGCATACGCCGGCTGCGGTAGACCCACACTAAATTTCATTGAGCGGTTTTGGCTTGGGTCGGTCCGTTCAGCCTCAAAAGCCATATTGAAAGCCATGAAAGCAAATGCAATGAACTTATCAATGAACTGCATAACTATGCACAACTGTACAGAAATGTACGAAGAATCTGATATCCAGAACCTTGAGAACTTGAAGGAACAAGCTGAACGAAGGCGCTCGAGATACAAAGACGAGAACCTGTGTAAAGACGGCGAAGCAACTTCGATTCTTGACAAGCGCTTGATAGCGGATTATATGGAACTGTTTAGTATGAAGGTGAACTTGAAGGTACTTTGTATTCTTTTACTTTGTATTATTCTTGCTGATACAAGTAAAGCGTCAGAAAATCTGACTTTTGTTTGGGATCAAAATTTCACTCTGCTGTGCATTTGTTGTTGTTGCGACATTTTGGCTCGGTGCCATGAAGGTCAAACAATCAGTGGAACAGATGGCGTTATTATTTGAAAATTGGGAAATGGCTGAGGAAAAAGTGACCGCTGGTAGATCTCGCTTTGCTCAGTTTTATTGTATTCCCACAAATGTTTATGTGAAAGAAAACCGAAGTCCTCCAAGACGAAGTCGTGAGCCGAGCCGCGTACCCTTGAATAACCTTTCACGCATTTTGAACAAGAGTAGAAAAAGCAGGCGACTAATACGAGAATACATTTCAAAGAATGTCCCAAAGTCGTCAAAAGTTCATGATTATACCCGAGCTTACGTACTTCACAATGCTAATGCGTTCCGTGAACGTGCATGTAAACAACATGGAAACAATAAAAAGCCACAGAAATGGAAAGAGAACATTAGGATCAATAAACCATCGCTGCGAGAAAGCTAGAAGCTCAAAAAGAAGATTGCCAAAGTAACCGAGGTGCTAAGATACGTTTGTATTTTAAAATGTGTTCAAAAACAGGCATTGCAAGATCAGACGTATTCAGAGATCAAAATCACAGAACCAAGTACAATGCGTTTTCTCTGTCAAGGGATATAGAAAAAAATTCCGGTCCTTCAGTTGTTGATCCAAACAAAACGATCATTGCACCGTACAGTCAAGGTAATGCTGCAATATTTGGAGATAATGCTGGGCGACAATGTGCAACTATGTTTCTAGCAGCTCTTATATTTAACCACACAAATTTTATTTGTTTATCGGAGGATTTAGTTGAAATTATGAATGCTGGGAACAATCTCTATTCCACTCTTTCGCAATCATCGGATGACTACTTTTTGTTACTGACAGATCTACCTGGAATAGTTACAATATATGAAACTCAGTATGAGCTGCAATACAGTGAAAGTTACGTGGGTAATTTGTTCGGAACTTGCATTCCCATTGAATTGCTTACTGCTGTATCCCATCCGAACTGAACATCGGTTGGCTTTCTGGATGCACGGAAGCCATACTTTAAGAGCGATTTTGGCTTGCATTGTTTTTAAGCGTCGGAAGACTTGAAAATAGCCGTACACAAATGCTTGATGTGTTACCAGCGGGACCCCCGTAAAGTACGAAGGGTTGTGTTTTGCAAATGCTCGATTATAGATACCGCTTCAACCAATTTATCTGTGTTCTGAGCAATATTTGTGTGAAAGAACATCGAATAAGTAGTAGAAGACGTGTCGAAACTTGATAAAACTTGAACTTTTCCCTGCGGGCAAAGCGTCCTCCCTTTGTCGGAAACTCTGCGGCTTTGTGTAACGCGCGGCGTATACGAACAGTCGGCGTTTAACTTCGTTTTGCCTGCAGTAAAGGTTCTTTGTTTATTGTCTGAGGATACTGAATTACTAATAGGTTTGAGGCAAATATCACGCGAGATTAAGATACAAGATCTGTCAATGAAATGTCACGAGCATAATATCATAGAACGGGGAATCCCGAATCATCAGCTACTTAGCTTTCACTCACGCCGCTTTAACAAAAGCAGGAAAGACCGGCAGGCGATTACATCGAGAATATTTGTCACTGAATACCTCGAAGTCTTCAAAAGCTCAAGGTTGATATCCGACTATCCGAGCCGTAATGTTGGCTCCACAAGCGTGATGCACGCCTTTGTTGTCACGGTATTCAAACGTCTGCAGCTTCCGATAGAGATTAATTTCGTATCGACCCAGAATTTTGCGTTAAAGCTTAATGCATAGCAGTCTTGAACATATTAGTGATCAGACTTGTACGTGTAGGATGCGTAACGTCTGAGATGGCTTTTTCATACGAAGTAATTTCATCATGGGAAGTGTCATGTTTTAATGTGCTGAAGAGATAAGTCTAAAAGCTTTCAATTACAGCTACTTGAACATGATGCACACGCTGGGAAGATGAGATAAGGCTATTACGCTGTCTTACAGCTACTTAAGATGTCGGGTATTCCCCAGTCAATCCCATTACAAAATGACAACACAGTTCCTCCACAAAACATGTCAGCTTGAAAATTCACTCAACAAGGTTGCCAGGTTGTATAGCAAGCGTCACACAAGTACTGTCACGTGCATCGGAAAGCAAGTTCAAAATGCTCCCGGCAAAAACGATCACTCAAGGCAAAAGCAAATCACTCATTGAGAAAACTGGGTTGTTGCAAACGAAGAATATTCCTACGGGGCCTTCGATAATTGTTTTCTCTCAATTATTATAATACACTTTTTCGTGAATATCTGTTTGACCGAAATTAGAAAAGAGGGCAAGAAAAATAAAGGGAGCTCTTGGATCCGTCATGTGCAAAAACTGACTCGGCTATAATATCTTTTGCATATAAACGCACGACAAAGTTCCTCTCCCGGGACCCCGCGTGTCTCTATTCATTGTACTAATGACGTCACAAGCGCACTGGCCACGGGTCTATCTTGTTTATTTTTGAATTGCATGAAAATTCGGGAGATTGCATCAAATATTCGGGGATTGGAATGTCTGAAAGCATGATAAATCCTACGATATCCAGGAAACTGAGAAAGGGGGGAGGGGGCGAGTGCCACTAGGTGCGAGCTGCTAGGGGGGTCCGGGGGCATGCTCCCCCGGAAAATTTTGAAATATAGACCTCCTAAAACAGCAATTTCCTGCATTTTTAGACCATTAAGCAGGTGCAACAAGCGGATTGAATAGATCACAAATATTAAGCTTTTGAAAGGAAATTTATCTTTCACGTACTGCCGGTAAGTTCAGCACCGCATTGAACCGCATTACACTTGAAAAGTATAGATATACAGGATACATTAAGCAACAAACCCATTTTCTCTCATTGGCTCTAAGGCTCTTTTCTGACAGATTTTGCAACACAAATACGCCTGGGCCGGATTCCAGGCCGGATGGGCGTCAGAGTATTGCTCTCACAAAGCAGTCATTCAACATTGCTGCTTATATTTCTCAATTTTCTTTACAATAATTTGGTTATGAAACTGAACAAAGGTTCTGAATTGATTGATACTACACAACAACAAAAAAAAAAACAAAACAAAACAAAAAAAAAACTCGTGTACCACTGTACAGGTCTACGTTGTCTAAAAAATCCCGGACCCAGATGAAAGGGGGGAAGGGCTACAGCCCCCTCAGGCCCCCTAAATCCGCCATTGATATAGTTAATTGCCATTAATAGCTAATAGTTGAATGTTTCATTAATGGAATAAAGCAGCTGGGGCAGATCAGGGAGGGTTTTGAACGCCATAGGCGCGAGCTGCTAGGGGAGTCTACGGGTATGATCCCCCAGACAATTTTGAAATCTAGATTCCCTGAAACACTGTTTTCCTGCAGTTTTTTAAGGCTATGGAGCCTCTATATTAGTAAACTTTCCATACTGTTGTACTTGTCCACGTATTGTTTTCATAGTAATACCTCATGAGTTGTCAAAGTTTTTGCGTGCCCCCCCTTTACCGCCATTTTTTTTGCGTGGCCCCCCCTTTCAAGCCATATTTTTTTGCGTGCCCCCTCCCCCCCCCCCCAAATCCCACCAGCCCCCCCTACCTCCTAACAAATGAACGGTCCCTTAGAAAACACTGTCATTTACCAGTGCGTCTCCCCGGGGCCAATCGTGACGGGCCTTTCGAGGGAGGGAACAAGTAGTTTCACTTTGATTGGAACATCAAAAATTTCTGTACCCAGCTGTCAGCCGACTGAGCTAGCGAGACACCACGGAAATAGTTCTGGAGTGGACGCCACTTCCGTTAGTAATCGTTCGTCGCCAATAGTGCTACAGTATCTAACTCGAGGTAATCACATTGCGTGCAAGCCCCGTTTTCTTCTGCACAACTTATGTTATAGAAAGTACAATGCACAATCTTTTCTTTGGGCATCGAGCTTTACTCGAGGTTCTACAAGCGTTAACGAATTACAAAAACTGCACTTGGATTTGCTGTCGTTTCCACAGCACTGTGCAATAACCGCTGACTGAAAATCAAGGCGATCGCATGGTCGAAAAGCGTACTTCCCTTGTGTCAGCCAACTACTACTTACATTCATAGTGCTCTCCAACGTCGACACACGAGGAGTTGCTAGGACACAAGTTGACCAAGGCGCAGCCGTACAGCGAACAGTCACGCCCACCGTACCGCGGATGACAGTCACACCGGTATTTGTCCCACAGGTCCCAGCACACCCCACCACGCCCACAGGGGTCGGCGCCACAAACGTCTTGCCCTGGACACCCCCAACCGACGTGGCCGAGCGCCAAGAGTTGATAGCTGTCCACAGAAATACTGAGGGGGTAGAACTGGAACGGTTTGTTGTTTAACCGCATGTCCTGCACACACCCTCTAAAGGGAGTTTCAGTTGGCAGTGCCCCAGTGGGGTAGACTGAGTAATCTTCCAGCCCTCCGATGTACGTATGCTCCAAGGTAATTGCAGGAGAAACACTGATACCTGGGAATGTTTGGTTGTCAACTTTACTGCTGCTACTGTTCACGGACACAAAATGCCAGTCACCATCGTTCACCCTGTAGTTCGACTTAATGTTTGACTTTGCACCTGCGTTGTTAACTTCTAGGACAATCTCTCCGTAGTCAAGCGCGATTGTCACTGTGCGTGTGTCGCTGTTATCTGTAAGGAGTGTCAATAAACCATCAGAAGCTCGGGTCCGAATAAAGAAAGAAAGATCCAGGTTGTTTTCAATGATAACGTTGTTTGTCAGAAACTTTGTATAGCTTGCGTTCTGAATGTTGCTCACATCTCTGCAATTTCTCCCGCTTGGGTTAAGAGACGCAGTCGCGCCAAACGTGCCCGCGATGAAACCTGATAAGAACAAATAAAAAACAAGTATTTAACGCAAAACTATTACTTTAAAACCATACTTACATAACAAATACAACCCACAAGCATTTGCACACACACACAGCCTACACAGTCCTACAATACCTGCATACGAAAACAGACAATAAATTGATGGCAAAATAAGAAATGCATTCAATTTTCGTGGGACTTTGAAAACGGAGGATGGTTAACTTTGCTCGAACAGAAGGCAAACTACTAAGTATACTCACTCGTGTTACACTGTTTACCAGCCCAGGGCCTCTCACACTCACACTGGTACTCAATCCACTTGTCCACACAGCGGCCATGCACACACGGTTGAGGAGAACATACAGCAACCCTCGGGCAACCGACTTTGGTGTAGAACAGCTCAGTCCCGGGCTCACGAGGTATCACGGTACGCTCGTTTATCACAGTATCTTGAATACAACCAGTGAGGTTAACAACAGAAATCGCATTCTTAAATCCACCAAAAAATAGTCTTGTTACTTTAACAGGACGCGATATTGAATCATCGCTGACAAAGCAGTCATTACCACACGACGGGTTATCAAGTTCTAGTGACATGGAACGGGCGCTGACGTTCAGGTTAACTCGATGCCAAAGTCCGTTCGTTAGGTTCACTCCTTTACCAGCTAACAAAACAGAGCTATAGTACTGCAGCTTCAAGTTACCACTCTTCAGATGCAGCAAAATGTTTCTGTCGAGGTCGGCAGCGAGGAAACTGTTGGCGAGAATTGTCCTGAACTGCAGCGACAACACAAAATCCCCTTCAGAAATGTTCACAGTCATGTATGATGAACCATTGAGGCCTAAATATGTGATGTTCCGGCAGTATGCACCGGTGAATCCCGGCTGACAGAGACACTGTAGACCCTCCAGACATGTGCCGTTGTTTGCACAAGGATTGACAGGTGTACAAGAGAATACTCTGTACAGACATTGCCTGCCCATGTAGTTTGTGTTACAATTGCAGTTGAAGTCAGCAACCAGGTCAATGCAAGTTCTATTGTTCAAACAAGGATCTGAAGAACACTCGTCAATATCCACAGAGCAGTTCTTTCCTGGAAAAGATGACTTGTTAACACGCTTTGACCACCATGCTTGCCCGCTTAAGGTCTCGATAAAGTTTCGCGAGTCTCTCTTGGAAAATAATCATTGTAGAGTTACAATTTAACGTATATAAACGTATTATATATCGTTGTAAAGGTGTTGAGCACATTAAATACATAGTAAGCAAAATTTCAAAAATATGTGGTATTCTAAGACACTTCCTTTTATCTACAATTTTAAGAAATCTCTATCACAACTTAGTATACCCTTATCTACAGTATGGTAATATTATATGGGCCAACAGATATCCATCCAGATTAGATACAATTAAAAAGCTACAAAAAAAGATTCTCAGAATAATAACTTTCTCGAAATATAATGATCATACAATGCCATTATTTAAAAATATGGCAGTTCTACTCTTTGATAATATTAACACCCAAATAACAGCCTTGTTTATGTTTTAAAAAATACTTTAGAAATATGCTCCCGGTAATTTTCAATGACCATCTTTAGCTGAACAAAGAAATTCATTCTCACAATACAAGATCATCTTCAAAATTTCACAAATCCTATATACGCACCAACTACAATAGATACTCAGTAAAAAACAGAGGAAATCAAATATGGAACGATCTTTCTGAAATATTCAAAGAAGCCAAATCATGTAATATCTTCAAATCAAAAATCAAAATGTACCTTCTTCATCAGAAACACCCTCCAGTCAATCAATAGTTAATTTATACAATAGATTGATCACATCTAAAAATTCAGTACATTACTAACAATATATAATTAATAGGTGTATGTTATCACAACTGTAAACAGGGGCTCTCCTCGAAGGGTTTCCTGAGAGCTCCTGCTCCTATTTATCAAGCGTAAAATAGAAACACTATTGTGAAAATATCTCCAATAGGGCAAATAAATAAAATTATTATTATTATTAAATTATTGAACTGCAGAACATAAATCTGATGTTATCGTTTTCAAGCACATTTAACGTGAATTATGATTTAGGTTAACTTGAAAATTGACTGTTTCGGAAACGGGAATCAAAATTTTTGTCCGGTTTTATTCGAAAATGCTAACACAAATTTTTTCCTATACTCAATGAAGGTGACTAAAATATCGTGTCACCGAATTTTGATCCGTTTTATTTTAAATATTTTATTGTCTTTAAAGTGGAGGGAGCGTTTCGGAACCCGTTTTTTATACAAACTGTTTAATAAAACAGGAACGAAACAAAATATCGAAAGTTGCTGACATCTTATTTGAGAAAGCTCGTCCTCTACACCTCACGAAAATATGAGCGATATCGACCAAACCGTTTAAAAGTTTTAGTTCATCTATTTGATCTAGGTCGCACTCTACCTTAAATGTGTATATAAAACGTAATAGCAAATCTACATTCTTCAGTCTCAGGCCTTTACAACGATATATGGTAAGTGTATACACCTTAAATAGCAACGCTACAATGATACTTTTTTCCGAGAATATTTTTGTGAAACGCACGAACCTTTATCGAGACCTTAAAACGTTTTAAATCAGACGTTTTCTGCAGTGGGATGGGTCAATTTAGCTTTGGCAAAGAAGTACATGTAGTTAACCAGCAGGGTATACAGGCTCTAAAGTATAAAAGTGGTTACTATAGTGATGGTTCAAGTGTGATATACATGTAATGGAGACACTATAAACATTACAACAAGGGGGAAATTAAATTTCTACAAAAATATTTGTCTGTTCAATTTTCCAGGCAGTAGATTATTGTAAGCTAAGTAAACATGCATCTAGTTTGCTGACGTACAATACAGTAAATAAAAAGGTCACTCTTTTCACTCGAAAGAGTGGTCAACTTGAATCCTTTCTCTTTCAGATTTTTACTGGAAATAAATCTGTAGTTGGAAAAACTTGGCTCTAATTAATACCTTGCTCAGATGTTAGCTGATTAAACCGTCAATTCTCACTACACCACTCGTACATTTTTCTTGATTGGTTGGCAGATTCTGTCGTCACACATTGCCAAAGGAAATACAGTGGAGTGAGAATCGAAAACTTATTACAGTGGCTTTGCATTGGTCCGTACAAGGTTTAAAAACTCGATGATTGTTTTTCCCCTACCATATACATGTACAGTATTTTGTGAACAGAGCTTGAAAGCAGTAGAAAAATACACCATATAGTGAATCACATACAGTATATAGGAAGTAATGACAAAATGCTCACCCGTGTAACCGGAAGTGCAAGAGCAATTAAAGTCGTTCAGCAGATCCTGAAGGTGGAGTTGTGTTCACATGGAAAACTTGCGCACTCATCAATGTCTGTTGAACAGTTGCGACCCGCGTAGCCAGGAACACAAGAGCACGTGTAGGTTCCACTGAAGTTCTTGCACGTGGCACCATTCTTGCAAAACCCAAGGTCACATTCCTTGATGTCTTCATCACAGTTTTTCCCTGTCCAGCCTTCAGTGCAAACGCACTCATAATCGGCGATCTTGTCCATACAAGTCGCACCGTTCTTACAAGGATCCTTCAAGTAGCAGTCGTCTATGTTCGTTTGGCAGTCCTTGCCTGAAACGAAAACAAAACTAAGATCAGTTCTCAAGGGGTCTAAACAGTGTCACTGTCTTTTACGCGGGAAATAGCTAAATACAAGTAATAACTAATATGACTTGTTTTCTACAATAAACCTTGAATGGGTATTCTAAACCATTTTGTGCACTGAGATTTTACATCTGCCCTTTTAAGGGCGCCCCGTAATAGAAACCAGGTGCAGCAATCCACCTACGTTCAATTCATTTACTATGGAAAAATATTAGTTTCAATTGGCCTGAGAGTTAGCTACAGTGTATCCTTTTTTGTTGTCATCGGTGAGTATGGGAGAAGTCGGTGGTATAAGGTTTTTCTGAAACGAAATTGCCCTACAAACTGTCGCTTTCCGAAAGCACATGTACCTGGCACCCGCGCGAAAGAGATTTGTCGCCTTTGGAATAAGCACCAGCGGTCACCGTGCACCTTGGCAGACCAGTCCTGTAAGTACGGCCGCTTACGCCAGTGTGATGTTTGCTCTAAACCTGGTTGCAAGAACGTCAATCACGAAGATCGCTCACAAGCTCTCGCCAACCAGTCTGCCTCTAACTTGGCTCAGTCACGTGACCCAAACACAACTCATTCTCATGGACCAGCTCCTTGGGCATGCCTACTTGTCAGAATCCAACGGATTAGCTGTCAACCTCAACCGCAGCATTCTGTCATGCACCGTCACATCTGCTGGCTCAACATTATAGCTTCCAATCGACTCCTGTTGTTCTGTTACCCTATGCAACCTTGTTACCCTAAATTGCATTTTTTTTCTCAAAGCAATTGCACTGCACAGGAAAACTATTATGCACTATTTAGTTGCTCCAGCACATTTTTTCCAGACAATCATTACTGTACACTACTATTTCAATCGCCTGTTGGTCGTAATGCATTAGACTTCAATAAAACCGTGGTCTACAGTAGTTTATCTATGAGAGGAGAAAAAGCTTATTCTTGTACCAGTACATGCACGGTGCCTGCATAATTACTCCCAGGCGTATGAAGATCTCCAAACATAATTTTACTGATCGACCAGGAAAATGGGAAATGGTAATAGAGAGCAACAATAATTACCCCCACTCTGGCATATGTCTGGCATGTCCTCATCACAGTTCTTGCCTCTGAAACCATCTGAACATCGACACTGGTATGTGCCATCTGAGTTAAGACAAGTGCCATTGTTTTGACATGGAGACAAAAAATGCATTCATCGATGTCGTTCTGGCACTCTGATCCATCGTACCCCGACACTGTACAGTTGCAAGTGTAGCTCCCTATTCAATCAATGCACTGACCAGAGTTGCATGGGACAAGAGCACAGTCATCAATATCTTGCTCACAACGCAGACCACGAAACCCTACACAAACGCAGAGAAAATATCCCATTATGCACTGGCCTGCATGTATTTAAGTGCACTGCAGTTTTCTACCCTGAATATCAGAGGTTCTTTCATTAATCTTTTGGACAATATTGGAACATGTGCAAGAATTTAAATTGCTAGCACTAACTAAAAGCAAAGATAGACAAGTGTAAATTTCCATGTACTGTAGTCCCATACTAACTGCAACTTCTCTTATTTAGCATTATTCTTTATCAAAGGATATATCACTAAAATAAGAGAGTTTAGTATTAAGCAATTTGAACTTCAAAAGTTTGTACAATTGTATACCAGCTGATTAATGTACTTTACGTCTTTAAAAGCCTACACCTCAGTTTTTTCAGTCTTTTAATGCACTAAACGGCAAATTTTTTGTGCGCAATTTTTTCCAGACAAGACGTCTCTCTGAACGATCGAACAAAGTAATTTTTACATTACTACTACTTCGTAGAAATAACAAGTTTTGTCGCGTGAAAACGCAACAGATGCTGGGATTCAAGTTTGGTGAGGCAAGTGTCTGCGCACACCATAAGAAGTGTTGAATAAGCAATCTCTGGACTAGAGCGAGACTCCCAAGAGTGATCAACTACAATTTTCTCTTTCAGTTTCTCACCCGAAAAAATATTATACAGTATGGGGAACTTGGCTTTTGATTTACTCAAATGAACCTGATTAAAAAGTTAAAATTACAACACTCGTACACTTGCTTCAAAAGGATGAGAGAATCTACATTTTGAGTTTGGGAATAATTGCGTGACTTATTCATTTTCATGCATAATTGTTTTGACAGTTTGACTTCGAACATTTGTTTCTAATCACAGGCCACGATTAATCTAGCCTGTGCTTCATTACTTAGTACCTGTTTTTCGTCCTCTAAATTGCGTTGCTTCTACCAAGCTTTCTAAATTCCAGTCGGCCTGTTTCATTTCTAAGCTATTATCACCGCGGTTTTGATAAATTCACGGTTGTTTGATGAGCGTATGTTAAAGCTGAAAAACCCAGCCGGCAGCCACTTCAGCTTGTCGAAATGGTATCGTTTGATTATGTTTGATTTCCTTCGCTTAGTTTTAACCAGCTGGACAAAGAAAAATGCGAAAGTGAATATAATGAACAAAAACCGCAAGAGCGCAAGTATACGTCAACAAAAATCTGACGTTACATACTTTGAAACTCAGCCAAGAAAAGAAAGGCTTGCACGTGAGCATTATCCAATCAAAATATGGTATTTTTGCTTGCACGTCAATCAAAATTCAAAATCCTAGAGGGGGGACTTCTTTTACCAATTGGTTTTCGGGTGAAAACAATTATATGCTGGGCGCTTAGGCCCAGCATAAAAATAGGTCAGGATGTTTAAAATTATAATCTTAGTTTTATGTCCAGTCAATTAAGTATCACCCTCAAACGACCACTTTCCAGCAAAATCGTATTTAAATAGAATCAATTGACTAAACATAGGCATGCTATGTATCAAACTGTTTGTTAATAAATTGTCTACTTGCTTCTAATAATGTCTGTTATTAAAACCAAATATGGCAAACGTTATTGCGCAATCATTGACATGACAGGTTTTTCATATTTTTGACTTAATATCCCTCAGTATTTAACCGATTGGAATGAAACTAACGGCATATGAAAGGGCTTATGGAGGTCCAAAAAAGATGTCTCAGTTTTCTTTATTTGGTTTTAAAACTTTTGATTTTTTTAATTTTAATAACGTGAGAATTTTTCACAGTTTACATTAAAAAATTCTTAAAATAAGTTTGAAGCAAAATTTCAAAATTCTGATGCAAGCTTTTGTAGACCCCCATTAGCTCTTTTATAAGCCGCTGGTTTTGTTCCGATCAATTAAAAATTGAGGGAGATTAAGTAAAAAATATATAAAATATATAACTTCACTGATTATGCATTAGGTTCCCCCAAACTCAATATCCATGGCAACCACCACCATCAATGTGTTGATTTGCAACAAACATTCTGATATATCACAAGCTAATGTTTTGTTTTTCTTTTTGTTTTTTGTTTGTTTGTTTGTTTGTGTTTGTGTTTGTTTTTGTTTTTGTTTTTGTTTTTGTTTTTGTTTTTGTTTTTGTTTTTGTTTTTGTTTTTGTTTTTGTTTTTGTTTTTGTTTTTGCAAGTAAAAAGATTAAAACTTGTATGGCATATTGTGGCGGGGCGATACATTAAGGTGGCTCCATAGGATTTTCAGACGCAATTTTGCGTGGGCACCAAAATCACAATGAAATATATTGGAGGAAATCTGAATTTAACAGGAAATTCTAAAAACTCGGAATAAAAGCAGTTTACGATGTGTGCACGATTCTTCGTGTCACGAAGAAACCAAACTTGCAAGCCTTTCAGTCAAACTCAATACACACCGGCTTTACTTGATCGCCGATCATTATCGCTTTATACAAACTCTACCGAATTAGTTTGAAAGTATTGTTTCTGCACATCCTGTCAGGCCAATAACTAAACAAGCAACACACGATAAACAAGTTTTACAATTCAGATTATATTTTGTTTGACTTTGAAATGAACAGCCGTGACAAACGCGGCTCGGACAGTCATTTCGGTAGTCATCAGTTGCAATGGACAAACCAGTACATTCGGCATAGTCACAACACTGACAGCAATTCTTGGAAGTAAGCAAACGTAGACAGAAATTATTGGCGTTGTTATGAAGCTTTGCAAATCCTATTAACCTGCAGAGTTTGATCCCGTGTCAGTCTGTGGCACATTATCTCAGGTGAGCAGTCGCAAAACTAAATATTCACGAACTGTACTGAATAAGTATGAATGAACTTGATGGGATGCAACTACCAACAAACTTGTTGGGAGCTAGTGGACTAGCATACGACGGCTTGAACTGACGACTTTTGAACGGCCTTCACGGCTTTGAAAAGGATCGAGTTGTTGAACAGCTATCACCCTCAAATCGTTCAATACTTCGCCAATAGTAGTTTGCACAGCATAATTCGTTGCTGACATATCCAGTACGAGCTTCTCAAGACAGAAACTCAGGAATTGCATGGTGTTTCCTCTTAGCTTCGCACCCAGTAAACTTGCTGTACTTGCTGGCGTGCGATCACCGCTTTCTCCTCGTGTTTACATGCACAACTTGTTTTCACGAGCAAGACTACGGCTAACGCATGCGCACTTGTCGATCTTGTCAAGTCATTATTTTGCATTTGATGGCGCAAAACGCACGTAAAATATCAAGTTTTTCTCTGTATTTTTCTCAAGTTTCCTTCGGTGAATCTGTTTTAAATTTTGCAGGCAAGCGAAGATTATATCCGGTTTTGTCATATTTGATTTAAATGGAAATTTATGTAGCATAAGTTTTTTTATTTGCAAAAAACATAAATTGCCAATTAGCTCGGAATCCGCTCCTCTGATTTTACAATTTTGAATTCATAGGCAGTACAATTAAATAGGCTTCCTGTGCAATTTCTTTTTACTCTGGACTGCATGCACAAGACTCAGACATGCATGTTTAATGAGCTCGAATTGTTTTGTACGTGAACGCGCTCAAAACAACATGATTTCTCCCAGAATCAAAAGAAAACTTGAACGGTTTACTTCAAATTATACACGGGCTTCAGACCTAGTCATACTTCTAAGGGCTTGTGAATGATTCTCACTGCAATCACCGCATGTCAAATTACAATATTTGTTACAGTTTTAGTCTTGAAAGAAGTAATAAGACATCTGACTAAATCATTCAAGACTCCAAGTTCCGATTGCTCTGAGCCAATACGGTAGCCGAAACTGGCGACAGAAGCGCGTATTAAAACAATACTTCGAGGGAAAATGATCAGCATACAGATTTTAATACATTTTTGAAGTAATTGAGTTACAAGATACGGGTAGAATATATTTGTCACGGTGATTGTTCGCTTTCCACTGACTAACCTTTGTTGCTTGTCCTTTCTGAATAAGGATCTGAGTTTAACACAAGACGGCGTCTGAAGCTCCCGATTTGCTTTCAAGCGCTGTTCCCTTTGCGGAGCCGTTTCTTCGGCACGCTTCCGTTCATGATGCTGTCGGTTATCAAATGTTTTTAGTCTTTTCTCTAGACGTATTTGGCGCTGTTCGATTGTCTCACGATTTCGCCTTGCCCGTGCTAGTTCCCTTCTCTTTTGAAGACGAGCTTCGCGAGACCGTGCTGTGTCAAGTTTTCCAGTTTTCAAATTCATTTTCGTGAACGCAGTTACGTGGAATTGTTGCTTCGTTCAAACCTTTGTTTGACCTCGCTTTGACGCTAATCGATAGTTATTATTACGTCATTGCCTTAGAGGTCGCCCTATGACAGACTGACTGACGAACATTAAATTTCGAGATGGCGACTCGCTTGGAGTCTCCACATAAAGCGAATTTGCTGTATTAGCGCCGTGATTATTACCCTCACTTCGCTTCGCTTCGCTCGGGGATAAAGCGCTGCTCTCTTTCCTGGGTTGTCTCCTGAGCTAGTTTCTGCTGATACTGCTCTCGGTCATACCGTTTTTTCACTTTTTTGGCAGCGGCAGCACTGTCTGTTTGCCGTCTGTGCTCGAGACGAATACACCGCTCCTGGCTTGTCTCACGAATTCGTCTTAGTCTCGCTTGTTCTCTTCGTTTTTGAAGACGAACTTGTTTCTTCTCTTGAGAGTGTTCGGTTTGATTCTTTGCTTGATTCATACTTGCCGTATTTTACTTCTTCAGTGTCGAAGCAACGGACCAGCAGAACACCACGTGATCTACCCAGCAGACACCGCGGTGCGGGAAGGTCGCCCGTGAACGACAAAAATTAAAACAAGAGATTCGAGGTCGCGAGAGGAAAGAGCCTGGGAACGAGGTTAGAGTGTTCTACCCAGGTTCCGAGTTTCTACCCAGCAGACCCCGCTGCGCGGGGACGCGTTCTCTTCCGATGTTTTTCCCAGCAAACCCCGCTGCGCGGGGAGGTCGCCCGTGAACGACAAACATTCAAAAGCGACATGGTGTTCAGAAAACGACATGGTGTTCAGACTAGTACTCACGCAGGGCGTTGGAATAATAATACGCTAAGCAACCGCTGACCGCGGCTCATGTGTGTGTGTGTGTAACAAATTGATATCATTTCGATTTGTGACGCAACAAATTAAACCGGTAATTAGATAATGCGTGATTTAAATTTCTGACGCTCACGTACGATTGTTAGTCATAATTACGATATCGTCAATTCGAATTGAATCGCCGGCACAAGCAAGCCAGAAGTCTTCTCGACCGTTACCTTTCAACCAAGCCCACGGGACGCGATTACTGAAGGTGAGAGTTCCGTTTGAGTTAAGAAGAAGAATTTCAGGTGTCTGGATGGCGGGGTGATGCTGCCGCATGTTCGAAAAATGGGAAGATTTTGACGTTGGACGATCGGTAGTTCGATGAGTCGAGTATGGTTGAGTGTTACATGCAACTACAGGGACGTATGTACTTTGATGCGGTAGACTGTTTGAGATGCTCGAAATTGAATTCAAAAAGAAGAAGAGAAAGAAAAGAATTTCGAAAAACGGGAATATTTTGATGTCGATCGATCGGCGATTCACCGAGTGGTGCATGTACTACAGAGAGATTTTGATGTCGATCAATCGGTGGTTCGACGAGTCGAGTACGGTTGAGTGGTAAAAGCACTACAGAAGTTTGTACTTGGACACTGCAAACTGCATTCGAGATGCTCAAAATGGAATTCAAAACGGAAAAAAAAAGACAGAAAAAATATTAGGAAAAAAGAAATCCGATCCCCGTATTTTACGGGGTCCCGCTAGTTAATCTAATAATAGCCGATTTAATCAGGCTGATCCACATCAGGCAACTAGTCCTAACTGTCATCAAATCAGCATGATAGCATCCAGTTCATGTTTTAGGAATAAAATTACATTCGCAGGGTATCACCATTTTACGCGGGAAGGATAAGAGGCAGGATTGAGAGGGCTGGCGAATCACTTGTGTAGTGATATGGTTGAGGGTAAGCTATTGTTATTGCAGTTGATACGCGAGATTTATTCGGGCCGATTTCGCGTGTAAGTTCTGGGTTCTAGTTTGATTGAAGTTTTTATCGAGAACTCTACTGGTGTTTTCTGTGGTGTTTTGAGTGGAACCTAAACCCTGTGAAAAAATAAAAAATAAAAAATAAAAAAAAAAATAAAAAAAAGAATAAAAGAACACGGCTTTCAACCAGTTACTATTACTGCTAAATACTAAAAATTCGGATTTTTTTTATTTTTTACGATCTTGGCTACTACCTGACCAGATAGAATCCTACTGCTGCAATGTTCTGAAGAAGTGTGTGTTTTGGCACGAATTTTTGTGAAGGAACATTTTAATTGTATGGAAGTGAAGTCAAATCAGGTAAAATAGCTTGTAGCCGTCCTGTTTCAACAGTTTTCCTGTCGTTGCAATCGTACTCAAACAAAACAAGTAAGATCTCTATGCGAAGAAAACAAATCGGCTTTTAACCAACTAAATGTTGACAAAATTTCAGCCTTTTGAGATTTGTGTTACTACCTGACCCGTCAGAATCTTAGTTGCTGTATAAATGTTCCCAGGAAGGGGATGTTTCGACACAAATCTTTATGAGGGAATATTGCACGGAAGTGAAGTTGAAATGTATTGGCTTTTTTTCCAAGACTGATCTACGCTCCAATTTTGTGTATCAGTCTATTTTGTAGGATAAAAAATTTGTCAATTTTAATGCTCGGTGATGGACGGTTACTTAAAATTTGCGCGATAGTTCTTTGTATCAGTTCATTTGTCGAAGAAAAAAGAGACAAACTTTGAAGAGACTTAGAAAATACAGCAAAATGGCCCCAAAGCCAGATATGAAGGAATCTCAGTGAATCCTTGATATCCGGTTTTCACAAAGAAGCTCAACAGGCTGGCGTTTACCCCACAGGAAACATTCTCACTCCATGCAGGAGCAAGGCGTTTGCGTGCTGTTTTGCTTACACTTTTGTTCGACGTGTTGGGATTAAAACAGCTTGGTTAGCAACTGGTACTTACGGTTCAACCCGGCTGCGGCTCCTCATGTAATGTGACTCAAGCTGCATGATGAATGTTACACGATGCACGTGATCACGGAGCGTTGCGGATGAAAGATGCTTTCACTTTCTTTGCAAATTGTCCGCACTTCTGTTGCAAGACGAGTTTTTTTTTTTTTTTTTTTTTTGCAAGACGAGTTGCTAAGATGGGGTTTAAGGCCAACCGCCCTGTTACATGAATCACTTTCTCATGTTGCAACTTTAACGTTAAAGCGGGAAGAGCTGCACATGGAAATTGCGCCTGCACGTAACAGCCCTTCTTTGCAAATTGACTACCTACAAAAGTTGCGAGACAAGTTGAAGGGAAAGTAGAACAATCTTCTGCCTTTTGAAGCACTGCGTGATCACTTGCGGCGGGTAACAATTACTTCGCAACTTGTTTCGCACTGACCTACCGTTCTAAGAAAAAATACCTCGTGTAACAAGGTCTTTAGACAGACTAACTTCATGCAAGGACAAAAGAAACGAATAGATGGATAGACATAAAATTACTTTCAAACAAACAAGTAAAGGTAAAAAGCACCATTAACACAGACACTGGCATAATGATAGGCACACAGTCAGTTAGTCGAAGTAAGATCTTGTCACGAGACAATGTTTCTTCGAACTTGTAATGCATGGTTTTTGTGAGTCAAGCTACAAAGATAAATATTACACGATGCACGTGATCACAAAGCGCTCCGATAAGTAGAGGATGGTTTCACTTTCTTTGCAAATCGTTCGCAATTCTCGTTGCGGGAGGAGTTGCTAAGATGAGATTTAGAGCTAACCGCCCTGTTACATGAGTCACTTTCTCATGTTGCAACTTTAACGTTAAAGCGGGAAGAGTTGCACATGAGAACTGCATTTGTAGCAGCCCCTCCTTGCAAATTGTCTCGTAACAAAAGTTGCCAGGTAAGTTGTAGGGAAAGTAGAAAACTGTTCTGCTTTTCGAAGCACTGCGTGATCACTTGCAGCGGGTAACATTTATGTTGCAACTTGCTTCGTAATGGTCCTCCGTTCCAAATTCCAAGAGAATTTGCCTTGTGTAACAACGTCTTTAAACCGACTAATTGATACGGGCACAAAATAATCGAATAGATGGATAGACATAAAATTACTTTCAAACAAACACATGAAGGTATAAAACAGTATATAAACAGACACTAACATAATGAAAGCCACAGAGTCGAAGTAAATGGACAAAAAGGATAATATATGCACGGGAAACGAGCTGGGATAGAAGGAGACACAATTGAACACAGGCAGTAAGTACACCCAAAGGCACACACAGACAGCGGCAGATCTGCAGTACATTTAGCGTGGTGCTGCTCGATAACGCCATAGAGCCATTATACATAGATTGTAATCAAAACTAATGCTAACTGACTAACACAAAAGTCACCGGAAGTTGTTAAAATCGGGTGTATTTAACAATTATTCTCACTCGGACTTGGTGAATATGGAATGATAAATAGCCAACGAGGCGCTGCGCCGAGTTGGTTATTTATCATTCCATATTCGCCAAGCGCGAGTAGAAATATTGTTTTATTAAAAACAGGATCACAAATTACTCTGCCCTGATTTTAATTGATGTAAAAAAGACGACCTAACGTCCGCTTCAAAAATACAAAGATCGCATGACTACTGCAACTTGGACAAAGTTTTTACAAACGGGCTGATAGCTGGATGAATGAAAGTCGAGTGAAGAATACATTTTCATGGAAATTACACGGCAAAAACACTCTCAGAAGGAGTTTACAAAAACTGACCTTAAGGTGATGTACCAAAGTTATTGAAAACTTTGACGTTGGTACAGTGGTAAACATCACATTACGGAGGGAATCGCTTTCCTATATATAATGGCGCAAGGACTGTGAAGCCGCTCTTTGGTGCTTTCTGCAACTGCTTTTTCGACGAATGAATTGATGTCCTCCTCGGTAGTCATCTCGTAATGGTTTTTTATGATCAATATTTAAAATTGTGTTCGGATATTGTCAATAAACAGCGATAGTTCGCCAGGTGGCCCAGTTTTCAATAATATTGTTAATATTGATTGCGCTATGTGGATTCAAATAATAAACATTTCCTTTTGGTTTGCGCAGGTGTTTTATGTGCGTTGGTTCATGTCAGGTATTTGCGTAGGATTCATACCAGTGGAAGTAAATTTGTGTTAGCTTCAAGGAGTTAATCCAAAGGAAGTGGTAGGTGGGGGGGGGGGGGGGGATTGCACATGGCTGAGAAATTAAATGCTTACTTCGCGCGGAGGAATCACCAACTTCATTGTCTCGCGGAAGCCTGGAGGTACAGCGTGTCGTAAACTGTGGCGAGTTCCTGGGAATTATGGTTGAAAAAAGTAAATCAACACAGTATCCTGTCGACGGCTGTGATAATCGCCACACAACTTCAAACTCTTGGAAATATGAAATTCAAGCAACTAATTCATTTATAAAAGATTACAAACTAAGGGATTTTAGAAACATTTCCATAGTATTTCTACAGCATAGTAAGGAATAGTAATAGGTGGAATAGCCCAAATGGTTCCTTGTTTTGTGGATGATTTTTAAAGATCTATTTGAAAACCTTCTGCCTCCGACACTGTAAGTTGCACCGTTGCAGTATCATCAACCCTTGCTGTTCAAAGAGTTGATATCGCTATCCAACGCAAATATTTTTATCCAGGTAATAAGATAAGCTTAAACGTTAACACTTATCTATTGATAGCAATATACCCGGTGAGTATAGCCTTGAACAACCGAGCCCTGTAAACAAAATAAAACAAAACAAAAACAAAAACAAAAACAAAAACAAAAACAAAAACAAAAACAAAAACAAAAACAGAAAACAAAAACAAAAACAAAATCAAAAACAAAAACAAAAAAACAATGACTTACAACGCAGCCATAATTTTTACGCTCGATTGTTGTAGCGTATAAAAAGAAGAATATCAATTTTGTTACCATCTGCTTTGGTTTTTGCTAAATGGGATGTACTTTGATTTGAACGAGGCGTTTCCTTGCGAGGCATTTGATTTATCTAACGCAGCATTTCTTGTGTCTTCATTTATCCAAACTTTTTTTAGTCATGTGTCGAATATTTCGGTTTTGGCCTTGTAATTTTTTAAGCTCGCCCCACGAAGTGGGGGCGAGCTTAAGGTTGTCACGGTGTCCTTCCAGGCTTCTGTGTCAACAATGGACTTCCAAATAAGGAATTTCTAAAGAAGGAGCTTGTCAATTTCCAAATTTGGGCATGGTCGTGTTACGCAGTACGTTCAAACAGAAGACGTCGAAGCTTTGTGTGGAAGTTGTTTCTGGAATTTATTCTTGTTTGTCATGGTCGTCAAGCATTCGATGTTTGTTTGGCCATTGAGTCTGGGTGTTTCTACGAATGTAGGGCACTGCTACAGTGACACTGAAATTACATGGCCATTGTGCTGTGATTACGAAAATATACCGCGATTGAGCGACACTAAAATCAATGAAACGACATGGCTGTTACGCTGTGATCATGAAATACAGACATTGTGCTGTTTTGTAAACAAAGAGCAGCCGTTAAACGAGGGTGCTTCTACAGCTGTGATTGACGCAAGCTATCGCGCGCCAGATCAAATGGCAAGGATTGTGTTGCGGAAGAAACATCTGAACGTGAAATGCTTGACGGACGGTCGCGTTACCATTTTACGTGGAAGGGTAAGATTAATCGGAAGCGAGCGAGAGAATCGTTGCGTATTCCTTTACACAAAAGGCTTTTGCGAAAGAACAAACACGTGCGGCTAAAGGTACGTCGCTACATAAGTAAATTTGTTCCCAAGTCATCTGCTCTTGCCGATTGCTGTAAAAAGCATGAAACCCGTGTCAATCACTGTCTAACGAGGCACGTAAAGCTTGCAAATTACTCGTGTCATGCACAGCTTATATTCAACATCTACATATTCATCAGAGGCCATGATACTCCAGCCTGGGCTGCATTCAAACTAAATACGTGCTCAAAGAAAACACGCCTTTCTTGTTGGCTGAGTTTCAAGTCGAATTAGTTTAAGTGAAATCTGATAACTTGTTGACATTACTTGCGGTTTTGGTCAAATTCATTTTCGAATTCTTCTTCTTCCAGTTCTCTACAGCATTTTTCATTGCTGGCGAAAACTGTGCGAAGCAAAGCAACTACTAGAAATACGATAATCGCAGATACCCCCTCACTCTGCCATTGATGGGACTTTTACTTTGGTAACTCCCAACAAGAGTAGCCTTTGTTTTACCGAAATGTTGACTCGATCTTTTCTTCGAACTCAAGTGCTACACGCAAAGGAAGGAGAAAAAGAATGGTGTGTGTTATACTTTTGCGTTGAAAAAAGAATCGATTGCGTGACGAAGTACGTATTTCCCACGGTCGGCACGTCAAATTAATTCATGCAGTCTGCCAAGCACGTTCTCAAAATTTAATACTCAAAGTTTGAAGTTGGTCGGCCGTCGTAGTACGGGAAAAAAGGAACACTGATTTTCCAATTTTGAATTCATAGGCAGTACAATTAAATAGGCTTCCTGTGCGATTTGTTTTTACTCTGGACTGCATGCACCAGATTCAGACATGCATATTTAATAGGCTCGAATTGTTTTGTATGTGAACCCACTCAAAACAGCAAGATTTTCCCCAGAATCAAAGCAAAACTTGAACAGTTTACTTCAAATTATACACGGGCTTCAGACCCAGTAATACTTCTAAGGGCTTGTGAACGATTCTCGCTGCAATCACCGCGTGTCAGATTACAGAAAAATAAGACATCTGACTAAATCATTCAAGACTCCAAGTTCCGATTGCTCTGAGCGAATACGGTAGCCGAAATTGGCGACAGAAGCGTAGTAAAACAATACTTCGAGGGAAAATGATCAGCATACAGATTTTAATACATTCTTGAAGTGATCAAGTTACAAGCTATACGGGATACAATATATTTGTCACGGTGATTGTTCGGTTTCCACTGACTAACCTTTGTTGCTTGTCCTTTCTAAATAAGTATCTGAGTTTAACACAAAACGGCGTCTGAAGCTCCCGATTCGCTTTCAAGCGCTGTTCTTTTTGCGGAGTTGTCTGTGTTGCCCGCTTCTGTTCATGTCGCTTTTGGTCGGCATTCATGCGCTGTTGTCTTTGCGGAGTCTTCTCTTCGGTCCGCTTTTGCTCTTGAAGTGCCTGTTCGCTTCTCTTTTGAAGACGAGCTTCGCGAGACCGTTCTGTTTCAAGTTTTCTAGCTTTCAAATTCATTTTCGTGAACGCAGTTACGTACAATTGTTGCTTCGTTCAAATCTTTCTCAAAAATATGGCGGTGACGCTAGTCGATAATGATTACGCCATTGCCTTATTTGGACATTGCCTTAGGCACCTGGCCTAAAAAGGTCGCATCGCACAAACACACACACAAATACACGAACATTAGATTTCGAGATGGCGACGCGCTTGGAGTCTTCAGATGAGCCGACTATGCTGCATTAGCGTCGTAAATATTTCCCTCACTTCGTTCGGGGATAATCAAACGATAGAAATATTTCGACAAGCTGAAGTCGCTCAGGGTTGTCAGTGGTCACGGGTATTTCAACTTTGACTTGCGCTTGTCAAACAACCGAGAATTTACCAAAACCTGTGTGATAATGGTTCTGAAGTGCAACAGATCTACTGGCAATTAAGAAATACAATGATAACAATCAAAATAACTCCAGAAAATGTCTTCCCATCTCTTCGTTTCTTCATGCGTAGTCTCTGATGCTCAAACTTCAAAGGCAATTGTTGACACAGCATGACGGACTGACTGACTGACGCAGTATTAACTGCAATAAGGTGGGACGCTTAAAAATGCCACCACAAAAACTACTTCGACTTGTTGCGCTGTCGGTAATATCGATACTGCCCAAATTGGGAACAGAACGACTTCCATATTTGGAATCCATTGTTGACAGCACCGGGACACGGGACACATTCCAGTTGGACTAATCGCATAAAGCTTCGCTTTTCAGCACTTCGTGCTGAACGCGAGCTTAAAAAGGATAGGTTGTCAGAAGCCACAGGTTTACCAGTGATGCAAACAATAATTTTTACTGCAATAAATATAAGCCGTATATCCAAGTGGCTTTTGGCCTTCACCAGGTGCAAAGCTGAAGATTCGATGTCCTTCAGACACATCTGATTCCTGTAAAAGTGTGTCCATGTTTCCAGAAGTCTCTCTTCAAGCTCAGTTAATTCTAGCTCTGGTGGCTTAATATGTGGGAGTGTCATTTTATTGGCCTTTGCACAACTTGGCATCTTACCAGCTTTGATGTTTTGATGGCAAGTTCTACAAATCCATTCAGAATTGTTCACATTAAGATCTGATGCATTAAGATCTGAGTTGAATGAATGTTCATGACATCTAATTACACCAGCTTTGTACCAAAGTTGATCACAGCAAATACACACATACTCAGATCCACATTTAATATTTTCATGAAATTGTTTATAAAGACCCTCAATGGTTTAAAATTTGTTTACTCTTTGTTTTTGCTTCATCTGTTTTTCTTTTAGTCTCACTAGTTGTGAATTTTTTTTTTTTTTTTTTTGCCTTTATTTTTTTGGCTTTTCTCTTTTCCTTTAACAAGATCTGGGTCCTTTTCCCTTTTTCTTTTCTGGCCTGTCTGTCTTTTTCTTTCACATGATCTGGGTTTCCTTCTCTGTATATTTTCTTAGCTTCATTTTCTTTTTGTTTTACTTTGGGATTACTTTTTCTGTTCATGTGCATTCTCATTAGTTTCTCTTTAGTAAGGTATTGTTGATCCATTCTTTGCTTTTTTTCATAATCTCTCAAATATGCTTTTCGTTCCTCAAGAGCTGAAGAATCACAATCTTTGTTGTTTGAGCAACTAACTGCACAAACAAAACATAACATAACATGTCATTTTGATTTATATTATTTTGTACTGCACTATTTACAGCATCATGACTGCAATCCTGGCTTCATATACAATTATTTGTCACCAATGAAACAGTAGAAACATAGTGAACCTAAAATATTCTTTGGAAGTTTCTGGGTTCAACTAGAGTGCTTTCTGCAACATTTTGAGCAGATTCTATGATTCTATGATGTTAAATGAATATTGTCCCACTAACTATAAAAAGCAAAACAAAATTTTAAACAAAAACCACGTGAACCCTATCGACCAACAAGAATGGTCGAGCTTTCAGCGGCAACGCTGCTTTGATTAATGTCTGCTGTCATTTTTGAGTAATTTTGAAAACATCATGTTCAATGAATTTTATCTAGCAAAGCTAAAAAGTAATGGGAAAAACAGAAACCATGACAATAAGGGCCGACTATTGTGTTTTTGTGCCCAAGCCACTAAGTAAAAGTGTTTTAAATCTATTGGGTAAAACAGGAAGTTGAGAACGGAAATTAGTAAACGCTGCAAATATTGTTGCCTCACAGAGCACAGTTTGGTGAGAGAGGTCTGGGCTCTAGCATCGCGCGGAAAAACGTCACAAAGGATTCAAAATCTATTCGAAGCATTTGTGGTTGAACAACAGCTACAAGTATTACTTTCCTTGTCGCTGAGCGAGCATTTCGCCATCTCTATTGGTAGCTTGAGCCAATTGGCAGTTGGTTACTGTCAATCAGAGCGCTTTCCTGTATGGTGAAAACATGGCCAAAGAACGACGATTGGGCAAATTAAGGTGGTCAAGTAAGTGTGTTCTGCTTTTTGACGAACTCGTTGTATAGCGAATCTTATGGTATCTCAGTTGAATCTGCGTCCTTTCAAATGTAACAAGAACGGAAACTTCGCCCACAAAAACGAAAACAGGATCGCAAACTTTAGAAAATCTTGGAGCACTAGTACTACAACGTGGAGTTCACTGCAAACTGTCTCCCATTCGTACGTACTGTAACGCATTTTAAAATATTATACCTTTGGAAGCTTTCGACAAGACGACAGACTGTCCAAACGGATCCGGATTGCAAAACTTCCAATTTAACTCTTCATGTTTTGGTTCAAAATTGTCCATGCCTTTCCCGGCTTCCGTCTACAATAAAACGGTGACATTTTAAAAGCGGCTATAAAACCGAGCGTTTGCATTATCTCGGAAAATAGCTAAAAATCAAGTAATGTGAACAAAAGCTTGAGAAAAAATGGCTTATATAAATAGTTTTGGAAATCAATGTCGTAAAACTAAGATCGATAATACATTTATTATGTTCATAATCGGTCTATGTAAGATAACATTATGGAACATGTACTGAGCGGCTGTGAGTATCTGGCAGCATCACGCTGACTGCTCTGTCAGATTCTTAACTGCTTCTGCTGACAGACAGACAGACAAACAAACAGGTAGGCACACAAGAGGACACGGAAACAGTGAGAAATGCACACACCTGGTATTGACAGGAAAATCAATAGATGATCAAGAGTGACTAACAAACAGTTACAAAGAGATACAAATACAACAATATACTGATAAAAAGATCAGGAAATATGTATCAAAAGAGAGAAAAATGAGATTGACAGGCAAACACGCAGACCTCAAAAACATGCAAATAAACGTAATTATGCAGAAATAGATAGAAAGCTGGTTAGTCGGTCAGAAAGGCACATTTTGATTAGCAGATTGTCTCACTACAAAAGTTGCGAGATAAGTTGAAGGAAAAGTAGAACAATCTTCTGCCTTTTGAAGCACTGCGTGATCACTTGCGCCAGGTAACATTTATGTTGCAACTTGTTTCGCAATGGCCTTCTGTTTTAAGTTACAAGAAAAATTGTCTCGTGTAACAAGGTCTTTGGACCGACTAACTTCATGCAAGGACAAAATAAACGGATAGATGGATAGATATAATTACTTTCAAACAAACACGTAAAAGTATAAAACAGTATAAAAGCAGACACTGACATAATCAAAGGCACACAGTTATAATTAGTCAAAGAAAGGTATTGTCACGAGACACTGTTTCTTGTAACTTGTAATGCATAGTGGTTATTGTGACTGAAGCTCTAAGATAAATGTTACACGATGCACGTGATGACGGAGCGCTGCGATAAGTAGAAGGTTGTTTTACTTTCCTTGCAAGTTGTCCGCAATTCTCGTTGCGAGAGGAATTGCTAAGATGGGGTTTAGAGCTAACCGCCCTGTTACATGAGTCCCTTTCTCATGCTGCAACTTTAGCGTTAAAGCGGGAAGAGTTGCACATGAAAATTGGACCTGTAACAGCCCCTCTTTGCAAATTGTTGAAGGGAAAATAGAAAAATCTTCTGCCGTTCGAAGCATTGGGTGATCACTTGTAGTGAGTAACATTTATTTTGCAAGTTGTTTCGCAATAGAAAGCCTCTTGAGAACAAGGTCTTTATACCGACTAACCTTATCAAGGACAAACTAACTTAAATTCTACCCCGTTACATACTGTGTAAAACAGGATAAAATGTATGTAAATAACCCATTTTTGCTGTCTACCCGGTTACGCAATGTGTAAATGGGTAGAGAGTATGTACAATGAATTTACACATGATGTAAATCATGTGTAAAGTGTGTGTAGCTTACGTGTAAGATTTTTGTTAGCCATATTTACATACTATGTAATAAGGTAAATTTTTCCAGTGTTTTTGTTCATGTTCTTGTATTTGTAATTGTATTTGTATTTGTATTTGTAATTGTAATTGTATTTGTATTTGTATTTGTATTTGTAATTGTATTTGTATTTGTATTTGTGTTTGTATTTGTATTTGTATTTGTATTTGTATTTGTATTTGTATTTGTATTTGTATTTGTATTTGTATTTGTATTTGTATTTGTATTTGTATTTGTATTTGTATTTGTATTTGTATTTGTATTTGTATTTGTATTTGTATTTGTATTTGTATTTGTTTTTGTTTTTGCTTTTGCTTTTGCTTTTGCTTTTGCTTTTGCTTTTGCTTTTGCTTTTGCTTTTGCTTTTGCTTTTGCTTTTGCTTTTGCTTTTGCTTTTGCTTTTGCTTTTGCTTTTGCTTTTGCTTTTGCTTTTGCTTTTGCTTTTGCTTTTGCTTTTGCTTTTGTTTTTGCTTTTGTTTTTGTTCTTGCTCTTGTTCTTGTTCGTGTTGACTTCTTGCTCTTGTTCTTGCTTTTGTTTTAAGGAGGCAGTGTGGCCGAGTGGTTAGGGCGCTGGACTTGAAATCCGGAGGTCCCAGGTTCAAGTCCCGCTGTCTACCAACTGAATTTGCAGCACGGTAGCCCCGGGTTCAAATCCTCGGCCACACTATGTAAATAGCCACCTGGTTAACCTCCGACAGTTGGGATTCTTAACAAATTTACGTTCAGTTTATGATATTTGGTTTCTGAATTTCAAATCTCCCCAATTGGCACGGCAGTGCTAAATACATTGAGACTTAAATAAAGTGATTTATTTATTTTTATTTTTGTTCTTGTTTTTTGTCCTTGTCCTTGTTCTTGCTTTTGTTCTTTCTCTTTCTCTTTTTGTTGTTGTTGTTTTTGTTGTTACTCTTTTGTTCTTGTTCTTTTTCTTGCTTTTGTTTTTGTTGTTGATCTTGTTGTTGTTGTTGTTGTTCTTGCTTTTGTGTTTTGCTTTTGTTCTTGTTCTTTATTTTTCTCCTTTTGTTTTTTTCTTGCTTTTGTTCTTGTTTTTGCTTGTTCATGTTCTTTCTCTTTCTATTGCTTTTGTTCTTGTTCTTGTTTTTGCTTTAGTTTTTGTTCTTTCTCCTTCTCTTGTTTTTGTTCTTGCTCTTGTTCTTGTTGTTTCTCTTTCTCTTGCTTTTGTTTTTATTCTTGTTCTTATTCTTGTTGTTTCTCTTTCTCTTGCTTTTGTTTTTGTTGTTTCTTTTTCTCTTGTTGTTGTTGTTGTTCTTGTTTTTGCTTTTGTTCTCTTTTTGCTTTTGTTCTTTCTCTTTCTCTTGCTTTTGTTCGTGTTTTTTGTTCTCTCTCTTTCTTTTCTTGTTCTTGTGCTTGTTGTTTATCTTTTTCTTGCTTTTGTTTTTATTCTTTCTTTTTCTTTTTCTCTTGTTCTTGTTTTGCTTTTGTTCTCTTTTCCCTTTTTGTTTTTGTTCTTTCTCTTTTGCTTGCTTTTGTTCGTGTTTTTCTCCTTTCTATTGTTCTTGTTCTTGCTTTATTTTCGTTTCCTTTTGTTTTTGTTCTTTATTTTTGTTCTTTCTCTTGCTTTTGTTCGTATTTTTGTTCTTTCTTTCCCTCTTTTTCTTGTTCTTTTTTGTTCTTGTTCTTGTTCTTTTTTGTTCCTGTTCTTGTTCTTTTTTGTTTTTGCTTTTGTTCTCGTTCTTGTTCTTGTTTCTTATCTTGCTATTGCTGTTGCTCTCGTTGTAGGGAAAATAGAACAATCTTCTGCCTTTCGAAGCACTAGTGCGTTATCACTTGCAGTGGGTAAAATTTATCTCGCAACTTGTTTCGTAAAAGCCGTCCATTCCAAGTTGCAAAAAGAAACTGCCTCGTGTAACAAGGCCTTTACCCTGACTGCTGATAGAGCTTAAAAATTAATTCATAAATTCATGCAAAAACAAAATAAACGTATGGAAACTAGACGCCGTTAAAAGTTTCAAGCTGACGTTTCAAGCTTAAGACAGAGAGACAGACATACAGAGTCAGCGGCAGATCTGCAGGACAATCAGCGTGGTGCTGCTCAATAACTCCCCAGAGCCATTATGCAAGGATTGTAAAATCAAAACTGATGCAAGCTGACTAACACAAAAGGCAAAAATAGTTGTTTAAAACTTGTTCATGTCCTCGGCGTTATGCGGACTCAACTAACTAATTATGACCCATCAAATATTTCCTCCCGACCAAATAACGACGTTATCAGCGAATAATCCCTGCCTGGTGAACTATTGCTGTTTATCGGAGTCCGAACACAGTTTTATATATTAATCACAAAAACCATTACGAGATGACTACCAAGGAGGACAGCAATTCATTTGTCCAAAAGCAGTTCCAGAAAGCACCAAAGAGCTTCACAGTCCTTGCGCCATTATTTGCGCTGTGAGAGGAAATAATTGAAGGATAATAAAGACAATAAAGTACTTTTGGCTTCGGAAATATGCACGGATAATTGTCCGCGAGGATATTATCTGTTCCAAGAAGCAAACAGTTGCGCGAGAGCGAAGCCAAAAGTAGTTTATTGTTTATATTATCGTTCAGTGGAAGATTTATGTCAGGAATTTGCGTACGATAAATGTTAGTGGAGGTAGAAGTCTCAAACGGGTAGCACTGTGTTAAGGTTTCATTCTAAAGATTACACTTTGATCTTCAACTAGCTCAATTCGGTGCACCCGGGAGGCGAAATAAAAGGGAACTTAAGCACCGACGTTTTAGAGCCGACGGCGGCGTCAGCAACCGAGAGGGGCCTGGGTAGGGGACGTTGCATTCCCGCCTAATTACGAAGGTTTAAGCAAGCCGCGCGACGGCAACGTCTTCGGCACTAAAACTCGTGTCAAAATGTCTTTCCGCGAAATAAGGGAAATGCTGCTACTATCGTATGATAGTAAGATGATTTCAGATGGAGAATTTTTGGTGTTGTGAGAAAGCTACCACTCCAAGAACCCAGGATTTCGTTATGATTTATATGAAAGATTTAATCTTCAAGACATCAACGAAGCCGAGTGCTCAGCAGAATTCAGAGTCTGCAAACAAGACATCCCTGTGCTGGCAAATGTTCTTCAACTACCAGTGAACATCCATTGTCCACAAAGAACAATATGTGATCGAGTTGAAGCCTTGTACTGAAACAATTCGCTAGCGATCATTTCACGCAGAAGAAGAACATTGTGGTCATCTGTCCATTCCATTACACTGAAAGCGCAGAAGCAAAGAAACCTAATTTAGTTGAAATGACCCCTATTTTCCTATCAGGAATCTCATGAATCAATTCAAAGTTGGCAATTCGATTGGATAACATGAATACAAAAAAGAAGAATCGGAACATAATCAACATTTCCAAACACTTACGGTTGTTTCTTCGCAGCCATTGTTCAACAGCTTCAAAACCTGAGAGAAAAATTCCACAATATCCGTTAATACCGCTCCAAAACCAAAGAATACAAACTTGAGCTTTGAATACATCCAAAAATTCCGCTGCACGACAACATGAAAGCACGGAAATCACAAAGCAAAACTCACGTTTTTCAGGCGACGTCAAACCAAGCAAAGCCGCGTCGGCGCGGTGTCGCGACGGCTGACCATGTAGGCGGGAAACGTGGATCGGAAGTAAAATTGACTTCCGGTTGCCGTCGCCAGGCAGAAAACGTCTGTTGCTTAAGTTCCCTAAAAGTTCGTATTCGACTGGTAAAGATCAGGTTAATTATGTGTCTTTTACTATGAAAAGGAGCCCAAAGAGATATTCAGGAAGCGTTTATCTAGCTCAGTTTGGATCTTCTCGTGCTCTTTAAACCGACATATGACATACCATTTCTGAAACATAAACCACCATACTCGGAGCAAGAGTAAAAATTTACTCAAAAGAACTTGAAATTCGCACGATATGCAAAGTAGCTCGTTTAAAAGTCGCTATTGTTTTCGAGATATTCGAAGTTGGCGCTTTCGCAACGTCATCATTACTTCAGAAGTCCGTCGCCTTTGATTCGGCCTCATTTGCCACACTATTCACTATGAAATCAACCAAAGAGCTTGCAGCCAAAGATCTTGCCCAAAGGATGGGTCTGGTGCGACGAATTGGACCTTCTGGTATCTTTCGAGGTAAAACTATCATTGTTTCCCCGTCATCTCTCGTGCTGAAGTTGTGACCGCTTCCTCCGCTCGTTCTCCCCCTTTTCCCCCACTATTCGGTCTGGGCCAAAAACTTCGCAACCGTCGAACGTATAGGGCATGGATGAGTGCGCGCCTACCATTTTGAAACACGTACCACCAAGGAACTTTTACCTTCATGAGTCAGCCACGCTACTATGCCCCTAATGATAATGGCGTGGTTGTCTCGACAGGTGATTCGTCAAATGGTCATATAATCAACACTCCTAAGAGCGCTCGTTTCCTATCTTCATATACCTTGTTTCATCATTATTTTATCACGATGGATATAATATCGTGCTTTGTTCCTAGCATAATTGTGTCTGCGCGCTGCTATTTCGCATTGTTACACAGCAACCCCTCCCTATTTCCCAAGTGCCCTCCCCCGTGTGGAATGCGGACTTGCAAACAAAAACACACATGACCTGGTAAATAAGAAAAGGAGAGATGCTGTACTGGTGCAGCTTGAAATTGGCATTGCAACCCCAACAAAAAGAAAGACCCTCCTGGCAAACTTTCACGAAGAATGGTGCTTTTTCACACGTATTTTCCGTTACTCCTTACAGTTACTATTTCTGCTGTAGCCTTAACACGCTTATCCGCCGCTGTCACTCATTTTTTATCCACTTGCTCCAATTCATATCTCTCATTATTATTCTTCATTCATACTAACTTTCCGCCACACCACATCCCTTCTCTTTCTTCAGTCATCTTAAGTTTCATGTTATCGCCCCATACAACTTCACTCTCCAACAAACAATTGGCACAAGGGCTTAATATCCGACAAAAACAACACTATATATCTTCTCAGGAATATTTGCATTTCAATGTTTACCTTGATTACATGTGGACCGCGCATGCAGGGACTGCTGATTGATACGCGCGCACGAGTTCTTCTGACAAGCACCATCACAAACATCGTTTACAAAATAATTTTTATCAAAACTACCTTCATGGCTTCGGCTACTTTTGACAAGTACTTGTTCAATCCCGACTTTCCAGATTTCGTGAAACGAAATTGAGTTTATTCTGAAACTCTAAACTACTAAACTGAGTTTATTCACGTCGTAGCACCTTGCCCAGATGGTCGGGATTCGAATTATTTCCTGAAAATTTCTGGACAAGCGTTCTGTCTTCGGAAAGGCTGCTCTTGCCAAGACCTGTTCACCATTCTTTAGGAAAGCATTGTGAAAGTTGGTTGCCTTGTGGCGAAAGTTCCCGTGATCGGCTGAATAACATCCTTCGAGCGCAGAGGAAGCAATTTGAGAAAAAACTATCTACCGTTCAACGCAACAAGTACCGCGAGCGTATGCTTGCCGAATACTGGATAACCATCACAGTATTAGCCGACGAGATTGTCCAGGGACCTGCACAGGCCATAAAGAATTTGAAGTTTGAAGCTGCAGGAGCACTCAACAGAAAAAACCATACCACGAACTGTCTTCTCGCCAATAGGGTCGCAATGTCAAAAAGATCGAGTAGGTCACTCACATTCTTCAAACAGTTAATAATATTCTTTTACTAATCAGGGGGCTAATTAAGAGCGCGCAGTTTACCGTGGCGGTCATGTTTTCACTCAGTTTACATGTCTTTGCGATAGAGAGAAGGCAGAACAAGTTCTGCGGTTTGCTGAAGAATGTGGCCTCATTGTAGACAGTATCCAGCTTGAAGACTTGAACGGACAGAGGGTGGATATAAAACTGCGTGCATACCGGGGATACAGGACTTCTGCACGCAGGCTAAAGAACTGCGAATGATGAAATATTGCGTTGGCGGCCTTCAGTTGTGCGGATAAAAAGATTGTATGAAGAAATTGGCACTGAATTGATAGCTTGCTTGGATGAGAGCTGTTGAGTTATAAACTCGTCCACTAAACACTAACTTAGTACTAAGTTAGTATGAATGAAGAATAATAATGAGAGATATGAATTGGAGCAAGTGGATAAAAAATGAGTGACAGCGGCGGATAAGCGTGTTAAGGCTACAGCAGAAATAGTAACTGTAAGGAGTAACGGAAAATACGTGTGAAAAAGCACCATTCTTCGTGAAAGTTTGCCAGGAGGGTCTTTCTTTTTGTTGGGGTTGCAATGCCAATTTCAAGCTGCACCAGTACAGCATCTCTCCTTTTCTTATTTACCAGGTCATGTGTGTTTTTGTTTGCAAGTCCGCATTCCGCCTGTTCAGTTCTCTGTTTGTGGACCTGAAATCCAAATCAACTGGTCAACCCAGTTTCTAAGTTGAACCATATACAGGATCACAAACTAATAACCAAACCTAATCACACATTTTATTACAACTAAATTAACACGTCAAATGGCCAAGGCCTTGTTTGTACAAAGAAAAGTTTTAGACAATGCAGGCCACCCGAGTTGGGCGAGCCGAGTAATTACACATTTTGTAATAATCGCAATGAGCACGAGAAAGTGTTCTAGCTCCCAGGATCACACTCCCTGCTCCCTGATTCTCGTGCTCGGCTCGCTTTGATTTATAAAGAATGGATGAATACAGTAGTTGGGGCGTCCATGTTGACTCGGGAAGGAGGGTGCCTCTGGACCCCGGGACAAATTTTCTCCATATATAAAGGGTCAGAGACTTACTTTAACAAAACTCACTACCAAAATATCAATAAAGAGGGCACATTGCTTGTGATCATCAAAATACACTCATTGGTCGCTTCTTTAACCACTCCATGATGTTTGGTTCGTTCATCACTCGTTTGTACAAGTCTGACAACAGCGGGAACTCTGCCAAGGCTCCAGGAACTTCCAATTTGCCTCCGCCGATATAACCGTTAAAAACGGCAAAGAAATTTATATCGGCATAAGTGATCTACGACAGGAAAAGATAAGATGGCGATGAGAACGGCTATGATGCTGATGGTGACGATGATGAAGGAGAAGAAGCTGATGATTATTAAATATGATGATATGACGATGATGATGACAATGACAATGACGATAGTGAAGGAGGAGAAGAGAAGAAAAAGAAAGAGAATTTTGCATTCAATCAGAAATGAAAATTTGTTTTCGCCCGTAATTTCGTGTGCCTATGTTATAAAAGAATTGGTTCATGCTTTTAGCTGTGCGTCTACCGAGTTATGGATGCACTTGGGAAGTGGGAGAGCACTCGTGAAGCTAAAGTTGCCGAGCGCTTCTCTCGTGCTCTCCCAACTTCCCGCGTGCATCCATAACTCGATAGACGCGCGCTAAGCATGAAACAATTCTTAAATAACGCACGCTGACGCGTGCTTTATTTCTTTACTAGTAACAACACTGTTGCGTCCTGACCTTATTTCCCACAAAGTAACCTTTGCCACCGTCGTTAGCTGCCAGCAGTTTTTCCAGATAGCCACAGTGTCTTGGCAAATATTTCTTGTAGAACTCATCAAATAGCACTTTCTGAGAAGAATAACCGCAACTCAGCAAACTCAGTTACTAGTTCCCGGTTGAAAGTTGTTTTTAATCAAAGACATTTTATAAGGTAATGTGAATATATTATCAGTATTCTACAAGTCTATTATTACCACTGTCTCACCTGCTTATCGGGATTCGCTTTTTCGCCAACAAAAATGCTAATGAATTTGTTTTCTATGTCATAAACTTCATCTACAGTCATGTCGGCCTTGGCGACTTGCAAAGAGTCAGAAGGAGACAAGCCTGCAGAGAAAGAGAGAGAAAGAGAGAGAGAGAGAGTGTGGGATTTGTTAAACAAGTAGGAGCTGATCAAGGGGAACTAACAATTTAATTGTCAACTACTTTGGCACTATCAAAAAGATCATACTAATAACCCAAAAGGCTCTCTTTTCTTTTTCTATCGGGAGCTTTGTTATAGAGTTTAGAGCGCTTTTCTGCTCTTTCATTATCCTTGTTTTCCCTGAATGAATGAATGAATGAATGAATGAATGAATGAGAGGAAGACAGATAAATCAAGGAAGTAAAAGTATAGAGAGAAGAAGAAGAAATTTTATTTTACAACAGAATTTCATCAATCTTTACAGATTGCTTTCCATGAAAGCCGTTCTACACTATACAATCATAAGATAATTGACATTTCGATCTACAATTCTAACTTCCTATACAATAAAGCAAACTAAAAACTCCATGCATAGTGGTGATTAAGCAACCTTCTAAACGATGCCAGAGAGTGAGATGATCTTATGTGAAGTGGTAGTTTATTCCACAAGACAGCCCCACTATATCTAAAGCTGTTTTTAAGGGCATCAGTACGAGGCTTAGGGGGAGTAAATTTGAATTCAGTATTCTTAGATTGTACAAATTACCTACGGTATCATTTTCAAATTGTTCTTGAAGGTATTTCGGAGATTTACCATGCATGATTTTGAACATAATAATGGCTTTATGTTTGTATCTTCTTATAGTCAGATTGTCCCAGTTTAGTTGCTTTAGTATATCAACTGACCGAATATCATAGTTCGAACTGGTAATTACTCTGGCTGCTCTGTTTTGCAGTTTTTGAATTCTATTCGCTAACCCTTTGTTGATGTTTCCCCAAACAACATCACATTAGTCGAACTGGGTTTGAATTAAAGCATTATAAATTGTTTTCACTATTTTTAATGGGATAAATGGTCGGACTCGCCTTAAACCCCCAATGGCAGCTGATATTTTCTTCGAGATATGGTCTATGTGATTAGTCCAGTTAAGCTTGTCATCAATATAGACTCCGAGACTCTTGCTGCTGTATACTCTTTTAAGTGGATGATTTCCTATACAAATCACAGGAATTCTGACAAGATTTGATAATCTGTGTTTTGATGCTATGATCATGTATTCTGTTTTGGTAGTATTCAAACTCAGCTTGTTTGAAAGTAGCCAATGCTTAATGTTATCAAGATCATGATTAACGATATTCTGGGCGACTGATGTAGACTGTGCAGTAATGGTAACGTTCGTATCATCAGCGTACATTTTAGCTGCAGAATATTTCAAGCAGTTAGGTAGGTCATTGATATATAGTAGATATAGCAGGGGCCCAAGAGTAGAACCTTGGGGCACCCCACATGACAATTTACGAGGTTGAGAGATATGACCATTTATGATACACTTCTGTTGTCTGTCCGTAAGGTAAGATTTGAACCATAGCTGGGGGATGCCCTTGATCCCATATAGATGGAGCTTCCTCAAAAGAATAGTGTGATCAACGGTATCAAACGCCTTCTTCAGATCAAGAAAAACAACAAAGTTTAGAAGCTCATTATCTATGTTTGTGTACCAATCATTAGTAGCATTCAATAAAGCTGTAAGAGTAGAGTGATTCGGTCTGAAGCCAGACTGAGATTCACTCAATAAGCTGTTCTTTGCCAGATAATCATAAATTTGTTTTGATAATAATCTTCTCAAAAATCTTTGCTACAGCTGATATCACTGAAATAGGTTGATAATTATTAGGGTCATTGCGTTCCTTGCCCTTATGTAAAGGAATGATCTTACTTAATTTCCATTCAGTAGGGAAAATACCAGTGTCTATAGAGGCGTTAAATATATTACATAGTGATCCAGCAATAACTGGAGCGGCCTCCTTGGCTAAGAGAGAGAGAGAGGGAGAGAGAGAGAGAGGGAGAGAGAGAGAGAGAGGGACTGGGCTGATCCAGGGTAAATTCAGGTGAGTAGGATCTCGGGGGCCAAACACCGACGGTTGGGGGATTGAG
This sequence comes from Plumapathes pennacea, assembly GCA_964036295.1. NCBI lineage: Eukaryota > Metazoa > Cnidaria > Anthozoa > Antipatharia > Myriopathidae > Plumapathes > Plumapathes pennacea. The sequence continues at coordinate 8,948,382 of OZ038469.1, read as the reverse complement.
CCTAGCAGCTCGCAAGTCAACTTACCATGTTGCTTGGCAACATATCTCAGGATGGCCATTGACTGCGCAATTAACACGCCATCCACATGTAATATCGGCAGCTGCTCAAACGGAAACTCGCCACCTAAAAGTAACATTACGAATGTCACTACCTAAGGGACTGTTCAACTGCGACAGAAGAGCTCATTTAGACTCTGACAACGAAACTAATTATTACTAACAAACAATAATTTTGACACTTTAACAAATCATAGAGTGCTGACTCATATAATAGTGTCATTTGGTTATACGAGTCTCAATATTGTATAAAGTGCTTGTTTCTGTGACCCTTAATATTGTATTGTGCTGACTCACATATTGCAAAAGTGCACGAAATTTCCATCTGTGTGGACAGATGTGACGTTTCTCACGAAAACTAAACAATAACATTAGTAAAACGCATGAGTACAAGATTCTTTACACTTGGGGAATAGCACTATATTTGCTATGTCAGATGAGTCAAATGGTGTTTAGTGCCCTGAAGCATCACTGACGGTGTCAACCGATAACTCTATATAGCATTAGACTGTTTTGAACGATTGCCACTACCGGTCTGTGAAACCACTGTACAATAAATAAATAGTCACATTATGGCTATTTTACCTGTGGTCCAATACAAGAAGTGATATTATATATATGCCTACTGTACTCCGATATGAAGAACTAGCTTGGGACACTCGCACAGTTTCAATAATTTCTCTACTGTTTCAGTTGAAAGACAACCCCCTCCCCCCTTTTAGTGCTTTTAGTCTGAGATACTTCAATTTTTGCAAGTGTCCCAAGAACTTTTGTCACTTATTGTAGCATTTACTGCTACAGCTACAGCCAGCACCCACACCCACACACACACACACACACACACACACACACACACACACACACACACACACACACACACACACACACACACACACACACACACACGCGCGCTGACCGTGTTTCCGTTTAGACTGCCATTCGTCTCCTTCAAAGGCTATCCTTAAATCTTCATAGGGAACTTTCTTAAGTGCAAACACGAGCCGTATGGCTTCTCCTCGGGATCGAATGTCGAAATAAGTCAACTTATACTGAGGCATTTCAAGTATGAAGTCGGCTTTAAACCAGTTGTCTTTTCGGCGAGAACCTCGTCTGAACTTGTATGAAGAATGCCTAAAAACCCATCCAGTTCCTGGATATTTATGTCGTGTTTCAGAACGAGGCGGGCTTTCCGGTTAGCCAGCGTGGATAATATCTCGACTCATGAGTCAGCAATTAAGAGTTTGTTCACTACTACGATACCGGTTAAACGGGTTATTAACAATGGAAGACTTTTCGCTACGTCAGAGCTACAACGCATTTATGGAAATTGAGATTGTTGGTCCAACAAGCAGAGCCAAAACCTTGAAGCGGCGAAACGGAACGTGCGTAATTCCCTGCAAAACTAAAAGCATTTTTATGTGCAGTGGCAAAATAAGTAAGGTCTTAAGTTAACTTCTTCGATTAACTAACCGAGCACTTGCTGTACAAAATATTTTTATTGCAGCTGCAAGACGATGAGTTGTGGTTATGATTCATATATTATATAAAGAGAAGCTCTCAGATGTAACGAAAATCAAGCCATCACTTAATAACCACTCACTCCGTCCTGCACTGGCATATATTAGAAGTTTCGACGCAAAAAAATAAACATAGAAGTAATGTGTCTATTTTATACGACCTTTGATGTAACCAGCTTGTTGTAGTTAACGGAGCAAGCGTGTTAAAATAACGTTTTACTACTTGTACTATACCAAGTGCTGAACACTTAAAGGAGAAAAAGAGTGGTCTGAAATATAGTAACTTTGTGTTACTAGCCTCTGACCCAATAAGAAAACAACATATATATCAGCATCAATTTTTTTTATTCTTAATCTTATTGTCATCATCATCACACAGCACACTATTCATTGTGTGCCCTTTTTATCATACTTTTGTGTTATATAAGCTTCATCAAGTGCTCCTGCCTGGTACAAAAACCCAAAATTTTGTAGGAAAAAGTAGGAACGTTCTATCCAACCAAAAGCAATCCATGCAGGAGCACAATCCCTTGGAGGATAAGGGAATAATAAATATCATGAACTTAATACAGGTAAACAACCCTTTCACTCCCAAGCCTAAATACAGAATCGCTCAGCTTTTTCAAAATACATTTTATGACATAGTTGCGATATAAGCCAAGTTCTGATTGGTCGAAGAGCGTGCTCCATAACTTTATCGTGCACGCCCGTACTCAATAATATGATGTGAGCATGCAAATGCCGCTTCCTTTCGACTTTTTCTAGCTTTTCTCGTTTATAAATTAACAGACGCTTTACAACTAAGAAGAAAATAGCTTTATTTTCCGAATCAATTTGTACCACATGGAGTCAAACCGGCATCCAAAGGAAATCAGTATAACCAAGTCTGAAAAATTCTGTGTTTCAACGGTCGGCACAAAAAATTGTATGAAACAAAACTCACCTATTTCTCGACGGCTTAATTCTCATGGACAGTGAAATCCATCACAGCAAAGATAAATATCCTTCAAGCCTTCAATGGTTTTGAAATGAAACGGCGTTCATTCATTTCCGAAAGCCGCTATACTTGCAGTGTTTACAGTACAGTTTGCTGGCAGCTCGAATAACAAACAAGTCCGCTCGGCAAACATTTCTATCTCTTTCGTTCATGGTAATTGTTCACATTCTTCGACGAATCACTTTGCTTTTCCAGACCCGCATTGTCTGCCATAGTTCAAGGTGAATTTCACGTTGTTTTGAAGCGGCGACTTGAATTTCCTGGGTTACAATTGTACCGTTCAAAACATTTACATCGTCGCAAATTCTAAAGTCACCGCAGGCTGCTGGCTTTCACCACGCCAGGTTAACAGTACTTTCTGGGTTTTCGTCGATTAAACGACATCTGTTTCGTTGACTCTCATCAAGTTTTAGATAACAGAAATGTTAGTAAGTTGTGGCGGGTTTTCAGTCAGCCAATGAGAGTTTGTTTTTCCTTCTGCGCGTCGAAAGAGAATTTTGCATTCAATCAGAAATGAAAATTGGTTTTTCGCTCGTAATTTCGTGTGCCTATGGTATAAAAGAATTGGTTCATGCTTTTAGCTGTGCGTCTATCGAGTTATGGATGCACTTGGGAATTTGGGAGAGCACTCGTGAAGCTAGAGTTGCTCTCGGCTACGCCTCGAGCAACTCTTACGGTTCTCTCGTGCTCTCCCAACTTCCCGCGTGCATCCATAACTCGATAGACGCACGCTAAGCATGAACCAATTCTTAAATATAAAATAAATTATGTAGTGAAAAGTGACAGTTTAGTCAGCATTCACTTAACCAAAAAGGTACAAAAAGCTGTATATTCTCTATGCTGCACAATACAGCACACTTTCAACTGAAGGAGAAAATTGAATTTGATCACTCTTAGGTGTGAAAGGGTTTAAACTTGTTGTTACAACATTGGTTACTGTCAACCTTGGTGCTGGCCTTACTCACATGTTATTGCCACTTATATTAAATAACTGTACTGAAGTTTCCTTCATAAAAAGCAAACAACCCTCTAACAAATAAGTAAAATACATAACCTTGTGTCAAAAAGGTACACATAGAAAAAAAGACTTGGCTCTGAGCATGTCATCAACTTGAGCACAGTACAGTACCATTCCAAATTTTAAGAAAACATACATATATACCGAATTTTTTTTGTGGCGTACTCAACAGAATATACAGGCCAATGTTTTTGAGAACATTTTCCTTTGGCATTCTTGTTGGACCAGACAATCAGGTCGTACACGTCAGCATTAAGTTCATTTTTGGCTCCTGACAATCTTACACTTTCATGATGTCTGTGACTTGGTATATGAGGATCCCTTAACAGCACAGGAGTTGGCTTCTCAGCATGATTCCTTCACTTTAACATTTCCTTTAGCATGATCTTTGGAGATGAAAACACATGTTCAGGTTTTTGTCTTTGGTACATATTGTTGCAAATTTATTATACAGTACTTACCTATAAACAACTTAGAAATTGAACTTCCATTTGGACTGAAGTGTAAGTTTAGCCAAGGAACCTCTTTCTTTGCTCCTACAAAAATCAGAAAAGGCACCAAGTTTTAAGTGGATTAATAAGATAATTCATACAATGTACACAATACAATGCACTTTCATAGCTAACCTGTACTATTCATCCACAATTGACATAAATCTTGGAAGGATGCTGCAAAGGAACTGGCGCACTGTAAATAAATACTTGTTGTCCTGATAATAGAGGCCAATTCTTTCCTCAAAACACTGCTATAAATGTTTTTGGTTACTCCCGAGCGTAATATCAAGTGTACATGGCATAAAAACAAATGCACATCATCATATGGACAGCTAAAGAAACTTCACTGCATAGATCATAAATCACTGTAAATTAATTAGGCACTGATACTGTAGTAAAAATTGGCAAATATTCTAAAAAACACAAACTACAGCTTTTGCAATAGTAAATCAAAGTACAAACACATGTATACAGTATTGTGTTCTCTTCGATCCTTGTGTATGAAAATGCAGCAAATAACAACAAAACACATTCAGTGGTCTGATAAACATGAGTTCTCAGATTCAAAACTTTTTGGAACATTCAGGAACAAAATATCACCATGTATTGTTTGTTTAGCTGTTCTTCTTTGAAAATAAACAATGACAAAGAATGGCCGTGTTGCAACTAATGCATAATTTTGCCATCAATACACAGAATCAAAAATATAAATACAACAACCATAAAAGCCATACAGAATAGTTTTCAATTCTTACCTGCCTCTTGCTTCCTGATGGTAAGAACGGGCAGATCACTCACATTGGCTGGAGGAGTGCTGAGAAATCCCTGAACATCCTGTGGCAAGTTGAGGACATGACCTTTGTACCCACGCTGGCCGCCGTGTTTCCGGTAAACACACATGATGGGGAAAGCTCTGGTGATCAGCATTTCCTCTACTTTGGTGAGGGCCTGTAGTTCTGCAGGGACTGTCTCAGGATCCATGTCGTTTTCAGCCGAGAACAATCGACACAAGGTCTTTTTGTCGCGTTTGCACCTGGTACAGGTATAGTTCAGCTCGGGCACACTTTGGTTGGTGATCGGCCATGTTTCTCTGCATACCTTGCAGCGTAAGTGTCGGAGATTTTCCTCAAAGCTGTGAAAGGCAGTGAGTTCCTCCCGTACCCACTCTTGTTCGTGGAATGGAGGAGTTTCTGGATTTGCCCACCCACGGTTATGCAAATATTGTTGTTTTTGGCTGCAACGTTCTTCGATACTAAACTGCAGCACGCTGTTGCCGGCGTCGAGTGTTGGCTTCATTTTGAGCTTGAAGCCGGCGGGTACTCCGTTCAGAAGATTCATTGCTACGTCGAGGAGGTACTCGCTGGCGACTAGATTCTCTTTGCGGAGTTGTCTGTGTCAACCGCTTCTCTTTATGACGCTTTTGATTGGCACTCATACGCTGTTGTCTTTGCGGAGTCTTTTCTTCGGTCCGTTTTTTCTCCTGAAGTTCCCGATTTGCTTTCAAGCGCTGTTCTCTTTGCGGAGTTGTCTGCGTTTTCCGCTTCTGTTCATGTCGCTTTCGATCGGCATTCATGCGCTGTTTTCTTTGCGGAGTCGTTTCTTCGGCACGATTCTTTTTGATACTGTCGATCATAACAGGATTGTTAAATTAACCATTTAAATTAACATTTTACAATAACACGTCAGTTTCTCGCTTTGTGATTGGCTAATTTTCATTATCAATAAGAGGACAGACACATAAAATCGAGTGCTGACGACAGTGATTTGGACAAACTGACGTCAATTTGTTTTTTACAATAACAAAACTCAAGCGACGACGCGGGGAAAACACGCAAGAAAACTGGATTTTGTTCGATTTGACCGAAATGTTGTCAACAACTTTTCCCGCTTTCTCATTGGTCGATGTTGAAATTCAAGAAATTTCATTGGCCAAAAAGCGACAGTTTGACGTGAGCATTTCGCGCGTGCAAAATAAAATTTTGTCAAAGAAGTTGGAAAGAAATGAAACTAGACGCTTTTCTGCTGTGGTTTTCTCGACAATTTCAAGACAAAGCTCAAGGAAATTCGCCTCTGAACACTTCTGGTTCTCTACTTCAAATGCCGAATGTCGCTTTTGCAAGAACTGAGGTAAAATTGAAGCTGAATTCACCTTCTTCGTCCAAATCACTGTCGTCAGCACTCGATTTTATGTGTCTGTCCTCTTATTGATAATAAAAATTAGCCAATCACAAAGCGAGAAACTGACGTGTTATTGTAAAAATATTGTTGCTTCGTTCAAATCTAAAATGTTTCGTTCAAATCTAATTTCTCTATTATTCCACGTGAAACAACAGGGCACACGTGATCGATCTGGCCTTTGTTATTGGTTAGCGGGGTAACCGCGCCTAAAGTCGTACGCCAGACAGACTGACTGACAGACGAACGTTAAATTTCGGGTTGGAGTCCCCAAGTAGGCAGTATAATACAAGTAGGCGGTATAATATTAAAGCATTAGTGTCGTGAGTATTTCCCTCACTTCGTTCGGGGAAAATATTAAAGCATTAGTGTCGTGAGTATTTCCCTCACTTCGTTCGGGGATGAGACACTGCCTGTACGCTGCTGAATCAATATAATAATACGCTGACTCCATTCGTCTGTGCGTCTGTAACGGCGTCTGTGTTTGTAGGAGGCAGTGTGGCCGAGTGGTTAGTGAAGAAAACCTCCTCGTTTGAATGAAAGCATTTAATCAAAACAATGAAGGAGACCTGGAATAAACAATTATACATTACAAATCAAAATAATAATATCAACGATCTACTATCAAGTCCTTACATATGAAACAGGAACAAAGTCAGAGTTCAAAGAGACTCGTAAAATCCAATATGGCCGCTCATCCAGACTCGCTGGTCAGCGGTTAGTCCGAGCCTTCGATCGGGCAGCGGTAAAGTCTTCATCCCCCCAGTCCGAGGAACTGCAAGTTTGCAGGGGCACGGACTCAACATATCCAGATGCCCGTTTCTGGCTCATAATGTTTGGGTCGGTTCAGTTTGCGGCGGGGGCGCAGGGTAGGTCCTGTCGGCAATTCCAGGGGCGGGGTTGGAAGTTCTGGGTTGACGGTACCCGACTGAGGTTCAAAATCGTCAGGTGGGGGACTAGCTGCAGTGGGTGGTGACTGAGCCCGGTCGGTTGGGATACTGCTGGGTGCTACTGCCGGAGTCGGGATACAGACACCGGGATCAGGTCCGACCAGCAGAGGGCATTCTGGCTTCTTGTTGATGGTGCTGGGTTTCACCACAGGTTGGTGCGTCTGGATGGTTGGTGTAGCCGGGGTGTATGCTCGTAGAAAGCGGCGGTTAAGGAGGGTTAGTCTACCAGAGCCATCGACCTTGACTCGGTATTGGTCATGGCTCAGTGATTCCACAATGACCCCTGAACGGTCCCGCTTGATTGGGTGTGGTCCCTGTTGGTTCTGAAGGAAGACTCAATCAACAGGGGACGCAGAGGGCGTGAGTGGGACTCAAGCTTCTCGGTGGTACGAGTAAACCGTGCCCGCAAGGCATCCTCTTTTGCTGACCAGGCTTTGCACCATAATGGCCTGATGTGGGGGTTTGAGAATTTCTCCAGGCGGTTGACAAAGAAGAGGGTATCCCGTAGGGGCCTTCCGAAGACGATCTGTGCCGGGGACAGGTTACAATCTGGATCAGGGGTATTGCGCAGTTGTAACATGGCACTCAGAAAATGGTCGTGGTTCAGGCTTCCTGTCGGCCCCGTGTTTGACATGATGAGCCGTTTTGCTGTCTTGACCGCGACTTCTGCCCTGCCGTTGAACTGGGGAAAGCGCACAGATGAGAGGTGGCGTCGAACGCCCCAGAGTTGTAGGAAGTCCTCGGTCGGTTTGGCTGTGAACTCGGATCCGCCGTCGCTTGAGAGTTCCCAGTTGGGGTACGCCAAAGGTGGCGAAGAAAGTGCGTAGGTGGCGGATCAGCCTGCTTGAGCCTGCGAGATCGGTGCTTGCTGGGGATCCCAGTACCTCTACCCATCCCGAGAGTCGGTCTCCGACTACCAGGTAGTGACGTCCGTGGTAATCGAAGAAGTCAGCAAAGACTGCCTCGAACGGAGTGGACGATGGTGGGTTTGCGATGGGGGGTGTTGCGGCTTGTGACGGGGCATTCCAGTTGCAGTCCACGCATCCTTACCTCACTGCTCGAATGTCCATGGACATGCCTGGCCAGTAGACGATGGCCCAGGCGTGCTGTTCCATCGTAGAAGTGCCTTGATGGGCTGCGTGGAGGTGCTGTAGGACGGAATCGCGTAGGGACGGGGGGACCACAACACGGTCCTGGTATAAGAGGACGCCGTTTCGGCCTCGACGATGGCCTCTTTAAACGCACGAAAAGCATCTTCTAACTCGGGGGACCACTGGAAGTGGCAGTGGGGACTGAGGAACGGCTTGAAGGGCGCCATGATGTCACGCAGCAGTGAGTAATTGGAGACCTGGTTGACGAGGCCAAACCAGCTCCTGATGTCGGTGGTGTTGGTCAGTGACGGGAATTCTCTGATTGCGTCAAGATATTTTGGCAGCAGCTCAATGGTGTTGTCTGTTACGCGGAAACCCGCAAAGTCGACACTTCTCCCAGCGAACTGGAACTTGTCATTATACATTACAAATCAAAATAATAACTAGAAATACGATATTCGCAGAGGCCCCATGCCCAAGTAATCGATTATGTATGACATTGCTTAGAGCTCTCATGTCGTGTATGCTTTCACCACACCTCAATATTATATAACGTAATTAAAGGCAGATGACACTATATTAGCATTTACATGATATTGGCATATGTCCCATTCCGGGGAGTACTCATCATAATTTTGGGTGGGAGTGTGCCGCCTGAACCTGAAAACCCCTTACCCTATTGCAAACCAAAATATCTGATTTACTATACCCTATTTCAGACATGACTCCATAAATATATACCCTATTTCAGACCTGACTCCAAAATGTATACCCTATTTCAGACATATTTTAGAGATTTATTTCTTTTGCAACAGTTTCCGCACTGTGTTTTCTTCCATTTGCTGTGCATTGTCCGCTGCGACACATTTATACTAAAATCATACCCTAACCCTATACTCTCCTGTAAGTTAAAATGAAAAAGTGCACTATAAAAATTCAATAATTTTGCAGAATATTAGACAAATAAAAGTCAGGTTCGCACATTATCCAGCACTGTAAGATGCTGTGAGACATGAAAAGAGCATCAGTTTAGTACTGTATTGACATTCTTATCTTAAAAAGTCTCATTTCCCATGTCATGTGGGTACAACTAACTCTTTTTAATCACAGAAAGATACTTTTTCCAGTTGGACTTAGTGAACTTCATTTGTCTTGATATTTAGGGACCTATGAAAAACAAAACTAGACTGGCCTTGCCAGTGAGCTCGCGGCGTGAGTTGGGTCGAGACCAGAATATAAAATGGAAAGTAGGGGACAAGAGCGGAACTCCCAAGAGAGACTTCCAATTTCTCACCATAAAAATATCACACAGTATAGAGAACTTGGCTTTTGACACCTTGCTCTTTTGACACCTTGATTAAACTAAAAATTATTATTACAACACTCATACACTTGCTTCTTAAAGGTTGAGCGACCCTGCATCTTGAGAATGCGTGACATATCTTTTTATGCACAATCGATTATGACAGTTTGACCTTGACTCATATTTCTAATCAGGGGCCACGATTAATCCAGCCTTCGCTTCACTACTTATGTGTTTTATTTTGTTAACTCAATACGTTTCTTCTATCAGGCTTTCGAGTATTCGTGCTCTGTAACAAATATAAAATTGAAAGCGAGGAATGTCACACGAGAGATGTTTACTATATCATTGCGCTTTTGTTCACAGTGTGTTCAGTCCATTTGTGACTGCAAACTCAATCCTCAGAATTATTTCGGTGTATTTTTCATTTCTGGTATTCACTGACCATTGCGAAACAAAGGCTACATCATCGAATGAAAGAAACACTTCAACAGGCAATGTACGATACGCAGAAGAATTTTATGAGGCAACAGATGTCATGTACAGAGTAAAGCATAAAGCGTCATTGTTTTACGGCTAAAGCTCACCGTAGCTTTGGTTTCTGCTTTCGCCCTGTTATCTTCCCAAAAGTATTTCGTGTCGCCACAGAAAGTTTCGTCGGGACTAAATATTTATCGGCGACAGCGGTACCATCAAATATTCGTTTACGGCTATTCTCAAAGCTTGTGCGGTGAACGCGAGCCAAAATCTTTTCCTAAAATCCAGTTTATCCGTGCGCATTCCACAGAGCCAAATGGTGTTGAATTTGAATGGGATGCAGTTTACTTTTTCGCTTCACTACTTATGTGTTTTCTCTTATTAACTCAATACGTTTCTTTCTATCAGGCTTTCGAGTATTCGTGCTATGTAACAAATATAAAATTGAAAGCGAGGAATGTCACACGAGAGATGTTTACAATATTATTGCATTTTTGTTCACAGTGTGTTCAGTCCATTTGTGACTGCAAACTCAATCTTCAGAATTGTTTCGGTGTATTTTTCATTTCTGGTATTCACTGACCATTGCGAAACAAAGGCTACATCATCGAATGAAAGAAACACTTCAACAGGCAATGTACGATACGCAGAAGAATTTTATGAAGCAACAGATGTCATGTACAGAGTAAAGCATAAAGCGTCATTGTTTTACGGCTAAAGCTCACCGTAGCTTTGGTTTCTGCTTTCGCCCTGTTATCTTCCCAAAAGTATTTCTTGTCGCCACAGAAAGTTTCGTCGGGACTAAATATTTATCGGCGACAGCGGTACCATCAAATATTTGTTTACGGCTATTCTCAAAGCTTCCGCGGTGAACTCGAGCCAAAATCGTTCCCGAAAATCCAGTTTATCCGTGCGCATTCCACAGAGCCAAATGGTGTTGAGTTTGGATGGGATGCAGTTAACTTTTACACACAAGTAACGAGCAATTCACTGGCCGCATCTCGAGTTGTTTAGCGAAGTCAATTACGTCATCGCCCAGCACGTGATAATATGAACCAATCACCGTGTGCTGATCCTCGACCCACAAAAAGGAAAAAAATAAAAATAAAAATGCCGATTTTTAAGCTCTCGTGGGCCCCAGGCCCCCGCGAGCAACAAGCATCAAAGTCTATAATTAAAAAAATGTGTTCTGTGGCTGGAGATAGATGGGTGGGTGGGGAAGCAGATTGTGTTGGGGTAACAGTTTAGACTATCTCACCAGAAATTAATGTCATGCAGCTGCATGGAAAAAAACTTGTTCAAAAGAAAACTTAACAAAATATCATTACTAATTCTGGGAAAAGGAAGAAATTAATGCTAGTAAAGAGCTGGCTTAAGTAAAATGAAACTTACTGTGGTAAATGCAATTTGACATGTTTGGCTGTTTATTAATATATATCTTTGCAATTGACTTTTGACCTTCAGTCCACTGAAGGCATTGATTTGTCAGGGCATTATCTAATTGAACTTGTTTAGATCATGGCTTTTTTTTTCTGCCCACACCAGCTACTAACAAAGTAAATCTCTTCTGAACATTACTTTATACACAGTAATGTATAAAGTACAGCTAAACTGCTAATTCAAAAATGCAAAAGAAAATGCAGCAATATTTTACATTCTGATTTCATAACAATTTCTAGTTCACTAAACATCATTCTGTTTATTTATATATATACATTTTATAATTATAGTATATATACCTATAACTTATAGCAAAGGGAAGGGTGGCTTAGTAAGACAAACAAAGACTATTGTTATGGAAAGTAGTGGACGGGTTTTGGAAAGTTTAGCCTAGCATAAAAAACACAGTTCGAATAACATTTGACTTATAGTACTTATACAGTGTTATACAGTACATGATAAAAACAGCTGAGCAGTTAAAAAAACAACAACAACAACTGCCTAATTTAAACAAAAACTCACAAGTTTTTGCACTGTATAATTTCACAAATATTTTGATCCGTTCTTTTGATAAACTGTAATGGTTTCTAGAGCTGCAATTTTAATAAACACAGTTCTCTCTAATCAAATGCACAGAACACGCCAAATTCTTCTGTGTGAGTGATATATATGTTGTGATTTTGTCTATAAAGCAAGTTGTCAAGTGGCAAATTAACCTCTGCACTGTATGACACTGGAAGTTGATTTAACTGTCAAGACTCAAACGGTCAAAACAGTTTTCTGTCGTGAAAATTTATAGCAATCACAACAACAAAGTTTTATCGCGGCCACAAAATGTCCGATAAGCTCGAAGCAATGCATAACGGACGAGTTGAGTGAACAAAGTAAATAGACGTGTCTTACCTGCCCCTTGGAGCTATCGGTTGGCCTTCAAGCACTATTAGCTTATTTTCTGTCCCACTGCTGTTCGTGCAGAGCCGGGTTGTCAGGGTTAGCCCATCCACGGCTATGCAGATATTGTTGCCTCTTCTAGCCTGCGAAACAGGCCCTTGTGTAGCGTCCGTTGGCCGCGCTCAGTTGTCCGCGCGTGGTCGGCAAGAGGGGGTTGTGTAGCGTCCGAAGAGGGGAATACAAGGGCCTGCAATCAGCTCTTATGCAAATGAATTCAACCCCCGAATTAATTTTGACAACCTGTCACAAAACCGACCAATCAGCAACGCACCGGAAAAGTTCCCACGGTTGATCGAGCTGTCAAAACAAATTCTCTCGTCCGCACGTGTGCAGACGTTGTTCTTCATCTGGTATTCATCAAACATTTTGACACATTCCAAGCACATTCCAGGCCGAGTATTGACCAATCAGTATTTTCCGTTCAGAATCTGAACGTGAATACTCAAATCATAGAGAGGCGGTTGCAGGCGCGGCCCTAGTATACACCTCGCCCCAGACTCCGACGCGGCCACAAATCCTCGCCCTAGACTCCGACACGGCCATAAAACGATTCAACGTTCTAACTGCTCGTGAAAAACAAACCCTGGGGCTGTTTCGCAGGCTATGCCTCTTCAAGCGCCGTTCTTCGACAAGAGACGAACGTTGCTCACGGCGTCGATTGTTGGCCTCATTTTGAGCCTGAAGCCTAATGAGCTAGCTTCTGTTTGTAACGCTCTCGGTCACGGTCTTGTCTTGCGAGCTTGGTCGTTAACGTGAGATTGTTCCGTTTGTTTTTTCCCTGAATTTATTTCTTAAACTCCTCTTGTTCAAATTCTCCTTCCCTTCCGACGAACTGTTTCTTAGCAAACTCGCAGGAAAAAATCATGTGATTAACCCGGCATTCCCCGCGGTGCGGGTTGGTCGCACCGTGAACAACATTCAAATCGCAAAAAAGCCTACGTGTTCGGCCGGGAAAGGGAAGAGCCTGGGAACGAAGTTGAAGGTTTTACCCAGCAATCCCCGCTGCGCGGCGTCGTAATTCTGTTCCAAGGTTCTTCCCAGCAAACCCCGCTGCGCGGGGAGGTCGCCCCGTGAACGACATTCAAAAACGATGTGTTCAGATTAGTACCCACGCAGGGCGTGGGAATAATATCAACGATCTACTATCAAGTCCTTACATATGAAACAGGAACAAAGTCAGAGTTCGAAGAGACTCGTAAAATCCAATATGGCCGCTCATCCAGACTCGCTGGTCAGCGGTTAGTCCGAGCCTTCGATCGGGCAGCGGTAAAGTCTTCAGTTAGGGCGCCGGACTTGAAATCCGGAGGTCCCAGGTTCAAGTCCCGCTCTGACCACTAGCTGAATTTGCAACACGGTAGCCCTGAGTTCAAATCCTTGGCCACATTATGTATATAGCCAACTGGTTAGCCTCTGACCAGTTGGGGTTCTTAACGAGTGCAAAAAGTGGAAGCTGAGTCTAACATTTTGCAACATGTTGCCGCAACTCGCAACACGAAATTTTGTTGCGTGCGTAGATAGTAATACGTGCAACACAGGCCGCAACTTGCTACACAACTTTGTTGCACGACGGGTTGCAAGAAAATGTTGCCCGTATTACTTCATCTTAAGGATTCAAGTGCAGATTTTGTAGTCCAGTGTAACGCTCGTAAAACCTCAAGCCTTCGCTAATAAACTCAAAACTAGGACTCGATACTCAACTATAAGTTAGTTCAATGCATAGTTTTCTATAACATAAGTTGTGTACAAGAATAGTGAGGCTTGCACACGATGCAAATTTTACTTCGAATTATGAGAAGTTGGACAGTCGTGGCGACAAACGCTGACAAACGGACGAGACGTTAAAAGCGTATTTTTCCGCAATGTCGTTATTGAGTTTAGTCTCAGTAAGGTACCTTATTCTCGGGGTAGTGTTCATAAAATTGATTCTCCGGGTCGTGCATGAATACATGCATTACAGGGGCGGATCCAGCATTTTTAGTGGGTAGTTTCCGAAATTGAGCGCCGAAGGCGCGAGTATGCTAGGGGGGTCCGGGGGCATGCTCCCCCGGGGAAATTTTAAAATCTAAGAGGCCAGAAACGCCATTTCCTGCAATTTTTGACGAAGGGGCGAGAAACAAAATTGAATGAAGATGATTTCGTAAATGCTGCGGTCAGGTATCCCGCATGTTTGATCTTCCGAGACCACATGCTGGATAACCGAGCGCAATCTGTTTGCTAAACTTTTTATGGCTATCTAGTCCACATTCAGCAAAGAGATTGGCCGCCAATTTTTCAGCAATTCCGAATTGTCCTTCTTAAACAAAAGTCGGAGAACCGCTCGGCGCTGTGTTACAGAGAGCTCGCCTTTGTCATAGCTATAATTCAGCGTGTTGACAAGGTCAGGCCCTAGGTGACCCCAGAATCTTAAATAAAACTCAGCAGGCAAACCATCCGGACCGAGAGATTTGCAAGACTCCATTGAGTTGAGAGCGTCATAACAGTCAGAAAATCATAGTCTTGAACAGCGGCAATAGGATCTTGCGATTCTTGTAAATTTGCTAGTGCTGCATCAAGTTGTCGAGCTTCTGACGGACTGGGACAGCTCAGTTATCCATGGCAAGGACTGCGTAATTGTGGTTCTCGTATTAATGACAGTGTTTCTTGAATCGGCCGGTGGCGCTTGTCCAAAACGTTAGCGGCGATTTCACCAACTTGCCCACATTGTTCGCATTTCGGCCAAATAGAACACAATGTAAACAAAATGCGCCATCCAGGTACTTAGAATAAGCCAGCCAAGGATACTGTTGCAGCCAGACTAGTTGGAACTTACGAGATTTTCCGCCACTCTCGATCGACGAAGGGAATTGAAAGAGGGGATCACCGCGTGGGCTCCAAACGCTCTCGATGTACTCTAACTTCTGGGGATCGAAAAAAAACTAACACCGCTAAATACCACACCAGTATCAAAGCGAGAACAATCCTCCTTTCAAAAAATAGGTTCTCACGCGGCCTGTTGTCTTGATTCAATGCCATGTTCGATAAACCGCACTGTATAATACTGTTCACGAGTTCAAAATCACTCAAACGGAACAGAGGACCTCACTGGGGTAGCCTGCCCCTTTTATACTTTGTCAGGTAGTTTCCAAGGTAGTTTCCGGCCAATGAGAGGCAAGCTTGGGATGTTTCCGGCCAATGAGAGGCGAGTTTGGGGTGTTTCCGAATATCGCTTCAGTGGTTTCCTCCCATGGGTCCCCTCCCCGCGGTTCTCCATGCATAGAAACCGAAGAGAAGCGCATTTTTGCCGTCCAATGACACGAATAAACGCGGAGCGCGGGACGCAAGGTACTGGAAATGGCGTGAATTGGATTCCAGTACTCAGTGGAAACAAGAAACGACTCAGTCATTTCTCAAATTATTTTGTATTTTTTATTTTTTCCCCAAAATTCAGGTAGTTTCCGGAAACTAAGAAAACTACCCTGGATCCGCCCGTGCATTACACACATACACATATTTATTTACTAACTTATACACATATACAGTTTTATAAAGAAAAAGTCCAATACCGGTAAACTGAATATTTTTATACAGCAAAACTTACGACAACTAAACATTTGTAAACTCTACCCTTATTGTTATTTCACTTATTGCACTTGTTGTTATGAGGACACTATGACCCGGTCTCCCATTTTCACAACGCCTTCGTCCTCCACAACACAGTGCACCCCAAAGAATGGGGAGTCACCATGCCTCTTGTCGCGACCCTCAGGTAGCCTTATCCTAAAAGAAAAAGAAATCCCCCTAAGCCTTAAGGTACTCTTCAGATAAAGCTTTAGTAAGCTACTATAAACACTATAGGCGGATTTTTGTTTACGTGTTTGTTCTAATTTCAAGCTACAAACAAACAGGGTCCATTTTAAACACTTTGATTTATGGAGTCCGTTTGTTTGTGACTTGAAACTTAATTTATGCAAATGAGGTAAACAAGTACAGATCCGCCAATATATAAGACCTTTCTGTAGGACATTGACGTTCCATGAAATTAACGCGAATTTTTGACATTTAAGAGCGGCTTTCTGTGAATATCGAGAATCGGGCGCCAACTGCCAAATTTCGAAATTCATTTTATTTTATCCAAAGAACCTCTTTGGTGAACTGTCTTCGAAAATAATATTCAAAAGTTCAACTGCCTTTTCGTTTCGACAAAATCGCGGATAGTCTAAAATGCCCTCTCGACCCCTCGAACCGACACGAAAATGGCGCAAATTTAACAAGCTCGTGTAATAAAACGGTAAACAATCTGGCCATCGCAACTCGTCAGTGATTCAAAGTACCTCTTCTTCTTTCCAAAGCACCTAAAATAACTATGGAAACTTGAACTTGTGGTAGTGTTTCGATTTTTCAAAAAGACCAAGGTAAAACCTCTGAGCGGCAGGTCAAATTTTAGCCAATTTTAATTTCACCAGGAACATTTGGTACATGTCGTTTGAGCAAAAACCCAACGTCAACTGAACTAATAAACATTTAAATTTCTTGTCTCAAAAGGTTTTCCGCGGCCCGCAAAAAGCCTCGCGTTGAGAAACATAAACAGTGAGGGTAGTTTGACACAATCGGTACTGGATGCGGGAAATGGCTTCGGCTAAAACGAGGCATTAAGTAGGTACACAGATGAGAAAATTATCAAACGCTTGACAATTTAAAACTCGATTTGCTATATTCTTTTCCAATGTGTGACTTAGAGTGTCATTTTCGCAGAAAACGGCGATGTTGTGATGAATAATGAGCACTGATAAGAACCGACGCGGGTACAGATCAGATTACATCTTCCGGAATTCAAGAAATTCTTAATACAGAAAGTTTCAACAGTACCACTGCAGTAAAAGCAGGTGTATATTACCAAGTATTTCCACTACAAGCCATAAGAGTGACTGGGTGGAGTTAAATCAAAAGCTACGGCACGACTTTCAGATAGATTTCAGTGAATTATACACAATAATCCACTTACCGCGGTCAACATAACATCTAATTTGCCAACACCAGCTAACAGTAATACGTACTTGCAAACCGAAATCCTTGCTTTCCCATTGAAAAGGGCTTATTATATCAAGACACGAAAGCCCTTTAACCGAAATTTGATGTTTTCGTGACCAATTCGATGTCCCGCAACCCAAGTGGTGGTAGTAAATCGACATTCGCTTTAGCAATTCAGTGCTGTTACCGTAAAATGTTTGATGGGGGTTTGATCACTGTTTAAACCTTCGCTATTAAATTAAATTATGATCGTCGACTTCATGTGGAATCGTATAGTCGTGTTTTGCTGACCCGCTACATATTAGGGCCTTTTATACGAGAGAAAATACGCCGCGGCTCACATAAGACTTGCACGTACTATAAATGGCACGCAATCCACACGTTCACGGCTAACACAAGGCGCAGCAGTATCCTGGCCTAGGGATTTTGAGCTGTTCTTATCTAAGCCGCGGCTTATACCTCAGTCGTGAAACCGTAAATCATTTATACGAGCAGTTCGCGTCTTGTGAAAGCCGTACTCGTATGAATGGGTCTGCACGTCTTATGTAAGCCGCGGCTTATTTTCTCTCGTATGAATGGCCCTATTGTCTCCTTTTTGACAAGTATTCATGCAATAGTTTTATCACGTTTATGCCTACTCACTTAATATGTTCGACTTTTTCCGTGAAATAATTAGTGCATCTCTGGCTAATCATTCTCGGTGAATTTTTTGAAGTATTTGAAGCACTTCAATCTGATCTTCGACAGGCATTTGCAGTGGACATTTTAGATAGAGTGTAGTGAGCGAGTGCAGCTGACGTGTTCCTTCAGCCAGTGTTTGCTTTAGTCTCAACTTAAAAAAAAATCCTAAGGCTGATCTGTAATACACGATGTAGGTTCAATGCTCATAATTGAGCAATCCATTCCAGTGTGAGTACTGATTGACTGCAGCAGTGAAAAAGACAACTCGAGAACATGCAACGTGCACTATTTACATGTGCGCGTCCAACCAGACATTCAGTTCTGTAATATCTTAAAGTCTGTTTAGAGGCTTGTAAGCTTCGGGGGGGGGGGGGGGGGGGGGGGGGCACTTCGTATTTGATGGGCTGTACGGGATGGGGAGGCTCTGCCCGAATGGGCGGGTTCTTTTTAATGAAGCCTCAGGTCATAACTAAATTTGGTACTTCAAAGGGTCGGTAAGAATGTCTGGACAAAGAAAAATCGTATTGGCATCTTCTAGAGTTTCTAACAATCATGCTTCCACTGAAGTATTCGTAAATATCGTGTTGCTGAGTTGTCGCTTGCGGTTTTTCAGCGCTTCTTCCTGTTCAAAGGTATGAAAGGTTGGGAGGGGGGGGGGGGGGGGGGGATGTTTATAAGTATGGAAAAGGGTCACTACGTCGACCCAGGATGGTAAGGGGTTGAAAGTCTCGGCGGAGCCTCTCCGTATTAAATTTATGGTGCGAGTGCCTCTCCCTCTAACCTTTTTCTTAAATCCAGATATGCCTTTATGTTTTGTTCCTGGCATACAGAAACGGCTCAGTAGATCCTAACGTCTAGTAGACGGCATCCTCTGGCTTATCTGGCCGGGTGAAAGGTTTCTGCGGCTGAGCAACAGATCACCGGCTGAATTGTTTCCGACAGCACTGATATGGATATACAATAGAACTGCTGATGACGTTTATTTTAGAACTCGGTCACAGGCCGGTTTGTTTTGCTTGCTGAGATGTTATTTGGTGGATCTGAAAGACACGAATGTACGATTTCAAATAAAACCGCACTTCATGAACCAATTCAACAGCAAAGGTTTTAAAGTCGAGAAATTCAAACCATTTCACGGTAACACTTGCTAAAGCGAATGTTGATTAATTTACCACCAACATTTTGCGGGACATTTAAAAGTCACGCAAACGGCATCGAATTTCTGTTAAAGGGCTTTCGTGTGTTAAAATGACAAGCTCTTTCCAATTGTAAAGCAAGGATTTCAAGTTACAAGTACGTATTACTGTTAGCTGGTGTTGGCAAATTAGATGTTATGTTGACCGCGGTAAGTGGTTATTGTGTATAACTCACTGAAATCTATCTGAAAGTCGTGCTGTAGCTTTTGATTTAACTCCACCCAGTCACTCTTATGGCTTGTAGTGGAAATACTTGGTAATATACACCTGCTTTTACTGCAGTGGTACTGTTAAAACTTTCTGTAATTAAGAATTTCTTGAATTCCGGAAAATGTAATCTGATCCGTACCCGCGTCGGTTCTTGTCAGTGCTCATTCATCACAACATCGCCGTTTTTCTGCGAAAATGACACTCTAAGTCACACAATGGAAAAGAATATAGCAAATCGAGTTTTAAATTGTCAAGCGTTTGATAATTTTCTCATCTGTGTACCTACTTAATGCCTCGTTTTAGCCGAAGCCATTTCCCGCATCCAGTACCGATTGTGTCAAACTACCCTCACTGTTTATGTTTCTCAACGCGAGGCTTTTTGCGGGCCGCGGAAAACCTTTTGAGACAAGAAATTTAAATGTTTATTAGTTCAGTTGACGTTGGGTTTTTGCTCAAACGACATGTACCAAATGTTCCTGGTGAAATTAAAATTGGCTAAAATTTGACCTGCCGCTCAGAGGTTTTACCTTGGTCTTTTTGAAAAATCAAAACACTACCACAAGTTCAAGTTTCCATAGTTATTTTAGGTGCTTTAGAAATAAGAAGAGGTACTTTGAATCACTGACGAGTTGCAATGGCCAGATTGTTTACCGTTTTATTACACGAGCTTGTTAAATATGCACCATTTTCGTGTCGGTTCGAGGGGTCGGGAGGGCATTTTAGACTATCCGCGATTTTGTCAAAGCGAAATGGCAGTTGAACTTTTGAATATTATTTTCGAAGACAGTTCACCAAAGGGGTTCTTTGGATAAAATAAAATGAATTTCGAAATTTGGCAGTTGGCGCCCGATTCTCGATATTTACAGAGAGCCGCTCTTAAGAACCTGTTACACTTTCTCAGCAACTTGTCTCGCAACGGTGTTGCTGAAGAATTGCACATGCAATATTTTTTTATTGCGCGCAACGTTGCACAAAGTAGAATTGAGCTGGAGGGGTGCTACTTGCCTCGCAATTTTTGCCTTGGCGCGATCAAGAGCGCATGTGCACTTCCTTTTAATTATTTAAATACCGCCGTGTTGACGTCTGGAATTTACAGCACGCCAATCACGATTTCTCCCTAACTTTCCTCGACATAAATCGGTGCAAGTTGCTGACATCGCGTTGCACAGTGTAACATCCTACCTTCGCAACTGCAACGATATTTTTTCAACCGTTGCGAGACAGGTTGCTGAGAAAATTGCACAGTATAACAGCGCCTTAAAATTCATACATAAAGTGCATTTTATGGTTGTGTCTGGATGCCCGCATTTTGTATGTGTGTTGCGGGAGAAGAGGGGAAGGGGGATGGGGTAGGGGATGTAGCAGTACTGTATGGGTCTGTGACGTGTGTTGGGTGGGACAAACATTCCAGACCAACCTTTTGAGAGTGGCAAGGGGTTCTTTTTCAGGATCTTTCTCTCCAGTCGCAGGGTTAACTGTTGTAAAAACGCACCTCCCGCATTCCTTAAGGACCCTAAACTTCAGCGAGCCAATCCTGATTAACTTTCCTTTCCAATCATCCTAAAAAATACAATAATTATTTTGTTTAAAATCGGTCGCCCTGACTTTTTGAAAAACGCGTATTGCAAACGTGTCACTTCTGAAATTGCTTCTAGTCAAAATTCAAGAGTGCAACAGGAACCCTTTCAGATTAGGTTGCAAATCCACCTCCTATCTACACACAAAAACGGTTGAACTCGCGAGAGGAAACATATATAGCTTTCGACGGTAAACAACTTCCATAGCGCGATTTCTGCTACTGTTATGTTCTGTGAGGAGACTATACGCAATATGTACCTTACAATTCACTCAATTGCGTACGAGAAACGCACTCACTCAACTATCAGACAACTGCGCATCGAAGAGCTTTTCTGCGCCGTAAACTACGCAGATTTTCTACTGAAGTACGACCTCTGATTTTCTAAGACCTTCAAGGTGCACCGATATAAACTTTTAGTTGATAACAATGCCTTGAATGGAACAGATCACCTGAAAAACACCGTGTTGCTCTCTGATATATTTTACATGTGCTAATTTCATCCCCGAGCCATGCGAGGGTAATAATCAAGACCCTATCTCATTTTTGCTTGTTATTTTTTTTCTGGGTTACGAATCAGCACACGGTGATTGGTTCACATTGCCACGTGATATGTGATGACGTGGGTGACTTCGCGAATAACTTGAGATGTAGTCGATCGAATCGTACGTTAATGCTTGTGTATAAAGTTATCTGTATGCCATCCAAACTCAACACCATTTGGCTCAGCGGAACATGAACGGATAAATTCGATTTTAGGGAATGATTTTGGCTTGCGTTCTTAAGTTCACCGTCATAGCCGTAAACAAATGTTTGATGGATTCAATTATATTTAATGGCTACCGCTACAGGATTGCAAATAACTCTTGTCACCGCTAATTATTTAGTCCCGACGAACTTTCTGTGGCGACACGAAATACTTGGAAGATACCTGCAGGCCGAAAACGGAACACCATGACGAACTTTAGCCGTAAACAATGATGATTTATGCTTTAATGACATCTGTTCCCTCGTACATACTGTAGCTGTTTTGTAAAGTTTTTCCGCCGAAAGTATATCCGTTTTTGTATGACAAAAATATTCATTCTTACGGCTTAAGACTCAACCAATGCGTCTCTGTGAATATAATACATGTATTATGTTGCGCGCGAGTGTGACAGTTGTCAAAATGCTTGATCGGCTTATCGAACAGTGCATGTTGAAACAATTCTTCCATTCGATCAAGTAGCCTTTGTTTCGCAGTGGTAATTGTATACTAGAAATGAAACTAGACTGCCGTTGTCAGTGAGCTCACGGCGTGAGTTGGGTCGAGACCAGAATAAACTAAATGGAAAGTAGAGACAAGAGCGGAACTGCCAAGAGACTTCCAGTTTCTCACCAGAAAAATATTACACAGTATAAAGAACTTGGCTTTTGACATCTCGCTCAAATGAAACCTGATTAAACTATAAATTATCATTACAACACTCATACATTTGCTTCTTAAAGGTTGAGGGACTACCAGCAAGAAAAGCTGAGTAATGTGTGACTTTGACTTTAGTGCACAGTCAAATTTGACAGTTGACTTCGAACACTTGTTTCTAATCAGAGGCCGCGATTAATCCAGCCTTCGCTTCAATACTGTTTCTTTTTTTAACTGAATGCGTTTCTTTTATTAGGCTTTCGAGTATTCGTGCTCTGTAACAAATATAAAATTGAAAGCGACGAATGTAACACTAGACTTGTTTACAATATTATTGTGGTTTTGTTCACAGCGTGTTCAGTCCATTTGTGACTGCAAACTCAATCTTCAGGACTATTTCGGTGTATTTTTCATTTCTAGTATACAATTACCACTGCAAAACAAAGGCTACTTGATCGAATGAAAGAAACATTTCAACAGGCAATGTACGATAAGCAGAAGCATTTTATGACGCAACAGATGTCATGTACAGTGTAAAGCATAAAGCGCCGTCATTGTTTTACGGCTAAAGCTCATCATTGCTTTGGTTTTCGTTTTCGGCCTGGTATCTTCCCAGAAGTATTTCGTGTCATAACAGAAAGTTTCGTCGGGACTAAATAATTAGCGGCGACAGAGATATTTGCAATCCCGTAGAGGTATCCATCAAACATTTGTTTACGGCTATTCTCAAAGCTTCCACGGTGAACTAACGCAAGCCAAAATCGTTTCCTAAAATCCAGTTTATCCGTGCATGTTCAACACAGCCAAACGGTGTTTGAGTTTTGATGGGATGCAGTTAACTTTTAAACACAAGTAACGAGCAATTCGGCTGGCCACATCTCAAGTTGTTTCGTGAAGTCAATTACATCATCGCATATCACATGGTGATATGAACCAATCACCGTGCGCTGATTCTCAACCCAGAAAAAGAAAACAAACAAACAAACTCCGTTTTTAAGCAAATACACCGAAATAGTCCTGAACATTGAGTTTGTTAGTCACAAATGGACTGAACACGCTGTGAACAAAACCGTAATAATATTGTAAACAAGCTGTCTCCTGTTACATTCCTCGCTTCCAACTTGTATTTGTTACAGAGCGCGAATACTCAAAAGCCTCATAGAAGAAACGCATTCAGTAAAAAAAAAAGTATTGAAGCAAAGGCTAGCTTATCATGGCCTCTGATTACAAATAAGTCTTCAAAGTCAAATTGTCAAAATCAACTGTGCATGAAAAGATAAGTCACGCATTACTCTTTTCTTGCTGGCTAACTTTTTCACTCCAAAGCTCAAAATACAGAGTCGCTCAACCTTTAAGAAGCAAGTGTATAACTGTTGTAATGACAATTTATACCAATAGGATTCATTTGAGCAAGGTTTCAAAAGTCAAGTTATCTATACTGTGTGATATTTTTCTGGTGAGAAACTGAAAGTCTCTTTTGGGAGTTTCGCTCTTGTCCCTACTTTCCATTTTAGTTTTATCTGGTATCGACCCCACCCAACGAGCTCACTGGCAATTCCAGTCTTGTTAATTTTCAAACACTAATAAAAAGAAAGTTCCCAAAAGCCTATTTTACTTCACCAGAAAAGTAAACTTGACTGAAATTGTGACATGTGCTCGGTCGACTGGTGGAAACCCCACCAAGGGCAAGGGGATATCTGCGAATAGTATATACCACACAAATGAATAGTGCTTCTCGTGCGCGCTGATTGGCTCCTCAATCTCAGAATAGCAAGTACTATTCACCTCCCGGCGGCTTCCGGTAAATCAAAATGGCACGCGAACCCGATTTTCGCCTAGTTTTGTCAGAAATAAAATTGTGTGGTACTTACTAAAACACATATTTGCCGTTGAAAAGTGGTGGGTATTTACTTCGTCAAAGTGGCTCGGTAAATATACACCGCTACTCACCTCCACTTCGGCAAATGATTGTTAATTATCGTATTTCTACTGTGGTTTTATATCCTCTTTTCAGTATATAGGGCGTGAAAGATCCTACAGAATTACAAATGTTGTTGTTATAATAATATATGCAGGCTACTCCCGGGGGGTGTACTCAATAGGAATTTGGGAAGGGGGGTTCCGCTGACTCTATAAAACCCTGACCCTATTCAAGACAATAAATGAAAAGTTTGCTACCCTGTCTAAGACAAGGTGCTCTAATTTGATACCCTGTTCAAGACTAAGTTTAGATAAGTTAGCCTGCGTTGCACGCGTTTCCACTGGAGCATACAAAGAAATTGCACGAAAATGGCAAGAGCAAAAAGTGTGGTTGACAGGGGGGAGGAGGAGATCTTTGGAAAATAACCCTGTTTAAGACACGAAAATGTAAAATTTGATACCCTGTTTGAGACAGAGGACCCTGAAAACGATACCCTATCGGGCGGAACGTCCCTATATAGGAAATATATGGGAGTACCCCCCCCCCCCCCCCCGGGCTACTCTTCCCAGCTGTTTCTTGGTCCAAATCCCAATGACGTGGAGTTGTGTCGTGAAAATTCCCAATGGCCAGAGCATCCTTTCATAAAGTTTGTATAGAATCCCTCCACACATATTATAAAACTGAGGTATTGCACATGTGTAAGGTCTATTTTGAAAATGTAGTTATGGTACATGTATGTACTAAAAGTAAGGTAAAGATGCATGCGATCCGTAGACAGCGATCCATTTAAGAACGTTCGCACGGAAATCTGCTAACGCTCAGAATTGTTAAAAAATCCGCAATAGTTAGATTATGGGAACCTTACACCAGAAAAGGCAAAACATTTGGGGGTTTCCAGGCCTGTTTCAAAGATAAGTGGGGTGGTAAATCACCAAATTTGGTCACTCCAGACGTACTTGGTATCTCTCAAATTATTTATCGACGCGACTAAATAATTAACCTATTTGATCGAGAGAATCAAATTCTATAATAATATAAAGTGTTTTATTTACAACCTCTGGAAGGCTTCCGTGACCGATGCGGAAGTGGAAAAGTGGACATTTAAAAAAGCTTCTAACGCTCATAATTTTTTATATATTTTTGAACATTATGTGTACAATATTAAGTAAAGAACTTATTTAATGAAAAAACGTTGGGGTCATTAGACTTTTAAGAAAATTATATACACGTCAAGTATCAGAAGAGAATCATCTCTGCTGCGCGTGCATGACGTGTTTTTCAACAAGGATAAACATTTGGACCTCAAACCATCCTGCACAAAATATATATATATATATATATATATACATACAGCCGTTTGCAAAAATTTTGAGCCCCCAATATATATCAGTATATACAAATATCAAGTGCATTGTGGGAAGGATAATGGCTCTAAAATGCGCACAAAACCGCACCAATCATAACATTTTGTCACCAAAACGATACATACAAGTTGAAACTGTGATGAACCTTCTACGTTTCCCCACTTAATTTGGCTCGGAAAGCAAGTTTTTAAACGAAACTCTTCCCACAATGCAGTTTATATTTGTATATACTGATATATATTCAGGGCTCAAAATTTCTGCAAACGGCTGTATATATATATATATATATATATTTTTTTTTTTTTTTTTTTTTTTTTTTTCTGTAAATATCAGACAGATGGGCGGGGGGGGGGGTTTGTCACAGGTGATTAAATTGTACTCAGACAGTAAGGTGGGAATATACTGCATATGTACCTCAACCCAAGGCTTTTCTGTCCCTGAAATGACGATGTTTGGCCTGAACCTGCCCATGGTCACTGGGTAAGGCAATTCTTCATTTAAGGCTGACAAGGAAGCCTCTGTTGTGATGAGGTATGGTGCAAAGTCTGCAAACGTCAACTGCAAAATGGAAAAAAGTATAAATTACTGTATGATCAAAAAAGTGGACTTCTCCAAATGTAACTTTGATGGTGAAGGTTCTAATATTATTAAAATAAACTTCAATAACAATAATAATAATGATAATAATAGTAATAATTAATAATAAAGATCAGTTTAACAAGGAGCCATAATATGTAATTTTCAGTGAGACCTTTTTACTGATATGGGTCTGATATGAGCAGCATATGTGTACTAACAATAATTTGGAAACTTGTAAAAGTATGTGGTGTCAAGTTTGAACAGATGTATTGTAAGTTACAGCCTTGTACACTGAATTTGAAAACAAATTTTCTTTTTGTCCAAGATTAATACAATTTCTCCCACGTTGTAGGGATGTGTGTACAGTATGCACAGCCATTTTAATTTCATACAGAGGGTGGCTGTACTACTGTACTAAGTGTATTGTCCAACTTGGTTGGTTATCAGCTGTCAATCAAGAGTCCTTACCTTATCACCAGGCTGACCAATAGATCCCCACTTGGTATCATCAGCAATGAGGCGTGGCTTTGTAACACGATAAAATTTGCACCCAGGCCGATCTAAATACCGAGAAAACCAAGTGGAAACCTCTTCTCCTGCAAACTGACCTTCAGCATAAGAATTCCATATCCTTAAAGTAAGCAGAGAGAAGAAAATGATGAATTTGAATCAACTTTTCTTTTTATAATATTATGTAAGTCATGACTTTCTTTGTCATGACTGACAATAGGAAACAGATACATAGAGTAGAACTGAGCCCCTGCCATCACTATAATCTGTAGTTCAATTCTAGTGTACAACATGCAGTTACAGTACTGTATATACATGCAATCATGTACTTGTCTTTTTTTACAGTTCATAGTTTTGCACAAAAAAATTACTTATTAGAAATCAGTACATTTCCACAGCATATATTTTAGTGGTCGAAATCCTGCCAAGTGTCTCTCCCCTCAGATTTCAACCACTAATACTGGCCGTAGCGGCTTCAATATCAACACAAAGGACACAGGTGACCACAACCAACAGGTAAATATTGTTCATTTCAAGTTTTATTATAAATGTTATGAGCATATATTCTCTTATAATTGAGTTACACAACAGCTACTCTATACCCCCTGGAGCCTGGGTCATCTGTGTGTACAGTAAACCTCAAGTGACTTGCATACTGTACCTTATCTGTTTGGAATCTTCCATGTTTAAATCCAACCTGACTTTAATAGTTTCCATATCAGGAGCTTCTAAACAAAGATAATCATCTGTAAAGTGTGTCTTCACTAGCACCATGGAGGGATCCTTACGAGCTGTGACAAACTGACCATCTTTATCTTCCAGGACCCAGCACCTAATTAAATAAACAGAAGGTAAGTAGTTCTTTCTTTGCTAGTTATATTAAGTTCAGTTCAGTTTATTTTACACTATTCTCAGTACATACAGCTGTAACTACAAGAGATACAATTGATTATTAGAAAATACATATTTGTGAGAAAATAAAAGATACTGAAAAAAAAGTTATTGATCACTGTATAGCAGCCAAAGTAGCAGAGCTTTCGAGTTGGCTAATGTTATATTTGAGTAGAAAAGAAGATCATAGCTCCATATAGTAACATAAACTGTAGACTATATGTAATAAATAGTAATAACAATAATAATAATAATAATAATAATAATAATAATAATAATAATAATAATAATAGTAAAGTGGTAATAGGAGATGCTGTGGACAGATAAATATTGTACTGTTAAATATTGACAGGCTACTTTATTTTTTCCTAATTATTGTTAAATATATTTGACTGGATGAGTTTTAATAGTTATATGTGTCCCAGATTAGTTGACTGCATGTAGTCAGCTAGTAGTCTGACACATCAATAAAGTTGTCATCATTTACATGATCTTGGAAGGCTAACAAAGCATACTTTAATTTGTACACTGTAGCTACTGAATTGACTAAAAAATGATCAACTTTCATTCTCTCATTAGAGATAAGCCTTCTAGTAACAAGAATTCTGCCATTGATGTCTTGCTCAGATGAAAGGAGAGGCAACTGTACAGTCTGCCAATATTCTCAACCATTTTTCTGTCTTTGAATAGTCTTTGAATTATCTCTTTAGAGCTAGATTTCATGGAGATAATGCCACAGGCATCACAGTCTTGTTGTGAGACTTAGTTAGAATTCTATTAAAAAAAAAAAGGAATATTGAACATCTGATCAGTTGCTTGTGTTGTTTTATCCCTTGGCTTGTGATCTGATTTTGAGCCAATCTGTACACCACTAGATGAGATGTCGCTCAGAATTGCTCAGATCGACCCAAAATCAGGCCGAGGGATAAAACAACAATGAAAAAGAACAAGATACAGTAAGTTTAGTATTTCAATTTTCGAGAAATACTACTAATTACTGTAATTAAAATTCCTGACTGAATCACACAACTAGATTGGGCTGCCTGTGACGAGGCATACGATGCAGGAGACTCCCGCATATAAATGTGGGAGAGACTTTACGTATCTTTGAACTGAGCCTCAATTTCTATTTGTTTTTGTTTTTTTAATTTTTAATGTGAAATCGCCTATATTGTGATTATCCATAAATCATTTACACGTTTTACTTAATTGGTGCTTTTTAAGCTTTTAAAATACTATAATAATCATTATTGTTTGCTTCAAATTGCGAACGTGACAAGAAAATAAAGTTCCGCAGACTAGACTATAGACAACAGATAGAGAGTACAGCGTGGCGAGACATGCAGTGGGCACTGCATGCAGACCAGGACTGTAATGACAATATTCATTCTCACTACAAGGACCATATGTTTACATCAAATGCTTTCATTTTCGCCTAAAACCCATAAAAATCTTTACAGCAAATACCGGTACCTGTCATATTTGACGCCCGTGCTCACACATTCGGCTTCGGCTAAAGGAATTCCGCCACAAGACTTCACCGGGAAAACAAACAGCCCTGATACAACCCCAACATCTTTTCCTGTTCTGCGCTTCTTCCACCACAAAATGGCAAGTCCAAATGCAGCGGCAGTGGTAAAACCGAAGGGCAAAAGTTCTTTGACCTTCGCGAACAGCTCAGACATTTTGAACAACAATATTCCCGGGCAAATACACACAACCTCGTTCCCAGGGCCTTTCTCATATTCTCTCGCCACGTGGGCTAAAACGTATCTTTGACGGGGGTAGTGAGAGTAATTTTTTCTTGACTTTTGCTGTGTGCTGTAGCTACTTCTAGTTACTTCATTTAATGAAAAATGATTCTAATTTATTCCTAAGAATAAAAAAATTCATAACAAATAATACAGCTAATAAAAAAGACATAAATATTGAAGAGCGCCAAACACATCCTCTCTCCTCCCCACAAGGGAAGATCATCGTTTCCAGCAGAGAAGTATGGCGAGTGAACCTCTCATGAAGAAGGCGAAATACGAAGGTTCTGGCATAGTCCCACAGCTTACACGTTGCCAGGAAAGACGTTATGGCTCATGTTTACTGTTTCTTTTTGCAGGACTCAAAGCTCACAGTGTGGTGAGCCCGCGAGCCGTTCTCGCCGACAAATACGTCCGGGACAATGAAACAGGTCAGAAAATATGTAACTTCATGACTTGTTAGTTTCCTGCTCTTACTTTATACTCTGTTTTCATTTCAAGTGCAGGTTTTTGTGGCCGAAATCACCGACCAAACGCATTCTTCCCGCCTGATTAGGTCAGTGTAATAATGTAATATGAATATTTGCACTTGTGTTCTCAAATTGTATGTGGTTCTTTAAATTTTTTTGCTTTTTTAGGGAGCTGAATTCTGTGTTTCCAATGGGAGAACTTTCTCACCTAAGAAGAATCAAAACTTGCCAACTTATAAAAGGTAAAGCGTTGTTCTTGATGTACTTATACAACTAATTTTACTATTTAGACCGTGTGGTCCCATATGGTCTAGTGGTTAGGATTCCTGGTTTTCACCCAGGCGGCCCGGGTTCGATTCCCGGTGTGGGAAACACGTAAATCTTTTTTTCCTTTTCTTTTCTCCTTCTGCACTCTGCAGATTCTTATCAACTGGCATGCATCATAATAACTACTTTTTTTTAAATCAAATTGGGATCATGGAGCCATATCCAGCTGTATGTTTTCTCATGGTCCCATTCATATCTTCCTGCCACTGTGTAATGCACCTATCAATGTAAACACTGAGGGGGGGGGGGGGGGGAGGGGGAGGGGGGAGTGCGGGCAATAGGCCGGGATTTGACAACACAGGCAATCCCGTCTGTCGGGCATTTGATTGCGAGTCGCAGTCCGAGGGTTTTTGTTGTAGAACTTTTCTGTCCCTGAGTGGGTCTTATTAGATACATTTGAATAGCATATATGTCCCCACCCTCGGGAATTTGACTGGAATTTTTACTTTTTGGTCAAATCCCCGCCCCTTGCCTGCACTCCCCTCCCTCGGGGTTTACATTGATAGGTGCATAATACACAGCAATATATTTTCAAAAATCTGGAGTACCTAAGTATGGACATTCTTGAATATTTTAATTGTTGAAAAAATATCAGAATTAAGACTGGATAGCTAGGGGTGTATAGAAATCTAGTTAGACATATTTTTTCCCTACATTTAGTTTATGATTCCCATCTTGTTGGTGCAACTTTCATTGACATTTTTTTATTATTTCCATACATGTTGTGATTTGTTGTGGTGGGGACTTCAAGTAAACTTTTTTAGGTTTTGTGTGGCTATATTTCAAAATGCATAATCTAAACAATAAGAACAGTAAAATACACACAAGATTGCAATAAAACTAAAAAAAATAGTTAACACTCTTACTAGTAAAATGCTAAATAGCAACATGTCTGAAAGGAATAATTAGTCAAATCCGTGGGAATCATTGTGATAAGTATCTTTTCAATAGCTATAATTGTGCAATTTGTTCTAGGTCATTTTGAATGTTGAGTAATGAAGATGTGGCAAGTGCTCTTGCTAGAAAATGCCAGACAAGTTTACTGTCTGCTTATTTTATCCTTTAACTCCCAGAATCAAAATGCAGATTCTCCTAAAAAAATGAGTGATGTTGTAAGAATCTATAGATTAATCAGCTATCATGTAAGTAAGGTATCAAAAGCCAAGTTTTCCTTACTGTATGATATATTTCTACTGAGAAACTGAAGAATAATATTGAATTTGATCACTCTTTAAAACAAGGAAATCACTGAATCACTGAAAAATCCTATTGACACACTTTCTGTAGAAAAGTTGTTTCCTAGAATTGAAATGTTTTTATGTAAGGTATATTTATATCATGCTGCCCCCTTTGCATTCAATTGCCATGAAAAAGTTTCAGAACCTCCCCACCCCATCTTGGGGCAAACTTAGTGTGATTGTTGGAAAGAGGTTAGTAATGAGGACCCATATTTTACATCTCAAGTGAAAGTATGGGCATGGAGAATCATCCTAATTGAATGATTTAATTTTTTCATAATTATGATTTTTCTCCATTCCCTACTTTCGCTTAATAACAAATTCTTTTTCTCTTCAGAGCTTGTAATTTGTATGGGTGGGGCACACAGATGGATTTGGCACAAAAAAGCAATTTGGCTCAAAAAATGCACAGTTTATGGATTCACAGACTTTCAAAGAATCAATGGACGATCAATGGAAGATAAAAAAAATGTGGATCGGCAGATTTCATGACTGCCTATTCACTACCCCCCATCTCTTCCTTGTCCTACTGAATGTAAACCTTTCTAATTGCCAAACCATAGTGTGCCTCTCCATTTGTTGGAAAATAAATGATTTGTAGTGTGATTTATTATGACAGGAAATGTTCTTCAAATAATCTTGTGCCAAGTGAGGGAGACTGGCCACCAAGAAGACAATGAAATCAGTTTAGAAAATATTTTCCAAGACAGAGTTATCAATCTAGAGGGTGTTGGCCAGCCATTCATCACAGATGTCCCTTTATATCAACCTCTTACAAGACAGCAGTTTAAGGAAGCCTCGAAGCTGTGGCCTACAAACTTCCATGAGGACAAACAGTAAGTGCAACATCAAAATTTGCAGTGAATTAGTTTACAGTGAATTATTTATGATCATGGTAAATATGTAGATTAATAAACCTTTCACTTCCAAGATTGGAGTGATCAACTTCAATTTCCTCTTCAGTCTCTTGCCTAACTAATATATCACACAGTACAATGGAGAACTTGGCATGTAATCAAATTGCAAGGTCTCATACCTTGCTCAAATAAAAGCTTAGTGAGATACCAATATTCTCATTTTATCACTCATACAATTTCCTATTTTAGGGTTGGGAGAATTTGTATTCTGAGCTTGGGAGTGAAAGGATTTGGGATTGGGAAAGGGTAAAGATATATTTGTGTGCAGCTCACAATGCAAGAGTGTGTATGAACATGTGATCCCATATCGTCCAGTGGTTAGGATTCAATTCCTGGTGTGGCAAAATTATTTTGTTGTTGTTTTTCTTACCATTTTTTGTCTTCCTGCCACACATTATTTTGTGGAAATCGAAGGTTTGGTATAAAAAACCTCATGATTTCTTGATGATTTCTGCACTGCAATATTAAAGGAGTATCTAGCTTTGTTTTGAATGTTTGAGGGCATAGGGATATTGGATGCAGCACATGATATGATATGACATACTTAAAATGTTTCACAATATATTATGATTCATAAAGAGCTGGCATAATTCGATATTATAAATTTTTCAGTATCTCAAATATGATAAATGGAGAGCTGTTTGATAAAGAGGCCCTTGAGAACATTGCACAATTCATGGAAATGGCAATACAAGCAGCATTAAGTGCAAAGGAATTTGGAATGGTAAGTTGATAGCTTACCAGAAATAACTTGCTGTAGTCACCACATAGTTTTCTGATATAGTATTTTGAGTCAGAATTGAGTCCAAGAATAACCTAAATAGAATATAGGTTGACTAGATAGATTGACCTCTTCAAAATCTGGTCTTTTGCACATCCTATTTGCATCATTTTGCCCTAAAACAATATTACAAAGTTGCAACAATATTACAAAGCCATAGGGGTACAGTAAAACTCTGAACGAAATGGAAGAGTTTTGAACGCTGTGAATGCATATGCAGTTTGTCGCGTTCCCGGTGCAGCAGACACATGGTGTTGTGCACCAGAGTTTGTCATGTTAACCACCATGAAGTACGAGGCGGACGGCAAGATTTAAACTCCTTTACTTAGAATCAGGCTGAGCCGACTATACAACACATGCGGTAAAAACTAGAAATGAATACAAATTATCGAAGTTAAGGAGCGGTAAAAGTACAAACTCGATTAACTACAAAAATGAACAAAAAAGAAACAAAAAGAAAAACTAGAAGTGTTCGGGGGTAACTTACATCTGATCTTGACTCCAGGGCTTACAAATATACTCCGAAAACTCCGCTCCTTCTAAACTCCTTAGACTTCTAAACTCCTCTCGCTCCGATGTTAACTCCAAGACTGAAAATGTGCTACTGACACGTTGGCAAACTAAATTCCTAGCTTCTGACTAAAAAAGGGCGTAAGCTAAAGTGCGGCTAGCTACAATAGACGATCATTGATTCAAACAAATCAGGAAATGAGCATAACAAACACTAAGTCTTTCAGTTCTCTTAAAGTGAACAGTTCCTAAGCGGTAAACGTGACACAAGTTTGATATGAAATATGCAAATTTGATGTTCAAAGAGGCGGGGCCCCTGCGCCTTCGTGTTTCCTTTTATATAAACTGTGCAGGGAAAAAAGAAAAACATATTCTCTCATGAAGATTTAAACGTCAACACCACAAAGTGCTCATATGTTATTTATCTGAGCTGACTCAATTCTGCCAGATTCATGGACAATGCCGCCCTGATCAACGTCCCAGCAAAAATAATGTTAAGTGTCCAGTTTGTGGGCGTGATTATGTGACAAAGATAAAGCAACAATTTGCGGTATGAATTTAATTAGAATATTCTTTTCTGCATTATTTGAATACAACGCAAAGCAAATTTATATTGCTTCACAAATTTTTAGCGACAAATTTTGAGTTCATTGTGTGCAAAAGCCAGGCTAAATCTCGAAACAAATTTAAATATGCATAGCGGTGCAGCCATAGGTCGAATTAAGTTTGGCAATGCGTTATGTTATTAGAAAATTGTTTGCTCTTTTTGCTTTATTGTAAAGATTCCTGTTGGCGCAGTGATAGTTGACCCTCAAAGGAACAAGGTTGTTGCCGTGGGGCATGATCTCAGTAAAAGTGGGCACCCCTTACAACACGCTGTTATGGTCTGCATTGATCTTGTAGCACGAAGTCAATTAGGTGGAGCTTGGAGCCTGAACTGTAAAGAATATGAGAAAGTTTGGAAGTTGTCAAAACGTTCGAACGTCTGTGAGCGGGATGAGCCGAATTCCAGTGCTGCGACTCAGTGTCACAGAACGACGTGTAAATACCTTGATTCAAATATGGAAGAAGAAAAGACAGGTGAAGAGGAACAATTTGAACAAGAATGCGTGCACGAAAGAGACAGAGGAAGTGACCAGATGAAGTCGACATGCAACAGCTGTAGCTCAAGTGGTCCTTATCTGTGTACTGGATATGATGTTTATGTCACCAGGGAACCCTGTGTAATGTGAGTATGAGGAACGACAAGGGGTAGTTATGAGGAGTTTTAGGTCTGTGGTCCTTGGGTGGTAGAGACTGTTAAAATGTATTAGGAGAGTTAAAAGAGAACACGAGATGTACCTGTAGAGGACTGAAGTTTGGAAGGAGGAGAGATTGAAGTAACTGAAAAGAGAGATTAGAGAAGGTTAAGAGAACACAAGAACAAGAGGTGGACCGGATTGAAGACTAAAGGCCCCGTCCACACGTAACTGCATGTCCGTTTACTATTGAAAATACCCGATTGAAAATAATTGATAAATTTGGCAATTTCTTTGCGATTCGGCCTTCCGTAAACGATGAAAAACGCGGTAATCGAAAACGGAACTCTCCAAAGTGAAACTTTTTGTTGCATACACCGAAGCGGGCCATGGAACTTTTCGAAACGTTGACGTCACAATGATCGCGTGGCTCGAAAACGCTATAGTGCGGACAGAAAACTTTCTTAGAATAAAAAAAAAAGTTACAAGAAAAAAGTTCGTACACACAACTAACCCGTTTTCAAACGAAACGGGTTAGTTGTGTGGACGAATAAATATTTGTAAACGGAAAAAATGTAAATCTGTTTTCAGACGAAAACGGATACATGTGGCCTGATTAGCATTGAGAGATCAAGGGTTAATGTTCTCCTTCAGTGTCTCCCCAGCGATATATTATACAGTAAGGAGAACTTGTCTTTCAATACCTTGCTCAGATGGCAACTGGTTATACTATATCAATTCTCTCTACATCACCCATACATTTCCTTCTTAAAAGGTTGAGAGAATCTACTTTTTGAGCTTGGGATTTAAAGAGTTAAAAAGGCAAGAAGTTCACATTTGAGACAGTTTGCATTATTGTATTCATAGGTGTGCGATGGCCTTGGTGCATTCAAGAATAAGAAGAGTGTTTTATGGTTGTAGTTATCCCAGCTATGGTGCTCTTGGCAGCCAGTACAAGTTACACACACAAGCCGGACTCAATCACCACTATGAGGTATTCAGTGGGGTGTTGGGGGAGGAATGCCAGAGTGCGCTGTGTTCCCCCGACCTAACAACATAGAACCGTTTTCGGATGACTATCGAAAGTTATTGTGTGATTGTTTTAGTTGTGCGTTTTGCTATTCTTTCCGATTGGTCTGAAAAAATTTGGCAGCATTCTAGGCCAATCAAGAGCAAAAGCAAAACCTGATTGCGGTATTTTCACGCAAGAAAGCAAGTGGCGATGGCGGCTGATTGGTTTCTCCTTCAAAGTAAAACCAAACGCTGATAAAGCTTCTGATTAT
Source organism: Plumapathes pennacea (assembly GCA_964036295.1). Taxonomy (NCBI): domain Eukaryota; kingdom Metazoa; phylum Cnidaria; class Anthozoa; order Antipatharia; family Myriopathidae; genus Plumapathes; species Plumapathes pennacea. The sequence goes on along the minus strand of OZ038469.1, from coordinate 8,912,060 downwards.
GTTTGATTAGCTGAGAGTGTCTCCTACAGCCTCTGTGATTGGGTAAAGGCTAAATGGGATGACTCAAAAGGACCTAACGTTATGGACATCTCCGAAGGGTTAGGGTTGGAGCCATTGGATACACAGTCAACTCTCGCCTTGCGGACACCCCTTTAATACGGACACCCTGATATTAAGGACAGCAGTCAGCACACCCGGCGAAACTATAGAGATTTTACTGAAAAAAAAAACGCTATTATATTACGGACTTTCGCTATTACGAAATTACGGACACCTATTGTGGTCCCAGTGCAACATTTAAGGTCCTTTTAGCCTCGTCTCTGGATTGGCGGTGTACTTTCTTTGGGTTTGGTTTTTGACAGTCATTTGAAAACGACTCTAAGAAGTGGGTACGATATCTGTCAATATGAAGATGAAAGGCCCACCCCCCGCAAGGCTCAGTACTTTGTGGTAGCCGCGTGCCAACTCTCTCACTCCATACTCCTGGTTGACATGACTACTAATGCATCAACGCAAGTTTGATGTGGTAATAGTAAAATGCACGCATTGTTAAAAGAGTTTGGGTCAGTGGCTTTGAGAGTTAGCTGTTCGTCACAGTAAACTGACGGAAGGAATAACGCTCGAAACGTCAGCCGAAACATTCTAAGGCGTTCTGCATATACCGTAAAATCGCGTAAATAAACACTGAGCTTTTTTTGTTTAAAATGAATTTCTTAGGTTTATTTTCCAGGGGTGGGGGGAGGATTTTGTGACACAGTGCAGAGTTTATTGGTTGAATTTTATTTTGTTTTATTTTTACGAAATCATTACGCTGGTAGAACCCCTTTAAGAAATAAGAAAGCCTAACAGAAATTTGAATGCTGATCATTGTGGGAAGTGCTTCGGGAATAAAATGTTGTAGGAAAGACTAAGATCGACAGTCTTGGTGGGGGAAAACGGCAGCAAAAGCTTCAGCACTTTCGGCTTCTCAGATATGAAAACAGATACAATGCAACAGATGGACCATCGGGAGTGAAGATACTTAGTATAAACGCGGGTCCGTACAGCAGGCTGGGGGTTCGGACAATACCTATATCGTCTCCCCCCTGCCATAGTAATGCTTTATTATTATGCCCCCCGTAGTTCACAAATTTTCTGTTCAGTTGCCATGGCGCGCCCAGAAAAAATATCGGACGAATGATTCTGAGCGCAGACTTTCGCCAAGTGAACATTTTCTTGTAGGAAATTTCATAATCTCCCAGCATTCCTCGCATACCTCGATCACTTGTCATAGTCAGAAGCAGATAGGCCAGAGCAAGAAATCGATCCTACACGCGAGATACGGGGTGCTTTCCATTTGACCAAAAACACCGGAAATTCCGGGAAAAATCAAATGGAACTGCAAGTTTTCGGTAAGAAAGTTTCGGAAATTAAGGACAACCTCTCGAGGTTGTCCTCTTTTTTCGAAAATTCCGGAATGACCGATGGTCAAATCGAAAGCGCCAACGAAATAAACCACGGTTTGGTACTCAGGGTAGTGAGCGGACGAGCTCGATCGGGCTGGCAGGCAAGTGGCAGGTGAATAAGTTAATACACAGCCAGGAATAAATTATTTAGTGCCAATATAGAAAGACAAAAGATTTGACGTCACAGGTGCAGTAGTTGACGACAGGCGAGCGGAAACGGTGTCGTCGTCTTCGATGAACGGGAGTCTTGGCTGTCTTGGGGATCGCTCGATTTGAAGTTCGAGGCAATGGTTATTTTCTGAGCACGTCAGCGGCTATTTGTTATGTAAACGATTTTCGATTATACAGATCGATTTTCAGTCAACACAGCTCGAACATGGACAAGATTTTGGTGTTTGCGATCCTCATTGCAGCGTTATTAACTGTCGAGTCGTCTCCAGTATTTAAAGTTTCTTCGGGCGGGAATCATCTTACCAAGAGGGATGCTTCACAAAATTTAACGATGTCAAGTGGTGGTGAAAATTCGACGGGTTGTAAAAATACAACGTCGAACAGCTGCAATTCCACCTTTGGGGAATCTACTGTACTTAATACTTCAAGCACCGCTGCTCCTGCCAACACGACAAATCTAAACCTAACAGAGGTTTGTTCGAACAACACAACGGATCTAAAATGCAATGGAACGGTTGTATTGAACATGTCCAAATTTTGCGAAGCACTCAAGAAGGGCAATATTTCACTTACCTGTAAAAACGAAGCCGAGCATTCCAACTCCTCGATACAACTGAGTGTATTAGCCAACAGTTCATCCAATGCGACGACGTCGGGAAACAATACGCAACCGTCGAACTCCTCTGCAAGTCACACCTCGTCCAAGAACGTCTCTAACTTTATTGAACAGGCAGCCAATTCGAGTGCAATATCGCATCCAGCAAACCAGTCAAGTGTAAATGCTTCGTCCAACAGCACTACTTTTGTAAATCAAACCGGTCCTTCACAGCCGAATGCAAACCAAACTTTAGAAACTGCATCAAGTGAAAGCACACAGGCGCCTTCAACAACTGAGGCAGCTAAGACAACAACAGCTAGTCAACCTACAACACAAGCAACAACCCAACCGACAACTGAGCCAACTACACAATCAACCAGTCAACCAACGACTCAACAGCCAACAACTCAGCCAACTACACAACCAACAACTCAGCCAACTACACAATCAACCAGTCAACCAACGACTCAACAGCCAACAACTGAGCCAACTACACAATCAACCAGTCAACCAACCACACAGCCAACCACACAGCCAACCACACAGCCAACTACACAATCAACCAGTCAACTAATGACTCAACAGCCGACAACTCAGACAACTACACAGCCAACAGCACTATCAACCAGTCAACCAACGACACAGCCAACAACACAAGCAACCAATAAGCCAACTACTCAACAGCCAACAACTACACAGCACAAAGCAACAGGCCAAACTACAGAAACAACTGAAGATAAAGGTGAGTCCCCTGAAATATACCTGGTTTTGGAGCACATACCACATGTACAGAGGGATGTGAATGATAAAAGTGTAAAAGTGTTTCGCCACATACTGGCAGTTCTGGTTTCGGTGAATGTTACCAGCAGAATAGAGTTCTTATTACCAAAGAAATGATACTTGGAAGTCTAAGAGTACTCGTTTGACTCAGGAGTCTACACTTTACGCATATTTGTGAGTGCATAATTATGCTTATGAATATGCAGAAAACTGTGCTAGCAAGTGACAAAAATACTCGTATTTGCGCTGTTATGTGCAGGTGGTACTGTATATAATTTATTTACAGTATCCAAGTGTAATCTAGAGTCAGATCTGTGTTCTCAAAGTACAGGAAAGGGACCCCCTAGCACCCTGTATTCACACTGAAGGTGTAGTGTGTGTGTGAGGAGGGGGGAGGGGGGCTATGAACTAAAGTGACATGGCTCAATTTAGACTCGGAGTGAAAGCTTTTTGTTTTTGTTTTCCCTGTTTATTATCTGTGTTTATAATTATGTTTCTGATCAAAACAACATGGATCACACAATATGTAAAAATTGGCATTTTGAAGACAATGATGTAAATCATCAATTAGTTTATGTCTCTCTTAGTCTATGGTACTGTACTACAGTATTCAAATATCACATCTGGTGAGTGATAATATTAGAATGAATTTACTTGCAATAGTGTGAATTTTGCTGATCATGTAATTTTCTTTTTCTTTTCTTCCAGTGAATGAAATGCTAGAGGAACAGAAGGTGAGTGTCATGTGGATTCAGAATCTTCTAAATTATATAACTACAGCAAGAGCTCAACTAAGGAATTTGGTTTGGTAATGAGGTTTAGGGACAGTAGGTTGGTTGTGATCGTTCGGGTTAGAGTAGTCTCCAGAAAGACTGTTGTTGGTGACTGACGTTTTGACTACCTGAGCGGAAGTCATCTTCAGAGTCAAGTGAAAGTATTCGTCAGATGGCGATATATATGTCTCTGGTTGTTGAAGTGATTGGTCCGTTATGTCGGCCTATGGTTGGTCGAGTCGGCTTGGTTGTGTTTTGTTATTGGTCAGTTGATGTTCTGTTGTCCTGTTGATTTGTCTATTGTTTGTTCGGTTACGTTTGATGTCATCTATCAGTCATTTGTAAGGTGCCGGTAATTGTTGGCATCTGTTGAGTGGTTTCCGTTCTAAGTTTGTGTACCAGCTTTCCAGTGTAAGTCGTTGGTAGTAGTTGGTACTGTGGCTGATGCATTCAGCAGAGTCCCAGTTGATGTTGTGTTCAGTCTGTCGGTGGTGTTCAGAAATGTGATTTCTGATGTCGCCGCTTCTGGTAGCTCGTTTGTGTTCAGTAAGTCTCATGTTCAGGTTTCTGCCAGTTTCACCGATGTAGGTGGCTTTGCAGTCAGTACAAGATATTCTGTATACTGTTCCCTGTCTGTTGATGGGTTCGTCTTTGTCCTTTACGTTCAGGTAGTCAAAATGTCAGTCACCAACAACAGTCTTTCTGGAGACTACTCTAACCCAGACGATCACAACCAACCTACTGTTCACACTCCTGGGTTCAAACCATTTGCCAGGAGGTTTAGGGAATTAATATTCCTCAGAAGAACCATCATTGGTATTTACTTTTATTATACATTTTAGTGTCTGAGAGAGAACACATGATAACTTTTGGATTTAAATCTGTGACTTGCAACTTTGATTTTTTCCAAAGAAGTTAATATGATTTTTTGTCCATTTGTTTTATAGAATGTTCAGTTCTTTTATGTCAATGTGCTGATACCAGTTGGTGTGGGAGTGTGCAGTGCTCTACTGATAGCCTTCTCAGTTGTACTGTTCAAATACTGCCGCAGAAGGAAACTGAAGAAAGTCAGATACTTTGGCAAGGTGAGGTATACTGGAGACTGTACAGAATGGATTCAAAGTTTGTGTTGTGATTCAAAATTGGACAGTACAGTATGTTCTTGATTGGCTAGAAGGCCTGCTGCATAGCAAACGGAAAACTGAAGCATTACTTTTAAAAGTAATCAAAAAAAACAGTAAGATTAATCTTACATGTTGCATTAATATTGTTGTTTTGCAGGCTAGACGGCAAATGGACCATGTCAACCTTTTGTCCAACTCTAGTGATGAAGAGTGAATCAGATATCTTCTAGCCTAGTTACTGGTTACTGATACTAATATATCAATGGCATTACTACACAGTAGTTTTGTGGAAGAGATGCAATACCGGTAACTGACTGTAGTCTGTGTACATTTCATGTATTGTCAATAACTTTACAATCCCTGATATTTACATGTACAATAATGTTATTTTGAAAACACTTTTTTAGGGCCCGGTCACACTAGACTGATAATAACTTAGGGTGCATTCTTTTTCTTTTGTTATGGCTATTTGCTGAACAAAATGTACATGTATTTATTCAGTGCAGCATAAGACATTTGTCAACACTGTTGCTTTCTTCTGAATGGCATTTTATTATGTAGCAATATTAGAGCGCTTTTCAAATGACTGTTGAAAACCAAAACCAAAGCAATCACATAGCCAATCAATTAGACGAGCAAAAACATGTTCAACCAATATTAGAAGTAAGACCAAAACCTAAACCAAAACCAAGTAATTGCGATTGGTTTTACTGACCAATCAGCAGTGCGAAAACACACCACTGCCACTTGCTTTCTTGTGTGAGAATATCGCAACCAGATTTTGCTTTTGCTCTTAATTGGCCAAGAATGTTTCTGAACTTGTTAGGACCAATTGGAAAGCATAGCAAATGCAAAACCAAAGTAATCACACAATTACTTTCAACAGTCATCCAAAAAACAGCTCTATAGAGACTTATAGTGAATCACCTAAGGGGCAATGTGTGAAAATGTGTGAAAGCTAGACACCTCAAAAGAATTTTAAGCTGAAGTTCTAAGTGCTAGCCCTTTGTTGGAGCAAGTGACACTTTATTATCTATGCCAATGCAGTCAAAATCTAGCTCTCCTTAGTGTAAGTTTTGATATAGATTTAATTACTGTAACACCTTTCAAAGTCAATTATCACAATCCAGATTTTGTACCAAAAAGCCTGATATTTTTATTGCATTTAGTATTACTATTGAACTTTCTAGTTATATAATGAGTTAAGTTGAATTTTATACACGGCCTGAAGTCTATTATTATTTCCTTTAACCCTTTGAGATTGCTAGTGATAGTTAATGAGCACCAGTTGATTTGTGCTATGCTGATATTGTAAATGTGCAAATTTTTTTGACTGTAAAGATACTTTTTAAACAATATATTTGCTAGAATAAAATGGTAAATGTGCATCTGACCTGTTTTCAAGTCATGTCATTTTACTTTAGGTAATGCATTTTATACATGTCTTACAATATATTGGTCAGGCTCTGTTACCCTGCATTTTGAAAACGATCCACTTCCACCCCCCCAAACTGGGTGCAACATTTTGCAGAACAGCCTAATGCACACAAGCAACTGGTAACATGTTTGGAGCTTCTTTCCACATGAGTCGATAGACTGCGAAAGAGTTCCTGCTTTTCACTCCAAGATCGTGTAAGCGAGCGGGGAACATGTTGTTTCGTCCCATGCTCCGCGCTAGCTACTTTAGTATACAAATCTATGACGTCATGGAGTGATGCACTTTGGTTCTCAACCATCGGCACGCGATAAAAACGCAATCAAGTGTTGCGACATGGGAAAGTGCGGAGCAATATTTGTATCTATGGCAATTCTCACTGCAACATTTGCAGTTGAGTCCATGGCAAGAAGTCTAATCGAAAATGGAATGTTGTCAAACATTCCGGTGTCGAGTGGCACGGATAATGGTTTATCTGACAACACGGAGCCGGCCACGGTAAACGCTGCCATAATTGGAAATCGGAACAACCAACAAGGTGCAAAGGGACTACAACTTTCTAGAATCCTGGCTTTCAGCTCGACTTCAACAATTTCAGCTTCGTCAAGTCGCTCACTTTATGAGCTACTCCAAGGTCAACGGACTTTGGAGTTCCAACCGGTCTCGGCCCACTTGACTGGGATAAATTCAACAGACTCTGCAGCATTCCAATCAACAAGTCAATTAAACTCTTATTCAACACGCCAGTCAATACATACGAACCAATCTACAGCAGAGGATTTAACAAACCGATCAACATCACTTCAAACAACGGCACTTTCAGGAACCCGGTCAAATTTAACCCGCACGTCAACTCAGTCAGCAATTCATTCCTCGGTAACTTCATCAGCATCTGGATCGTCCTCTGGGGTTACCACCTCAACATCCTCCTCTCAGTCTACTTCATCACATCCAACAACTAAATCAACAGCTCAGCCACTAATTCAATTAATGCTCCAGTCATCTTCCCAGTTGATTGAGGCAACAATGACTCGACCAACAACCAAAACTCAATCAACACATTTGTCAACAGCCCCGTCAACAAGTCAGTCAACAACTTCACCTTCAAAAGCTGAAGCAACAGCTAAATTGACAAGTGAGATGACAAGCCAATCGACAAGTCAGTTAACAAGTTTGTCAGAAGTTGAATCAAAAACAACAGCAACAAGTCAGTCAACAACCACATCTTCAAAAGCTGAAGCGACAGCTAAATTGACAAGTGAGATGATACGTCAATCAACAAGTCAGTCAACTGCAAGTTTTTCAGAAGCTGAATCAACAATGTCAACAAGTCAGCCAACAACAACATCTTCAAAAGCTGAAGCGACAGCTGCTAAATTGACAAGTGAGATGATAAATCAATCAACAAGTCAGTCAACTGCAAGTTTTTCAGAAGCTGAATCAACAACAACATCAGCAAGTCAGTCAACTGCATCCATAAGAATATCAAGACCTCAGTCAACAAGTCAATCAACTCAATCAGGAGCTGAGACAACAACACAATCAACAGCTGTACCAAAATCAATAGCTCAGTCAACAACTCCATCAGAACCTGAATCAACGGCACAATCAACAATTTCATCAACAAGTCAGTCAGTAGCTGAATCAGCATCACAATCAACATTGTTAATAACCCAAACAGATTCAACAAGTCAATCAGAACCTGATTCAGCAAGCCAGTCAACAACTCAATCAGTAACAACTGTAGTGATTCAATCCACAAGTCAGTCAGCAAGTCAATCAGAACCTGAATTAAGAATACAATCAACACTTCCATCAACAACTCAATCACTAGCCAAATCAACAACAGAGTCAACAATTGTAAGCCAATCAGCAAGTCAACCAGAACCTGAATCAACAATACAATCAACAACTCAATCATTAATCGAATCAGCAACAGAATCAACAAGTGTAACCCAATCAACAAGTCGATCGGAACTTGAATCAACAATACAATCAACACTTCCATCAACAACTCAATCAGTTACTGCATCAACAACAGAATCAACAAGTGTAACCCAATCAACAAGTCAATCAGAACCTGAATCAACAACACAAGCAACACCTCAGTCAACAAGTGATTCCACAACTAAATCAGAAACTCAGTCATCAACCACTGAGTCAATAACTTCAGTGATGCAGTCAGCATCTGAAGCAATAACTCCACCAACCACCCAGCCCAGAGTGATGACCCAAGAAATGGGAAGATCCCAAGGCTCACCTGCACCACAAACTCCAGTTGTTGGTAAGTGTTTTTTTTTTTTTTTTTTTTTTTTTTTTAATTCAACAAAACTATCAAACTTTGCCCTCTGAGGAGACTGGAACGAGCAGGGTGTCTCGAAAACAAAGACCCAAGACCTAAGACCTCGAAAACGAAGACCTCGAAAACAAAGACCTCGAAAACGAAGACCTCGAAAACAAAGACCTCGAAAACGAAGACCTCGAAAACGAAGACCCCCAAAAATATGCTCAGCGAAATGCTCGATTCGCCTCGGAATTGTTTTCACTGGAAGCTGGTTGTGTGACACTTCAAACAATGCGGTATTTTTAGACGGTGTGACACTTCAAACAATGCGGTATTTTTAGACGTTTGGCAATGATTCCAAAGGGTCTTAGTTTTCGAGATCTCGAAAATATGCTCAGCGATTACGGATAATTACGGAGCTCTATTTGTTCTTCAAAATGTACAAATCTTCAAATACAGATAATAGAATTATAATGTCCATTAATGTAACGCAGCCAACACACTGCGTCTTGCTTATGTCGTGTTGTACATCGGGGATTGGTGTAAACCTAATTAAAGGCTCTATTCAAGTCTGGAAAATCCCATGACGTTTGGTTAGACACTTGGCTAGACAAGATTTACAGATGACCAAGTTTTCAAACAGTTCTGTCTAGAATTTAGTCCTCACTGCTTTATACGAGAAAAAAAGTAATTCCTTTCTTCCTCTTCCTTCCTCCCCCTCCCCCCCCCCCCCCCCCCCCCCCCCCCTCCTTTGTTGTCACACAACCAGCTTCCGATAAAAGCAATTCCGAGGCGAATCAAGCGTTTCGCTGAGCATATTTTCGGGGGTCTTCGTTTTCGAGGTCTTCGTTTTCGAGGTCTTTGTTTTCGAGGTCTTCGTTTTCGAGGTCTTCGTTTTCGAGGTCTTTGTTTTCGAGGTCTTCGTTTTCGAGGTCTTCGTTTTCGAGATCTCGAAAACTAAGACCCTTTGGAATCATTGCCAAACGTCTAAAAATACCGCATTGTTTGAAGTGTCACACAACCAGCTTCCGGTAAAAACAATTCCGAGGCGAATCGAGCGTTTCGCTGAGCATATTTTTGGGGGTCTTCGTTTTCGAGGTCTTCGTTTTCGAGGTCTTTGTTTTCGAGGTCTTCGTTTTCGAGGTCTTAGGTCTTAGGTCTTAGGTCTTTGTTTTCGAGACACCCGGAACGAGCATTCATTTTGAAGTATCAGACAATCATGAGATTAATATATTTTATAGGACAGAAGTTTGTGATGGGTTTGTATTGCAAATAGAGTATGGAGACTATACACAAATGCACTATAGTCACTCACACAAAACACTTTATATTTGATTAGTAAAATGCAATATCTGAATGTTGGGTATATCACAGACTACGAATGTTTAAGAGGGTTTCCGCTGTAAACTTGAGTAATGATCATGGTAAAACGAAACAATTCTTGTACCAACACAATCTATTTGTGATTAAAAACTTTTTGCCACTTCCTTGAAGATCTTGATGCCAGACATCTTTCACTGTAACCCGGGGGGGGGGGGGGGGGGGACTCCCACATATGGGTTATACGGGGATGTGCCGCTCAACAGGGTATACTTTCGCCTCTCCGACTCTGGAACAGGGTGTACAAATCACCGTTTCTCTCTGGAACACTGGGTATATTTTTCATTCAGTCCGGCTCTGGAGCAAGGTCGATATTTCTTCCTGCCAGAATCCTTGATGATTTATAGTCGAGTCGGTCGCTGCAAAACAGCTCTAAACTGTTGCTTTAAATCACGCAACGCCACATGTTTATTCAAGCACGCCATTTCCGATTTGTGGAGTCGCGCCTCTAGTCTGGAACAGGGTATTTATTTTCACCATTTTGTCTGGAACAGGGTTGCAAAATTGCCTTTCTTTACTCTGGAACAGGGTCAGGGTCACAGGGACTCAGTGGCACACCCCCCATACTAAATTTAAGGGAGTGCCCCCCCCCCCCCCGGGACTGTAACATCAAAAGATAATTCACAAAACTCTCCATGAAACAGGAGGACGAATATTCCTATCAATCTCTTATTTTGCAATGATAACGCACAAATAATTGCGCATTTTGAGCTAGGAAGGAAACCAAAAAGACTCACATCTTCCCCTGCGCTTCTTGAATATTTTCGGTGCTACTCATGCATGATCGTCTTACAGAATAAAACCAGGAAATCAAAGTAAATCACAAAAATAGTGCTTCTTTTTCTGGTACAGACTTTTTGAGTGCATTGCTCGAATTTCCACCAGAAAACCTCTTAATGATATTTAAAATATTACATTCACCAGTGGTGATTGCAGATATATTAGTATATGGTGAAAGTATACAGAACTGTTATTGCAGATAACTAATCAATATGTCATGTCTTTGTTTCAGTTGAAACATCACATGAAGAAAAAACGGTGAGTGAAAAATGTTTACAGCACACTGATTGTTATGGAATTTCTAATTTGATTAAGTAATATATTTTATATTTGACAGCTACTTATAGCCATCAATAATGATTATAGCTATTTTCATTTATTTGTAATTCAATACTGCATCAATCTATTTAAAATATACAGTGCCATTGTCTATCTTTTTTGTAACACTTGAAAAAGTCATATATACTGTACGGCAATAGACTTTTCAACGATAGGTCAGGTGACCCAAAATTAGCTACGATAACGAGAATTCAATTTTGATTGCGATAAATTGTAACAGCATGAAAATAGGTAGACTTGCAAAATTTCAGAAGTTCAGAAATATTAAGAAGATTTGTATATGGTAAAAGTTGCTGGATCAGGCATGCGACGTACATTAGGCGCTATGGACCAGAGATTTTGCAAGTCTACATGTACATAATTGTATTTTGATGCTATTTCAATTTATGGTACTCACAAACGTTTAGGGTCACGTGACCTGTTATTAAAAAGGCCTATTTCCCACAATTGGTGAGAGTGAGATTGCATTATATTACAGAACAATATTAAATAAACAGTAAACTACTTTTGGCGAGGAAATATGCACGGTATCTCACCGTAAATATTGTTTATGATCCATCAAAATATTTCCTCTTGCGTGTGATAATAGTGGAACCGTGACACATGACCGAATAACGTCCACTTGCAAGCGGATTTTATCAGTCGATAACCCCGGGCTGGTGAACTGTCGCAGTCATTACCAATTATAACAAACGGACATTGTTGATTACCTTGGGCTTTGGAAATATGCACGGATATATATTCTTGAAGATTATGTGTTCCTTCTCATAGCAGATAATAACCTCGGACAATTATCCGTACATATTTTCTTGCTGGTCCCACTGGGTGTCCGCTTTGAGGGACTTTCACTGTATCCCTTTTCCTCCAACTGTTGTTGTTGTTTTCTTTTTTATCTGTACAGATAAAGCAAATTCTCTGGGTGTGTTCTTTTTTATAGGATTATTACTGTGGTTGCATGTTCACCGCTGTTTGTGTGTTTCAGATGGATACCATGGTTGCCGTTGCTGTTGTCCTGTGCGGGGCTCTGTTGATAGCCTTTTCAGTCATACTGTATAGATGCTACTGTCCAAGAAAATTCAAGACTCTTTCGTACTATATCATGGTACAAAACATAATTTTTCCCACAGCCTGTTTTGCTCCTGGATGACTGATTTAAAAAAAGGCAGTCGTGATAGTTTTATCAGCTAGGTCAAATAATCAAGTAGCCTATGAGATACTTGTAGGCAACCGCTTAGCAGTTAAGCAAGCTTTGACAACTGCCCAGAATGCAGTGTCAACGAACGTACTAAAAGTCGACAGATGAGATAGTGAAGTTTGATGACTTTAGTCGTACCTGAATAACTGTAATTCTTTGTGGTTTACTTTTAGGCACCTGACCAAGCAGCAGTCCGCAAGAATCTATTGGATAACTGCAGCGATGAAGAATAAGCCATCAAAGATACTTTTATTCTTGTGTTTATTTTGAAAATAGCAAAAGTGAGTTATTATTATTATTTTTTATTATTCATCACATATAGAGATAATTTTTCTTCAGTATCTTTTATAGCGCAGCGATCAAACTGCCAATTGTCATTAACCGATGGAAATAATGCACATCTTGACTAAACAATTGAAGCAATTTGGTAATAAAACAAAAGCCAGATGACAAGCTGCAGCGACCATAGAACTTTTGTGCTAAAAACGACCTAGTCCTGATTATGGCCCTTTAAGGTGGCTCCATAGGGTTTTCAGACGCAATTTCGTGTGGGCACCAAAATCACAATGAAATAAAAACCCGACTTTCGTAATTCTCTGGAGGAAATCTGAATTTAACAGGAAATCCTAAAATCTCGGAGTAAAAACAGTTTACGATGCGTGCACGGTTCTTCGAGTCACAAAGAAACCAAACTTGAAAGCCTTTCAATCAAACTAAGTACACGCTGGCTTTACTTGATCGCCGATCTTTATCACTTTACCTTCGAATGTATATAACTCTACTGAATTAGTTTGAAAGTATTATTTCTGCACATCCTGTCAGGCCAATAACTAAACAAGCAACACAACGATGAAGAAGTTCTACAATTCAGATTTTATTCTGTTTGACTTTGAAATGAACAGCCGTCACAAACACGGCTCGAACGGTCATTTCGGCAATCATCAGTTGCAATGGACAAACCAGTACATTCGGCCTAGTCACAACACTGACAGCAATTCTTGGAAGTAAGCAAACTTAGACAGAAATTATTGGCGTTGTTATGAAGCTTTGCAAATCCTACTAACCTGCAGAGTTTGATCCCGTGTCAGTCTGTGGCATATTATCTCAGGTGAGCAGTCGCAAAACTAAATATTCACGAACTGTACTGAATAAGTATGAATGAACTTGATGGGACACAACTGCCAACAAACTTGTTGGGAGCTAGTGGACTAGCATTCGACGGCTTGAACTGACGACTTTCGAACTGTCTTCACGGCTTTGTATTGAAAAGGATTGAGTTGTTGAACAGCTATCACCCTCAAATTGTTCGAGACTTCGCTAACAGTAGCTCGCATAGCATAATTCGTGGCTGACATATCCAGTACGAGCTTCTCAAGACAGAAATTCAGGAATTGCATGGTGTTTCCTTTTAGCTTCGCACCAAGAAAACTTGCTGTACTTGCAGGCGTGCGATCGCCGCTTTCTTCTCGTGCTTTTACATGCACACATTACGGCTAACGCATGCGCGATCTTGTCGAGTCATTATTTTGCATTTGATGACGCAATACGCACGTAAAATAACAAGTTTTTCTCTGCATTTTCCTCAAGTTTCCTTCGGTGAATCTGTCTTAAATTTTGCAGGCAAACGAATTATATCCGGCTTTGTAATATTTGATTTTAATGGAAATTTATGGAGCAGAATTTTTTTTATTTGCAAAAAACATAAATTGCCAATTAACTCAGAATCCGCTCCTCTAACCCCAACATTTTTTACAGTTATGTTTACCTTATAAAAATTTCTAAACACTGAAAGTTTCAGAAAAATTCACCAAAGAAAACTCGAGAAGATAGAGCAGAAAGTTTGAAAACGGGGTAGAAGACCTTTATTTCAAGGACGTATTGTTTCCATAGAAACCACACTAGAGTGACAAAAGTAAGACGTATAAGCAACAGACCTTTCGAAACATCTACCCTGCAATTTTGATCAAGAAAGAATATAATGAAGTGAAAATATGACGGTTTTGGTGTTATAAACTAAATACGAGCAAGTGCAGGGAAATACCCTATGGAGCCACCTTAAACCGGATTTTTTGTGTATATAGTATAATTATTTCAATCACAACTAGCATAGATCCAATAATCGACAAAGAGACAGCGGACACTCGGCTTGCCAAATATAATTATGTGCGTGATATAAATTTCTATGAAAAAGTCGATTGTTTTATTGCTTGGGTGTTTAGACTTGTTTAATTTGTAGTGTGTTTTGACTGCAGGAGGCTCAAGGAAGTGGAAAATCCTCCAAATGACAAGTTTTTCAACTTTGGTTTTTATTGCTAAACCAAATTGCACTGCAGTGGCATGATCATAAAACAGTTCAACTTCACATCAACAGCGCAGACGATAATTTTCATCATTTCAACAATCAAAATGTCTTATCTTTGAAATAAAACGAATGTCGCTGTCTGGAGTTCTGAAAAGATGTCTGAAAGGAACAAAGTTTCAAACAAACAGTCGTGCATTGCCGATTGGCCTGGCGAACAAAACTGGAGAATAATCTGAAATATTGTAAAATTATCATTTGTCGTGGACTTGATAAAATTAGATCTTGTAGCTTCGCAGCTTTCATGACAGAGTGAATACGTTTATTTCACTCCAGGATTCACAAATTTAAACTGAGAGGCTGAACCGAACAGTTCAGTTTCTTTGCTCCTAAGTATCTTGCAGAGCACAGGCAGTTTAAAAAAACACACAACACTCCCGGAGAGTTCACCCCAAACAACAGCTATACCAAAGGGTCAAAAGTAGATGCAGCCGACACTATAGAAATTACTGCTCATCTTATTTTCTGACCCAACACTGATCAAAGTCAGAACTAGCATAAACAGTTATAGCCATGGTATAGACATAGATAGTGGTCTATAGATCGACATGGTATAGACATAGATAGTATATCTATGGACATAGACACCCAATAATGAGGACATGCTTACACAAAGAGCCCAAGACTCAAGCAAACAATACATGCTTTTTGATACCCGTGTAAAGGAGGGAAACAGCTCGTTGTGGCTTGTTTGGGAGGTACCCAGAGGATCAGGAACGGAGGCCTCTTTAAAAATCAGTTTAATTGGAGCGATAACCAACTTTACTTGCTATATCTCAAAGTTCTCTCTCTCTCTCTCTCTTTTTTTTTTTTTCTTTCTCTAGTAAAACTAGGTGTGCGCGCCCTTAAGTACGGACGCTAACTCCAGCTCTAATTAGCTGTCCATCAAAATTAAAAACCAATGAGGAGACAAGTAGTACGTCACTACATAGCGACTGAAAAGTAAATGTAAAGAGACGCGCTCCGTCAGCTAACTCAAACTTTCATAGTTTACGAATAGGCAGAGTTCACTTGCTAAACTAACAGAGTGCCCTACTTAAAGTCTGACGAGCGCAGTACCACTTGGTATAAAAATACTAAAGTCTTAAGTTGTAAGAGATATAAAAAGTCCTTGGCAGCTAAAGTTGCATAGTCAACAAAACTGACCAGATAACATTACGTAAGGGTTTTGGAGCTTTAAACTAAACTCCGCCTTCAGAAAGAAGCGTAACTTAACGTAAACAACTTAACTAAGGGATTAAGAGAGAGCGAACAATGAGACCTTTGAACAATACTTAGTTGCATAAGCGGACGATTGATAAAAGAATTGTACTCTACAACAAAGGCCACTACACTTAATTAAATTCGGTCCAGGCTTGCATTGGTCGATCAGGTCAAAACCCAATTAGTCAGGCCAGGTAAGATTTGGCCGACCGGATTTATAGATATGCCCATAATGCTAAAGCATTGTTCCGACCGTGGACCGTTCACGCACTAAAATAATCAATTTGAAAAGTAGAATATTAAACTACGTCCTTAAAATTATGAATATTAATCGTATTAGATCGTAACTATTAATCAACTAATATTTAATCAAAATCTCTTCCGTAACACCCGAATATAAAAGAAAGAAAATGGTTCAGAATAGACAACTGATATAATCGTGGAGATTTTATACTCTGCTGATCGTACTTACAAGATATCAGGGCGAATAATTTGCTTTTCCTGGCCGGTTATCAAGTGTGATTGATTTGGTTTTGACAGCGATGCTTGTATATCCCGGAATACCCCGCAATAAAATGCTCAAGTAAACTTCTATACTGCTCGAGAATATATGTTCAGTGTTCCTCGTTTAGGTTTCAGGTCGTGAACATTATCTTTGTTGCATGCCTAACTTAACTTAAGGGAATTCGTTTCCCTTGTGCCGTCGGAGACGCGACAGGACGGCCGGGGGGCAGGCGATCTATTCCTGACATGCGTACCGTCCTCTCTCCCGTCCTGTATCTTCTCGTGACAACGTCGTATCTTTTTGTCTATTATAGGCCAGAAAGATAATGTTTACAACCTGAAACCTAAACGAGGAACACTAAACATCTTCTGGAGCTGTATGAAAGTTTACCTGAGCCTTTTATTGCGGAGTATATCGGGATTGATGAGCATCGATTTACAGCAGCGGTTTGAGTGATACTGCATCGTTCCAGGCAGCCAGGAAAAGCAAGTTATTTGTCCTGAATCCTCGTAAGTACAATCAATTGAAACTCTCCACAATGATATGATTTTCTTTTCTGAACCATTTTTTGAGTGTCGGAGAACATATATTGTTTACTTCTTCGGTCAAAAAAATTGTTTGTTTGCTGCGTATGTTTTGACGTATTCTTCCGAATGCTGATCTTCACAAAGTAAGTTCTCAACAGAGATTTTTTAGCCCGCTGAATGTGTCGTAACTCCCTGAGCTGTGTGATTGTCGCACACAGCAATTTTGCAAATTACGCACATGGGAAGAATTGAGAGCTAGTCATCTCGTAAACTTGATTGATTGATCATTATCTGTATGTAATTAAAGGTAAAACCTATGTGTGTGTGTAAACTATAAACATGTCACAAAAAGCTCTCTGTCGGCTCTTATAATATTTATTCTCGATAAAGTAATGATTATTATACTCTTAGGCAAGTTTCTTTCGAACGAGACTGCACTTGGCAGGATCAGTTTTTCGACACGAACCAAGCGGCTTTTAGAAGCATTTTGCCCGTGTAAAACCACAAATTCATCGGAACCAATGATTCTATGCCATGACTCATTGTGCCATGATCATACAATTACTATAATATTTTACACTGGTACAATAAAACTAATCAGGTTATCTGGCGTTCTGCTCAGCCATCGTTCTTGCTTCTTAACTACTTGGAACATGCATGACCTCGACCGCGACCTCTGCCCAACCTCTCGCGGATTTGCCATCGCCGTCGTGCTCTCCCGTCCTGTATCAGTGCTATGAATTGATGCCTTCAGCCTTGTTTTCATTTTGTGTAAGGCCCTGTTTACATGGAAGGAGGGTGACCTTTCTGGGAAGGACACCCTCTTAGAAGGGTTACCCTTCTCTATTAAAATTCCTTGTTCCGTTGGTAGGGTCACCCTAAGAGGAGGGGTAACCCTCCCAGCAGGGACAACTTTTGGCCATGAATGCTTGAGGTAGGGTTACTCCCTCCCAGGGGGCTAAGTTTAGCGGTGCTAGGTTACTATCTCAAATCTCGTGGCCGTGCGATGCCTTTCAGACTCTTGGCGAGATAGCCCTGGGGATAGTGCTTGGCATGTAAAGGTGGGCTATCTTCTGAACCTTCTAGACGGGTTTCCCTCCTAGGAGGGTCACACCCTCCTTCCATGTAGACAGAGCCTAACTTATTCCGGTCTAGTTGTGAGAGGGCTGGCTTTTATTCTTCAGATTTTCATTCCGTGTGTATATAGTGGCAAGATATACTGAATATAAATAACTCAAGAAACAAATAGTTTAATTTGGGTTTTGTCCCATCTCCTGGGGAACGAAGTGTTTTTATGCGAACAAAACTGCGAGAGTTCGACAATAGAAAAACTCATTTCAAACTGGAATCCTAGTTGTTTTGACACGTTCTCTCTATTAAATGAAGCTGTTCACGCGTTGCGAGAAACAGTAGCTCCGACAGGTGTTGAGATAAGTGGCCGGCTTATTCTGAATTTTAGGTTTAAAAATCCCGTTAAATAAGTGAACACGTCTAAAAGTGAGTTATGACCCACAGAGTCCGTTGTCAATGATCAGGTAAAATTTACATAGGACACAACAAAGAAATGGACTTCAACAACCCAGCTTAGCATATAGTTATAACTAGAGAACGAAATTATACGAATGCAGTCAGGCAGCAGAAACGCTACTGAATTAACGCGCGAGAGCCAACAGCTTTTTTGCATTATGCAAACCGCTGTGAGAGGCAGGTTATTTCGGTCGTTCACTTTTGTTTTGTGGCTTTGTGAGTCACTTTTTCAGAAAAATAAACTTGCTTATGGCGCAGCGGTTTGTCTTTTATCGTAACAGCTTAGTCAACTTCTCTGAAGGAAAATCTCTCGAGATATTTTGAATATATATGACTAACTTTACCCTGAGCAAATTCTTTTTACTCGCAAAGCTTTCTCTGGCGTTTGAAAACTATTTTGCAAACGGAATAAGAGCAACGATGAGCTATTAAGTGTCTTTTACAAGATCCTAACAAGCTAATGAATCTAGGTAAGGTGTCTATTTTATAAATAAATTCTTATTCTTTTTAAAGGTTTAAACAGGGACTTTGCTCGCTATCGCTGAATTAAGGTACCGGGTAGTTATGGTTCGGCGTGTATTTCTGTCGTGACTATTTGTGCCTTTGGTTTGCAAACAAATCTTATAGCTTTAGAAGACATTGGACAGTGGCGAAATAGATTGAGTATAAAAACAAGGCGCCCAGCAGAAAAGTGTAATATAATTTACATACAAATGTAGTAACAAGGTTCGCCTAACAATACAAGGTGTGCACAAGAAATATGGGGCTTACAAAGTTAGATGGCAATGATGACACGAACAACGGGAGTGTCGTCACCAGCGTACATTTGGGGTTAACCTGAGTATCAGGCAATTCCTCCCCCCACAACCTCCCCCCCCCCCCCCCCCCCCCCCTCCCCTCCTTCCCCGGCCTAAGAGACTGGGGGAGAAGGGCGCATGCAGATGCTGATTTGTCAACATGTTTACGCGCATATTTAATGAGCTACGGTCATCAAATTGTCGCCCAAATTGTTTTGTTTGTAAACCTCAACAAAAGCCTAAACTTTCCCAAATTCAAAGCAAATTCTAAAGTTGTTACTTCAAAATATACGGTGGCCCATAAGGGACACCATTACAAACAAGAAAAACACTAACTACAGAAAAATCACACCGCAAACAAAAACAAAAACACTTCAACCAAAGATATTATCACTACATTCAAACTGTCGCGCTGTAAGCAAAATCTAATGCACACTGCAAACTAAGTCGAACGCACACTGCAAACTAAATCGAACGTGGTACTGCAAACTAAATCGAACGCGCACTGCAAGCAAAAGAAAAATGTGTGCGCGCGCAAGTGTATGAGGAGGCCTGGAACTGCCTGCAACTTGACACGTGTGGCTCCGATCATGGGTTTTACCAAATGCAGAAATGTGTAAACAATAAAAATGTGGAAAGCTACCACAGTCTGTTCTCTGAGTACAGCACAACCAAAACAGGCCTTTCACAAAAAAAAAGGTAAAACAAAACCAAAAAGGAAAAATTCAAAGCAAAAAACGCAAAGAGCGGAGAAAAATCGCGCTTGAAAGTGCGAAGTCTTAACAAGACGCACAAACGAGAAACACATAAAAAATTTGTCAAACAAAAACCTTACTGACGCACAAATTAGCCTGCTCTCCAAGGGGTTAAAGTTTATACATTTTCCACGGATCAAATAACGAGCCACATCCCTTTCACGTCAAATCTGTTTGGCAACCACCGGTTCAAACATCGGTTGCACTTGAGAAAACAAGACAAAATGCATGAGGGTCAAGTCCAACTATGAAAAACACTACAAACCCCTCGAAAAGCCTATAGTACAAACCACGTCAAACAGGGTAAACTGAACTGTATCAGGATAAGCTCATTGACGAAATGACTAAAAAATAGCTCTCACAAACACCAAACGCGCCACTAATACCGCAATTTATACCCTTACAAAAATCCACAAGCCAAATCCGGACGGACCAATCATTTCCGGCTGCGAAGGCCCTACAGAAAAACTGTCGTCTTTTGTCGACAAACTACTTCAGCCAATAGCCAAATCCAGAAGATACTACAGACTTCATCAACGTCACAGAGAGAACAAACGTCCCAGAACAAACAACTATTGTATCAATGGACGTTACGAGCCTGTACACAAACATACCGCAGGAAGAGGGAATAACCACAGTGTGCAATGCATACGAGGAATTTCACAGCAATAACCCTCCTATCCCGTCACGTTTTCTCAGAGAGATGCTTAGTTTAATTCTGAAGGGAAATTCATTCCTGTTCACTGGAAAAAATTACCTAGAGACACATGGAACCGCTATGGGCATAAAAATGGCGGTAGCCTTGGCCAGCATTTACATGGCTTCCATAGAAACACAAATTCTAAGCAAGAGTAGCATCAAACCACTCGAATGGAAACGTTCCATTGACGATACACTCTCTCTGTGGAATAACAACATGCAGGAAATCGAACAGTTCATTGAGGGTGCTAATCACTTTCACCCCACTATCAAATTCACGGCTGAAATCTCAAACAAACAAACCACATTTCTGGACACCACCGTTTACAAAGGTGAACGTTTTCTCAATCAATCTATCTTTGATGTTCGCTTCCATTTTAAGCCGACTGAAACCTTTCAATACACTCATTTTTCCTCTTGCCACCCACCAGGCGTTAAAAAAGTATTCATAAAGGGGAAACCAATAAGACTCCTAAGAACAAGCTCTTCAATAACGAAATTTGAAGAGCATGTCGCAAATTTCAAAACACGCCTTAAATCAAGAGGTTATCCCAACCACCTAGTAGAGAGAACAATCTCTGATGTGGTTTTTACAGAAAGGCAGTCGGCACTTCAACTTAAGTCAAGAGCGAACAGGATCTTGCCGTTTGTAACACAATACCAGCCGTCAGTGTACACTTAAAAGAGATTTTAATGAAACACTGGCAGCTAATACAAAACCAACCTTTATTGAATACGATGTTCACGGAACCTTATAAAATATATTTTAAGAGAGGCAAATCTCTTAAAGACATGCTCGTCAGAGTCAGGGTGTGCTTGAGTGTTGACAGTAAGCCTGCACAATCGGTCAAAGGGGAAAACCCGTGATCAGACAACCTCACGTGTCAAGTTGCAGGCAGTTCCAGGCCTCCTCATACACTTGCGCGCGCACACATTTTTCTTTTGCTTGCAGTGCGCGTTCGATTTAGTTTGCAGTGCCACGTTCGATTTAGTTTGCAGTGTGCGTTCGACTTAGTTTGTAGTGTGCATTAGATACACGGACCTTGCCTCACTAGTTTCTGCGGCGATCAAATGCTGTCTATTTTCAGCGCCTTGTTAATGTTAAAGGCCAATTCACACTGGACGCGTCGCGACACGCCGTAACTAAACGCGTTGTCGCGTTGAAATTAGCCCTTGTTCTATTTTTACGGCGTCGCTCTGAGTTGACGCGTCCGGTGTGAATCGGATTGAAGGAGTGACCGGGATCTAATTTTGTCGCGTTGACACGTGCAGTTACGGCGTGTCGCGACGCGTCCAGTTTGAAGTGGCCTTTAGTCGTCAAGTATTAGCGCCGTCGAGTTCAAGTTAAAACCGTTGGTGCGAATTGAAATCGCACAATTTCTCCATTTACAGACAGCTTTCAAAAGCGACAAATATTAAAAATAAAAATAAAAAATAAAAAAAAATCACTGGGTGACTACTGTAAAAGAACCCACTCCCTGACTGAATGAGCAACTGTTCTGAATGCGTTGTATGACTGTTGAGTTGAATGCGGAACCGGAAGAATAATATTTATTGAGTATCTCGCTCAATCAGCTAAAATCAGTCGCAAAAACTGAGTTTCATTTTCTCGAACATTTGGTTGCCAGGAGCCGTAACTTTGTTTCCTTTTTGCGACCGTGCGCATGCTAATCAAAATCCTCAAGTCCTAATGGGGACGCGTGAAGGGGCGTAGGCTTTTTCAATGGATTTGTGTCAGGCTTTTTTCGTCTCTCTCTCGCCCCTATACCAGATCTCCCCGGAAAAAGCCTAAAACTCAGGTTAATTTGGGGTATGTTTCCCAACTCCGCTCGCAGGCGAGTAAGGTAAAAGAGCCTGGGAACCAGGAAGGTACTTCAGTACTGATAGTAATTTGACTTCTCTACTGCTCTCTTATGGCGTGCATGTTCAACGGCAAAAAAATGCGGTGGTTGAATAAGTGACAAGGCAATCACTTCGTTTGCAGTGGATACCCGGGTGACTGCCGTATCGAGCGTGATAGTTAATTTTGTGGTTTTACGGCTTGAAGGCCTGACAAATCTTCAGTTGAACCTCCAAGCGTGACAACTAAGACACTCTACTGCTAAACCTTTCATTTCTGACAGCAGCGGCATGCAAGCCACAGTACACAGCTACTCTGACACCACTCATTGCGCTACAGCCCCTGGCCGGGCTCTCTTGGGTGAAAAGAACCGTTTATTCCTCACAGATGTATAGAAAGTCTGACCTAGGCAACCATGGAAACAAAGACTACAATTTTTGTCTTGTCGTTGGGTAAGATTTCTGTCTGATTTAAATATGACGCACATTCTTTAGTGCTATGCAAGACATGCAAACTGAAAAGCTAGTGCTGTCCATGTTGCATGCGGATAGATTGTTCGTGAGCAAAAATGACTAAATTAATGAGATACCGACAGAAAACGGAAGCCGAGATCTGCAACTCCGATGCGTTTCGCTGTTTCCATGCATGAAAAAAGAACCGGAGCGTCTTGTAAACGATCCATTTTTGTTAATACGATCGACGATATGCAAGCTTCTTTGTCGGCGACTTGGGCAATAGGTGATTTCGGGTGCACAACATAATATTAACATATAAACGACTTGTGTGTCGATCAGCTCAAAATAATTGCTTGTGACGACACAAGCTTTAAAATGGAGAGATTTTTTATTTTTTTTATTTTTCTGGGTTACAAATCTGCATGCGGTGATTGGTTCATATTATCATGTGATTTGTGATGACGTTGTGATCAAGTGACTTGGCGGGCGAGCAGTTTCGCCATTTTGAAGACAGCAAGTTGCTTGCCTTAGTTGGCTCTGTGGATTATTTTAGGGACCGCTCATCTTACTTACAAACGCATACGCCGGCTGCGGTAGACCCACACTAAATTTCATTGAGCGGTTTTGGCTTGGGTCGGTCCGTTCAGCCTCAAAAGCCATATTGAAAGCCATGAAAGCAAATGCAATGAACTTATTAATGAACTGCATAACTATGCACAACTGTACAGAAATGTACGAAGAATCTGATATCCAAAACCTTGAGAACTTGAAGGAACAAGCTGAACGAAGGCGCTCGAGATACAAAGACGAGAACCTGTGTAAAGACGCGAAGCAACTTCGATTCTTGACAAGCGCTTGATAGCGGATTATATATGGAACTGTTTAGTATGAAGGTGAAGTTGAAGGTACTTTGTATTCTTTTACTTTGTATTATTCTTGCTGATACAAGTAAAGCGTCAAAAAATCTGATTTTTGTTTGGGATCAAAATTTCACTCTGCTGTGCATTTATGTTGTTGTTGCGACATTTTGGCTCGGTGCCATGAAGGTCAAACAATCAGTGGAACAGATGGCGTTATTATTTGAAAGGAAATGGCTGAGGAAAAAGTGACCGTTGGTAGATCTCGCTTCGCTAGAAAAAATTTCCGGTCCTTCAGTTGTTGATCCGAACAAAACGATCATTGCACCGTACAGTCAAGGTAATGCTGCAATATTTGGAGATAATGCTGGGCGACAATGTGCAACTATGTCTCTAGCAGCTCTTATATTTAACCACACAAATTTTATTTGTTTATCGGAGGATTTAGTTGAAATTATGAATGCTGGGAACAATCTCTATTCCACTCTTTCGCAATCATCGGATGACTACTTTTTGTTACTGACAGATCTACCTGGAATAGTTACAATATATGAAACTCAGTATGAGCTGCAATACAGTGAAAGTTACCTGGGTAATTTGTTCGGAACTTGCATTCCCATTGAAGGCTTTGCTTACTGCTGTATCTCATCCGAACTGAACATCGGTTGGCTTTCTGGATGCACGGAAGCCATACTTTAAGAGCGATTTTGGCTTGCATTGTTTTTAAGCGTCGGGAAGACTTGAAAATAGCCGTACACAAATGCTTGATGTGTTACCAGTGGGACCCCCGTAAAGTACGAAGGGTTGTGTTTTGCAAATGCTCGATTATAGATACTGCTTCAACCAACATCGAATATAAAACTTGAACTTTTCCCTGTGGGCAGAGCGTCTCCCTTTGTCGGAAACTCTGCGGCTTTGTGTAACGCGCGGCGTATATGAACAGTCGGCGTTTAGCTTCATTTTGCGTGCAGTATAGGGTTAATATAAGGTTCTTTGTTTATTGTCTGAGGATACTGAATTACTAATAGGTTTGAAGCAAATATCACGCAAGATTAAGATACAAGATCTGTCAATGAAATGTCACGAGCATAATATCATAGAACGGGGAATCCCAAATCATCAGCTACTTAGCTTTCACTCACGCCGCTTTAACAAAAGCAGGAAAGACCGGCTGGCGATTACATCGAGAATATTTGTCACTGAATACCTTGAAATCTTCAAAAGCTCAAGGTTGATATCCGACTATCCGAGCCGTAATGTTCGCTCCACAAGCGTGATGCACGCCTTTGTTGTCACGGTATTCAAACGTCTGCAGCTTCCGATAGAGATTAATTTCGTATCGACCCAGAATTTTGCGTTAAAGCTTAATGCATAGCAGTCTTGAACATATTAGTGATCAGACTTGTACATGTAGGATGCGTAACGTCTGAGATGGCTTTTTCATACGAAGTAATTTCATCATGGGAAGTGTCATGTTTTAATGTGCTGCAGAGATAAGTCTAAAAGCTTTCAATTACAGCTACTTGAACATGATGCACACGCTGGGAAGATGAGATAAGGCTATTACGCTGTCTTACAGCTACTTAAGATGTCGGGTATTCCCCAGTCAATCCCATTAAGAAAATGACAACACAGTTCCTCCACAAAACATGTCAGCTTGAAAACTCACTCAACAAGGTTGCCAGGTTGTACAGCAAGCGTCACACAAGTACTTTCACGTGCATCGGAAAGCAAGTTCAAAATGCTCCCGGCAAAAACGATCACTCAAGGCAAAAGCAAATCACTTATTGAAAATATTATTCCGTATGAAACATCATACCCGGCATGAGTCGGGAGCTATAAAAACTGGGTTGTTGCAAACAAAGAATATTCCTACGGGGCCTTCGATAATTGTTTTTTCTCAATTATTATAATACACTTTTTCGTGAATATCTGTTTGACCGAAATTAGAAGAAAAGAGGGCAAGAAAAATAAAGGGAGCTCTTGGATCCGTCATGTGCAAAAACTGACTCGGCTATAATATCTTTTGCATATAAACGCACGACAAAAGTTCCTCTCCCGGGACCCCGTGTGTCTCTATTCATTGTACTAATGACGTCACAAGCGCACTGGCCACGGGCCTGTCTTGTTATAAGAAGACTGGAGTTGCCAGTGAGCACATGGCGTAAGTGTGGTCGAGACCGGAATAAACTAAAATGGAAAGTAGGGACAAGAGCGAGACTCCCAAGAGAGACTTTCAGTTTCTCACCAGAAAAATATCATACAGTATAGAGAACTTGGCTTTTGACACCTTGCTCCAATAAAACCTGATTAAACTAAATTATCATTACAACACTCATTCATTTGCTTCTTAAAGGATGAGGGAATCTGTATATTAAGCTTAGGAGTGAAGTCAGCCAGCAAGAAGAGAGTAATGCGTGACTCATCTTTTCATGCATAGTCGATTTTGACAATTTGACTTCCAACACTTCTTTCTAATCAGAGGCCACGATTAATCCAGCCTTTGCTTCAATACTTATCTGTTTCTTTATTTACTGAATGCGTTTCTTCTATCAGGCTTTCGAGTGTTCGCGCTCTGTGAACCTGAATATAGAATTGAAAGTGTGGAATGAAACAAGACACTTGTTTACCATATTTTTGCGGTTTTGTTTACAGTGCGTTCAGTCCATTTGTGACCCCTAAAAGGTATCAAAGTATGTGATAATAAATGACATTCATAAAATTAAGCGACTTTAAGCTTATGCACTGATAACAGTTTCTCTGGTGGCGTATATTGGACGGACTCCCGATCCTGAAACGACACCAGGTCACATAGAAATGTCAGAATTTGATGTTGAGCACCATAAGCGGTACCAAAACCCGTCATTTTGACCCCTAAGAGGTACAACGAGCATCCCCGTCTTTTTCTTTATGGGAGACCCTAGGCTGTGAACAAACTCTCTCTTTTATGTATGGGTCAATTCCATCTGCGGGGGGGGGGGGGGGATGATCGCAGATGGAATTGACCCATACATTACGGCCGCGCGAGGTCCTCAGACATTAAATATGGAATATATGTTTCTATTCGATCGGGATGATCATTTGAATGGTACAACAACATGCTTCATACTGTATACAGTAGACCATGTCACCTGACCGGCATGCGATGTTTAGACCAATCATTGCTTTCAATCATGCGGGGGGGAAGGGGTGAGTGATTCGCTATGTGTACTTGCGAGCAACTGAAGTCGTGGGCGTTTAAAAGTTGTCTAAAGTAGGCTCTGTGGATGCAAAGATGCATGGACAAGCCGGGATTTAAGAAACGATTTTGGCTTGCGTTGTTGAGTTCAGCGACGGAAGCTTTGAAAATAGCCGTAAACAAAGCTTGATAGATTAAATTATGTACATGATATCCGAGTTACCGTAGCCGGTTTGGTAAAGTTTTGTGCGAAGATAATATTGAATTTTGTCCCAAAAGAAACGAAAAGAATCCATTCCCGGCCCCCAAGACAAATTTACATTGAGCTCTGATCGGTCTTTTAATATATATTTTGATAGATGCCGCTACGGAACAGTGTCACAAATAGTTCTCTCGCCGCTAAATTGGTGTCGACTAAATGTTGTGTTGTATATATATATCCGACCCCACTGTACACTGACGTCACAAGCTCGCTGGCAACAATGTTTTCATGTAGACGGGATATGAAAACGCATCAAAATTGAACTGTCCAGACGCAGTAAATAAAAACGCAGCCTAAGTTTTTCTGCTAACGATGAGACACAATAGAATATCAAATATTGATTTGTTCAAATAAAAAAACTGCACAAGCGTGACATAACATGATCAATGAACTTTCAGGTGAAGATATCAATTCAAGCATTCAACGGTCCAATTCGTATAGGTAATCGCATGATTTCGAGTGCAATTTGGAATAAATTAGCACGAGTAAATTTTTCAAAGACCACAGAATTGCACGAGCGCCGCGCGAGTGCAATTTGTGGTCTTTGAAAAATTTACGAGTGCTCGTTTATTCCAAAATTGCACAAGAAATCATGTGATTACTTGTTAATAACATGCATACAATAATTTACGTCGCACAACTTTTTTCAATTTCGTTACAATTCACAAGCGTATCTCAAGAACTTTGTTTTCTCGCAAACAGAATCGGAATCGTCCTGAGGAATGAAAACACGCCCTTTTGTTTTGTTTGGCTTCGCAAATACGCGCGCCAGCTGTCGGCAATTTTTAATTTCAAATTTCTGCACTGTTAATTTCACATTTTTGCACTGTTTGGGATAAACTGATGTGCGCTCAGCCAATCAGAATGCAGAAATTATTGTATGCATGTTATTAAAACATTAACTCTATATAAACAGAAGGTGAACTGTCTTAGGAAGAAACCAATCAGCAATGTAAGGAAACGCCAACGCTTTTAGTTGCGCGAGAATGTCACAATCAGGTTTTACTTTTGCTTTTGATCGGCTGAGAATTCTTCAAACCTTGTTTGGACCAATCTAGCTTAAAGTGCAACAAACTCAAAACCAAAGCAATCGTACGTTTGCTTTTCGACGTTTATCGCTGGTTTTTCACTGTTCAGGTTTTCCCCGAAAACGGTTTTTGAGTAGGGACTTTACCCTGAACAGTTAAAAGCCAGCAAATTTATTTGCTGCAAGAGTGTTGTGCCAAACAGTGTCCGCCGGGCCGGCGGGCCCTCGTCGCAGCTGGGAACAACGGCACATCGTGCATGCTCTTAGGGATCCTTGGTTAACCTGACTCATAAGGCAAGAAAGATGGCGGCTTTGTAAGGGAAAAGCGTGTTTGTCAAAGTATATCGTCAAGTAGTTAAAGGAGAACTGTATGCAAAAAATAACCAATTTTTAAATGAATCTTCGAAGTGTGAATGATCGAATTCCCAACTTCTTTTTTGCATGTTGTGGTTTCCGATTTTTTTTTTAATTGTTTTCTGTTCGATTCGAGGCGCCAACACCGCGGCGCAGAATTCGCGTGTCAGCGGGTGTTTTTGGAA
Source organism: Plumapathes pennacea (assembly GCA_964036295.1). Classification (NCBI taxonomy): domain Eukaryota; kingdom Metazoa; phylum Cnidaria; class Anthozoa; order Antipatharia; family Myriopathidae; genus Plumapathes; species Plumapathes pennacea. Next base: position 8,883,226 of record OZ038469.1, on the reverse strand, counting down.
TTTATGACGTCAGATACGAGGAGAGGAGGTAGAAAATAACAAGAAAGAGTTAGGAACGGACCATGCAAACTGCGCGTTACAACACAAACTAGACTGGCCTTGCCAATGAGCTCGCGGCATGAGTTGGGTCGAGACCAGAATATAAAATGGAAAGTAGGCGACAAGAGCGGAACTCCCAAGAAAGACTTCCAGTTTCTCACCATAAAAATATCACACAGTATAGAGAACTTGTCTTTTGACACCTTGCTCTTTTGACACCTTGATTAAACTAAAAATTATTATTACAAAACTCATACACTTGCTTCTTAAAGGTTGAGCGACCCTGCATCTTGAGAATGCGTGACATATTTTAAGCACAATCGATTATGACAGTTTGACCTTGACTCATATTTCTAATCAGAGGCCACGATTAATCCAGCCTTCGCTTCACTACTTATGTGTTTTCTTTTGTTAACTCAATACGTTTCTTCTATCAGGCTTTCGAGTATTCGTGCTCTGTAACAAATATAAAATTGAAAGCGACGAATGTCACACGAGAGATGTTTACAATATTATTGCGCTTTTGTTCACAGTGTGTTCAGTCCATTTGTGACTGTAAACTCAATCCTCAGAATTATTTCGGTGTATTTTTCATTTCTGGTATTCAATGACCATTGCGAAACAAAGGCTACATGATCGAATGAAAGAAACACTTCAACAGGCAATGTACGATACGCAGAAGAATTTTATGAGGCAACAGATGTCATGTACAGAGTAAAGCATAAAGCATCATTGTTTTACGGCTAAAGCTCACCGTAGCTTTGGTTTCTGTTTTCGCCCTGTTATCTTCCCAAAAGTATTTCGTGTCGCCACAAAAAGTTTCGTCGGGACTAAATATTTATCGGCGACAGAGATATTAGCAATCCCCCAGCGGTATCCATCAAATATTTGTTTACGGCTATTCTCAAAGCTTCCGCGGTGAACGCGAGCCAAAATCGTTCCCAAAAATCCAGTTTATCCGTGCGCATTCCACAGAGCCAAATGGTGTTGAGTTTGAATGGGATGCAGTTAACTTTTACACACAAGGAACGAGCAATTCACTGGCCACATCTCGAGTTGCTTAGCGAAGTCAATTACGTCATCGCTTAGCACGTGATAATATGAACCAATCACCGTGTGCTGATTCTCAACCGACAAAAAGGAAAAAAATAAATAAAAATTTGCGGTTTTAAGCTCGCGTTGGGCCCCAGGCCACCACGAGCAAATTTTTTTTTTTACATAGTTTTGGCGAGCAAAAACACTCGCCATAAGTTACGATACCATCAAAGAAGCGACGTTTTAATAATATTTCTGCCGTGTAACGCAGCTTGCAAGTCCGTTCTTAACTTTTTCTTGTTATTTTCCACCTCCTTTCCTCGTATCTGACGTCATGAATTAATAACCGCTGGCATGCGAATTCTGCGTCGCGATAATAGGGCCTCAAATCGAACAGAAAACGATTTAAAAAAAAAATCGGAAACCGCAACATGCAAAAAATAAGTTGGGAATTCGATCATTCACACTTCGAATTAAAAATTGCTTATTTTTTGCATACAGTTCTCCTTTAAAATAACCTTGGAATACTTCCGCGTGTAGGAGTTCAGACTGTCGGATGGCGTAAAAAGAAAGTGTGCCGAGTCGATCGGACCATCGAACAGCAATAGTCAGAAATAGTTTTGTTGTGGCTTTCGCGCAAGAGGTGAACTTCGGCCTCCCCGATCATAAAGTACATTATACGAAGAGGTTGTGCAAAACAGTAGTTATCCTAGTTATCTCGGTGTTTGCTATAGTATTTACTCTATCCTCTTTTACATAATTTACATTATGGGGGATATAAATAAATAAATAAATAAATAAAATACAATAAAATAAGATAGCTGGATAAGAACAGAAATGACAAAATAAGAAAAAATTAATAAAGTACTTAAAAGTACCACTACTTTATACTAAGTTCCAACTTATTTAAAAGCCCTTGTCTGAGAAAACCGGGCAGGGTCAAAAGATGGGGGACGGCCGAATTTTATGATATTACCAACACTTGATGTCTATCTAGTATGATTATGAACGGTGGCATTTGAACGAATTTTGGGTCTTTTGTTTGTTTCGGAGATTGACCACCCCCTTGGTTTTGGGGCCGCGGGAGCCAAAATGGCGTCCAAAATTAGACCAAACTTCGAGACGAAAAAATACCAACTTCGCGACGAATTTTACCAGCGAGCTTTTTCACACTATTTCCATGGGTATATTTCCCCTACATTACAGTTTCAAAATCAGATTTTATCGGTGCTTCATCCTTTTATCGGTGCGAGGGGCTTGAAATAGTAGAGGTCAAACAAAAATCGAGACATCTCGTTTTTGAACGTTTATTTCTCAAAAGTGCGGTTGTTTATTTTTCATTTAAAACCTGTTTTTGGTAGTCCATTACCATTTAAACCAAATTAAAAAAAGAATTGATTGGGGGAAAAACCCGTTCTCGCTTGACTCACATTTGAAGTTGCTCCAAATTGCGGTAAGAGAAGTTTTCCCGCCAAATTAGTTTCATATTATACTGTACCACAAAAGCAATTGGTTCCCCATAAAACTACTCCAAAAGACACTTTATTGAACAGATAGGTTTTTTGCACTAAACGTAATTTGCACTGATGCAAGTGAGAAATACTTCAGTAGCGGAGAAATATTGTACAGTAAATTGCATTGATTCGGATAGGCATTGTACATCAGTTATTAGGGACCACAGCTTGCGCTGAGAGGGCCGGTTTTAATGAGACAGTGCAGTCTTTGCGGCAAAATCTGCTGGTCAACATCAATAATATGCGTAACACAAGAAACGAAACACAGACATTATATACATGTACGAAAATTATGGCGTAACCCCGACCGTAACCCTAATTTTAACCCTAATCCTCAACTATAACCCAAACACTGTTTATCCAGTCGCAATGTACGGCTAATTATTATTCAAGGTCTCGACTTTGTTCGTCAGGGGCACGTATTTGCTCGTGCTGGCTAGGTATTTGCTCGTTCGGTTGTTCCTTATATGGAACACGTACTATGATTACAGATGTCAATTTTTTGAAATGTTTTTCCAAATATGGGCCCCATATTGTACTGGCACATTTAAGATGCGGTCTTACCAATGCCTTGTAGGTTGACTCTTTAACTAATTTAGAGCAATATCTAGGTTTCTCCACAGAAAGCCAAGGGTTTAATTTGCTGTGCTCACTTTAGTGTTAGTGTGGTTACTCCAATCCACTCATCACTCCAACATGGGTGATGAGGAACTGATTTCAGTATATGGTTTGATATAAAGTGTACTCAGGGATAATGGGTTTGAAACTTCTCATTACAAAGCATTTACTTGGATTAAACAACATTTGCCATTTTTATAGGGCAGTACTAAAGCAGTAAGGTCAAGTTGCAGTTGTTCGGCATCACTGGTTGATTTTTTGGTACTATACATATGTGTTATCAGCAAACAACAATAATAATAATAATAACAATCGCCTTTATTGTTTTGTATATGTTTTGTACATGTTGAAATTAAGAGCCAAAGCCAGAGGCTTAAGTGGCATAGGCTGGAAGAAACTCTATAGTGAAGAAAAAAAATACTGCTGTAGGACATTGGGAATGGTGGCAAATCAATATAAGGCAATAAAATTAGGCTTAAGGAAGTGTGACTGACAAATCAAATAACATTAACATAAAAATAATAAAAAATAATACATAAATATAAGTAGCAAGTTAATAGAAACATGAAAAAATGCAAGGTGGTATGGGAACATACAGGAGTAAAGTAGGAATAAAGTGCTAAAATTACAAGAGAAATGTGCTATGCACCATTCGTAAATTATTGGTCTAATACACGAGCATCATGATATTATACAGTACATTATTACTATAAATACAATTAGCCAAAAGTACATGCATAAAATATATATGTATATAATTATAAAATGCATATCTACATGCATACATATAGTTAGTATAGTTATAGGGTGTAGAACATAGTCGGTATACATTCTGATTGCACGCACTTGCAAACTCGCTGGACAGTCAAGTTTTCTTGTACCTTGCACTTTGATGTATCCGCCAGAGCCAGATGAGTAGTCATGTTCTGACCTATCTTGGGGTTTCTGCTTCTTTCCTCCTTTCATATCCTAAATTTGTATGGCAAATATATTGTTAAGAGTAGACTTTGTAACCTCAAGGAAGAGAAATATGGAGAGACTCAGACAAACAGTCGCCGGCTAGCCAGGAAAAAGTCGATTTCTTAGTAAATTAAAAATCAAAAAACTTACCGCCAATGGCCCATGCAGACAACACCTAGTTTCGATGCCTATCAGGGAAAATGGGTGGGACAGACAACTGATTGGTAGGTTTCCAACTTTTCGTTCAAATACCAGTCGCCCAGCTGCAAGAAATAACTCCAAAAAATAAACTTCAATCTTTTTACAAGTAGTAGTTGTCATATAGAGTTTTTTTCTCTTTTTTTACTCCATTTTTCTAAAATGTTCAGGTATAACTTTCTATCCTTTACTGAAGTATGCATGGTATCCTGTACAAATGTACCACAAGAATTACCTCGGGCATTACTCTCACGATTACAAGACGTACTGACATTGTGTAGCTGCGGCCACCCTCTACCCCCGCTCTAAAAATAAATAGATAAATAAAACGGCTCGCTCAACCGGCCTGCCCCCTCCCCCCGATAATAGGTTATTTGGGGCCGGGTCTACACACCGTACAAGCCATACAAACCGCTGTCTTTAGGGCCTACTAATATAATTGATTACTGATAGAACCCTAATTTTTAATCCACGGCTGAACTGTATACACTCCACGACCACAACGACTCGGAACACAACTTTGACTCAAGCCAGAACTCTGATGCCAGCGACTACTCCTTAATTCGTCGAACTACGCTAGCATTCAGTTCTTCTAAAGTATATATACTCCTATATATATACTGCAGTAATAATTATTCCCATGCCCTGCGTGGGTACTAATCTGAACACCATGTTGTTTTTTAATGTTTTTTGTTCACGGGCGACCTCCCCGTGCACCCGTGGTTTGCTGGGAAAAACATCGGAAGAGAATCACTTCCCCGCGCAGCGGGGTATGCTGGGTAGAAACTCGGAACAGAATCACGCGCGGGGTTTGCTGTGTAGAACACTCTAAACTCGTTCCCAGGCTCTTTCCTCTCGCGACCTCAAATCTCGTGTTTTAATGTTTTTCGTTCACGGGCGACCTTCCCACACCGCGGTGTCTGCTGGGTTGATCACGTGGTGTTCTGCTGGTCCATTGCGAAGCAACGGACACCATAGGATGTGAGGTGCCATTAGGATATGAGGTGCCCTGTTTGACTTTGTAAAATGATGCCCTCAGTTTATAAAATGGTGGGTAACATTTATCTAAATGCTCAGAATGTTTCATAAAATGATGTTACCAGTTTCGAAAATGATGACAATGATTTAAAATTGAAAATGGAGCGTATAAAATTCAGCAGTCTGGTGACAACCTGCGGCTTATGCAGCCGAGCAAACTGGGACCCAGACCGTCAATCCAACATGGCAGACGATTGTCATCTCGATGATCTTCGAAAGCTCGTGATAGAAAAAATGGAAGAAGTCTGCTCCAGTCTTTTACACCCTTCTGAGATCCAAGATGTCGACGATGCACTGGAGATGATTGACCAAATTATAGAAGCTGTAAATTGAGAGATCTCTGCTGCCAAAAGAATCATCTAAAACTCCAGCACAACTTCTACAAGAACCCCACGAATCCAGACCGGTATGGCAGGACGCCCTTCCTATGACAAAGTTCCACAAATTTCAGAGTTGCTTTGCGTGTCAACCAGGACTATTGAACGACGTCTTGCACAATACAACATTTCAGCAAGGGCGTACAGCAGCATCACGGATGAGGAATTAGACATTCAAGTTCGCGAGATAAAAACTTTCAACCTAACTGTGGAGCAAAGAATCTCGTTGGATATCTTGCCGCTAGTGACATCAAAGTACCGAGGCAACGACTGAGACAGTCCTTACAAAGAGTCGACCCTCTTGGTGTATCCCCATACCGGTCTGGATTCATGGGGTTCTTGTAGAAGCTGTGCTGGAGTTTTCGAGGATTCTTTTGGCAGCAGAGATCTCTTGATAAATTTCTTCTGGCAATCTCACCGAACAATCCAAACAATTTACAGCTTCTATAATTTGGTCAATCATCTCCAGTGCATCGTCGACATCTAGGATCTCAGAAGGGTGTAAAAGAATGGAGCAGACTTCTTCCCTTTTTTCTATCACGAGCTTTCGAAGATCATCGAGATGACAATCGTCTGCCATGTTGGATTGACGGTCTGGGTCCCAGGTTTTCTCGGCCGCATAAGCCGCAGGTTGTCACCAGACTGCTGAATTTTATACGCTCCATTTTCTAAATCATTGTCATCATTTTCGAAACTGGTAACATCATTTTATGAAATATTCTGAGCATTTAGTAAATGTTACCCACCATTTTATAAGCTGAGGGCATCATTTTACAAAATCAAACAGGGCTGAATATTGGCGGTAACGGCACCTCATAATAGGAGGCAAGTATGAATCAAGCAAAGAATCAAACCGAACACTCTAAAGAGAAGAAACAAGTTTGTCTTCAAAAACGAAGAGAACAAGCAAGACTAAGACGAATTCGTAAGACAAGCCAGGAGCGGTGTATCCGTCTCGAGCGCAGACGGCAAACAGACAGTGCTGTCGCTGCCAAAAAAGCGAAGCCACGGTATGACCGAGAGCATTATCAGCAGAATTAACGAGCTCGGGAGACAACCCAGGAAAGAGAGGAGCTGATCGGGAGCATCATAGGCAGAAGCTGGCCCAAGAAACAACTTAGGCAAAAGAACAGCGCGTGAAAGCCGCTCGACAACAGCTGCTTCCCGATGCCACAATGAAACCGATTGCACAAGAGGCCCGCAGGCTTCAGGCTCAAAATGAGGCCAACAATCGATGCCGTGAGCAGGTGCGCGCGCTTCGCAATCCCTCAAAACGAGTTGACGTCAGCGGGTTTTTCCGAACATTGAAACCCGAGTGCGAACAATGCATCGGAATGGTTTTTGTATCGAGAGAGGAAATATGCAATATAAAGCACAAAGAACGTTCAAATTGCGTTTATCGTACATGCTAACTTTTCTCCCAACTCACGAAATAACATTTCACAGCAAAATTATGAATATTTACTTCGGAACTCAGCCGGCCTCCTTTTCACGGATGGCTGATCATAGTTTCTCGCTCGCAGATGCTCGTCGCAATCCCTCAAAACGTGGCGAGACAAAGCAGAAATTGTTAAATCAATCTGATCAGTCTCCGGTCGTGAAAGGGTGAATGTTTTACGGCCTGATGATCTTTAGAATTATCAAGATGATGTCGGCATTCAGTTTTCTCGTGTAAATTTGAACGGAGCTGAAAATTGGAAAGCATCCTTTTCACGGATGGCTGATTATGTCGATCGAAATCCGTCAAAAAGATGGCACACCGCCGCGCAAACAAAACCGCGAATCCACAGGACGGCTCAGGGCCTCTTCATATGAGCCCGGTTACCAAGATCTCGGTCTTTGCGACCGGGATCTTGGTTAACGATTGGAAAAAACTTTTGCATCATGGACACTTTATCTTGGTTACCCGGGCTGAAATTTCCCATATGAACACACGACTGGACTGGCCCGGTCAACCGGCATATGAAGAGGCCCTCAGTTTCATGCTGGATGTGATTTCTCAAGCTAATGGCCGCTTCTATGCTTGTCCAAGAAAAATGACAAGTACAAGTAATTTCAGAGCAGTGAGTTCTTATTTCAAAGTGAAATTATCGGAAAGATCTGGCTTCGTGAGAGACTTAAAGGCAGCGGAGGCGGATTATTCGCGAGTACAGCGACAACAACAAAGTTTGCTTGCTTCAAGGTGAATAACTGCTTCTGATGCCTTCCCTGGAACATAAACAAATGCTAGCACCTTAGCGAGTAAAAACAAGAGTGTGGAGCCGCGAAATGTGAAACTTAAAAGAGAAACGCTCATTCCGAGTTCTTTTTTATTATTCGCTTTGACCTTATGAACACGCAACTTTTGAAACGCTCTCCAAAGTGGAGATTTTGTAAACGCAATTTTATAGTGTGGACGGGCAAAAACGGGATTTTTCCAAAACCTGTCGTGACTCCCACATAAAAAATCACAATTTTGAACTAAAATAGCGGCAGTTCGCAACATTTTGGTTTATGAATAGCACCCCTCACACACTGCCTGGCGATGCACATTTCCGGAACTACCAAAACATGTTGGATCTCTCAAAAATTGATCTGGACATGTTTTGCACACATTTCTTGTGAAACCATTCTTTGCAGCCGTCACACTCTGCACACCAAAGTTCGGGATCCTTAGCGTCACTCTTTCCACGGCATCCTGCACTCGCAGACGAGACGCACTTTGTGTGCAAAATCGTAAGGCTTGTGGGATGTGACTTAATTTACATAATCAGAATACTGTACAATGTGCTGGTAAGCTGAAGCCACAGAATAGGGCACAAAGGCTACTGTGGTAGCGGGCATTACCCCTTGATCTACCAAAAAAAAAAGGAAACAAAAAGTGTGAGTCCAAGTAATAGCAGCCATGGACAGACTTTCTGAGTGCTGTACCTCAGGCTGGTTTTTGGAAAGTGGGAACGGCTGGAAATGTTCATCTTTGATGCATTTCAGCAAATGCGGTCTGAATGCCGACATCATCTTGATAATTCTAAAGATCATCAGGCCGTAAAACATTCACCCGTTCACGACCGGAGACTGATCAGATTGATTAGCATTTCTGCTTTGTCTCGCCACATTTTGAGGGATTGCGACGAGCGTCTGCGAGCGATAAACTATGATCAGCCATCCGTGAAAAGGAGGCCGGCTGAGTTCCAAAGTAATTGCTCGTGGCGAAGTGACAAGCTTAGGTTTCGAGACCGTGTCTTTATCTTCTTTGTTTTATTGTGGATTACAAATCTGCACACGGTGATTGGTTCATATTATCACGTGATATGCGATGACGTAAACCGCCGTCGGGTTGGCTCAGTTGGTTGAGTGCCGGTGTAGTGGGCAAAATTGCCCCCCCAATATTTTGCCTCCCCGGGCATTTCATCCCAGGCGATAATGCCCTCCGGGCATTTCCGCCCAGGCAAAAATGTTCTAGCTAAAGTTTTCCCCTCTGAGCTAAAATGCCCGGCGTTCAGAAAGGTCATTTCAATAGTTACAAATAACTCTAGCCAAACAAGGATACTTAAATACAAACGAAGGCATATTCAAAAAGGTTAGCACAATACCAGGACTCTTCTAAGGCGTCATAAAAGAGAATTATTCAGTTGTGCCAAAATGTGACACCGATTCCGGACTTTCTTATCTCACTCCACAGGCAGCGTGCACCTTCGTCACGGTGGTTGACCACGGCGTCTGTTAACACATCCTCAAGCGGAAGGGGAGGGCCAATTTAGACAAGAAAACACACGCGAAAAAAAAAAAGGAACTCAGGGGAGATGGGGAAGGAGGGTACTACCCTCCTCACTTTTTTTTATATTCTTTCCCTTTCTTTCCCTTCCATTTCGAGAACTTTTGAAATTCAGGTTTGCGGTTTGCTCTGAAACTTTTCTAAAATAAATTGTTACAGGGTGGGCTGCCTGCGATTTCTCTGTCATTGATTGTCTTGGCATTTCCGAGGGCAAAACCTTTGTCATCTCCGACAGCAAATTCAAATTGCTGTTTTGATAGTCTTTCGGGGCAAGCTATTATTTAAAAAGTTCGTTCTTTTATTTTGCTTAATCATATTGTAACCAACACTGATCATTGTGTTGCGTTTAGTTAGTTAGTGATTACAGTACAGTACGTGTCTGAGTCTGTTGAGTTACAACTCAGATATCTTTGGAATATCCGTTTAGTACAATACTTGATTATTATTGTGAACTAGCCTTTCTTTATTGTTTCGCCTTTTTGTATAGCCTTTGTTCTACTGTATGACTGTACGTGTACTTTAGATATGTGAAGGAGATTGCTGAGCTGCTCGTAGAGTTCAGACCGTTTGTAATGAAAGTGTTATGTTAGTGACCTGTGAGTTCGTTCTGCTCCGTGCCCTCGGCAAGCGTTACAACTGTGTGCCGTTTTGGATAATTTGGCTTTTGCCTATGATAAGTCAATTGTATCCGAATATGTCAAGTTACAATTGCTAATCAAAGTACAATACATCATATTAAGGGTCGCAACTTGTGTTTTTCCCAGCTAACTGGAAATGTATTTCAACAAAGACCAAATAAATATTTGCCGTTGTATTTAGAAACAAACGACTTGAATGACATTCTGTACAGGGTAAAGTTTGAATCAAACGTGAAATATTGACGTTTGGAGTACCTGGTTCTCGTCCACCACTGAATAATTAGTGTATCCGGCTGTCAAGTTACAAAAGCCAATTGAAAAGGTAAAAGTGTACTATTAGAGGCACAACGTGGATAAGCTATCATTCGATACAGTATTAATTGAAAAGTTCCCAGATCGCTGAGCTGAAATGTCTTCCGAGAGAGACCTCTCAGACGTTCGCCGTTAACCCTAACCCTGTCAGGTTTAATTTCTGCCACGCGTTCTCTGTTATATCAAAATTCACCGTAAACCGAGAACAATTCCAACACAAAAAAGCAGCGATAATTGTTTCCGCCGCACGCTAGGCTCACTCCTCCGAAACAGTTCATCAAAGACACCACAGGTCATGCAGCACTTGACAGTATGAACTGATTACATCCAGATGTTGGCTAGAATTTGATTATTTCAGTATCCTATGTTTACGCACGGACGAGCTGTGCACGGATTTGTTGATCAGAATTACTTGTAACTCGAAATCGATGATTTTGTGAATGGGGGGCATTTTTACCCAGAGAGGGCTTTTTTGCCTGGGCAAAAATGCCCGGGGAGGCATTTTTGCCTGGGCGTAAAAGCCCGGGGAGGCATTTTTGCCTGGGCAATAATGTCCGGGGAGGCATTTTTGCCAGGGGGGCAAAAAAGACTCTTACACCGGTCTTTCGTGCGGGAGGTTGCGGGTTTGAACCCCGGCCGGACCAGCACTCGGGTCTTAAAATAACTAAGGATAAGATGCTGCCTTTGTTTCTATCAGCAAATGGCATGGCTTGGATGACTACGTAAAATGGCGGTCCCGTCTCCCTACTTCTATACTTGATTACAGGGGGACGTAAAAGAACCGCTGAGGACGTAAACAAATCTCTGGCAGTGACCACCCTCAGTGCCTGTACTCCAAAACAATGGCGATTTTTATGCTATACTCTGTACATGACATCTGTTGCCTCATAACATTCTTCTGCTTATCGTACATTGCCTGTTGAAATGTTTCTTTCATTCAATCATGTAGCCTTTGTTTCGCAATGGTCATTGTATACCTGATATGAAAAATACACTAGAAATAAGAGTCGAAGTCAAACTGTCAAAAATCGATTGTGCATAAAAAGATGTCACGCATTCTCAAAATGCAGGGTCGCTCAGCCTTTAAGAAGAACGTGTGTGAAGACGGCGAAGCAACTTCGATTTTTGGCAATCGCTTGATAGTGGATTGTATGGAACTGTTTAGTATGAAGGTGAACTTGAGGGTACTTTGTATTCTTTTACTTTGTATTATTCTTGCTGATACAAGTAAAGCGTCAGAAAATCTGACTTTTGTTTGGAATCAAAATTTCACTCTACTGTGCATTTATGTTGTTGTTGCGACATTTTGGCTCGGTGCCACGAAGGTCAAACAATCAGTGGAACAGATGGCGTCATTATTTCAAAATTGGGACATGGCTGATGAAGAAGTGACCGTTGGTAGATCTCGCTTTGCTCAATTTTATTGTATCCCCACAAAAGACATTCATAACGTGAAACTGGAATTCTATGGGCAGCCAAACACATTCATAATATCTGTGGTCACTCGGTGGATACAAAAAGTATTCCTGCTGCATTATAACAAAGTTGCTGTCCGTCTCTGGCAGCTCTGATATTTAACCACACGAACTTCATTTGCTTATCAGAGGATTTAAGCGAAATTTAGGAGTCGGATGTCAAGTCGAATACATATGCCAGATATGATGTTTCATACGGAATAATATTTTCAATGAGTGGTTTGCTTTTGCCTTGAGTGATCGTTTCTGTCGAGAGCATTTTGAATTTGCTTTTCGATGCACGTCACAGTACTGGTATGACGCTTTCTATATAACAAGTGAATTTTCAAGCTGACATGTTTTCTGGAGGAATTAACTGGGAATATCCGACATCTTAAGTTGCTATAAGACAGCTTAATAGCCTTATCTCATGTTGGAATGCTTTTCCGGTATCATTTTCGGCTATCTATAATGGCCACTTATCTCTTCTTTGCTAATCTTCTTAGCGTATGCATCATGTTCAAGTAGCTGTAATTGACAGCTAAATATACGTAAGAGAAAAAATATACGTGAGAGATCTTTCTGGTCTAGTGAGTAATAACTCAAGTTATTATGTACTATGAATTTGACTGTACAGTACCATCACAGTCGAACGCTTCTGAACTCCATAATATTAAACTCTTTTGAGGCAGACTAAATATAAAATGTATATGAAGCGTAAAATACAAACTAAGAACATAAAATAAAGTTTTCGCAAACAATAAACTGAGTTCCCATAATGCAACACTGACGGAAAAAATCTTGTTTACATCGTTTTAAGAAAAAAAACATATGTAAGAACGATCTTTGTAGTTTCTTAGGCATTGAAAAATGCTGCAACAGAAAACTTCCGCTACTACAATATAGTTTACATATCAAAGTACATTTTAGAACTACAATGATCATATAATATCACAGTTATATCATGATCTAATTTCGACAGCAGAAAGATTTTACTGACACAGGCTACTACTCAGTGGGGGTCTGGTGTTCATCTGTGATTTATGTAAACAAAACTTGAGTGAAATGGTTCTAAACTTCAGATCACAGATCAATCTCGTTAAAGTAAATCTATTAAGTCTGCAGACAAAATAAGAGCAAAATTAGCAATCGGACTTGAAATAATTTTGCGAAGTACATCGCCACGTGGTGTCAGTTTCACGAAGAAATATGGTATGTTAGCCAATATTGTTTGACAACTGAGACTTTTTCATTGTATTTTGAGCAAGTATCTTAAGAGATCAATATGTAATTAAACTGCAATTTTGAATCAACTCTGCTGTGTCGTTGGTTATGTCAACACGTCCCATGTGAACTTCATTTGTTTACGTGCGATACACATAAGTCAAATGACAGGCGATAATCTCGTAGAAAAAATAAGTCCAATGACGGTCGATAATCTCGCCAGAAACAATCCATCCATATGTCACGCTCAGTCAAGTGTGTCCCTTGATTCTCGTTCAGTTATCGCCCATTTATTATCGCTCATTGCTGAACTCCGTCTTGCTCGTGTCTCGCTCAAATGTCTGACTTGTTTTTCACCCGTGTCTCGGTTATAATTTGCGCTGAAACCCGCTGGGGTACTCCGATATATATGCCACATACGTACGTGTCGTGTACATTTTTGAAGTTAGGTCGGAAATAACGTATAGAAAATCAGATATTTTCGTCTGAAATAGGCTAACGGTTTTCAGGACCGCACGGCACACCCACGCAAAATTATGATATATATAAATAAACAGAAATGATGTTTAGTAAACTAGAAATTGTTATGAATGATTATTTTGTCAATTTGGCACCAGGAAAAGAATGTAATTTATTGCTGCATTTCCTTTTGCATTTTTGAATTAGCAGTTTAGCTGTACTTTATACATTACTGTGTATAAAGTAATGTTCAGAAGAGATTTACTGTGTTAGTAGCTGGTGTGGGCAGAAAAAATTGCCATGATCTAAACAAGTTCAATTAGATAATGCCCTGACAAGTCAATGCCTTCAGTATTCAAAGTCATTTGAATATTCATATTCTGTCGGAATCCGACAAGTTATGAAATAACGCACGCTAAATACCGCCCGTTAAGTTCTCCCGGGAGCATCCCACTCTCCTATTGGTTGAGGGGTCCTCAAATAAGTATTCTGAAATCTGGAAAGCGTCTTTTGCAAGTTACCGCCGAGGACGTACAACCGCGATTTCTCCATGGCCGAACCGCCACCCGAAGAGGCCCAAGTCCCCGTACCTCCTGTTCTGCGGGAGGTACACGACGCTATACAAGTCCAAGCATCACAACCACCCGTTGAACCAGTTGAGGTGAAGTTCTCTCCTTACCTTTTTCTCCGCTTTATAAAAACACACCCTGTGGCGGACGACCTCGTGTTGCTCGCCATTCGTCTCTTCACTTGTTTTTCGCCATGCTGCTTATTTCATACCACCTTATCATTTCTTATTGTGCTTTGCGTCTTCAATACCCGTTCCCTTGAGTCGCTAGTCGCCCTACAGTATTTCAACGCCTGTCTTCTCATAATTAGGTTTACCTGTGTTTTACCTTGTTGTCCCTACGGGTTTGGCTACGAGTGTTTTACCGCCCCGGCGGGTCGTGATTGCCAGTATTTTCTGTGCCTGCGGGTTTGGTTACGAGTGTTTTCTGGTGCCTGCGGGCTTGCTTACGAGAGATTCTCACCGCCTTTGGGCGGGTCGTGTTTGCCAGTATTTTACCGTTCCTGCGGTTTTGGTTACGAGCATTTATCGTGCTTGCGAGCTTGATCACGAGTGTTTTTTCTTGTGCCTGCGGGCTTGATTATGAGTGTTGCCAGTATTTTCCGTGCCTGCGGGTTTGGTTACGAGTGTTTTCGGGTGCCTGCGGGCTTGCTTATGAGAGATTTTTACCGCGTTTGGGCGGGTCGTGTTTGTCAATATTCTTCTGTTCCTGCGGTTTTGATTACGAGCATTTATGGTGCTTGCGAGCTTCATCACGAATGTTTCTTTGTACCTGCGGGTGCTGCGGGTCTTGATTGTCAGTAGCGTATGGGTTTGCTTACGACTTTGCCCGCGGACTTGATCATGGAGCACGTTCTCTTTCGCTTGTGCTTCTGATCGGGTGGACGTGTTTTCGCTTGTCTCATTGATTGGCTTTGTGATCGCTTTGGTTTTTGGTTTTTGACATCATCCGAAAAAGGGCCGTATAATTTGTGCCCATGTGTTTCAGTTCAGGAGACTATTTTCAATCCCCACATGCGGTCCATTATCACTCACGCTAGTCTTTGTTTGTTCCCCCGTCCTCATACGTCTTGCCCCCATGTTTACAGCACAATGACGATTTGCAAGCCTTGCAAGGGCGTATTAAAAAACTAGAAGAGGGAAAGGAGGACACCGTTGATTCAGTTTTGGATAAGCTTTCATCTCTTCTCCGAAGGAAAAATCCGCCTTTTGACAAGGACGAAGCATTTGACATCCTGATAGAGCTTAAGGCAGTGGCGCGCTCATCCAACCACACAAAACTGCCTTATTATCAGACGGTCTTCCAGGCTCTCAAAGAGAAGGCTTATGCCCCGCCAGATCAATTCAGGAAGTATCTAGCTGCTCTCTTGGGCGACAAGAACCACGAGCGGGTCCTGGACATCATGTCCAAAGTAGACAAGTCCGTTCGGAGAGGCAACCAGGCCCCACGCCGGCCTTGGTCCTCCTCCTCTACAAGCCAAAGCCCCAGAAGCACCTTCAGCTCTCTGCAATATTATTTCTGCGGAAAAATGGGCCACATTCAGTCGAGGTGTTTTAAGCGTCTATCTGATCAGCAGCACAATCCAGGTCCCAAACGGTTCAAGTCGGACCGTCAGAATTCCAATTCCTAACCGTCCAGTTTTGGTTGTTTATAGTTTAGTGATGAGTTTGGTGTTGAGCTATACTGCTGATTCATATTTTTTGTTTTCGCTTTGTTACTACAGACATTAAAGGTAATTTTCCTGTGATATATACTTTTGCCTCCTTAAATCCTTTCAATCCTTTGAAGGGCCAGCATCTCACGCGGGTATGTCTTTTTTCTGGGCATGCTCGTGGGCATTCCGATTCATCGGGTGCGGGAGTTGCTGTCTCCTGACGAGGAGTCCCTACCCACGGCGTTTTTTCCACTTTCCACTTATCATTTTTCCCCGTTATGCATACCCTTCCAGATCCCAAGAAAAAAACCCAAGTATGTTGACAGCGTCACAATTCCTAATTGGGAACTCCAACAGTCTTTTAACGTTTTGGAAGCCTCCGAGAAGGCATCAAGACGAGTTGAGTGGGTTTCCGTGGGTGGGACTCCTCGCCAGGGGACAGTCTTTCCCGTGCCAGGATTTCACCAGGTTCTCGATGGTTCTGTAGTCCCAGATCTTTCCAGTCTCCCATTTCGTAATCCTGACGTTTTTGTAGCTGGTCAACTGCATCAACACCAGCACGCCTGGAATTCAATCTTAGGAGACTCCCCAGGCCACCAACGTATCTCCCGCTGGATTGCCAACAAAGTAGACGTCGAAGAGTTCATTGTTCCTTTCAAAGGAAAGTTTAAGGGGGTGCTGTACGATTCCTCTTTTCCCCCTCCTAAGTTTCTCCCTAACCATGCAAGCTGTAAGAATTTTGCGTCCTTCATCACAAAAACCTTCCTCCAAAGGATTGAAATGGGTGCAGTCCTGGTTTGGGGTCAAGTTGGAAAGGTAGAGCCTCCCTATATTGTGCTTCCTCTCACAGTGGAGCCAACAAAGCCTCGTCTATGCCAGGATGCGAGATTCTTAAATAACTGGATGAGGGATCAACCATTTTCCCCTGACAAGCTGTTAGATGTCACTAGATACGCGTATAGAGGGTCTTTTCTGACAAAATGTGATGATAAGTCTGGTTATGACCACATCTTGTTGAGTGACGTATCACGGAGATTTTTTGGCATGGAATGGGGAGGTTGGTGGTTGGTTAATACCACGTTGCCTTTTGGTTGGAAGGAATCCGCCTTCATATACCACTCTACCGGCCTTGCGGTGTCTAGCTTTATTCGACATCTTGGTATCCCATGTTCGCTATACATTGACGACAGGCTGAATGGTGAACTATTCTCCCGCACAGGGCCCTGGTCAGTTCCGCCCTCTAAAAGAGACTCTAATTTCAGTTTTAAAGCCGCCCAAGCTGCGATCTACATCGTCTGTTACCTTCTCATTGACCTCGGATATTTTCTGGGTCTCTCCAAGTCTATACTCGTACCGTCTACCCGAATTTACCTATCTTGGCCTTATTGTTGATACAATTCTACAAGCTTTTCTCCTTCCTGAAGACAAGATTGCCAAATTCGCAAAGCTTCGTGAAACCATTCTGGCTTCCAAGAAAACAGTTTCAGTCAAATCCCTTCAACGTTTTCAAGGGAAATGTGTCTCCTTCTATTTGGCTGTTCCTAGGGCAAAGCTTTTCATCAGGAATATCGCGACCGCAATCGCCTCAGCGGGTGCGAGCCCGCAAGCCTCCATGTCGTCAAGCGTACGGGAAGAACTAATGCATTGGCGCAGAAGTCCCCAGCTAACTGCTGCGACAAAGAAAGTTTTCAGTTTGACCTCCAAGTTGAACCTACAACTTATGTGCACAAAGTTCCCTCAGAAAGCAACGCGGCTGATCACCCATCTAGACGTCTTTCTCCCTCTGATACAATGTTGTCACTCAAAAGTTGGAAGCGAATCCAGGAGGAGTTTGGAGGGCAGTCAGGCCATACAATTGATCTCATGGCTCTGGACTCAAATACCCAGCTGGGTTTTGATGGCACCCCTCTTGCCCATTTCACTCCTTTTCCTATGCCTCAATCCACCGGTGTCAATTTGTTTGCACAGAACCCTACAGTTTGGAGAACAAAGCAGAATCCTTACGTTTTTCCCCCATTCAACCTCATCGGACCAACCCTGAAGTTTCTTCAGTCGGCTGAAATTTCCTTCACCATCGTTGTGCCAAATTTTCCTGTAAAACCCTATTGATGGCCGATATTGCTCTCTTCAGCGTCAGAGCATTTTGTCCTATGCAAGAAGGGAGGACAAGATGCAGTTCTATCCCCACAGAAAGTTGGTAGCTTTGTCCCAGTCCCTGCCCCAGTAGAGCTATGGGTCTTCCGAGTTGGACAATGTAAGTTAAAATAAAAATAATAATAATAATAACTTTGTCTGCGTCGTGATCTCTAATTCATGTTAGACGCTTCCTAGAGTTTCCAAACTGTTCCAACCTCAAGTGGCCTGTCCCGTGTGCCCATACGCCAACGACGAAGCTTTCCACTTTTGTCAAAACTGTGGCTATAAAAGGCGTCCTTTCACAGTTGAAGTTCTTCCAAAGAAAAGACTTCGGCGCCCCGTGAACGAAAGCGCTATTCAGATTCGTCTTGACCATTTAGTTCAAAGGCAGCAGTCCAGTAACTACGCCAAGCAGAAGTCAGCGTTGGAGATGGAGTTTTCTCAATTCCTCTCTCGCCTACAACCCCCTAAGAACATCTCCTCAGCTCTTCCCACTGATATTGTAAAATTCTTGATTTGGAAAGATGGTGATGGTCGCACTGTCGTTCACAAAGATCTTTGCAAGTTCCTTGGTCATAAAGGGAAGTTTTCATGCAGTTGCCCTAAACGTTTAGCTAGAGGAACTGTCGATAGCTTAATCGGGAAACTTAGGGCCATTCTCGCCACCCACCATAGAGTAGGAGATTGGAACACCGCTCTCGTTATAGGCAACCCCGCTGCGAGTAAACAGGTTAAGGACTACTTATCTAACGTTAACGCCGAACAATTACAAGCAAGGGTAACACCTCTTCAGGCAACCCCCCTTTTGCTCTCCGATTTGGAGAAGGTTTCCTCTCATATTCTGGCCAATCTTTCACAAACTTTTTTAGAACCCTACCGAATTTATATGCTTGCAAGAGACCAGGCCTTTTTTAAGGCCCTTTTCTTTTCAGGAGATCGTGCTGCAGATTTAGCACACGTCAAAACGCAGGAAATTTTCCGTCTTCCTGACAATTCAGGGTTTCTGTTCAATCATCTTTGGTCAAAAACCTTGCGCCAAGGTGATCAGAATATATTTGCCTTCAAAAGGGGTGTGAATAAACTAATCTGTCCAGTTGTGGGTATTGAAAGCTACGTCAAAATTTGCAATTTATTGGCAATTGATATCACCAAAGGCTTCCTGTTCCGCTCTTTATCCAAGGAGAAGCATGTTACTGCACTAAAGTTTAATTCAGCAGCCGCCCAAGCAAGGCTAGACGAGTATGTCAAACATTTAGGGGCACGTTTCCAGAATAGAAGAGTAACCCTCCATGGTTTTAGAAGCGGAGCTGCAGTCTCTCTTGCTCTCTCTCAAACGAGCCTAAGCGAAATAATGGACCACGTTGGATGGAAATCTTCACAGACGGCCTTACATTACATTAAATTGAAGGAAGTTTTAAACCCAGCTGGTCCAGCTGCAAAATTGGCCTCTCTCAACTCTGCTGCTCTTGATGAGTATACTAAATGGAACGAATTACAGGGTTTCTCTCAAGCGTTCTCTGATTAGGTGGTTGCTATTTGAGCTTTAAAGGGACCTGTTTTGTTTTTTGGGGTTTATCCCCGAACGAAGTGAGGGAAATAATCACGACGCTAATGCAGCAAAATCGTATCATTTGAAAACTCCAAGCGTGTCGCCATCTCGAAATTTAATGTTCGTGTGTGTGGGGGGTACGACTCGTCCCCAGGGCCATCCGCGTCGAGCGACCACTGCGAGGTTACATCGGCAGCTTAACTGTAAACCGCCATTTTCTTAGTGACATGCGGTAGCTGTAAGAGTACGAACGGAAGTGATTTTGTACAATAAGATGCAGATACAAGGCCAAGCAGTTCGACGGACGGCTGTAATTTGCCCGGATATTTTGCCGGTGTATGGGAGGCAAGCTTACTAGCCGTGAAACGGATTCTTAAAGGCACAACTGGTCGACCTGAACACAATCCCAGACGCCAGTACTGTGTTAAAACGCAGACACTTCTTCAGAAAGAAATAGCAAAATACAGTTGGTGGAAATCGAACAATCATCGTGGCAAATTTCACCTTTTACAATAACAGGAATGTAGTTTTCAGAATCCAAGTTTGACAAGATGACGACACACAATACAATGGAAAGTGGAATTTTCGTACTGTATAAGGACTGCTCTATACAGTGTACTTTGAAATCATTGAAGACGTAAACAATGGTGTTTTGGGTTTTGTTTCCTTTGCTGGAAAAGAGCTAAAGCTATGGCTTTCAGGAACCGCGGGTGAGTTTTGAAAATTTACATCAATTAACGTACAACGCTTTTGTTAAATGACGGTCGTGTTATCATTATGGTATTTCAACAATTGCCGTATATTTTGTCGTTTGATGCCCCGGGAACTGTGATGAAGGCCAAGTAGGATTATACTGTGATCTTTTCGCTAGTTTTCAAAGCTATTTCAGAGTGCCTTCGTGCAAGATTGTGTCATCCGATTCCTGACATATTTGCATAATTTCACTGACAGTCTGACACATGCTGTGAAGTTTTGTCGCCGCGTTTGTTGGCACACTGTATTCAAGGATAAAATGTAACCGGGTTAAAATGCTTTTGCTTTTTGAAGGCTATTAAAGTAGAAAATATCCGGCCACTGCTTTCCAAATTAAACAATTACAGTCTATTGTATATTATTGTCTACTAGCGGGACCCCGTAAGATACTCGCTCAACTCAATCGAACTTTGTATTATTTAGTGACCGGGTTTGCTCGCTCAATACAATCGGACCTTGTATTATTTAGTGACTTGATTTCTTTTTTCTGTCAAAGATTTTAAAATCGTCAAACGCAGTTTGAAAAGTTGTTGTGTTCAAAATTGAATACCTGCCAAAATTCACACGGTCTCGAGACTTCGAAAGCGTGTAAACAAGCGACTCGCTTTGACGGCTCCAAATTTTGTCACACTCGAAGAAGCGTATTAAACTTATAAAGTAAAAAAAAAAAAAAAAAAAATTCGGTGTCCAAGATCGACTTTGCTTGGCTTTCAAGCCTCGGGAGTATTCTGTAGTTGCGTGTAAATGTTGTCTCAGCGAATTTTGAAGTTCAGCTTAGTGTCTACGAAAATTGCAGACTGTGCACGTTGTCTGAACTAAACCAGACTGCCGTGCGAAAAAGATTTTTTTAGCGGCCGACTGGTGACGTCGCTACACAGCCGTGGTTTGCAAAAAAATTTTTAAATAATCTCCGAACCGAAAATAAACAAGAATCCCGCTTTCCGAAAACCCACTACTGAGCGAGGGGATATCTGCGATTATCGTATTTCTAGTAGAGTATTTAGGTATGGAAAGGAGTGTATTAAACTCTGCATATTTTCTGTCAATAAGTCTCCTTTGTTGTCTAATGGTTGTTATAGCTAGTCTAGTGGCTTCTTGCGGAGACAGGGGTGATGTGCCCATCTCTCATTAATAACAAAGGATTCAAACAGAATATAGTACTATTCAAAGTCATTTGAATATTCATATTCTGTCGGAATCCGACAAGTTATGAAATAACGCACGCTAAATACCGCCCGTTAAGTTCTCCCGGGAGCATCCCACTCTCCTATTGGTTGAGGGGTCCTCAAATAAGTATTCTGAAATCTGGAAAGCGTCTTTTGCAAGTTACCGCCGAGGACGTACAACCGCGACCCACCCAGCCCTCCCTAACTCTTCGGGTGGCGGTTCTACTCACACTGAATCCTACATCGCTCCGCGTCGCCTTGACTCCGACCGGGGTGATGTGCCCATCTCTCATTAATAACAAAGGATTCAAACAGAATATAGTACTAGACTGAAAGTCAAAAATCCATTTGCAAAGATACATAATTATAAGCCAAACAAGTCATTTGCATTTACCACAGTTAGTTTCATTTCACTTCAGCCAGCTCTTTACTAGCTTTAATTTCTTTCTTTTCCTAGATAGAATTAATGATATAGTTTAATAAGTTTTCTTTTGAACAAGTCTTTTTCCATGCACCTGCATGACATCTGGTGAGATATTGTCTAAACTGTTACCCCGCCAACACAATCTACTTCCCTACCACCCATAGTATCTCAAGCCACAGAACACACTTTTTTAATTATAGACTTTGATGCTCGTTTTGTTTTTCATAGGTCCCTGGAGTAAATATCAAGACAAACATGAAGTTCACTAAGTCCAAATGGAAAAAGTATCTTTCTGTGATTAGGAAGAGGTAGTTTATACCCACATGACATGGGAAATGAGACTTTTTTAAGACAACTGTTTTATATTTGTTTTAATTTTAAGAGTACTGTGCCATATAGGTATGTGCCGCTCCAAAGGGTATTGTTTTCAAACATTTTTAGTCTATAGGGTATAGATTTTGCCTTTTTGGCCTGGGATAGGGTATGATTTTAATAGAAATGTGTCGCAGCGGACAATGCACAGCAAATGGAAGAAAACACAGGGTGGAAATTGATGCAAAAGAAATAAATCTCTAAAAAGGTCTGAAATATGGTATTACATTTTGGAGTCAGGTCTGAAATAGGGTATATATTTATGGAGTCAGGTCTAAAATAGGGTATAGTAAGTCAGATATTTTGGTCTGAAATAGGGTAAGAGGTTTTCAGGTCCAGGCAGCACACCCCCACAGTACTCTCCGGAATGGGACACATGCCAATATCATGTAAATGCTAATATAGTGTCATCCGCCTTTAATTACATTATATAATATTGACATGTGTGGTGAAAGCATACAGTACATGAGAGCTCTAAGCAGTGTCAAACATAATCGATTACTTGGGCGTGGGACCTCTGCGAATATCGTTTTTACCACAACACATTAGTTTCTCGCTCTCTGATTGGTCGATTTACCGTGGTAAATAAGAGTCCAAACAACGATGCTGACGTCCGCATGTCACGTTCTGCAGCGAAATACAACAAGTTTCCTGTATATTTCTAAATGTTGTGGTAAAAAACAAATTTCTAGTAGCAATATAGTAGCTACAGTGCCAGAAAAAAAGAAAAGAAAATACCGTTTTGAGATCCTGCCCTGACTTCTGTATGGTACCGTACAAAGCATGTACAGTTCATCGTGGTGAACTGTTCCAGGAAATCCTCCTTTTCTTCCTCGGTTCCATCCAAAAGCCGTAGCTGTAATCGCATTCCATGCGGACATCGCGTAGGTGTTGTTGCAGAAACTCTACTTCATTTTTAACAAGGCTTGATCCCGAGTGCTCGCCGGTCACAGCTAAACTAGAAATACGATAATCGCAGATATCCCCTCGCTCAGTAGTGGGTTTTCGGAAAGCGGGATTCTTGTTTATTTTCGGTTCGGAGATTATTTAAAAATTTTTTTGCAAACCACGGCTGTGTAGCGACGTCACCAGTCGGCCGCTAAAAAAAATCTTTTTCGCACGGCAGTCTGGTTTAGTTCAGACAACGTGCACAGTCTGCAATTTTCGTAGACACTAAGCTGAACTTCAAAATTCGCTGAGACAACATTTACACGCAACTACAGAATACTCCCGAGGCTTGAAAGCCAAGCAAAGTCGATCTTGGATACCGAATTTTTTTTTTTTTTTTTTTTACTTTATAAGTTTAATACGCTTCTTCGAGTGTGACAAAATTTGGAGCCGTCAAAGCGAGTCGCTTGTTTACACGCTTTCGAAGTCTCGAGACCGTGTGAATTTTGGCAGGTATTCAATTTTGAACACAACAACTTTTCAAACTGCGTTTGACGATTTTAAAATCTTTGACAGAAAAAAGAAATCAAGTCACTAAATAATACAAGGTCCGATTGTATTGAGCGAGCAAACCCGGTCACTAAATAATACAAAGTTCGATTGAGTTGAGCGAGTATCTTACGGGGTCCCGCTAGTAGACAATAATATACAATAGACTGTAATTGTTTAATTTGGAAAGCAGTGGCCGGATATTTTCTACTTTAATAGCCTTCAAAAAGCAAAAGCATTTTAACCCGGTTACATTTTATCCTTGAATACAGTGTGCCAACAAACGCGGCGACAAAACTTCACAGCATGTGTCAGACTGTCAGTGAAATTATGCAAATATGTCAGGAATCGGATGACACAATCTTGCACGAAGGCACTCTGAAATAGCTTTGAAAACTAGCGAAAAGATCACAGTATAATCCTACTTGGCCTTCATCACAGTTCCCGGGGCATCAAACGACAAAATATACGGCAATTGTTGAAATACCATAATGATAACACGACCGTCATTTAACAAAAGCGTTGTACGTTGTACGTTGTAAATTTTCAAAACTCACCCGCGGTTCCTGAAAGCCATAGCTTTAGCTCTTTTCCAGCAAAGGAAACAAAACCCAAAACACCATTGTTTACGTCTTCAATGATTTCAAAGTACACTGTATAGAGCAGTCCTTATACAGTACGAAAATTCCACTTTCCATTGTATTGTGTCGTCATCTTGTCAAACTTGGATTCTGAAAACTACATTCCTGTTATTGTAAAAGGTGAAATTTGCCACGATGATTGTTCGATTTCCACCAACTGTATTTTGCTATTTCTTTCTGAAGAAGTGTCTGCGTTTTAACACAGTACTGGCGTCTGGGATTGTGTTCAGGTCGACCAGTTGTGCCTTTAAGAATCCGTTTCACGGCTAGTAAGCTTGCCTCCCATACACCGGCAAAATATCCGGGCAAATTACAGCCGTCCGTCGAACTGCTTGGCCTTGTATCTGCATCTTATTGTACAAAATCACTTCCGTTCGTACTCTTACAGCTACCGCATGTCACTAAGAAAATGGCGGTTTACAGTTAAGCTGCCGATGTAACCTCGCAGTGGTCGCTCGACGCGGATGGCCCTGGGGACGAGTCGTACCCCACACACACACGAACATTAAATTTCGAGATGGCGACACGCTTGGAGTTTTCAAATGATACGATTTTGCTGCATTAGCGTCGTGATTATTTCCCTCACTTCGTTCGGGGATTATCACCGGGAATGGTTGCACAGAATCCGAAAGACATATTTTGAGCTTTAGCCAAGCCTCTCCACAGATCATACCTTTTTGATTCACATTTTGGATAAAACACCGAAACCGGCGAAAAATAAAATGAGCGGGAAGTTACCGCTGATTCAAGGTTGGTTAGTTATTAATACACTGGGGCGACCGCTGACATAATATAATCAGACTGCGGGAGGGGGTAACCATCCTTACGTGGGAATTCGCTTCCCAAAATTTCTGGGGTGCATGCGACACATGCATATGAGTACAGATGTCAACGCTCACCAAAGTGTTGGTCATATCTGTGCCTGTAGCGTTGTGCGCTGCTGCAACGCTATGGTGGTTCAGGAGACGCAAGTCTGGTCATTTCGTGCAAGTTGGCCACGTTTCTGCCCTGTACGTCTACCCAGTAAAATCGTGCAAGGCTGTCGAGGTCAACGAAGCCTTCTGTCTTTCCCACGGATTTCTGCATGACAGGTGAAACGTTAATGCTCGTGGATTATTAACCCTGTGCTCTTGACAGTTCTTTATTGATCTTCACTCTTTTATATTTATGTTCAGTTGGTGTTATGACGTAATCAAGTATTTGATGTAGTCGTTTGTTCACTGTTTTTCTAGGTATTTAAACAGTCTGTCTGAACGAATTAATAGAAGTAAACAGTCTGCTTGTAATAGCAGTCTCTTGAAAGCCATGAAAGTGTACTGTACATTCATTGTTATCTTAATAGAGTCATGAATGGCATATTGTAAAACCAGGACTGGACTGGACTGGACTGGACTTTAATTTGTATTTTTAAAAATTTGTGAAAACCTGGACTCGATTTAAAAACATTATAATGTCAGTAAAATTAAATAAAATATTAGTAATAACCAAGTGCGAGGGCCATACTGGGAGAATATCGGCCCGAGGTCTTGACAGTACAAAAAAGACCGAGGGCCGATATTCTCCCAGTACGGTCCCGAGCAAACTCGGTCAATAAGAGATTTATTACACAACTTTGTGATCATTAAAACCTGCACCGATCGGTAAAATTTTATGCTGTGCGTAAATCGTAAACAAGAAATTTCAGAGTACAAATCTTGCAAGCTTAGGGCATACAGGGGTCGGTACAAAACCTGGCCCCCCAATATGGCCCCCCAAATGGCCCCCACCCCCCAAAAAATGATTCTTTTAAAAATTTGTTCGGGTAGTACCCCACTCATCTCCTCCACTGGAAATATGTACCTGAACATCATCCGTAGATGCCTTTAAAGCAATTTTGATTGCTTGCTCCTCGCCCACAGACTGGTATTCTGAGGACCAGTTAGCGACCACAGCGACATATGTACGATTTCCTGCACCAGTTTCAGGCGAATGCTTTTCAGAACACTTTTTATAGTCCATTCTACATAAGCGTCAACTGCAACAACTTCCATGAGGCAAGACAGTTGAAATAAATAAATTTGGCACCACCTTCTTGACTCAAGGCGTGGCAATGTCAATGGGAGCCGCTGTCAATAAATACAATGCAGTTGGGAATCCTGTGAAGTGTGCATGGGAAAAAAATGCCAAACCAGAAATCAGGTTCATTTTTTTAGATATGAAAAATCATTTTCTTTTATTTATGTGGAGAAACCACCAACTTCAGCGGAGCCAAAGGAAACCAGTATTAAACAAGTGGGATGAAAGACAAAAACTATAATTTGCGGATGCATCATAAGTCCACGAAGATTGACCAGTCTTACTCTGTACTGTCGAAGAAAACAAGCAATTGAATACCAATCCTTACCTGCTACTCAGCTCAATACGCATCTCAGCGAATTCATGAATTCAAAATAAAATGGTGGTCACTGCCGCCACCATTTTGAAAGTAGTCCTGTAAGAATCCCAGGAAGCTTTGTTGGAACGACAAGCAATTAAAATTTACATCTGTTGGAGATGAGAAATTAGAGAATTCTGGACTGAAAGGCTACTGACTTACATGAAGATTATATCTGGCTCCGAAGAGAACTTATATCTTTCGCTTAACTTTGAAGAAGACAATGTTGAGTTTTGCAAGCAACTCTGTTCGTTGCCATCCGTTTCATCAAGTTACGAGAAACTTTCTGCATTAACTTCCCCATGCTACTTTCCGCAGAACTCAACCAGTTATCCTCTTCACCATTCACAAGTCAATAAGAAGAAATCAAACTACAAAAACTTTTAGCTGCAGACTCAACAATTCACCTTGGCTGCAAACGTCAAATACTCATCAAATTTGACAACCGCACTTGTATGGTTTTCTTCAAATTTCATTTCCGTTTCTGTTATAAATGTGGTCATTTAATATTCCTCATTACCTGAGCTTTGTCTTCCATATTGATTATTTTTTCAGCTCAGAAAAACATGCGTAATCTTACGTGATCATACCCGGTCTGATACTTAGAAAATATCAGACCGGCAAAGGAGCAATCTGATTGGTGGATTTTCTGTATCGGCCCGCTCAGCAGTCTAGTTGTGTAATGATTTGTAATATCATTTTACTTCGCTGAGCAATCCAGTTTGTTTGTTTTCAAAACAATTTATCAGAGAGACTGATCATGCAAACAGACAAATATTACACTAACGTTTTATTATATGCATAGGAACAAAATATTAACGATGGGGGGTCATTCCACAGTATTTCGTATGTTGCAGAGAAGACATTTAGAGACATTCAGTATGCCACAGCTCGAAATCCAAATGTCACAGTAATAAAATTCTACCTTTTTCTTGTAGACATTTATTATAGCTATACCCACTATGTTGCAATTTTCTGTAAGTTTTAACCATGGAAGACTACAACAAGATAAGTGACCGTTGCGGAGAAGACTCAGAGAATTTGCTATTTTTGTTTTACGAAATCTAAGTGAAAAGTTCTCTGATTCTATGATGGATTCACAATTTCTTTTTGTTTTGTATTAAAGAGTGGTGTATATATTTTAAATATATGGCAAAAAAATTTTGCTGCATTTGTTCCATCATCAGAAAAACTGATCATATTTTGATGTGTCTCTGTTGCGGAGAAGACGTTGTGGAGAGGACATTTTTGTCCATGAACAAATAACACAAAAATCTCATTGAATTTGACAAAGTGTGTTATATTAAACAATTCTTATTAACATTATAGAATATAAAACAGCTTTTAGTGAAACATATGGTGATAAATGTCAACAAAAACAAGGTCCTTTGATCAGACTAGCATGGTATTGAAAAAGAAAAGGGTTGTGGTCAAATTTTTCAAGTTGATTTTGATATGGATAGACATTATTACTTCATTGTAGTTTTAATCATTGTATTTGGTGCATCAAGAACTGATGTTACCAGAAACTCTGGAAAAAACTTATGAAATGCATAAACTTTAATGCTGACTCAGACCACAAAGCATTATGGGTAAAACCAAAAATCCAGAATACTTGGCAAAAATCCCCCCAAAAATAATTCTTGTCAAGTACAAATAATAAATTCTTTGTTATTAACATATCCTATAATATATAACAGCTTTTAAAGAAACATACTATGCTGTTAAATGTCAACAATAACATCCTTCACAGAAACTTCAAAACATTTCATTTCAAACTTGTTGCAACAATGTTCAGGTTTCAACACAGTCATGTAAATACTTGTACATGTTAACGTACAGTGTTTGTAATATCTCATGTTTACTGAACAGCAATATAGTGTAGCAGTTTAGTGACAACTCTGCTTCCTTGAAAGCTTGAAAAACAGTTCCAAGCTCCTCCAGATCTGGAGTTTCAAAGGGGCCATTGCCCTGCCATCGTACTGGGCCATAAAACACACAGGTGGCATGTACCTTATCAATGTCATCTATCTGAGGCCAATCAAACATTCTGGCACCAACTCTGTGCAAGAACTTTGAATGTGGTGAAGTGATTATTGTTATTAGCAAGTGCTCTCCCAAATGCTGTTTGAGTAGACAGAATGCCTTGTACTGTAGTAATGTTATCTTCCTCTCGAACTTTTAACTAACACAGAAGTACACTGCTGCACACTTCAAATATACTAAAAGCCCTGAAAAGTACAATTTACCTAACATGAGTTTATTTTAGAATTTATTTAGTTTATAATGAGTTTATTTTAAATCAACTTCTAAGCAATGTGTCCTCTCCGCAACAGAAATGTCCTCTCCGCAACAAAAAGAAAACGTCCCTAAATCATTAAGGTGATGAGCTGAAGAATATCTGAACACAATAAAACATACCTCCTGTTATAAATTAGAAGTTATCAAACTGTGTACCTAATATGATTATGTGGTCATCCATAACATAAACTTTTAGGGGTCAAAATGTTGCGGAGAGGACATTTAGCAAATGGACAGTCTCTAGCACAGGACTCTGGGTAAAACATCATCCTGTAACAACTGTTCTGTAAACCGCATCAGTAATAGTTTATGTCCTGATAACTTTTGTGAGGTTTCAGTTTTTCATTTGTTTTTAAACAATAAATTGATTTGTCCTCTCCGCAACGGCCATTTTTACTTTTTTCATGTTTGATTATAATTTATGCATCATTATCAGCATGCTACCCCCATAAATCACATCATAAAGTAAACTATCAACACCAAGCTACAACTTAAAGGACATTTTAGGTTTGATTCAAAACATTTAGAAAACTGATATCCATGTCCAAAATACTGTGGAATGACCCTGGGATCAAAATGGAGTTTCTTGAAAACGAAGTTCTTTTCAAATATTAGAAACGTTATATGCCATTATATTAATGCCACTACAAGGAGCTCGGGAAATTTCATTCATACAACATACACAGCTTGGAAAAAATAAAGGATCACTTTGTTGTCAATTTAATATATCTCCTGTTCATGTTAGTTCTAAAAATGAGCTCCCAAACGCTCCCGAATTCAGCGCCAATGCTCCTCCAGTAGGTGAGGCCTCAGGTCATCTGGCACCGTAATGAGGCCAGGTATAAAATAGCTGTGGCGTTCACGTATGCAGTTCGGATTCAAATGGTAGTACACGTTGGTTAGATCCGGCGACTGCTGCATGGCTTCTGATCCTTGAAATATTGCCTTCTAATTCTGGTTACAACAACCAAATCATCTGATGCATTTGGAATAGAACCACTTGGCTATAAGGATTCCTTGCAGCCATAGCAGATGAACACCTTTCCATCCAGAAACTTTAGACTTAAAACTACAAAGGTTCCAAACATGGCAATACTCCCACAGTCATCCACAGGTGGCCCACAATGCAGTATTTTTAACTATTTCACAATCATTTGGCAGGGTCCAAAACTGTTGGTTCACACGAGGCTTTCAAGATAGTCAAAATAAATGTTATTACTAATTATTTAGTAATAACAAAAATTTTACTTAATTTTACTGACATAATTTTTCAAAATCAAGTCCAGGTTTTACAAATTTTTCAAAATTGAGTCCAGGTTTTACAAATTAGAGCCCTAGTCCAGGTTTTACAATATACCGCCATGAATTGTTACATTTTTGGAAGCATTGCGTGATATCAAGAGAATGTTTTTTATGTCGTTCTTCTTTGTACAGTAGATACCTTTCAGAATCATAGACAAAAGAATTAAAGTAGCAGTCTGTCATAATATTGCAATGAAATCAGGACTACTACTACTATTTTTACCTTGATCAATTGGTGAACGTATTCAGTATATTATAGTTAAATAATTACGTGTTTATGATTAATATGTAACATTATACTGTATATGGGTTATCGATTAACTAGGAAATAGTTTTCGACTAACTCTGTTACACATATGCACACTGGTGAGTGTGAGGGGATGATGTAATAACCTCTGGGAGCAGCAGTTGAAATAGTCTCTCTTGCATGGTTTGAGCTGGTACAAGATGTTCCATATATGTCACCTATGCAAGTCATGTACACAAAATATCATGTTACATGGATCTAATGGCAAACCCAGAAAAAGTGTGAGACCAAAAGCATGGAAGTGAGATTTTAACCTGCTCAAGTCTTTATCATCTTTTAAAAGCAAATTGAAGGCAATCATGCTTGTCGCTTGATGGATATTTTAATGTTATAATATATATTCTCCAGTACTTGTAATATAAATGACAGTTCTTGCCTTTAATTATATTTTAGATGAGATGTGTAGCATTCAATTCTGTATTATGGCATTCATGTAAATCAATGTTATGTTGTTGAATTTACCATGTTTAAACAAATAAATCTATCATGGTTCCTGTGGGGTTTTTAAGGATAGTAAAGCAGGGATATGCAGGTGTTTCATGCAAGTGTTTTGCTTTTGCATTTACTTTTTTTGTGCTCATCAATACAGGAACTGGGCTTTGATTGATAAAGGCAACAGAGTAGTGGTGGGAAGTCAACATCCAACACTGCAGCAGGTTGAGGCTTCATTGGAAGATGATCACAAAATTCTTTGTTTAAATGCTCCTGGCATGGATACTCTCACAGTCAATTTACCATTGGACAATGAAGTAGATTCAAAATTCAGGTAAATTATAATATGATTTGTGGGAACAAGCCTAATGCTCTCTCTCTTAAAAATTAAAGCACTTGGGAATTTAAAAGAGCAGCAAAAGAAGTGCAGAGAATTCTTCTGGTGGTCTTTTAAATGAATTTTCCACATGTTTCTAAAACTCACTATATAGAGTTTTTTATATATAAAAAAAACATTCTCATGATCACATTCATTTGAATGTGTCTGGTATGGATACTCTCACAGTGAATTAACACTTGAACACTAAGCAGTTTCAAAATTCAAGTAAATTATAGGAAGATAATTGCACAGTATAGGGAAAACTAGGTACATTATAAACTTAAGTGCTACATTATAAGGTAATGCTCTCAGACAACTTTTACACTACATTTTTATGTATTTTCTTATGCTCTAAAAAATTATGTGAAAAACATTCTCAATAATAATCATTGAGAGTGAGCCTTGCAGTTATAAACCAACTGAGCAGTTGGAAGGATAGCCTGGAAATAAATCTGGGCTTCATTGGAAATAAAGCCAAGACCTTCGCAATGCCAGTGCAAATGCTACTGCAGCTATTGATGGCAAGAACATATTATTTTTGCTACCTCCTCAAATACAAGTGCAACAGTATTGCAAAGATTATGGGTTTGTTGCCTTTGAAGCCCGCAGATTTATTCCCAGACTGTGTCCTAATTGCAATTGCTTAAACTGCCTCTAATCTCGAAAATGATATATTTAAATTAAACCAATAATATTATACATCAAGTAAACAGTTGACTATTAGAATATCATGTGGCATGTCGCGGGAGTTTATTTTCGCAAATTTCACAGATTTTCTGACGATTTGCAAAAATTAAATTCCACGAAAATAAACTACTGCGAAAAAAAAAGTCTGCGAAAATTTACTCCATTATATACTTAGATCACTGAATTTCAATTTAATTGACTGCAAATGAATCACAGCCTTCTTCTTTGCAATTGAAACAAAATGAACATTATCTGCATAACAGTTGTAACAGTGTTGCTAGTACCAGTGCCAAATGTGAAATACCGGACAGAAACATGTCTGAAATCCGCAGAATGCAAAAAAATCAGCAGTCTGCAAAATTAAACTCTCACGAAAATTTCCTGCCACACGGTATCATATGTCTGCACATACAGTTTGCATTTGCGCTTATGGGTTATAAAACCCTTATATTGTATTTTAAATGTGGTAATGATGTGATGTCAATAATTTGTTATACAAAACTGTGTTGGTAGAAATATACAACATCTTATATGCATGTCCATGTTAATTTGAATTTAACCAAATATTTTGTATAAACCTGAAAACAGTTCCAATCACAAATACCTCCTTTGATGTCTCGTCATTAACATTCTCAAAAATAATATTTAAGCAATAAATGTAACACGAGTTTCCATGCCTTTATACTTTATAAACATGTGGGATGTGGGAGAACATGAGAAAAAGTTCAAAATCTTGAGCCACTTCGGCAAGTGATTTTGAACTTTTTCTCGTGTTCTCACAACATCCCAAGTGTTTGTAAGAGTACAAAGACATGGAATGAGTGTCATATCCCCCCTCCCCCTCGCCCCAATTTTTGCACTCGCCCCATTTTTCACGCAACCAAAATCCAGAAAGTCATGGTATGCTCTTTGTATCAAGGGGAAACACTTACTATGCAGGCTACTTGGATATGTGAATTCTATCTTCAAGTGTTGATGATAACTCTGTGAGAGATAAAAAATAGAAATAAAATTCGGCCATGTAATGTTCTGTGTATTAAATTAGACAGCGATGAATTATCCAGAACGAGAACATATCTCACAGCCTTTATTTCCTGTCAGAACTTGCTGTTTTCAAAAAAGTGTGCACAGTGAACATAACACTTTTATCTTTTACATGTGAAGATATCTTGTACACTGAAAATACCAGTTTTTTGAACTGGAGAAATAGAGAATATTAAATACATGAGTGTTCATCTCGATATCTCACGAGTGAGCGAAGCGAATGACTGAGGTATTGAGATGAACACAAGAAGATAAATTTCATATTTTCAAGTGTCTGTGGCCCCGTCCACACTACGCCGGATAAATTTGAAAACGCAACTTTATTCTTACGGTTAGGCCTACCGTCCACACTAATCCGGATAAATTGTCCACGAAAACGGAACTTTTCGAAAACGCTCTTCAAAGTGGATAAATTTGAAAACGCCGGCTTTGCGTTTTGGTGTGGACGAAAAACATTTTGAAAACGGAACTTTTCGAAAACTCTGACTCACGTGGTCACGTCAAGTGGTCTCAAAGATTGTCAGGGACGTTTGTAGAGCAATAACAATACATTTGGGCCCGGAAACATTTTATCCGTTTTCCAGTGTGGACGAAAAACATTTCTTGCGTTTTCAGAGTAAAAGTTGCGTTTTCAAATTTATCCAGCGTAGTGTGGACGGGGCCTGTGTGTTATTCTGCTTATTTCATAAACTCTGGTGTGTTACAGAGTTTCTGCCACTAAGAAATGCAAAAAACATGCGAGACCACTGCTTGGCTGATATTAAACACATGTAAAAATATCGTATTTTTACATGTGTTCAGATATGTCATTTCTCAGAGGTGGGAACTCTATATCACACCAGAGTTTATGTAATAGGTCCTGTTGTTTCATCATGCAATATCTATATAATAAAGTACAGATGGTATTGTATCATTCCATAAGTAAGTAACTGCATCCTGACAAAAAGTATCTGATCTTGTCAAACATTGAGCTGATATTCTGCCTAATGTGTATTTAACATGCCATAAGTAGTTTTTGTGCTAGTAAAATACAGCTGTAAAGCAACAAAAAGTTTACAAAGCAAAAAGCACCCCCCTCCCCCTCCCCTGTTAGTTGGTGCATTTTGGGAAATATTTAAATCATGGATTTTGAAAGTATGTCTCTTAACACATTTTGTGTATGAAAATTTAGCCCCTTAGCATTGCGACCGTTTAAAGTCAGGGAGCAGGTACTAAATTATCAAGTCTTACCATACATCCTTGTCAGTAATTTTTTTCTTTCTTTATTGCATGTATTTAGTATCTACACATTGGACACTGGAGGACAGTTTGCTGGAGAAGAAGCATCTGCTTGGTTTTCTAATTATCTAAAGAAGCCTGGCATTAGCCTGTACAAAATTCGCAGCCCCTGCTTTATCACTGATAATCGAACATGGGGGGATAAAGGAAAGCAAGGAGAAAAGGTCAGGAAGTTACATAACTCAACTCAGCTGCCACATACCCAAACCTTTGCACCACGGATCAAATGAGCATACTGTAACAATATGTGGCCTTTTCCAAGAACTTGCCTCTGTTTTTAACCCTTTTACTCCTGAATAATCAACTTTTTTGCCAATTTTCTCCTTCAGTTTCTCTTCAAAGATATATCATACAGTATGGAGAATTTGCCACTCGATAGTTCACCCTGACGAAAGCTGACTGGCTTATCAATGAGAATATATCACTTATACATATTTTTTTTCTTGATACTTTTTGAGAATTTGTATTCTGAGCTCACTAGTGAAAGAGTTAGCTACAGGTAAATGACTTAAGTATGAAAATGACTTAAATTTCGTGAAAATAAGCATGCATAATCATCCGAGGCTCGTTATTGAACAGGCAAAGACAACTCAAAAATTACCTACATGAAGCCACATTCACAATCTTTTCCAGTTTGTGATGCTTGTGGATCACCTGATGATAGAGCTAATTGGCATGCAGTAAGGGGGAAACCACTTGTTTGGATTATTTATACTGTAGAAGCAAATTAAAGCAAGCTCAGCAGACTGATATTAATTTTACTTGCAAGGTGGGATTGTAAACTATTTGAATATCTTATTTCGTTTTTGTGTGTGATTGTACATATATGTACACACCAGTACAGTATGCATTTTGTTGTTTTTTAGATCCTGTAGATACACATATAAACAGAAAGAAAAAAAGAACATTACATAAAAGTTAGAAGTACAGTATACTGAGGGGTAAATAGGCCAACTTTTGCTGAAGATATTGTTGTTTCAAAAGTGTTGAGTTATTGATAAAAGAAACAATTGCAATCTCTTGTTATACTGCCAAAAATTCCCAACACATATATCTATTAATCTTCAGACAGGATATGGGAATTTAGCACCCTATCTCATTGCAACAGAAGCTTCCTTGTTAGCCCTGAACAATATTCTCCCCAAGTCAATAAGCATGAAGAGGTTCAGACCAAATATTGTGATCTCAGGAATGGAGGCATGGGCTGAGGTATGTAAGTAAAATAATTGGTGTAAGGGCTTGTTTTAGTTTGTCAAAATATGGTTTGTTTGCAAGTTCTACACCTAAGTTGGAAATAAAGCAAATTTTAAAACAGAATAAATCGGTTGTCAAAAAATCCCCAGGAGATAGGAAAGTCTCTATATATTTATCTATTTTTCAGATCAATGATATCTTATAATCACACAATCACTACCACCACTCGGCGGCCTCATGCTTTCTCTAGGCTACTCTCGTGTTCTCACAACTTCCCGCGTGTTTAGATGAGGCTATATTACACGGGAACGTGTTATATATTTCTTAATCATTTCTAAAAAAAAAATACACAAATAAAGCACAAAACAAACAAAAGCAAAAACAAAAACAAAAACAAAAACAAAACAGAAAAGGAAAGGAAAGATAAAAAAAGAAACTAGTGTAAAGGTGCAAGAAAATTTACAGTTACTAATGTTTATAGCGAAGAATAATGCAAAACACTCCCTACTATTTTAGTGTATAATATTTATGTACATCATTTTCTTTAGTGACGAGTTTACATTTTCCATTAACAGGATGATTGGAAGGGAAAGAGAGTAAGAATAGGCGATGTTGAATTCAGGGTACTCAAAAATTGTGGAAGGTGAGAGACATACAAACCGAAGCATCATCAATATGGTTTTTAATTTCAAATTATTAATAACAAACCTGAAAATAAGGCCGGAGAAGCAATTTAGTTAGTCCTTTGAAATCTCCGAGAATGTTTTAATCTTTTAGGAAGACCAAACACGTTTAAACATATACTAACGGAAAAAAAGTAACTGTGCACCCCTACAAATTTTAATATTTAATAATAATCATTACGACGAATATTGACTTTGACAAGTGACTTTGTACCACTAATGAAATGAATTCTGTGATCCTTTTGATCAATTGATTATTAACCATTATATTATAATACATTTTCTATCAGACATTTCAGCTGCACGGTTCCTTTTTCCGCTAATACAAGTATATAAAAGTACAACACAATAGACCAGTTTCTGAAGGTTTCGCGTGCACTCAAACTTGACGTGCCACAACCTTAAATATAATGCACCTATTAGTGTTAAGCCCGAGGGTGGCGGATACGGGCAAGGGGTGGGGGATTGACTTTTTGAGAAAATTTTTGAACAAATTTCCCACCCTGGGGATAGAAATATGGGTGAAATCGGATCAAATTTCCCCACCCACGGGACGACTTCAAGTGAACTTTTTTATGCTGAAACTGTAATCGAGTAAGGAAAACGGAGGAGCAGCAAGACAGAGAATAACACCAACTCAAAGCAAATCTCAAACGCATTTATGGCCCACACACGCCACTATTATAATTAAATTGAGCGCTGACGTTAGCGCTCGGCATAAGTTTAGGTCCCAGTCCTCTACACGAAAAATTCAAATGTCCCCACCCTGGGGCCGAGAATCAAGGTCAAATTCCCAAGGGTGGGGGGCCACGAGAACGATCAAATCCCCCACATTTGCCCGTATCCCCCTCCCTCCCCCCCCCCCCCCCCAACCCATCGCGCTTAACATTGATAGGTGCATAATAGTTATTTAGCGAGCACTCATGCGTGAACGTTGTAGAAAACGGCTTTAAAACTTAAAGTAGTCGTCCTAACTAAAATATGGGCTCAGCATGAAGCATCTACATCTAGGACGAGTACAATCTGCCGTAAAAGAAAGTTGAACGTTGAATTTATAAGTCTTGGCCCGTCAAATTCAGATGCACGCGCAACCTTGAAAACTGGTCTTTTGATTTGGCACAAAGAAACCATTATTAACCATTCTAAAACTACTATATTGTTGATATTCTTTAAATACATTTTCTATTAGACATTTCAGACCTGCAAAGTTACCTTTTTTTGCTGATACATGTATATAAAAGTACAAGAAAATTATTAGAATTGAACTCACCTGATGGTTTCCTTCATAAGGTGCCTGTTTACCACTGTAGATCCTGAAACTGGTCAGAGAGATGGCAATGAACCGGTCACAACTTTGAGGAGGTGCAGTACTAAACTCTTTAAATTACGTTACGTGTGAAGTGTAAAGTTGGCAGTTCGGCCTTGTGCCTTGAAAATTAAAAGACTCCAAAGCGTAAGATCAGTTCATCGCTTTTGAGATTCTCAATGTCCTCCTATTCGTCGGTCGACTATTCTCATTCGCGAAGGCTGCCATTTTGTGGTTGAACATGTGGTCGTGTAAAAAATGAGTACTCATACCACATGAAGAACAGGCTTGGTTGACTAAAATGCTTGAACACGATATACCCTTTTGGGGGCCGTATTTGCCAAACTTTTGTAGGAAAGTTCGTAAGCAAGTTCGTAGGAACAAAAGTTACGCAGTTCGTAAGAAAGTTCGTCAGTGCTATTCACAAAACTTGTGTACGAAGTTCGCAGCGATACGTCGCTTCGTAAATTTATTAAACCAATCACTGCAAAGTTTACATTTCACCCAAAACGTGGCCACGACGCTTCGAACAGATCAAAATGAATGGAGAACATTCCAAAACTAAATTTTTATTACCGTAACTGACATAAAAACAATACGACTCAGACGATGGCCGTTTGTCAAGGATTCGGCTCATAACCGGTGAAGAGATCGTGAAATAGCGGGACGACGAGTCGACAACTCTGCATATCCCGGGTTCAATTTATAAAGCAATACCGACTACTCGTCTACAAGTATTTTATATTAAGAAAGTCACAGTCATATACCAATTTTAGCGGCGTCCTGTTGGCTTGTCCCGATCCGCCATTCACTCAAATTTCGCGACAACTTGAATATCAACATTTTCTTGCACAAATTCGGACCCTTAAACAATCCAGTGGCCTTCTCTCTATTGTGGATATCTATCGGAATAAGCTTCAAAACCCAAAAAACGGACAGGTTCAACGCAACAACGTTGCAGTTCGAGTAGTTCGTTCCAGCATGAGTGATCGCAATTAGTTCTGCAATGCATCTTGAAATGACCTGCCATTGAAGAGAAGTTGTCCACCTCGTTGCCATCAGGTTGTGTCCTTTACTGTTGTCAATGGACCGCTTATTACTCGTTGATGGGTGAAAGAAGACCGAATTAGGCTAGGTTCAGACGTCGTGCCAGAGCCGTACCGAACCTAATTGCAATTGAGTTCGACTGAAGCACGACGGTGGCACGGCTTTGATTCAGACGTCGAACTTAATTCCAAATTCGGCTCAACTTTCTTATCTTTCTTCTCTTTGACAGAGGCCGCATCAAATTTATGCTGTTAGACATTATAGTAATGTATGCATTTGGTTTGGCACGACTCGGGCACGACGTCTGAATCAAAGCCGTGCTAGAGTCGTGTAGCACGGCAGAGTTTGTCGAACTTATTTCTCAGTCGAACTTAATTCAAACCTTTGATTCAGACGTCGTGCTACAGTCGAAATTAATTGGTCTTAATACTTTTTTTTAGTCCTGAATTGAGTTCGGCTCGACTCTGGCACGACGTCTGAACCGGGCCTTAGGGAGCAAGTGATTTCTTGAATGACAGTGCCAAACTCGCACACACCGTTTTGACAGGAGGTCATCAAAATTGAGCATTTGAATGGTTTCTTCTGTCCCTCTACTCTGTGCAGAGAAAATATTTGGATCTTGTGTCTCTTGGTCTTGCTGGAATCGGGCAAATCGACGGGCGCATAAGCTGCATTACGAACAAAGATTGTTCGTACGATAGGTCATGAGCTTGCCTAAAGTTACGAACAAAATTTACGAACATTTGTTTTGGTGAATACCGACTAACGTGAGTTACGATGCTTAAGTTGTACTTACGAAATTTTTCGTGCGTACGAAAGTTTGGTGAATACCTGGGGAGGTGTTTTACCCTGCAGTTTAATTGTCAAAGATTTCAAAGTGCAATAGTGCTGCATGTCCTTATTTTTATCGTACGTACACATACACGAGTGAAAAGCATGTAAATACACCCTGCACTTTAAAGGGTGTAGCTTCCGGGCCACGTTCCACGTAATAGTTTCTGTGCAATATTTATGTTATTAAAGTGTTATCACATGATAGTTATATGTATTCACGTAATAGATACATGTACATTAGCCTATATAGAGGTTTTGCACGGCAGCCATGTTGCATACCAGGAACAATGAAACATTTTTGCACAACAATAGCTTTTCTTTCCCAGAGGAACTAAATTCTAAATGTTCCTGGCATGCAACATGGCCGCCGTGCAAAACCTATATTATAAATATTTCTATCCAACAACTTTTTTCAGGATCAGCTATATAATTTATACACTGTATAAAAAACAAGCAATATGCGAGTTATGGCAGTTGGGAGAAATTTCGCTCACTTGGTCGATGGGCTGTAAACCTTTCTGTTAATTCCTCTGACCAATGCAGACCTTTTACGCAACCACGTGGTCGACCACAAAGTGGCGGCCTTTGCGACTGAGAATACTCGACCGATGAGAAGGAGTCTTTCGATTCTCAAGGCACAAGCTATCGAAAATAAAGACCAAACTGCGAACTTCACACAGATTTTTAAATGCTTACTGTAGAAAAAAACGCTATAGCGCCTTAAATATTGATTGACACAGTAAGGTAAATTTTGTTTTTAAATATTGAATTGCTTTTTACCAATTAAAACTTATGTAACCGTGGCATACAACAAAGGTGTTCAATTCGATCGATCGACATCTTTGAATTGGCTAAAATCACAGTAATGTTATGGCTTGCAATGCTTCTATTTTCCAATGCATATATACAGAGCTGAATTATATACACACAAACCATTTATTAGTATCTCTGAAAAGAGAAGGAAAAAGCAGCGAAAAAACGCGTCTCCGCCGGGAGTTGATTCCGTAAACTGTGGATTATTTTAATCCCCGAACTCCGCGAGGGTAATAATCACAACGCTTATGGTGTAGTATCGCGCTATTTGGAGACTCCAAGCGGGTCGCCACATCTCGAAATTTAATGTTCGTCAGTCAGTCAGGCGTACGACCTCTAGGCGAGGTTACCAAGCATCCACGTATATACATTGTGTTAAAACTCGGATACTTCTTCAGAGAGGACAAGCAAAATACAGTCGGTGGAAATCGAACAATCACAGTGGCATATTTTACCGTTTGACCGTTCACAGGATGATCCAAGTTTTGACAAGATCGCCGCGGGCGCTCAATGCAATTGAGATTGGAATATTCGAACTATATGAGGGCTGCTCTATATTTTGAAATTGCTAAAGGATAACGTAGTCGATAATGTTTAGGGTTTTGTTTCATTTGCTGGAAAAGAAACACTACGACCAGTCGCCGTATATTTTGCAGTTTGATTCCCCGGAACTGTGATGAAGGCGAAGTATAGGATTGTATTGTGAGCTTTTCACTAATTTTCGAAGCTATTTTAGAGTGCCTTTGTGCAAGATAGTTTTTCCCGTTATCTTGAATCGTGTGTGACCCAGACAATATAACTAATATAAACTTCTTATTGACCGAGCGCGAGGTCTGTACGGAGAAAATATCGCCCGAGGTTTTGACCGTATGGACTTAGCCGCTTCGGCGAAGTCCGTACGGTCAAGACCGAGGGCGATATTTTCTCCATACAGACCGAGCAAGCAAGGTCAATAAGTAGTTTATTATATGGCTTCAAAGTTTTACATCAAAACAAACATCGAACAGCACTTTGTCTCCAAACAATTTACGCGCGTACGCATGCACTGACTCAGCCTTTACACTAATTAGTGATCACAGCTTCTCAATTTTGCAAACTTATACAATACTTGAGAGAAATAAATATTTGACTCACCGGATGAATTGAGTTGAGCTTGAATTTTTGAAAAATGTGCGGTTTTTGTTCAGCGAAAACGTCACTCGGTATAAAATGCATCACGAGCGTGGCGAACTAAAAATAATTTTCCTTCTTCTGATTATTATTATTATTATTATTATTATTATTATTATTATTATTATTATTATTATTATTATTATTATTATTATTATTATTATTATTATTATTATTATTATTCCTGTTCGTGATGCCACAAACCAAGTCAACAAATCTTCATCTCCAACCGTTTTCTCGGCTCGCAAATTAGTTTCCGCGGTGGTGTTTTTTTCTTACATATTCTTGTTCTACCGCTTTACCTTCAGCCAAAATTAGCCGACATATTCACTGAAAGCAAAGAACTGCACGACCTCGTGATTTATGTGTTCAATCTACCGGTCCATAATCGAGCACACGGGCGTTACAAGAAAATAATGACCGGCAAATACACCAATCAGAGCGCGCGATTTCACCGGAAGTAGCTCCAGCCATATAA
The DNA here is from genome assembly GCA_964036295.1 of Plumapathes pennacea. NCBI lineage: Eukaryota > Metazoa > Cnidaria > Anthozoa > Antipatharia > Myriopathidae > Plumapathes > Plumapathes pennacea. Next base: position 8,841,237 of record OZ038469.1, on the reverse strand, counting down.
TAAATTCGCATAATTAACATATTTCTGAGACAAACAAGCAGCTCTCGCTTTCAGTTTTAAATTTGTTCGCACTTGAAGAAACGTACTTCATAAAGTAACTAGACTGGCCTTGCCAGTGAGCTCGCGGCGTGAGTTGGGTCGAGACCAGAATATAAAATGGAAAGTAGGGGACAAGAGCGGAACTCCCAAGAGAGACTTCCAATTTCTCACCATAAAAATATCACACAGTATAGAGAACTTGGCTTTTGACACCTTGCTCTTTTGACACCTTGATTAAACTAAAAATTATTATTACAACACTCATACACTTGCTTCTTAAAGGTTGAGCGACCCTGCATCTTGAGAATGCGTGACATATCTTTTTATGCACAATCGATTATGACAGTTTTACCTTGACTCATATTTCTAATCAGAGGCCACGATTAATCCAGCCTTCGTTTCACTACTTATGTGTTTTCTTTTATTAACTCAATACGTTTCTTCTATCAGGCTTTCGAGTATTCGTGCTCTGTAACAAATATAAAATTGAAAGCGAGGAATGTCACACGAGAGATGTTTACAATATTATTGCGGTTTTGTTCACAGTGTGTTCGTCCATTTGTGACTGCAAACTCAATCCTCAGAATTATTTCGGTGTATTTTTCATTTCTGGTATTTAATGAACATTGCGAAACAAAGGCTACATGATCCAATGAAAGAAACACTTCAACAGGCAATGTACGATACGCAGAAGAATTTTATGAGGCAACAGATGTCATGTACAGAGTAAAGCATAAAGCGTCATTGTTTTACGGCTAAAGCTCACCGTAGCTTTGGTTTCTGTTTTCGCCCTGTTATCTTCCCAAAAGTATTTCGTGTCGCCACAGAAAGTTTCGTCGGGACTAAATATTTATCGGCGACAGCGGTATCCATCAACTAGATATAATCAAGGATTACAGTGCGTTCGTGCTACTGAATTGTGGAGTAATGTTATAAAGGCATCGTTCGTATATGAAGTTGTATTTTGGTATTTTAGAAGTACCGCGTTTAAAGTACAGGTATATATATATATATATATATATATATATATATATATATATATATATATATATATATATATATATATATATATATATATATATATATATATATATATATATATATATATATATATATATATATATATATGCAAAAGCTATACTTCTAAAAAATATATAGAGAGTGCACATACAAGATGGCAGAACAGCCAGTACCATGTACCGCCTGCAAGGCCAAATCATTGGCACCACATGCAAATACTCAAGAACTGAATGCAACAGGTTTGTTTAACAACTTGTACAATGTTAACTACAACGATTTTCGACTGCAACGAAAACACGAAAGTCATCAAAGTCATGTAAAGTTGCACTACCATTACTAAAATGGTTCTTTGGATAGCAATTTGCAGTCTTTAAACTAACAAAAGAGAACGTTGGAGAAGAGTACATCAAGTTGCTAACATGCTATCAATATAATAACAAATGTTTATGTTGAATTCTACTTGGATTGCTCATTTGTTTTATAGTCATTGTTAAACTCCACTGACATGGCCGTGATTTTAATCATGGCAACGAAAAGACGAAAGTTGTTGCCAATGTCATGTGAATGTTGCACTGCAGTGTTACCAAATAATGTTGAACGATCTTTTGGATAGCAATTCAAGGTCTGTAAACTAACAAAATAGAACGCTGGAAAACAGTACATTAATATGACAATGAATATGACAATGTTTATGTGTCATTCTACTCTGATCACCTACTATAGACAAGATCAGAATCTCGTATTGTTGAGCTTCATAGCTCAGCAAAATAAAATGATCCGCATTCGTGTCCAATCGCCAAAGGGAATACGGTGGCAAACTCTGAATGCAGAGAAGTTGTATCTCCTGTGGAAAACAGCTGAGTTGACACATCACAGGATGGCAACGTCTATTTCTTGGCAAACACGGCTTTCTGATATTCTGATAAACAGCTTCACTCATAGTTCCTACCGATAGTGCGAGAAAATCCACACAGTTTCACTTGTCTTGGCAAAAACACGAAAGATCCGATCCGTGACGCAGTGACAAAACACGACAGTGACGAAAGATCCGATCCGATCCGTGACGCAGTTGAAAATCGAATTCTTTTCACCCCTGAGCATGCGCTAGTTACCATACCACGAACGGTAGCATGCTCCATGCTTTCGAGGTTTATTTCTGTGTCACTTTGTCGAGGCAATCTGACATTCCTGAGACCGTACCAAGATGGCGCCCAAAACCCTGAAATCGCATGGCATCCAACCGGAAATGACGCGATTAGACTGCGTTCTCCTTCGTCGAACGCAAATATTTGTTTACGGTTATTCTCAAAGCTTCCGCGGTGAACGCGAGCCAAAATTGTTCCCGAAAATCCAGTTTATCCGTGCATATTCCACAGAGCCAAATGGTGTTGAGTTTGGATGGGATGCAGTTAACTTTTACACACAAGTAACGAGCAATTCACTGGCCACATCTCGAGTTGTTTAGCGAAGTCAATTACGTCATCGCCCAGCACGTGATAATATGAACCAATCACCGTGTGCTGATTCTCGACCCACAAAAAGGAAAAAATAAAAAATAAAAATTTGCGTTTTTAAGCTCGCTTGGGCCCCAGGCCCCCGCGAGCAAAAAACATACATGTATTTGGTTAAGGTGCAGTAATACGGGCAACAAAATCGTGCAACTTGTCGCACAACATTGTTGAAGAGCGATGTTGCGCGTATTACCGCTCAAGCAACAACAAAAACTTGTAGCATGACTCTGTTGCAATTAGACACGAAAGTCGGCCGCGTGATTAGTCAGTTTGACACACAAGATGGCGGCCGAGGAGTTTTGTTGCGTGACAAGTTGCAACGACAGTGGTAATACGCGCAACAAACTCAAACTTGCAACATCAAAAATTTGTTGCGCGGCAAGTTGCGTGAAGGGTGGTGATACGCGCAACATCGCTCTTCAACCTACAACGCAACGATATTGCGCGACAAGTTGCACGATTTTTTTGCCCGTATTGCTGCACCTTTAGGACGCAGCGTTGGCTGGAGCAATCGCGGTTTCTGTTAAAATAAAATAAAAAGAAATCGAAGATCGACTTCGCTGGCTGAGCAAAACTGATTGAGTCAGGATTGCGCTTTCCTTAGCTTGCTGTAGTTCGTCTAGAAAGCTGTCTCAGCGAACTTCCACGAAAACTTTAAAACGCATCACTCTGCACTATACGTAGTCTGAACTATACCAAACTCCGTTTTTTTAGGCGCCAGCCGACTGGTAACGTTGCGACACAACCATGGTTTGTAAACGATTGATAAAATACAGAAGAATCCCGCATCCCGAGAACCCACCTACAGGGCGAGGGGACATCTCCGATTATCGTATTTCTAGTGTAATTTATAATGGTAATAGGAATTTGGTGGTTTGCACGATCGGGCATTGGAAAATTATCTTCTAAATCATTGATCTCAAACATAGTTTGATGTCTCAAATCGATAGATATGTTGAAAATACATCACTAGGCAAAATTATAGAGAAATTGCACACTGCGGTGTGAGTTTATCGAGACCTGATTTCCGACGAAATTTAATAGGGCTTTGTATGGAGCCGCCATGGAGGCGACCTTTTTCTTGCGGCACGAACTAAAGCTGATTTGATTCTTAATTTGATTCTGTATTGCTTGGAATTATTTCCCATCCACTCTTTAAATGATTCTAGAATTAAAACATTCAAATTCACACACAAACACAAGGATTTCCGCGGCAGAAAGCGTGACACACGGCCTTGTTGTCACGAATTTGAAACATCAATAATTCTTGATAGAAACTTCGTACCTTCCCAGAACTTTGCATGGAGGCTTAACGTATGATATTCTAGAAAATACCAACGTATTGGTTTTGTAGAATGCATAACTTCCGAGATAATTTTTGATGACGTCACATGCAAACCACAGTGGAGTCCGATTCGGTCTGTGATCATACGAGTGATTACGAAATCAGTGCGGGAGTCCAATTTCGTAATCACGAGTATGATTACAGACCTACATTGACGACACGAAGCCTTCTTACCAATTAATCGTGAATGTTACAACTTCTGAAAATGGAAGGATTATATGGCTTCAGCGTCTTATGCTATAAAAAACAAAGCAGCAAGAAGTACTTCATCGCCGATCGATTTTTTTACACGCGTGCCACGTGTAAGTTACACACTGACACTGGGCGTTTGTAAACACAACGTTAACCACTTGTTCGAAGTCATGTAGCTTTCCAGTTTTATCAACTTAAAATACTTGAGACAAATAAGAAGCTAGTTTACCCAATAATTTGAGTTGAATGCGGATTTTTGCAGTAAAAGTCGAAAATGTGTAAGTTGTGCACACTCGGTAAAAATCAGTAAACGCGAACTGACAAATTAAAAGACAGTTTCTTTTGACTTTCAGGTTTTCATTTTTGAACGTAACAGGCGTTGTGAAGCTCAGAATACTAGTTTATTTTTTCGAAGAAATTTACAAGGCATACAAAGGATGTATTCAAGACTAAAAAAGTCTGTATCTTAAGGCCATGTCAAACGAGCCAATATTTCATGTCACACGGTACAACAACACCAGTGCACGCAACGTGCACTGGCCATTGCTGACGCGAGGGTGGACTGAAACCTCCTGAAAACTCATTCTGAGCTTTGCAACGTGACGAGAAATAAAACCTATTTGCAGGATAAGGAGATTTTTCGATCTTGAAATTATAATGGTTGTCAATGTCCACCATGTCGAAGGTGCGTAGTGCAAAACAATGCAATCACCTTAAATCTGATGTTGTCTATATGTTGTTGTTCTTTCGAGGCAACTTTTAACTATTAAGACATATATGTAAATTCTGAATAAAACGTTTTGTCCCTAAATCGGCCCTTGTTTGGCTGTAGTCCTTGAAGGTCAACAATGAATCGTAGTTACGGTCAAACCGCCCCAAATCGGGTCTGGGTCAAAGTGTCTGAGTCCAATAAAAGGTTGAATACGCCGGCAGGACTTTTCAATAACACGGTAGTGAAGAAAGATTCGTTCTCGACAAGCCTGCGTAAAGTTTCGACAAAGACGTCCGTCCAGGATGAACTACATCCGAGCTTATAAGTTTTACAAGCTTACGGCTATTCCAGACCATTCAAAACTCATTTATGATGTTGCGCAGAAATCAATGTGCTTTTCGCATAAGTTTTTTTCGATGAGGAATTTCACAAGGCGGCAACCATACGTACAATAAAAAGAGTTGCAGTTGTCAGCAACGTGAATATCATGGCCACCACAAATGTTGGTCCATAGTTACCCTTGCTGTATGTTGCGCGTTGTGGGTCCTTGTTTGCAAGCTTGTACTGCTGGTTCACTTGGTTTTTTAGTGAGAACAGGAAGGTAGCGTTGCTTGTGATATAGTGGCCTGTCATGTTAATATAATAAGGCGGTGAAAAGCTAAGACAATCATACTGGGAGCAGTGCATGCAATACAACGAGCAATGCAGAGTAATTAAATAAGAAAATGACTCGACGATGAATAAGTGATGGTTTGGTTTAACTGCCTGAGATGTACATTTTCATATAATTGTAAATGTTTGGTGCTGGACTCGTGAACATACAATGTATCAACATAATGACGAAAACCGTCTGAGCATACGATAGTTGTATCTGAAATGGCGTCTCGCGCAGCGATTGACGGCTACAGATTGTCCATGTATACTTATGGTGCAGTTGACCTTTATGCGTTTTGATGTCTTCATGAATAGCCGTCCTGGTAAGCTATTCTTTTTATTGATTCGAAGTACTGCAACAACTGAAAATTATCATGGGATCAGAATTAAGTAAATCTTCTCGATTCGGCTTAAGTATGATCGATCCGCTTCTCTTGTATTGTGAAAAATGAATTAAGACTGAATATGCCCGGTCATTGAAGCGACCACTGAAACACATTCCAAGTGGAGATGACACACTATGTAGCTTTCCTGCATCACTGAATAGAAATTTCTAAATCGAGGACCTTACGTCCCTATATTTTGATAATTGATTGGATCAGAGTTAAATATACTTCCATCTGCATCCCAACCCTTGTCAGTGTAGCCACCAAACACGTAGATTCCAACTCGAACCAGTGTCACCGTAGGACCTTTATTGCGACAAGCAGTGTTAAAATCAGAAGCTCTGTACTAATGTTCAGAAGCCCTGAAGCACTACATCCACTGTTTACCATTAACTTGCACAGGTGCCAGGTATTCACTCAGCTTTGTTTCGTAATCAGATTGTCTTCTGAGGATCTCCGAGTATGACAGACGAGTCAATAATATACGATCATACGGAAAGCTTGCATTATCAATTACATAGTTAAGAAATTAGAGCGTTTTTATGTATTCCACCATTATAGTTCACTTCTCAGGCTACAGACCTCAAACGTCTTAAATAAAAAGGTGACAGTACTGTGTTTGAAATTGTTTCTTGCGATTTAGCTCAATAAATAGTGCGGCTCGGTAAATATCCACCACTATTTACCTCCACTTCGGCGAATAATTGCTAAATAACCAATTTACCTGAATCGATTTTGATGATGAAATATTTGACACTATTGGTTTACTTACCGCTGCATTGAACTCCATCTCCGTAGTAACCATTGTTGCAAGTGTAGTCGAATGAGCCTTCTGTGTTTTTGCACGCAGCGTTTACGTCACAGTTGTCTTTGTTTTCGTAGCACTCGTCTATGTCTGTTTTCAAGAAAGCGAAAGAAAATCAGAGTTTAAATTCATTTTATTCTCGAAAAAACTTGCTGTTATGAGCTGGATAACCATAATATCGGAGAGAAATACGCAGAATGCTTAGTGTCTAAAGCACGTTGTCTTACCATCACACTTGACGCCATCTCCTTGGTAACCACTGTTGCACGAGCAGTTGAATGAACCGACAGTGTTTTGGAAAGCGGCATTTGAAGAGCAGTTGTTTTCGCTTTCTTTGCACTCGTCCACGTCTGCACATACAGTAGTACAAAGAAAGAGGAAATGGCTAGTTTCCAGATTCGATCAAAATTAGAAACGAACGTAATACGAAGATTTATTGTTGTTATTATCTCCATTTAATAATACGCTTAGCAACCGCTGACCGCGGCTCATGTGTGTGTGTGTGTGTGTGTGTGTGTGTGTGTGTGTGTGTGTGTGTGTGTAACAAATTGATAATTTCGATTGGTGACGTAACAAATTAAACCGGTAATTAGATAATGTATTTGAATTTCTGACGCAACCAATGCTCGCGTAGTCGTTAGTCATAATTACCTTATCGTCAATTCGAATTGAATCAAGCAAGCAAACAAGCAAGCCAGAAATCTTCTCGACCGTAGCCTTTCCGAGGACGCGAATACTGAAGGTGAGAATTCCGTCTTAGTGTAGAAATAGAATTTCAGAGTGTCAACTGACTGGATGGCGGGGTGATGCTGCCGCATGCAATTAGATAATGCGTGGTTTGAATTTCTGACGCAACAAATGCTCGCGTACGATCGTTAGTCATAATTACTGTATCGTCAATTCGAATTGAATCGCCGGGAAAAGCAGGCCAGAAATCTTCTCGACCGCTGCCTTTCAACCAAGCCCACGGGACGCGATTACTGAAGGTGAGAATTCCGTTTGAGTTTAGAAAGAGAATTTCAGAGTGTCAACTGACTGGATGGCGGGGTGATGCTGCCGCATGTTCGAGAAACGGGAGGATTTTGATGTCGGACGATCGGTGGTTCGACGAGTCGAGTATGATCGAGTGGTACATGCACTGCAGGGACGTTTGTACTTTGACGCGGTAAACTGCGTTTGAGATGCTCGAAATTGAATTCAAAAAGGAGAAAAGAAAGAAAAGAATTTCGAAAAACGGGGAGCTTTTGATGTCGATTGATCGGCAATTCACCGAGTGGTACAGTAGAGTGGTTATGTACTAAAGAGAGATTTTGATGTTAGGGTTAGAAAAAAGAAATCCCGATCCCCGTATTTTACGGGGATCCCGCTAGTCTCTTCTCTATATAATAATACGCTAAGCAACCGCTGACCGCGGCTCATGTGTGTGTGTGTGTGTGTGTGTGTAACAAATTGATAATTTCGATTGGTGACGTAACAAATTAAACCGGTAATTAGATAATGTCGTGATTTGAATTTCTGATGCAACAAATTAAACCGGTAATTAGATAATGTGTGGTTTGAATTTCTGACGCAACAAATTAAACCGGTAATTCGATATGTGTGGTTTGAATTTCTGACGCAACAAATGCTCGCGTATAATTCATATCATGACGTCAATTCGAACTGTATCGCCGGGAAAAGCAAGCCAGAAATCTTCTCAACCCTAGCCTTTCAACCAAGCCGAGGACGCGATTACTGAAGGTGAGAATTCCGTTTGAGTTTAGAAAAAGAACTTCAGCTGTCAGGATATCTGGATGGCGGGCTGATGCTGCCGCATGTTTGAAAAACGGGAAGATTTTGATGTCGGACGATCGGTGGTTCGACGAGTTAATTTCGATTTGTGATGCAACAAATTAAACCGGTAATTAGATAATGCGTGGTTTGAATTTCTGACGCAACAAATGCTTGCCTACTACTTTCAACCTGAACCAAACGTTTGACTACCAATTTCTTTAAGTGACATATGCAACATGAGTATGGAGGGAAATCAGCGTGTGCATCTTGTAAGGACAAGTGAAGAACGTGAGACTGTCCGAGCAGCAACCAGAGAACGTGTACGGCAGCACCGTGCATGTCTCAGGGAAGAACAACTGGAGGCCAGAAGAACTGTACACAGGGAGAGAGAACAGCAACGCCGGGCAGCAAGTAGCCAAGAACATCGAGTGGCCAGTAGAACTAGAAACAGAGAGAGGGGACGGCAGCGCAGGGAAGCAAGTAGCCAAGAACAGCGAGAGGCGAGAAGAACTAGAAACAGAGAGAGGGGACAGTAGCGCAGAGAGGCAAGTAGCCGAGAACAGCAAGAGACCAGAAGAACTAGAAACAGAGAGAGGGGACAGCAGCGCAGAGAGGCAATGAGCCAAGAACAGCGAGAGACCAGAAGAACTAGAAACAGAGAGAGGGGACAGCAGCGCAGAGAGGCAATGAGCCAAGAACAGCGAGAGGCGAGAAGAACTAGAAACAGAGAGAGGGGTCAGCAGCGCAGAGAGGCAGTGAGCCAAGAACAGCGAGAGGCGAGAAGAACTAGAAACAGAGAGAGGGGACGGCAGCGCAGGGAAGCAAGTAGCCAAGAACAGCCCCGCCTGGTTGTGCATGCTGGAGAGAGAAGACATGGCAGTACTGCAGTCGAACATCGGGACAATATTGATGGGGCTACATACTATCTGGGCCAAATGAATATATCATGTGAATACTGTCTTGCCCTCCGATTTCATGGTGAAGCCCTAAACTGTTGCCACAAGGGAAAGGTTGCCTTGCCTGCCCTTACACAGTATCCCCTTGGTCTTCAAACACTTTTCATTGGAGATTCTGCTGAGGCAAAGAATTTTAGGACCAACATACGCAACTACAACAGTGCTTTCTCTTTCGCTTCCTTTGGAGCTCAAACATCAACTCTCCCTGGTCGTGGCACCTACTGTTTCCGTATACATGGTCAGACATACCACAACACTGGAACTCTTCACCCTCCTGAAGGGGAGAACAGGCAGTATGGCCAGTTGTATATCATTGAGGGGGACCAAGCTGTTGATGCCCATGTCAATGCACCTGCGAACACTGCATGCAGACGGGATGTCATGGAAATCATTCAAACAGCAATAACAGCATACAGCCCGTACGCTGCTGCCTACAGGAACATGCATGCTGTGCAAGAAGAAGAAGATCATCATGCAGTTGCAGAGGGCAGGCAACCACAAGTAGTCCGGCTACAATTCAAGCGTGGTCCTGATCGCAGGCGATACAATGAGCCTACGCATGATGAGGTAGCAGCAGTGTTTGTGGGAGAAGATGGCGCCCCTCCTGCGTATAGAGACATTGTTGTGTACCCCAGAGACAGACCGCTCCACCGTATCTCCTACATGTCGTGTCACATTGACCCCATGTGCTACCCACGTTTGTTTCCCCGTGCAGATGCCGGCTGGCATTGTGACATGCAGCACGTTGCAGAACACCAAACAGCAAGGCGCACCAGGCTCACGATGCAGCAGTTTTACAACTACCGCTTGGCAGTCAGGGAAGAGTTTAGCCCCATCCACAGTGCAGGCAAGCTATTCCAACAGTATGCAGTTGATGCTTATGTAAAATCTGAAGGCTGCCGACTGTACTACATCCGGAGTAACCAGACGCAACTGAGAGTACAAATGTATTCCGGCCTAATGGACCACTTGCACAACAGAGCAGAAGAGCAAGGTATGCAAGCTGGTATCCCTGTCATCCTCCCCTCTTCATTTGTTGGAAGTCCACGAGCAATGTAGCAAAATTACCAAGACGCAATGGCTATTGTTGCCAAGTATGGTAAGCCTGATCTGTTCCTCACATACACTTGTAACCCAAAAGCAAGAGAGATCATTGAAAACCTAAGGCCTGGTGAACGATCTGAATACCGCCCTGACCTTGTGGCAAGAGTTTTCAAGGCGCACTTGAAAGAGCTAATGACTGACATCAAAGACAGACATGTCCTTGGAGTACCAGTGGCCCACGTGCATGTCATTGAATTCCAGAAACGTGGCTTACCACACTGCCATATGTTGATCATCCTAAGAAACCAAGACAAACTCAGAAATCGTAATGACATTGATAGGATTGCAGAAATTCCAGACCCTCGTGAAGACCCTGAATTGCACGAACTGGTGAGATCCTGCATGATCCATGGCCCGTGCGGCATAGGGAACCCAAATTCTGTGTGCATGGTAGATGGGGAGTGTCAGAAGAAATTCCCTAAAGAGTTCGTGATAATACACTAGAAAACGTGGGTGGCTACCCTGCCTACCGACGCAGAGATAATGGATCCACTGTTCGAGTTGGCACTCATATTGCTGACAACAGGTTCGTTGTGCCATACAACAGTTTCCTTCTGAGAAAGTACAGGGCTCACATCAACCTCGAGGCCTGTGCATCGGTAAAGAGCGTGAAGTATCTATTCAAGTATGTGTACAAAGGCTACATTCCACAAGACCAAAGACCCATCTTACAGCATGATGAAGTCAACACCTACTTGTGTTGCAGGTACGTCTCTGCACCAGAAGCAATATGGCGGCTGTCTGAGTACAAATTGCACGAACAGTCGCATACAATCTGCAGACTTGCTATTCACTTGCCTGATCAGCAGAGGGTCTACTTCAGGGAAGTAGAAGAAGAACAAGCAGCTGAGAGAGCAGAGGGACGTGACACACACTTGACTGCGTGGTTCAGGTTGAATAGGGAGGACCCCCATGCACGCGAGTTCCTCTACAACGAAATTCCCAAACACTATGTGTTCATTGATCAAGAGAGGAAATGGAGAATAAGACGCAGAGGTGGAGACCGTATTATCAGTCGAATGTATTCTGTTAGCCCCAGAGATCCAGAAAAGTTCTACCTGCGCCTTCTCCTGTTGCATGTCCCAGGTGCCACAAGCTATGATGACCTGAAGACAGTCGATGGTGCAGTTGCAGCCAGTTTTAGGGCAGCTTGCATTCAACGCCGACTCCTTTCAGATGACACAGAGTACAATAACACACTAGCAGAAGCGTCTGGATTCCAGATGCCTAGACAGCTACGAAGCATGTTTGCCACCATCTGCGTTTTCTGTGAACCCTCCTACCCCATGCGACTGTGGACTAATCCCCGAACGAAGTGAGGGAAATAATCACGACGCTAATGCAGCAAAATCGTATCATTTGAAGACTCCAAGCGTGTCGCCATCTCGAAATTTAATGTTCGTGTGTGTGTGTGTGGGGTACGACTCGTCCCCAGGGCCATCCGCGTCGAGCGACCACTGCGAGGTTACATCGGCAGCTTAACTGTAAACCGCCATTTTCTTAGTGACATGCGGTAGCTGTAAGAGTACGAACGGAAGTGATTTTGTACAATAAGATGCAGATACAAGGCCAAGCAGTTCGACGGACGGCTGTAATTTGCCCGGATATTTTGCCGGTGTATGGGAGGCAAGCTTACTAGCCGTGAAACGGATTCTTAAAGGCACAACTGGTCGACCTGAACACAATCCCAGACGCCAGTACTGTGTTAAAACGCAGACACTTCTTCAGAAAGAAATAGCAAAATACAGTTGGTGGAAATCGAACAATCATCGTGGCAAATTTCACCTTTTACAATAACAGGAATGTAGTTTTCAGAATCCAAGTTTGACAAGATGACGACACACAATACAATGGAAAGTGGAATTTTCGTACTGTATAAGGACTGCTCTATACAGTGTACTTTGAAATCATTGAAGACGTAAACAATGGTGTTTTGGGTTTTGTTTCCTTTGCTGGAAAAGAGCTAAAGCTATGGCTTTCAGGAACCGGTGAGTTTTGAAAATTTACATCAATTAACGTACAACGCCTTTGTTAAATGACGGTCGTGTTATCATTATGGTATTTCAACAATTGCCGTATATTTTGTCGTTTGATGCCCCGGGAACTGTGATGAAGGCCAAGTAGGATTATACTGTGATCTTTTCGCTAGTTTTCAAAGCTATTTCAGAGTGCCTTCGTGCAAGATTGTGTCATCCGATTCCTGACATATTTGCATAATTTCACTGACAGTCTGACACATGCTGTGAAGTTTTGTCGCCGCGTTTGTTGGCACACTGTATTCAAGGATAAAATGTAACCGGGTTAAAATGCTTTTGCTTTTTGAAGGCTATTAAAGTAGAAAATATCCGGCCACTGCTTTCCAAATTAAACAATTAGTCTATTGTATATTATTGTCTACTAGCGGGACCCCGTAAGATACTCGCTCAACACAATCGAACTTTGTATTATTTAGTGACCGGGTTTGCTCGCTCAATACAATCGGACCTTGTATTATTTAGTGACTTGATTTCTTTTTTCTGTCAAAGATTTTAAAATCGTCAAACGCAGTTTGAAAAGTTGTTGTGTTCAAAATTGAATACCTGCCAAAATTCACACGGTCCCGAGACTTCGAAAGCGTGTAAACAAGCGACTCGCTTTGACGGCTCTAAATTTTGTCACACTCGAAGAAGCGTATTAAACTTATAAAGTAAAAAAAAAAAAAAAAAAAAAAAATTCGGTGTCCAAGATTGACTTTGCTTGGCTTTCAAGCCTCGGGAGTATTCTGTAGTTGCGTGTAAATGTTGTCTCAGCGAATTTTGAAGTTCAGCTTAGTGTCTACGAAAATTGCAGACTGTGCACGTTGTCTGAACTAAACCAGACTGCCGTGCGAAAAAGATTTTTTTTAGCGGCCGACTGGTGACGTCGCTACACAGCCGTGGTTTGCAAAAAAAAATTTAAATAATCTCCGAACCGAAAATAAACAAGAATCCCGCTTTCCGAAAACCCACTACTGAGCGAGGGGATATCTGCGATTATCGTATTTCTAGTCACAAATATGCCATGATGGAGGACCTGCTGTTGCATCATGAACCGGCAGATGCAGAAAACATTGCTCTGCATGAAATAGAGGTCATTCTTCAAGAAAATGGGTTAAGCTGTGCTATCATTGGTCTACCACAGCCAGAAGGAGAAAACATAGCTAATGCAGAAGCACGACAACAACAACCTGTTGACTTTGAGCTACTAAATAACGAGCAACGACAATTGGTGGATTGCATACTGGGATCTGTAGACAGTGTAGGCAGAGGAGATCCACCACGAGCAAGATGTTTTTACGTTGATGCCCCAGGGGGTGCAGGGAAGACATTTGTGTTTAACATGCTGATGAGGCACTTGTGTAACAATGGCCACCAAGTTGCATGTGCAGCTTGGACTGGAATTGCAGCAGTGCTGTTGTCTGGGGGAAAAACAGTACACAGCTTATTCAAGTTTCCGGTGCCAGTAGTGGAAAATAGTTCATGCAACATTAATCCAACTTCACAACAAGCTTCTTTTCTCCGTGACCAGATTCTGTTCATCATAGATGAAGCATCCATGATACCAACCCATGCCCTACATGCTATAGACAGATGTTTGCAAGACATAACTGCAGTCAGACAGCCCTTTGGGGGTAAAGTCATCCTGTTAGGTGGGGATTTCCGACAGGTCCTACCTGTGGTTCCACGAGCTCCACCAGCTGTTGTTATTGACACATGCCTCAAACGTTCACACCTTTGGGAACATTTCCATCAACTACAGCTCACACAGAACATGCGAACTCGCGCCGGCCAAGAAATCTTCTCCAGATGGCTTCTTCTTCTTGGGGGTGGCCTCCTTCGGGCAGATCTCCAACCACCTGTAACAGACGTCATAGAAGTGCCCAATGCATGTGTGGTTAGAGGTTCCCTCATTGAAGATATTTTCTCCAATACAACTGTAGAAGAAAGACTAACCTGCGTCATCCTGTCCCCTAAAAATGAAAATTGCCTGGCCATGAATGAGGAAGTGATGCGAACTTTGCCTGGAGAAAAAGTCACCTACTTCAGTGCAGATTCAGTAAAGTGTGATAATCCTGAGGAAGCAAACAATTACCCTATGGAGTTCATCAACAGCCTCACACCATCAGGCATGCCACCTCATCGCCTTAATCTCAAAGTCAACTGTATTGTCATGCTGCTTCGTAACCTTGCATTGCAACAAGGGCTGTGCAACGGTACCAGATTACAAGTTGTAAAACTGCATCAAAACTGTGTGGAAGCAAAACTGACTTCTGGGCCAAATTCTGGAGTCAAGTGACACCAACTTGCCCTTTACCTTACAGAGAATGCAGTTTCCCCTCCGCCTGGCTTACTCAATGACAATAAACAAAGCACAAGGCCAGACATTTGACAGGGTTGGAATTTACTTACCTCAGCCAGTCTGTTAGAGTCAACATTCTTAACACTGATACCCAAGGTGAAAAGCAAGGCAAGTTGGTGACACGCAATGTCGTCTACCGAGAAGTTCTGACATAATTTGTATCTTATGCAGCTATATTTCAAAATGTAGGGACACTTAAGGTTGCTTTTGCTCAACACAAGCTTGGGGTAACCAACCCCCTTGGGCGTGCCAGACTTCAGTCTGCCTTTTTATAGTCCAGAGGTCCGGTGAATGTGCATAACTTGGCTTGGAGAATGTTTCCAGTCTTTTTTCTTTGTAGACGAGGTTTTTTTATAACTACATGCAATAATTGTAAAGATAGATTGTATGCCTAGCTATTTCAGAAATTATGGAATGTAAAATAAAGTTTTTGAATATTGCTAGACATTTCTCTTTTTTCCTAATTTCTAATTTTCCTCATTAAAGTCTCCTCATTTTGCGAACTCCGGCAGTTAATGGCGATTCAGTTCGAATTTATAAAAGGAATGAGGAGCCCTTTGCTTTGTTGATATGCTATGATGTGTTATTATAACTACTACTATATACAGAAGTACACAAAAATTTGTTGTGTCAGAAATCCAAACCACACACACACGCACTTATTTACCGTGGAAGTTCCACGGGTCCCGCTAGTCTCTATATAATAATACGCTAAGCAACCTCTGACCGCGGCTCATGTGTGTGTGTGTAACAAATTGTTAATTTCGATTTATGACGCAACAAATTAAACCGGTAATTAGATAATGTCGTGGTTTGAATTTCTGACGCAACAAATGCTCGCCTACTCGTTAGTTTTGTTTATGTTTTGGGAATCTCTCGCTCTTGGCCACCATTTTTCTCGATGCAAAAGTTGAGCTTGCGTGATTGTCATGGCAACGAAGTGTGCAAAATCAGTTAATCTGTGCAATTAACTCTGGTTAACTACTTTTGCACATCTGATTAACCTTTTTTGCACACTTGCACACTAATTTAAATACTAGCGGGACCCCGTAAAATACGGGGATCGGATTTCTTTTTTCCTAATATTTTTTCTGTCTTTTTTTCCGTTTTGAATTCCATTTTGAGCATCTCGAACGCAGTTTACAGTGTCCAAGTACAAACTTTTGTAGTGCTTTTACCACTCAACCGTACTCGACTCGTCGAACCACCGATTGATTGACATCAAAATCTCTCTGTAGTACATGTACCACTCGGTGAATCGCCGATCGATCGACATCAAAATATTCCCGTTTTTCGAAATTCTTTTCTTTCTCTTCTCCTTTTTGTATTCAATTTCGAGCATCTCAAACAGTCTACCGTGTCAAAGTACATACGTCCCTGTTGTTGCATGTACCACTCGACCATACTCGACTCGTCGAACCACCGATCGTCCAACATCAAAATCTTCCCGTTTTTCAAACATGCGGCAGCATCACCCCGCCATCCAGACACCTGAAATTCTTCTTCTTAACTCAAATGGAACTCTCACCTTCAGTAATCGCGTCCCGTGGGCTTGGTTGAAAGGCAGCGGTCGAGAAGATTTCTGGCTTGCTTGTGCCGGCGATTCAATTCGAATTGACAACATCGTAATTATGACTAACAATCATACGCGAGCGTCAGAAATTCAACCACGCATTATCTAATTACCGGTTTAATTTGTTACGTCACCAATCGAAATTATCAATTTGTTACACACACACACACACACACACACACACACATGAGCCGCGGTCAGCGGTTGCTAAGCGTATTATTATATAGAGATAACAAACCTGTTCTCAGCCAATCAGAATAGAGAATTTTTGCATCTATATTATTAAACCTGTAAATAGATAATGCGTGATTTAAATTTCTGACGCAACAGTAATGCTCGCGTAGTTGTTAGTCATAATTACCATATCGTCAATTCGAACTGAATCGCCGGGAAAAGCAAGCCAGAAATCTTCTCGACCGTTGCTATTCAACCAAGCCCACGGGACGCGATTACTGAAAGTGAGAATCCCGTTTGACTTTAGAAAAAGAATTTCAGCTGTCAGGTGTCTGGATGGCCGCATGTTTGAAAACGGGGAGATTTTGATGTCGACCGATCGGTGGTTCGACGAGTCGAGTACGGTCGAGTGGTATACATGCAATACAGAAATTTGTACTTTGACGCGGTAAACTGCGTTCGAGATGCTTGACCTTTCAATTCAATTCAAAAAGGAAAAAAAAAAGACAAAAAATATTAGGTGAAAAGAAATCCGATCCCCGTATTTTACGGGGGTCCCACTAGTTATTATTATTGTGACGTACCCAGGGTCCACAAACACAGGAAACAGAGCTTCAACAACGTCCAACTGTATTAACCTCTCAACAGTACGTCGACTCATACAAAATGACTCATACGAAACTCTCGTACAAACTCCCGTACAAAACTCCCATACAAAACTCCCGTACAAAACTCGTACCACAACGGCTTGTGATCCCTTTTATACTAGACACACGCTAACCGATTCGCTATCAGTCGCCACTTTAACGGACTTTACTACATACGCTAACACTTAACGGATAACAAACGGACTAAACTTACACACGTGAACGCCTAACGCTCGCGCATTACATTCGATTAACGAACTCAACTCAATACTTGCTAGCACCTAATGCTCGCGCATTACATTATTATTATTATTATTATTATTTCTATTATTATTATTATTATTATTATTATTATTATTATTATTATTATTATATGGCACTGATACTACGCACGCTACGATTGGTAAATTTACCGATCCATACGTTTCGTATTTTTTCGTCGCCCTTTCGACGAAAAAATCTCGGTCCATAACTTACGGTGCGGATCGCGCACTCGGTTAATAAGATTATTTATTATGAATATTTATACCTCGCCAATTCAAGTTTTCAAACATACCTATACAATTATTATAATAACTAGCGGGACCCCCGTAAAATACGGGGATCGAATTTCGTTTTTCCTAATGTTTTTTCTGTCTTTTTTTTCCTGTTTGAATTCCATTTTGAGCATCTCGAACGCACTATACTGTGTTCAAGTACAAACCTCTTTGAGCATTTACCATTCAACAGTATTCGAGTCGTCAAACCACCGACTGATCGACATCAAACTCTCTCTGTAGCACTCGACCCGTACCACTCAGTGAATTGCCGATCGATCGACATCAAAAGCTCCCCGTTTTTAGAAATTCTTTTCTTTCTTTTCTCCTTTTTGAATTCAATTTCGAGCATCTCAAACGCAGTTTACCGCGTCAAAATATAAATTTCCCTGTAGTGCATGTAACACTCGACCGTACTCGACTCGTCGAACCACCGATCGTCTGACATCCAAACCTTCCCGTTTTTCGAACATGCGGCAGCATTACCCCGACATCCAGACATCCTGACAGCTGAAATTCTCTTTCTAATCTCAAACGGAACTCTCACCTTCAGTAATCGCGTCCCGTGGGGCTTGGTTGAAAGGCAGCGGTCGAGAAGATTTCTGGCTTGCTTGTCCCGGCGATTCAATTCGAATTGACGGTATAGTAATTATGACTAACGAGTACGCGAGCATTAATGTTGCGTCAGAAATTCAAACCACGACATTATCTAATTACTGGTTTAATTTGTTACGTCACAAATCGAAATTACCAATTTGTTACACACACACACACACACACACACATGAGCCGCGGTCAGCGGTTGCTAAGCGTATTATTATATAGAGACTGGCGGGACCCCCGTAAAATACGGTGATCGGATTTCTTTTTTCCTAATATATTTTCTGTCTTTTTTTCCGTTTTGAATTCCATTTTGAGCATCTCGAACGCAGTTTACAGTGTCCAAGTACAAACTTTTGTAGTGCTTTTACCATTCAACCGTACTCGACTCGTCGAACCACCGATTGATAGACATCAAAATCTCTCTGTAGTACATGTACCACTCGGTGAATCGCCGATCGATCAACATCAAAATATTCCCGTTTTTCGAAATTCTTTTCTTTCTCTTCTCCTTTTTGTATTCAATTTCGAGCATCTCAAACAGTCTACCGTGTCAAAGTACATACGTCCCTGTAGTTGCATGTACCACTCGACCATACTCGACTCGTCGAACCACCGATCGTCCAACATCAAAATCTTCCCGTTTTTCAAACATGCGGCAGCATCACCCCGCCATCCAGACATCTAAAATTCTTCTTCTTAACTCAAATGGAACTCTCACCTTCAGTAATCGCGTCCCGTGGGCTTGGTTGAAAGGCAACGGTCGAGAAGATTTCTGGCTTGCTTGTGCCGGCGATTCAATTCGAATTGACAACATCGCAATTATGACTAACAATCATACGCGAGCGTCAGAAATTCAACCACCCATTATCTAATTACCGGTTTAATTTGTTACGTCACCAATCGAAATTATCAATTTGTTACACACACACACACACACACACACACACACACACACACACATGAGCCGCGGTCAGCGGTTGCTTAGCGTATTATTATATAGAGACTAGCGGGATCCCCGTAAAATACGGGGATCGGGATTTCTTTTTTCTAACCCTAACATCAAAATCTCTCTTTAGTACATAACCACTCTACTGTACCACTCGGTGAATTGCCGATCAATCGACATCAAAAGCTCCCCGTTTTTCGAAATTCTTTTCTTTCTTTTCTCCTTTTTGAATTCAATTTCGAGCATCTCAAACGCAGTTTACCGCGTCAAAGTACAAACGTCCCTGCAGTGCATGTACCACTCGATCATACTCGACTCGTCGAACCACCGATCGTCCGACATCAAAATCCTCCCGTTTCTCGAACATGCGGCAGCATCACCCCGCCATCCAGTCAGTTGACACTCTGAAATTCTCTTTCTAAACTCAAACGGAATTCTCACCTTCAGTAATCGCGTCCCGTGGGCTTGGTTGAAAGGCAGCGGTCGAGAAGATTTCTGGCCTGCTTTTCCCGGCGATTCAATTCGAATTGACGATACAGTAATTATGACTAACGATCGTACGCGAGCATTTGTTGCGTCAGAAATTCAAACCACGCATTATCTAATTACCGGTTTAAATTGTTACGTCACCAATCGAAATTATATCAATTTGTTACACACACACATACACACACACACACACACACATGAGCCGCGGTCAGCGGTTGCTAAGCGTATTATTATATAGAGACTAGCGGGACCCCCGTAAAATACGGGGATCGGATTTCTTTTTTCCTAATATTTTTTCTGTCTTTTTTCTTCCGTTTTGAATTCCATTTTGAGCATCTCGAACGCAGTTTGCAGTGTCCAAGTACAAACTTTTGTAGTGCTTTTACCACTCAACCGTACTCGACTCGTCGAACCACCGATTGATCGACATCGAAATCTCTCTGTAGTACATGTACCACTCGGTGAATTGCCGATCGATCGACATCAAAATATTCCCGTTTTTCGAAATTCTTTTCTTTCTCTTCTCCTTTTTGTATTCAATTTCGAGCATCTCAAACAGTCTCCCGCGTCAAAGTACATACGTCCCTGTAGTTGCATGTACCACTCGACCATACTCGACTCGTCGAACCACCGATCGTCCAACATCAAAATCTTCCCGTTTTTCAAACATGCGGCAGCATCACCCCGCCATCCAGACACCTGAAATTCTTCTTCTTAACTCAAATGAAACTCTCACCTTCAGTAATCGCGTCCCGTGGGCTTGGTTGAAAGGCAACGGTCGAGAAGATTTCTGGCTTGCTTGTGCCGGCGATTCAATTCGAATTGACAACATCGTAATTATGACTAACAATCATACGCGAGCGTCAGAAATTCAAACACACGTTATCTAATTACCGGTTTAATTTGTTACGTCACCAATCGAAATTAACAATTTGTTACACACACACACACACACACACACACACACACACACACACACACACACACACACACACACACACACACACACACACACACATACACACACACACACATGAGCCGCGGTCAGCGGTTGCTAAGCGTATTATTATATAGAGACTAGCGGGACCCCCGTAAAATACGGGGATCGGATTTCTTTTTTCTAACCCTAACATCAGAATCTCTCTGTAGTACATAACCACTCGACTGTACCACTCGGTGAACTGCCGATCGATCGACATCAAAAGTTCCCCGTTTTTCGAAATTCTTTTCTTTCTTTTCTCCTTTTTGAATTCAATTTCGAGCATCTCAAACGCAGTTTACCGCGTCAAAGTACAAACGTCCCTGCAGTGCATGTACCACTCGATCATACTCGACTCGTCGAACCACCGATCGTCCGACATCAAAATCTTCCCGTTTTTCTAACACGCGGCAGCATCAGCCCCTTATATAGACACCTGACAGCTGAAATTCTATCTCTACACTAAGACGGAATTCTCACCTTCAGTATTCGCGTCCTCGGAAAGGCTACGGTCGAGAAGATTTCTGGCTTGCTTGTTTGCTTGCTTGATTCAATTCGAGTTGACGATACGGTAATTCAAATTAACGACTACGCGGCATTTGTTGCGTCAGAAATTCAAACACATTATCTAATTACCGGTTTAATTTGTTGCGTCATAAATCAAAAATATATCAATTTGTTACACACACACCTACGGTCGAGAAGATTTCTGGCCTGCTTTTCCCGGCGATTCAATTCGAATTGACGATAAGGTAATTATGACTAACGATCGTACGCGAGCATTGGTTGCGTCAGAAATTCAAATACATTATCTAATTACCGGTTTAATTTGTTACGTCACCAATCGAAATTATATCAATTTGTTACACACACACACACACACATGAGCCGCGGTCAGCGGTTGCCAACCGCTGACCGCGGCTCATGTCTGTGTGTGTGTGTGTGTAACAAATTGATATAATTTCGATTGGTGACGTAACAAATTAAACCGGTAATTAGATAATGTATTTGAATTTCTGACGCAACCAATGCTCGCGTAGTCGTTAGTCATAATTACCTTATCGTCAATTCGAATTGAATCAAGCAAGCAAACAAGCAAGCCAGAAATCTTCTCGACCGTAGCCTTTCCGAGGACGCGAATACTGAAGGTGAGAATTCCGTCTTAGTGTAGAGATAGAATTTCAGCTGTCAGGTGTCTATATAAGGGGCTGATGCTGCCGCGTGTTAGAAAAACGGGAAGATTTTGATGTCAGACGATCGGTGGTTCGACGAGTCGAGTATGATCGAGTGGTACATGCACTGCAGGGACGTTTGTACTTTGACGCGGTAAACTGCGTTTGAGATGCTCGAAATTGAATTCAAAAAGGAGAAAAGAAAGAAAAGAATTTCGAAAAACGGGGAGCTTTTGATGTCGATTGATCGGCAATTCACCGAGTGGTACAGTAGAGTGGTTATGTACTAAAGAGAGATTTTGATGTTAGGGTTAGAAAAAAGAAATCCCGATCCCCGTATTTTACGGGGATCCCGCTAGTCTCTATATAATAATACGCTAAGCAACCGCTGACCGCGGCTCATGTGTGTGTGTGTGTAACAAATTGTTAATTTCGATTTATGACGCAACAAATTAAACCGATAATTAGATAATGTCGTGGTTTGAATTTCTGACGCTCGCGTACGATTGTTAGTCATAATTACGCATGCCGCATGTTCGAAAAACGGGAAGATTTTTATGTTGGACGATCGGTGGTTCGACGAGTCGAGTATGGTCGAGTGGCACATGCAACTACAGCCCGTATGTACTTTGACGCGGTAGACTGTTTGAGTTGCTCGAAATTGAATTCAAAAAGGAGAAGAGAAAGAAAAGAATTTCGAAAAACGGGAATATTTTGATGTCGATCGATCTGCGATTCACCGAGTGGTACATGTACTACAGAGAGATTTTGATGTCGATCAATCGGTGGTTCGACGAGTCGAGTACGGTTGAGTGGTAAAAGCACTACAGAGGTTTTGGTACTTGGACACTGCAAACTGCGTTCGAGATGCTCAAAATGGAATTCAAAACGGAAAAAAAAAAACAGAAAAAATATTAGGAAAAAAGAAATCCGATCCCCGTATTTTATGGGGGTTCCGCTAGTAGGATTATATTTCGAATATGCTAATAGTGCTCCCTGTCCGCCAAAACGATACACCAAAACAAGAATCTACAACGACCTCTTTCCCAGGCTCTTTCGGGGGCCGGGAGATGAAAGAGCCTGGGAACTAGGTTGGGTTCTATAACAGATACATGTCCTCAGTTTGAACTTACCATCACATTTTACTCCGTTTCCTTGGAAACCATTGTTGCGCATGCAGTTGAATGAGCCGTGAGTGTTGCGGCAAGCGGCGTTTCCAGAGCAGTTGTTTTTGTTTTCTTTACATTCGTCCACATCTGTTATTTAGTATTGGAATAAATAATTTCTTTTAGTAATGGCCTTTTTAACGTGGAAGCAAAGTAGTTTTTTTTTTTCTTTTTTCCCATGACTAAATTTAAGGGTTAGACTGCTCTGACTTCATCGTGAAGCACTGAATGCCAGCGGGTGGCATACTCACAAATCTGTAATGTGATTGGCTATCTGAGCGGGCAGAGTATCTTTACAGTGCATGTGGTCTGTGTGTTCTTTGTTTGAAATGAAATGTTGTCAAGACTGATGAATATGGTTTTTGTCCGAACACAATGTTATTGAAAATTGATTAAACATTCGAGAAAAATGGTGAATTTATCCATAGAGTACCGTGCAAAGATTTATATTTTAACTGCTTGTTGTTCGATGCAACTTAAAAAGAGCTAAACAACACTTATATGGATTTAGTAAAAACGTGGGTTTGAATCAATTGAATGTGTGAAAAGAAGACCGTCTTATTTGACTTTTTACCTCGCTTTCTTCAAAATCCCGATTTTTTCATGTGTGATCCCCGTCATTTTGATCAGAAGCACACGAAAAATGGAAATAAAGTCAAAAGCGACAGGGGAAAAAAATGACGCCAAAATATAACGGAATCATAATTATGATGACCATTCGCGCTTTTAGTATCAAGCT
Source organism: Plumapathes pennacea (assembly GCA_964036295.1). Taxonomy (NCBI): domain Eukaryota; kingdom Metazoa; phylum Cnidaria; class Anthozoa; order Antipatharia; family Myriopathidae; genus Plumapathes; species Plumapathes pennacea. The sequence continues at coordinate 8,817,339 of OZ038469.1, read as the reverse complement.
ATCTGTTTTAAATTTATTTATCGTGATGCCAGGTGAAAAAAGCCCATCACCGATATAAAAAGGGAATATTTATCCACAACATTTTTCAAAGACAACGGTGCACTTTGTGTTAACTGGAAATTTGGAAAATGCTTTAACGAATTACATCTATCAGTACCAACAGATTTTTCAATTTTTATTGGGATTACTGCTGACTGGACAAAAATTAAAGCGCGCATTAAATTTCCAATTGCTGCCGTGTAGAATTTACTGTGATGAATTGTCATCTGGCTTCACTTTAATAATTCGATACGACATACATCACAATTGAGCGGGATTAGGATCATTTATTGAGAGTCTTCAGGTCACGTCCACTTATCCGGAAATTTTCCAAAATTATCGCCTTTTAGGGATAAGAGATTCCTTACAATTTTTCGTTACACGAAGTGCATATCCCTGCAACATGTCCCCTCATATGTGCCGACCTTTACTTCAATACCGGATAAAAAGAAAATTTTAGTATCAACAAAAATCGCATCGATCAATTCTTTCTAGTATGTCAACCGAATCGCACTGATTAATTCAAGAATGTCAACCCGATTGCCTCTTTGCAGTCGCGCGGACAATTTTTGAACATTGATTACAGTCAATTGATGCAGGTGCAGAACTGTGATTTTGTTTTGTTTTTACACATACAAAAGCTGTAAGATAGGCGGTGCAAAATTAGTTCGGATAGCAGAGATACTGAGGTAGTACGATTTTTTAGAAATTACTTTTTCTTGCTAGGACGAGGCTTCCTGCTGATCGCGACAAGAGGTATGGCATGGACCCGTTCTTTGGTGTCTATATGGTGCCTCGCAAAGACACCCAAACTATCTTGCGCATTGGTGATCCTGTCATGGTGATGAACTAGAGGCTTCTGTGCCTCGTGAATATGGGCATACTGTAATTCCAGGACTGGACTGGACTGAACTCAATAAATAAAACCGACCCGGACTGAGTCCAGAATACCAATAATTAGAAGTAATAATAATGATAACTACAATCTCGGACAAAAGTGTTGACACATTCTCCCCTCCCCCCATTCAATGTTGATAAATTAATTATTTAGCAACGGTTTTCCCTCAAAGTCTTACTGGAACTCTTCCAAATTCAAGCTACAACATTGATACGGGGAGGGGGGTGATTAAAGCAGTTTCCTTTGGAACTGGATGACTCGCAGCATGGTAGTTTTGACAAAAGTACGACATTTAAAGCTTGTGTCAACACATTTTGTCCGGGATTGTAGCTGGACCCCGTAAACTACGGTGATCGGATTTATTTTTTCCTTTTTTAACTCGTGAATGCGCTTGCGCAATGAACGAGTTATAGCAGTTGGGGGGAAATTCACTCGGTTGGTTGGTTGGTCGATTCTAAGTTAACAATTGCGGTTTTGTTACAATCCGCTGACCAGTGCATAAGGCTTTCGCAGGCCTTGTAGCCGATCACATTATAAACAAAATGGCAGCCTCGCGGTTCAGAATATTGGACTGCCGGCCAAAGAAGAGGACATCGAGAATCTCAAAAGTGATGAACTGCTTTCGCGTTTGGAGTCCTTCGATTATCAAAGAAGTGTGGACTTTTGGATGGATTTTAACTCCATCCGGTCGTTGCGTTTGGAGAAAAGTCGCCATGGTGTTCACGCTTCGCAATCAACACAACACAGGTAAGCTTTTATAATATTGTATACATAACACGGTGTTTCTCATGCATAAACTCAAAACATCGTTCAGTTATTTTAAATTTTGGGGCTTCGATCGACTATGCTTCGGCTGTAATTTGGGAAGTACTCGTAAAAGGATAGAGAACTCATGTATGCTGCACAACGCTTCCCCAATTATAGCGCATGCGTGCATACTGTATTAGTTACCAGTCCTAACGTAGCATATAAAGCTTCATATGCATCCCTATACAACCCTATACATCCCTATACATCCATATACATCCCGATACATCCCTATAAAGCCCTATACAGCTATATACATCCCTATACATCCCTATACAACCATATGCAGCCCTATACATCCCTATACATCCCTATACAGCCCTGTGCAACCCTATACAGTTCTATACAGCCCTATACAGCCCTATACTTAAGCAATATAACACGAGTTTCCATGTCTATGTACTCTTATATGAACACGCGGGATGTTGGGAGAACACGAGAAAAAGTTCAAAATCACGAGCCGCTTCGGCGAGTGATTTTGAACTTTTTCGAGTGTTCTCACAACATCCCAAGTGTTTATATAAGAGTACATAGACATGGAAACGAGTGTCATATTGCTTTTATAAAATAACGAAGCTTTTATTACCTAAAAGAACTTTATATTGAAAATGATCAAGTTCAAGATTCTCCCGAAAACCGTCAAAACGCACGCTCTTCCAATCGGAAAGTCTGTTTCACGGCACTTTGCTCAAGTCAGTCCATGAATGAAAACGGAACACCACTCCCGTTCACTTGAAAAACTTGACAGGCTGCCAAATGAAGATGAATTTCGCAAGAAATGTGTCGGATATTAGTACCACTGTTTGTCAAGAATTCAAAAGAACCGGCGTTTCAACTTTCAGGACAACGGTGTCACTCGACGTAAACATGTCTGCACAACAACACTATTCTGCTGAAGAAGGTAGTTTGTACATTTGTTTGCTTTACTTGAGCATTACTTGAACTCTGCCGGACGACAATCAACTCCATTGAATTGACTCAACAGCTTTTGTGCCACCGAGCCGACAGCCGAGACAGACTCATTAGCGAAGACTGTTTGTGCCTTCATCACCATAAACCCACAATTATTCGTGTGAAACTCCGGTGATCTAAGCCATCTAGTTACTAGCTACGAGCCACAGGAGACGAATAGATAAAGGTTAGAAACTTTAAAGAATGTTCTTTGACTGTGTAATTGTTGGCTTTCTGTCTCACGGTTTCCGAATTAAATTTCATGCAATATTCGGACAACTTTTCTTCACGCTGCTTCACTAATTGCACATGATTTGCACGCGGCTTCACTATTTGCTCTAATAGCCCACTGCAGTTTCTGTAACACATGAATCTTTGAAGTAGGGGACGAAACGCAGTCTTTTTATTTCAGGATTTGTCATTTCCATGTCTTTGTACTTATTTATAAAATGGTTTTTTAACCAATCAGAGCGCGCGTAGTATCATAGTTATTTTATGAATCCCTATACAGCCCTATATATCCCTATACATCCCTATACATCCCTATACAACCCTATACATCCCTATACATCTTCATACAGCCCTATACAGCCCTATACAGCCATATACATCCCTATACATCCCTATATATCCCTATACATCCCTATACATCCCTATACATCCATAAAGAACCCTATACATCCCTATACAGCCATATACATCACTATACATCCCTATACATCCCTATACAGCCCTATACATCCCTATACATCCCTATACAGCCCTATACAGCTATATACGTCCCTATACATCCATATACATCCCTATACATCCCTATACATCCCTATACATCCATATACAACCCTATATATCCCTATACATCCCTGTGCAACCATATACAGTTCTATACAGCCCTATACAGCCATATACATCCCTATACAGCCCTATATATCCCTATACATCCCTATACATCCCTATACATCCCTATACATCACTATACAGCCCTATACAGCCATATACATCCCTATACAGCCCTATATATCCCTATACATCCCTATACATCCCTATACATCCCTATACATCCCATACATCCATATACAACCCTATACATCCCTATACAGCCATATATATCACTATACATCCCTATACATCCCTATACAGCCCTATACATCCCTATACAGCCCTATACAGCTATATACATCCCTATACATCCATATACATCCCTATACATCCATATACATCCCTATACATCCATATACAACCCTATATATCCCTATACATCCCTGTGCAACCCTATACAACCCTATACATCCCTATACATCCTCATACAGCCCTATACAGCCATATACATCCCTATACAGCCCTATATATCCCTATACATCCCTATACATCCCTATACAACCCTATACATCCCTATACATCCTCATACAGCCCTATACAGCCCTATACAGCCATATACATCCCTATACATCCCTATATATCCCTATACATCCCTATACATCCCTATATATCCCTATACATCCCTATACATCCCTATACATCCCTATACAGCCCTATACATCCCTATACATCCCTATACATCCCTATACATCCATATACAACCCTATACATCCCTATACAGCCATATACATCACTATACATCCCTATACATCCCTATACAGCCCTATACATCCCTATACAGCCCTATACAGCCCTATACAGCTATATACATCCCTATACAGCTATATACATCCCTATACATCCATATACATCCCTATACATCCATATACAACCCTATGCAGCCCTATACAGCCCTGTGCAACCCTATACAGCCCTATACAGCCCTATACATCCCTATACAGCCATATACATCCCTATACAGCCCTATATATCCCTATACATCCCTATACAACCCTATGCAACCCTATACAGTTCTATACAACCCTATACAGCCCTATACATCCATATACAACCCCATATATCCCTATACATCCCTATACAACCCTATACAGCCCTATACATCCCTATACAGCCCTGTGCAACCCTATACATCCCTATACAGCCTTATACAGCCATATACATCCCTATATATCCCTATACATCCCTATACAGCCATATACATCACTATACATCCCTATACAACCCTATACAGCCCTATACAGCCATATACATCCCTATACAGCCCTATATATCCCTATACATCCCTATACAGCCCTGTGCAACCCTATACACCCTCATACAACCCTATACATCCCTATACATCCCTATACAACCATATGCAGCCCTATACAGCCCTGTGCAATCCTATGCATCCTTATACAGCCCTATACAGCCCTATACAGCCCTGTGCAACCCTATACATCTTTATACAGCCCTTTACAGCCCTATACAGCCCTGTGCAACCCTATACATCCTTATACAGCCCTATACAGCCCTGTGCAAAAAAGCAGTAGACAATGCACGCCTTGGATACAATAATTAAGTTCAAGTAAAATATATAGTATAGTAGGTTCATTATGGAAAAACGCCAAAATAAAAAGAGGGAGTTAATTTATGGAATCGCATGCCCAGCACAGTAAAACAATCTAACACATTAGCACAGTAAAAAAGAAAAAGATGAAACTACAACTACAACTATTGGATATATTCCCAACATAATACCTATTTAACAATTTTAATTATTTCAAATTATACAAGGATACTTGATGCACGGTATCATTTAGCTTTGCAAGCACTGACCACCATTTCAGGGCCGTAGTTAGCGGGAGAGGGGAACAAAAATTATGTGTTATTGATAATATAATTTAGGTTTATTAATTGAGAGGGGTACTGACAGGAAATGTCTGTAACACAGTTTGAAATGTTAATAATGGTTAGCTGGACAACTAAAATAGAGTACAATGCACTGAACATCAATAAATCAACTACGAATGACTTTTGCAATATCATCTTGATCTTCTTGTAATGCATTAGAGTTCTACAGAGATGTGCAGGGCTTTACATAGCGGGATAGGGCTGCCTGTATATGGCCGTACAGGGCTGTATAGGGCTTTATAGGGATGTATAGGGCTCTATAGAGATGTATAGGGCTGCATAGGACTGTATAGGTATGTAGAGGGCTGTATAGGGATGTAGAGGGCTGTACAGGGCTGTATATGGATGTATAGTGATGTATAGGGCTGTATAGAGATGTATAGGGATGCGTAGTTATGTATAGGCCTGTATAGGGATGTATAGGGCTGTATAGTGATGTATAGGGCTGTATAGGGATGTACAGGGATGTATAGAGCAGTATACGGCTGTATAGAGCTGTACAGGGATGTATAGGTATGTATAAGGCTGTATAGGGATGTATAGGGTTGTATAGAGATGTATAGGGATGCATAGTTACGTATAGGGCTGTATAGGAATGTCTAGTGATGTATAGGGCTGTATAGGGATGTATAGGGATGTATAGGGGTATATATGGCTGTATAGGAATGTATAGGGCTGTAAAGGGTTGTATAGGGCTGTCTAGGGCTGTATAAGGATATATAGGGCTGTATAGGGTTGTATAGGGCTGCCTAGGGCTGTATAGGGATGTATAGGGATATATAGAGCTGTATAGGGATGTATAGGGCTGCATAGGGATGTATAGGGCTGTATAGGGCTGCAAAGGGCTGTATAGTGATATATAGGGCTGTATATGGCTGTATAGGGATGTATAGGGATATATAGGGCTGTATAGGGATGTATAGGGCTGTATAGGGTTGTATAGGGCTGCATAGGGATGTATAGGGCTGTACAGGGTTGCATAGGGTTGTATAGGGATATATAGGGCTGTACGGGGCTGCATAGGGATGTATAGGGTTGTATAGGGCTGCATAGGGATGTATAGGGCTGTACAGGGCTGCATAGGGATGTATATAAATGCACAGGGATGTATAGGGGTATATATGGCTGTATAGGGCTGTATAGGGATGTATAGGGATGTATAGGGATATATAGGGCTGTATAGGGATGTATAGAGTTGTATAGGGTTGCATAGGGCTGTATAGGGATGTATAGGGCTGTATAGGGATATATAGGGCTGTATAGGGATATATAGGGCTGCATAGGGCTGCATAGGGTTGTATAGGGATGTATAGGGATATATAGGGTTGTATAGGGCTATATAGGGCTATATAGGGATGTATAGGGCTGCAAAGGGCTGTATAGTGATATATAGGGCTGTATAGGGCTGCATAGGGCTGTATAGGGCTGTATAGGGATATATAGGGCTGTATAGGGATGTATAGGGCTGTATAGGGATGTATAGGGATGTATAGGGCTGTATAGGGATCTATGGCAATCCTAATAACCATTTTCATGTGCGTGGTCTTGGTGTTCAGTATTTATGGCATAACCCTGAACAGTTTATAGAGAGTAATACCGACCATTCTTGGCAAGGATATTTGAATAATATGTCATGTCAGGGGACATGGGCTGATGCAATTATAATTCAAGCAGTGGCCAATGGTCTCAATTTATTAATTCATATTGCTGAATCAAATGAAACTTTTGCTCCTGTTACTGTTGTTCAAGCAGTGAATGTGACGACAGGATGCACAAACATTTACATTGGGCACATTGGTGAAACTCATTATGTGTCTACAGTAGAAAAAAGAAGTTTTGAGTTACCAAACAAGAACAAATGTGGTAAAACTTTAGCTGGAGATGAACTAATTGATAAAAATGAAAAACACAGAACTTACAGAAAGCAGACAATGCAGAACACATTAGAGAAATTGATAAACAGTCTTTCAGAAACTGGAAAGCAATAAACCCAGAACACATAAGGGATATAAACAGAAATGCTAAAGTTAGGAAAACAGTTTCTATTGTACATGCAACTGCACCAGGTGTTGAAACACAATTTCAAAATATACGAATTGCATCACTCCCAACAACAGTTGCTGTTACTGATGATGAGTTTCAAGCACAGAAAAATGAAGACAATGTAGTTTTTATGATAAATTTGTTTCACAATAACATCAAATGTGGCCCAGAATACATATGTACCTGTTGTGACCAATTGTGGTACAAGTCCTCAGTAGTAAAATGTAATGCTACATGTAACAAGTACAGGGCATGTTCACAAGATGTTGTTAAGTCTTGTATCACTGGGATAAGAAGTGTAGATAATACTGAATGGATTTGTGCAACTTGTGACTCAAATCTAAAAAAAGGCAAGCTGCCAAGCTGTTCTAAAGCGAATAAAATGAGTTTTCCTGAGAAGCCTCAATTGTTAAATTTGACACCATTAGAAGAACGGCTAATATCACCTCGTATCCCATTCATGCAAATCCATGAACTACCAAGAGATGGCCAGTTTTCCATTCATGGAAACATTGTCAATGTACCAAGTGATGTAAATTCAACTGTTCACTGTCGGCCAAGGCCCATCAATGAATCACAGACCATTCCAATAAAACTGAAAAGACGTCTCAGCTATAAGCATCATTATCAGTTTCAGAATGTTAGACCTAAGAAAGTGTTAGATGCAGCCAAATATCTTGTAGATACAAGTGATTTATTCAAAAGTGAAGGCATACAAGTGCAAAATGCATGGCTAGATAACATAAGTTTGCAAACTAGTGCCCATGAAGACTGGAATGAGTTTGTTCAAAACCCTGACACATTGAATAGTGCTTTGCAAACTGATAAAATTGTTACAACATTTAATGATGAAACACAGGATTGCCAAAACAGTATTTCCACTGGTGATATTGATAATCCAGGCAATGAAAAAGATGATAGTGATAGCTGGTGTGAATTTGTTGAACGGCCTTCAGGAGTTACAGATACACTACTGAAGTTTGTGACATTCAAATCATAGCACAGTTATGTTGATACAAGAAGGACTTTGCTTATTTCACTACACATGGTACTTCATGTCATAAATAAATTTTTAATTTTAATGGACTTGCTGATATTCATTTTTATTTGTCACACATTGAAATAACAACTTATTTATTTTAATGAATCAGCAATTTCCTACAACACTCAGGGACATTACACTTTTAACTCGTAAATGCGAAAGCAATCAACAAATTATAACAGTTTGTAAAGAGAATTAGACCTGCTAGGTTATTGAATGAGGAGATGCTATGGACTGATGTCTGCAAAATAATGAGATTTTGATGACGGTCAGGTTCCACAAGTTGCCTCTTGCAAATGCAAATCACAAGATTCAATTCTTATGCTTGCACCGGGGGGGGGGGGAGGTGGGGGGGAGGTGGGAGTACTCCGAAAAAAATTTTGGGTGGGCGTGTGCCGCCCAGTTCTCAAAACCTTTACCCTGTTTCAGACTAAATACATACTTGGGATCTACTCATGGGTATATAATTAATTCAATGAGCACGACGCTTATTTCTTGCCATTTCATTCACGAGTTGGCTCACAGGAGCCTTTTTTCTTTCTTTCCTTTTCCCTTTTTGAAGGTCATTTCGAGCATCTCGAGTGTAGTTTACAGTGTCAAAGTACAAACTTCTCTGTAGTGCGTGTACCACTCGACGAATCGCAGATCGATCGACATCAAAATCTCCCCGTTTTTTGAACATGCTGCAGCATCAGCCTGACATCCGTCACCTGACAGTACAAATTTTCTTTTTGAACTCATTTCCGATTTCTAAAAGAACTGTGGTCGGCATACGAGGCTAATATTTATACTTAGTTTTACTCAATGTGGCGGCTATCTTGGATTGTTTTATGATGAGGAGGCCTGGGAAATAGCGTTACAGACGGACGGACGGAAGTGGCTTAGCGTATTATTTTGACTAGCGGGACCCCATAAAAATACGGTGACCGTTTTTTTTTCTTTTTGTTTTCTTTCTCCCTATTTTTCTTTTTGAAGTCCATTTCGAGCATCTCGAATGCAGTTTACAGTGTCAAAGTACAAACTTCTCTGTTGGGCGCGTTACCGCTCGACCGTACCACTCGACGAATTGCCGATCGATCGACATGAAAATCTCCCCGCTTTTCGAACATACGGCAGCATCAGCCCGACATCCAGTCACCTAACAGCACAAATTCTCTTTTTGAACTCCGATTTCTAAAAGAACTGTGGTCGGCATACAAGGCCAACATTTATACTTAGTTTCACTCGATGTGGCGGCCATCTTGGATTTCTTTATAATAAGGAGGCATGGGAAAGAGTGTTACAGACGGACGGACGAAAGTGGCTTAGTGTATTATTATATAGAGATGATTATGATAATGATAATAATAATAATAATAATAATAATAATAATAATAATAATAATAATAGTAATAATAATCATCATAAATTCATAAACCCCCGATTAATGGTGGCATATTGGCTTTTATTATATGGCACTGATACTACGCACGCTACGATTGGTTGATTTACCGGTCCATACTTTCCTGTACGGACCGCAAATTGATTTTACGCACGTTCTGATTGGTCAATTTTACCGGTCCATAACTTACTGTACGGACCGCAAAATCAGTTTGCACATGTGGATCGCAAATGATTACTCGAAAAGTTGCTAAACGTTTGTCATAAAAGGCCCAGAAGTGCAATGGGAAGTTTAATCGTTCGGGATACCCACTGTTAAGTTATGATGATCGGGAAAGCTTACAATCTTGGAAAATGACCTTTACGAAGAAGGAAAACATCCGAGGAAAAAATTGATTGCGACCTCAGCCGTCATTGACAACAATTGTTGCAGAGTATGGAGGGTTGTTTCACCCCTGTGTTAAAATTTGCACACTTGCCAGGGAGAAGGTGGAAAGCGAACAATCACCGTGAACAGTTATGACTAAAATCGTGCAAGAATCAAGTTTTGCAGACATGTTTGCTCGTCATGGCGCACTGTGAGGACTGTAAATATATTTTTCACAATGCACGAGAACTCTGTATTTCGAAATCACTGATTCGGACAAAAACGCCGTGGTGATTTGAGGATGTTTATTTAGCTGGAAGAAACCTAAACGCTCCACGAGGAGGCAGGAAAATTAAGCGGTGAGTTTTGAATAATATAACTTTCAATGATGTGTCGGGCGCAGTTTGTGATGAAATGATTTTCTTTTAGTGCCATTTTGCCTTCTACATTATTGTATGCGTAAGAAACTTATTCAAAAGAATAAAAAATACTCTGAGTTACAAAGCAATTTCTTCTGGAAAGAGATAAGACTGCAGTTTTTTTTAAATCTTTAGTGAGCGAGCAAGGGTGAGTTCGAGTCGTTCACCGAATAAAGTTCACTGCAGTGTCGTTGTTTGACATACGCTATCGGCCATTTCATTCAGATCAGAAAAAATTAGTATTTATCAAGGCAGTTGGTTTGACAGACGCTTATTTTCTTTCAAGATTTTCAAATCGGTAGAATTGTAAGTTGTTAACTGAATTTGTTGTGAAAACAAACGTGCGTAATTCATACCTGATCGCGATTGATGTTGTTGAATGAACGAGACGAGTACTCATTGGGGCCTTGTTTTGTGTTTGCCGAAAGATCTAAAGCCATATAATAAATATCTTATTAACCTCGTTTGCTTGGTCCGTACCGTAAGTTATGGATCCTCGTTTTTTTTTCGCGCGAAGCGCGCTCGGGCCACAAGGCGACGAAAAAACTCGGTCCATAACTTACTGTACGGACCGCGTGCTCGGTTAATAAGATCTATATATACATTCAAAACTGAAGCTGAAGCTTGTTAGATCTTATAAAACCATAGAAATACTGGCTATCGAGGTGAAGTTTAACAACAAACAAGCTATCGTACTTGGAATGTACAGACCCCCACGGAACAGCGGAACCAACTATTATCAAGACCTTGAAGAAGAGCTCAACAACATCATATCATGGGCCATATCAAAATGTCCGACAGTCGTTATACTAGGCGACCTTAATCTGGATAGACTCAGGCTCAGAGAAAGAGAGGGGAAACTACTTATAGACCTGGAGGACATACATCAACTCACATGCTTAATCAATCAAGCAACCCGCGTAACAAACACCTCAAGCACTCTTCTGGATGTAATACTAACCAACAACAAAGATCTATTCAAATCATCAGGAGTGGCTGAACTGGGATTAAGTGATCACAAAATGGTATACACTTTCTTATGCGATTCAGTAAAAAGACACGAGGCAAAAATAATAACTAGCAGAAGCACCAAGAACTTAAACTTAGATGATCTAAAAATGATCTCCGCACAGCTGAACTTCTTCCTGCTACTCCAACTGATGTCAACACGTTATACACGCATTGGAAGACTAAAATCACTGACGTACTGGACAAACACCTACCAGTTAAGAGGATGAGGGTTAGGAAGGTTGACGTGCCTTATATGAACAGCGAATGGAAAAATGCCATCAGGAAGAAAAGGAAATACTCTAAAAAGTTTAGCAAGGACAAAAGTGATGATACTTGGAAACTCATGCGAAAATGGCGAAATGTGGCGACCCGACTCAGGCGCAAAGCAATAAAGAGCTATTGGAAAGGTATATCACAAGAGCTCAAAGGAAATCCGAGGAAGTTTTATACAGTACGTTCACACTCTTCTTCAGTGCAAAGAAAAAGGACAAGGATGTCATTTCCCTCAACATAAACGGGAAAATAGAACAGGATCAACAGGTTGTTGCAGAGGAGTTCACAAGCTATTTCTCTACAGTTGCCGAAGCAATAGGAGGACACAAAGCGGCTAGTTTAACGGCGGACAATTGCAATATCCACCCAAGCATCAATATGATCCGCAAAAGGAACTCCGTAAACTCTTTCAACTTCAGAGATATTGATAGAAGGGAAGTCCTGAGAGCATTGGAAGCTTTAAACCCACACAAGGCAACGGGACATGACAACCTTCCCCCTTTAGTCCTAAAACTAGTTGCAGATGAAATCGCAACATCACTTACATCTATATTCAATCAGGTGATACAAGACAACACATGGCCCAGACACTGGAAGATGGGGGAATGGGTCCCAGTGCACAAGAAGGATAACCCTCACGACAAAACCAACTATAGGCCGGTAACTATATTATGCGCAGCTGCTCTGCCAGCAACTGAATGCTAAATTTGAAGATATCTTCGATCCTTTCATATCAGCCTACCGAAAACCATACAGTTGTGAATTGATGCTGGTACGACTGGTGGAAGACTGGAAGAGAGCCATGGATGATGGGTGCACCTCCGCAATTTTATCTACAGACATGAGTAAGGCATTCGATTCGCTACACCCTACGCTGCTGTTGGCAAAGCTTGAGGCTTACGGTCTATCTCAAAGTGCACTGAATCTGATGAACTCATACTTCAGCGGGCGCGAGAACAGGACAAGAATAGGCCCCATCACAAGCGGCTGGGCGAAAACGCAAAGAGGTTGTCCTCAGGGGTCGTCCTTAGACCCACTACTCTGGAACATCTACCAAAACGACCTTTTCTACACGGAAAGGAAAAGTTATCTGTCAACGTACGCCGATGACCACCAGTTATACAGTTCTCACAAAAACCCGGCACAGACACTGAGTAATCTAAAGGAAGATGGAAAGAATGCTTCGAAGTGGTACAATGAAAACTTTCTAGAAGGAAACCTCAGTAAATACAATACCATGGTCATCACCAATCAACCAAAGCAACAACTGGATGTGAAAATAGACGGTGCCAGAATCAAGCAAGTGGAAGACCTAAAACTAGTGGGAGCGGTCATTGATCAAGATCTAACCTTCTCGCAACATATCTCAATCTCAATCAAGAAAGCAAGTATGCGGGTGGGGGTACTAATGCGACTACGAAAGCTCATCCCAGTCGAAGCAAAGCTACAGATTTTCAAAACGCCAATCCTTCCATATTTAACATACTGTGGGCTCTCATGGCATTTTTGCAAGAAGTCAGATAGCAACAAACTTGAACGCATCAACGAACGCGGCCTCAGAGCTGTATACTGCGATTGGAAATCGCCCTACAGTGAACTTTTAATAAGAGCAAAATTAACCACATTGTCTAACAGACGCTTACAGGACATCGCTATCTTTATGTATAAGGCAAAACACAACCTGCTACCACAGAATGTCCTGGAATTATTCCGCCGCTCATGTGACAACTACAACCTAAGAAACAGTGACTTCTTTCTCCCCAGAGTAAACACAACCACTCATGGAAAACACTCACTGAGATATTTTGGACCCTATTTATGGACGAAACTAAAAAGCAGCACCAGAAATTCACCTCACTTTCATCGTTTAAGAACATAATAAGGAAAATGGACCTATCAGTACTTATTAACTCTGACTCATGCGTGGACTGCAAATTATGTCATAATTAAGCACGTTAAAGGCCTAAAAGCCTACCTATATGCACTAGATTTGTATACAGCATTGATATGTAAATAGTTTTAGCAATGATAAGTTAACAACTTTTATCATAAAAAATAGTAGTAAGTTTTAATAATAACAGTATTAGCAGTGTTAGAACAATATTTTTAATAAGTATAGTTCAATCTAGATTTGATTTAGATGAGTTAACAACTTTTATAACATAGTCACGATACAAGCCGCGCGCTGATTGGTCGAAAACCGTGGTTTGCCGGAGTATAAACCACACTTACCCGTGGTTTATAAGTTATAAACCACGCTTACGTCATCCTCTGGCAAAAAAGAGAAAATAATGCGAGAATGGAGTCACCAATGCCCAACTTCGAGATAAAATTTGGCTTTAAGTGAAGGCACCGGCTAGTATGATTCACCGTAAATCGGCAAAGAACGTGACCTCATCAAAAAGCACCTCAACAGTTTGGAGAGGGAAAATCTATGTCAAAGAACGGCAAGTTTCTTGTCAGCGTCGCGGAAAGCGACTCGGTTTAAGCACTGTCCCTAAGTACAGCATATTTGGGAGTCACAATTACATCAGTGGGTTGTTTGAATGAAGTTGAAGGCTTCAACAAGGAAGGAGAGAGCAAATCATTCAGTTGAAGAAGATCAGCCGTGAGCAATCACTGAACATGAACGGCGAAGACAGACGAACAGACGTGTTTGCAGTGATGTAAGAGAAAGAATTTCCGACGATGTGACTGAAAAAAATGATTGAAGAATTTTCGGACGGACTTCAAATGATTGTACTACGAGGTAGAGTCAAGAAATCGGTAAGTTTTCATTCACACAATTTTCGAGTCGGCCGTTGGAGCATTTGTTGATTCCCTTCAAATTTGCATTTTATGCACTAGCCGACTGTGTGATTTCATGTACTTGTAGTCCAAAGTTCGGATACTTCTTTGTTCTGTAATCAGACAGTTGGCTTAACTAATCATAATCAAGAGTGAAATGCGCGTGTTAAATTCGATCGGCGATGAATTACTTCTTAGTCTGATTCGGTCTGTAATCATAAGTATCACACTCAATCCTATTACCATTATTAATAATAACAATAATAACTAGAAATACGATAATCGCAGATATCCCCTCGCTCTGTAGTGGGTTTTCGAAAAGCGGGGTTCTTTTTTATTTTCCGCTTGGAGATTAGTTTAAAATCTTTTTACACACCACGGTTGTGTAGCGACGTCACCAGTCGGCCGATAAAAAAATCTTTGTCGCACAGCAGTCTGGTTTAGTTCAGACAACGTGCACAGTCTGCAATTTTTGTGGACACTAGCTGAACTCCAAAATTTTACACGAAAAGAAAACGAAGCGCCACTAGAATAGTGACTTGATCAGTTTTGCACAGGGCAAGGATTTAATTTTGAACACAACAACTTTTCAAACCGCGTTTGACGAATTTAAAATCTTTGACAGAAAATAGTCACTAAATAATACAAGGTCCGATTATATTGAGCGAGCAAACCCGGTCACTAAATAATACAAGGTCCAATTGTGTTGAGCGAGCAAAATCGGCCACCGATAGACAATGATATACAATAGACTGTAATTGTTTAATTTGGAAAACAGTGGCCCCTGGCCGGGTACTTTCTACTTTAATAGCCTTCAAAAAGCAAGAGCACTTCAACCCAGTTACATTTAATCCTTGAATACAGTGCCAACAAACACGGCGAGAATTAAACTTTTCCAGCATTTCTGTGTCAGACTGTCAGCGAAATTATGCAAATATGTCAGGAATCGGATGACACAATCTTGCTCGAAGGCACTCTGAAATATCTTTGAAAACTAGCGAAAAGCTCACAGTGTAATCTTACTTGGCCTTCATCACAGTTCCCGGGGCATCAAACGATAAAATATACGGCAATTGTTGAAATACCATAATGATAACACAAATAGTATACGCGTACTGTACGTTAATTGATGTAAATTTTCAAAACTCACCGGTTCCTGAAAGTCATAGCTTTCGCTCTTTCCTAGCAAGGAAACAAAACCCAAAACATTATTGTTTACGTCTTCAATGATTTCAAAATACACTGTATAAAGCAGTCCTCATACAGTACGAAAATTTCACTTTCCATTGAATTTGTCAACACTTGGATTCTGAAAACTACATTCCTGTTATTGTAAAAGATGAAATTTGCAACGGTGATTGTTCGATTTACACCGACTGTATTTTGCTATTCCTTTCTGAAGAATTGCCTGCATTTTAACACAATACTGGCGTCTGGGTTTTTTATCAGGTCGGCCAGTCGATGCCTTAAAGAAATCGTTTCACGGCTAGCAAGCTTGCCTCCCATACACTGGCAGAATATCCGGGCAGTTTACAGCCGTCCATCGAACTGCTTGGCCTTGTATCTGCATCTTGTTGTACAAAATCACTTCCGTTCGTACTCTTGTTTGTCACCAAAATGGCGGTTTACAGTTCAGCTGCTGGGTAACCGCGCCTTGAAGTCGTACCTGACACACACATGCACAATAAATTTTGAGATGGCGACCCGCTTGGAGCGACTCCTTAACTCATTGGGATGCATAAGGCGATACTACTGCATTAGCGTCGTGATTATTACCCTCGCTTACGCTCGGGGACAATAGACTGTAATTGTTTAATTTGGAAAGCAGTGGCCCCTGGCCGAAGCCAAGGGGGATGTTGTCCAAAGGGAAATATGGAAACGGCCGCCGGCCCCCTTTGCCAACATCCGCCTTGGCCTTAGCCTTGGACACTGAAGAATTTCCTAACTCTTTGTCTCCAAAACCAAGGAGGATGTTGTCGGTCAGTTAAACGAAAAGAACAAATCTTAGAACAAAGGCTAGATCTCAGAAGATCGTAGCAACAAGGCTATTCTACAACTTACAATACCCCGTTCTTTATTTAAGACGTCTACAAAAGATCTACATCCAGAAATTTTAGATTTTGGTCTGGATAGTACCTCGGAGACTATTCTTCTCCTTAACTCATTGGGACGCATGAGGCCGAAACCTCTATCCTTTTTCGCCTCACACCATCTGAAGATAATAATTGTTACTTGTAGCACAGATTTTGACTGAGAGGCGTTCAGTCGTAATCCAACAGATTGGTAGCTTCGCACCATTCGCTTTTCAGCCAAGTGCATATGCCAGTTGTCTGAATCTGCGATTCCTCTCGTACTGAGCAGAGTTAGTATAGGTAATCGCATGATTTCGAGTGTAATTTGGAATAAATTAGCACGAGTAAATTTTTCACACACCACAAAATTGCACGAACGTCGTGTGAGTGCAATTTGTGGTCTTTGAAAAATTTACGATATTTATTTCAAAGTTGCACAAGAAATCATGTGATTACTTGTTTATAACATGTATACAATAATTTACGTCGTGCAATTTTGTTTAATTTCGTTACAATTCGCAAATGTCTCCCAAGAACTTTGTTTTCTCGGAAACAGAATCGGAATCGTCCTGAGGAATGAAAACACACTATTACTATTGTAATAACATGCATACTAGAAATACGATATTCGCAGACGTCCCACGCCCAAGTAATCGATTGCTTAGAGCTCTCATGTACTGTATGCTTTCACTACACATCTCAATATTATATAATGTAATTAAAGGCGGATGACACTATATTAGCATTTACATGATAGTGGCATGTGTCCCATTCCGGAGAGTACTCATCATAATTTTGGGTGGGGGTGTGCCGCCTGGACCTGAAAACCCCTTACCCTATTTCAGACCAAAATATCTGACTGACTATACCCATTTTAGACCTGACTCTATAAATTTATACCCTATTTCAGACCTGACTCCAAAATGTAATACCATATTTCAGACCTATTTTAGAGATTTATCTCTTTTGCATCAATTTCCGCCCTGTGTTTTTTTCCATTTGCTGTGCATTGTCCGCTGCAACACATTTCTATTAAAATCATACCCTATCCCAGGCCAAAAAGGCAAAATCTATACCCTATTTCAGACTAAAAATGTTTGAAAACGATACCTTTTGGGGTGGCACATACCTATATGGCATAGTACTCCCTGTTCTGGTCCTTCGGGCCTTGTGGGTCTTCGAAGAAGCGTACCGAAAGGTCCTTCACACAGCAGTTTAACCAAGTTTAATAGAAATAAACGTTCGTGGTAAAAAGAATAAGCTTCACGCGGTCAGCAAGCTATCAAAACAAAACCCTATCCCATAATAGTCACTGAAACCTAAACCAATAGGAAATGAGAGCGAATGCAAAGGGCGCGAAAGTAAACAGGGAATGACGTGGCCTGAGTGAGACAGCACACTCCTCGCCTGGCATTGGAACAAATGCCACTAATAAAATATCAACGAGCTAATAACAATTGAATTGAAATGTTCGGTTCAATGTCTTTGCGTGGTCAGCCAGCTGGAGTCTTCAGCTTCTGGAACTCCTCTTCGGTCCGTAGCAGGATCAGCTCAGTTACTGGTCTTGTGTAATGTCGGCGGGAGCCTTGTTTCGTGGTGACCAACTCCGCCTTGCGTACCTTGCCGTCGGCACTGGGTAGGGCTTTAGTTATACGGGCAAGGGGCCAGTCGTTTCGTGCCAGATCTTTGTTGCGAAGGAGCACCAGATCGCCTTCCTTTAGGTTCTGGGTTTCGTGCTGCCATTTTCGCCTTGGCTGGAGCATTGGCAGATACTCTTTTCTCCATCGGGACCAGAAGATGGTTGCTAGGTGCTGAACCTGTCGCCACTGTTTGCTGAACAGGTCTACAGCGTCGAATCGTCCAGGGGGAGCTTGTAGGCTTTGGGGTTTCTGAGTCAGCAAGGTAGCGGGGGTCAGGATTTCTGGCATGGTGGGATCGGTGGGCACCGGTGTGAGAGGTCTTGCATTCACGATAGCTGCGACTTCTGCCATGAGCGTGGTGAGTACCTCGTGGGTGAGGTGGTCAGGCCGCAGGTCAGCAAACATGGAGTCCAGAATCCTCCTGGTCACTCCGATCATGCGTTCCCAGATTCCTTCGGCATAAGAGGCGTGGGGTGGATTGAAGATCCAATCGCAATTCTGTGCTGACAGGCATGCTTGTATGGCGTCGGCATCCAGTTGCTTCATGGATGTGGCTAGCTCGTTGCGTGCGCCTACGAAGTTGGAGCCACAGTCACAGCGAAGGTGGATGACGGGTCCCCGGAGAGCGAGGAACCTGCGTAGGGCATTTATGAAGCTTGAAGTATCCATACTTTCGATCACTTCAATGTGAATGGCTCGGATTGTGAGACAGGTGAAAAGCACGGCCCAGCGTTTGCTGTTGGCGTGTCCTCCTCTGGTACGGCGGGCGGATACTGTCCAAGGCCCAAAAACGTCAAGTCCCACGAAGCTGAAGGGAGGGGCTGGGGTAAGCCGATCGGTGGGTAGGTCCGCCATTTTCTGCTGTTGTTGGCGCCCTCTTAGCCTTTTACACTTAATACATTTGTCGATTACTTTGTTGACAAGTCGTTTCCCTCCTATGATCCAGAAACCACTGCTCCTGATTAAGCCAAGGGTGAAATGCCGACCCTGGTGTTGGACTTTAGCGTGGAAATGCTGCACGATTAGGGTGGACACGTGATATTGATCCTGGGAGGATGAAAGGGTGACGCTCTTCATAGTCAAGGTTGGCCTGCTCCAATCGTCCGCCAAGACGCAGAAGTCCATCTGAATCGATGGTCGGGCTTAGTTTGATGAGGGCACTCGTCTTGGGTAGCCTTTCGCCATTTGAGAGGTGAGCGATGTCTGTGGCGAAGGATTCGTACTGGACGGTCTTGAGGACAATGGTCTTAGCTTGGGTAAGGAGCTTGACATCGAGGGATGTGCTCTGTTGTGTAGGTGGATTTCGCTGTGCCCGAGTCCGCTGGGAGAAAGATTGCACTATCCGGGTCAGCTTTGCAAGTGCCCTGATGAGAGTAGTCCATCGGGAAAATCTGGAGAAACGCTCTGAACCAAGGGATTGGCTGGTCTGTTTGTTGGTCATGAAGGTCTGTACTTTTACCTCTGGACGGACTTCGGGGTCGTCGTTTGCGGTTTCTGCTGCTAGGCTGCCCATTTGT
The DNA here is from genome assembly GCA_964036295.1 of Plumapathes pennacea. Taxonomy (NCBI): domain Eukaryota; kingdom Metazoa; phylum Cnidaria; class Anthozoa; order Antipatharia; family Myriopathidae; genus Plumapathes; species Plumapathes pennacea. The sequence goes on along the minus strand of OZ038469.1, from coordinate 8,797,321 downwards.
GTGTCGGTGGCTGGGTGTGCGACATGGAGGAACTGCGGTCCACTCAGCCATGGGCTACTATCTAGCTTTTGCGCGTGGACTGAACGTGTGGTGAGGTCAGCAGGGTTGAGGTGGGTGGGAACGTAGTGCCACTGTGATGGGGAAGAGGACTTCCGAATTTGCTCCACTCGATTGCTGACATAGATGTAAAACCGACGGCTCTCGTTGGTAATGTAGCCAAGTACCACTTTGCTGTCTGAGTAATAGGTCACTGTTTCCAGCTCTACGTCCAGCTCTTCCGTTACCAGAGCGGTCAGCTCAACTCCGAGTACGGCTGCACACAGTTCCAGGCGAGGAATAGTTTTAGCGCGTGACGGTGCAAGCTTCGCCTTTCCAAGGAGGAAGGAGACCTCCACTTGCCCATCGGGGTGGACCGTTTTCAAGTAGGAAACTGCTCCGATGGCCTCGTTAGACGCATCGCAGAAGGTGTGGATTTCTCGACGATTCGCCTCTTCGATGGGCAAGGTGACGTAGGAGCGGGGAACCTTGACCTCCCTGAGGGCCAGGAGGGTTCTACACCAGTTCTCCCAAGCCGGCTTGTGGCAGTCGGGAAGAGGCTTGTCCCAGTCACCTGGTTCCAGGGTGCAAGAATGGGATGTCATGGCTTTCAGGAGAAACTTGCCCTTGATGATGACTGGAGCTGCGATTCCGAGGGGGTCGTACAGCCCATTGATGACGGACAAGACTCCTCGTCTCGTGAACGGTTTGTTCTCGATAGCCACTCTGAAGGTGAATGTATCAGTTCCGATGTCCCAGAACACACCGAGAGATCTCTGTATTGGGGCAATGTCCCTTGACAGGTCCAAATCGCGTAGATCGGACGCTTGATCTTTGCTAGGGAAGGCTTGTGTCACATCAATGTGGTTAGACGCGATCTTGTGAAGGCGTAGATTAGCGGTCACTAGCATGCCTTGGGTTCGACGTAGCAAGTCGATGGCTTCGGTAGGTTTGGCAACAGATTTCAGTCCATCATCGACGTAAAAGTTCCTCTCTACGAAGTTCCTGGCATCTGAGCCAAACTTTGCTTCCCCAATTTCAGCTGTTCTTTTGAGGCAGAAGGAGGCCACTGCGGGGGATGATGTATTCCCAAAGACGTGGACTTTCATTCTGTATTCGGTCAGCTCTCCGCTTGGGTTGTTGTCCTTGTACCAGAAAAATCGCAGGAAATCTCTGTGGCTCTCCTGGACGATGAAGGAGTGAAACATCTGCTCAACATCGGCCATAAATGCCACAGGATTCTGGCGGAAGCGTAACAGTACGCCCAACAGGCTGTTGGTGAGGTGTGGGCCGGGTAGCAACAGTTTGTTCGGGGAGACTCCATTGGTTTCGGCTGCGGAGTCAAACACCACCCTGATCTTTCCCGGCTTCTGGGGATGATATACCCCGAAGTGAGGCAAGTACCAGCATGCACCGGTGTCTTCAGGGTTTGCTGGAGGTACTGGCTCGGCATGACCACGGTCGAAGAGGTTCTGCATGAATGCAAGGTAATGTTCTTTCATCAGCGGCTTCCTGTCCAGACTTCTTTGTGTTGACTTAAACCGTTTCAGTGCTTCCTGTCGGTTGTTGGGAACGTGGTTGATCGCTAGGCGAAATGGGAGGGGTGCTACCCAGTTGCCTTCTTCACTCTGGTTCACGCCTTTGTCCATGATGTTGAGGAACCTTCTGTCCTCTATGGAAAGGCCCAATCTGTTGTCGTCTTTAGTGCAGTGGAAGACTTTCGTGCCTAGGCCGTCTTCAAACTTTCCAGCAAGAAGTGACCTGTGTTTCGCACTCGTCAGTTGGTTGGCTGCGACTTCTGACCCGACTTCGTGCTTGATGTGGAAGCGGTTTGGGCAGGGTTGCAAGAGTGAGGGTCTGCCGTTGTAGAGGATCTGTGTCCTGTAGGCATGGGCTACCGGCGGCTTGTGTGCGCCGTTTAGACATACATTTCCCAAGACCACCCATCCAAGGTCAAGTCTTTGAGCCCAAGGTGCTTTCCTTGGTCCGTTTCGCGACTCATGCACTTTTAGGAGCTGGGGACGTCTCTTCCGATAAGCAGTAAGACTTTGGCATCAGGATCGAGCTCCGGGATCTGATCAGCGATCGATTGTAGATGGGCGTGGTGTCTCGCGGCGTCAGGGGTTGGAATTTCCTCTCTCTCGTCTGGGATTGCGTCGCATTCTGTCAGAACGGGCAGGGAGTGTCTCTTGGTGCCGTCTAGCGACTCGATTACAAGGCTTTTCGCGTGTCTTCCTTGGGCCTGACTGGTCCCTGCGCAGGTTTTGAGGGTGTAAGGGGTGGCAAGGGAGCAGTTGCTCTGATCATCGATGACGGCATAGGCTCTGACCTTCATCTCGGGGTGGCCGTTGACGTAGATACTGGCAAGACATATCTTGGAACATGACTTGCTAGAGACGGAATCTCCGCACACCTCTGTGCAGCTGGTCCTGATGTTGTGTGGCTCCTCGCCGTGATTCTGGACATCGGCTTGCCCTGCATTATAGTGTTCTCGACCAGGTGCAGTGTCGCTGGTTGGGTCTGGGTGAAGCGCCGATACGTGTCCTTCGCTCTGGCACTCTGTACATTTGATTTGAGCTGTACAGTTCTTAGCGAGGTGGGCGCATGTTGCGACGCACCGGAAGCAAATCTTGTGTTGCACTAGGAGCTGTTTCCTTTCAGACAGTGGTTTCATCCTGAAAACACGGCATTTCTGGAGTGGGTGGGTCTTTCGGTGTACCACGCACCAGTTCCTGGGGTCTAGAGTGACTGGTGGTCTGGTTCTCGGGTCCGACACGGCAGTCTTGTTTACTGTGAAGCCTGGCCCTTGGTTCTGGTTTCTGAAAGGCCTGGAGTGGGCCCATGCTGGTCCACTGAATTTCCTTTCGGGGGCTTCCATAACCAGGTATGGATCGTTTCTTTCGCGAGAAAGGTCTTGAATGAACTTGGAAAATTCAGCAAAAGGGGGGTAATCAACACTGTGCTGGGTCTTGTAGCGAAAGGCTTGCTTTCGCCACCTGTTCTGGATGTTTTCAGGAAGCTTGGTCATGATGGGCTGTAAGAAGGCGGGCTCATCGAGAATTCTGAGGCCAGCAAGCCCTCCGTCTTCTTTGGCACACTGTAGTTCTAGCAGCAAATCTCCCAGTTCTTGGAGTTGCTTGTTATCCTTGTATCCTATCTTAGGAAATGTTTTGAGTTTGTTAAGATGCACTTGAGTCATCACGGCACTCGAGCCAAAACGCTCGCCTAACTTCCTCCAGGACTCCTCTACGCCCCTTTTGGGGTTTGCGATGAACGCGTTCCTTAGCCGTTGGACGAGTTTCTTAGATTCTTTAGAGGTGTATTCGATCATTAATGACAACTCCTCACTTGGGGTAATGTTAATGTTCCTAATCATATTTTGGAAAGCAGCCTTCCAGGTGTGAAAGTTCTCTGGGCAGTCGTTGAACCTTTCAATTTTGTTAGCTATAAGCTCCTGCCTGGCCATGAATTGGATGTAGGGTTCTGGGCCGGAGGTGCTATGGGAGGGAAAGCCTGCACTGAAAACTTTCCTCTCAGCTGGTGCTGGGCGCTCCTCACTCTTGAAGCCTGCCCTTGGCTGTTGCTCTAGATCCGGAATGTGCTGGTCATGAGGTTGCATATTTACAAACTCTCGAACCCGCTGGTTGGGGTCCAGAAGGGGTAGGTCTGGTAGATCGTGAGATTCGTCTTTTAAGCCCAGTTCTTTATCGATTGCGTCGGCCCGGGCTAGGGCGACCGCTGCCTCTATTTTGAGGCGTAAGTTTTCCTTCCCGGCTTCTTGTTCTCTCCTTTTTCTTACAAATGCTAATTCCTCTCGCTCCATCAGCAGCGCAGATTCGGTCTCTAGTTCTTTCATCTTTTCCTGCCATTCGGCCTTTTTTAGCGCTGCGGCTGCTTCGGCTTTCGCTTGGGCTCGCAAAGATGTCGAAGAAGACGTTGAGTCACGTGACCCGGATCGAGCTGATGCATTTTCTTGAAGCAAATCGTTCTTTCGCTCGACTCCTTCATTAATGGCAGCTTGTACAAATTCTTTACGAGTTTTCATTAGTTCATCCACGGCCCGGCGTTCTTCACAACACTCGGGCGTGCTAGCGTGTACACTATAATCCATCAATGATAACCAGACAACATGATATTCGTTGAAAACTGATCTTACCCTTGCGACGGCTGACCGTAACTTTGCAATCGCATCAGGCGTTTCCTGGAGTCCCGAAATGGCTGCCATGGTTCTCTCCCAAAGCCTTTCCAGTTTGGGTCTGTCCGAGAGAAATCTGTTCTCGATGAGTTTAGCCGTAGGCTTCGAGATCCTCTTTGGTCGAGTTGATTGTTTGTCGCGCTTACCGCTATCCTTTCCTCCAGAAGGAATGTTCTCCGTTTGGCGAGCGCTTTGAACTTCATCTTTGTCAGCACCAATATCGTTTGATTGCACGTATAAGTCACCGGTTGCCGGGCTCGTTGAGACGTGAGCGAGCGGCACTCGGAAATCGATCGACTCCAAATCCATGTCGAGAGACATCTTGCGTGGCGATTGTAATTCTTTTTACTGTTCTGGTCCTTCGGGCCTTGTGGGTCTTCGAAGAAGCGTACCGAAAGGTCCTTCACACAGCAGTTTAACCAAGTTTAATAGAAATAAACGTTCGTGGTAAAAAGAATAAGCTTCACGCGGTCAGCAAGCTATCAAAACAAAACCCTATCCCATAATAGTCACTGAAACCTAAACCAATAGGAAATGAGAGCGAATGCAAAGGGCGCGAAAGTAAACAGGGAATGACGTGGCCTGAGTGAGACAGCACACTCCCCCCTCCCCTCCCCGGGATCCCACTGCTGTTTGAAGAGTACAGTAATTTTATTATATAATATGTAGGGTGGTCTTAAAAGAAGGAAGTTCTTATGATATTATTCATCATGCCATGTCCATTTCACAGTAATTTATTCTGTCTCATAAGAAAGTTACATAGTCAGTCTTTGCACTACATTCATTGGTGAAAGACTGTATATTACATACTTCTCAAGTACCTGTAGGTTACATTATACTTCTCAGAAGCAAATTGATGCATGTGTTGCCAACACAAAATTCCATGCCAGAGAAATATAGCCCTAACCATACTCTCCTGTGAGTAAAAATGGAAAAATGAATTATAAAATATTCAATAATTTTACAGAATATTAGACAAATGAGAGTCAGGTTTGCACATTATCCACAACTGTAAGATGCTGTGAGACATGAGAAGAGCATCAGTTTGTATTAAAATTCTTATCTTAAAAAAGTCTCATTTCCCATGTCATGTGGGTATAAACTACCTCTTCCTAATCACAGAAAGATACTTTTTCCAGTTGGACTTGGTGAACTTCATGCTTGTCTTGATATTTAGGGACAAAACAAGCATCAAAGTCTATAATTTAAAAAGTGTGTTCTGTTGCTTGAGATACTATGTGTTGGCGGGGTAACAGTTTAGACAATATCTCACCAGATGTCATGCAGGTGCATGGAAAAAAACTTGTTCAAAAGAAAACTTATTAAACTATATCACTAATTCTATCTAGGAAAAGAAAGAAATTAATGCTAGTAAAGAGCAGGCTGAAGTGAAATGAAACTGTGGTAAATGCAAATGACTTGTTTGGCTTATAATTATGTATCTTTGCAAATGGATTTTTGACTTTCAGTCTACTGAAGGCATTGACTTGTCAGGGCATTATCTAATTGAACTTGTTTAGATCATGGCAATTTTTTTCTGCCCACACCAGCTACTAACACAGTAAATCTCTTCTGATCATTACTTTATACACAGTAATGTATAAAGTACAGCTAAACTGCTAATTCAAAAATGCAAAAGGAAATGCAGCAATAAATTACATTCTTTTCCTGGTGCCAAATTGACAAAATAATCATTCATAACAATTCTAGTTTACTAAACATCATTTCTGTTTATTTATATATACATTTTATATTAGTATATGTACTATGATTTATAGCAAAGGGAAGTGGGGCTTAGTAAGACAAAGAAATAAACACAAACAAAGACTGTATATAGAAAGTAGTGGCCGGGTTTTGGAAAGTTTAGCCCAACATAAAAAATACAGTTCAAATAACATTTGACTTATAATACTTATACAGTGTTATACAGCACATGATAAAAACAGCTGAGCAGTTAAAAAAAAACTGCCTACTTAAACCAGAACTCACAAGTTTTTGCACTGTATAATTTCACAGAGGACAATTATATTTTGATCTGTTTTTCTGATAAACTGAAATCATGGTTTCTAGTGCTGCAATTTTAATAAACACAGTTCTCTCTAATCAAATGCACAGAAACTCCAACTTCTTCTGTGTGAGTGATATATATGTTGTGATTTTGTCTATAAAGCAAGTTACTTGTTAAGTGGCAAATTAACCTCTGCACTGTATGACACTGGAAGTTAATTTAACTGTCAAGACTCAAACGGTCAAAAAACAGGCTGTCGTGAAAATTTATAGCATCACAACAACAAAGCTTTATCGCGGCCACAAAATGTCCGATAAGCTAGAAGCAATGCATAACGGACGAGTTGAGTGAAGAAAGTAAATAGACGTGTATTACCTGCCCCTTGGAGCTATCGGCTGTCCTTCAAGCACTATTTTAACTTATTTTCTGTCCTCCTGCTGTCCGTGCAGAGCCGGGTTGTCAGGGTTAGCCCACCACGGCTATGCAGATATTGTTGCCTCTGGAAGTTGCCTCATTTTGAGCCTGAAGCCTGCGGGCCTCTTGTGCAATCGTTTCATTGTGGCGTCGGGAAGCAGCTCGTTGTCGAGCGGCTTTCACGCGCTGTTCTTTTGCCTGAGTTGTTTCTTGGGCCGGCTTCTGCCTATGATGCTCCCCATCAGCTGCTCTCTTTCCTGGGTTGTCTCCTGAGCTCGTTTCTGCTGATAATGCTCTCGGTCATACCGTTGCTTCGCTTTTTTGGCAGCGACAGCACTGTCTGTTTACCGTCTGCGCTCGAGACGGATACACCGCTCCTGCCTTGTCTTACGAATTCGTCTTAGTCTCGCTTATTCTCTTCGTTTTTGAAGACAAACTTGTTTCTTCTCTTGAGAGTGTTCGGTTTGATTCTTCGCTTGATTCATACTTGCCTCCTATACAGTGTCCGTTGCTTCGCAACGGACCAGCAGAACACCACGTGATCAACCCAGCAGACACAGCGGTGCGGGAAGGTCGCCCGTGAACGAAAAACATTAAAACACGAGATTCGAGGTCGCGAGAGGAAAGAGCCTGGGAACGAGGTTAGAGTGTTCTACCCAGCAAACCCCGCGCGTGATTCTGTTCCGAGTTTCTACCCAGCAGGCCCCGCTGCGCGGGGAAGTGATTCTCTTCCGATGTTTTTCCCAGCAAACCCCGCTGCGCGGGGAGGTCGCCCGTGAACGAAAAACATTAAAAAACGACATGGTGTTCAGATTAGTACCCAAGCAGGGCGTGGGAACAATAATTTCTTCATTCTGATTGGCTGAGCGCACGTCAATTTATCCCAAACAGTGCAAAAATGTGTAATTAATAGTGCAGAAATGTGAAATTAAGAGTGCAGAAATTTGAAATTAAAAATTGCAGATAGCTGGCGCGCGTATTTGCGAAGCCAAACAAAACAAAAGAGCGTGCTTTTATTCCTCAGGACGATTCCGATTCTGTTTGCGAGAAAACAAAGTTCTTGAGAGACGCTTATGAATTGTAACGAAATTGAAAAAATTTGCAAGTCGTAAATTATTGCATGCATGTTATTAATAAGTAATCACATGCAATTGTGGAATAAATAAACACTCGTAAATTTTTGAAAGACCACAAATTGCACTCGCGCGGCGCTCGTGCAATTTTGTGGTCTTTCAAAAATTTACTCGTGCTAACTTATTCCGAATTGCACTCAAAATCATGTGATTACCTATACTATCAACCTTTCATTAGTAGGTTAAAACTAACCTGTCTCACGACGGTCTAAACCCAGCTCACGTTCCCTATTGGTGGGTGAACAATCCAGCACTTGGCGAATTCTGCTTTGCAATGATAGGAAGAGCTGACATCGGAGGATCCAAAAAGCAACGTCGCCATGAACGCTTGGCTGCCACAAGCCAGTTACCCCTGTGGTAACTTTTCTCACACCTCTAGCTTAAAACTCCTCAGACTAAAGGATCTTTGAGACAAGCATATGACTACTGGCAGGATCAACCAGATAACTGTCTACCTGGCCTGGCCCGCTCTCTTTGAACAGAAGGGACGCTCAGGCGAATACTCAGAAACACCCGAGTGCGGCTTGACCAGTTTCTCTCTCTCTCTCTCTCTCTCTCTCTCTCTCTCTCTCTCTCTCTCTCTCTCTCTCTCTCTCTCTCTCTCTCTCTCTCTCTCTCTCTCTCTCTCTCTCCGATGATGCCCTGGCCACGAAAATCCAGAAGGTGAACAAGGAGCTGCGGTCATACTGCCGCTCACGCGACTGGTCGATGATTAGTCACCACATTGACGAGTCTTGCCTTACCACAAAGGGGCTACACCTCAACAAGAAAGGTATTGCAGTGTTCGCTAAAGAGATAAATTCGTATTTAAGAGCTGAACATTGAATTTCTACAGTGATAGGAAATGAAGAGCAGAGCTTAGTTACTGGGCGAACACCTGAGAACGTGATACCTAAAACCCGAGGGTTCAAAATGGCTTCTCTAAATATTGCAAGCCTAACAGCACACATAGATGAAATAAGAATCTGGATAGAAAATCAAAATCTTGATTTATTAGCAATTAACGAAACCCGACTAAGCTCTACAGTTCACAACAACCAGATCGAGCTTTCAGGCTACGATCTTATAAGGAGAGACCGAAATCGGAATGGTGGTGGAGTTTGTATGTACATACGAAGTACTATAAACTTCAATATCAGATCTGATCTACTTTCAGACGAAATAGAAGCACTATGTATTGAAATAAAAAAACCAAATAGCCGGGCCTTCACTGTCGTCTCGTGTTACAGACCTCCAGGTTCAGATGTCGATACTTTTTTCCATTCTTTCACTAATATCATAGAGACACTTGACAGTGAAGATAAAGAAGTATATATACTGGGCGACCTCAATTGTAACTTACTAGCTAATCAATCGGACCGTCCAACACAGAAACTAAAATTGATTAATGAAGAATATCAATTTGCACAACTTATAACTGAACCAACCCGCATCACAGAAAGTAGCCGTACGTTAATTGACGTTGCACTGACTAACAGTCCTAACAGAGTAGTGTCCTCTGGAGTACTACAGTTGAGCATAAGCGACCACAGCCTAATTTATGTCATTCGAAAAATTGCAATTCCCTCAAAAACAAAGCCAAAGATGTCTAGAGTACGTCAAATGAAGCATTTTAACGCTGAAGACTTTAGAGAGGACTTGGATATGCTACTTTCGGAGGACACTATGGACTTTGACAATCCGAATGATATGTGGATGCATTGGAAGAGTATCTTTCTTACTGTTGCTGACAAACACGCCCCTCTTAAACAAAAACGTATCAAGAACAAGAAATCTCCTTGGATAAACGGAAACGTTAGAAAACGAATTATAGAGAGAGACAGCCTTAAAAAGGCTGCTATAAAATCTAACGATCCATTGGACTGGGCGAACTATAAACGTGTTAAAAATGCAACTAGTAATGAAATTAAAAAGACCAAAGCCTCGTACTATCACAATCATTTTGCCAAAAACTCTGGCAACTCGAGGGAAATTTGGAGAACTATCAATCAAGTAATGTCTCGAAACACCAAGAAAGATAACAATATAACTTCGATAAGGACAGAAGGGCGTTCAATTGACGACACAAATCAAATGGCTGAAATATTTAATCAACACTTCACTGATATAGGCACTCAATTAGCTTCAAAATTAGGCGAGTCCTCAAAATCATTTGAGGAATACATCACGCCAACACTATCCTCTTTCCACTTACAACCAGTGGACAGAGACACAGTGTTGAAAGTACTGACATCAGTATCTCCAGCAAAAGCTACTGGCCTGGACGAGATTCCGTGTCGCCTCATCAGAGAGACGGCACCAGTAATAGCAAAATCTCTTACAAAACTATTTAACAAATCAATTGAAAAAAGTGTATTCCCATCAGAATGGAAAAGGGCAAAAGTCACTCCACTGCATAAGGCGAAGGAAAAAGATCTCCTTGATAACTATCGACCAATTTCGGTTATTCCTGCTATTGCCAAAGTGTTTGAAAGACTTGTGTTTAACCAAATCTATAAGTACCTGAACGATGAAAACTTACTATCAAAGCATCAGTCAGGATTTCGCCCTTTACATTCCACGCTTTATGCTTTACTGGACGCCACAACGGAATGGTTTTCAAATTTAGATAAAGGGCTAATTAACTCTGTAATATTTTTGGACCTTTCCAAAGCATTCGACACGGTCGATCACAGCATCTTGCTCAAAAAGTTATCGTTATATGGAGTGGGAGATAGGTTCTGTAAATGGTTCAAATCGTATCTCACATATAGAGAACAATTATGCTGTGTAAACGGGAAAATCTCATCCCCCAGAAAGATAACATGCGGGGTCCCCCAAGGATCCATCCTTGGTCCCCTGCTCTTTCTGTTATATATAAACGATCTCCCTTCCTCCCTTCATTATTCAACACCTAGAATGTACGCGGATGACACCAATATTACCACGTCCGGGTTATCACTGAGCAAAATCATATACTCTATCGACCGTGACCTTATCAGTATTGGAGATTGGCTTCTAGCCAACAAGTTAAGTCTCAATGTTAGTAAGACTGAACAACTTTTCATAGGATCTGACTCAAACCTTGGAAAAATTACATGTGCTCCACAGATTTCAATGAACGGTATCCCGATAAAAAGGGTGAAATCTGCTAAATCAGTAGGAGTCAACATTGATGAGCGCTTACAATGGGCTGACCACGTAGATTATATCTCGAAGAAAATATCCTCAGCAATTGCGGGTCTACGCCAAGTGAGACCATTTATATCGACCAAAACCGCAGTAACTATATATCGCTCATTAATTCTCCCCTTATTTGACTACTGTGATGTAGCCTGGGATACACTACCTAAAACGTCAGCCGAAAGACTGCAAAAACTACAGAATCGTGCAGCCCGGGTCATCACTCGTCAGGGGTACGAAGTCAGATCGCATGAAATCCGTTCCGATCTAGGTTGGAATACGCTAGAGAGACGCAACGAACACAAAGCTGTTGCTATGTTCAAGATACTTAATAACAAAGCACCAGCTTACCTATCTGATCTGTTTAAATCTTATAGCGAAAACTCCAATTATAGCTTAAGAGGAAGGAACCAAAACCTTTCTCTTCCACTACCGAGAACGGAATATGGTAAAAAAGGTTTCAAGTACTGCGGCGCTAGACTTTGGAATGGATTAGTAAACAGTCTGAAAGACAACCAAACATTAAAGTCGTTCAAAAAGGCTCTCTCATCTTCCTATCACTAGGAATTTAGGTTGCGCGATATAATATTGGCAGTATAATGTTACTTATTCTATTTAGTAAGTTAAGTAGTACAATGTATTTAGATAGTTTTTAATATTGTATAATCCTTTAGCTTTATTTCGGCTTCCATGAAAAGCAATTTATTTTTATTGATGGAATTGCGAGTTTAAATAATCGTCATTCATTCATTCATTCATTCATTCCGATCCGTCCTAACCGCCCTTCCGGACAGCCAGCGGTCGAAAAAACTGACATCTTTGTCACATCTTGGCATTCCCTTAGCCGGAAAGAACTGGCCATCCACGCTTCGACCCAGAGAAAGGCCCATTCACAGTGGACGGGCAGCCAACACCGTCCTCAGAAACTTCGAGTTTCGCTCTCGCACAAGCACATACAGGTACAACACTAAACTCTTCTTTGCCTTTCATCACTGGTCGAAAGGACCTTTCTCAATCGGCAGGCCACAACCAAGAAAACAATCGTAGTACGCCACGTGCACTCTCAAGCTGTCACAAGACCGCCGACCATGCTAACCCAACGCGGTTTCAGTTCTGAGCTCGCCGACTTCTCAAGAAGCTCCCCACATTATAAGTTCCGAACCGTGTGCCTGGGTGCCGGGGAAGAAATAAGTGAAAAAAATGTTTTCCCAAATGGTCGTTTATCTAAACATTGACTACACGCGTGGTACGTTTACTGTTTTACACTATGCTTTTACAGCGGAGAATGTGTCTGATGTAAACGCGACTTACGTGACTCTTCAAGTGATGACTAATCGTGTTGGCATGCAGTGGCAACGCCTATTGTAGTAGAGTTTGGCGTGTCGCATTCTTTATCTTGGCAAACAATTTAGGCCCTGTTTACATGAAAGGAGGGTCACCCTCCTTGGAAAGACACCCTCCTAGAAGGGTCACCCTTCTCTTTTGAAATGCCTTGTTTTGCTCACATGATAAGTAGGGTCACCCTAGGAAGAGAGTTACCCTATCTGTTTGCCAGGATAACCCTCCCAGCAGGGACGACTTTTGGCCATGTAAAGACTCGAGGTAGGGTTACCCTTCCCCAGGGATGCCTTTTAGACTTGGCGACATAGCCCTAGGGATAGCGCTTGGCATGTAAAGGGGGGCTATCTTCTTACCCTTCTTGAAGGGTGTCCTATGGCAAGTGCGTCCTTAAAATGGAGAAGGTCAGCTTAATCTATTGGGCAAAATTAAAGAGCGCTCTTGTAGCCCAAAGTTATAGGCACTTGTCTCTCTAAGTTTCTATAAGTTCGAACTCGGAGGGCTCTCCTTATAAAGAGGAAGAACACCTTAGTAATAATTGCTGAGTAAACTGTAAACTACTACTAAAAATTTTGTCCGGGTAGTCGTTCTAAAATGCCTGCCAATTTCCTGGATTATTAAGACCTAAAGCCATACATTAGCCGTGGTTACACACGGCCCTTTTCCCGTGGGTTTTGGCACTTTTACCACGGGAAACATTTTTTCGGTGTGTAACCGCGATTTCCTGAGCTAAATTTCCCGAGGGCATTCTCCATGGATACATCAGAAAGAACAAAAGGAAAGTCTGTGACAGTTCTCGAGAAAGTTACCTAAGGTTTTCTGATTCCCACGGCAAATAGACCAATCCGCGAGCAGCGCGTGACAGTTCAGGAAATCGCGGTAAATCCTAAACAACTTCACGCCGGAGAGACATGCCTCAGTTTGCCACGAATTTAACTCTACAACTTATCCGAACTTACGGCTGGATTCCGCGCATCGCTGTGAATATCATTTCATAGATCTCATTGACCGCTTGGCTGGGATTTTTCCTCGCGAATTCTAAAGTCGTGCTTGCTTTCTCAAGGAACTCGAGAATCCCCGATCCCGGTGAAGCTCTGTACAACGGGTTCTTTTTTAACAGAGAAAGAAACGCCGGTGTTGAAGCAGTCGTGTTTTCTCGACTCTTTGCGGTTCGGATTTTGCCGTGGGAATTGTCGTTACAGTGTGACCGGCAGCATCTCGGGCACCGGAAATCCCAAGATAAAATTCCCGTGGTCAAATTACCCTCGGGATTTGCTAATACCACAGTGTGTGTAACCACAGCTATTATTTCTCCCAGCTCATGATCAGCACTGTAGACCTTCACCCAGGAAATAAGTCGCAACAAAACATGCAGATTTGTGCCAAAACTAATTTGCTGCTCGCCCGAATAATAGTTTTGGAATATAAAATAGACTTAAAGGATGCGTCAGTGTTTCTTCCTGACGTTTCCCTCTGTAAGCTGTATTTGGGAGCCGGATGCATCACCTAATTAGTGACGTATGCCGTGCATTCACCGCTGTAACCGCATGTAAAGCAGTGAATGTACCACGTGTAGACAATTTGCTAAATCTTGCTAAAAGACGTTGAGAACAAAAAACAAAACACCAAACGAAACCCCGCAAAAATGCGAGTTTACCATTATGTTAAATATTTTACCGCGGCGACAGTAGTGTTACGTGACATGTGTTATGCGTGTAAATAAAAATAAATCACTCTGTTTAAGGTGGCTCCATAGGGTTTTCAGACGCAATTTCGTGTGGGCACCAAAATCACAATGAAATAAAAACCCGACTTTTGTAATTCTCTGGAGGAAATCTGAATTTAACAGGAAATCCTAAAATCTCGGAGTAAAAACAGTTTACGATGCGTGCACGGTTCTTCGAGTCACGAAGAAACCAAACTTGAAAGCCTTTCAATCAAACTAAGTACACGCTGGCTTTACTTGATCGCCGATCTTTATCACTTTACCTTCGAATGTATATAACTCTACTGAATTAGTTTGAAAGTATTATTTCTGCACATCCTGTCAGGCCAATAACTAAACAAGCAACACAACGATGAAGAAGTTATACAATTCAGATTTTATTCTGTTTGACTTTGAAATGAACAGCCGTCACAAACACGGCTCGAACGGTCATTTCGGGAATCATCAGTTGCAATGGACAAACCAGTGCATTCGGCCTAGTCACAACACTGACAGCAATTCTTGGAAGTAAGCAAACTTAGACAGAAATTATTGGCGTTGTTATGAAGCTTTGCAAATCCTACTAACCTGCAGAGTTTGATCCCGTGTATCAGTCTGTGGCATATTATCTCAGGTAAGCAGTCGCAAAACTAAATATTCACGAACTGTACTGAATAAGTATGAATGAACTTGATGGGACACAACTGCCAACAAACTTGTTGGGAGCTAGTGGACTAGCATTCGACGGCTTGAACTGACGACTTTCGAACTGTCTTCACGGCTTTGTATTGAAAAGGATTGAGTTGTTGAACAGCTATCACCCTCAAATTGTTCGAGACTTCGCTAACAGTAGTTGGCATAGCATAATTCGTGGCTGACATATCCAGTACGAGCTTCTCAAGACAGAAATTCAGGAATTGTATGGTGTTTCCTTTTAGCTTCGCACCAAGAAAACTTGCTGTACTTGCAGGCGTGCGATCGCCGCTCTCTCCTCGTGCTTTTACATGCACACATTACGGCTAACGCATGCGCAATCTTGTCGAGTCATTATTTTGCATTTGATGACGCAATACGCACGTAAAATATCAAGTTTTTCTCTGCATTTTCCTCAAGTTTCCTTCGGTGAACCTGTCTTAAATTTTGCAGGCAAACGAAGATTATATCCGGCTTTGTAATATTTGATTTTAATGGAAATTTATGGAGCAGAATTTTTTTTAATTGCAAAAAAACATAAATTGCCAATTAGCTCAGAATCCGCTTCTCTAACCCCAACTTTTTTTCACAGTTATGTTTACCTTATACAAATTTCTAAACATACTGAAAGTTTCAGAAAAATTCACCGAAGAAAACTTGGGAAAATAGAGCAGAAAGTTTGAAAACGGGGTATAAGACCTTTATTTCAAGGACGTATTGTTTCCATAGAAACCACACTAGAGTGACAAAAGTAAGACGTATACGCAACAGACCTTTCGAAACATCTACCCTGCAAATTTGATCAAGAAAGAATATAATGAAGTGAAAATATGACGGTTTTGGTGTTATAAACTAAATACGAGCAAGTGCAGGGAAATACCCTATGGAGCCACCTTAAGTCTCAATGTATTTAGCACTGCCGTGCTAATTGGGGAGACTTGAAATGCAGAAACGAAATATCATAAACTGAACACAAATTTGTTAAGAATCCCAACTGGTCGGAGGCTAACCAGTTGGCTATTTACATAGTGTGGCCGAGGATTTGAACTCAGGGCTACCGTGTTGCAAATTCAGCTAGTGGTCAGAGCGGGACTTGAGATTTCAAGTCCGGCGACCTAACCACTCGGCCACACTGCCTCCTTTTTGCTCGCGGGGGCCTGGGGCCCACGAGAGCTTAAAAATGGGCATTTTTATTTTTATTTTTTTCCTTTTTGTGGGTCGAGAATCAGCACACGGTGATTGGTTCATATTATCACGTGCTGGGCGATGACGTAATTGACTTCGCTAAACAACTCGAGATGTGGCCAGTGAATTGCTCGTTACTTGTGTGTAAAAGTTAACTGCATCCCATCCAAACTCAACACCATTTGGCTCTGTGGAATAGGCACGGATAAACTGGATTTTCGGGAACGATTTTGGCTCGCGTTCACCGCGGAAGCTTTGAGAATAGCCGTAAACAAATATTTGATGGTACCGCTGTCGCCGATAAATATTTAGTCCCGACGAAACTTTCTGTGGCGACACGAAATACTTTTGGGAAGATAACAGGGCGAAAACAGAAACCAAAGATACGGTGAGCTTTAGCCGTAAAACAATGACGCTTTATGCTTTACTCTGTACATGACATCTGTTGCCTCATAAAATTCTTCTGCGTATCGTACATTGCCTGTTGAAGTGTTTCTTTCATTCGATCATGTAGTCTTTGTTTCGCAATGTTCATTAAATACCAGAAATGAAAAATACACCGAAATAATTCTGAGGATTGAGTTTGCAGTCACAAATGGACTGAACACACTGTGAACAAAAGCGCAATAATATTGTAAACATCTCTCGTGTGACATTCGTCGCTTTCAATTTTATATTTGTTACAGAGCACGAATACTCGAAAGCCTGATAGAAGAAACGTATTGAGTTAACAAAAGAAAACACATAAGTAGTGAAGCGAAGGCTGGATTAATCGTGGCCTCTGATTAGAAATATGAGTCAAGGTCAAACTGTCATAATCGATTGTGCATAAAAAGATATGTCACGCATTCTCAAGATGCAGGGTCGCTCAACCTTTAAGAAGCAAGTGTATGAGTGTTGTAATAATAATTTTTAGTTTAATCAAGGTGTCAAAAGAGCAAGGTGTCAAAAGCCAAGTTCTCTATACTGTGTGATATTTTTATGGTGAGAAATTGGAAGTCTCTGTTGGGAGTTCCGCTCTTGTCCCCTACTTTCCATTTTATATTCTGGTCTCGACCCAACTCACGCCGCGAGCTCACTGGCAAGGCCAGTCTAGTTAAGTGTACTCTGCTATCTCTACTGAATACTTTGGCTAGTGAGAGAGTAACTAAGTGAATTGACGTTTTTAATACACGTCAGCAGCCTGAAACAACGGCATACCTCTTATAGTTGGCTTTTAATGGCAGGTTAGCTGCTCGGGTTTCAGGTGCGCTTTTTTGCATTTTGATTACATTAATTCATAAACGTAAATCCTAAAGCCAGTAAATAATAAAGCATCATCGAAAGTAAAATTCAGTAAAATGTAGATTGATTTTGTGTGTTGTTTTTGCTCTGTTCTTTTATTTTTATCGTGTTGTTATCGCCTGAAAGTGCTAATTGGTATTTGCGTTACTAACGTTAATTTATGCAAGTACCCCCAACATTTTAGAGCGTAATTGAAAAGCATTTGGCGGGCCCCAAAATGTTATTTTTGAAATTTAAAATATTTGTATTCGACTTGCTCTGAGAGCTAATCTTTGGTCAGAACTTTGTGTACCAAGAGCCGTTTCACTCCCCTTAAATGGCCAAAATTCGCTCTTCGGCAAAATGGTTGAAGTATACTGTTAAAGCCGTCGTTATCGGCTTTTGTTTCTTTTCGCTCGTATTCGGTCTAGTGTCCAGGCCCGCTCCTGTTTTGTTACAATCGTCAGCAAAGGATTCGCAACATTTTCGTAAGCACAGTTTATTAGTTTGGCTTCGTCAGATTTCTATCGTTTTTGCCATTAGTTTGTGTCGCCTTCGTCAATCTTGTTAGTTTTGCCACTGTTTACGGCTTGGATCCTTCGCACGGATTCCTCACGGATTTTCACCGCTTTGAGCTACACTGGATTAAACAGAAACCAGACAACAGTTTCAGTGTGGTTCTCGACAAGCGCGTTAACACTCGACACCTCAACACTGTCAGTTAACAGAGAGGTCGTCATAGTGAAAATCCAGTGAAATTTCAGAGCTCTGCGTATGTAAGTATATTTAGACGTAAGTAGTACAAGTTTGTTATCAACCATCGGTCCGCGGCGAGATGACAACCCAACGCGATGGCGACAAACTCGAAACCACTTCACACGGCACCGAAGGAGGTATACCAGCGACCAGAAGCAGAACTAAGACGGCCAAAGGTTTGGCATATGAAATTGAAGTGAGAAAAAAGGAACTGCTAAGAGCCAGGCGAACATTTCTAAGCAAACTACAAGACCTTCAGAAACTTCACGACGGCTGCAGAGATCCCGAAGATCTCAAAAGCAGGGTTCAACAAATCGAAAGTCTACTCACCGGATATCTACAAGCCTTCGACGTACTAGCTACGTCTGCAGATCATCAGGAATGCAAAGGACTTCAGAAAACACTTGGAGCGTTACAAGCACAATAGACTGCGACGAAAACATTAGTGTTGAGCAATGTAGAAAAGCTTGAAAACGACGATGGCGCGTCCCGATACTCGCGAGCAACTTCCATCAGTAGAAAGTCACCGGTATCAAGGATTGGCTCTTCTTCTTCAACCAGAGAAAAAGGAGTGAATGCTCGAGCAAAACCTGCTGCACTTAGAAGTCGAATGCAAGTTCAGGAAGAAATCATCCGACACAAAAGTATGATAGCCAAGCAAGAAGCCAAGCTGGAGCGGCTCAGGATCAAACAAGAGCTAGCCGAAGCAGAAGCAGAAGCCAACGTGTACGAGATGGTGGAGAACGAGGAAGAATCGCTCCTTCGTAAAGATTTCGTCTCTCAGCTTCCCAGAGAAACGAAACAACAAACTCTGGATCGACTGCTGTCGCATGGCGTGGACAATGAAGGACTGGGCCAGATTCCAACGCGTGGTGAGAAAGGCCTGGATCCGAATGCAACGCCCTTCACGCAGTCCAGAACTGTGCCGCCCACGGAATCACACCCGGCACCTCCAGTTGTTTATCCAGATATCCAGAACACCAACAAGGCTCTTATAGAGGCGCTTTCACTTCAGAAATTGCCAAATCTCACCCCCAAGATCTTCAGAGGAGAGGAGCTAGAATTTCTACGGTGGGAGTCTTCATTCGATGCCTTGGTTGGTTCCACGTGTTTAGACGCCAGAGCTAAATTGCACTATCTGTGCCAGTTTCTAGATGGGGAGCCATGAGAATGGTCGAGCACTACCAGGATTTACACGAGGACTCCGACACTGCCAACCATCGACCTCGAAAGGAACTGAGATACAGATACGGAAACCCAAGTGTACTGACCTCCAGCCTCGACAAGAAACTGGCCCAGTGGCCGAAGATTGGGAAAGATCAAGCCCGAGCACTGCTGAGGTTCAGCGACTTCCTGAATCAGGTCACCACAGCCATGCGAAAGTACACGGCCTTGAAAGTTTTCGACAGCTCCAGGGAACTTGTCAAACTCTTAGCCAAATTACCTGGATGGGCGCAGACTAACTGGCGAAAGAAGGTTTGGAATTACAAAGAAGAACACGGTGAAAGCAGCTTCCCATCCTTCATTGTCTTCGCAGAGACAGTGGAGACTCTTGCTCGACAAGCAAACATGCCTGAGTTTGAGAAGCAAGTAACAGGGGACGAGACAGATGTGGAAAGAAAGGCAAACCAGTTCACCAGAGGACGAGCTTCTGGTACAGCCAGAGCCTTCAGTACGCAAGTAGATGCGAAACCACAACGACAACCCAAAACTCAAACCAACGAAAGCCAGAAAGAGCCTGCACGTCTCAAGACCCGCCACTGCTGCCAGAAGGCTGATCACAAGCTGATTGACTGCCAGGAGTTTATAAAGAAGGACTTCGAGTCACGGAAGAAATTCCTCAGGGAGCAAAGAATTTGCTACAATTGTCTGATTTCCAACAACCATATGGCCAAGAGATGCGACCAAGCCAAAGCTACGGAGCCGTGGAAGGGCCATGCTCACTACAAATTATACTGCCAATTATAATGACTGCCAGTTACACTGCCATTTAGACTTCCAGTTACACTGCCAGTTATACATATATCTTATTGACCGAGTGCGAGGGCCGTACTGGGAGAATATCGGCCCGAGGTCTTGACAGTACGGACCGAGCGCAGCGAGGTCCGTACAAAAAAGACAGAGGGCCGATATTCTCCCAGTACGGTCCCGAGCAAACTCGGTCAATAAGAGATTTATTACACGACTTTGTGATCATTGAAACCTGCACCGATCGGTAAAATTTTATGCCGTGCGTAAGTCGTAAACAAGAAATCTCAGAGTACAAATCTTGCAAGCTTAGAGCATACAGACCCGATCTACACTTTTCTTTTATTTATGTGAACAAAGTGTCATAGAAAAGTACAGGAGAAACCACCAACTTTAGCGGAGCCAAAGGAAACAAGTAAAACGAGTGGGTCGAAAGACAAAAACTACAATTTGCGGATGCATCATAAGTCCACGAAGATTGACCAGCCTTACTCTGTAATGTCGTAGAAAACAAACAATTAAACGCCAATCCTTACCTGCTACTCAGCTCAGTACTTATCTCGGCAAATTCATGAATTCAAAACAAAATGGCGGTGACCGCCGCCACCATTTTGAAAGTAGTCCTGTAAGAGTCCCAGGAAGCTTTGTTGGAACTACAAGCAGTTAAAATTTACATCTTTTGGAGATAAGAAATTAGAGAATTCAGGACTGAAAGGTTACCGACTTACATGAAGATTGTTTCTGGCTCCGAGGAGAACTTATATCTTTCGCTTAACTTTGAAGAAGACAATGTCGAGTTTTGCGAGCGACTCTGTTCGTTGCCATCCGTTTCAGCAAGTTACAAGAAACTTTCCGCATTAACTTCCCCCATGCTACTTTCCGCAGAACTCAACCAGTTATCCTCTTCACCATTCACCAGTCAATAAGAAGAATTCAAACTACAAAAACTTTTTTAGCTACAGACTCGACGATTCACCTTGGCTGCAAGCGTCAAATGCTCATCAAATTTGACAGCCGCACTTGTATGGTTTTCTTCAAATTTCATTTCCGTTTCCGTTATAAATGTGGTCATTTAATATTCCTTATTACCCGAGCTTGGTCTGCCATATTGATTATTTTTTCAGCTCAGAAAAACATGCGTAATCTTATGTGATCATACCCGGTCTGATACTTAGAAAATATCAGACCGGCAAAGGAGCGATCTGATTGGTGGATTTTCTGTATCGGCCCGCTCAGCAGTCTAGTCGTGTAATAATGCCAGTTATTATGACTGCCACTTACACTGCCATTTACACTGCCAGTTATACTGCTAGTTATACTGTCAGTTATCATGACTGCCAGTTACACCGCCATTTAAACTTCCAGTTACACTACCAGTTGCACTGCCAGTTATGAATAATTGATAAACGTGTGCTCGTCTTGAGTGAACATGACAATGCAGACTGCAACCTTCGTTTGTTTAGTTTGTAGTGCATCAGCCGTACTACCTCCATATAATCCGGCTTTACAGGGTAACTTGGTTGGACGAGACGATTTGATTGAGAGTTATTTTCATCTGGGCTTAACTGCGACTGAAATTCTCATGTTCCTGTTGATGGTGCACGGTATGGATCTCAGCCGACGACAACTTAAACGAATCTTACGTATGAGAGGTCTGAGGAGAAGGGATATAAGTAATGTAGATGAAGTTTTCGATGCTCTTGGTGAAGAACTGAAAGGCAGTGGTCGTCTTATTGGTTATCGCGCGATGCATCAGCGACTAACAGTCGAGCGTGGTTTAACAATCGGTCAAGATGTCGTACTCCGCGCTCTGCGAATTGTTGACCCTGAGGGTGTGGAGAGGCGATTACGAGGAAGATTGATGAGAAGAAAGTACAAAACAAAAGGCCCCAACTATTTATGGCACATAGATGGATACGACAAACTAAAACCTTTTGGCTTCTGCATACATGGCGCTATAGACGGATACAGTCGGCGTATCCTGTGGCTTGAAGTTGGCCCATCAAATAATGATCCTACCATTGTTTGTCACTACTATATGGACCGCTGCGTAAAACAACTAGGGACTGAAAATGGACATATTGCTGCAGTGCAGCGATTCTTTAGAAGTGATGCTGCAGACGATTTTTCCGGGGAAAATAGCTTCATGTTTGGTGCATCGACATCAAATCAACGCATCGAAGCGTGGTGGGAAATTCTCCGAAAACAATGTCAGTTAATGAAACAGGAACATTGGTTGTCGAAACATAATAAATATATTCCGAGTGCAAGATTTAATAACAGCAACATATCAACAAAAATAACAAAAATATACAAGAACAACAAACATGTCCCAGTATTAACCGGATTGGATTGTTTTGTTTTTTTTGTTTTTAGTTTTTGTTTTTTTTTTTCGCTAAATTGCGGGATATATTGAAAAGTGGTAGGTAGTAGGAGGACTGCCTCATAAGTGTGTCCAATCGTCTACGGCATCACTTCTAAAGAATCGCTGCACTGCAGCAATATGTCCATTTTCAGTCCCTCGGTCTCCTCTGATGATTCTTGCAGTGCCCCCTAGTTGTTTTACGCAGCGGTCCATATAGTAGTGACAAACAATGGTAGGATTATTATTTGATGGGCCAACTTCAAGCCACAGGATACGCCGACTGTATCCGTCTATAGCGCCATATATGCAGAAGCCAAAAGGTTTTAGTTTGTCGTATCCATCTATGAGCCATAAATAGTTGGGGCCTTTTGTTTTGTACTTTCTTCTCATCAATCTTCCTCGTAATCGCCTCTCCACACCCTCAGGGTCAACAATTCGCAGAGCGCGGAGTACGACATCCGTGACCGATTGATAAACCACGCTCGACTGCTAGTCGCTGATGCATCGCGCGATAACCAATAAGACGACCACTGCCTTTCAGTTCTTCACCAAGAGCATCGAAAACTTCATCTACATTACTTATATCCCTTCTCCTCAGACCTCTCATACGTAAGATTCGTTTAAGTTGTCGTCGGCTGAGATCCATACCGTGCACCATCAACAGGAACATGAGAATTTCAGTCGCAGTTAAGCCCAGATGAAAATAACTCTCGATCAAATCGTCTCGTCCAACCAAGTTATCCTGTAAAGCCGGATTATATGGAGGTAGTACGGCTGATGCACTACAAACTAAACAAACGAAGGTTGCAGTCTGCATTGTCATGTTCACTCAAGACGAGCACACGTTTATCAATTATTCATAACTGGCAGTGCAACTGGTAGTGTAACTGGAAGTTTAAATGGCGGTGTAACTGGCAGTCATGATAACTGACAGTATAACTGGCAGTTTAACTGGCAGTGTAAATGGCAGTGTAACTGGCAGTCATAATAACTGGCAGTATAACTGGCAGTGTAACTGGAAGTCTAAATGGCAGTATAACTGGCAGTCATTATAATTGGCAGTATAATTTGTAGTGAACATGGCCCTTCCACGGCTCCGTACAAAGCTGAATGCGCGACATGCGCGCAAATATACGCCACTGCTCTACGTGACCCCAAGAGAAACCCCAGTGAACCTCGTGCTTCGTCGAAGTGCACACAGATATGTGGTTCGGACCAGGTCTCCATGTCATGCTCAAAGATAGTGCTGGTATGGCTTCGGCACCCATGCTCTCCAGGCAAAGAAGTTCTCACATACACCCTACTTGATGGCCAAAGCAACGCTGTGCTGATGACGAAATCTGTGTATGACAGGTTAGAGCTGACGGGCACGGACACTAACATTAAGAAACCAGACAACAGTTTCAGTGTGGTTCTCGACAGAGAGGTCGTCATATATACCATGATTGAAGGTCTCCAAATCAGTTAGAAAATATTGTTTTCTTAATTTTTTCCCCTGTGATGAAATGCCATTTCTAGTCTTCAAGTTGATTCCTGCAACTTCCAAAACCCATCTGTCAAAGCAAGTGCTACGGAAACCAGGGTGTTCTGTTATACACTGAGGTAGTGGATCTTCTTCTAAATCGTCCAATCTCTCCATACAGCGGTCACAGGGTAGAGTCAGTGAAAATGAGTACGTTTAGCATATTTTGTTCTGTATATTGATTGTGCATTGAAAGAGGAAAGCAAAAAAAGATATCTAGAGATGTCATGTACTGCATTTTAGTGTAGTTTATGGATATTTGAACTACATGTTTACTAACACAGGAAAAAATTCTGAAAAACCACTAATGGTTACTACAACTATTAGTAGGTTTTGCTAAACTCACATTCTTACAAAAAAAACCATTAATGGTTAATTTTTGACACTCAATAATTTCCCAGTTTTAAAAATTACCATTCATGGTAATTGTTGAAAATACATATTGGGAATCTAACAAAATCCATGGATGGTTTCAAAACACATGAATGTTTATATCAGTGGTGACACATTAATGTGGTTTTCTTATTTCCACTGGATGTTTTCTTAACAATCATTTGTGTTTTTGTGTGTGCTGGCATTTGCCAAAAATCCATGGATGGCCATATATTACCTATGTATAGTAATGACAGCTATCCAGACATTAGCCATATTGCTTCACCTTCACACATTACAAGGCCGGCTCCCATGTGGGCATTAATATGGATGAGAACAAGCCATGAGATTCCCTTTGTAGTGATTTTGTGTACGTATTTATTTTTAGTGAAACAAATTTAACTGTATTTTAGTTTGTGGTTACTGCAACACTACGTTCAGTCACACGAGTAGTCATTGGAGAACGTGTTTCAGTTTAAGTAATTTGTTCATCAGTTCAGTCGCAACAAAGAGCCATCAATTATCTTGATAATTAATAATTGTTCCACTCACCTTGCGATATACACCCCAGGCTATATTATGATAGATGTATAGTCTTGTTCAGGAATCAAAAGCAATTAATTTTTGCATTTGTAATGGCGATTCCGCATTTACACATTCTTGACTTCTCTGGTGACATTTTACAGTGAAATTAAGTTCCTGCAGTCGAGTCTTTGAAATATTAAATTTCAAGCAGCTGTATTCCAAACATACGTACGATAATGTACAAACAGCTCCAGCACGAAAAGTATTCATCACACTGTTTAGATGTGGACAATACTTCTTCAGACATGAAAAATGGCACAAAATATTGCTGGAAAGCGATGTAATCCTGTGGTCAACTCCATATACTTAGTGAATGAGCCTCGGAAACTGCATAAACACTCGAACGGCACACAACGGTCCACGCAACGTAAAAACATCAGAGCAAATAAGCGAGCGGGCACTGGATACCAGTCACTGTTGACCAATCAAAATCACAGACTCTTGAAGCGGAAAATCAGTGCACGGATGTACATTTGCAGTCGAGAGCCGGACAGAAGTGCAGTTTTCTTTCACCGCAGCGTATTTTGAAGTTATTGCAAGCCTTTTGCACTGGTTTTGACCGATTGAGAAAAGATGCCAAAGATAACAAAAGGATTAAGAACTTGAAGGGAGAGAAGAGCCCCGATAATTCACTGTCAAGGAAAGGAATTGTGCTGGTGCAAAATTCAGCAAACAGCTAAGGTCAGGCGAAATCAATTACTGAACATTTTTACTGTTGACTACTTGAATCTTGATATGAACAGTGAAAATGATACATGGACTATGTGCACAATCATTTTATTTTCAGGGTGCCTTATTGTAAATATTGTGTGCATTAAAATGTTTGAATAAAAAAAATCGTTGGTCAAAATTATTGCAAATCTAGTGATGTTTCAGCTTCAATGTAAATGAGCTGCATTGTTTAACTGAATTTCTTTGCGTAAAATGTATGCAGGTGGCTATTCCCATTTTTGTTTATAGGCCCAAATGAACTCTACAGACCCATATTTTCATCTTGGTGAAGTCCTATATAGTTCCACCCAATGGCTGGATTCAAGTGCATTTTCCAGGATTGAATGTATGACACATACTTTTCCCATATATGTATAGGTGCAAATACCCACATGTGGCTTAAACATGGATTTTGGTAAAAAAAAGGTAGTAATTTCGCATTAAGATTGACCGTATTTCCCCCAATAAATGTTTTTAACATGGAAACACAAAACCCACTCCAGAAATCAGAAAACCATAAATGGGTATCACATGAATACCCATGAACGATCATGGCAATACTTATAATGGGAAACAAACAAAAAACACTTGAGAAACTGGGGAACCATTCATGGCATTGCTTCAAAACCCATTCTAACTAACAACAAACTGTTAATGGGAAATATATGAAAACCACCAAAGATGGTTGAGAAACCATAAATGGTATTCATCCAAAACACAGAATGGGAAATGTATTTACACTAATAGTTTTGATATAAAACCATTAATGAGTATAGCTCTGCTTTCCCAATAATGGGTTTTCGGCTGTGAATTTAGGATTTACCATTCAAATACCCAATAATGGTTTTTCACAATTTTTTCCTGTGTAAATGGCTTCATGGTGTAAATATGCCATTATTATAGGCCAACTCGTACTGATATCCCTGTTCTCGACTCCATTTATAGATTCTTCAGAGCTGTATTCTACAGACAGTTTGTACGTTTGGTTTGGGGATCCATTGGACGATCAAACCGCTTACCTCTACCATGCTGTGTCTACAATGTGATAAGAGATACATTTCCTGATTAAGGCAATGAATCTAAGGGTTATGGGTCAGGTGATGATGATGATGAAAGAGAAAATTAACCAGGTGAGTCTGAATCCTTATAAGTTTCAGTAAAATTGGTATATATGTACATCATTGCACACAATATTTATGAAGAGTTATTTTGGGAAGTTTCTGGACATGCTCCCTTTTTATGTCCTTTTCTTGGGTTTCCACATTTTTGCAAACATTAGATTTCCTTGTTCCTTGTCTTCTACTACTGGGCCCACTGGTTTGTGATAAAGCTTGCAACTGCTCCTCTAAAATTAAGAAAGAAAAAGCCTACATAAGACTTTGAATCACAGCCTCCTGTCCTGTGAACAACTGTCAGAAAACTGTATATGTCCCACCTGTGCAAGTTGGTGGGCACATCTTGGTTTTTTTTGTCTGTCTGGACCTATATTTTGTTAGAGTATCTTCTTTTGGTTCCTTCTACAGCATTGTATTTAGTGGCATAAGCACTTCTTCTTGCAGACCATCTTCAATTGCATTTACATCCTGTCGTGGTGTACTCAATAAAAAATCATACACATCTGCAACATACCCTAGCAGGAAAATTTAAAAACTGTTAGTTTGTTTTTGCACATGCTAAAGTTTAAATTGTGTAAAATTGCTTTACTATACAGTAGCTGCATGTACCATAATTCTGACAAGTCTTCACTTGTCTAACTGTAGCTTCTCCATCCTTGAATTTTGGGTACGTTAACCGAAGCTGAGGATTTCCCGTCTCATCAGCTTTGCTCTGTCGTTGCAGATTACTGTTGAAGTGCAAGGCTGCCAGGATGGTCCTGTTGAGAAAGTAGCAAGTGGATGTTAATGCAACACGCCTAATGAATAGATGGTTCTACAGCTACACATACATACCTACTTAACATCCCAATATATGAATAATGCAGCATCTTTGGGGCAAATTGGTTTACTACAGAGTGATATCCTTCCAAACAGCTGGTTTGTCCAGTGGAAGAGGATTTCTTTATGGCCTTCACAAGCGATGTACCCGTTAGAATATCACACAGTTTGCCATATGCTGTTGATCCTGCAGGTATAGAATGTAACATGCATTTTCACATTTAGCCTAAGGTCACTACCAATAAGAATATTGTTATTCTTTACAATATTGACTCAACATAATTTTTGGTTTTACTGTGTACTGTATGTGTGTACAGTATGTAACTGTTGTCAGCCAGAGCTTTGGAGTTGAAATTGGGCCATGGGCACATCTGTTAAACACAGGATTCGGTATGTTGGAATGGACATTTAGAATGTGGGACAGGAATGCTTCAAACTTTGCATATTTGACTTCACCCATATGTTGCTTCGTAGATGTCACCGACTAGTAGAAATGCCGTACACATGCCTTTCGCCACCTTGTAATTGCCTCACGACCCTTTTCTTCACTCGCACGCACAAGTTGCTTCGTGATGTCTGAAGAATAATATAGTAGCATGACACTATCTTTGTCCACATATACAAAGTTATATAAACATATTTTTCTAAAATATGGAAATTTTATCCTTACTTCTGGCAATATGCCAACAATCAAACAAGTGCGATATCACAGTCTTTCCCAACTCTCTGCATCTTATGGGACAGTCAACCCTCATCCACTTTGCTATACTGGTGTGTCTGTCTGATACAAATGTGGTTATTATCAATCCTGTAGGCAATAGGAAATCAAATGCCCTCTGATGGCCAAAGAACTGCATTGCGGAACTGCTTCCAGCTTGATTTGCCTACAAATACAAGAACATGATCAGACTAAAAAAAATTGGGGCACTGGGGGAGGTTAAGATTACCTGTACAAGGACAATGGGGATTATCAAACCCACGGTACAGCAAAATGTAGTATAGGTACAATATTTGGCAGAATGTCCCATGCAGTCATGCCGTCCATCCCCTGCAAGCACCACTTCCTTGTCCTTTAGGTTTTCTAAACGTTTGGCCTGATATTTTCTTCAAAACCCAACAATAGAAGGTACGAGAAGATGCTTTTGGTGGTAGTAGAAGGTTGGCTTGCTGTATACCAATAGGCCCATGTGTTTAAATACTAGAAGAACTTTTCCAATAGAAGCACAAGCACAAAGCACAGCAAAACTTAAAAGTAAATTGCCAGCTGGAAAGAGACCAAAGAGGTTAGGTTGGCTTTTCCATGTATGGGTGTTAGAGCAGCCACTGCAGTGAGAGAATACTGTCACCATTGTTCCTGTCTGACTGATGCTGACTTCAGGGTTAGGCTAGAAACAAAAATGGCAGTGCTGAAATAGTAGAAGCAAGTGGGAAAGGAAGACAATGGCTTTGGGCTCTTCACGGACATCCTTTGAAGTGACTTCCATTCTAGGAAAGGAAAAGAGTTTATCATGTCATAAGTAGTATTAAACAATGAATGTCATTTCTGTTATTGTTCCTATTATAGTATAAATAAAGAAATGGTCAATTGCATTGTTTATCAGTATACTTGGGCTTTTTGTCTGAAGTGTCATCATCTCCACATTTGTCATAGGCTTTCTGGGCTTCTTCTGGAGTCCACGAGGGGTCATAAGTCTCGCTTTCAGCTTCGTCTTCCAGCAGGTCCAAATTATCTTCGATGTCCATGTCCAGTTCCACATCCTCTTCTTCTTCCATCTGTTCCTCCCTTTTTTTTCTGCCAGTCCCACTTCCTCTGTGGTTTCATTGAAGTCAGTCCGTAAACCTGCATGTAAACGGAAGGACAAAAACAATACCTTACAATGTTTGCTGCAGCATATGGTGCCGGACCGTTTGCATTAAAAAAAAACTACGTATATGAATTTATACCTGTGGATGCCATTGGTGCAGATGTGCTACTGACTTCAAGAAAACTTTTTGCCCAGGATTTCTGACTCTTGGATAGGCGTTCGGATAGTCTACTGGTCTGGTTTCTGGCCTTAAACAGTTCCTTCTCCAACTCTAAGCACTTGGGGCAAGAATCTGGTGGTACAGTTGTGGAAGACGTACACGTCGAATCCTAAAAATTAATTCAGAAAGATTGAAACTGTTCTTTCGCGTATCACTTGCCGCGTCGTAATTATATACCTTTACTGGTGTACTTGTAACAAATTCAGACGAGAACCAGTCAACTTGGGGGGATCCATCGAACTCTGAGGTGGACGCGTTTTCTGGTGTACACTGCTGAACGGCAACTTGCGAGTTTTCTTGTGGGACATCAACATTCTGAGATGTTCCTTCTCCGGTTTCGAAAATTAAGCTCTTAACGACCTAAAGTCAGATAAAGTGGTAAGTAAACAGCGATCGCCGCGGCAGTCCTGAAACCGGAGAACAAAAATCTGTCGTGACGCGCTCTATTTTTAGCACTCACCCTTCGTCGATTCCGCTCTGAAATTGGGCTTGGAATTGTTTTCTTCTTCCAGATCGTTGGAAAGGAACCGGGTTTCAGGCGCCGCAGAGATCCAGATTCTGGTCCTATGTGTGTTCTCTCGAATCAGGTTCCGAGAAAATGATCAGAACATACAACGAATTGTCCGACGGGGTTAAGAGTGTGTCCATGAGAGCACCAGGCAGACGCGACACATGCCATCTCACCGATTTCAATGAAATTTAGCCAGATTGACGATTTCACCTAAAAACTCAAAGAGCCGAGGTGGTTCGAAATTTGGATAAATCCGGGGGGAGTTAGACCACCCCCCCTGGTTTTTCAGGGAAAACCCCAAAAAATCGCCTGAAATTTACTGCATAAGTAGAAGACTGTCGTGCCAACAGAATGCAACATTTCTGAAAAATATTTCTCATGAGTAATTATATGTGCCTTAGTAGCCTACAGCCAAATTTGTGAATGATTTGGAGTGATACCTGTTAATAAGCGACTGTCAATCAAACCCTATGTCATACTGTATTTTGCAACCTTGAAAAATAGCTGATTTTAAAATCAAAATATCTCCGATGCGCAACCTTTGTTTGCAATGAAGTGAGCATTACAGTTTAGACCTACCTTAGTACTAACAATATCAGTAAAAAAACATTGGTATGTGTTACGGTTTTTCCACAGCATTCGTAAACAAAACGTCGCCACCACAGAGATACCAACTTGATTTTCAGCAAAATAGACACTGAAATTTTGCAAACGGCAAAGCATAAAATACTTTTCTCCTTTCATTTCCTTAAATATATGTGCCAAATACCCTTGGGCACGGCTCAAACGCAAATGTGACTGAATTATGTGTTTTTATTTGCTCCTAAAACAATAAAAAAAACCTCAAAATACCGAGGATTTTTTGGATGTTTTCGATTTTATTAATCAACAAGCAGTAACATGAACTTATCAAGAGAAAATATATACTCACAAGCTATCTTGACATGTTCGTGATGCTGTTGGAACCCTGCTGGTCATATACGGATCTAGTTCACTCACTCAAGACCGAAATTACTACCTATGTACGTGTATTCATTTGCATTCGTAATAATCTGTAGCAGAACTGCAGACAGATTGAAGTGTTGCTAAAGCCTCCCATTCTATAATCTTTGGTTCTCACCGGGTCGGCAATGTTTCTGGTCATAACATATACGTTTGATATACACTCTTGCTGCACAAAGTAGTAAATACTATTTTTTTCAGAATTGAGCCTCAATTCGGTCAGCGGATTCATGTTCTATACAACACAGGTATCTCGTGTTGTAAAGTCATCTACGCTACCGCTTAGTGCTCATCCTTTTCTCCCTTGTTCCTAGCTAAGGAGAAGGGAGAATGGGTTGGACACTAAGAGCGGCTGCATACTAAGGAGATAAAGGATTTAACTTACGTATACCAAGAAAGACCCTTGTCTTATAAACGATCAAATAGACTGGGTTAATGTTCCTAAAGTTAAAACTCTCTTCTAATGTCAATACGTAGGCACATTTCGTCCGATTCGGCGACAAAGTCTTCATCTTTATCATGCGTATGCACAGGACCAATAGAGATTGCCTCGAGACCTATCCGCCCACTTTTATTAAGTAACGAGAGTCTGCTGAAGTACCGAGCTACCTGATCTGCAGACAGCCATTCACTTTGGGCGAACATCTTGTTAGCACTTGCGGTTCGTACGGTTTTCAGCTTAGTTTTTAGCCTTGTTGCCAGTTTTCTCCCCTTGTAAAAAGACGTTTTTGAGATGTGTTTTAAGTTTTTCTGAAAATCTTGTTGCTTTCCTCGTTTTCTTGAGAGGCCAGTCTTGTGCTGCGGTGTTGTTTGCTGACTGGGTGAGAACTGGTAAGGGTTGTGAGCTGGAGGCTGCATCGGGTTTGCGGACAAAACTTCCAGACACATCTCTGCACGTGTCTGCCCATTTTAACTTGATGCTGTCAAAAGTAGATTCTTTCTCTAGCCTGAGCATGTGCTTTCCGACATCAAGGTAGCTTTGTAATGTATTGAACGACTGATAAGTCTGGATACATCCCTCTTCAGGGCAGTAGAATAGCTCAGTAGGCGTTTCTTCAGAAGTTTCAACAGGTATCGCTGACAACTACTCGCTACCTCTACAACTGTGGTATAGCATCCCTTAACGCCTCCATATTACTCGATGACCTTTTTTATATTGCTGGCACGACGCATGTGGTTTTTGAGACTTTAGAGGGTGGCCCCGGTGTGTGATACTACATTAGATATTAAGGCCTTCCAGAGGGTATCGCTGATTTCTGGAACTACAATTACATTACAAAATATATTCTATATTAATGGTAATTTCATGGATCAAGAAAATAACTACAAGATACTAAAGCTCTTTGCAGTCAGTCTATATCTACAGCTCAGATCTCAAGTGAGTGTTAATGATTAACAGAACTACTATTCACCTCAGTTTCTCCACCTTCAGACTTTGTGATCGCCACAGTCACGTGCCATGTCTTTCCCCTTTTACCAAACCAATCACGTTGTGTCTCACGGAAGCTTGCCGGTAGAAATTTCATCGCCCAGTCCATGATAAGAAACACTTGTGATGGCACAAGGCTGTCCATCATTGCCCTTTTTGCTTCATCTTGGTGGACTGCACGAAGTTTAGGAAGTTTAGTCCGCAAGCCCGATGCAGCCTCCAGCTCACAACCCTTACCAGTTCCTACCCAGTCAGCAAACAACACCGCAGCACAAGACTGGCCTCTCAAGAAAACGAGGAAAGCAACAAGATTTTCAGATAAACTTAAGGTATCAGGATACCCTCGTGAACGACATGCGTTCAAACCCATTTTTCGTGCTAGCGTTACATTTTACTAATAATAAAGTATATATTTTCTGAAAACTCAACAAACACAGATTTAGGTTAAAGCTCTATGTTTTTTGAATTTTCTAAAGAAAGAAAGTTATGAGCTTCCGAGTGAATTTCGACCTTGCCTCATTAAAAAAGCCTAATGTCACTCGGATTTTACCCGATTTGATTATTTATTGTTTCAGCCTAATGTTGACACAATGAAGAAAAAAAAACGGTGTCTCCGAATTTTGATATCTTGTCCATATACAAAGTTATTGGGTTTTAAAGTTGGCCAATCATTTTTCTAGCTACGTGCAAGACAAAAGCGGACATATCTTCCGAACGAAAAAAAATTAAAATCGGAGACACCCTTTCGTAGCTTTGATATTGATTCACATATTTGCCAAGTTTCAAGCCAATCGATTAAAATCCATTGAAATGCAGGTTTCCGAAATAAACACTTTTCCGCGTTTTAAAAAGACCGAGAAAAACACATTTAAAGATTCTGACCAGGGAGCCGGAAACCTGTTTACATAATCGCCTCATCTGTCAGCGATCTGTCAAAACACCGCGGTTAGTGCTTTCGCATAGAGACTTTCCAGGCATCTTGTAGGTAATTGAAACACGCTGCACAAAAGACCGCCGTGTACGACAACGGTCATCAACGCTTCGTTCGGGCAAGTTTCGCAACATCTATTTTCGCTTCACAGTTGCACTCACCACTCAACACCAATTCAACCTTTTGCAGCCACAGTTGGAATTCGTTCTAAACGTAAAAAAGCGTTCACAAAGGCACACAAGGAAAGATTTCTTGCGGCCTTTCGTTATTCTTGCAGATCTGCTGTTAGTCATGTGTTATCCGTCGCGCGGCTAAAATTTGTACTTTATTGTTTTGCATGACTGACGTGCAAGCTGCATGCTGCGCAGTTACGGGTGATACTAACGATCTGTTGATAGGTAGTTTCCGGCAAGAAAGAGAAAGATAAAATCCTTTCGTTTAAATATCTCGGGAAAAAAATAGGTATCCAAATTTTGTTTTCAGAAACACAAGGTAAAACATGTAGTAATTTCGTTACGCCAAAAAATTTGAAGCTGGCAAAGTCCGGAGGGTATCCTGATACCTTAAAACACATCTCAAAAACGTCTTTTTACAAGGGGAGAAAACTGGCAACAAGGCTAAAAACTAAGCTGAAAACCGTACGAACCGCAAGTGCTAACAAGATGTTCGCCCAAAGTGAACGGCTGTCTGCAGATCAGGTAGCTCGGTACTTCAGCAGACTCTCGTTACTTAATAAAAGTGGGCGGATAGGTCTCGAAGCAATCTCTATTGGTCCTGTGCATACGCATGATAAAGATGAAGACTTTGTCGCCGAATCGGACGAAATGTGCCTACGTATTGACATTAGAAGAGAGTTTTAACTTTAGGAACATTAACCCAGTCTATTTGATCGTTTATAAGACAAGGGTCTTTCTTGGTATACGTAAGTTAAATCCTTTATCTCCTTAGGAGTGCAGCCACTCTTAGTGTCCAACCCATTCTCCCTTCTCCTTAGCTAGGAACAAGGGAGAAAAGGATGAGCACTAAGCGGTAGCGTAGATGACTTTACAACACGAGATACCTGTGTTGTATAGAACATGAATCCGCTGACCGAATTGAGGCTCAATTCTGAAAAAAATAGTATTTACTACTTTGTGCAGCAAGAGTGTATATCAAACGTATATGTTATGACCAGAAACATTGCCGACCCGGTGAGAACCAAAGATTATAGAATGGGAGGCTTTAGCAACACTTCAATCTGTCTGCAGTTCTGCTACGGATTATTACGAATGCAAATGAATACACGTACATAGGTAGTAATTTCGGTCTTGAGTGAGTGAACTAGATCCGTATATGACCAGCAGGGTTCCAACAGCATCACGAACATGTCAAGATAGCTTGTGAGTATATATTTTCTCTTGATAAGTTCATGTTACTGCTTGTTGATTAATAAAATCGAAAACATCCAAAAAATCCTCGGTATTTTGAGGTTTTTTTTATTGTTTTAGGAGCAAATAAAAACACATAATTCAGTCACATTTGCGTTTGAGCCGTGCCCAAGGGTATTTGGCACATATATTTAAGGAAATGAAAGGAGAAAAGTATTTTATGCTTTGCCGTTTGTAAAATTTCAGTGTCTATTTTGCTGAAAATCAAGTTGGTATCTCTGTGGTGGCGACGTTTTGTTTACGAATGCTGTGGAAAAACTGTAACACATACCAATGTTTTTTTTACTGATATTGTTAGTACTAAGGTAGGTCTAAACTGTGATGCTCACTTCATTGCAAACAAAGGTTGCGCATCGGAGATATTTTGATTTTAAAATCAGCTATTTTTCAAGGTTGCAAAATACAGTATGACATAGGGTTTGATTGACAGTCGGTTATTAATAGGTATCACTCCAAATCATTCACAAATTTGGCTGTAGGCTACTAAGGCACATATAATTACTCATGAGAAATATTTTTCAGAAATGTTGCATTCTGTTGGCACGACAGTCTTCTACTTATGCAGTAAATTTCAGGCGATTTTTTGGGGTTTTCCCTGAAAAACCAGGGGGGTGGTCTAACTCCCCCCGGATTTATCCAAATTTCGAACCACCTCGGCTCTTTGAGTTTTTAGGTGAAATCGTCAATCTAGCCAAATTTCATTGAAATCGGTGAGATGGCATGTGTCGCGTCTGCCTGGTGCTCTCATGGACACACTCTTAAAATTAACACGATGGGTTCTCACAAATTCGACCCAGATATTTTGCTGGGTTTTATTCGTCGGCACATGGATGGAAACTCCAGTTGCCCGGTTGGCTTTATTACTACAAAGCTGAACGACACAACGACCTGAAGGCATATTATGATATTTTTCTATAGCTTATTGCGTATTTCGCACGGGGAAAGACTGGAGTTTTCTGACTTGGTTGAGTAGATGACGTCATCACATCCCACTGGGCATTGTGGGAAAATTTAATGGCGGACACGAAGTCCTCGCCGATGTCCAACAAACACGGACGAAATTCAGAGGTTCAACAACGAAATTTGAAATTTAAACTTGCTGAAACACTTATGCAATGAGAATCTACACGAAGAGGGAGTAACAAGAGATACGACAAAATCGATCGAACTGGCACTTTAACGTTTCTCATCCTTTAAGCCGTTTTTTTACCAAATCAATTTTAAAGGGAAACCCCCGAATGACAGGGAAGTCCCTATGACGTCATTGGAGGAAGTCGTTCGGGGAAGTCCCTATGACGTCATTCAAAACCACGACCCTCAAATATTAGCATATTTGAGGTTTGGGTTGTTTGGGTTGGGGTGGGAGTGGGTTATGTACCAGAAGGAACATGACCTAATAAAGTTAATCTTGGAGGAATCTAGTCCAAATGTTGGGTCTGAAATTCAGGCACAAGATTTTCACTCCTGGTACCTGATAAAGTTAATCTTGGAGGAATCAACTTGAGGGTGGTCACTGCCAGAGATTTGGTTGCGTCCTCAGTGGTTCTTTTACGTCCCTGTGGTTCTTTTATCTAGAGACGGGACCGCCATTTTACGTCATCCGAGCCATGTGTAGAGAGCCAGGTTTTTACACCTCAAATTTCACTGCCTTGAGCGGGGATTAAACCCGCGCCCTTGGTATGCAAGGCAACCGTGCTGACCGCTAGGCCACCACGGCTCTCTTAAAATCCTTGTTTTGTTTTTCTTTCCGCTGCGGCGAGATTTGCAGCAATGCAGAAATACTACTGAAGACCATTTTTCCACTAGGATTTTTACTGCTCGACTTTGTGTGTTCGTTCAGCGCACTTTGTTGGTGATAGCGCCTTAGAATTATTTTTGTGCAAAGGTCGACCCAGGGGCGGGCCCAACGGGTTTCGTCACTTCCCACTTCCCGCTGTCGAAGGAGTCCTGTCCGCCGGGCGGACCCTTAGACAAAAACAGTTTCATTTAAAAAAGGGCACTGTCACAAACAAATGAACTGTAGTATTACTGCACTGCTGCAAAATTGTCTTTGACTTCTCGCCGCTGCGCTGGAGAAAAAAAAAAGAGAGAACAATGGAACCGAAAGCGTCCAGTGCGTCCTTAAAACGGAGAAGGTCAGTTTAATCTATTGGGCAAAACGCTCATATGCGAGGATTCTCCACGAGGGTTCCAGTGAGGTACCAGCTCTCACTCCTGAATGCCGTTCTGAAATAATGCGTGCGATGCAATGTATGAGGGGTGTAGGCGCTGAGGCCAAGCAGGAAAAGATACAGGTTCAATGTCAAGCAGAAAAACTACTTGGAGCTCAAGTTCAACATTGGCCAGGAATATGGGCAAAAGGCGGCTGCTGAATTGTGGCGAAACACATGAGACGAGCACGGGACGTGGATGGGAAAAGGCTGTTTTCACTTTCAGAGTTTCTGACAGAGCAGCAGGTGACATCGTTCTCAAGGCTGGCTGCAAAGTTGCGCCAACGTACATTCAGTACCACTGGCAGTGGAGGAGGAGCACGATTTCAGGGCAGGGAGACAGTGCTGGCTTCCTTGAGCGTTCACCACCCAATTTGCCATAGCCAATACAACATTTGTGCACTGGTCAAGTCCAAGTCCCTCCAGAAGCTATCTTCCATTGCTCAAGATTTTGTGCCAGAAATTCAACCTCGCTAACTTCAACGTGCGAACGAAAGCGTCATATATGATCTTTTGCAAATACTTGTTAAAGAGCGCTCTTGTAGCCCTAAGTTATAGGTACTTGTATCTCTAAGCTTCTATAAGTTCAAACTCGGAGGGCTCTCCTTATAAAGAGGAAGAACACCTTAGTAATAATTGCTGAGTAGACTGTAAACTACTACTAAAACTTTGTCCGGGTAGTCGTCCTAAAATGCCTGCCAATTTCCTGGATTATTAATCCCGTGTCTACTGATCAGATACGAAGACCTAGAGCCGTACATTATTTCTCCCAGCTGATGATCAGCACTGTAGACCTTGACCCAGGAAATAAGTCGCAACGAAACATGCAGATTTGTGCCAAAACTAATTTGCTTGCTCGCCCGAATAATAGTTTTGGAATATGAAATAGAACTAAAGGATGCGTCAGTGTTTCTTCCTGTAAGCTGTATTTGGGAGCCGGATACATCACCTAATTAGTGACGTATGCCGTGCATTCACCGCTGTAACCGCATGTAAAGCAGTGAATGTACCACATGCGTAGACAAATTTGCTAAATCTTGCTAAAAGACGTTGAGAACATAAAAAACAAAAGACCAAACAAAACCCCGCAAAAGTGCGAGTTTACCATTTATGTTAAATATTTTACCGCGGCGACAGTAGTGTTGCATGACATGTGTTATGCGTGTAATTAAAAATATAAACAAGACAGGCCCGTGGCCAGTGCGCTTGTGACGTCATTAGTACAATGAATAGAGACACGCGGGGTCCCGGGAGAGGAACTTTTGTCGTGCGTTTATATGCAAAAGATATTATAGCCGAGTCAGTTTTTGCACATGACGGATCCAAGAGCTCCCTTTATTTTTCTTGCCCTCTTTTCTTCTAATTTCGGTCAAACAGATATTCACGAAAAAGTGTATTATAATAATTGAGAGAAAACAATTATCGAAGGCCCCGTAGGAATATTCTTCGTTTGCAACAACCCAGTTTTCATTGCTTTCCGATGCACGTGACAGTACTTGTGTGACGCTTGCTATACAACCTGGCAACCTTTCAAGCTGACATGTTTTGTGGAGGAACTGTGTTGTCATTTTGTAATGGGATTGACTGGGGAATACCCGACATCTTAAGTAGCTGTAAGACAGCGTAATAGCCTTATCTCATCTTCCCAGCGTGTGCATCATGTTCAAGTAGCTGTAATTGAAAGCTTTCAGACTTATCTCTGTAGCACATTAAAACATGACACTTCCCATGATGAAATTACTTCGTATGAAAAAGCCATCTCAGACGTTACTCATCCTACATGTACAAGTCTGATCACTAATATGTTCAAGACTGCTATGCATTAAGCTTTAACGCAAAATTCTGGGTCGATACGAAATTAATCTCTATCGGAAGCTGCAGACGTTTGAATACCGTGACAACAAAGGCGTGCATCACGGGCTTGTGGAGCGAACATTACGGCTCGGATAGTCGGATATCAACCTTGAGCTTTTGAAGACTTCGAGGTATTCAGTGACAAATATTCTCGATGTAATCGCTGCCGGTCTTTCCTGCTTTTGTTAAAGCGGAAAGTGAGTGAAAGCTAAGTAGCTGATGATTCGGGATTCCCCGTTCTATGATATTATGCTCGTGACATTTCATTGACAGATCTTGTATCTTAATCTCGCGTGATATTTGCCTCAAACCTATTAGTAATTCAATATCCTCAGACAATAAACAAAGAACCTTTATTATATACATACTGAGACATACTCACGAAAAAGTTACTGCACGCAAAACGAAGTTAAACGCCGACTGTTCGTATGCGCCGCGCGTTACATAAAGCCGCAGAGTTTCCGACAAAGGGAGACGCTCTGCCCGTAGGGAAAAGTTCAAGTTCTATCAAGTTTCGACACGTCTTCTACTACTTATTCGATGTTCTTTCACACAAATATTGCTCAGAACACAGATACATTGGTTGAAGCGGTATCTATAATCAAGCATTTGCAAAACACAACCCTTCGTACTTTACGGGGGTCCCGCTGGTAACACATCAAGCATTTGTGTACGGCTATTTTCAAGTCTTCCGACGCTTAAAAACAATGCAAGCCAAAATCGCTCTTAAAGTATGGCTTCCGTGCATCCAGAAAGCCAACCGATGATCGTTTTGTTTGGATCAACAACTGAAGGACCGGAATTTTTTTCTATATCCCTTGACAGAGAAAACCCATTGTACTTGGTTCTGTGATTTTGATCTCTGAGTACGTCTGATCTTGCAATGCCTGTTTTTTTAACACATTTTAAAATACAAACGTATCTTAGCACCTCGGTTACTTTTGGCAATCTTCTTTTTGAGCTTCTAGCTTTCTCGCAGCGATGGTTTATTGATCCTAATTTTCTCTTTCCATTTCCATCTGTGGCTTTTTATTGTTTACATGTTGTTTACATGCACGTTCTCGGAACGCATTAGCATTGTGAAGTACGTAAGCTCGGGTATAATCATGAACTTTTGACGACTTTGGGACATTCTTTGAAATGTATTCTTGTATTAGTCGCCTGCTTTTTCTACTCTTGTTCAAAATGCGTGAAAGGTTATTCAAGGGTACGTGGCTTGGCTCACGACTTCGTCTTGCAGGACTTTGGTTTTCTTTCACATAAACATTTGTGGGAATACAATAAAACTGAGCGAAGCGAGATCTACCAACGGTCACTTTTTCCTCAGCCATTTCCCAATTTTCAAATAATAACGCCATCTGTTCCACTGATTGTTTGACCTTCATGGCACCGAGCCAAAATGTCGCAACAACAACATAAATGCACATAAATGCACAGCAGAGTGAAATTTTGATCCCAAACAAAAGCCAGATTTTCTGACGCTTTACTTGTATCAACAAGAATAATACAAAGTAAAAGAATACAAAGTACCTTCAAGTTCACCCTCATACTAAACAGTTCCATATAATCCGCTATCAAGCGCTTGTCAAGAATCGCCGTCTTTACACAGGTTCTCGTCTTTGTATGTCGAGCGGCTTCGTTCAGCTTGTTCCTTCAAGTTCTCAAGGTTCTGGATGTCAAATTCTTCGTACATTTCTGTACAGTTGTGCATAGTTATGCAGTTCATTGATAAGTTCATTGCATTTGCTTTCATGGCTTTCAATATGGCTTTTGAGGCTGAACGGACCGACCCAAGCCAAAACCGCTCAATGAAATTTAGTATGGGTCTACCGCAGCCGGCGTATGCGTTTGTAAGTAAGATGAGCGGTCCATAAAATGATCCACAGAGCCACTAAGGCAAGCAACTTGCTGTCTTCAAAATGGCGAAACTGCTCGCCCGCCAAGTCACTTGATCACAACGTCATCACAAATAACATGATAATATGAACCAATCACCGCATGCAGATCTCTAACCCAGAAAAATAAAAAAATAAAAAAATCGTTGCATTTTAAAGCTTGTGACGTCACAAGCAATAAATCACTTTATTTAAGTCTCAATGTATTTAGCACTGCCGTGCTAATTGGGGAGACTTGAAATGCAGAAACGAAATATCATAAACTGAACGCAAATTTGTTAAGAATCCCAACTGGTCGGAGGCTAACCAGTTGCCTATTTACATAGTGTGGCCGAGGATTTGAACTCAGGGCTACCGTGTTACAAATTCAGCTAGTGGTCAGAGCGGGACTTGAACTCGGGACCTCCGGATTTAAAGTCCGGCGACCTAACCACTCGGCCACTCTGCCTCCTTTTTAAGGTGTACTCTGCTATATTCTACTGAATACTTTGGCTAGTGAGAGAGTAACTAAGTGAATTGACGTTTTTAATACACGTCAGCAGCCTGAAACAACGGCATACCTCTTATAGTTGGCTTTTAATGGCAGGTTAGCTGCTCGGGTTTCAGGTGCGCCTTTTACATTTTGATTAGATTAATTCATAAACGTAAACCCTAAAGCCAGTACATAATAAAGCATCATCTAAAGTAAAATTCAGTAAAATGTAGATTGATTTTGTGTGTTCTTTTTGCTCTGTTCTTTTATTTTTATCGTGTTGTTATCGCCTGAAACTGTTAATTGGTATTTGCGTTACTAACGTTAATTTATGCAAGTACCCCCAACATTTTAGAGCGTTTGGCGGGCCCCAAAATTTTATTTTTGAAATTTAAAATATTTGTATTCGACTTGCTCTGAGAGCTAATCTTTGGTCAGAATTTTATGTACCAAGAACCATTTCACTCCCCTTAAATGGACAAAATTCGGCAAAATGGTCGAAGTATACCATAATCGAAGGTCTCCAAATCAGTTAGAAAATATTGTTTTCTTGATTTTTCCCCTGTGATGTTAGATAAAACAATACCTTAGCTACTGGCAAAATTTTATTTCGCTAAACACCTTACTGTTTCCACGCGAGCTCGTTGAAAATGAGCAATTTTGTAGCGGTCAAGAGTGTCTTCGAGTCATTTTTCCGTTTTTCCTTTGGTAATAGTTCACCTCAAGGTTCTTTGTGACACAATGAGGGGGTCTAACTTTTCGGTCCTGTCACCGACTTGTCGAATTTTACAGGAAATCCCTCTTAAATCTTTGATTTTTATTCTCTTTTATTAAGTATTTTTTCTCTTTAAACCCATATCCTCTTACTTTCAAACCATTTCCTATTTCATCACTAAAAGATCTTCTCCATTTATTTCTTGCTCACCTCTTTTTCTTCTCATGTTGTTGCAAACTTGCAAAAAAACACCGAAAAAATCTAAGAACTTACAGTTCCTAGAACCTCGTTTTTGTTTGGTATGTTCACAAACTTTTGAATCACGACAAACCTCACACACTATTTGCTCGCGGGGGCCTGGGGCCCACGAGAGCTTAAAAATGGAAATTTTTATTTTGTTTTTTTTCCTTTTTGTGGGTCTAGAATCAGCACACGGTGATTGGTTCATATTATCACGTGCTGGTCGATGACGTAATTGACTTCGCTAAACAACTCGAGATGTGGCCAGTGAATTGCTCGTTACTTGTGTGTAAAAGTTAACTGCATCCCATCCAAACTCAACACCATTTGGCTCTGTGGAATAGGCACGGATAAACTGGATTTTCGGGAACGATTTTGGCTCGCGTTCACCGCGGAAGCTTTGAGAATAGCCGTAAACAAATATTTGATGGTACCGCTGTCGCCGATAAATATTTAGTCCCGACGAAACTTTCTGTGGCGACACGAAATACTTTTGGGAAGATAACAGGGCGAAAGCAGAAACCAAAGCTACGGTGAGCTTTAGCCGTAAAACAATGACGCTTTATGCTTTACTCTGTACATGACATCTGTTGCCTCATAAAATTCTTCTGCGTATCGTACATTGCCTGTTGAAGTGTTTCTTTCATTCGATCATGTAGCCTTTGTTTCGCAATGGTCAGTGAATACCAGAAATGAAAAATACACCGAAATAATTCTGAGGATTGAGTTTGCAGTCACAAATGGACTGAACACACTGTGAACAAAAGCGCAATAATATTGTAAACATCTCTCGTGTGACATTCCTCGCTGTCAATTTTATATTTGTTACAGAGCACGAATACTCGAAAGCCTGATAGAAAGAAACGTATTTAGTTAATAAAAGAAAACATATAAGTAGTGAAGCGAAAAAGTAAACTGCATCCATTCAAATTCAACGCCATTTGGCTCTGTGGAATAGGCACAGATAAACTGGATTTTAGGAAAAGATTTTGGCTCGCGTTCACCGCACAAGCTTTGAGAATAGCCGTAATCAAAT
This sequence comes from Plumapathes pennacea, assembly GCA_964036295.1. Taxonomy (NCBI): domain Eukaryota; kingdom Metazoa; phylum Cnidaria; class Anthozoa; order Antipatharia; family Myriopathidae; genus Plumapathes; species Plumapathes pennacea. The sequence goes on along the minus strand of OZ038469.1, from coordinate 8,754,229 downwards.
ATTTGATGGTACTTCTGGGGTATTGCAAATATCTCTGTCGCCGATAAGTATTTAGTCCCGACGAAACTTTCTGTGGCGACACGAAATACTTTTGGGAAGATAACAGGGCGAAAGCAGAAACCAAAGCTACGGTGAGCTTTAGCCGTAAAACAATGACGCTTTATGCTTTACTCTGTACATGACATCTGTTGCCTCATAAAATTCTTCTGCGTATCGTACATTGCCTGTTGAAGTGTTTCTTTCATTCGATCATGTAGCCTTTGTTTCGCAATGTTCATTAAATACCAGAAATGAAAAATACACCGAAATAATTCTGAGGATTGAGTTTGCAGTCACAAATGGACTGAACACACTGTGAACAAAAGCGCAATAATATTGTAAACATCTCTCGTGTGACATTCCTCGCTGTCAATTTTATATTTGTTACAGAGCACGAATACTCGAAAGCCTGATAGAAGAAACGTATTGAGTTAACAAAAGAAAACACATAAGTAGTGAAGCGAAGGCTGGATTAATCGTGGCCTCTGACTAGAAATATGAGTCAAGGTCAAACTGTCATAATCGATTGTGCATAAAAAGATATGTCACGCATTCTCAAGATGCAGGGTCGCTCAACCTTTAAGAAGCAAGTGTATGAGTGTTGTAATAATAATTTTTAGTTTAATCAAGGTGTCAAAAGAGCAAGGTGTCAAAAGCCAAGTTCTCTATACTGTGTGATATTTTTATGGTGAGAAATTGGAAGTCTCTGTTGGGAGTTCCGCTCTTGTCCCCTACTTTCCATTTTATATTCTGGTCTCGACCCAACTCACGCCGCGAGCTCACTGGCAAGGCCAGTCTAGTTTATACTTATCATGAACACAAATTGGGGAAATAACAGGTCTCTCTCTCGTCGTGTTTTCAGCTTTCCTTATTGCCTCTTCGAGAGTTGCTTTGTTCGTCTTCCATCTGTGCTTGATACCAAGCTCTTGCCCTTTACCATATCTTAGTTCGTCTAATGTAAGCATCTTTTCCTTAACGTTTCTCATCCTTTAAACCGTTTTTTTTACCAAATCAATTTTAAAGGGAAACCCCCGAATGACAGGGAAGTCCCTATGACGTCATTGGAGGAAGTCGTTTGGGGAAGTCCCTATGACGTCATTCAAAACCACGACCCTCAAATATTTGAGGTTTGGGTTGTTTGGGTTGGGGTGGGAGCGGATTATGTGCCAGAAGGAACATAACCTAATAAAATTAATCTTGGAGGAATCTAGTCCAAATATTGGGTCTGAAATTCAGACGCAAGATTTTCACTTCTGGTACCTCATAAAGTTAATCTTGGAGGAATCAACTTAAGGGTGGTCGCTGCCAGAGATTTGGTTGCGTCCTCAGTGGTTCTTTTACGTCCCTGTGGTTTTTTTATCTAGAGACGGGACCGCCATTTTACGTGGTCATGCGAGCCACGTGTAGAAAGCCAGGTTTTTACACCTCAAATTTCACTGCCTTGATTGGGGGTTAAACCCGCGCCCTTGGTATGCAAGGCAACCGTGCTGACCGCTAGGCCACCACGGCTCTCTTAAAATCCTTGTTTTGTTTTTCTTTCCTCTGGCGCTGCGGCGAGATTTGCAGCAATGCAGAAATACTACTTAAGACCATTTTTCCACCAGCATTTTTTACTACTCGACTTTGTGTGTTCGTTCAGCGCACTTTGCTAGTGATAGGGCCTTAGAATTATTTTTGTGCAAAGGTCGACCCAGGGGCGGGCCCAGCGGGTTTCGTCACTTTCCACTTCCCGCTGTCGGAGGCGTCCTGTCCGCCGGGACAATTCCTGATTACTTCTGTTGCAAATTTAAAATCTTAACCTCAAACAAAAACAACATAACAACAAAAACAGTTCTATTAAAAAAAGGGGCACTGTCACAAACAAATGAACTGTAGTATTTCTGCACTGCTGCAAAATTGGCTTTGACTTCTCGCCGCTGCGCTGGAGGAAAAAAAAGAGAGAACAATGGAACCGGAAGCCTAGCGGAAGGACATAGATACATAGAGACATAGATTTGTCGTCAAACGCCTTTGCGCGTATGCAATCAGGAAAGAAACATAAAGGTATATTGAACTTTCATTTTTATTTCTCCGGGTCTCCATTTTTGTCACAAGCTCTATGCCGAATCGTCCGCATATAATTTCTGCTCGTGCAGTTGGTTTAAGTGGAAGTAATTGAATTGGACAGGCTGGTGAGTATAACCGGTGTGTAGACTCTACATTTTATAATCAAGTAGATTCTCGCAGCTATTCTTGAAGAATGAATAAGATAGTTTAACCAGATTTCATGTAACAAAATTCTTGAAAGCTAAGTTCTCTGTTCACGGATACTTGGAATGTTTGCGATACCTTGTTTAGTTTCCCGGCTGTTCATTGTTTTGTAGGTTGCGACATAGATCTACTCAAACCCTGGCTTCAATATTGCCCCTCATATAGTTCCAGTACAGCCTTGAGGACAGCTGGAAGCTAACATCCTGCTGATTACTTCTGTTGCAAATTTAAAATCTTAACCTCCGACAACTTTTGATCCCGGTGTTTGGATATCTTAGAACGCAAGTTTTTGGCTCGCCACTTCGCGGCTCAGGGTCGTCGCTGCTTTACAAAAACAGCTAAACATTTGGACTTGATTTCTACAAGATTCACTTTGTAGAGTATTAAGTGAAATTAGGTTGATCTTGGAGGAATCAAGACCCAACATTTGGACTTATATAACTTTATTAGGTACTTTGAGTAAAAAATCTTGTGTCTGAATTTCAGACCAAACGCGTGCACTCGATTCCTCCAAGATTAAAAACTTTTTTTGTACGAAGCGAAAACTTTTGTCTGAATTTTAGACTCAACCTTTTGGACTTGGATTCCTGCAAGACTCAGTTTATTTAGTATTAAGAGAAATGTCTTGTGTCTGAATTTCAAACCCAAATGTGTAGTTAGATTCCTCCAAGATTTATCATATAAGTGGTTAGAGTGAGGAATTGATCCTCAAAAGATTTGGATTGGATTCCTCTGGTTTTCACTTTGAAGTGTGTTTTTCGATAAATGTCTGCCGTATTAGCGTCTTAATTAAGATGGATGTTCTCCCTAAATATATGGTCTGCCCGAAACGGAGTAAATATGTTGTTTCATTGACGTGCAAGCAAAAATACTATAATTTCATTGGGTAATGTTCACCGCAAGCGGTGTTGAAGGCTTTATTTTCTTGGCTGAGATTTTTGTCCACATCTACTTGCGCTCTTGCGGCTTTTGTTCAATTAAATTCAGTTTCGCATCCTTCTTCCAGTTGTGTACAATATTTTTTATTATTATTGCTGGTCAAAACTAAGCGAAGAGTAAAGCAAACATAATCAAACGATACCATCATTTCGACAAGTCAAAGTCGCTCCCGGCTGTCACGGGTTTTTGAACTTTAACATACGCTGTTAAACAACCGTGAATTTACCAAAACCGCGGTGACAATAGCATATATTTTCCGCTGGTTAGCAGAAGTAACAAGTTCTTTCTGCTTGGAGCGCTCTCTGCTCCAGCTGCAGAGCAGCGTGCCAGCGATGAATGGAACGCAGGTTCCACTGGAATTTCAACAAGTCTTATTGTTTCCTGTCATTATTTATTCATAATGGTGACAGCGTTTACGTGTCACAAGGGACGTACAGGCTTTTCATTGGTCGGTATTGGGTATATAAGAAGCTGTACAGGGATAATTAATCCTCTCTCATTAGCGGTTCCTAGTAGTTTCCTTCACGCTACTTGTTATGCCCGCCCGCCCGCCCATAAGTAACCGTTGAAAGTTATATGGGGATCTTTTTGGAATTCTGATGTCCCAAAAGTACCCTCCTTTGACACTCCTAACAGGCCGTAGAAGCTTTGATGAACAGCGCACCAGGTGTTTCAAGTGTAACAGGACCGGTCATTGGGCGAAAGACTGCAGATCAAGTTTTAATGAAAGCTTCCGCTTTAACGACTACGGGCAGCCAGCCGGCTATAAGTACAGTAATTTCAACGGCTGCGGCGGAGGCCCGGGCTACAAGCATTGAACATGATACGGAGCTGGACCACGAAGACGAGCTGTTGCAGGTATTAGAGCCATCTGAAAAGTTCGAGTTCGATAATTCAAACCAGGCTAGGTTAGTTAAAGGAAACCTGAGAAGGAATGTTGGGTTTTGGAAATCTATTGGCGCTTCCCAATTTATTGCTCGCGGGCGTGGCCCGTCGAGCTTAAAATCACACGGCGTGTCTTAATCGTCATGTTAGTTTTTTTCTGGGTTACGAATCTGCACACCATGATTGGTTCAGATTATCACGTGATACGCAATGACGTAATTGACTTCGTTAAACAACTCGATTGTGGCCAGTGAATTGCTCGGTACTTGTGTGTAAAAGTTAACTGCATTTAATCCAAACTCCACCGTTTGGGTTTGTGGAACACGCACTGATAAACTGGATGTTAGGGAACGATTTTCGCTTGCGTTCTTTAGTTCACCGCGGAAGCTTCGAGAATAGCCGTAAACAGATGTTTGACAGATACCGCTGGGGGATTGCAGATATCTCTGTCACCGCTAAATATTTAGTCCCGACGAAACTTTCTGTGGCGACACGAAATAGTTCTGGGAAGAAAACAGGCCGAAAACGGAAACCAAAGCTACGATGAGCTTTAGCCGCAAAACAATGGTGATTTATGCTTTACTCTGTACATGATATCTGTTGCCTCATAAAATTCTTCTGCTTATCGTACATTGCCTGTTGAAATGTTTCTTTCATTCGATCATGTAGCCTTTGTTTCGCAATGGTCATTGTATACCAGAAATGAAAAATGCACCGAAATAGTCCTGAGTATTAAGTTTGCAGTCGCAAATGGACTGAACACACTGAACAAAACCGCAATAATATTTTAAACATGTCTCGCGTTACATTCCTCGCTTTCAATTTTATATTTGTTACAAAGCACGAATACTCGAAAGCCTAATAGAAGTGAAACGCATTCAGTTAAAAAACAAGACAGACTAGTATTGAAGCGAAGGCTGGATTAATCGTGGCCTCTGATTAGAATTAAGTGTTTGAGGTCAAACTGTCAATAACAAGTCACGCATTACTCAGATTTACTCGGTGGGTAACCGTTTCGCTTCTAAGCTCAAAATGCAGAGTCGCTCAACCTTTAAGAACCAAGTGTATGAGTGTTGTAATGATAAATTTATAGTTTAATCAGGTTTCATTTAAGCAAGGTGTCAAAAGCTAAGTTCTCTTTTCTGTGAGAAACTGGAAGTCTCCCGGAAGTTCCGCTCTTGTCCTTGCTTTCCATTTTAGTTTATTCTGCTCTCGACCCAACTAACGCCGCGAGCTCACTGGCAACGCCAGTCTAGTTGTAGATAAAATAGAGTGCGGCTACAAACTACCGTTCTCGCATTTACCGGAATCGTTACATAACAGCAAGAATAATAAGTTCAGCGTTCTCGCACGCTAATTTTGCTGAACAAGCAATTAGCGAGTTAGTTGACTCTAATCGCGTGCTTAAAGTGGCCCAAAGGCCGTTTGTAATTAACCCGTTATCAGTGTCTGTCCAAGCCAATGGTAAGGAGAGGTTAATTCTGGATTTAAGGCACGTAAACAGGTGTTTAATGAAAAGGAGAGTAAAATACGAAGACTGGAAAGTGGCACTGTCATATTTCTCCCAGAATGCTTACATGTTCTCATTTGACCTTAAATCTGGTTATCATAACGCAGACATTTTTCGGGAGCACCAAACTTATTTGGGTTTCTCTTGGAAGTTTGAAGGCCCCATGGAAGAGTAATATTTTCTTTACCGTGCTGCCTTTCGGGCTTTCCACGGCGCCTCACATTTTCACAAAATTACTCAAGCCCTTAGAGAAGCATTGGAGATGTCAAGGAGTAAATATTGCTATTTTCCTCGATGATGGTTGGTCCATAGATCGAGATTATCAGAGCTGCAAAAACATCTCTAAGTTGATTAAATCTGATCTAAACGGAGCCGGGTTCGTAACCAACGATGAAAAGTCTATTGGGAGCCAACCAAAAATTTAGATTGGTTAGGCCTCACATGGAACACTGCAGACGGGAGTATTCAAATAGTACAAAGAAGATTATCCAAAATGTCATTACTTATGGATCAATTAATTCAGTCTAAATTTAGAGTGTCCGTTAGAACGTTAGCATCTTTGTTGGACAAATTATTTCAACTGGCCCTGTGGTGCGCAATATAGCCAGGATTATGACTAGACATTGCAGCATGTCAAATTGCAAGTGCCCAGTTTTGGGATTCCAAAATTATCTTGGATGAGTATTCCAAACAAGAAATATATTTTTGGAAAGCAAATTTGTCGAAGCTAGGCAGGAGTAATTGCTTCATCCACAAAGACAAACTGGTGTATCAACTAAGTGTTGATGAGGGTAATGGAACGCCGTCAAAGAGACAATAGCTGACGTTTCGAGCGCTAGCCCTTCGTCAGAGCGAATGAGAGGATTATGGGTAAACGGGGTTTAAAAGGGGATTAAGAAAAGAAACTTACCTCAGAGGAAACTTAATAATTTTTGATTGGCTGTTGTGAAAAGCAGCCAATCAGAAAAACATGGTCAAAGGTTAAGGAGCTACGAGAAAGAGAACCGCTCGTTGATTCCTGCGGGAGATAAGGTACCAATTTTGAAAATCAGGCGCTGTTCTGTGCACTTGCGGGATTTGGTGTTGCCTTGGTGAAGAGATAAGCCGAAAATGGTCATGTTGTTGTGGGAGTGACCGGGTTGATTAAAATGCCGAGCTACAGGTTTGGAAGCGTCCTGGCTGTTGTTTTTCACATCCAAAAGGTGTTCGCGGAAACGGTCTCCCAACCTCCGTCCTGTTTCGCCGATGTAAAGCTGGTTGTAGCTGGTGCACCGTATGCAGTAGATGACATTGCGGGAAGTGCAGTCGAAATGATGGGTGATTTGGGTGGAGTTCTTAGGGCCGGAAATTGAAATGATGTTGGTACTGAACGGACATGTGTTACACCGCTTGCGCGAGCATTTGAATGTGCCAGGTTCAAGTTCTGTGGGTAAAGAGCCTTTGACTAGGGAATTGCGCAAGCTCTTGTCTCGTTTGAATGAGACGAGTGGTGGTTTTTCGAAAATTGTGGCGGTATCAGGATCGGATTAAAGTAATTTGAAATTTTTGAGAATTATGTCTTTAACCCGAAGATTGTTGGGATGATAAGTGATGGTCAGTGGGATTCTGTCTTCGGATTTGGATTTGGACGGCATCAGGACAGTTTCTAGGCTGATGTTGTTGACACGTTCCAGAGCATCGGTGACGACAGAGTTTGGATAGTTGCGTTTAGCAAAAACATTGCACATTTCGTCGGCTTTGGCCGAGAAATCAGTGTCGTCACTGCAAAGTCGACGAAGCCGGAGAAATTGGGAATAAGGAATAGAATCTTTTACATGAGGCGGATGGTTTAAAAGGGGTACCAGAACTTTTCGGCCGATACATCGATGACTGTTTTGGCGCCACCTCATGTGGTCGACCCGAGCTCGATCGATTCATCTAATTTGTCAATACTTTTCATCTGCTCTCGAGTTCACCTGGGAAATTTCCACTTCTAGCGTTACGTTTCTATCCTAAACAATGGTTTGGCTACCAGCATCCACTACAAACCTACCGATTTGCACAGCTATTTGCTTCATTCCTCATCTGATCCGCCTCGTGTAAAAGATTCTATTCCTTATTCCCAATTTACGGATAACCAAGCCGCGGCAAGAATTGTCGAAGTAGGCAGCATGAATTTTGATCTGCACCTTATGTCTATCAGGATTTTCAATTATTGCATTGAACGAAAAATTTGCTTGGATATTCAATGGATTCCTCGCACGATGAACCAAAGAGCTGATTACATCAGCCATTTGATTGACCCAGATGATTGGCAAATCACAAGTGAATGTTTTCAAATGTTAGAAACCCTCTGGGGACCCCATTCAATTGATGGGTTTGCAAATTACTATAATACAAAGCTGGCGAGGTTTTACTCGCGATACTGGAATCCAGGTACTTCCGGAGTAGATTTCTTTGTACAGAATATAAAGGGCGCAAATTGCCTAGTAGTACATCCATTGAGCATTGTTCCAAGAGTGTTGCACTATATGAACAGCAAGAAAGCCCTCGGGACGCTAGTTGTACCCCGGTGGACGTCAGCTCCATTCTGGCCCATTTTAGTCAGTAAATTCAGGCAATTCGCGAGGGGATACAAAATCTTCGTCCGAAATAAAGTTCTTATCCATGGCAGAAATTCTAACTGCCTTCTAGGATCGACCCGTTTTACGGGGAACGTAATTGCAATTCGCCTAGATTTTCAGCTAGGATTAGATCAAATCATGTCGTTGGAAACGACAGAAGGAGTTGAACGGGGCGACCGCGTCCCAACTGAAGGGTTCGAAGGCAAGATTATTGTTGATGAATGCCGGATACGACACTGGTCGTAGCAGGACGACTGCTTCCTAAGGGCAACAGTCAAGAGATTCGTCTTAAGAAAAGGACGATCATCGTGTGATAGAGGAACGAAGGCTACTGAAGCCACCAAAAAAGAGGTAGGAAAGGACGAATGGGTCTTAACTGAAGAGTTCGACAGCAGGAAAATTCTACGACACTACGTCGCTACGGTGTCGCCGCGCAATAATTGCGGCAGCCTAATAATTTGCCTTTGAAGAATGGACATGCCCTGATTGCCTAGAGTTTAGTCTAATGAAATTGCGTTATCCTATTTGAATTCCAGGTGTTTAGGTCCAGCGGAGCATGGAGGAATGTTTCAGAAACACTTTTAAGTTTAACAAGTTTTGTCGCGTGAAAACGCGACAGATGCTGGGATTCAAGTTTGGTGAGGCAAGTGTCCGCACGCACCATAAGAACTGTTGAATAAGCAATCTCTGGACTAGAGCGAGACTCCCAAGAGTGATCAACTTCAATTTTCTCTTTCAATTTCTCACCCGAAAAAATATTATACAGTATGGGGAACTTGGCTTTTGATTTACTCAAATGAACCTGATTAAAAAGTTATAATTACAACACTCGTACATTTGCTTCAAAAGGATGAGAGAATCTACATTTTGAGTTTGGGAATAATTGCGTGACTTACCTCATTTTCATGCATAATCGTTTTGACAGTTTGACTTCGAACATTTGTTTCTAATCACAGGCCACGAATCTAGCCTGTGCTTCATTACTTACCTGTTTTTCGTCTTCTAAATTACGTTTCTTCTTCCAAGCTTTCTAAATTCCAGTCTGCCTGTTTCATTTCTGAGCTATTATCACCGCGATCTTGATGAATTCACGGTTGTTTGATGAGCGAATGTTAAAGCCCCCAGCCGGGAGCCACTTCAGCTTGTCGAAATGGTATCGTTTGATTATGTTTGCTTTCCTTCGCTTAGTTTTAACCAGCTGGACGAAGAAAAATGCAAAAGTGAATAGAATGAACAAAAAACCGCAAGAGCGCAAGTATACGTCAACGCGTTACATACTTTGAAACTCAGCCACCAGAAAGCTAGCATACGAAGGAGCTAATTTGAAAGATTTGAGGACTGCAGCTATGTGTACGTTAGATTTCGCAGGATTTTTCAGGCACAAGGAGTTAAGTAATATAGAGCCTAGAAATATAGAATTTCATACTGATTTCATCAAGATATTCGTACCACAAAGTAAGACAGACGTATACAGAGAAGGAAATTACTTATACATAAGTAAGACCTACACTGATTCTTGCCCAGTTTCTATACTGCAAAGGTATATACAGAAGGCGCAGATTGACCTTAAGAGCGATTTGAAGTTATTTAGTTAAGTAACCTTTCATAGAAAAGACTCTAGTTACTCACTAAGGAAAAGTCCACTCTCCTACAACAGATGTAGGGAAATCTTTAAGGAATGTGTATCGAAATTAAGTCATGAAGCTGGTGCTTACGGCCTTCACAGTTTACGCTCGGGCGGTATAACTGCCGTTGTGCAAAACAGTAACAATACTGTATCAGAGAGGATTCTGAAATTACATGGCAGATGGAAAACTGACATCGCCAAGGATATGTATGTCCAAGAGAGCTTGGAGAAAAGGTAGAGGTCACTAACTACCTCGGCATTTGATTACAAAACTAATATGTTGAAGGTTAGGTTCAGGTACAGCACAAGTAAGTGAGGTTTACACTGACGCTGTATTATTAAGCATCTAGTTTAATCTAAATTGTCTTCGGAATACTCTTGGTATGATGACCCATACGAAATGTACCAATGTGAATAAAACTACGACGGATCCACTAGAGATTCCAGCCATATCCAGTTGTTTCTTACATTCGTTTGAACGAAGTGAATTTAGAAAGTAATCTAAGTTACAACAAGCCGACTGGAAATTAGAAGCGCAGGCTAGATTAATCGTAGCCTGTGGTTAGGAGCAAAATGCTCAAACTGTCAAAATCAATTACGCATAACATGAGATAAGTCACGCATTACTGTTTTCTTTTCTGGCCGACGTTTTCACTCCCAAGCTCAAAATGTAGATTCTCTCGACCTTGTGAGGCAGCCCTGAAGCAAACGAGTGTTGTACATATAATTTATAGTTTTATCAGGTTCTATTTCAGCAAGGTATCAAAAGCCAAAATCCCTATACTGTATGATATTTTTCTGGTGAGAAACTGGAAGAGAAAATTGAAGTTGATCACTCTTGGGGTAAAGACTTCTAATGGTGCGTGCGGATACTTGCCACACCAAACTTGAATCCCAGTATCTGTCGCGTTTTCACGCGACAAAACGTGTTATGCTTATGTCTTCAGATATAATTGATATGCTGTTTTACTTGTCTACGTCGACGATTTCGTGTGATGTGTTTATCTTCGTTATGTCATTCGTGACATCTAGTCCATTTTAAGTCAGACATATGTTTAATAAGTTGTCACACCCTCCTTGGTTTGCCTTAGACGCCAATAGTTTTAACTTTTCGTCAGTTATGGAGAATATATGAAAATCTTTGACGATGTAAAGAGCAACGTCCAGATGGGTTTGTGTGTGATAGGAACTTTTTATACCTACTGTCGAACGTATGATTGGATTACATTTTGGTGACGCTGTTTAGCCTAATTGAATAGTTCTTTTGTGCTCATCAAAGGTAGTTCGCTTGTGTATTTGTGTAATTCTCTCTTTAATTTGTCGTGATCATACCTTTTAAACCCTCTCTTACCTCTTACTTGGTCGCGTGTGGACACATGTGTTTTTGCCATATGATCGTATTTCTCTTTTGTTTTTGCTGTCGCTGAAGCACGATCTTAGTTTTACCCCTACCATTTCGTGTTTGACGAATTCTTTTTTGTTGTATGGTATTATTTTACCAATGTTTCAGTTACGTAACCCAATGATAAAATGGTAAATCCACTTTTAGTAAAGTGTACATCAACTTGTGCATGTCACGCAATTTTGGTAGTTCAGGTATTCTTACGGTAAATGGCCCATGTACTGTTGACCATTATTGAGAAGTCTTTGAGGTAGGTTGTCTGGCGCATCACTTCATTGTTGGGATATCGTATTCGTCTTCACCACCTTTATCCCTTTTTGGTGCGCACTTATAGTTTCCCACGTCCTCCTTAGGTATTTCCACATTAAAATGTCCTGTATGTATTGTGACTTCCAACGCCATAGACACCCGTGCGGTTGGTTCATCTTTTATCCTTCTACCGTACAATTTAAGGAAGGACGCGTTTTTTGTTGATAACTGACACGACTTAGACAACTTGATTTCTTCTTTGCTGAACTCGTTTAGGGATACTTCTTTCTTTGGGTACGTCACGACGTCATCTGTTAGATTGAGTTTTTGGAACTTATCGTTTATCATTTTTGTCCTTTTTTGTCATTGGCAATCTGCTTTCTTATAGAGTCCATCATGTTTTTTGACAGACAGACTGACTGACTGAACCTTACAGTGTTTGTACCTTGGTAGAATATAATGTATATTGAATACAGGTTAAAAAAAAGTACTAGTATTAAGGTACTGGATATCTGGAATAGTGATTAGATAGCCATACAGATAATAATGTCTAGTTTAGTCAAACAGTATGGACGGGACCACAAGTGAGGTCTGAATTATTTCAGACCAATTTATGCGTGCATGTTACACGCTTGCATGTACACACACACACACGGCACACACACATGCAAACACGGAGTCTAACAACAGCATTATTGCTTGTGACGTCACAAGCTTTAAAATGCAACGATTTTTTTTTTTATTTTTCTGGGTTAGAAATCTGCATGCGGTGATTGGTTCATATTATCATGTGATTTGTGATGACGTTGTGATCAAGTGACTTGGCGGGCGAGCAGTTTCGCCATTTTGAAGACAGCAAGTTGCTTGCCTTAGTTGGCTCTGTGGATTATTTTATGGACCGCTCATCTTACTTACAAACGCATACGCCGGCTGCGGTAGACCCATACTAAATTTCATTGAGCGGTTTTGGCTTGGGTCGGTCCGTTCAGCCTCAAAAGCCATATTGAAAGCCATGAAAGCAAATGCAATGAACTTATCAATGAACTGCATAACTATGCACAACTGTACAGAAATGTACGAAGAATCTGACATCCAGAACCTTGAGAACTTGAAGGAACAAGCTGAACGAAGCCGCTCGACATACAAAGACGAGAACCTGTGTAAAGACGGCGATTCTTGACAAGCGCTTGATAGCGGATTATATGGAACTGTTTAGTATGAGGGTGAACTTGAAGGTACTTTGTATTCTTTTACTTTGTATTATTCTTGCTGATACAAGTAAAGCGTCAGAAAATCTGACTTTTGTTTGGGATCAAAATTTCACTCTGCTGTGCATTTATGTTGTTGTTGCGACATTTTGGCTCGGTGCCATGAAGGTCAAACAATCAGTGGAACAGATGGCGATGTTATTTGAAAATTGGGAAATGGCTGAGGAAAAAGTGACCGTTGGTAGATCTCGCTTCGCTCAGTTTTATTGTATTCCCACAAATGTTTATGTGAAAGAAAACCAAAGTCCTGCAAGACGAAGGCGTGAGCCAAGCCACGTACCCTTGAATAACCTTTCACGCATTTTGAACAAGAGTAGAAAAAGCAGGCGACTAATACAAGAATACATTTCAAAGAATGTCCCAAAGTCGTCAAAAGTCCATGGTTATACCCGAGCTTACGTACTTCACAATGCTAATGCGTTCCGAGAACGTGCATGTAAACAACATGTAAACAATAAAAAGCCACAGATGGAAATGGAAAGAGAAAATTAGGATCAATAAACCATCGCTGCGAGAAAGCTAGAAGCTCAAAAAGAAGATTGCCAAAAGTAACCGAGGTGCTAAGGTACGTTTGTATTTTAAAATGTGTTAAAAAACAGGCATTGCAAGATCAGACGTACTCAGAGATCAAAATCACAGAACCAAGTACAATGGGTTTTCTCTGTCAAGGGATATAGAAAAAAATTCCGGTCCTTCAGTTGTTGATCCAAACAAAACGATCATCGGTTGGCTTTCTGGATGCACGGAAGCCATACTTTAAGAGCGATTTTGGCTTGCATTGTTTTTAAGCGTCGGAAGACTTGAAAATAGCCGTACACAAATACTTGATGTGTTACCAGCGGGACCCCCGTAAAGTACGAAGGGTTGTGTTTTGCAAATGCTTGATTATAGATACCGCTTCAACCAATGTATCTGTGTTCTGAGCAATATTTGTGTGAAAGAACATCGAATAAGTAGTAGAAGACGAGTCGAAACTTGATAGAACTTGAACTTTTCCCTGCGGGCAGAGCGTCTCCCTTTGTCGGAAACTCTGCGGCTTTGTGTAACGCGCGGCGTATACGAACAGTCGGCGTTTAACTTCGTTTTACGTGCAGTAAAGGTTCTTTGTTTATTGTCTGAGGATATTGAATTACTAATAGGTTTGAGGCAAATATCACGCGAGATTAAGATACAAAATCTGTCAATGAAATGTCACGAGCATAATATCATAGAACGGGGAATCCCGAATCATCAGCTAATTAGCTTTCACTCACGCCGCTTTAACAAAAGCAGGAAAGACCGGCAGGCGATTACATCGAGAATATTTGTCACTGAATACCTCGAAGTCTTCAAAAGCTCAAGGTTGATATCCGACTATCCGAGCCGTAATGTTCGCTCCACAAGCCCGTGATGCACGCCTTTGTTGTCACGGTATTCAAACGTCTGCAGCTTCCGATAGAGATTAATTTCGTATCGACCCAGAATTTTGCGTTAAAGCTTAATGCATAGCAGTCTTGAACATATTAGTAATCAGACTTGTACATGTAGGATGAGTAACGTGTGAGATGGCTTTTTCATACGAAGTAATTTCATCATGGGAAGTGTCATGCTTTAATGTGCTACAGAGATAAGTCTGAAAGCTTTCAATTACAGCTACTTGAACATGATGCACACGCTGGGAAGATGAGATAAGGCTATTACGCTGTCTTACAGCTACTTAAGATGTCGGGTATTCCCCAGTCAATCCCATTACAAAATGACAACACAGTTCCTCCACAAAACATGTCAGCTTGAAAATTCACTCAACAAGGTTGCCAGGTTGTATAGCAAGCGTCACACAAGTACTGTCACGTGCATCGGAAAGCAATGAAAACTGGGTTGTTGCAAACGAAGAATATTCCTACGGGGCCTTCGATAATTGTTTTCTCTCAATTATTATAATACACTTTTTCGTGAATATCTGTTTGACCGAAATTAGAAGAAAAGAGGGCAAGAAAAATAAAGGGAGCTCTTGGATCCGTCATGTGCAAAAACTGACTCGGCTATAATATCTTTTGCATATAAACGCACGACAAAAGTTCCTCTCCCGGGACCCCTCGTGTCTCTACTCATTGTACTAATGACGTCACAAGCGCACTGGCCACGGGCCTGTCTTGTTATTATTATATTTCTACTAAATACTAAATATTCAATAACCAACAAGAATATCAGATTTCAAGCTTTGCTTGAATGCAGATTTTCTGAGTATTTTTCTTTCATGGAGTTCCACACTTTTGCTCCCTGGAATCGTATACTAAATTTTCAATAGTTCCAAGTTCCTTGCAGCAGGAAGGTAGAAATTTCTTCAGTCTTAGAGACCAATTTAGTGTGGTGATCATGTATTTTGTTTATTTCGACAAAGAACTGTGACGCGCCTTGTAGACACGAAGACGCGGTATAAAAGGAGAGGTGCCTAAGGTTTCTCGCCTTCAGTTGTCAATCAACCGCCGTCCGTGTCGGACGCTCTTATGGGATCTCTCTGTGAAATAAAAATTGTTCCGTCATTTGCCATTATACTGTGAATCTGTAGAGTTCAGGACATACCGTCGTAAATATATGAACTCAGATGTTGAAATGATGGAGGAATGTGATGCTGAGGTTATCGGTATACAGAAAAGGTCAACGTCTGCCACTTCAAAATAAATTTTCAACACAGGCGCCTGAGCCGACGCAAATGTACATGGGAATTTCATAAGACCGCAAGTAAACGATTACAATGAATAAAATCAAGCCTAGATTAACGCTTACCCGGATTACCTGTGTCTCTGGTGGAATTTTGAGACATTTTAGCCAGCTTTTCTCGAAAGGGAAGCCGTGTGAAAACAACACGGCTGGAGTTTCCGATTACCAACGGTCTTAGCTCGAAGCCCGATAAATACGTTCAGAACTCCATCAAATCCCACCAAACACATCTAGCGATGAATTCTTGTCGATATTTCGCCCACTGAATTTTAAAATCCGTCAAAAAATCGCCATGAAATGATTCTCTTGTGGCTCAGCTCAATGTTGATTGACTGAAAACTATCTGAACCCGCGGCGTGGTTTACCCGATCGACGTTTCTTCCCTGCTGTAGAATGAATACTGGTCACCACATCGAGAAAAACAAATCCAGGAAAGCAAAGAGTCGTTGCCGAAGAGAAACGCAAGCAACAACTATCGCTGTAGCGTTGATCGATAATTGTATTAACTCTCGTTGCCCGACACAATGTTACGACATTATTTTTGCGCAATTACAATTAGATGTCCGCGCATAATGTCATGAAAACACTGCTTCTTAGCATATTTAGCGATAGAAGGCTCAGAAGGCCGAGGAAGAACCCGGAGACGAAGAAGTTTGAAGCGCGAAATTTGAATCGTACAACGGCTGTTCGCCCAGTGATATAAAAGTCAATAAGCGGGCGTAAAACTTCCCAGATGCTTTATAATCAGTAAAGAGCTTCCATTTTTTGAAGCTATTTGCAATATGCAAATAGCTTCTATGTCGGCGTTTGGGCGATAGTTGAACAGCCGTTCGGCCCATCTCATTAGGTCATTCAAATGCTCCCCCTCTAGGTGGCAAAAACTACTGAGGGGAGAGGAGCATGAAGTGTTATCCATATAAAAGCCGCCGTGGTACAGGTCCTGTGAGAAAGTTTGTCTTTTATTATCTACTTAACACAAAGAATGCACAGCGAGATTTCCAGTAAAGGGCTTCCGTGCTAATGTTATAACCTTGCGACAGAATGTCAGAAGCTAAATTACCTCTCCAGGGAGGGGTTTTCTAAATATAATTGGCTCTCTCGCACGTGGAAATTCAAGGCATTATTTAATGGCGGCTGTGAGCGTTGCCGATTCTTTGGTTGCATGTGGAAATCTGCTCCCCTTCAGGCCCCGGCTGACACATCCGTAGTATCTGGCAAACAGGCGACACAGATTCACATTTAGAGCGACATTTCTGGACACATTTGCGAATATACGCTCCGCTCACAAAAGAAGGAACACAGCTGTATGGTGTGACCATGACATGTTTTGGAAAAGGTAAAAGCTTATTCCGAGTTTTTTTGCGTTCGCTGATATGTTTGTTGACACATGATTTCATGCCATAATTGCAAATGCAGATCGACTGTGGTATGTCTGAGTTGTTTGTTTATAAAATTGTCTCGAGCGGATTCTGTCACTAATGAAAATTGACAGGAAATTTTACTGTGAATCCTTTTCACCACCGTTCGAATAGCACGAGAAACAGGTTTGTTCGGCTGGAGTGTGTTACGTTACGAAACTATTATAACGAGTCAAAATCTGGTTTTACCTCGCATGATATGTTTGTTGACACATGATTTTATGACCAGATTGACTGTGGTTTGTCTGAGTTGTTTGTTTACAAAAATTGTCTCTAGCGGGTTTTGTCGCTAATGAAAAATCGACTGAAAAGTCGACAGGAAATTTTACTGTGAATCTATTTCACCGCCGTTCGAAGAGCACGAGAAACAGGTTTGTTTGGCTGGAGTGTGTTACGTTAATACGAAACTACTATAACGAGTCAAAGTCTGGCTTACCTCGCAGAAATTTACAGAACGACTTGAAATATTTTGGCTAGCTATACTTTCCTCCTTTTATGTCGATCAGCTCAAAATAATCATATAATAAACTGTCATGTTTGTGCATTCGTGTTTGGTCATGCATAGTACGTAGCTGGCATAGTAGAACACAGTGTAAAACCCCGATCAAACGGTGATAATATTCGATAATAGTTCGTGCCCCGTTGTAACACGAACTACCTATCATAGACTATCATCAACTAGCAAATAGCTTCACGTACGCTTTGCGGACCTATGTTTATATTCTAAGAAAGGAAATCCAGGCAGATTGTTAGTTTTTATTTAAATTTGTCGGAGAGCATTTTGACCTTTGGCAGCCATTTTGGTCAGGTCACAGTTTGAATACTAATTAGGGGGCGGAGCATTCCCTTTTATAGCGCGTCTTCGTGTTTAAACTAAAAACTAAAAATTAACGTGTTTAACCCAATAATTGGCTAGTTAACTTAATTTAGCACAAGAATCGGTCAATTAAGGAAAAATAAACACGTTTAAGCCAAGAATTGGCTAGTTAACCTAATTTTGCTTTCAAGTGGGCTAGTTAATGAAAATTCATTAAAAAATGATTATATTAAAATTTAGTTTAAAGAATTAAAAGATTAATAAATCAAAATGGAATCAAAAACGGAAGCTGTGAAGAGGAATATCATGGATGAATCATTTACTCACGAGGCACCAATTCTTCAGCCACATAAGTCCTAAATCGTTGAAGAAGAATAGAAAGAAATATTATTGTCAACATGGGAGACAAAAACAATTTTGTAAAGAATGTTGTGGGAAAGGTTTTTGTTCTCACGGAATACAAAAATATACTTGTAAGATTTGTAAGGGGTCACAGATATGTAAACATGGTAATTATAAGCAATCTTGTAAAGATTGTATGGGGTCTGTAAGCATAAAAAAAGAAAATATATTTGTAAGGATTGTGGTGGGAAAGGTATTTGCTCTCATGGAAGACAAAGGCTTAATTAAAGTTAAAGATTACATCAAAAGGATAAAGGAACTGATGGTGTACACAGATGCAGCGAAAGTTGTGTCCCTTCATTTTCACTTTAAGTAAGGCGAGTTCTTAAGGTCGGCAAAGAGAAATATTACAACTGAAGAGTTTGAATGTGTATGGAGAGAGTGTAACGTGTCAAGATCCACTTCTAATTTCATGATTAACTTGTACAACGTGATGATGATTTTATCCAAAGCTCCGATTTTGTAGTGTTTCTTTTAGAACCTTTAATGGTAATTATGGCATCATAAAACAAATTTCCAAGAAAAACAAGGCCTTTTGGAAGGAGAGCTTGCTGTGAATCCAACGCGTTGGATTATTTAACATAATTCTTTTTTCGTTTTTTCATTTCGATCGTCCAAATATCCACCACGCAAGACCTCCACCGTCGCTAACGATATGACTTTTGTTTTTTTGTTGATCATTACGACCATCATGTTGTGACCAAAATGTTGTCAGGTCCTGCTAACCATTTATTCGCCTGTTTCAAAGTTTTAAAAGTGAGTGTTTCATCCATAAAAACATTTTTCATTTTTGCAAAGAAGAATTTATCAGGCGTGACGTAAATGTTCAAATCTGTTGGCACTGGATTAGTGGGGTGATTGAAAGGCGTTGGATGGAGGTTATAAGTTTCCGTTGTCAATAATAATGTGAATGGAAATGAAACTCTTCTTCCCAAATCCTCTTTCAATTCTTCTGAAAACGTTTCTGGATTCACTAAAAAGTTTCCTTCTTTCCAAATAACCCTTGTTGCACCTTCTCCATTTTTCAAGTCTTTCCACTCGATTGAAAATTTTCCATCTCCTTCATCAACAGCGAGAAACGTTTCATCTTTTGCATCAGGGTAATATTTTTTGAACATATCGAAAACTTTCTTTTTTTCCTTCAATATTTTTTCAACAGCATCTATTTTCATATTATTTTCTTTTGCAATTCTTTCAACTTTTTCGTGTGACTCAACTTTTATCTTTTCGTCACCAGCAGCATTATGTTGTTGCGGAAACCAAGGATTATTTTAATTTGTTTGACCTGTATAACCAGTACCAAAGTATTTTTCATTTCTTAGGATGGATAAAGTATTCATTTGATTAAAAAAGGTTTTTCTACTCATGTCTTGTTTTGTATTGTTTAATACAAAACAATAAACTTTTAAATCTATAATTAATTATTCATCATATGGAGGAGGTGCGCTTGGTTTTATGATTTTTTCTTCTTGGTCTCGCGTTCTAATTCTAATGTTTATTTCAATATCGAGTTTATCTAAGAAGTTTTCGATTGCTGAAGAACTTTCAAAAGATCTTCTAATAATTTTCTTTGTGATCTTCTCAAGGTTTCTCCCTTTTTTGGAACCTTAAAAATTTCTGATCTTTGTGATTCGTAATTATTTCGTTCGTCGTTCATTTTTCTAAACTCTTCCTCAGATACATTTTCATCTGAAAGTGCCTTATTTACCATTTCATGAATGCTACTAATTTTTGATTGACCAAGTGATATAAACTTTTCATAAATTGTTAATTTTCTAACACTGTTTCTTTATCAAGTGCAATAGTAACGAGAGAGGTAGCTCCTAAAAGTGCTCCGACTCCGATGATAGGTGCACCAACAATAACACCAAAACCAGTTCCTGAAACACCTGCTCCAGATACTGATAAAACAGTAGCACCTGCAGAGGAAAATATGTTTACTTTTCTAAGTATTGAATGTTTTTTAATTTTTCGTTTCTCTTCTTGATATCATGTTTAAAGTTATCTTTCATCGTTTCGAGAATACTTGAGCAAACATTTAACCTGAGCGTTAGAATCCTTTGGAATATCCGGCTACAATCTTTCTTTGAGAGTATCTTCACACATTTTGTTGTCATTCACTTTATACTCTTTTAAATTAATTCTCAGTGTGATGAATGACAACTTGGATGAATGACTCCTTTTTATCATCGCTCGATAAACTTTTATCTCTGAGAAAGAAAATTTCTATGAGGAATTCTTCTATTTCGCTTTTTGATGGATTTATTGGAATCATTCTGACGGCTTTGTCGTTTTTAATGAGCAACATGGTTGTTGTTTGTCTAACTACTTCAAGGGTACCGTCAAAGTTAATTCTTTTGATGTTTGTGAAGTTAAAACTTTCGTCTATCAAATCACATCTTACTGCCATGGCTGAGTTAACGTAAGAAAAATTACAAAAGATTTCAATAAACCTTGCTCCTCGAATGTTTTTAGCAAGTGTTACTTTAGATTTAACACCATCATCATTTTTAATAGATCTTCCAACTACTCCGGCAGGGGTTAATTTCAATAAAAAATTTGTCTGATACATATTTACAATTATTTTTTCTTATTCTTAAATTGTTCAATGACAAAAGTCACGACAAGAAGAATCAGTAACCAAGCATGTTTAGAGAGAAAACCGATGGCCTCTCTAGCAGTTTTTAACAAGAAACTAACTATCGCTCCAACCATTCCAGGAAGAATTTCAGCCAACTTTTTTCCAATCTCTTTGAGACCATTTCCAACACCTTTTGCCACCTTTGTCAATCCTGCTTTGAGATTTGATACGATAATGCCAATTATGGTTCCAACAACTGCTAAAACACCAACGACTGATAAACCATATCTTTTGAAAATATATTTAACTTTTTCTTTGAGAGAAAGCCTTTCAAAAATTTGTTCATTTTCTCCTTCTAATCTTTCGTTTTCTTGTTCTAGTTCGTTTATTTGTTCCTCAATTCTTTCCCTATCTTCTAGATTATCGTTTATTTCCGATATTAATTCTTCAATTCTTTCTTTGTTTTGTTTTATGGTTGCTTCGCTTTCTTTCCTTGCCTTAACAACTTTTGCCCTTTGTTTTTCTATTTCTTCTTCTCACCTTTTCCTATCTTCAGGCGAGGTTGACTTTTTCAACTTATTCTCAAGATCCTTAATTGAATCGTCTCTTCTTGAAACACGATTTCTCGATGATTCATTTATTGTCTGTCAGTTTTTTTATTTTTTCTGTTCAAATTGTTGTTTTTTTCTTTTGTTTCTCCTTAGTTCCTTTTTTAAACTGCTTATTTTTTTCTTTGTTTTTGTCAATGCCAAGATCATTATTTTTAAATAATGATTGTAGTTCAGCTTCCTTTTGTGATTCTTTCTTTTTTCTTGGTTTTTTTTTTGGTTTTGGTTTTTCGACTGGAGTTGATTCTTCTTTTGTTTCGTTTTCTTCAAAATTGACATATTCATCTACAGTTTCCATTTTATTGGTGTAAATGAAATCTTAAGTAGTTTGTGGAATTTCAATATCATATGAATATGGATGGCAAAGATAAAAACTAATTCTTGAGTGTTTTTCATTTTTTAGTATTTCACAAATAGTTTTCTTCTCATTATTATCAATTCCAGAACCAAACTTTTTGAAAAGTAAATCCGTTCCATCAGATTCTGGATTATGAAATGCAATTACGCACCCAAGACAAACTCCTCGGCGTCCCTTTCACGTGAATCAAATTCCTTCAAAAAGAAGAGCATTATTCCTTTCATACAACTTCTTGGCGTAGTTACATGAAGATTAATAGTAGATCCAGAACCAATGTCAATCTTTGGTATTCTTTTGAAATAATGAACATCCTCATAATAGAAAGTTATCTAGCAATTGTGGCTAAATATTCGTCTTCAATAGTTGCATATTCTAATTCTATTTCTTTCAATTCATAACTTTTGTATTGTCTGACGTTATTACTATCGCAGAAGCTGGAGGTAGTGTTATCTCAAATCTCAATTCTGATTTCAAACCATCTTGATAATAAACACCGTGATCATCTAGAACTGGATCAGATAAAGGAATATGATATCTTTCATCACAAGTTGTCTTAGTTTGTTTTAACTCCTTTGCATCACCAGATCCTTTCGCCATGGCTTTTCTTTTAGCTTCACTCATTACTCCTCTTTTTACATCTTCCTCACACATTAGCATGTCATGGTACCCATGAAAAATGTCGTATCTGTCTGTATCACAAATAGTTTTTCCGCCAAATGTAATTTTCATATGTTTACTAAGTTTCTTGATACATTTTGAACAAGATGGTTATCAGCATCTCCTTTTTCTACATCAATCTTGAACCTCAAAAACATGCTTTTAGGAACAAATACCATATTTTTATTTAATTTTGGAACTTTAACATAAATTGTTTCCCTTGGCCTAGCAAATGATGGTGTAAAAGTCGTTCTATGAATTGTTCTTTCTGCCTTCATTGCCCTCGACAATTTCGGTTTCCTAGTTGGATCAAGTATTTCTGCAATTGACATATTTATTTTAAAACGTAATACCAAATCTTTAAATTAAAAGATGGAAAAGATTTATTACTCGTCAAAAGGATATTGGAAAGGACAATCAGCAATTAAGAAACTTTCTTCAGAAGCCAAAGTTAGTGTCGAAGAAGCCAAAAGGTGGTTATCAAAACAAGCACTTTGGCAAATTTATAAATCTCCACCAAATTATGTTCCAAGACCATATTGTATTATTTCAAAACCAAACGAAATTCATCAAGCCGATCTTTTTTTCCTTCCACACGACAAAGTTGGAAGAAAAACTTATAAATATGCTTTGGTTGTTATTCATATTGCTTCAAGATATGTTGATGTAGAGGCTTTAACGAGTAAGTCAAGTGATGAAGTGTCAAACACTTTCAAAAAAATTTATTCAAGAAAATTAAAATGGCCAAAGACTTTGATTGTTGATCCAGGAAGAGAATCATGGGATCTGTAACAACTTTAATGAAAAGTTGAAATTAAAAGATCAGAAGCCGGTAATCATAGAGCTCAAGCTTTTGTTGAGAGAGCAAACAAAACATTGCGAGAAAAAATATTTAGTCGACAAATACGCTGACGAAATGTTAACTGAAGGCAGATCAACAAAGTGGGTGAATACACTTCCAAATATCGTAAGGAATATTAACAACCACGTCACTCGATTGACTGGTAAGAAAGCAATATTAATGCTTATCATGAAAAAAATGTTAAACAAGAAACGAAAAAATACTCAAGACCAGTTGGATTTGATGAAAAAAGACTCGATTCTGGTGAAAAAGTGAGATATTTACTCTCTCCTGGTGAGGAAGAAGGAGGAAGTGTGAGGAGAGCTACTGATCCTATATGGAGTACAAACGTTTTTGAATTAAAGAAAACTGTAATTTCTAAAGATCAATCAGTTTTATACTATTTATACGATGGGCCAAAAAGGGGATTCGTCAGAGAAGAATTACAAATCATTCCAGAAGATACTGAATTACCACCTAAGTTCGTGTTGAAACAATAATCTCAAATTTTATTCTTTATCATCCAGTGTCCAAGGGCTAATGTATCTCTTCCATTTTTACATATGTGTCTCTTATCATCTTCTTTGCTAAGAGCTACTTTATTAACTTCTTCAGTGTAAATTTGATGTTTGTAAGATCTTATCAAATTCATTTTCCTCATTTGACCCTCGTTAGAAAGTGTCCCAAAGAGACAATCGTTATAATCATTGAACGAAATATTATTTTCGACAACTGACTTTTTTTACTCCCTTACATCTTTTTTCCTCGTCAATGTGATCCAAACATATGAATAAAGCTTCGCTCTCAATCCAACAAACTCTGTGATTTGCCTTCCTCCAACCTCATCTTTAAACATTCCAATCACCTTTTTGTTGACTCCAGTTTTTATTCCAGAAGGATGATCTTTTGGATAATTACTCGTGTCGAAGAATTTATCAACGTCATCCATAATATCCTTATAAAAATCATCTGTTTTAATTTCATACATCAATGAATCCGTGTGTGTAAATAATAACCTCGCTTTGTTCCCATACTTGTATTTCACGTTATCATAATGAAAATCGTACATCAACGTCTTTGACAAATAAAGTATCACCATTCCAAGATAAACTGGCTTATCAAAAATAAGTTTCGTTCTACGCATGTGAATAGCAGCAAGATTTTCACAAAATATTTTGCTTTTGCAAAAACATGGCTTCGAAACAAGTTTCCTAGCTTGTTCCCTTGTTGTTACTAAGTTTATGTCAACCCTGTTTCAAATGTTTTCCATTGTCTTTCCAAAAACCGAATTATTCATGAGTTTGAAAAAATCTTTCTCAAACTCATTTTTTGCTTTAGCTCGAAGTTTTGTATTAAAATCAGTCGATCTAAGAAGATAACCAAGGACTTTCATCAAACTTTATTCCTTTGTGAATTTTCTTAATTACCAAACCCATCGTTTCATACGTTTTCAAGGCATCGTGATGAATTACATACTTCTTTTTGTTCATTAAGTTAGGTACTAGCTTTTCACATTTATTCACGATGATTCTTTCTGGAGCAAGTGGATAATCGTTGTGGTCTTCGTGTAGGTCCTTTGGATACTTCAAGTCGACTTCAAGAATGCATGGATGTGACCTCCAATCTTTTAGTTCTTCTTTATTCATCCACTCAAAGTTTAAAGTTGGCAATGGTTGGCTCATAGCCCATCCATAAAGATTATTTGCATCAAGATAAGTTATGTAAGACGTTTCCTTTTTTGGATCATACTTGCTCATATAGAGATTATTAGCAGAACTGTACCTCTTGCTAATCATCGAAACTCCTCCCTCTCTAATCCCTTTTTCAACCATTAGTAACATATCAATGTCAGTTAATAATTCCAACTCAACTTTTGCGTATTCCAAAGCTGCATCCCAAGCTAATCCTGGAGACGTGTAATACCAAGCTGGATCCAACTTATAATTTTTGATACAAACATCTCGAAAGTTCTCGAAAACGTCAGCTAACAATAATACATCTGTCTCTAAGTAAAGATCATGATATGATCTCATTGTTTCCATTTCAAACGTTTTCCAAATGGTCTTTGAGTGCTCATAATCTTCTTTTGAAATGTTTTTCTCATTCAACTTTAAATAAAATTCTTCAATTGGTGGAAGACTAGTTTCATCTAGTTTCTCTTGACAATCCATGTAATCATATGGATAAACTCCCTTTCTCATCAATAAATCTAATTTTGAAAAATCCAACATTTTTGACAAATTCTTGAACTGATCCTTTTCAAGATTTCAACTAATTTTGATAATCCAGAAGACATAAATTTTATACTATCTATAAACCTTATATCACGCTTTACAGTAACTTCTTTAAGAGACTTAGTATCATTGAATGAATCAACAACAATCCTTTTTGAAAAAGAAATGTAATCCTCATCCGTTTTTGGAATACATTTCAAGTCACCACGAAGCTCTTTCACAAAAAGATGAGCATCATAACGAGCTAAATTATGAAAAATAATAGGAAAAAACTTTGGAACATGATAATTTAAGTTACATGAATTATGAGCAGCTCCTCTAAACTTTCCAGTCACATGACAATGATCTCTCACTTTTTCATCTTGTGGTATAATCTCGTCACAAATATGACAAATATTCGTTTCAACATACTTTTTCTCATCTTCATCCCCAAAAATTATTCCCTTAATAAACTTAGTCTCATTGTAAGTACCTCTTACGACTGACTCAATGGTTTCAATAAATCTTTTTGCAATGTTGTTTGATTTTCTCTTTGAAACAAGATAAGGACCACGTGTTGGGCTATCATCAATCGATTTAACGTAAAAACTTGGTACTTTACAGTATTTTTATTTTCAGAATCATCTTTAATTTTCTTTGTAAAACACTCGAAATCGGGTATATTACAAAAGGAACACGCATTGACCTATTGTAATTTTAAACTTAAAAGAATTTTCCTTTCCTTCTTTAGGAAGCACTATCTTCACAGCTTCGTTATTAGAACAATATTCGACATGTTTTGTCAAACTCTTTTCACTTTGAAATGAACTCAAACAATAATCACAAAAAACAACTCATGACCATATTTAGTCTTTTGAGAACTTAACAACCTGCTCTTATTTTCTATCCAACAATAATGTGATTTCATTAAATCAATCTTTGTCATCCTCACAATCATCTGTTATTAAAATTAAATCAATGTGTTTTCTTTCACTTGACTGAGAATTAGAAATTCTCAATAGAAATACACCTTCACAAGATTCATAACCAAAAACATTAACTGAAAATGGATTTTGATTTTCAAACTTTTGTATCTTTTTCAATTCCATTGGAAACTTAATTCCAGTCCAGTCAAAGTTTTTTGAATCATTGATTAACTTTTTTGTTAATCTTTGAGGATTTTTTTCAACTGGGATAAACAGCCCTAGTTACTGACCACTTAAAACATTCGTTGTCGTTTTTGTTTTTAACATTAATAATGGCAAAAAGGATTAAAGTGAATATCAAAATTAACAACTTTTACAAAAACCCAACCTGAACCTCTATTTTGAAACGTTTCTATTTGCTCAACATAATTTTTTGAAATAGTGTCATAAATTTCAGAAACGTCAGTTCCTTCTGTTATGGTTTCTGATCCATCCTTCAAGAACTTACTAGAGTTTTTATGTGAGTGAAAATAATTAATGATGAATTCAACATCTCTACCAATCTTAGATATCTTAAACTCACACGTAATTACAAACCTAATACCAATTGGCTTTTTTTGTTCATCAATAAACTCTAATACAACTTCCTTGATACTTTCTAAAAACTTAACGTATCCCATATCGTTTCCTTCAATCCTAAACGTATTTAAAAAACCTTTAAAAGAAGATTCTATTTTCGTTGGTCTAATTCTTTTTTTTTTTTTTACTTTTTTCACTTTAGTCAGCTTAGTCAATCCATCATAAATTTTATTAACTTGTTTTTCCAATGACTCAAGTTTTTCATCACCTCTCCCATTACTTGGTTCTGGAACGTGATTTAAAATCCAATCTGAAAAATCGTTAATTTTTTTATAAACCAAATTAAGATGCTTCGTGACCAATTTCTTCAACGATTTAGGACTTAACTAGCTGATTCTTGGGTTAAACACGTTAATTTTTAGTTAATTAGCCGATTCTTGGTTAAATTAAGTTAACTAGCCAATTCTTGGGTTAAATTTAATGATTTTCATTAATTAGACCACCTTTAGGCTAAATATGCTTAATTTTAATTAATTAGCCCACTTTTAGGTTAAAAATGTCAAATTCTCATTAAATGGCCCACTTTTAAGTTAAATTAAGTTAAATTAAGTTAACTAGCCCACCATTAGGTTAAATGTGCTGGAATCGGTATTTTTCACCTTCTCGGAAAGTTTGTATGTTTCCTGGTTTTCTCTAGTGCACATTGTGCATTCCATCGGATTGTTGATTACGGAAATGCCTATGATATTTTGTAATGTTCGTAATCAATAGCCCTATTATTCTGTATGTTATATCTATCCGTGCATCATTTGATTAGTTCAGAGTTAGACTTGGGTATTCCCTCTGTAAAGCCATTTTGCAGAAGCTCGGGAATAAAGCCATCTGCCCATTATTTGACAACATCTAGGCGGGCTTAAGTAAGTGGTGGTCTTTCCGAAGCACCATGGCTTCGTGTGGGTATTCTCTAATTGTTGGAGGAACTTGTGGCTCAAGTCCAGGCAATCCAGCAATTTTCCAATGCGCCCTGATTGTTGGTGAGTACCGTAAAGATATCAAGGTGCATTTGAGAAGCCATGAAGTTCTGGACTCTTCCCTGGATTCAGAGGCGAGGCTCTTCAGAATAAGCTTTTAACGCCTCGTCTGTGCTTCGAAAATTATATGAAGCGATGGATTTATCTCTTTCTCGTTGTTCTTGCCAAAGTTCTATTTTTCCCATTTTTTTCTTTCCAATCGTTGTAATCTTTTTCATACCTTTCCATTGCTAAATCATGTCTCTTTCTTTCTTCGTCTTGGTCTTTTTCTGATACAAATTTTGCTAAATAACTACCTCCAATGAATGTTAATGCGTTTATGTAGCTCCAATAGTGGACGTTAGAATTATTGCCATTCTTTTATTTAGAATGGTAATATCAAAAATTTTAAATTCTTTTATAAGATTAAGATTGTCAACATCCTAACTTAAAAATCCATAACTGAAACCAACAAGTGGGAAAGCAATGCCTATAATGAACATGATGTTGTTTAGTTTTTCATTATTCTCTTTTAATTTAAATAATGAACGCTTCTTCTCAGAATTTGGTAATTTTTCACGAAGTTGGACTTCATGATATTTTTTCTCAACTGGAGTTGATTTATTTAATAGATCATTTAGTCCTCTTCCAAGCAAATATCCATACATTGTTGAAGTTATATATCCCATTTTATTTTATTATTTTATTTCTTAAGTTGGAATAATTTTTTGTTCAACGAGATAATCTCTTGCATATATGGTAGCAATCATTACTCCTACCCATTTGGCAGCATTCATCAAACTTGAAGAAGGATCTGAAGTTACTGCCTTTCTTAATGCTTTCTTCACGGCGTATCCGATTCCTGAAAGAAATAGCAACCAGAGCGACCGCCTCTTTCGCATTACTAACAAATTTACTGTCACTACTCATTTTGAAAATACGATGTGTTAATCTTTAAGTCACTCCATATCAATGTTTGGTTGATTCTTAGTTTTCTCAACTGGAGTTGATTCTTTTTCTTCATTCGTCTCAACAGGTTTTTTCACGACCATTTCATGTTTGACATGTTCTTCTGATTTTGGTGGATAAAAAAATCTATAACCGTGGTAAATCACGAAACAAGAACCTATCAAAGCGGATGTCATTTGTAATACATTAGTCACATCCAAGAAACTTAGAGGATTAACACTTTCATTATTTATCTGATTTTCCTGACTCTCTTTTAACGCTTATCTTGCTTCCTTGTTCCTTTTTGCTAAGGCTTTACCAGCGGCGACTTTCTTTGGATCTTTTTTCTTCACAGATTTCTTTCCGATATCGGTTGGAACATTTGTTATTTGATCTGTATTTTCTGTAGATTCTGACATTTTTATGAAATCGCTCGCAAATTCTTAAGTCATGTTAGCATTTTGTTAGAAAAATACTAACAAAATAGAAATACATTTATTCTTTATTTATTTCAACATTTGTAGCTTTTCGACTTTCGTTGAATTCATCTTTTATAAATACGACATGTTTTGCAATATCCAAGCCAAATTTCAAAAAAGCTACGACGTCTCCATATTCCTCAGTAACTTTCAACGCATACCTCCCAATTCTTCTTCTTCCTAATTCTTTATTATCCAACAAAGTTTTCTTCAAAGACTCTTCATTATCAAAAGTGAGAAAATACCAAAGTCCTTTGATAACTCCGTCAACAAAAATAACCCCATTCCATCTTTCATTAACTCTTGTCCGTATTTTCCTTCATAAATTTTGAATAAAAATTCTATTTCAGTAGCATCCTTTTTTCTAATATCAACTGCACTTATGTTCTCTCCAACATATTTTTCCAAACCATCCAACATAGCAACTGATGCAAGAATATCTCTTTTTCTCGATATTTCAATTTGCACCTCTGGATCTAAAATACAAGATTGTAGTTCAGCTTCCTTTTGTGATTCTTTCTTTTTTCTTGGTTTTCTTTTTGGTTTTGGTTTTTCGACTGGAGTTGATTCTTCTTTTGTTTCGTTTTCTTCAAAATTGACATATTCATCTACAGTTTCCATTTTATTGGTGTAAATGAAATCTTAAGTAGTTTGTGGAATTTCAATATCATATGAATATGGATGGTAAAGATGAAAACAAATTCTTGAGTGTTTTTGATTTTTTAGTATTTCACAAATAGTTTTCTTCTCATTATTATCAATTCCAGAACCAAACGTTTTGAAAAGTAAATCCGTTCCATCAGATTCTGGAATATGAAATGCAATTACGCACCCAATACAAACTCCTTGGCGTCCCTTTCACCTGAATCAAATTCCTTCAAAAAGAAGAGCATTATTCCTTTCATACAACTTCTTGGTGTAGTTACATGAAGATTAATAGTAGATCCAGAACCAATGTCAGTCTTTGGTATTCTTTTGAAATAATGAACATCCTCATAATAGAAAGTTATCTAGTAATTGTGGCTAAATATTCGTCTTCAATAGTTGCATATTCGAATTCTATTTCTTTCAATTCATAACCATGTCCTTTTGTATTGTCTGACGTTATTACTATCGCAGAAGCTGGAGGTAGTGTTATCTAAAATCTCAATTCTGATTTCAAACCACCTTGATAATAAACACCGTGATCATCTAGAACTGGAGGAGATAGGAAATATTATATCTTTCATCATAAGTTGTCTTAGTTTGTTTTAACTCCTTTACATCACCAGATCCTTTCGCCATGGCTTTTCTTTTAGCTTCACTCATTACTCCTCTTTTTACATCTTCCTCACACATTAGCATGTCATGGTACCCATGAAAAATGTCGTATCTGTCTGTATCACAAATAGTTTTTCCGCCAAATGTAATTTTCATATGTTTTACTAAGTTTCTTGATACATTTTGAACAAGATGGTTATCAGCATCTCCTTTTTCTACATCAATCTTGAACCTCAAAAACATGCTTTTAGGAACAAATACCATATTTTTATTTAATTTTGGAACTTTAACATAAATCGTTTCCCTTGGCCTAGCAAATGATGGTGTAAAAGTCGTTCTATGAATTGTTCTTTCTGCCTTCATTGCCCTCGACAATTTCGGTTTCCTAGTTGGATCAAGTATTTCTGCAATTGACATATTTATTTTAAAACGTAATACCAAATCTTTAAATTAAAAGATGAAAAAGATTTATTACTCGTCAAAAGGATTTCGGAAAGGACAATCAGCAATTAAGAAACTTTCTTCAGAAGCCAAAGTTAGTGTTGAAGAAGCCAAAAGGTGGTTATCAAAACAAGCACTTTGGCAAATTTATAAATCTCCACCAACTTATGTTCCAAGACCACATTGGATTATTTCAAAACCAAACGAAATTCATCAAGCCGATCTTTTATTCCTTCCAACACGACAAAGTTGGAAGAAAAACTTATAAATATGCTTTGGTTGTTATTCATATTGCTTCAAGATATGTTGATGTAGAGGCTTTAACGAGTAAGTCAAGTAATGAAGTGTCAAACGCTTTCAAAAAAATTTATTCAAGAAAATTAAAATGGCCAAAGACTTTGATTGTTGATCCAGGAGAAGAGAATCATGGGATCTGTAACAACTTTAATGAAAAGTTGAAACTAAAAGATCAGAAGCCGGTAATCATAGAGCTCAAGCTTTTGTTGAGAGAGCAAACAAAACATTGCGAGAAAAAATATTTAGTCGACAAATACGCTGACGAAATGTTAACTGAAGGCAGATCAACAAAGTGGGTGAATACACTTCCAAATATCGTGAGGAATATTAACAACCACGTCACTCGATTGACTGGTAAGAAAGCAATTAATGCTTATCATGAAAAAAATGTTAAACAAGAAACGAAAAAATACTCAAGACCAGTTGGATTTAATGAAAAAAGACTCGATTCTGGTGAAAAAGTGAGATATTTACTCTCTCCTGGTGAGGAAGAAGGAGGAAGTGTGAGGAGAGCTACTGATCCTATATGGAGTACGAAAGTTTTTGAATTAAAGAAAACTGTAATTTCTAAAGATCAACCAGTTTTGTACTATTTATACGATGGGCCAAAAAGGGGATTCGTCAGAGAAGAATTACAAATCATTCCAGAAGATACTGGATTACCACCTAAGTTCGTGTTGAAACAATAATCTCAAGTTTTATTCTTTATCATCCAGTGTCCAAGGGCTAATGTATCTATTCCATTTTTACATATGTGTCTCTTATCATCTTCTTTGCTAAGAGCTACTTTATTAACTTCTTCAGTGTAAATTTGATGTTTGTAAGATCTTATCAAATTCATTTTCCTCATTTGACCCTCGTTAGAAAGTGTCCCAAAGAGACAATCGTTATAATCATTGAACGAAATATTATTTTCGACAACTGACTTTTTTTACTCCCTTACATCTTTTTTCCTCGTCAATGTGATCCAAACATATGAATAAAGCTTCGCTCTCAATCCAACAAACTCTGTGATTTGCCTTCCTCCAACCTCATCTTTAAACATTCCAATCACCTTTTTGTTGACTCCAGTTTTTATTCCAGAAGGATGATCTTTTGGATAATTACTCGTGTCGAAGAACCAACAAGTGGGAAAGCAATGCCTATAATGAACATGATGTTGTTTAGTTTTTCATTATTCTCTTTTAATTTCAATAATGAACGCTTCTCATTATTTGGTAATTTTTTCACGAATTTGGACTTCATGATATTTTTTTTCAACTGGAGTTGATTTATTTAATAGATCATTTAGTCCTCTTCCAAGCAAATATCCATACATTGTTGAAGTTATATATCCCATTTTATTTTATTA
The DNA here is from genome assembly GCA_964036295.1 of Plumapathes pennacea. Taxonomy (NCBI): domain Eukaryota; kingdom Metazoa; phylum Cnidaria; class Anthozoa; order Antipatharia; family Myriopathidae; genus Plumapathes; species Plumapathes pennacea. The sequence goes on along the minus strand of OZ038469.1, from coordinate 8,721,571 downwards.
TTTTATTTCTTAAGTTGGAATAATTTTTTGTTCATTTCTTGCATATATGGTAGCAATCATTACTCCTACCCATTTGGCAGCATTCATCAAACTTGAAGAAGGATCTGAAGTTACTGCCTTTCTTAATGCTTTCTTCACGGCGTATCCGATTCCTGAAAGAAATAGCAACCAGAACGACCGCCTCTTTCGCATTACTAACAAATTTACTGTCACTACTCATTTTGAAAATGCGATGTGTTAATCTTTAAGTCACTTCATATCAATGTTTGGCTGATTCTTAGGTTTCTCAACTGGAGTTGATTCTTTTTCTTCATTCGTATCAACAGGTTTTTTCACGACCATTTCATGTTTGACATGTTCTTCTGATTTTGGTGGATAAAAAAATCTATAACCGTGGTAAATCACGAAACAAGAACCTATCAAAGCGGATGTCATTTGTAATACATTAGTCACATCCAAGAAACTTAGAGGATTAACACTTTCATTATTTTTCTGATTTTTCTGACTCTCTTTTAATGTTTCTCTTGCTTCCTTGTTCCTTTTTGCTAAGGCTTTACCAGCGGCGACTTTCTTTGGATCTTTTTTCTTCACAGATTTCTTTTCGATATCGGTTGGAACATTTGTTATTTGATCTGTATTTTTGTTATTTAATCTGTATCTTTTTCAATTCCATTGGAAACTTAATTCCAGTCCAGTCAAAGTTTTTTGAGTCATTGATTAACTTTTTTGTTAATCTTTGAGGATTTTTTTCAACTGGGATAAACAGCCCTAGTTACTGACCACTTAAAACATTCGTTGTCGTTTTTGTTTTTAACATTAATAATGGCATTCTTTTTTTTCAAAACCTCTGGAAGTTCAATGTATGAACTTCCAGATAAAGGTTGAAAAGGATTAAAGTGAATATCAAAATTAACAACTTTTACAAAAACCCAACCTGAACCTCTATTTTGAAACGTTTCTATTTGCTCAACATAATTTTTTGAAATAGTGTCATAAATTTCAGAAACGTCAGTTCCTTCTGTTATGGTTTCTGATCCATCCTTCAAGAACTTACTAGAGTTTTTATGTGAGTGAAAATAATTAATGATGAATTCAACATCTCTACCAATCTTAGATATCTTAAACTCACACGTAATTACAAACCTAATACCAATTGGCATTTTTTGTTCATCAATAAACTCTAATACAATTTCCTTGATACTTTCTAAAAACCTAACGTATCCCATATCGTTTCCTTCAATCCTAAACGTATTTAAAAAACCTATAAAAGAAGATTCTATTTTCGTTGGTCTAATTCTTTTTTTTACTTTTTTCACTTTAGTCAGCTTAGTCAATCCATCATAAATTTTATTAACTTGTTTTTTCAATGACTCAAGTTTTTCATCACCTCTCCCATTACTTGGTTCTGGAACGTGATTTAAAATCCAATCTGAAAATCGTTAATTTTTTTATAAACCAAATTAAGATGCTTCGTGACCAATTTCTTCAACGATTTAGGACTTAACTAGCTGATTCTTGGGTTAAACACGTAAATTTTTAGTTAATTAGCCGATTCTTGGCTAAAATTAAGTTAACTAGCCGATTCTTGGGTTAAATTTAATGATTTCCATTAATTAGACCACTTTTAGGCTAAATATGCTTAATACTGTAGTAACATTGTGCATTCCATCGGATTGTTGATTACGGAAATGCCTATGATATTTTGTAATGTTCGTAATCAATAGCCCTATTATTCTGTATGTTATATCTATCCGTGCATCATTTGATTAGTTCAGAGTTAGACTTGGGTAATCCCTTTGTAAAGCCATTTTCCAGAAGCTCGGGAATAAAGTATCTGCCATCTGCCCATTATTTGACAACATCTAGGCGGGCTTAAGTAAGTGGTGGTCTTTCCGAAGCACCATGGCTTCGTGTAGGTATTCTCTAATTGTTGGAGGAACTTGTGGCTCAAGTCCAGGCAATCCAGCAATTTCCCAATGCTCCCTGATTGTTGGTGAGTACCGTAAAGATATCAAGGCGCATTTGAGAAGCCATGAAGTTCTGGACTATTTCCTGGATTCAGAGGCGAGGCTCTTCAGAATAAGCTTTTAAAGCCTCGTCTGTGCTTCGAAAATTATATGAAGTGATGGATTTATCTCTTTCTCGTTGTTCTTGCCAAAGTTCTATTTTTCCCATTTTTTTCTTTCCAATCGTTGTAATCTTTTTCATACCTTTCCATTGCTAAATCATGTCTCTTACTTTCTTCGTATTGGTCTTTTCCTGATACAAATTTTTGCTAAATAACTACCTCCAATGAATGTTAATGCGTTTAATGTAGCTCCAATAGTGGACGTTAGAATTATTGCCATTCTTTTATTTAGAATGGTAATATCAAAAATTTTAAATTCTTTTATAAGATTAAGATTGTCAACATCCTAGCTTAAAAATCCATAACTGAAACCAACAAGTGGGAAAGCAATGCCTATAATGAACATGATGTTGTTTAGTTTTTCATTATTCTCTTTTAATTTAAATAATGAACGCTTCTTCTCAGAAATTGGTAATTTTTCACGAAGTTGGACTTCATGATATTTTTCTCAACTGGAGTTGATTTATTTAATAGATCATTTAGTCCTCTTCCAAGCAAATATCCATACATTGTTGAAGTTATATATCCCATTTTATTTTATTATTTTATTTCTTAAGTTGGAATAATTTTTTGTTCAACGAGATAATCTCTTGCATATATGGTAGCAATCATTACTCCTACCCATTTGGCAGCATTCATCAAACTTGAAGAAGGATCTGAAGTTACTGCCTTTCTTAATGCTTTCTTCACGGCGTATCCGATTCCTGAAAGAAATAGCAACCAGAGCGACCGCCTCTTTCGCATTACTAACAAATTTACTGTCACTACTCATTTTGAAAATACGATGTGTTAATCTTTAAGTCACTCCATATCAATGTTTGGTTGATTCTTAGTTTTCTCAACTGGAGTTGATTCTTTTTCTTCATTCGTCTCAACAGGTTTTTTCACGACCATTTCATGTTTGACAAGTTCTTCTGATTTTGGTGGATAAAAAAATCTATAACCGTGGTAAATCACGAAACAAGAACCTATCAAAGCGGATGTCATTTGTAATACATTAGTCACATCCAAGAAACTTAGAGGATTAACACTTTCATCATTTTTCTGATTTTCCTGACTCTCTTTTAATGCTTCTTTTGCTTCCTTGTTCCTTTTTGCTAAGGCTTTACCAGCGGCGACTTTCTTTGGATCTTTTTTCTTCACAGGTTTCTTTCCGATATCGGTTGGAACATTTGTTATTTGATCTGTATTTTCTGTAGATTCTGACATTTTTATGAAATCGCTCGCAAATTCTTAAGTCATGTTAGCATTTCGTTAGAAAAATACTAACAAAATAAAAATACAATTATTCTTTATTTATTTCAACATTTGTAGCTTTTCGACTTTCGTCGAATTCATCTTTTATAAATACGACATGTTTTGCAATATCCAAGCCAATTTTCAAAAAAGCTACGACGTCTCCATATTCCTCAGTAACTTTCAACGCATACCTCCCAATTCTTCTTCTTCCTAATTCTTTATTATCCAACAAAGTTTTCTTCAAAGACTCTTCATTATCAAAAGTGAGAAAATACCAAAGTCCTTTGATAACTTCTTCAACAAAAATAACCCCATTCCATCTTTCATTAACTCTTGTCCGTATTTTCCTTATAAATTTTGAATAAAATTTCTATTTCAGTAGCATCCTTTTTTCTAATATCAACTGCACTTATGTTCTCTCCAACATATTTTTCCAAACCATCCAACATGGCAACTGATGCAAGAATATCTCTTTTACTCGATATTTCAATTTGCACCTCTGGATCTACAATACAAGATTGTAGTTCAGCTCCCTTTTGTGATTCTTTCTTTTTTCTTGGTTTTCTTTTTGGTTTTGGTTTTTCGACTGGAGTTGATTCTTCTTTTGTTTCGTTTTCTTCAAAATTGACATATTCATCTACAGTTTCCATTTTATTGTTGTAAATGAAATCTTAAGTAGTTTGTGGAATTTCAATATCATATGAATATCGATGGCAAAGATAAAAACAAATTCTTGAGTGTTTTTCATTTTTTAGTATTTCACAAATAGTTTTCTTCTCATTATTATCAATTCCAGAACCAAACTTTTTGAAAAGTAAATCCGTTCCATCAGATTCTGGATTATGAAATGGAATTACGCACCCAATACAAACTCCTCGGCGTCCCTTTCACCTGAATCAAATTCCTTCAAAAAGAAGAGCATTATTCCTTTCATACAACTTCTTGGTGTAGTTACATGAAGATTAATAGTAGATCCAGAACCAATGTCAATCTTTGGTATTCTTTTGAAATAATGGACATCCTCATAATAGAAAGTTATCTAGCAATTGTGGCTAAATATTCGTCTTCAATAGTTGCATATTCGAATTCTATTTCTTTCAATTCATAACCATGTCCTTTTGTATTGTCTGACGTTATTACTATCGCAGAAGCTGGAGTGGAAGTGTTATCTCAAATCTCAATTCTGATTTCAAACCACCTTGATAATAAACACCGTGATCATCTAGAACTGGATGAGATAAAGGAATATGATATCTTTCATCATAAGTTGTCTTAGTTTGTTTTAACTCCTTTGCATCACCAGATCCTTTCGCCATGGCTTTTCTTTTAGCTTCACTCATTACTCCTCTTTTTACATCTTCCTCACACATTAGCATGTCATGGTACCCATGAAAAATGTCGTATCTGTCTGTATCACAAATAGTTTTTCCGCCAAATGTAATTTTCATATGTTTTACTAAGTTTCTTGATACATTTTGAACAAGATGGTTATCAGCATCTCCTTTTTCTACATTAATCTTGAACCTCAAAAACATGCTTTTAGGAACAAATACCATATTTTTATTTAATTTAGGAACTTTAACATAAATCGTTTCCCTTGGCCTAGCAAATGATGGTGTAAAAGTCGTTCTATGAATTGTTCTTTCTGCCTTCATTGCCCTCGACAATTTCGGTTTCCTAGTTGGATCAAGTATTTCTGCAATTGACATATTTATTTTAAAACGTAATACCAAATCTTTAAATTAAAAGATGGAAAAGATTTATTACTCGTCAAAAGGATATTGGAAAGGACAATCAGCAATTAAGAAACTTTCTTCAGAAGCCAAAGTTAGTGTTGAAGAAGCCAAAAGGTGGTTATCAAAACAAGCACTTTGGCAAATTTATAAATCTCCACCAACTTATGTTCCAAGACCACATTGGATTATTTCAAAACCAAACGAAATTCATCAAGCCGATCTTTTATTCCTTCCAACACGACAAAGTTGGAAGAAAAAATTATAAATATGCTTTGGTTGTTATTGATATTGCGTCAAGATATGTTGATGTAAAGGCTTTAATGAGTAAGTCAAGTGATGAAGTGTCAAACGCTTTCAAAAAAGTTTTTTCAAGAAAATTAAAATGGCCAAAGACTTTGATTGTTCATCCAGGAAGAGAGTCATGGGATCTGTAACAACTTTAATGAAAAGTTGAAATTAAAAGATCAGAAGCTTTTGTTGAGAGAGCAAACAAAACATTGGGAGAAAAAATATTTAGTCGACAAATACGCTGACGAAATGTTAACTGAAGGCAGATCAACAAAGTGGGTGAATACACTTCCAAGTATCGTAAGGAATATTAACAACCACGTCACTCGATTGACTGGTAAGAAAGCAAAATGTTAAACAAGAAACGAAAAAATACTCAAGACCAGTTGGATTTGATGAAAAGAGACTCGATTCTGGTGAAAAAGTGAGATATTTACTCTCTCCTGGTGAGGAAGAAGGAGGAAGTGTGAGGAGAGCTACTGATCCTATATGGAGTACAAAAGTTTTTGAATTAAAAAAAACTGTAATTTCTAAAGATCAACCGGTTTTGTACTATTTATACGATGGGCCAAAAAGGGGATTCGTCAGAGAAGAATTACAAATCATTCCAGAAGATACTGGATTACCACCTAAGTTCGTGTTGAAACAATAATCTCAAATTTTATTCTTTATCATCCAGTGTCCAAGGGCTAATGTATTTATTCCATTTTTACATATGTGTCTCTTATCATCTTCTTTGCTAAGAGCTACTTTATTAACTTCTTTAGTGTAAATTTGATGTTTGTAAGATCTTATCAAATTCAGTTTCCTCATTTGACCCTCGTTAGAAAGTGTCCCAAAGAGACAATCTTTATAATCATTGAACGAAATATTATTTTCGACAACTGACTTTTTTTACTCCCTTACATCTTTTTTCCTGGTCAATGTGATCCAAACATATGAATAAAACTTCGCTCTCAATCCAACAAACTCTGTGATTTGCCTTCCTCCAACCTCATCTTTAAACATTCCAATCACCTTTTTGTTGACTCCAGTTTTTATTCCAGAAGGATGATCTTTTGGATAATTACTCGTGTCGAAGAACCAACAAGTGGGAAAGCAATGCCTATAATGAACATGATGTTGTTTAGTTTTTCATTATTCTCTTTTAATTTCAATAATGAACGCTTCTCATTATTTGGTAATTTTTTCACGAATTTGGACTTCATGATATTTTTTTTCAACTGGAGTTGATTTATTTAATAGATCATTTAGTCCTCTTCCAAGCAAATATCCATACATTGTTGAAGTTATATATCCCATTTTATTTTATTATTTTATTTCTTAAGTTGGAATAATTTTTTGTTCATTTCTTGCATATATGGTAGCAATCATTACTCCTACCCATTTGGCAGCATTCATCAAACTTGAAGAAGGATCTGAAGTTACTGCCTTTCTTAATGCTTTCTTCACGGCGTATCCGATTCCTGAAAGAAATAGCAACCAGAGCGACCGCCTCTTTCGCATTACTAACAAATTTACTGTCACTACTCATTTTGAAAATACGATGTGTTAATCTTTAAGTCACTCCATATCAATGTTTGGTTGATTCTTAGTTTTCTCAACTGGAGTTGATTCTTTTTCTTCATTCGTATCAATAGGTTTTTTCACGACCATTTCATGTTTGACATGTTCTTCTGATTTTGGTGGATAAAAAAATCTATAACCGTGGTAAATCACGAAACAAGAACCTATCAAAGCGTAATACATTAGTCACATCCAAGAAACTTAGAGGATTAACACTTTCATTATTTTTCTGATTTTCCTGACTCTTTTTTAACGCTTATCTTGCTCCCTTGTTCTTATTTGCTAAGGCTTTACCAGCGGCGACTTTCTTTGGATCTTTTCTCTTCACAGGTTTCTTTTCGATATCGGTTGGAACATTTGTTATTTGATCTGTATTTTCTGTAGATTCTGACATTTTTATGAAATCGCTTGCAAATTCTTAAGTCATGTTAGCATTTTGTTAGAAAAATACTAACAAAATAGAAATACATTTATTCTTTATTTATTTCAACATTTGTAGCTTTTCGACTTTCGTCGAATTCATCTTTTATAAATACGACATGTTTTGCAATATCCAAGCCAATTTTCAAAAAAGCTACGACGTCTCCATATTCCTCAGTAACTTTCAACGCATACCTCCCCAATTCTTCTTCTTCCTAATTCTTTATCTAATCAAATCTTTATCTTATCAAATCTTCTGATTTTGGTGGATAAAAAAATCTATAACCGTGGTAAATCACGAAACAAGAACCTATCAAAGCGGATGTCATTTGTAATACATTAGTCACATCGAAGAAACTTAGAGGATTAACACTCATTATTTTTCTGATTTTCCTGACTCTCTTTTAATGCTTCTTTTGCTTCCTTGTTCCTTTTTGGTAAGGCTTTACCAGCGGCGACTTTCTTTGGATCTTTTTTCTTCACAGGTTTTTTTTCGATATCGGTTGGAACATTTGTTATTTGATCTGTATTTTCTGTAGATTCTGACATTTTTATGAAATCGCTTGCAAATTCTTAAGTCATGTTAGCATTTTGTTAGAAAAATACTAACAAAATAGAAATACATTTATTCTTTATTTATTTCAACATTTGTAGCTTTTCGACTTTCGTCGAATTCATCTTTTATAAATACGACATGTTTTGCAATATCCAAGCCAATTTTCAAAAAAGCTACGACGTCTCCATATTCCTCAGTAACTTTCAACGCATACCTCCCCAATTCTTCTTCTTCCTAATTCTTTATTATCCAACAAAGTTTTCTTCAAAGACTCTTCATTATCAAAAGTGAGAAAATACCAAAGTCCTTTGATAACTCCTTCAACAAAAATAACCCCATTCCATCTTTCATTAACTCTTGTCCGTATTTTCCTTCATAAATTTTGAATAAAAATTCTATTTCAGTAGCATCCTTTTTTCTAATATCAAGTGCACTTATGTTCTCTCCAACATATTTTTCCAAACCATCCAACATGGCAACTGATGCAAGAATATCTCTTTTTCTCGATATTTCAATTTGCACCTCTGGATCTACAATACAAGTTTGTAGTTCAGCTCCCTTTTGTGATTCTTTCTTTCTTTCTTGGTTTTCTTTTTGGTTTTGGTTTTTCGACTGGAGTTGATTCTTCTTTTGTTTCGTTTTCTTCAAAATTGACATATTCATCTACAGTTTCCATTTTATTGGTGTAAATGAAATCTTAAGTAGTTTGTGGAATTTCAATATCATATGAATATGGATGGCAAAAATAAAACAAATTCTTGAGTGTTTTTCATTTTTTAGTATTTCACAAATAGTTTTCTTCTCATTATTATCAATTCCAGAACCAAACTTTTTGAAAAGTAAATCCGTTCCATCAGATTCTGGATTATGAAATGCAATTAGGCACCCAAGACAAACTCCTCGGCGTCCCTTTCACCTGAATCAAATTCCTTCAAAAAGAAGAGCATTATTCCTTTCATACAACTTCTTGGTGTAGTTACATGAAGATTAATAGTAGATCCAGAACCAATGTCAATCTTTGGTATTCTTTTGAAATAATGAACATCCTCATAATAGAAAGTTATCTAGCAATTGTGGCTAAATATTCGTCTTCAATAGTTGCATATTCGAATTCTATTTCTTTCAATTCATAACCAAGTCCTTTTGTATTGTCTGACGTTATTACTATCGCAGAAGCTGGAGTGGAAGTGTTATCGCAAATCTCAATTCTGATTTCAAACCACCTTGATAATAAACACCGTGATCATCTAGAACTGGATGAGATAAAGGAATATGATATCTTTCATCATAAGTTGTCTTAGTTTGTTTTAACTCCTTTGCATCACCAGATCCTTTCGCCATGGCTTTTCTTTTAGCTTCACTCATTACTCCTCCTTTTACATCTTCCTCACACATTAGCATGTCATGGTACCCATGAAAAATGTCGTATCTGTCTGTATCACAATTAGTTTTTCCGCCAAATGTAATTTCCATATGTTTTACTAAGTTTCTTGATACATTTTGAACAAGATGGTTATCAGCATCTCCTTTTTCTACATCAATCTTGAACCTCAAAAACATGCTTTTAGGAACAAATACCATATTTGTATTTAATTTTTGGAACTTTAACATAAATCGTTTCCCTTGGCCTAGCAAATGATGGTGTAAAAGTCGTTCTATGAATTGTTCTTTCTGCCTTCATTGCCCTCGACAATTTCGGTTTCCTAGTTGGATCAAGTATTTCTGCAATTGACATATTTATTTTAAAACGTAATACCAAATCTTTAAATTAAAAGATGGAAAAGATTTATTACTCGTCAAAAGGATATTGGAAAGGACAATCAGCAATTAAGAAACTTTCTTCAGAAGCCAAAGTTAGTGTTGAAGAAGCCAAAAGGTGGTTATCAAAACAAGCACTTTGGCAAATTTATAAATCTCCACCAAATTATGTTCCAAGACCACATTGGATTATTTCAAAACCAAACGAAATTCATCAAGCCGATCTTTTATTCCTTCCAACACGACAAAGTTGGAAGAAAAACTTATAAATATGCTTTGGTTGTTATTGATATTGCTTCAAGATATGTTGATGTAGAGGCTTTAACGAGTAAGTCAAGTGATGAAGTGTCAAACGCTTTCAAAAAAATTTATTCAAGAAAATTAAAATGGCCAAAGACTTTGATTGTTCATCCAGGAAGAGAATCATGGGATCTGTGTAACAACTTTAATGAAAAGTTCAAATTAAAAGATCAGAAGCCGGTAATCATAGAGCTCAAGATTTTGTTGAGGGAGCAAACAAAACATTGGGAGAAAAAATATTTAGTCGACAAATACGCTGACGAAATGTTAACTGAAGGCAGATCAACAAAGTGGGTGAATACACTTCCAAGTATCGTAAGGAATATTAACAACCACGTCACTCGATTAATTGGTAAGAAAGCAATTAATGCTCATCATGAAAACAATGTTAAAAAACAGAAAAAATGCTCAAGACCAGTTGGATTTGATGAAAGAAGACTCGATTCTGGTGAAAAAGTGAGATATTTACTTTCTCCTGGTGAGGAAGAAGGAGGAAGTATGAGGAGAGCTACTGATTCTATATGGAGTACAAAAGTTTTTGAATTAAAGAAAACTGTAATCTCTAAAGATCAACCAGTTTTGTACTATTTATACGATGGGCCAAAAAGGGGATTCGTCAGAGAAGAATTACAAATAATTCCAGAAGATACTGAATTACCACCTAAGTTCGTGTTGAAACAATAATCTCAAATTTTATTCTTTATCATCCAGTGTCCAAGGGCTAATGTATCTATTCCATTTTTACATATGTCTCTTATCATCTTCTTTGCTAAGAGCTAATTATTAACTTCTTCAGTGTAAATTTGATGTTTGTAAGATCTTATCAAATTCATTTTCCTCATTTGACCCTCGTTAGAAAGTGTCCCAAAAAGACAATCTTTATAATCATTGAACGAAATATTATTTTCGACAACTGACTTTTTTCACTCCCTTACATCTTTTTTCCTCGTCAATGTGATCCAAACATATGAATAAAGCTTCGCTCTCGATCCAACAAACTCTGTGATTTGCCTTCCTCCAACCTCATCTTTAAACATTCCAATCACCTTTTTGTTGACTCCAGTTTTTATTCCAGAAGGATGATCTTTTGGATAATTACTCGTGTCGAAGAACCAACAAGTGGGAAAGCAATGCCTATAATGAACATGATGTTGTTTAGTTTTTCATTATTCTCTTTTAATTTCAATAATGAACGCTTCTCATTATTTGGTAATTTTTCACGAATTTGGACTTCATGATATCTTTTCTCAACTGGAGTTGATTTATTTAATAGATCATTTAGTCCTCTTCCAAGCAAATATCCATACATTGTTGAAGTTATATATCCCATTTTATTTTATTATTTTATTTCTTAAGTTGGAATAATTTTTTGTTCAAGGAGATAATCTCTTGCATATATGGTAGCAATCATTACTCCTACCCATTTGGCAGCATTCATCAAACTTGAAGAAGGATCTGAAGTTACTGCCTTTCTTAATGCTTTCTTCACGGCGTATCCGATTCCTGAAGAAATAGCAACCAGAGCGACCGCCTCTTTCGCATTACTAACAAATTTACTGTCACTACTCATTTTGAAAATACGATGTGTTAATCTTTAAGTCACTCCATATCAATGTTTGGTTGATTCTTAGTTTTCTCAACTGGAGTTGATTCTTTTTCTTCATTCGTATCAATAGGTTTTTTCACGACCATTTCATGTTTGACATGTTCTTCTGATTTTGGTGGATAAAAAAAATCTATAACCGTGGTAAATCACGAAACAAGAACCTATCAAAGCGTAATACATTAGTCACATCCAAGAAACTTAGAGGATTAACACTTTCATTATTTTTCTGATTTTCCTGACTCTTTTTTAACGCTTATCTTGCTCCCTTGTTCTTATTTGCTAAGGCTTTACCAGCGGCGACTTTCTTTGGATCTTTTCTCTTCACAGGTTTCTTTTCGATATCGGTTGGAACATTTGTTATTTGATCTGTATTTTCTGTAGATTCTGACATTTTTATGAAATCGCTTGCAAATTCTTAAGTCATGTTAGCATTTTGTTAGAAAAATACTAACAAAATAGAAAAACATTTATCCTTTATTTATTTCAACATTTGTAGCTTTTCGACTTTTGTCGAACTCATCTTTTGTAAATACGACATGTTTTGCAATAACCAAGCCAATTTTCAAAAAAGCTACGACGTCTCCATATTCCTCAGTAACTTTCAACGCATACCTCCCAATTCTTCTTCTTCCTAATTCTTTATTATCCAACAAAGTTTTCTTCAAAGACTCTTCATTATCAAAAGTGAGAAAATACCTAAGTCCTTTGATAACTCCTTCAACAAAAATAACCCCATTCCATCTTTCATTAACTCTTGTCCGTATTTTCCTTCATAAATTTTGAATAAAAATTCTATTTCAGTAGCATCCTTTTTTCTAATATCAACTGCACTTATGTTCTCTCCAACATATTTTTCCAAACCATCCAACATGGCAACTGATGCAAGAATATCTCTTTTTCTCGATATTTCAATTTGCACCTCTGGATCTACAATACAAGTTTGTAGTTCAGCTCCCTTTTGTGATTCTTTCTTTCTTTCTTGGTTTTCTTTTTGGTTTTGGTTTTTCGACTGGAGTTGATTCTTCTTTTGTTTCGTTTTCTTCAAAATTGACATATTCATCTACAGTTTCCATTTTATTGGTGTAAATGAAATCTTAAGTAGTTTGTGGAATTTCAATATCATATGAATATGGATGGCAAAGACGAAAACAAATTCTTGAGTGTTTTTCATTTTTTAGTATTTCACAAATAGTTTTCTTCTCATTATTATCAATTCCAGAACCAAACGTTTTGAAAAGTAAATCCGTTCCATCAGATTCTGGATTATGAAATGCAATTAGGCACCCAAGACAAACTCCTCGGCGTCCCTTTCACCTGAATCAAATTCCTTCAAAAAGAAGAGCATTATTCCTTTCATACAACTTCTTGGTGTAGTTACATGAAGATTAATAGTAGATCCAGAACCAATGTCAATCTTTGGTATTCTTTTGAAATAATGAACATCCTCATAATAGAAAGTTATCTAGCAATTGTGGCTAAATATTCGTCTTCAATAGTTGCATATTCGAATTCTATTTCTTTCAATTCATGACCATGTCCTTTTGTATTGTCTGACGTTATTACTATCGCAGAAGCTGGAGTGGAAGTGTTATCGCAAATCTCAATTCTGATTTCAAACCACCTTGATAATAAACACCGTGATCATCTAGAACTGGATGGGATAAAGGAATATGATATCTTTCATCATAAGTTGTCTTAGTTTGTTTTAACTCCTTTGCATCACCAGATCCTTTCGCCATGGCTTTTCTTTTAGCTTCACTCATTACTCCTCCTTTTACATCTTCCTCACACATTAGCATGTCATGGTACCCATGAAAAATGTCGTATTTGTCTGCATCACAAATAGTTTTTCCGCCAAATGTAATTTTCATATGTTTTACTAAGTTTCTTGATACATTTTGAACAAGATGGTTATCAGCATCTCCTTTTTCTACATCAATCTTGAACCTCAAAAACATGCTTTTAGGAACAAATACCATATTTTTATTTAATTTAGGAACTTTAACATAAATCGTTTCCCTTGGCCTAGCAAATGATGGTGTAAAAGTCGTTCTATGAATTGTTCTTTCTGCCTTCATTGCCCTCGACAATTTCGGTTTCCTAGTTGGATCAAGTAATTCTGCAATTGACACATTTATTTTAAAACGTAATACCAAATCTTTAAATTAAAAGATGGAAAAGATTTATTACTCGTCAAAAGGATATTGGAAAGGACAATCAGCAATTAAGAAACTTTCTTCAGAAGCCAAAGTTAGTGTTGAAGAAGCCAAAAGGTGGTTATCAAAACAAGCACTTTGGCAAATTTATAAATCTCCACCAACTTATGTTCCAAGACCACATTGGATTATTTCAAAACCAAACGAAATTCATCAAGCCGATCTTTTATTCCTTCCAACACGACAAAGTTGGAAGAAAAACTTATAAATATGCTTTGGTTGTTATTGATATTGCTTCAAGATATGTTGATGTAGAGGCTTTAACGAGTAAGTCAAGTGATGAAGTGTCAAACGCTTTCAAAAAAATTTATTCAAGAAAATTAAAATGGCCAAAGACTTTGATTGTTGATCCAGGAGAAGAGAATCATGGGATCTGTGTGACAACTTTAATGAAAAGCTCAAATTAAAAGATCAGAAGCCGGTAATCATAGAGCTCAAGCTTTTGTTGAGGGAGCAAACAAAACATTGGGAGAAAAAATATTTAGTCGACAAATACGCTGACGAAATGTTAACTGAAGGCAGATCAACAAAGTGGGTGAATACACTTCCAAATATCGTAAGGAATATTAACAACCACGTCACTCGATTGATTGGTAAGAAAGCAATTAATGCTCATCATGAAAAAAATGTTAAAAAAGAAACGAAAAAATACTCAAGACCAGTTGGATTTGATGAAAAAAGACTCGATTCTGGTGAAAAAGTGAGATATTTACTCTCTCCTGGTGATGAAGAAGGAGGAAGTATGAGGAGAGCTACTGATTCTATATGGAGTACAAAAGTTTTTGAATTAAAGAAAACTGTAATCTCTAAAGATCAACCAGTTTTGTACTATTTATACGATGGGCCAAAAAGGGGATTCGTCAGAGAAGAATTACAAATAATTCCAGAAGATACTGAATTACCACCTAAGTTCGTGTTGAAACAATAATCTCAAATTTTATTCTTTATCATCCAGTGTCCAAGGGCTAATGTATCTATTCCATTTTTACATATGTGTCTCTTATCATCTTCTTTGCTAAGAGCTAATTATTAACTTCTTCAGTGTAAATTTGATGTTTGTAAGATCTTATCAAATTCATTTTCCTCATTTGACCCTCGTTAGAAAGTGTCCCAAAGAGACAATCTTTATAATCATTGAACGAAATATTATTTTCGACAACTGACTTTTTTCACTCCCTTACATCTTTTTTCCTCGTCAATGTGATCCAAACATATGAATAAAGCTTCGCTCTCAATCCAACAAACTCTGTGATTTGCCTTCCTCCAACCTCATCTTTAAACATTCCAATCACCTTTTTGTTGACTCCAGTTTTTATTCCAGAAGGATGATCTTTTGGATAATTACTCGTGTCGAAGAACCAACAAGTGGGAAAGCAATGCCTATAATGAACATGATGTTGTTTAGTTTTTCATTATTCTCTTTTAATTTCAATAATGAACGCTTCTCATTATTTGGTAATTTTTCACAAATTTGGACTTCATGATATTTTTTCTCAACTGAAGTTGATTTATTTAATAGATCATTTAGTCCTCTTCCAAGCAAATATCCATACATTGTTGAAGTTATATATCCCATTTTATTTTATTATTTTATTTCTTAAGTTGGAATAATGTTTTGTTCAAGGAGATAATCTCTTGCATATATGGTAGCAATCATTACTCCTACCCATTTGGCAGCATTCATCAAACTTGAAGAAGGATCTGAAGTTACTGCCTTTCTTAATGCTTTCTTCACGGCGTATCCGATTCCTGAAGAAATAGCAACCAGAGCGACCGCCTCTTTCGCATTACTAACAAATTTACTGTCACTACTCATTTTGAAAATACGATGTGTTAATCTTTAAGTCACTCCATATCAATGTTTGGTTGATTCTTAGTTTTCTCAAATGGAGTTGATTCTTTTTCTTCATTCGTATCAACAGGTTTTTTCACGACCATTTCATGTTTGACATGTTCTTCTGATTTTGGTAGATAAAAAAGTCTATAACCGTGGTAAATCACGAAACAAGAACCTATCAAAGCGGATGTCATTTGTAATACATTAGTCACATCCAAGGAACTTAGAGGATTAACACTTGCATTATTTTTCTGATTTTCCTGACTCTCTCTTAACGCTTATCTTGCTCCCTTGTTCTTATTTGCTAAGGCTTTACCAGCGGCGACTTTCTTTGGATCTTTTTTCTTCACAGGTTTCTTTTCGATATCGGTTGGAACATTTGTTATTTGATCTGTATTTTCTGTAGATTCTGACATTTTTATGAAATCGCTTGCAAATTCTTAAGTCATGTTAGCATTTTGTTAGAAAAATACTAACAAAATAGAAATACATTTATTCTTTATTTATTTCAACATTTGTAGCTTTTCGACTTTCGTCGAATTCATCTTTTATAAATACGACATGTTTTGCAATATCCAAGCCAATTTTCAAAAAAGCTACGACGTCTCCATATTCCTCAGTAACTTTCAACGCATACCTCCCCAAATTTTCTTCTTCCTAATTCTTTATTATCCAACAAAGTTTTCCTCAAAGACTCTTCATTATCAAAAGTGAGAAAATACCAAAGTCCTTTGATAACTCCTTCAACAAAAATAACCCCATTCCATCTTTCATTAACTCTTGTCCGTATTTTCCTTCTTAAATTTTGAATAAAAATTCTATTTCAGTAGCATCCTTTTTTCTAATATCAACTGCACTTATGTTCTCTCCAACATATTTTTCCAAACCATCCAACATGGCAACCGATGCAAGAATATCTCTTTTTCTCGATATTTCAATTTGCACCTCTGGATCTACAATACAAGATTGTAGTTCAGCTCCCTTTTGTGATTCTTTCTTTTTTCTTGGTTTTCTTTTTGGTTTTGGTTTTTCGACTGGAGTTGATTCTTCTTTTGTTTCGTTTTGTTCAAAATTGACATATTCATCTACAATTTCCATTTTATTGGTGTAAATGAAATCTTAAGTAGTTTGTGGAATTTCAATATCATATGAATATGGATGGCAAAGACGAAAACAAATTCTTGAGTGTTTTTCATTTTTTAGTATTTCACAAATAGTTTTCTTCTCATTATTATCAATTCCAGAACCAAACTTTTTGAAAAGTAAATCCGTTCCATCCGATTGTGGATTATGAAATGCAATTACGCACCCAAGACAAACTCCTCGGCGTCCCTTTCACCTGAATCAAATTCCTTCAAAAAGAAGAGCATTATTCCTTTCATACAACTTCTTGGTGTAGTTACATGAAGATTAATAGTAGATCCAGAACAAATGTCAATCTTTGGTATTCTTTTGAAATAATGAACATCCTCATAATAGAAAGTTATCTAGCAATTGTGGCTAAATATTCGTCTTCAATAGTTGCATATTCGAATTCTATTTCTTTCAATTCATGACCATGTCCTTTTGTATTTTCTGACGTTATTACTATCGCAGAAGCTGGAGGTAGTGTTATCTCAAATCTCAATTCTGATTTCAAACCACCGTGATCATCTAGAACTGGATGAGATAAAGGAATATGATATCTTTCATCATAAGTTGTCTTAGTTTGTTTTAACTCCTTTGCATCACCAGATCCTTTCGCCATGGCTTTTCTTTTAGCTTCACTCATTACTCCTCTTTTTACATCTTCCTCACACATTAGCATGTCATGGTACCCATGAAAAATGTCGTATCTGTCTGTATCACAAATAGTTTTTCCGCCAAATGTAATTTTCATATGTTTTACTAAGTTTCTTGATACATTTTGAACAAGATGGTTATCAGCATCTCCTTTTTCTACATCAATCTTGAACCTCAAAAACATGCTTTTAGGAACAAATACCATATTTTTATTTAATTTAGGAACTTTAACATAAATCGTTTCCCTTGGCCTAGCAAATGATGGTGTAAAAGTCGTTCTATGAATTGTTCTTTCTGCCTTCATTGCCCTCGACAATTTCGGTTTCCTAGTTGGATCAAGTATTTCTGCAATTGACACATTTATTTTAAAACGTAATACCAAATCTTTAAATTAAAAGGTGGAAAAGATTTATTACTCGTCAAAAGGATATTGGAAAGGACCATCAGCAATTAAGAAACTTTCTTCAGAAGCCAAAGTTAGTGTTGAAGAAGCCAAAAGGTGGTTATCAAAACAAGCACTTTGGCAAATTTATAAATCTCCACCAAATTATGTTCCAAGACCACATTGGATTATTTCAAAACCAAACGAAATTCATCAAGCCGAGCTTTTATTCCTTCCAACACGACAAAGTTGGAAGAAAAACTTATAAATATGCTTTGGTTGTTATTGATATTGCTTCAAGATATGTTGATGTAGAGGCTTTAACGAGTAAGTCAAGTGATGAAGTGTCAAACGCTTTCAAAAAAATTTATTCAAGAAAATTAAAATGGCCAAAGACTTTGATTGTTGATCCAGGAGAAGAGAATCATGGGATCTGTGTGACAACTTTAATGAAAAGCTCAAATTAAAAGATCAGAAGCCGGTAATCATAGAGCTCAAGCTTTTGTTGAGGGAGCAAACAAAACATTGGGAGAAAAAATATTTAGTCGACAAATACGCTGACGAAATGTTAACTGAAGGCAGATCAACAAAGTGGGTGAATACACTTCCAAATATCGTAAGGAATATTAACAACCACGTCACTCGATTGATTGGTAAGAAAGCAATTAATGCTCATCATGAAAAAAATGTTAAAAAAGAAACGAAAAAATACTCAAGACCAGTTGGATTTGATGAAAAAAGACTCGATTCTGGTGAAAAAGTGAGATATTTACTCTCTCCTGGTGATGAAGAAGGAGGAAGTATGAGGAGAGCTACTGATTCTATATGGAGTACAAAAGTTTTTGAATTAAAGAAAACTGTAATCTCTAAAGATCAACCAGTTTTGTACTATTTATACGATGGGCCAAAAAGGGGATTCGTCAGAGAAGAATTACAAATAATTCCAGAAGATACTGAATTACCACCTAAGTTCGTGTTGAAACAATAATCTCAAATTTTATTCTTTATCATCCAGTGTCCAAGGGCTAATGTATCTATTCCATTTTTACATATGTGTCTCTTATCATCTTCTTTGCTAAGAGCTAATTATTAACTTCTTCAGTGTAAATTTGATGTTTGTAAGATCTTATCAAATTCATTTTCCTCATTTGACCCTCGTTAGAAAGTGTCCCAAAGAGACAATCTTTATAATCATTGAACGAAATATTATTTTCGACAACTGACTTTTTTCACTCCCTTACATCTTTTTTCCTCGTCAATGTGATCCAAACATATGAATAAAGCTTCGCTCTCGATCTAACAAACTCTGTGATTTGCCTTCCTCCAACCTCATCTTTAAACATTCCAATCACCTTTTTGTTGACTCCAGTTTTTATTCCAGAAGGATGATCTTTTGGATAATTACTCGTGTCGAAGAACCAACAAGTGGGAAAGCAATGCCTATAATGAACATGATGTTGTTTAGTTTTTCATTATTCTCTTTTAATTTCAATAATGAACGCTTCTCATTATTTGGTAATTTTTCACGAATTTGGACTTCATGATATTTTTTCTCAACTGGAGTTGATTTATTTAATAGATCATTTAGTCCTCTTCCAAGCAAATATCCATACATTGTTGAAGTTATATATCCCATTTTATTTTATTATTTTATTTCTTAAGTTGGAATAATTTTTTGTTCAACGAGATAATCTCTTGCATATATGGTAGCAATCATTACTCCTACCCATTTGGCAGCATTCATCAAACTTGAAGAAGGATCTGAAGTTACTGCCTTTCTTAATGCTTTCTTCACGGCGTATCCGATTCCTGAAGAAATAGCAACCAGAGCGACCGCCTCTTTCGCATTACTAACAAATTTACTGTCACTACTCATTTTGAAAATACGATGTGTTAATCTTTAAGTCACTCCATATCAATGTTTGGTTGATTCTTAGTTTTCTCAAATGGAGTTGATTCTTTTTCTTCATTCGTATCAACAGGTTTTTTCACGACCATTTCATGTTTGACATGTTCTTCTGATTTTGGTAGATAAAAAAGTTTATAACCGTGGTAAATCACGAAACAAGAACCTATCAAAGCGGATGTCATTTGTAATACATTAGTCACATCCAAGGAACTTAGAGGATTAACACTTTCATTATTTTTCTGATTTTCCTGACTCTCTCTTAACGCTTATCTTGCTCCCTTGTTCTTATTTGCTAAGGCTTTACCAGCGGCGACTTTCTTTGGATCTTTTTTCTTCACAGGTTTCTTTTCGATATCGGTTGGAACATTTGTTATTTGATCTGTATTTTCTGTAGATTCTGACATTTTTATGAAATCGCTTGCAAATTCTTAAGTCATGTTAGCATTTTGTTAGAAAAATACTAACAAAATAGAAATACATTTATTCTTTATTTATTTCAACATTTGTAGCTTTTCGACTTTCGTCGACTTCATCTTTTATAAATACCACATGTTTTGCAATATCCAAGCCAATTTTCAAAAAAGCTACGACGTCTCCATATTCCTCAGTAACTTTCAACGCATACCTCCCCAATTTTTCTTCTTCCTAATTCTTTACTATCCAACAAAGTTTTCTTCAAAGACTCTTCATTATCAAAAGTGAGAAAATACCAAAGTCCTTTGATAACTCCTTCAACAAAAATAACCCCATTCCATCTTTCATTAACTCTTGTCCGTATTTTCCTTCATAAATTTTGAATAAAAATTCTATTTCAGTAGCATCCTTTTTTCTAATATCAACTGCACTTATGTTCTCTCCAACATATTTTTCCAAACCATCCAACATGGCAACCGATGCAAGAATATCTCTTTTTCTCGATATTTCAATTTGCACCTCTGGATCTACAATACAAGATTGTAGTTCAGCTCCCTTTTGTGATTCTTTCTTTTTTCTTGGTTTTCTTTTTGGTTTTGGTTTTTCGACTGGAGTTGATTCTTCTTTTGTTTCGTTTTGTTCAAAATTGACATATTCATCTACAATTTCCATTTTATTGGTGTAAATGAAATCTTAAGTAGTTTGTGGAATTTCAATATCATATGAATATGGATGGCAAAGACGAAAACAAATTCTTGAGTGTTTTTGATTTTTTAGTATTTCACAAATAGTTTTCTTCTCATTATTATCAATTCCAGAACCAAACTTTTTGAAAAGTAAATCCGTTCCATCAGATTGTGGATTATGAAATGCAATTACGCACCCAAGACAAACTCCTCGGCGTCCCTTTCACCTGAATCAAATTCCTTCAAAAAGAAGAGCATTATTCCTTTCATACAACTTCTTGGTGTAGTTACATGAAGATTAATAGTAGATCCAGAACCAATGTCAATCTTTGGTATTCTTTTGAAATAATGAACATCCTCATAAATAGAAAGTTATCTAGCAATTGTGGCTAAATATTCGTCTTCAATAGTTGCATATTCGAATTCTATTTCTTTCAATTCATAACCATGTCCTTTTGTATTTTCTGACGTTATTACTATCGCAGAAGCTGGAGGTAGTGTTATCTCAAATCTCAATTCTGATTTCAAACCACCGTGATCATCTAGAACTGGATGAGATAAAGGAATATGATATCTTTCATCATAAGTTGTCTTAGTTTGTTTTAACTCCTTTGCATCACCAGATCCTTTCGCCATGGCTTTTCTTTTAGCTTCACTCATTACTCCTCTTTTTACATCTTCCTCACACATTAGCATGTCATGGTACCCATGAAAAATGTCGTATCTGTCTGTATCACAAATAGTTTTTCCGCCAAATGTAATTTTCATATGTTTTACTAAGTTTCTTGATACATTTTGAACAAGATGGTTATCAGCATCTCCTTTTTCTACATCAATCTTGAACCTCAAAAACATGCTTTTAGGAACAAATACCATATTTTTATCAAAACAAGCACTTTGGCAAATTTATAAATCTCCACCAAATTATGTTCCAAGACCACATTGGATTATTTCAAAACCAAACGAAATTCATCAAGCCGAGCTTTTATTCCTTCCAACACGACAAAGCTGGAAGAAAAACTTATAAATATGCTTTGGTTGTTATTGATATTGCTTCAAGATATGTTGATGTAGAGGCTTTAACGAGTAAGTCAAGTGATGAAGTGTCAAACGCTTTCAAAAAAATTTATTCAAGAAAATTAAAATGGCCAAAGACTTTGATTGTTGATCCAGGAGAAGAGAATCATGGGATCTGTGTGACAACTTTAATGAAAAGTTCAAATTAAAAGATCAGAAGCCGGTAATCATAGAGCTCAAGCTTTTGTTGAGGGAGCAAACAAAACATTGGGAGAAAAAATATTTAGTCGACAAATACGCTGACGAAATGTTAACTGAAGGCAGATCAACAAAGTGGGTGAATACACTTCCAAATATCGTAAGGAATATTAACAACCACGTCACTCGATTGTTTGGTAAGAAAGCAATTAATGCTCATCATGAAAAAAATGTTAAAAAAGAAACGAAAAAATACTCAAAACCAGTTGGATTTGATGAAAAAAGACTCGATTCTGGTGAAAAAGTGAGATATTTACTCTCTCCTGGTGATGAAGAAGGAGGAAGTATGAGGAGAGCTACTGATTCTATATGGAGTACAAAAGTTTTTGAATTAAAGAAAACTGTAATCTCTAAAGATCAACCAGTTTTGTACTATTTATACGATGGGCCAAAAAGGGGATTCGTCAGAGAAGAATTACAAATAATTCCAGAAGATACTGAATTACCACCTAAGTTCGTGTTGAAACAATAATCTCAAATTTTATTCTTTATCATCCAGTGTCCAAGGGCTAATGTATCTATTCCATTTTTACATATGTGTCTCTTATCATCTTCTTTGCTAAGAGCTAATTATTAACTTCTTCAGTGTAAATTTGATGTTTGTAAGATCTTATCAAATTCATTTTCCTCATTTGACCCTCGTTAGAAAGTGTCCCAAAGAGACAATCTTTATAATCATTGAACGAAATATTATTTTCGACAACTGACTTTTTTCACTCCCTTACATCTTTTTTCCTCGTCAATGTGATCCAAACATATGAATAAAGCTTCGCTCTCGATCCAACAAACTCTGTGATTTGCCTTCCTCCAACCTCATCTTTAAACATTCCAATCACCTTTTTGTCGACTCCAGTTTTTATTCCAGAAGGATGATCTTTTGGATAATTACTCGTGTCGAAGAACCAACAAGTGGGAAAGCAATGCCTATAATGAACATGATGTTGTTTAGTTTTTCATTATTCTCTTTTAATTTCAATAATGAACGCTTCTCATTATTTGGTAATTTTTCACGAATTTGGACTTCATGATATTTTTTCTCAACTGGAGTTGATTTATTTAATAGATCATTTAGTCCTCTTCCAAGCAAATATCCATACATTGTTGAAGTTATATATCCCATTTTATTTTATTATTTTATTTCTTAAGTTGGAATAATTTTTTGTTCAACGAGATAATCTCTTGCATATATGGTAGCAATCATTACTCCTACCCATTTGGCAGCATTCATCAAACTTGAAGAAGGATCTGAAGTTACTGCCTTTCTTAATGCTTTCTTCACGGCGTATCCGATTCCTGAAGAAATAGCAACCAGAGCGACCGCCTCTTTCGCATTACTAACAAATTTACTGTCACTACTCATTTTGAAAATACGATGTGTTAATCTTTAAGTCACTCCATATCAATGTTTGGTTGATTCTTAGTTTTCTCAAATGGAGTTGATTCTTTTTCTTCATTCGTATCAACAGGTGTTTTCACGACCATTTCATGTTTGACATGTTCTTCTGATTTTGGTAGATAAAAAAGTTTATAACCGTGGTAAATCACGAAACAAGAACCTATCAAAGCGGATGTCATTTGTAATACATTAGTCACATCCAAGAAACTTAGAGGATTAACACTTTCATTATTTTTCTGATTTTCCTGACTCTCTCTTAACGCTTATCTTGCTCCCTTGTTCTTATTTGCTAAGGCTTTACCAGCGGCGACTTTCTTTGGATCTTTTTTCTTCACAGGTTTCTTTTCGATATCGGTTGGAACATTTGTTATTTGATCTGTATTTTCTGTAGATTCTGACATTTTTATGAAATCGCTTGCAAATTCTTAAGTCATGTTAGCATTTTGTTAGAAAAATACTAACAAAATAGAAATACATTTATTCTTTATTTATTTCAACATTTGTAGCTTTTCGACTTTCGTCGAATTCATCTTTTATAAATACCACATGTTTTGCAATATCCAAGCCAATTTTCAAAAAAGCTACGACGTCTCCATATTCCTCAGTGACTTTCAACGCATACCTCCTCAATTTTTCTTCTTCCTAATTCTTTACTATCCAACAAAGTTTTCTTCAAAGACTCTTCATTATCAAAAGTGAGAAAATACCAAAGTCCTTTGATAACTCCTTCAACAAAAATAACCCCATTCCATCTTTCATTAACTCTTGTCCGTATTTTCCTTCATAAATTTTGAATAAAAATTCTATTTCAGTAGCATCCTTTTTTCTAATATCAACTGCACTTATGTTCTCTCCAACATATTTTTCCAAACCATCCAACATGGCAACCGATGCAAGAATATCTCTTTTTCTCGATATTTCAATTTGCACCTCTGGATCTACAATACAAGATTGTAGTTCAGCTCCCTTCTGTGATTCTTTCTTTTTTCTTGGTTTTCTTTTTGGTTTTGGTTTTTCGACTGGAGTTGATTCTTCTTTTGTTTCGTTTTGTTCAAAATTGACATATTCATCTACAATTTCCATTTTATTGGTGTAAATGAAATCTTAAGTAGTTTGTGGAATTTCAATATCATATGAATATGGATGGCAAAGACGAAAACAAATTCTTGAGTGTTTTTGATTTTTTAGTATTTCACAAATAGTTTTCTTCTCATTATTATCAATTCCAGAACCAAACTTTTTGAAAAGTAAATCCGTTCCATCAGATTGTGGATTATGAAATGCAATTACGCACCCAAGACAAACTCCTCGGCGTCCCTTTCACCTGAATCAAATTCCTTCAAAAAGAAGAGCATTATTCCTTTCATACAACTTCTTGGTGTAGTTACATGAAGATTAATAGTAGATCCAGAACCAATGTCAATCTTTGGTATTCTTTTGAAATAATGAACATCCTCATAATAGAAAGTTATCTAGCAATTGTGGCTAAATATTCGCCTTCAATAGTTGCATATTCGAATTAAAATGGCCAAAGACTTTGATTGTTGATCCAGGAGAAGAGAATCATGGGATCTGTGTGAGAACTTTAATGAAAAGTTCAAATTAAAAGATCAGAAGCCGGTAATCATAGAGCTCAAGCTTTTGTTGAGGGAGCAAACAAAACATTGGGAGAAAAAATATTTAGTCGACAAATACGCTGACGAAATGTTAACTGAAGGCAGATCAACAAAGTGGGTGAATACACTTCCAAATATCGTAAGGAATATTAACAACCACGTCACTCGATTGATTGGTAAGAAAGCAATTAATGCTCATCATGAAAAAAATGTTAAAAAAGAAACGAAAAAATACTCAAGACCAGTTGGATTTGATGAAAAAAGACTCGATTCTGGTGAAAAAGTGAGATATTTACTCTCTCCTGGTGATGAAGAAGGAGGAAGTATGAGGAGAGCTACTGATCCTATATGGAGTACAAAAGTTTTTGAATTAAAGAAAACTGTAATCTCTAAAGATCAACCAGTTTTGTACTATTTATACGATGGGCCAAAAAGGGGATTCGTCAGAGAAGAATTACAAATAATTCCAGAAGATACTGAATTACCACCTAAGTTCGTGTTGAAACAATAATCTCAAATTTTATTCTTTATCATCCAGTGTCCAAGGGCTAATGTATCTATTCCATTTTTACATATGTGTCTCTTATCATCTTCTTTGCTAAGAGCTAATTATTAACTTCTTCAGTGTAAATTTGATGTTTGTAAGATCTTATCAAATTCATTTTCCTCATTTGACCCTCGTTAGAAAGTGTCCCAAAGAGACAATCTTTATAATCATTGAACGAAATATTATTTTGGACAACTGACTTTTTTCACTTCCTTACATCTTTTTTCCTCGTCAATGTGATCCAAACATATGAATAAAGCTTCGCTCTCGATCCAACAAACTCTGTGATTTGCCTTCCTCCAACCTCATCTTTAAACATTCCAATCACCTTTTTGTTGACTCCAGTTTTTATTCCAGAAGGATGATCTTTTGGATAATTACTCGTGTCGAAGAACCAACAAGTGGGAAAGCAATGCCTATAATGAACATGATGTTGTTTAGTTTTTCATTATTCTCTTTTAATTTCAATAATGAACGCTTCTCATTATTTGGTAATTTTTCACGAATTTGGACTTCATGATATCTTTTCTCAACTGGAGTTGATTTATTTAATAGATCATTTAGTCCTCTTCCAAGCAAATATCCATACATTGTTGAAGTTATATAGCCCATTTTTGTTTTATTATTTTATTTCTTAAGTTGGAATAATTTTTTGTTCAACGAGATAATCTCTTGCATATATGGTAGCAATCATTACTCCTACCCATTTGGCAGCATTCATCAAACTTGAAGAAGGATCTGAAGTTACTGCCTTTCTTAATGCTTTCTTCACGGCGTATCCGATTCCTGAAGAAATAGCAACCAGAGCGACCGCCTCTTTCGCATTACTAACAAATTTACTGTCACTACTCATTTTGAAAATACGATGTGTTAATCTTTAAGTCACTCCATATCAATGTTTGGTTGATTCTTAGTTTTCTCAAATGGAGTTGATTCTTTTTCTTCATTCGTATCAACAGGTGTTTTCACGACCATTTCATGTTTGACATGTTCTTCTGATTTTGGTAGATAAAAAAGTTTATAACCGTGGTAAATCACGAAACAAGAACCTATCAAAGCGGATGTCATTTGTAATACATTAGTCACATCCAAGAAACTTAGAGGATTAACACTTTCATTATTTTTCTGATTTTCCTGACTCTCTCTTAACGCTTATCTTGCTCCCTTGTTCTTATTTGCTAAGGCTTTACCAGCGGCGACTTTCTTTGGATCTTTTTTCTTCACAGGTTTCTTTTCGATATCGGTTGGAACATTTGTTATTTGATCTGTATTTCTGTAGATTCTGACATTTTTATGAAATCGCTTGCAAATTCTTAAGTCATGTTAGCATTTTGTTAGAAAAATACTAACAAAATAGAAATACATTTATTCTTTATTTATTTCAACATTTGTAGCTTTTCGACTTTCGTCGAACTCATCTTTTATAAATACGACATGTTTTGCAATATCCAAGCCAATTTTCAAAAAAGCTACGACGTCTCCACAATTCCTCAGTAACTTTCAAGGCATACCTCCCCAATTTTTCTTCTTCCTAATTCTTTATTATCCAACAAAGTTTTCTTCAAAGACTCTTCATTATCAAAAGTGAGAAAATACCAAAGTCCTTTGATAACTCCTTCAACAAAATTAACCCCATTCCATCTTTCATTAACTCTTGTCCGTATTTTCCTTCATAAATTTTGAATAAAAATTCTATTTCAGTAGCATCCTTTTTTCTAATATCAACTGCACTTATGTTCTCTCCAACATATTTTTCCAAACCATCCAACATGGCAACCGATGCAAGAATATCTCTTTTTCTCGATATTTCAATTTGCACCTCTGGATCTACAATACAAGATTGTAGTTCAGCTCCCTTTTGTGATTCTTTTTTTTTTCTTGGTTTTCTTTTTGGTTTTGGTTTTTCGACTGGAGTTGATTCTTCTTTTGTTTCGTTTTGTTCAAAATTGACATATTCATCTACAGTTTCCATTTTATTGGTGTAAATGAAATCTTAAGTAGTTTGTGGAATTTCAATATCATATGAATATGGATGGCAAAGATAAAAACAAATTCTTGAGTGTTTTTCATTTTTTAGTATTTCACAAATAGTTTTCTTCTCATTATTATCAATTCCAGAACCAAACTTTTTGAAAAGTAAATCCGTTCCATCAGATTCTGGATTATGAAATGCAATTACGCACCCAAGACAAACTCCTCGGCGTCCCTTTCACCTGAATCAAATTCCTTCAAAAAAGAAGAGCATTATTCTTTTCATACAACTTCTTGGTGTAGTTACATGAAGATTAATAGTAGATCCAGAACCAATGTCAATCTTTGGTATTCTTTTGAAATAATGAACATCCTCATAATAGAAAGTTATCTAGCAATTGTGGCTAAATATTCGCCTTCAATAGTTGCATATTCGAATTCTTTTTCTTTCAATTCATGACCATGTCCTTTTGTAGAGAGCAAACAAAACATTGCGAGAAAAAACATTTAGTCGACAAATACGCTGACGAAATGTTAACTCAAGGCAGATCAACAAAGTGGGTGAATACACTTCCAAATATCGTAAGGAATATTAACAACCACGTCACTCGATTGACTGGTAAGAAAGCAATATTAATGCTTATCTTGAAAAAAATGTTAAACAAGAAACGAAAAAAAAATCAAGACCAGTTGGATTTGATGAAAAAAGACTCGATTCTGGTGAAAAAGTGAGATATTTACTCTCTCCTGGTGAGGAAGAAGGAGGAAGTGTGAGGAGAGCTACTGTTCCTATATGGAGTACAAAAGTTTTTGAATTAAAGAAAACTGTAATTTCTAAAGATCAACCAGTTTTGTACTATTTATACGATGGGCCAAAAAGGGGATTCGTCAGAGAAGAATTACAGATCATTCCAGAAGATACTGAATTACCACCTAAGTTCGTGTTGAAACAATAATCTCAAATTTTATTCTTTATCATCCAGTGTCCAAGGGCTAATGTATCTATTCCATTTTTACATATGTGTCTCTTATCATATTCTTTGCTAAGAGCTACTTTAATAACTTCTTCAGTGTAAATTTGATGTTTGTAAGATCTTATCAAATTCATTTTCCTCAATTGACCCTCGTTAGAAAGTGTCCCAAAGAGACAATCTTTATAATCATTGAACGAAATATTATTTTCGACAACTGCTTTTTTTACTCCCTTACATCTTTTTTCTTCGTCAATGTGATCCAAACATGAATAAAGCTTCGCTCTCAATCCAACAAACTCTGTGATTTGCCTTCCTCCAACCTCATCTTTAAACATTCCAATCACCTTTTTGTTGACTCCAGTTTTTATTCCAGAAGGATGATCTTTTGGATAATTACTCGTGTCGAAGAACCAACAAGTGGGAAAGCAATGCCTATAATGAACATGATGTTGTTTAGTTTTTCATTATTCTCTTTTAATTTCAATAATGAACGCTTCTCATTATTTGGTAATTGCTTGTGACGTCACAAGCTTTAAAATGCAACGATTTTTTTTTATTTTTTTTATTTTTCTGGGTTAGAGATCTGCATGCGGTGATTGGTTCATATTATCATGTGATTTGTGATGACGTTGTGATCAAGTGACTTGGCGGGCGAGCAGTTTCGCCATTTTGAAGACAGCAAGTTGCTTGCCTTAGTTGGCTCTGTGGATCATTTTATGGACCGCTCATCTTACTTACAAACGCATACGCCGGCTGCGGTAGACCCATACTAAATTTCATTGAGCGGTTTTGGCTGGGGTCGGTCCGTTCAGCCTCAAAAGCCATATTGAAAGCCATGAAAGCAAATGCAATGAACTTATCAATGAACTGCATAACTATGCACAACTGTACAGAAATGTACGAAGAATTTGACATCCAGAACCTTGAGAACTTGAAGGAACAAGCTGAACGAAGCCGCTCGACATACAAAGACGAGAACCTGTGTAAAGACGGCGATTCTTGACAAGCGCTTGATAGCGGATTATATGGAACTGTTTAGTATGAGGGTGAACTTGAAGGTACTTTGTATTCTTTTACTTTGTATTATTCTTGTTGATACAAGTAAAGCGTCAGAAAATCTGGCTTTTGTTCGGGATCAAAATTTCACTCTGCTGTGCCTTTATGTGCATTTATGTTGTTGTTGCGACATTTTGGCTCGGTGCCATGAAGGTCAAACAATCAGTGGAACAGATGGCGTTATTATTTGAAAATTGGGAAATGGCTGAGGAAAAAGTGACCGTTGGTAGATCTCGCTTCGCTCAGTTTTATTGTATTCCCACAAATGTTTATGTGAAAGAAAACCGAAGTCCTGCAAGACGAAGTCGTGAGCCAAGCCACGTACCCTTGAATAACCTTTCACGCATTTTGAACAAGAGTAGAAAAAGCAGGCGACTAATACAAGAATACATTTCAAAGAATGTCCCAAAGTCGTCAAAAGTTCATGATTATACCCGAGCGTACGTACTTCACAATGCTAATGCGTTCTGAGAACGTGCATGTAAACAACATGTAAACAATAAAAAGCCACAGATGGAAATGGAAAGAGAAAATTAGGATCAATAAACCATCGCTGCGAGAAAGCTAGAAGCTCAAAAAGAAGATTGCCAAAAGTAACCGAGGTGCTAAGATATGTTTGTATTTTAAAATGTGTTAAAAAAACAGGCATTGCAAGATCAGACGTACTCAGAGATCAAAATCACAGAACCAAGTACAATGGGTTTTCTCTGTCAAGGGATATAGAAAAAAATTCCGGTCCTTCAGTTGTTGATCCAAACAAAACGATCATCGGTTGGCTTTCTGGATGCACGGAAGCCATACTTTAAGAGCGATTTTGGCTTGCATTGTTTTTAAGCGTAGGAAGACTTGAAAATAGCCGTACACAAATGCTTGATGTGTTACCAGCGGGACCCCCGTAAAGTACGAAGGGTTGTGTTTTGCAAATGCTCGATTATAGATACCGCTTCAACCAATGTATCTGTGTTCTGAGCAATATTTGTGTGAAAGAACATCGAATAAGTAGTAGAAGACGTGTCGAAACTTGATAGAACTTGAACTTTTCCCTGCGGGCAGAGCGTCTCCCTTTGTCGGAAACTCTGCGGCTTTATGTAACGCGCGGCGCATACGAACAGTCGGCGTTTAACTTCGTTTTGCGTGCAGTTACTTTTTCGTGAGTATGTCTCAGTATGTATATAATAAAGGTTCTTTGTTTATTGTCTGAGGATATTGAATTACTAATAGTTTGAGGCAAATATCACGCGAGATTAAGATACAAGATCTGTCAATGAAATGTCACGAGCATAATATCATAGAACGGGGAATCCCGAATCATCAGCTACTTAGCTTTCACTCACTTTCCGCTTTAACAAAAGCAGGAAAGACCGGCAGCGATTACATCGAGAATATTTGTCACTGAATACCTCGAAGTCTTCAAAAGCTCAAGGTTGATATCCGACTATCCGAGCCGTAATGTTCGCTCCACAAGCCCGTGATGCACGCCTTTGTTGTCACGGTATTCAAACGTCTGCAGCTTCCGATAGAGATTAATTTCGTATCGACCCAGAATTTTGCGTTAAAGCTTAATGCATAGCAGTCTTGAACATATTAGTAATCAAACTTGTACATGTAGGATGAGTAACGTCTGAGATGGCTTTTTCATACGAAGTAATTTCATCATGGGAAGTGTCATGTTTTAATGTGCTACAGAGATAAGTCTGAAAGCTTTCAATTACAGCTACTTGAACATGATGCACACGCTGGGAAGATGAGATAAGGCTATTATGCTGTCTTACAGCTACTTAAGATGTCGGGTATTCCCCAGTCAATCCCATTACAAAATGACAACACAGTTCCTCCACAAAACATGTCAGCTTGAAAGGTTGCCAGGTTGTATAGCAAGCGTCACACAAGTACTGTCACGTGCATCGGAAAGCAATGAAAACTGGGTTGTTGCAAACGAAGAATATTCCTACGGGGCCTTCGATAATTGTTTTCTCTCAATTATTATAATACACTTTTTCGTGAATATCTGTTTGACCGAAATTAGAAGAAAAGAGGGCAAGAAAAATAAAGGGAGCTCTTGGATCCGTCATGTGCAAAAACTGACTCGGCTATAATATCTTTTGCATATAAACGCACGACAAAAGTTCCTCTCCCGGGACCCCGCGTGTCTCTATTCATTGTACTAATGACGTCACAAGCGCACTGGCCACGGGCCTGTCTTATTTTTCACGAATTTGGACTTCATGATATTTTTTCTCAACTGGAGTTGATTTATTTAATAGATCATTTAGTCCTCTTCCAAGCAAATATCCATACATTGTTGAAGCTATATATCCCATTTTATTTTATTATTTTATTTCTTAAGTTGAAATAATTTTTTGTTCAACGAGATAATCTCTTGCATATATGGTAGCAATCATTACTCCAACCCATTTGGCAGCATTCATCAAACTTGAAGAAGGATCTGAAGTTACTGCCTTTCTTAATACTTTCTTCACGGCGTATCCAATTCCTGAAGAAATAGCAACCAGAGCGACCGCCTCTTTCGCCTTACTAAGAAATTTACTGTCACTACTCATTTTGAAAATACGATGTGTTAATCTTTAAGTCACTCCATATCAATGTTTGGTTGATTCTTAGTTTTCTCAACTGGAGTTGATTCTTTCTCTTCATTCGTATCAACAGGTTTTTTCACGACCATTTCATGTTTGACATGTTCTTCTGATTTTGGTGGATAAACAAAATCTATAACCGTGGTAAATCACGAAACAAGAACTTATCAAAGCGGATGTCATTTGTAATACATTAGTCACATCCAAGAAACTTAGAGGATTAACACTTTCATTATTTTTCTGATTTTCCTGACTCTCTTTTAATGCTTCTCTTGCTTCCTTCTTCTTTTTTGCTAAGACTTTACCAGCGGCGACTTTCTTTGGATCTTTTTTCTTCACAGGTTTCTTTTCGATATCGGTTGGAACATTTGTTATTTGATCTGTATTTTCTGTAGATTCTGACATTTTTATGAAATCGCTTGCAAATTCTTAAGTCATGTTAGCATTTTGTTAAAAAAATACTAACAAAATAGAAATACATTTATTCTTTATTTATTTCAACATTTGTAGCTTTTCGACTTTCGTCGAACTCATCTTTTATAAATACGACATGTTTTGCAATATCCAAGCCAAATTTCCAAAAAGCTACGACGTCTCCATATTCCTCAGTAACTTTCAACGCATACCTCCCAATTCTTCTTCTTCCTAATTCTTTATTATCCAACAAAGTTTTCTTCAAAGACTCTTCATTATCAAAAGTGAGAAAATACCAAAGTCCTTTAATAACTCCTTCAACAAAAATAACCCCATTCCATCTTTCATTAACTCTTGTCCGTATTTTCCTTCATAAATTTTGAATAAAAATTCTATTTCAGTAGCATCCTTTTTTCTAATATCAACTGCACTTATGTTCTCTCCAACATATTTTTCCAAACCATCCAACATGGCAACTGATGTAAGAATATCTCTTTTTCTCGATATTTCAATTTGCACCTCTGGATCTACAATACAAGATTGTAGTTCAGCTCCCTTTTGTGATTCTTTTTTTTTTTCTTGGTTTTCTTTTTTGTTTTGGTTTTTCGACTGGAATTGATTCTTCTTTTGTTTCGTTTTGTTCAAAATTGACATATTCGTCTACAGTTTCCATTTTATTGATGTAAATGAAATCTTAAGTAGTTTGTGGAATTTCAATATCATATGAATATGGATGGCAAAGATAAAAACAAATTCTTGAGTGTTTTCCATTTTTTAGTATTTCACAAATAGTTTTCTTCTCATGATTATCAATTCCAGAACCAAACTTTTTGAAAAGTAAATCCGTTCCATCAGATTCTGGATTGTGAAATGCAATTACGCACCCAAGACAAACTCCTCGGCGTCCCTTTCTCCTGAATCAAATTCCTTCAAAAAGAAGAGCATTATTCTTTTCATACAACTTCTTGGTGTAGTTACATGAAGATTAATAGTAGATCCAGAACCAATGTCAATCTTTGGTATTCTTTTGAAATAATGAACATCCTCATAATAGAAAGTTATCTAGCAATTGTGGCTAAATTTTCGTCTTCAATGGTTGCATATTCGAATTCTATTTCTTTCAATTCATAACCGTGTCCTTTTGTATTGTCTGACGTTATTACTATCGCAGAAGCTGGAGGTAGTGTTATCTCAAATCTCAATTCTGATTTCAAACCACCTTGATAATAAACACCGTGATCATCTAGAACTGGATGTGATACAGGAATATGATATCTTTCATCATACGTTGTCTTAGTTTGTTTTAACTCCTTTGCATCACCAGATCCTTTCGCCATGGCTTTTCTTTTAGCTTCACTCATTACTCCTCTTTTTACATCTTCCTCACACATTAGCATGTTATGGTACCCATGAAAAATGTCGTATCTGTCTGTATCACAAATAGTTTTTCCGCCAAATGTAATTTTCATATGTTTTACTAAGTTTCTTGATACATTTTGAACAAGATGGTTATCAGCATCTCCTTTTTCTACATCAATCTTGAACCTCAAAAACATGCTTTTAGGAACAAATACCATATTTTTATTTAATTTAGGAACTTTAACATAAATCGTTTCCCTTGGCCTAGCAAATGATGGTGTAAAAGTCGTTCTATGAATTGTTCTTTCTGCCTTCATTGCCCTCGACAATTTCGGTTTCCTAGTTGGATCAAGTATTTCTGCAATTGACACATTTATTTTAAAACGTAATACCAAATCTTTAAATTAAAAGATGGAAAAGATTTATTACTCGTCAAAAGGATATTGAAAAGGACAATCAGCAATTAAGAAACTTTCTTCAGAAGCCAAAGTTAGTGTTGAAGAAGCCAAAAGGTGGTTATCAAAACAAGCACTTTGGCAAATTTATAAATCTCCACCAAATTATGTTCCAAGACCACATTGGATTATTTCAAAACCAAACGAACTTCATCAAGCCGATCTTTTATTCCTTCCAACACGACAAAGTTGGAAGAAAAACTTATAAATATGCTTTGGTTGTTATTGATATTGCTTCAAGATATGTTGATGTAGAGGCTTTAACGAGTAAGTCAAGTGATGAAGTGTCAGAGGCTTTCAAAAAAATTTATTCAAGAAAATTAAAATGGCCAAAGACTTTTATTGTTGATCAAGGAAGAGAATCATGGCATCTGTAACAACTTTAATGAAAAGTTCAAATTAAAAGATCAGAAGCCGGTAATCATAGAGCTCAAGCTTTTGTTGAGAGAGGAAACAAAACATTGGGAGAAAAAATATTTAGTCGACAAATACGCTGACGAAATGTTAACTGAAGGCAGATCAACAAAAGTGGGTGAATACACTTCCAAATATCGTAAGGAATATTAACAACCACGTCACTCGATTGATTGGTAAGAAAGCAATTAATGCTTATCATGAAAAAAATGTTAAACAAGAAACGAAAAAATACTCAAGACCAGTTGGATTTGATGAAAAAAGACTCGATTCTGGTGAAAAAGTGAGATATTTACTCTCTCCTGGTGAGGAAGAAGGAGGAAGTGTGAGGAGAGCTACTGATCCTATATGGAGTACAAAAGTTTTTGAATTAAAGAAAACTGTAATTTCTAAAGATCAACCAGTTTTGTACTATTTATACGATGTGCCAAAAAGGGGATTCGTCAGAGAAGAATTTCAAATCATTCCAGAAGATACTGAATTACCACCTAAGTTCTTTCGTAAGTGTCTTCTCATATTATCAGACATTTGAAACTCAAGCTACATATATAATAGCTCACAATATCAATATTTTCATAGTATGTTATGTGGTTATTATTGCTTGTATTACGTCAATGAATCAACTAGAGATAAAATCGTCAACGAACACGTCAAAACAACGAGGAAATCATCAAAACATACTTGAGAAATTTCTAACACATTAGTATAGTCTCTAATAAAGGTGAAGAAGATGGTTAAGAGCGAGTTCTTGTAACTATCACCTACGCCGTGCAGGGCAGAAATATCAAAATTATCCAAACTTTGTCATGATGAAGGCTTAATGTATCTAGTTATAAAAATATAAGTTTTAGTTCGTTCAGTTTCTTATTTCATTTTTGCGGCAACAGTTCCTTCCCGGGTGCTCTGCGAGAAGACAAAATCGACCTCAAAATAATGCTTCCATTATCGGCCCTAATGGAAAAACTGGGATATAAACATGAAAGCTTAAATTATGGCATGTGAGTGGAGTCTTTCCCGTATGCATAACCGTTGTCAAATGCGAACACATGAGTTTTTTGTCTTAGAGTTTGAGAGTCGAGTTCACATTGTAAACGTTTAGTTCGTTACGAGTACAGCATCAATTCCACAACATGGTCCTTGGAGCCGGATATTAGAACCCGAACAACAAAAATGTCCGACCAAAATAAGAAAGTTCGTGGCGGTCATCGCTCGTTCGTGAAGCGAACAATCCAGTACGCGCAAGAAACTCTGAATGTCTTTCAAGGGATAGCCGAGGAGTTAGAAAACCTAAACCTTAACCCTAAAAGAGAAGAAAGAAGTGTTACAGAGGCTTGATGAAGCCATTATTGAAGCTATCGACGAAGACGGAGATATCAAGGGAGAAATCCACGAGGCGAGCGAATTCGGTGAGTCGATAAATCGAACACTCATTAAGATTGACCATGCCTTGAAAAGTCTGAAATGCCCCAAGACAACTCCATCAGTAGCGCTAATTCCAACCAGCTGAGCGAAACGTCAATAAAGTCCTCTCCGAAACCAAAAGCAAGATTACCGAAGTTGGTTTTAAAGAAATTTGCCGGCGAAGCTACTGAATGGAAATCGTTTTGGGACAGCTTCTGCGGCGCCGTTCACAATAACATTGTAATAAATGTGTCGAATGTGGACAAATTCAACTACTTAAAGAGCCTGTTAGAAGTTACTGCAGCGTCGGCAATCACTGGACTTTCTCTCACCGAAGAGAATTACGATTCAGCTGTAAAGTTGCTTAACGACAGATTTGGTAAGAGTCAAATTATCATATCGAGTCACATGGATTCAATGTTGAATTTGGAGCCTGTTGTGAACGCCGCAGAGATCAAGGGAGTCCGTCAGTTGTATGACAAAATGGAAATCCACAATAGGAGCCTGCAAAGCCTTGGCGTATCGTCGGAGTCTTATGGTACTTTGTTAGTGCCAGTCATTCTGAATAAGATACCGGAGGAACTGAGGTTGCTCATCAGTAGGAAGTTTGACAAGGATAAGTGGGAAGTGAATGAGGTTCTGGTGGCATTCAAAGAGGAATTAGAAGCCAGAGAGAGATGTGCTCAGATGAAAGCCTCATCATCCAGTTCTCCCCAAAGGGATGGAATAAGAGTAGGGGGAAAGCACCGTTCACAGCATCTGCTTTGTATGCTGGCAAAGATAACTCTGCCAGTCCTTCTTGTATCTTCTGTGGTCAGCATCATGCATCGATCAAGTGCTGCATAGTAACTAATGTGGCAGCTCGACGAAAAATTCTTCGAAAGAAAGGCAAGTGTTTCTTGTGTTTGAAATCTGGACATTGGCGAGGAACTGTTCATCGCATCTCAAATGTTTCAAATGTGGAGGCCATCATCACACAGCCTTGTGTGAGAAAGATAATTGCAGGTTTAAAAGTGGAGCTCAACGATCCCAGATAGAACCACAGCTGCCACCCAGAAGTGAAGGAGGCACATCGAGTACAAGTATGTGTGTGAATAGTAGCACCTCTGTGTTGCTACAAACTGCTACAGCACCAGTTGGTAGCCCCAATGACCCACCAAGGAAGGTGAATGCCAGAATAATCTTCGATTCCTGCAATCAGCGTACGTATGTCTCACATCGATTGCAGGACACTCTAAAGTTGCCCCAGGTTGGAGCAGACGAGTTATTGATCAAGGCATTTGGAGACGAAAACCCCAAACTGAGGTACTGTGAGCTAGTGCAGCTATCCATTACAAGTGTTGATGACATGGAGCTATACGTAAATGCCTACAGTGTGCCCACCATTTGCAGTTCTCTGAGTAACCAAGCAGTAGAATTAGCAGTCCACACCTGCAAGGTTTGAACTTAGCAGACATACCTGCTACATCTAGTGAAATTGAAGTTGATGTTCTGATTGGTGCCGACTACCACTGGAACTTTTTCACTGGAAGTGTTAGACGGGGGAGAATCAAGGCCCTGTGGCTCTGAAAACCAAGTTGGGTTGGGTAGTCTCAGGTCCAGTAGTCCTCAGTTGCAACGGTAACGTGGAGTGTGCAGTGAACGTCAATTCGACACATTCACTGAGAGTGGACAACATGCCCAGCTCAAACAGGGAATGAGATAAGTGAGCAGCTCAGCAGATTTTGGGATATTGAGACCCTGGGTATCCAGAAGGACGAGACATCAGTCTACGGCAAGTTCATAGAAGTTAAATTTGATGGCAAGAGATATGAAGCTAAACTGCCCTTTAAGGAAGACCACCCAGTCCTACCTGACAATTACTTCGCCTGTCAGAAAAGGCTTGCTTCACTGTTGCCCCACCTTCAAACCAAGCCCGATGTTCTTCGCGATACAACGGGATACTTGAAGAGCAAATCAATGGAAGAATTGTCGAACTTGTCCCAGAGAAAGAGACGCCACCTCCAGGGAGTGTCCATTACCTCCCTCACAAAGAAGTGATTAGAATGACCAAGAAAACTACCAAGCTGCGAGTTGTTTATGATGCGTCCGCCAAGGGGAGCCGGTCCAAGCCTGAATAAATGCCTGTATGCTGGCCCGCCGCTCTCGCCATTCATCTTCGACATCCTGGTTCGCTTCCGGGCGCACAAGGTAGCAGTTGCAGCGGACATAGAGAAAGCATTCCTGAACATTTCCATCGCACCAGAGCATCGCGATTATCTGTGCTTCCTGTGGGTTGACGACCCCTTTAAAGAGAGCCCAGAAATCCGTCTGATGAGATTCACCCGAGTCGTGTTTGGAGTCACATCCAGTCCATTCATATTGAACGCTACCATACGTCACCACCTCAACCAGTACGCCATAACACAGCCGGGGGTAGTGAAGGAACTTCTGAGATCGCTCTACGTGGACGACTATGTGTCTGGATCAAGATCTACACCTGCTGCGTTAGAGCTATGCAAAAAGGTTTGGTCGATCCTCGCAGAGGTGGATTCAATATGCGCAAGAGGGTTAGCAACTCCGAAGAAGTCATGAAGTCACTACGAGAAAGCCAGGATCAAGCCAAGGCCCTACAGAGTCGACCACAACAAGGATCAGTGACTGAAGAAGACCGAGGATATACACAGTCAGTGTTCTCCAAGGAAAACGACACCAATCCGAGAGTACTAGGGCAAGAATGGAATCGTCACAAAGACGAACTGAACTTTGAATTTTCGAAAGCTTTGACGGCTGTTGACTCAGAAATTACCACCAAGCGAATTGTCCTCTGCGCTACAGCGAAGTTCTACGACCCTGTAGGCCTGATTTCTCCAGTTGTCCTAGAGTTCAAACGTTTGTTTCAAGATTTGTGCAAGCAGAATCTAAACTGGGACGATCCACTGAACGACAGGTTGAGCATCAAATGGCAAACGCTGATCCGAAGTCTGGAAGAAGTTCATGGCATTGCAGTTCCCAGACGCTATTGCCCTGAGCCATCTCATGATGACGTTACATCAGTCCAGTTGCATGTGTTTGGAGATGCCTCAGAAGCTGCGTATGGATCTGCAGTCTATCTACGTTGTGAACATGGAGGTACCGTCCACTGTAATCTTGTCACGTCGAAAACGCGCGTTGCCCCCCTGACCAAGCAGACGATGCCAAGCCTCGAGCTAATAGCCTGCCTAGTCTCGGCAAAGCTTTCCAACAGCGTCCGAAAGGCCCTGGATGATGTACTGAAGATAAAGTCCATTGTATATTGGTCAGATTCAGCCGTCGCATTAGCTTGGATTAGAAGCCCAACGAAAGAGTACAAGCAGTTCGTACAGAACCGTGTAACGGAGATTAGGAAAATGGTCCCAACGGACTCTTGGAGGTACTGCCCCACCCAGGAGAATCCAGCAGACATTGCGTCCCGAGGAGCTACAGCAACTGAGATAGCGCACAGCACAAAGTGGTGGCATGGCCCTCCCTTCTTGTTGAAGGCCGAGAAAGAATGGCCCAAACAGCTAGCGAACAGTTCTTCTGGACCAGTTGACCAAGAATTGAAATCCAGCAGAGCAAGTACTTCAGTAACTGTCAACAGCACTACCGCCAGCCACAACTCTAGCCTCGAGAGGGTAGTGAAGGCTACAAGATACAGTAGCGTGGATACCCTGCTAAGAGTGACTGCGCATGTGCTGCGTTTTTTGCACAACGTTAGATGCCGACCGACAAAATCAACGCCCACGACAGGTGAACTCACCACTGAAGAAACAAGTTTTGTTGAGAAAAAATGGAAGAGTTACAAGTTTCAACGAAGAGGAGTGAGAAGTTTAAGCAGAAGAAGTTGTCGCTGAATTTGTACGAAGATGAAGATGGAATTCTTCGATGCCGTGGTAGAATCGACAACGCGCCTTTACCACACGATTCCAAGTTCCCCATCCTGCTGCCCGCTGACCATCACCTGACAAACCTGATAGTCCTGCGTTGCCATGACGATGTGATACACAACTGAGTACAAGAAACCTTGGCCCAAGTGCGAACGCGATTCTGGATTCCAAAGGGCCGACAAGTAGTAAAACGAGTTCTGGCGAAGTGTACTGTTTGCAAGAGAGCAGAAGGGAAGTCCTATGGCACACCGCCTGCACTTCCATTACCAGATTACCGCTTGAGTGATGATTTTGCCTTCACAAAGATTGGAGTTGACTACGCCGGTCCATTATTTGTGAGAGACCATACACCTGAAAACAGACGAAATGAAGAAAGTGTTCATTGCCCTGTACACCTGCGCAAGCAGCCGAGCAATACACTTGGATTTGGTACCTGACGCCAGTTCTGAAGCCTTCATTAGGAGCTTTAAGCATTTCATTGGAAGACGAGGAGTCCCATCCTTTGTTGTGTCCGACAATGGCACTACATTCAAGAGTGCTGAAGTTCAAGGGTTTCTGTCCTTGAAGGGGATTAAGTGGCGATACAACGTTGAGCGGTCCCCATGGTGGGGAGGATTCTTTGAACGCCTAGTTAGATGTGTGAAGAGATGCCTGAAGAAGACGTTGGCTACAGCAAGGCTTACTTACGAGGAGTTGCTGACTGTTCTAATCCAGATAGTAGATATAAAGAGCCGGTTCCAGCACAACGACTAACGCGATACCCGAAATCGCGATATTGACTAACGCGATACTCGATATTCCGACATCGACTAACGCGATTTCATTAGATAATGATGGCCGGTTCCAGAACAAATAGTTAAGAATTACTCGATATCATGACTTCATAAAAAATTGATTTTTTAGTTTAAAGGCTAAACAATTTTAGTTAAATATGACAAATAACGCTATGGAAAACAGAGAGAATATTATGGATGAACATGTTGATTTTGACGCTCCCGTTATGAAACCTACTAAACAAGTGTTTAAGCCTAAATCTTTAATGGAGTTAGCCTCAAGGTCGGCCAATTTAGCAAAAAAAAGAATTAACGATTTTGCGAATTGGATTTTATCCTATGTTCCAAAGAAAGTGAAGAAGAAGGCCAATGAGCGAGTTGAGGCATTAAAGAAACAAATTAAAAAAATATACGAAAAATTAGGAACGTATAAGGGAAAAGAGAGGATAATTAGTCAAAAAAAAAACCCATTTGGTAGAAAGCTCTTTTAATGGATACTTAAAAACACATAGGATCGATGGAAATAAAGTAAAGAATTACATTGGGTTTTTAAAAGAGTCTAAAAATGACGTTTTGGAATTGGTGTCTAACTCGGAAAAACCCATAAAGGTGATGCTTGTGTTAACGTGCGAGTTTGAGAAAGTTGTACTAGATACTGGAGAAACTATTGTTA
Organism: Plumapathes pennacea; assembly: GCA_964036295.1. NCBI lineage: Eukaryota > Metazoa > Cnidaria > Anthozoa > Antipatharia > Myriopathidae > Plumapathes > Plumapathes pennacea. The sequence goes on along the minus strand of OZ038469.1, from coordinate 8,679,943 downwards.
ACGTTGCTTACTTTAATTCGAATAAGAAGGGCTCAGTTGAAGTTGTAACTGAATCAACTAATTTTTCGAGAATGTATGACAAGTTTTCATCCAAGTTTGTTGAAAAAATAGACACTTATCAAAATCAAGGTTCAGGGTGGGTATTTAGTGAAGTGGTGAGTCTTGACATTCACATAAATCCATATGAGCCTTTGTCAGGAAGTTCGTACGTAAAATTACCTGAGAAACTTGCTAAAAAGGGAGCGATAGTTAATGTGAAAAATGTTGATGACAATGAATGCTTCAAGTGGGCAATAACTAGCGCGGTTTATCCAGCGATGAATAACCCCCAACGTTTGACGAACAAGTTGAGAGAAGATTCTAAGAAATTTAATTGGGAAGGGGTTGATTTTCCAACTAATTTAAATCAAATTAATGCATTTGAGAGGTACAACAAGTTTTCAGTTAATGTGTTTGGTTATGAAAATGAGGTTTACCCATTAAGAATTAGTAAGAATATAAGTTGCGAAAGGAAACACATTGATTTAATTTTAATATCAAACAAAGATACTAAGCACTATTGTTGGGTGAAGAACAAGTCTAGACTTCTTAGTTCACAAGTTAGCAAAAAAAATCATAATAGGTTTTTTTGCGATCGTTGTTTGAATTCTTTTGTAAGTCAAAAGTTGCTTGAAAAACATCTAGAGTATTGTTCGAAATATGATGCTGTAAAGATTGAATTGCCAGAAGACATAGTTGAATTGAAGTACGTTGAAGTACGTTGAATTCAAGGATAAAAATAAGAATACGAGAGTTCCTTTCGTTATATATGCTGATTTTGAGTGTTTTACGGAAAAGATATCAACGTGTTCACCTTCAAAAAGCAAGAGCTATTCAAACGCTTATCAAAATCATACACCTTCTGGATTTTGCTTTTACGTGAAGTGTGTTGATGATAGCCTTTCATTAGGCCCATTTACAGTATCTAAAAAATCACCAGATGAAAATTTAGCCGAGTTATTTACTCAACAATTAGAAGATACAATAAAGTCTATTTATAGCAGGACAAAGTATCCAAAAGAGATGAAGTTTGGAAAACATGAAAAGAAGATTTATAAAGCTTCAAAGATTTGCCATATTTGTGAAGAAAAATTTATATTTGAAGAAGAAAAGGTTAGAGATCATTGTCACATAACTGGCGAGTTTAGAGGAGCCGCACATAATGGTTGTAATTTAGATTATAAAATTCCAAAGTTTTATCCTGTAATATTTCACAATTTACAAAACTACGACGCGCATATTTTAATAACGGAACTTGGTGGAGACGTTGATTGTATTCCCAACACAGACGAAAAATACATATCTTTTAAGAAAGAGATAGTTGTGGACGAATTTATAAATGAAGATACAGGCAAATTAGTTAAGATAAGAAGGGATATTAGATTTATTGACAGTTTTAAGTTTATGGCTTCTAGTTTAGCAAAATTGGCAAATAACCTTAGCAAAGAGAAATGTAAGAATTTGTCCAAATTTTACAAAGGTGATAGACTTGATTTGCTACTTAGAAAAGGTGTTTATCCTTACGATTACGTTGATTCGCTAAAGAAATTAGAAGAAACTAGTCTTCCACCTATAGAAGAGTTTTACTCCAGGTTAAATGACGAAAACATATCAGAAGAAGATTATGAGCATGCCAAGAAAGTTTGGGATACTTTTAAGGTCAAGAACATGAGAAAATATCACAACATATATCTCAAGTCAGATGTGTTGTTGTTAGCTGACGTTTTTGAGAATTTTAGAGATATTTGCCTTGAGAATTACAAGTTAGATCCAGCTTGGTTTTACACTTCGCCAGGATTGGCTTGGAGTGCGGCTTTGAAAAAAACAAAAGTTCAGCTTGAGCTAATCAGAGACGTAGACATGTTGCTTATGATTGAAAAGGGAATTAGAGGTGGCGTTTCAATGATTTGCAAAAGACATGGAAAAGCGAATAACCCCTATATGGAAAATTTTGACAACACGAAAGAGACCAAGTACATCACTTATCTTGACGCAAATAATCTTTACGGATGGGCAATGAGTAAGCCATTACCAAAATCAAATTTTGAGTGGATGACTAAAGAGGAATTAGAAGATTGGGGAGAATTTCCATGCATTCTGGAGGTCGATCTTGAATACCCCCAAGAGTTACACGACTTGCATAATGATTACCCATTAGCTCCTGAAAGAATTATGTTAAATGGATGTGAAAAGTTAGTTCCTACACTTGGTAACAAGAAAAAGTATATTGTTCATCACGAAGCTTTGAAAAATTATGAAAGATTAGGCTTGGTGATTAAAAGGGTAAGACGAGGTATAAAATTTGATGAAAGTGATTGGTTGAAAAGTTACATAGATTTGAACACAAAGCTAAGAGCAAGCGCGAAAAACGATTTTGAAAAAGACTTTTTTAAATTAATGAACAACTCCGTTTTTGGAAAAACGATGGAAAATATAAGAAATAGAGTAAACGTTAGGTTAGTCACCAATGAGAAGCAGGCCAAGAAACTTATTTCAAAACCAAGCTTTGACAAAAGAAAGATATTTTGTGATAAGTTGGCAGCTATTCATATGCATAGAACGAAATTGTATTTTGATAAACCAGTTTATTTGGGGATGTCCATTCTTGACATAAGTAAAACTTTAATGTATGATTTTCATTACAATTATATTAAGGAAAAGTACGAAGATAAGGCAAAGTTGTTGTTTACTGACACTGATTCTTTGATGTATGAAATTCAAACAGATGATTTTTACAAAGACATAAGTGTAGACGTTTTAAAATTGTTTGACACTAGCAATTTTCCAAAAGATCACCCTTCTGGAATTATTACTGGGGTTAACAAAAAGGTGATTGGAATGTTTAAGGATGAAGTTGGTGGAAATCAAATTTCAGAGTTTGTTGGATTGAGAGCCAAACTTTACTCTTTTATTATCGATTCTTCAAGATTGGAGGAAAAAAATGTAAAGGGGTAAAAAAGACAACTATCGCGAAAGATATAAACTTTAAAGATTATAAGGATTGTCTTATGAAAGGGGGAAGAAAAATGAGAATTATGAATCTAATTAGAAGTCGCGATCATGAAATTTACACTGAGGAAGTGAACAAGGTGGCTTTATCGAGGGAAGATGATAAAAGGTACATATTACCCAACGGAATAGATACTCTTTCGATTGGGCATTACATGTCAGGAGGAATCAACGAGTCTGATGAATAATCGGAAGAAGAATCGGAATAAGAGGTGCCTTTGGTGGAAATTTTTGAGGGTGACATAGTGTTTTCGACGCTGGATGGAAGGATTTTGAAAAAGATATTTTGAAATGTTAGTGGAAATAGGAATGAATATTATTGTTTTAATACAAACTTAGGAGGTAATTCTGTGTCTTCGGGAATGACTTGTAGTTCTTCCCTGACGAATCCTCTTTTTGGACCATCTACTAAATAATACAAAACTGGTTGATTTTTAGAAATCACAGATTTTTTCAACTCAAAAACTTTTGTGCTCCATATAGGATCAGTTGCCCTTCTTACACTTCCACCTTCTTCCTCTCCAGGAGATAACAAATATCTTACGTTAAGGTTGTACGCGTCAATCCTCTTTTCATTGAAACCAACAGGTCTTGAATATTTTTTCAATTCTTGTTCAACATTTTTCTCACGGTAAGCATCGATTGCTTTTTTGCCAGTTAATCTAGTAACGTGATTATTTATGGCTTTTATGATGTTTGGAAGTCTATTCACCCACTTTGTTGATCTACTTTCGCTTTCAATAGCAGCAAATTCGTCGGCGTATTGTTGACTAAAGATTTTTTCACCCAAAGTTTTGTTTGCTCTCTCAACGAATGCTTGTGCCCTATGGTAGCCAGCTTCGGATCGCCTAATAACAACACCATTTTGATTCATTAGGTTTGTTAAATTCCCCATAAATTCTCTTCCTGGATCTACTATTAAAGTTTTTGGCCATTTCAACCTCCTTGAATAAATTTTTTTGAAGGCTGAAGATACTTCTTCACTTGATTTACTTGTTAGCCCCTCGGCGTCAACATATCTCGAAGCAACGTCGATAACAACTAAAGCATATTTGAAAATTTTTCTTCCAACTTTGTCATGGGGGAGAAATAATAGATCTGCTTGATGAGCTTCGTTCGGGACAGAAATTGCCCAATGTGGAGATGGAACGTAATTAGGTGGAGATTTGTAAATTTGCCAAAGAGCCTGTTTTGATAGCCAATCTTTGGCTTCTTCTGTAGTGACTCTAGCTTCTAAAGAAAGTTTTTTAATTGCTGATAAGCCTTTCAAATATCCTTTCGAAGAGTAATAAATCTTTTCCATCTTTTTCATTTAAAGATTTACTGTGTGTCTTTAGAATATGTCACTTGCAGATGAACTAAATCCAAATAGAAAACCTAAATTGTCGAAGGCAATGAAGGCTGAGAGAACTCTTCACAGAATTACTTTTACACCATCAAGCGCAAAACAAGGAGAAACGCTTTACGTAGACGTTCCAAGATTGAACGAAAATATGGTGTTCGTGCCTAAAGGCATGTTTTTGAGGTTTAACGTAAAATTTGCAACAGGATCGCACGCCGACAATCACCTTATACAAAATTTGTCTAGAAATTTAGTGACTAACATGAAGATTGTCTTTGGAGGAAAAACCATTTGTGACACGGATAGATACGACATTTTTCATGGGTATCATGATATGCTAACGTGTGAGGAAGACGTAAAAAGGGGAGTAAAAGGTGAAACTAAAAGAAAGGCAATTTTCAAAACATCTGGCGCAGATGCAGAGGAAGTAAAGCAAACGAACACAACATATGATAAAGGTTTTCACATTCCATTATCTCACCCAGTGTTAGACGACCACGGAGTTTATTATCAAAGAGGGTTAAAGTCAAATCTTAGGTTTGAAATAAAGCTTGCTAGTTCAGGGTCTATAGTTAAAACTTCTGACACCACCAAAGATTATACTTACGAACTAACAAACATAGAGTTGGAATATTCAACTATTGAGGATGAAAATTTGGCATCTAAAGCATCAAACGTTTATCAAAACGGAAGGACTTTTTACTTTGAGGACATACATCATTTTAAAAAGATTTCAAATATTGACATCAGTTCTGCTAAACTAATAAACTTACATATAAATACTCCAAGAAGTTGCATGAAAGGGATTATGTTATTCTTTTTAAAGGAAGTAACAGCAGGCGATAGGGACTCAGAGGAATTTGTAAATCCACTAATCAATTCAGTTAAAGTTTCTATAAATGGCGTTCCAAACGCTTTGTATTCTGGAGGAATTTTAAGAGAAGACACATGGAAAATGATGTTGAAAAGGGTCGATTACGTTGAGGATCACTTTAAGGAAAAAGACTTTCATAACGATAAGTTTGCGTTGTGGATTGACTTACGATCAACGCCAGACAACAATCTTCATGGTGATGGAATTGTGGTTGGAAGGTCTCATGATGGTGTTAGATTAGCCGTTGACGTTGAAGGAGTCGCCTCTACAACCGTAGATTGTCACGTGTTTGTTGTTTCTGATGCGGCAGTTTTAGTTAGTGATGGAGTCGTGAAAGATGTAAGAATTCAACCGTCTTCGTAATGTATTGGTAACTCAAGCTTAAAAATATACGATTATGATTTTAAAGATGGAATCTTTGAAATCAGAAGTACCTTTTCATTGCTTGATTAATGGACCCACAAAATGTGGAAAAACGAAATACTTGGTTGATCTTTTGAGAGGACCTTTTAGACACGTTTTCGATTTCATTGTTTTAATTTGCCCAACTTTTGCTACAAATAAAACTTATGAGGGATTCGCGAAAGGTGACGAGTGTTTTTTCGTCATGATGCCTAACGCGTCTGAATCTGAAGAAGTTGAAGAATGTTTGGAGATTTGCGCGAATTTATTTTATGACAACAAGATAAATGACCAAGGAAAACAAACCAAAGTTCTCATAATCGTTGATGATTGTGCAGTGAGTAAAGATGTAAAGAAAAGAAGTTTGAAACTAATCGATCTTGCGTATAGTGGCCGACATATTGGAATTTCTGTTTGGGTTTTAACTCAACAATTGACGAGTATAGCCAAACCATTCAGAGAAAATATTGGTTGTATCATTGCTTTTCATAATCCAGACTCTGATGGAACAGACGCGATTTTCAAAAGTTTTGGTTCTGGAATTGATAGAAATCATAAGAAAACCATCTGTGAAATACTAAAGAATAAGAAGTACTCAAAAATTTGTTTTTCTCTTCACCATCCATTTTCATATCACGTTGAAATTCCAGAAACAACTTAAGATCTCGTATTTACAAATAAGAATGGTAGAAACTGTAAAGGACTACGTTATTGATGAGAAAGAAGTTGAAGAAGTTGAAGAAAAGAGAGAACTACAAGAAAAAACAAAACCAAAACCAAAAACTAAGAAGAAAGGAGGGTCAAAACAAATAGCTGAAATAGATCCAGAGATTCAAGTTGAAATATCTAGAAAAAAGGATATTCTTGCATCTGTCGCCATGACATTTGGTTTGGAAGAATACGTTGGTGAAAATATAAGCGCAGTTGATATTAGAAAGATGAATAATAATGACGTAGAATCTTTATTCAAGGTTTACGAAGAAAAGTCCGGGCAAGAATTAATGAAAGATGGAATGGGAATTATGATTGATGGATTAGTCAAGACACTTTCATTCATGCTCACTTTTGACGATGTCGATTCTTTGAAGAAGGATTTGATGAAAAATAAGCAATTAGGAAGAAGATCTGGAAAGTATGCTGCTAAGATTTCTGAGGAATATGGAGATGTCGTCGCTCTGTTAAGGGTTGGATTAGATGTAGCGAAACACGTTGTCTTGAAAGATGAATCATTTGAATCGACAGAAAAAATTAATACGATTGAAAGTCCAAAGGACAAAAAAGTTTGATTCTTAATTTTAACTTATTAATGAATATGTTGGCATTTTGATAACAAAATGCTAACATGACTTAAGAATTACAAATATATCAAAAGATATGTCAGAAACTAAAAATCAAGAATTAAGAGGCGAGGAGAGTGATGTAAAAGTGGATCAAATAACGAGTATTCCCAAAGACCTGGAGACAAGTAAGAGTAATTCAAAAAATTTAAGTAAGGATAGAAAAAAGGATCCTAAGAAAGTTGCGGCTGGTAAGGCTTTGGCCAAGAAGAATAAAGAAGCGAGGGAGGCTTTAAAGAGAAGTCATGAAAGAGAGAATTCTAACGAGGTTAGCCAGTTAAGTTTTCTTGATGTAAATAATGGGTTACAAGTGGCTGCTGGAGTTGTAGGGTCCATCTTTGTGTTATATCGTGGTTATAAATATTTATACTCAAGTAAGGAAGAACGAGTTGTTCGTGAATTTTTAGATAATGACTCTAACGAGAGATTGTCGGAGTCTCCAAAAGATACGAATGATTCAAATTCAAAGGATGAAATAGATAAAAAAGTTACGAAGGAAACTAACGAAATAAGTATCGATATGGAGTGACTCAAAGTTTTTAATAAACTTAAAGGTTACATGTTTGAACAACGTATTCGAAAATATGAGCAGCAGTAACGACAAATTTATTGTTAACGCTAAGGAGGCGGTTGCTTTGGTTGGAATTTCTGCATTAATTGGTTATGGAGCGAAAAAGGCTTTTAAGAAGGCAATAACTTCCGATCCTTCTGCAAGTTTAATGAATGCGGTTGAGTGGACGGGAGTTATGATTGGAGCAATTTACGCCAGAGATTACCTCATAGAACAAAAAATTATTCCGACTTAAAAATTAAAAATAGTTAAGAAATGATAAGCGTAATCATATACGGATCTTTAATTGTGAGGAGCATTATTGATTTGTTAAATAGCCCTGGATCAAACGATGATTTTAAGTGGAATAATTTTTAACAAATGAATGACAATATAATGATATAAAAGAATATTAGTTACCATTCTAGATATACAAACAGAATGGCAACATTTTTCACAGCAGCTATTGGAGCGATATTAAACGCAGGAACTTTTATTGGAGGCAGTTATTTGGCCAAATTTTTGTCAGGAAAAGATCAAGACGAAGAAAGAAAGAGACACGATTTGGCAATAGAGAAATACCAAAAGGATTACAACGACTGGAAAGAAAAAATGGGTAAAGTAGAACTTTGGAGAGAACAACAAGAAAGAGATAAATCAAACGCTTCTTATAATTTTAGGAGCACAGATGAGGCATTAAAGGCCTATGCTCAAGTTCACCCAGACGAAAATTTTGAATATTCAAAAGAGCCAAACTTTCATGATTATTATTCGCCAAGCAAAGATCAAAAAAATGGAGAAATGTTATTTACTGGATTGACCGTGGCTGGTTTGGCTTATGGGGTATCTAAAATATATTGACATATTGACTTAACGTTTTCGAATAATGATGATAAAATGGAAGGAACTGAGATGGAACAATTAATTACAGATGGAGATCATGATGAAGATCATGATGGAGATAATGATGGAGAAGAGGAAACTTCATTTGGAGGGCACGGCTTTATAGGTGAAGGTTTTGATAAAGATGATTATCACAGTGATGAAGAAAGGCGTAGGGCGGAACGGGCCGTTTCAATTTTGGAGGGATATGGATTAGAAACGCCCGGTTATCTTAAGTACGACTTCAAGGAGGGAACGCCTTACGTTAGTGAAAATGATAGTAAAGATTGGTTTTATGTACAAAAATTACAAGGTGAAAATTACGTTTTAGTCCCTATAGAAGTTGGTGCTCCAAACGTACCAAGAAGTTTGTTCAACCTTCTTGGGATAGAAGCGCCAAGTGGCAGGTATGGTTTGCCAGAGACTCCAGGAAAAAATAGCGAGACTATAAACTTAGTTAGACAATATTATCCAAATGCGGAATTAGACGAACTTTACTGTGACGTTAGTTAGCTTTTTGTTTAAGACTGCTGGAGAAGCGATAGGATTTCTATCGAAACACGCTTGGTTACTGATTCTTCTCGTTGTCACTTTTGTTGTTGAACAATTTAAGAATAAGAATAAAAAGTAATGAATATGTATCAGACAAATTTATTATTAAGGTTAAAAGCTAATGATAAAAATGATAGAAATCAGGTTTTAAGTGTGGCAGCAAAAGTAGAACTCCCAAAACAAATCAAAGGAGCAAAATTCTTTGAGGTTATTTCTTGTCCATACACAACTTCTCCTTTAATAATTCGTTGTGACCTTGTCGATGAAAGTTTTTTTTTCTCAAACATGAGTAAAGGAGAAAAAGTGTTGGAAAAGGTCAATAATACAGATAAATTTTTGATTGTCGAGAACAGCATACCATCTGTTAAAGTGCCCATAAGTAGCGCAAAAAGTCAAATAAATGACTTTGAGATTGAAATTGAAATATTTAGACATAGAGCCATCTATGACAGTGGATCAATTTCAGAGGCATTCGTTCAAATTGCCATTCATCACACAGAAAAATAACTCAAATTAATAGAGTGCTAAACGAATGTGATAAAAAGGAGTCATTCATCATACCGACTATTAATCTAAACACATATTTTTAACAAAACATGTATGAAACTAGATTTATATTAAAGTTAGAACCTCTAACAAATCAAGACGACACAATTAGAGGCAACCAGGGTCTTTTCGTAGAGGTAGAACTTGCTAAACAAATTCGAGGAGCAAAGTTTATTAAAATATATTGGCTCAGTGCGTTCGCCATTTCACCCGTAATCGCATTGTGTAACTTGATTGATGAGTGCTGTACGTTTACCAACATTGAAAAAACTAGTGCGCCAAAAACGTTAAAAAGAGTGAAAAGCGCAAACTTGGTTTTTGTCGGTTTAGGGTTAACAGATAACGACGAGGCTGTAAAAATATCCGCCGCGAAAAGTGTTGTAGACAAGCTTCGTATTACACTTTTTTACCCAGATAATACTAAAATGGAGACAAATTCAAGGACACCACCATATATTAATGTTACAATATTTCATGACGAAAACTAATCAAAGGAATATAAAGACATGAAAAAATAATAAAGATGGCTGAAGTTATTCAAAAAGAAAAAGTTTACCCTGCCCTTACGAAGGATCATGTTAATAAAGCCAAATCTGGTTATTATAGACTAACAACTTGCGAAAGAATTGTTGAGAAAATGGAGAAAAACTTGGAAATTGACACAAATAGAAGAGACAAAAAATTAAAGAGTCATTCTAGGCTAAGAAAAATAAACATATTTTCATCGGCCGGATCTTCGGTCTTATCAGTGTCTGGCGCGTGCGTTTCAGGAACTGGCCTTGGAGCCGTAGTTGGAATTCCCATAATTGGAGTAGGTGCGCTATTAGGATTAACTTCTCTAGTTGCTATTGCTTTTGACAAGGAAACAATTAAAAAAATAACAAATTATGAAAAACTAATATCGCTTGGTCAAACTAAAATTAGTAAAATTCAAGAAATGTTGAGTGATGCTCTTTCAGATGAAAACGCTAGTGACGAAGAGTTTGCTAAAATTAACTTTGTAAGAGATGAATATGAATCACAAAGAAACGAAATACTTTGCTTTTCAAAAAACGAGGTCGCATTAGGAAACACTCAAAGCATCAACGACTTAACGGAAAGATATATAAAAAATGTTCGACAAAAAATTTTAAGTTCACAAAAATCGGTAAAATAAACGTTAACGTCAGCATAAGCGTGACCAACACGCAATCTTTCGAGCAAAAAGACGCTCCGCCAGAATATGAAATCGTTCAAAGACTAGAACCAAGCGCTCCGCCACCATATTAGGTTTAAAAGTTTAATATTCTATATTTTAAAATATAGAATATGAGAAAAACATTCTTCAATCAAAGGGGTATTTTTAACACGTATGGTTATGATGGAATTTATCACGGCGGATATACTGGAATTACAAATAATAGACCAGGATTCGCTCACAACGCTGCTGGTGATGGTCCTTTAAAAGTTGCATCTCACTTGAGCTTGGAAAAACGAGAAGAGCTTATCAAAAAGGGAAAAGCAGCTATGGAAAAATTCAAAAGACATTTTCCTAATGCGAAAGAAAATAAATTCATAGCAGTCGACGAAGGTGACGGAGATGGTAAATACTCAATCGAGTGGATAGACTTGGAAAACGGCCCGGGAGCTACGAGAGTTATTTGGAAAGATGGGAGTTTTTTAATCAACCCAGAAACTCTTTCACCTACGCCTAAAATCGACCTTGGAAGAAGAGTATTATTTCCATTTACGCTATTGTTGTTACCGTCAACTGAAACTTATACTTTACATCCGACACCTTTCAATCAAAAAGCTAAAAGTGTCCCAACGGATTTAGAAATTTTCGTCGCGCCAGACGAGTCCTTCATAGCCAAAATGAAAGACGTTTTCTTGAACGAAACGCTGACATTCACGAATTCCAAAGACGCTAAAAGGTGGTTAGCAGGGCCAAACATAGAATTTTGGCCACAACAACTAAGTTTCGCCGTTTGGTGTGCTACTTGTGGTTGCGGTATTGGTCTTGATGAAAATTATTCAAAGGTAGTTCAAAGTTTAATTGAATTTCACGTGTATTTCACCATGAGAAGGATTCTTTACGAGTTGGGTGTTGCTTTGCCTAATACAAGCGCTTTCGACGCGTTGAATAATCCTGTTGACAAAGGAAGATGTCAAGCTTTGTGTAAAGAATTTGGATTAAAAAATCCTGATTTTCGATGGAAAGGAGAACCTAATAGGGGTTTAGGCGACGTTTACATTTGGAAAAACTCTTATAATGGTGTTGTGAGAGAAAAGTATAACAAGTGGCCAAATGATATTCTCGAGTTTTCAGAGAATGATGAAAACAAAAAGAGTAAGTATAAAAACATATTAGATCAACAAAGGTTCGTTGATTATTACACACAAGATCATAAGTTTCCAATAATATCTTATATTAAAAACACAACGCATAAAGGGAAACAACATGAATGGTTTGCTTTGAGAAAAGGAAAAGGAATTACAAAAGCGGGGCTTGGAAGACTCAATCGGAGTATCGAAGCTTTCGTTTATTGTGTTTTGGGGGCACAAGCGAACGTTAGAAATCCGATCGTTGGAGACGGTGGAGGAGTTCAAGAAGCGCAACAAGAAATGTTGATTTTATTTGAAAGCGCCGTGATTGAAGAAGACATTTCGAAAAGTATCTCAAGATATCAACTCGCTGTGCAAAATGCTAAAGTTAAATTAGATTTCGCCATCACACCGGGAACTTGGTTGCTTCCTTCTGAATTAATAATAAACGAAGAAAGAGTCGAAGGTTACAATAACAAGCTTCAAAAAGCTACAGATGACATGAAATTTGGGGCGAATGATTCAGTTAACAAAAAAGTTACAGTCCCAAAAAAATATTCATCTCAAAGTAGCGTGAAACCAAATCATGTTGAACATGAAAGTCAAAGCCAAAGCCAAGTTAAAACTATAACCGCAACTAAATTAAATCCTTCAGTTATCTCGACTAGCTCAAGAATTCATGAGGAGAAATTAGCTTCAATCGCTGTTGTTGTTGGGGGAGCTTTTTGGTGGTGGTTTCGTTAATTATTCACTTAAGTGAGATACGCGTGTCTCATCACAACGTAATTTTTAAAAAATTAAAAAACCATGAAACACAAGTTCGGGCACGATCCCTATTTTCAAAAATCACATATTCTAAATTTAGCGGTGTCCGACGCGTCGGACACTTGATGATTAACAAGTTTTCTATTTTCGTGATTAAAATACTCTAAAACCTGCCTGGGCGCGTTTGACACTTGAGAATCATAAAATTTACCTTAGCGCAAACTAAAATTTAATTCATAACAAAGTTGTTATGAATTATTTAGTAACGCAAATCTTGTCTTTAAAGATTATTCATCTTCTCCCTCGCTAAGTAAAATTTCCTCAGGGACTTCTCTAATCCTTCTAAACCTTGACACTGGGTCAACAGTCGCTTCCGTTAAACTAAGCTGTAAATACGCATTTTTTGAGTTAACAAAAACGGAATCAATCTTTATCTTTACGTCAACGTCAAAAGGCTGGTTCAACATATAATCAGCAGTTAAACGTTTTCTCTCTGGGCCATAGAAATTACAAAAGACTCTCTTATTGTAATACCCAACTTTAAGAAACATCACTGGATTCTCGCCCGGCTCAATTTTCAAGGGATTAAACTTAGTAAAATCAACCTCGTCTTTCTCACCTATTTTCTTGACATGTGCTTCTATGTAATTAATAATTTCGTTAAACTTGTCAATCCATTTCAAATCTTCATCAGTGTATATAAAAGTTATTGGAAAATATAAGCGATTTATTTTACCGTAATAGTCTAAAACTGTTCTTAAACCTAAAGTCGTTGTTTCTTTATCTATAATTATTGGTCTACTTTTTCCGTTGGCATTTTCCTTGTAAACTTTCATGATATAAAATTCTTCGCCCTTCTTGTTCTTCTTCGTCTCAAATTCAGTAAATCTTAAATCTTCAGTTTTCAAGTCTTCGATTTTCATAGTTCTCGCTTTATAAATTACAAAACTTTAAGTAAAAAAAATTTATAACTGAGTTAGTTATAAATTTCAAAGATTAATAATGCCTTCATTTGTCTTACTTACTTTATTTTACTTTTATTTTCATTACTTATCATTCTTTCTTCTTTACAAATCTTGCAGCTATACTTGTGCTTGTCATGTATGCAAAAACCTCTACCTCCACAATCTCTACAATAAAACTTCTTTCTACCATGCGGGCAAAACAAACTTCCAAAACATTCCCTACAACCTTGTTTACATTTGTTATGTATGCAAATTTGAGACCCCTTACAAAGCTTACAAATGTATTTAAACTTTTTATGAATACAAAAGTAATCTTTATTACACTTCTTAGACTTAACATCCATAATATTCTCTCTGTTTTCCATAGCGTTATTTGTCATATTTAACTAAAATTGTTTAGCCTTTAAACTAAAAAAATCAATTTTTTATGACGTCATGATATCGAGTATCGCTTAGTCGTTGTTCTGGAACCGGCCATCATTATCTAATGAAATCGCGTTAGTCGATGTCGGAATATCGAGTATCGCGTTAGTCAATATCGCGATTTCGGGTATCGCGTTAGTCGTTGTGCTGGAACCGGCTCTTTATATCTACTCAGATAGAAGGAGTCCTAAATTCTCGCCCCTTGACATACCTCTGTGAAGATGGAGGAGAGTCACTGACCCCATCTCACTTGGTCACTGGAAGTCGACTACTGTCTTCATCTTCAAACGTACCAGTTTGCGATAGAGCAGTGCTACCAGAAGATGATGGAAACGTGTCCAAACGCGAAAGGTACATTCACGCCGTCCTGTCGCACTACTGGAAGAGGTGGAAACGAGAGTACCTCACAGAACTACGAGAACATCACCGTCCAAGGCAGACAGAAGGACCTGCCATTAGTGTAGGAGACGTAGTTTGCGTGCAAGACGAGAAGAAAGCCAGACTGAATTGGGATCTTGCAAGAGTAGCAAGGCTGCTGACCGGAAGAGATGGACAGGTACGAGCAGCTGTTGTGCAAGTGAACACCAATGCTGGGAAGAAAAGGGAGCTGAGACGACCTATCCAAAAGTTGTTTCCCATTGAGCTCAGATCCGAGAAGCAGAACCAACCTGCCAGTCAACCTGAAGTACCCATAACGTTTGTGGAGCATGCCGCAGAGGAAAATACCCCTAACTAAACTTTCAGAACATGTTGGCAGACAAGGCAATTGTCAGCCAAGGGGGAGAGTGTTTCCGTTCAGTTGAATTAATTAGAGGCATCCCAGATCACGCGCTGATTACGCAATGATCACGCACTGATCACGTGCGGAAAGTCAGTTTAAGATCGAACACATTGAGAATCGAGTTCATATTGTAAACGTTTAGTTCGTTACGAGTACAGCATCAATTCCACAACACAAGGTCACATTTTGGGTGCAAGTACCATGTATACTTGGCGTTTTCAAAATTCACCATTTTATTTACCCCATAATTTTATTTCACAGAATCACAGAAGGAACATTGCTTTTGCCGATGAACATAGTCTTTAATTGCTAAACCATGTACCAGGACCCGATTTTTGCTGATGAAATTAGCATATTTTTCGCGTGAGATAACGTCGCTCAAAGTGGTTAATACTAAAAAATCAGTCAAAAATTTTGGTTTCAATCAAATTTACATTTGACAACGGTTATGCATACGGGAAAGACCCCACTCGCATGCCATAATTTAAGCTGTTATGTTTATATCCCAGTTTTTCCATTAGAGCCGACAATGGAAGCATTATTTTTAGGTCGATTTTGTCTTCTCGCAGAGCACCGGGAAATGACCTTGACTCTTATTTCTAATAAGAGTCTTTTCTTTTATTAACTCAATACGTTTCTTCTATCAGGCTTTTGAGTATTCGTGCTCTGTAACGAATATAACATTGAAAGCGAGGAATGTCACACGAGAGATGTTTACAATATTATTGCGGTTTTGTTTCACAGTGTGTTCAGTCCATTTGTGACTGCAAACTCAATCCTCAGAATTATTTCGGTGTATTTTCATTTCTGGTATTTAATGAACATTGCGAAACAAAGGCTACATGATCGAATGAAAGAAACACTTGAACGATACGCAGAAGAATTTTATGAGGCAACAGATGTCATGTACAGAGTAAAGCATAAAGCGTCATTGTTTTACGGCTAGAGCTCACCGTAGCTTTGGTTTCTGTTTTCGCCCTGTTATCTTCCCAAAAGTATTCCGTGTCGCCACAGAAAGTTTCGTCGGGACTACATACTTATCGGCGACAGAGATATTAGCAATCCCCCAGCGGTATCCATCAAACATTTGTTTACGGCTATTCTCAAAACTTGTGCGGTGAACGCGAGCCAAAATCGTTCCCGAAAATCCACTTTATCCGTGCATCGCCAATTTTACCTTTTCATGTTGTGTTTGTCAGCAATAGGCAGAGCAACAGATTCAGCGTGGCAGCCTATTTTTAAATCGCAATTACAAAATGCAAATCATTTCACGGTTTGGTCAGTGCAATATCTAGTGACTCAGTTCGGACTCAAATGAGGATGGAACTTAGATAGTAGCCTCAAATTAAAAGTTCGGGGGTTTGTAATAACAATAAATCGTAGTTTGGAAGACTGACTAAACCATACTCACTCGGATGCAAATCATGGTCATGGAGAAACTCCAGAATATCGACAATTTAATACTTAAATTTTGAAGTTAGTCGGCTGCCGTAGTACGAGAAAAAAAGGAACACTGATTTTCCAAATTTGAAATCATAGGAATTACAGTTAATTAGGCTTCCTAGGGTTTTTTTTTTTACTCTGGATTAGATGCACCAGACTCAGGCATGCATATTTAGTGAGCTCGAATTGTTTTGTATGTGAATCCGGACAAAACAGCATGATTTCTCCCAAAATCAAAGCAAAACTTGAACTGTTTACTTCAAATTATACACGGGCTTGTGAAAGATTCGCGCTGCAATCACCGCGTCTCTGATTACAGCATTTGTTACAGTCTTAGTCTTAAAAGAAACAAATAAGACATCTTACTAAATCATTCAAGACTCCAAGTTCCGATTGCTTTGAGCAAATACGGTAGCCGAAACTGGTGACAGAAACGTATTAAAGCAATACTTTGATGGAAAATGATCAGCATACAGATTTTTAAAATACATTCTTGAAGTGATCGAGTTACACAAGGTACGGGATAGAATATATTTGTCACTGTGATTGTTCGATTTTCACTGACTGACCTTTGTTGCTTGTCCTTTCTGAATAAGTATCTGAGTTTAACACAAAACGGCATCTGAAGCTCCCAATTTGCTTTCAAGCGCTGTTCCCTTTGCGGAGCCGTTTCTTCGGCACGCTTCCGTTCATGATGCTGTCGGTTATAACATGTTTGTCGTCTTTTCTCTAGACGTATTTGGCGCTGTTCGATCGTTTCACGTTTTCGCCTTGCCTGTGCCTGTTCCCTTCTCTTTTGAAGACGAGCTTCGCGAGGCCGTTCTGTGTCAAGTTTTCCAGTTTTCAAATTCATTTTCGTAAACGCAGTTACGTACAATTGTTGCTTCGTTCAAACCCTTTTTGACCTCGCTTTGACGCTAATCGATAATTATTATTACGTCATTGCCTTAGAGGTCGCCCGATGACAGACCGACTGACTGACTGACTGACGAACATTAAATTTCGAGATGGCGACTCGAAATTTAAGTCTCCAAAGAAAACAAATTTGCTGCATTAGCGCCGTGATTATTACCCTCACTTCGCTTCGCTTCGCTCGGGGATTAATGGCCAGTAAGATCCTATATTTATGACGTTATTTATTCTGACCAATAAAGTAACATTTTCTATTTAGTTGCTCTCATTTGTTCATCAAGCAGGAGCCATTTCGAATAGCGACCGCCATCTTGCCGTTCAATTAATATATTCATTAAAATCTTCCTAAGAGCCTTTTATAGTGCGCCCCCGCGTTTAAGGATGGTTTCTCGAACATAAAAGACTTGGACGTTCGTTTTTTAGTTTTGGGCTCACTGGAATTCTTCTCTCATTTCACTCGAGAATACGGTACCGGCTAATAAAAAGAACAAAACTATTATCTCCGAGGTCTGAAAAACGTATCGCATGCTTGTTTCACTGCATGATGCTCTGATATAAGGCAGAATACAGTTCCTAAGCACGCAATGTGACAAAACGGCTTTAAGTAACGCAATCGGCACAAAACGGTCAAATATTACACACGTTTGTAAATTGACTTCAACCAATTCTGAAATCACAGTTATCTTCTTTATAGAGCATTCATAAACATGCCCAACTTTGGTGGTTGTAGCTCTTTTTTCCTTAGCTCCAGAAGCGTTGTTTACCGTTTTTAGACTGTAGCTCAGATGAAGGCTGATTAAGCTACCAATTCTCATTATAAGATAAAGTGAACAATACATGATAGTATGTAGATTGGCGAATAATACGTGAATAGTACGTAGATAAGTAGATAGTACATACGAAGTGAATAATACGTAAATAGTACGTAGATTGGTGAACGCTGACGATTCCACGTCATTTTTACGCGCACGCGTCAATTTAACCTCAACTTGCGTGAAACTTCCTTTTCTTGCTATTTTTTTTTTTTTTATTTGCAAAGTTATCCTTTGCCTTACCTTATCCGCGGCGCCTTGCTTCTCCACACTTCTCTCGTGTTTATTCAATTTCCCGTGTGCTTCTATAACTGACGCGTGCTCTATTCCTTTGCTACGTCATTTATATATTTTCTTTTTTTAAAATGGTTAGGGAAATTTGTGCAAAGGAAGATTTATATACTTTGCATTGAAGCGTCTTGTTTTACAGCAGGTCTCTTTGCCCCAGGATTAAACATACCGCCCCTGAAAGAAGCCTCTCATCTTCAGCAGTTGGATGAAATGAAGCCTGCGATTCTAGTTTCAAACCAGTAGAAGAAGATAAATCCATGATGTTGGCATGGTGACTAAATGTAGCTGATTGTCCTTAAGTGTTACCCAAATTGTTTCTGGTGCTAACAATCCCACAGTTACCTGTAAATTGTGAGGAGTGTTCCATCTTCAAGGTTTTGATTGGTTCTTTGATAACAGTATTCACTTCACTTGAATCACTTTGATCAACATTGGTTTCGAAAAGTAACTCTTCATCTGGGATTGCATCAAAATCATCCGTCCACATATCCATTGGTTCGGCTACTTGTTGTTCTTCTTTCTCAGATTCATCTAATTGATCAAAATCAAAATTCTCATCAAATTCATCAAATTCCCATGGGAGTACTCAATATCATCTGAAGGATTTGGGTCATTTCTTGAACCATTTCTGACAGCAGTTTCACTATTGCCAGTGGTAGAAACTTGTCTGTTTTCTTGCACATAGCCAGTGCGTCCCTTTTGGGATGGCTGTATACAGGCAACTTGTACATTGCTTGGTTGATAACCAGCTGAATTAAAACTTCTAATATTCTGTTGTCTTTGCCTGTGCTGTTGGCTTTGACTTGAAGAGCCTGTACCAGCCCTGTTGCTTCCAATGTTGCTTGTTGTGTTGCTGCTGTGTTGCTTATTCAAAAACGGTTTCGGAAAGCGAAGACAGTTCAATCCTGTTTTCTATGCAGTTTACAGTGTGTGAACATTTAAACACAGATTACAGTGTCACCTTCACACCTTGGAATTGTACCACGGCTTGTTTTCAACAGATACAGTAGTCCTTTGGGGACCGGCTCAACGACATATTTCAGTCTGGATTTTTCTGTTGCCTCGTGTTCGACCGTTATGACACCTGACGGTGTAAAATCCTATCAGGAAGTATTCGAAGACGTTTTGACTCCTTGATGATATTTTCTTGACGGGCATGCCGACTGGCATTTCGAGGGGAGTATTAGGTTTTTTGCCTGTTAATTCCATTACTAAGCCGCGCATGGCCAGAAATTTCAGACATTTTGAGTCCCCGATTGTTCTGGTCTTTTCCAGCGGTTTTCGGTGTGACGTCAGCTCCTGCGCGCCTTCGCGTTTTCCCGCCAAAGTTGCATGCCGAGTTTTGCTGAAATAACACAATCACGCTATATTTTTGTATCTTTTCCAATTAAACAACCACATTCAATGCAATTTCACCTATGCGGAAGGCGGATCTTGAAAATATGCTTTCGCTTGCTGCAATTTCCGTTTAATTTGGAGCTTTCTGGCCAAAGTTATTAACCTCTAAAGTGAGGGCATTTTACTGGATTTGCGACATACGACAACACAGCACAGCATTCGCCACGGCTGATTGTGTGAGCCAGAAATTCAATCACAAAATATATACGTCAAATTTGACTTATGGGGGACTTACGGAGGTATTGAATGAAATGCCTAACTCTTCGTTAATAACATCTCGGTTGCACATTTTTTCCAGACCTCGGCGTTTGTCTATAAAATGCAACTTACCGAGTGCTACTGGCCACTCTTTTCGACTTTTTTCCCATTTCCCTATGTAATCCCTTATGGCATCGATCGAAACGGTTTTTTTGCAATTTGTATACATTGAATTTTACCGGAGGAAAATAGGTTTTTCACTGTTGTGAAAAGTAAGCTTTGTTCTTCGACAGGCCGGTTGCACATTCTTACAAGCACGCTTTGATAAGGAGAAAACCACAATTTATTATCTGGTCCCATACATTTCTTTATACATTATTGACGCGCGGCACGGCTTGGTCGTTTGCGTCAGCTTACATAAAGTATAAATCGGATGTCTGGAATTTCTGGCGATGGGTATTGCAGAATATGCAGAATAGACACATGTATATAACTACTGTATAATGTGTATACATATACAACACTGTCTAAACTCAGAATACCACACCATAATATCCACTATATACGTTTAAACTCAAAAGTGTCTAAAGTGTATAGCAAAAATCTCGCGAGTGCATATACACTGTAGATGTCTACTATACGTCTAAAGTCAAAAGTGTATAAAGCGAAATATCCGATGTCTATTCTGTCTAAAGTGTAAACATATACACTATAGATATCTATTATACGTCTAAAGTCAAAAGTGTGTAGAGTGTATAGAGCGAAGTATCCGATGTCTATTCTGTCTAAAGTGTCTATAATGTATATATACACACTAAGGATGTCTACTATACGTCTAAAGTCAAAAGTATATTTAACAAATAAACCAGCTGCAAGCGTGCTCCGTTCAGAAATAAAGCACGCAGCAAGTGACGAGAGCACGAAAGAAGTGTAGGGAGAAACGCGGGTCGAAGGCGAGCGTTTTTCCCCACTTCTTGAATGCTCTCGGCACTTGCTAAGTGCTTTATTTCTGAACGGAGCACGCTTGAAGCTGGTTTATTTGATTTATAACATAGAACTTCTCCAGTTTTACAAAAAGCTGTCTTTATTCATCAAAAATGTTGGAATGCTATGAAAAAACAGATTCTCCTAAACGGCTCGGCGGTCCCAATTGCCAAGTCAGTGTAGTTTCACTTCAACTTTTTAACCAGCTCGTCTGTTCTATAAAATTAGACAACTTCTCACGGTAAAAAAAATGTTTTCCCGTAGAACTTTGGACTACAAGTACGTGAAATCATACAGTCGGCTAGCGCATAAAATGCAAATTTCAAGGGCTCCAACGGCCGACTCGAAAATTGTGTGAATGAAAACTTACCAATTTCTTGACTCTACCTTGTAGTGCAATCAATTGAAGTCTGTCACAAAATTCTTCAATCATTTTTGTCAGTCACATTGTCGGAAATGCTTTCTCTTGCATCACTACAAACACGTCTGCTCGTCTGTCTTCGCCGTTCATGTTCAGTGATTGCTTAGTTGGCCGATCTTCTTCAACTGAATGGTTTGCCTTCTCCTTCCTTGTTGAAGCATTCAACTTCAAACAACCCACGGATGTAGTTGTGACTCCCAAATATTCTGTACTTAGGGACAGTGCTAATAAACCGAGTCGCTTTTTACGACGCTGACAAGAAACTTGTGCCGCGGCCGTTCTTCGACATAGATTTTCCTCTCCAATCTGTTGAAGTGCTTTTTGATGAGGTCACGTTTACCGATTCACGGTGAATTGCTTTGATCTTGCCGTACTAGCCGGTGTTCTTTCACTTAAAGCTCCATTCTCGCATTATTTTAATTTTTTTGCCAGGAGATGACGTAAGCGTGGTTTATAACTTATAAACCACGGGTAAGCGTGGTTTATACTCTGTTATAACATAGTCACGATACAAGCCGCGCGCCGATTGGTCGAAAACCGTGGTTTGCCAGAGTATAAACCACACTTACCCGTGGTTTATAAGTTATAAACCACGCTTACGTCATCCTCTGACAAAAAAGAGAAAATAATGCGAGAATGGAGTCACCAATGCCCAACTTCGAGATAAAATTTGGCTTTAAGTGAAGGCACCGGCTAGTACGGTTCACCGTGAATCGGTAAAGAACGTGACCTCATCAAAAAGCACTTCAACAGTTTAGAGAGGGAAACTCTATGTCGAAGAACGGCAAGTTTCTTGTCAGCGTCGTGGAAAGCGACTCGGTTTAAGCACTGTCCCTAAGTACAGCATATTTGGGAGTCACAATTACATCAGTGGGTTGTTTGAATGAAGTTGAATGCTTCAACAAGGAAGGAGAGAGCAAATCATTCAGTTGAAGAAGATCAGCCGTGAGCAATCACTGAA
The DNA here is from genome assembly GCA_964036295.1 of Plumapathes pennacea. NCBI lineage: Eukaryota > Metazoa > Cnidaria > Anthozoa > Antipatharia > Myriopathidae > Plumapathes > Plumapathes pennacea. Next base: position 8,657,752 of record OZ038469.1, on the reverse strand, counting down.
CATGAACGGCGAAGACCGACGAACAGACGTGTTTGTAGTGATGCAAGAGAAAGAATTTCCGACGATGTGACTGAAAAAAATGATTGAAGAATTTTCGGACGGACTTCAAATGATTGTACTACGAGGTAGAGTCAAGAAATCGGTAAGTTTTCATTCACACAATTTTCGAGTCGGCCGTTGGAGCATTTGTTGATTCCCTTCAAATTTGCATTTTATGCACTTGCCGACTGTATGATTTCATGTACTTGTAGTCCAAAGTTCAACAGGAAATATAGTTCTTTACTGTGAGATGTTATCTAATTTTATAGAACAGACGGCCTGGTTGAAAAATTGAAGCGAAACTGTACTGACTTGGCAATTCGGACCGCCGAGCCGTTTAGGAGAATCTTTTTTCATCGCTGTTAGCATTCCAACATTTTTGATGAATAAAGACAGTTTTATTGTGAAAGTTTTGAAGTTCTATGTTATAAAACAAATAAACCAGCCTTCGCCTTCGGCTCGCGTTTCTCCCTACACTTCTTTCGTGCTCTCGTCACTTGCTGCGTGCTTTATTTCTGAACGGAGCACGCTTGAAGCTGGTTTATTTGTTAAGCAAACCACGGTTTTCGACCAATCAGCGCGCGGCTTGTATCGTGACTATGTTATAAAGAGTGTATAGAGCAAAGTATCAGATGTCTATTTTGTGTAAAGTGTCTTTTGTTATTCCCACGCCCTGCGTGGGTACTAATCTGAACACCATGTCGCTTTTGAATGTTTGTCGTTCACGGGCGACCTCCCCGCGCAGCGGGGGTTTGCTGGGAAAAACATCGGAAAAGAATCACGTCTCCGTGCAGCGGGATCTGCTGGGTAGAAACTCGGAAACTGGGTAAGAACACTCAAACCTTGTTCCCAGGCTCTTTTCCCTGCGACCTCGAATCTCGTGTTTTAATGTTTGTCGTTCACGGGCGACCTTTCCGCACCGCGGTGTCTGCTGGGTAGATCACGTGGTGTTCTGCTGGTCCGTTGCGAAGCAACAGACACATAGGAGGTTTGAAGGAGTTATGAATCAAGCAAAGAATCAAACCGAACACTCTCAAGAGAAGAAACAAGTTCGTCCTCAAAAACGAAGAGAACAAGCGAGACTAACACGAATTCGTGAGACAAGCGAGGAGCGGTGTATTCGTCTCGAGCGCAGACGGCAAACAGACAGTGCTGTCGCTGCCAAAAAAGCGAACAACGGTATGACCGAGAGCATTATCAGCAGAAACGAGCTCAGGAGACAACCCAGGAAATAGAACAGCGTATTATAGCGGAATTATTATCTTACGCAGAAGCAGAGCCAAGAAATGACTAAGGCAAAAGAACAGCGCGTGAAAGCCGCTCGACAACGAGCTGCTTCCCGACGCCACAATGAAACGAATGCAGAAAGGACCCGCAGGCTTCAGGCTCAAAATGAGGCCAACAATCGACGCTGTGAACAACGTTCGTCTTTGTTTAAATTGTCTGTTGAAAACCTATCAAATTTATTAAACACGAATAAAAAGTGCTGCACCTGCACGAAAGACAAAATACGTATGGTGCTACATTTTTGACTGAATTCATGACTTCATGTTGTTTTTTTCTTGTTGAATTGATTGTGTTTGCTGTCAGTTTTTTTACATGCATGTAATTGTACAGTATATGTTCACTTCATGAATTTTGCAAACATCCTCCAATAAGTAGAACACAAACAAAATGTATGGTACAGTGCACTCGTGACACCATTACACAACTATTGTCTTTTCTAACTAGATTACACTTTCCTTAGTGTGTAATGCACCTATCAATGTTAAGCCGGAGGGAGGGGGGGCTAGGGGTGGGGATTTGACATTTCACCCTTCAAAAGTGTCAAAATCGCCACCCTTGGGACAACACATCAGAATTCCCCCATACCACACAAGAGTGGACAGTCACCTTTATCACTGGGGCGGGCGTGCTATGTCAAAATCCCCACGTCCGGGCAACTGAACCTGTCAAATCCCCACCCCTTGACCGCCCCCCCCCCCCCCCCCCCTCGGGCTTAACATTGATAGGTGCATAATTTCATGGTTTTCTATCAATAATTGATTGAATATTTGATTTACGTATTTAATTGTTAAAAGCAGCTGCCATACTTTGTTTTACACTTTTTGCCTTTGAGAAGTTGCATGATTTTCTATCAATTATAATGTAGCTGCACATAGTTTGTTTTATATATACATTATTTGTCTTTGAAGACTATGAATTTCATTTCATATGCATTTATTTAGTTACTGAGTACAGCTCAAAGTTATTGTGTAGTTCTGATTTATTTTACACCCCTTAATAGAGATAGTGAACTGATTTTCCTGGTTTTCATTTTCATTGTTTTCATATTTAAATTATTTTATGTTTGCTACTGGCATATTGTACAGTGGAGTGTTTTTGTACAATGCATTATTTTAAGTATTTAGTGATACCAGTACATGTATGTATTATTTCATAGTCATTTATTTTCAGAGTGCAAGATTAGCCTCACTAAATTTGGCATTAGGAAAATAATGTAATTTATTGCTGCAGTTTTGCTGTTTTGAATTAGCTGTTTAGCTGGTATACATAATGTTCAGAAAAGATTTACTGCACTAGCAGATGGTGTGAACAGAAAAAAATTGCCCTCTAAACAAGTTGGAATTAATAGATAGCACTGACAGAGACTGTTAATACAGTATGTAGAAATTGAGTCCTGGATGCCAGAGACTCAAGGTCAATAATCAATTTGCAAGCCAGGATACTAACTGTACATCATTAAATGAAAAGAATCAATTTGTATTTACCACTGACAGTTAGAAAAGTGTTTGAGTGGTGTTACGAGAATCGAAAGTTTAATAGGTTTTCATTTGAGCAAGCTAATCCTATGCAGCTCCACAATAATTGCTAGTGAGATACTATTCCAGCTGTATTACCACCAACACCAACTCCCCCCCCATTGCCAACCACAGAACACACTTGATAACATTCTTAACATTATAGACTTCAGTGCTTTGTTTTATTTTCCACAGGTCCCAAAATATCAATGGGTGAAACATGAAGTTCACTGAGCCCAATTGGAAAAGTACCTTTCTGTAATAAGAAGAGTTATATAGTTTACCCATATGACATAAGAAATGAGACATTTTAAGAGAAGAATGTCAATATGGTAATAAAGTGATCATGCTCATCTTGTGTCTCACAGCATCTTACATTGATAGAGATGTGCTTATCTGACTCTCTTTTGTCTAATATTCTGTATAATTATTGTATATTTTATAATGCATTTTTCTATTTTCACTTACAGAACTTCATATTTTCCAATATGTTGAGGAGTATGTGGTTAGGGTTATATTTTCCTGGCATGGGTTTTTGTGCTTTTGTACATGTACTAGGCAACACATGCAACATTTCAGAACTTCTGAGAAGTACAGTAAAATGTAACCTACTTGAGAAGTATGTATACATTTTACCTATGAATGTAGTGCAAAAATTGACTTGACCTGTATAATTTCTTAATATTATGGGACAATTAATAAATTACTGTGAAATGGACATGGCATGATTTTGTGGGAAAGAGAATATTATCATGGTGAGAACTTTCTTCTTTCAAGACCACCCTACACATATAATCCCCGAACGAAGTGAGGGAAATACTCACGACGCTAATGCAGTAGTATTATCGCCTTATCGGAGACTCCAAGCGGGTCGCCATCTCGAAATCTAATGTTCGTCTGTCAGTCTGTCGTGCGACCTCGTCCCCAGTTCCTATCGCGTCGCTGCAGAACCAATAACAAAGGCCGGATCGATCACGTGTAGCCCTGTAGTTTTACTCGCAATAAGAGAAATTAGATTGAACGAAGCAATTACAGTATATCGTAGCTGTGTTCACGAAAATGGAAAACTTGAAAACCGGAAAAATTGAAACACAACAGTCTCGCGAAGCTCGTCTTCAAAAAAGAAGAGAACAGGCACGAGTTAGGCGAAATCATAAAACGATCAAACAGCGCCAAGTTCGTCTAGAGAAAAGAAGAAAATCATGTTATGACCGACACCTCGAAGCGTGCCGAAGAAAGGACTCCGCAAAGAGAACAGCGCCTGAAAGCAAATCGGGAGCTTCAGAAGCAAAAGCGGGCCGAAGAAAATACTCCGCAAAGAGAACAGAGCTTGAAAGCAAATCGGGAGATTCAGACGCCGTTTTGTGTTAAATTCAGATAGTTATTCAGAAAGGACAAGCAACAAAGGTCAGTCAGTGGAAATTGAACAATCACCGTGACAAATATATTCTATCCCTCTTCAAGAATGTATTAAATGCTGATCATTTCCCTCGAAGTATTGTTTTAATACTCTGACGGTGCAAACTAGTCGATTTTTGCCCAAAAAAGGATGAAACACCTTTCCTTCAGACGCTACAGTATACAAAACACTGAAAGAACCACATAGTGCGTAGAAAATGAATTTGAGCGATGTATGCGAAATAGTCGATTTTTGCAATGAACCGGGTGAAATTCGTTGACTTTAGACGGTACCAGTACAGGAAATAAAGACAAATGCGCATAAAAATGAAAAAGAAGGCGATCAAGCAGCAGTTATGGAAAATAATCATGTTTCTTGCTTTGAACCAGATGAAATTCCCTGCTATTACGTACTACATTGACCGAAACACGGGCAAAATCGCAAAAAACGCTGAGCTGAAATATGACAAATTAGAGTCTAAACTGGCGGGCAATAAATGCTTATGGGAAATACAGTAGTTTTCTTTGCTTTGTTGTTCTTTCCTTGTTTGTTTTTCATGTGAGGAACTGCCAACCATTTTCAATTTTCACACCTGATTCACTTGCTAAATGTAATATTGGATTCGTTAATATTTCCTTCTTTGTTTAAATTGTCTGTTGAAAACTTATCAAGTTTATTAAACACGAATAAAAAGTGCTGCACCTGCACGAAAGACAAAATACGTATGGTGCTACATTTTTGACTGAATTCATGACTTCATGTTGTTTTTTTCTTGTTGAATTGATTGTGTTTGCTGTCAGTTTTTTTACATGCATGTAATTGTACAGTATATGTTCACTTCATGAATTTTGCAAACATCCTCCAATAAGTAGAACACAAACAAAATGTATGGTACAGTGCACTCGTGACACCATTACACAACTATTGTCTTTTCTAACTAGATTACACTTTCCTTAGTGTGTAATGCACCTATCAATGTTAAGCCGGAGGGGGGGGGGGCTAGGGGTGGGGATTTGACATTTCACCCTTCAAAAGTGTCAAAATCCCCACCCTTGGGACAACACATTTGGTCAAAATTCCCCAATACCACACAAGAGTGGACAGTCACCTTTATCACTGGGGCGGGCGTGCTATGTCAAAATCCCCACGTCCGGGCAACTGAACCTGTCAAATCCCCACCCCATTTCATGGTTTTCTATCAATAATTGATTTTTAAATAAAAGCCCGTATTAAGTCCCGTATAAAGCTTAAAAGCCCGTATTAAGTCTCCCTACGCAAAACCAAGAAGTCTGACATTTTATTGTTTATCAACTTTTTGCTAGTCGATGCACCGCTTGATCTACTACGAACAGGAACACCTTAATGAACGGAAAGAAAAAAGTCCTCACAGTACAAAGTAAATATTACCTCATATAGATAATTAAAGCAATATAATGTAAACTACCACTTTATAATAATGCTAAGGAAAGGCACCCTCAAGAATCTCTGCGCTGTCCAGAGATATGTCGGTAATCGTATTGTATCTGGGCACCAGATACAATTCAATTCTAGTTTCTCTTAGCAAATCTTTCGGTGCAGCTTCATGCGTTGCTTAGAGGACTCTGAAACTCTGTCATAAAATAGCAACAACATACAAACATCCACACAGTCATGTTCATATTAACACACATGTTTTCCCCGAACGAAGTGAGGGAAATAATCACGGCACTAATGCAGTAATACCGCTTTATACCGCCTTACTTGCTGACTCCAAGCGGGTCGCCATCTCAAAATTTAACGTCGTCTGTCAGTCAGTCAGTCTGGCGTACGACTTTAGGCGCGGTTACCCTGCTAACCAATAACAAAGGCCGGATCGATCACGTGTGCCCTGGCCGGTAGTTTTACTCGGAATAAGAGAAATTAGATTTGAACGAAGCATTTAGATTTGAACGAAACAACAATATATCGTAGCTGCGTTCACGAAAATGGAAAACTTAAAACTGAAGAACTTGAAACACAACAGTCTCGCGAAGCTCGTCTTCAAATAAGAAGGGAACAGGCACGAGCAAGGCGAAATCGTGAAACGAGCGAACAACGCCAAATTCGTCTCGAGAAAAGGCGACAATCCTGTTATGATCGACAGCATCATAAACAGAAGCGTGCCAAAGAAACAACTCCGCAAAGAAAACAGCGCATGAATGCCGATCGAAAGCGACATGAACAGAAGCGGGTAACGCAGACAACTCCGCAAAGAGAACAGCGCTTGAAAGCAAATCGGAAACTTCAGGAGAAAAAGCGGGCCGAAGAGAAGACTCCGCAAAGACAACAGCGCATGAATGCCGACCAAAAGCGACATGAACAGAAGCGGGTAACGCAGACAACTCCGCAAAGAGAACAGCGCTTGAAAGCAAATCGGAAACTTCAGGAGAAAAAGCGGGCCGAAGAGAAGACTCCGCAAAGACAACAGCGCATGAATGCCGACCAAAAGCGACATGAACAGAAGCGGGTAACGCAGACAACTCCGCAAAGGGAACAGCGCTTGAAAGCAAATCGGGAGCTTCAGACGCCGTTTTGTGTTAAACTCAGATACTTATTTAGAAAGGACAAGCAACAAAGGTTAGTCAGTGGAAATCGAACAATCACCGTGACAAATATATTCTATCCCGTATAGCTTGTAACTCGATCACTTCAAGAATATATTAAAGTCTGTATGCTGATCATTTTCCCTCGAAGTATTGTTTTACTAAGCTTCTGTCGCCAGTTTCGGCTACCGTATTCGCTCAGAGCAATCGGAACTTGGAGTCTTGAATGATTTAGTCAGATGTCTTATTTTTCTGTAATCTGACACGCGGTGATTGCAGCGAGAATCGTTCACAAGCCCTTAGAAGTATTAAGCCTTGTCCTCACTAGCGCATAAGCACAAGCATAAGCATAAGAATAAGAGAGCGACAGTGGCGACATAAGCATAAGGATCAAACACGTCCGTTCCTTATGCTTATGCTTATGTCGCCACTGTCGCTCTCTTATTCTTAGGCTTATGCTTGTGCTTATGCTTATGCTTATGCGCTAGTGAGGACCAGGCTTTACTGGGTCTGAAGCCCGTGTATAATTTGAAGTAAACTGTTCAAGTTTTGCTTTGATTCTGGGAGAAATCTTGCTTTTTTGAGTGGGTTCACGTACGAAACAATTCGAGCCTATTAAATGCATGCCTGAGTTTGGTGCATGCAATCCAGAGTAAAAACAAATCGCACAGGAAACCTATTTAATTGTACTGCCTATGAATTCAAAATTGGAAAATCAGTGTTCCTTTTTTCCCGTAATACGACGGCCGACCAACTTCAAACTTTGAGTATTAAATTTTGAGAACGTGCTTGGTAGACTGTATGAATTAATTTGACGTGCCGACCGTGCCGGGAAATACGTACTTCGTCACGCAATCGATTCTTTTTTCAACGCAAAAGTATAACACACACCATTCTTTTTCTCCTTCCTTTGCGTGTAGCACTTGAGTTCGAAGAAAAGATTGAGTCAACATTTCGGTAAAACATAGGCTACTCTTGTTGGGAGATACCAAAGTAAAAGTCCCATCAATGGCAGAGTGAGGGGGTATCTGCGATTATCGTATTTCTAGTAAAATAACTGTGAGGGTGAACTTTTAGAAAACTGATGAATAAGGTATCGTAATTACAAGCCTGCAAGCTTTTGAACATCCGTCAAACGCTGGTTGAACAGGTCTAAAAAGCATTCAGCAGCTATATTGCACTCAAGAAATGGTAAAAACGCACGAACAGTTTGATCACAAGGGCCACAAAGTCTCTTATACTTGTGGCTATGGCGATAAACAAATGGGAGCATTGTTGCTATTACACATGTCATAAGTGCTGTCAGCAACTGCATGAGTGGACATTATGGTATTAAAAGGTCTTCGCGACAGTCTGCCTAGCTTTTGTTTAAACTGCTTGTGCATTCATTCCATCTCTGATGGAGTGGAGCCTTCCTAGTTTGCCACTCTTTGAGGAGTACATCTGCTGATTTTTTAAGTAAGTCAAAAAGGGTGCAACTGTTTTTCTGTAACAAATTTATCCCTATTATTCCTGATGCAATAATGATTGTAATACTAATAAACATACTTGGAGTAGCCCTGCCAGCTTCTTCAGTGCCCTAATTGATAGACCGTGAGCATTAACAATGCAAAATAAAACTCAAAAATATTAAATGACTCTTTCGTTGCTTATGAAATGGAACATGCAAGCTACTCTCTGGCTACTCTCTGGGCCATACAATATATTAATTTATTGCGATTTATTTATTGCATATTAATATAATTATTAATAACTTTTTAGTATTGCTCCTTTGCAAACTCCTGACTCTGTTAGAAGATGAAGAAGAGGAAGAAGAAGTTAGAATAGGATGAAAAATCCCACACCAGGACTTTAGCCTGGGCCTCAACGCTGAAGATAGCGTCGCATCCTAACCACTGGACCATATGGGATTTCAGGTAATGAGAAAGTAAGGTTATTTATTGCCATCACTGCCACTATTTAAATATCCCTCCACTAAAATATAGAGCATCATCTCACACAGATATACTTGCAGCTGAAACTGTGCTCATCGAGATGGCTTTGTCGCCATTACCATGAGTCATATCAACTGAAGAAAATATATTAAATATGCAAATATAAGTATATAATACAAACATAAATAGGCACATCAAAAGCACTACGGCATATACCGTGACTTTTTTGCTGTGAATAGGGAATATAGAAGCCCACAAACTAACTGCTTTGCACATATGTATTTATGTGCATGTATACCATATTGTACATCCACCTACACACGCATAATGCAATTCACAACACTCAGTATAAAATATCAATTACACAGAAAAAAGATCACATAAAAACACTGCACCTGAAGCAGTACTGGAAAAATCTTCAAAGTCTTGTCCATGATCTTTCCTTGGGGCTCCTTTTGGCCTGTACTCACAGTGAGTTTTGTGTGGCCTCCCTGTGACAAGACGTTTGAAAAGTAAAGGGTTAATGTGTCTGCCCTCCTTATTGCCTTTGTGCCCTTTTCTGCTTTTTTCTTCTCGTCAAGATTGGTAACGATCACTTCATCGAACTCTTCCTTCTTCTTTTATTTACGCTTATGTTTCAGTACAATTGCGACTGCTGGTGTTTTCCCAAAACGCTCGCAGGTTTCAGATGCGTTTCCATAAAAGAAAAACCACCTACAACACGCAATGGCTGTACACAACGTACGGCATTTACGGCTACAAGGGTTAGAAAAAAATCTCTATTAATAAGTTCAAAAGCGTTAAAACAATACAATAATGTGTATATGAGAGTCATGAGTATTGGCCGTAATGGTATCGTACTGCAACTATCATCGAATGGTCCCAGGCAAACAAGACCAAGGTCGACTTTTCCCTTTACCTCTGGATGAGGAAGATGCAGGAGGATCATCCTCCTCGCTTCGCTCCCCACTTCACATGATTTCTTCTTTCTCTTACGTCCACGACCTATAATGAAACATGACGATTAATATTCGCGCTTAAAATGGACACAATCGCTTCAGTCTAAAGATCTGGAAGTGTTTTTCATTTGAATTTCGCATACCGGAAATCCGCCATTATTGAAGGATGCAAACGATCCAGTCCCAGTGCCACACGCATGACGTAGGATTGTCGATATATGATAATTTTGGCATGATTCAAAATTAACAAAAAAACCAGCTGCAAGCGTGCTCTGTTCAGAAATAAAGCACGCAGCAAGTGACGAGAGCATGAAAGAAGTGTAGGGAGAAACGCGGGCCGAAGGCGAGCGTTTTTCCCCACTTCTTGAATGCTCTCGGCACTTGCTAAGTGCTTTATTTCTGAAAGGAGCACGCTTGAAGCTGGTTTATTTGTTTTACAACATAGAACTTCTCCAGTTTTACAAAAAGCTGTCTTTATTCATCAAAAATGTTGGAATACTAACAGCGATGAAAAAACAGATTCTCCTAAACGGCTCGGCGGTCCGAATTGCCAAGTCAGTGCAGTTTCACTTCAACTTTTTAACCAGGTCGTCTGTTCTATGAAATTAGACAACATCTCACAGTAAAAAACTATGTTTTCCCGTAGAACTTTGGACTACAAGTACGTGAAATCATACAGTCAGCTAGTGCATAAAATGCAAATTTCAAGGGCTCCAACGGCCGACTCGAAAATTGTGTGAATGAAAACTTACCAATTTCTTGACTCTACCTTGTAGTGCAATCAATTGAAGTCTGTCACAAAATTCTTCAATCATTTTTGTCAGTCACATTGTCGGAAATGCTTTCTCTTGCATCACTACAAACACGTCTGCTCGTCTGTCTTCGCCGTTCATGTTCAGTGATTGCTTAGTTGGCCGATCTTCTTCAACTGAATGGTTTGCCTTCTCCTTCCTTGTTGAAACATTCAACTTCAAACAACCCACGTTTGTAATTGTGACTCCCAAATATGCTGTACAGCTTAGGGACAGTGCTAATAAACCGAGTCGCTTTTTACGACGCTGACAAGAAACTTGTGTTGCGGCAGTTCTTCGACGTAGATTTTCCCTCTCCAAACTGTTGAAGTGCTTTTTGATGAGGTCACGTTTACGGATTCACGGTGAACTGCTTTGATCATGCCGTACTAGCCGGTGTCTTTCACTTAAAGCCAAACTCCATTCTCGCATTATTTTACTTTTCTTGCCAGAGGATGACGTAAGCGTGGTTTATAACTTATAAACCACGGGTAAGCGTGGTTTATATTCTGGCAAACCACGGTTTTCGACCAATCAGCGCGCGGCTTGTATCGTGACTATGTTATAATTGTGAACTACAATCAGTGACAAAAGTTCTTGGGACGCTTTCAAAAATTGATGTATCTCAGACAAAATTCATTGAATAAGCGCACTGAAAGGCGCGAAACCATTTTTCTCCCCCCTCCCCTCTGTACAATGTTGCGTGTGTTTGGGAAAACAAGTTCAGGCCACTTCAACATTGAGCGGGGGGGAGGGGGGTTGTCTTTCAACTGAAACAGTAGAGAAATTACTGAAACTGTGCGAGTGTCCCTAGACTTTTGTCACTGATTGTCTTGACTGGTTATTCAGGAATATAACAAAAAATATGCTTTAAAAACCTGTTTTGACCTTGATTTTGGCTAATTTTCAGTAAAAGTTTACTTCTGCAAAAAACGTATTGACATCGCTCAACGTCTACCGAAATCATGGCATAATTGTTTCAATTGATGCTTTGACTAATACCAACAGATGAGAAGCAAGTGTGATAACATAATGTGCTCGTAAATATCGTTCCAATTTTAAAAGAAACTACTATGAATACATATACAGTGTCGTATAGACCCACCAGATGCCCTTAGTTGTATGTGGTTGGATTTTATATGAAATATGTGATACCGCTGACCGCGCGCGGGCGCCCACAGACGCGTAATCGAATGATGTTTCTAGCCGGAGGGTCGGATGCACGGTCTTTTTGGTCGCATTGTAAAAAATGACGATTGTTACTAGTGATTAGTGAAGGTGTAATTTTGTTTGAGCAGCGGAAAACTGAGTAACGGAGCACTTTAAAATGTGTGCGAAAGTGAGCTTTTGACGGTTCAAACAAATCTGGTTACAGATGTAAGCTCAGCAGAGCGAGCCGGGTAAGGAGATTGCCGCTAATAGTGCAACTTTAGCCGAAATAGCTGCGGTGTTTTTTTGAGTTCCATCAACGGGTCCTGGCTTTAGTCCAATTAAACTTAAAAGCCGGAAAAGATGTGACAGCGTGACACTGCTATGTTGAAAATAGAACTATGAACAGTTTTCTGTTCGTATTATCTATTTACTATAAATACGATAATCGCAGATACCCCCTCGCTCTGCCATTGATGGGACTTTTACTTTGGTATTCCCAACAAGAGTAGCCTTTGTTTTGCCGAAATGTTGACTCAATCTTTTCTTCGAAGTCAAGTGCTACACGCGAAGGACGGAGAAAAAGAATGGTGTGTGTTATACTTTTGCGTTGAAAAAAGAGTCGATTGCGTGACGAAGTACGTATTTCCCGCGGTCGGCACGTCAAATTAATTCATACAGTCTGCCAAGCACGTTCTCAAAATTTAGTACTTAAATTTTGAAGTTTGTTTGGCCGTCGTAGTACGGAAAAAAGGAACACTGATTTTCCAGTTTTGAATTCATGGGCAGTACAATTAAATAGGCTTCCTGTGCGATTTGTTTTTACTCTGGACTGCATGCACCAGACCCCGGGAATGCATATTTAATAGGCTCGAATTGTTTTGTATGTAAACCCGCTCAAAACAGCATGATTTCTCCCAGAATCAAAGCAAAACTTGAACGGTTTACTTCAAATTACACACGGGCTTCAGACCTAGTCATACTTCTAAAGGCTTGCGAACGATTCTCGCTGCAATCACCGCGTGTCAGATTACAGAAAAATAAGACATCTGACTAAATCATTCACCAAGTTCCGATTGCTCTGAGCGAGTACGGTAACCGAAACTGGCGACAGAAGCGTATTAAAACAATACTTCGAGGGAAAATGATCAGCATACAGATTTTAATACATTCTTGAAGTGATCAAGTTACAGGCTATACGGGATAGAATATATTTGTCACGGTGATTGTTCGATTTTCACTGACTAGCCTTTGTTGCTTGTCCTTTCTAAATAAGTATCTGAGTTTAACACAAAACGGCGTCTGAAGCTCCCGATTTGCTTACAAGCGCTGTTCCCTTTGCGGAGCCGTTTCTTCGGCACGCTTCTGTTTATGATGCTGTCGATCATAACAGGATTGTCGCCTTTTCTCGAGACAAATTAAGCGCTGTTCGCTCGTTTCACGATTTCGCCTTGCTCGTGCCTGTTCCCTTCTTATTTGAAGACACGCTTCGCAAGACTATTGTGTTTCAAGTTTTCCATTTTCGTGAACGCAGCTACAATATATTGTTGTATCGTTCAAATCTAATTGCTTCGCTCAAATTCCGAGTAAAACTACAGTGCACACGTGATCAATCCGGCCTTTGTTATTGGTTATGCAGGGTAACCGCGCCTAAAGTCGTACGCCAGACAGACAGACTGACTGACTGACTGACTGACTGACAGACAAACGTTAAATTTCGAGATGGCGACAGGCTCGGAGTCCCCAAGTTAGGCGATATTAATGCAATAGCGCCGTGATTATTACGTAATATAAATTGTATTACGGGTATTTTGACCCTTGTGCTGATGTGTGGAAATTTAATAATGGGTGAATTATATATGGGGTTACGGGGGCAATAAACTAGCGAATAGGATTGTGTAAAGAAATTGTGCATGTTAATGCGTGATAACATGTTGCAGCGCTAAATACGGTTGGGGTCGGGTTGTTGAACTGTGGGGAACGTGGTAAATGGGCAGAAATCTGGAATTGGTAACCTGTGGTGCGCACGTGCGTTGTGAAACGATGGGAATAGGAGGCGCTGTGACAGAGAAAACCAAGCGAAGAGCGAAAATGAAAGCGGCGAAACGGAGGGATCGGCGTGTACGTGGAATAAAAACTAATAATATATAACACGGGGGTGGGGCGGGTGGTTGGGGAGAGCGCTCGAAAAAATGTGGTGAACCGATGACCATCATGAGTGGTTCGTTCGCCGAAGCAACCGTGTTATTCTCGTCAGGGGCATAGTAACGTGGTTGCTCCATGAAGGTGAAAAGTTCCTTCGATGGTACGTGTTTCGAAATGGTAGGCGCGCGCCATCCATGCCCGACACGTTCGGCGGTTACGAACTTTTGGCCCTGGCCGAGTTGAGGGTGAGGGAGAAAACCGGGGGTCGATGGTCAAGAGTTCAACACAGGACGGGGAGGGGGAATAGGAAAAGAAAGTTACCTCGAAATATCCCCGAAGGCCGATACGTTCTCACGGCGTTAAAGCGCTTCACAAGGTCCTTCGTGGTTTGCATGGCAAGCAGCGGCAAATGAGGTCGTGACAGGGGCGCGTGGGACGCTAAGTTGCGTTTGGTTTGGGGGGGCGTGTGCTGTTGTGGCCAATAGGAAGTGCGCACCGATAATTATTAACGATTATGGATGGGGAGGGGGGAGGGGGGGGCGCAGGGGGTTTTTTGGTTCAAGGCATTACGTCATCCTGGACGGTGTTGTTCGTATGTGTCCGCAGTGCACACGATCACGGTCAGCGGCAGTGCACACGGTCATGGTCAGCGGCAGTGCACGGACACAACATCTGGGGCCGCCATCTTGTGTAAGAAAAGACTAATGGAGTTCTGTTCGGTTGAGCCGCTCGTGGGTCTGTTGGTGATCGTATAATTACGAGGAATGACTTGGTTGACCATTTTGTTCCGGGCAAGTGTAACTGTTCGTTTATGATAGATGGTATTGCGTGCATCGGATTCGTCGTTGAAGCCTTCAGTGTTTGAATGATCGTCGAGTGAGATTGAGGAGGCCAGTGTTGCTTTTTTGTGGATCGGTTGAATCTTTGTTGACATGTAACATCTCGTTGTGGATGGTAGAACAATAAAGAGGTAAGATTTGAAGGGGTTGGTAGAGTTTGAATTTTGTAAATAACGTGCTTTTATTGATGCATAAATCGGTTGTTATAAATGAATTAAGTTGACGATAATAAGTATGTACGCATTTGTTTTGCTTATTGGAAGTAGTGGAATATATACAGAATGAAAATGGAAATTACATTGTGGTTTGCTATGTAGAGTGAAAATTTTGTGGGAAATTGTGATTTTGCATGGTTGCAGTGAGAATATCACTTGGGAACAAGAGTATTGATTAGATTTGATTTGGAATATTTCTAGTTTGATACAGTGTTAGCTCTTATTGAGCTCTGGCTGGAATCCACTGGAGCTTGTGGGTTGTTGCGAGATTCTTGTGGGCTGTTCTTGATTTGGGCTTGCATGTTATATTTATGTTGTTGAATATGTTGATATTTATGTTGTCTATATCAGGATTTCATTGTGGGAATTTTTGATTATGGTTTCTGTTACAATATTGAAAGAGTATATTTGTTTGGCTTTATGAAGAAAGTATCTTATATATAGTGTAGAATGAATGTGGGAATACCATTTGTTGATATGGGAGTAGTTGGAATAGTTCTATTTGGATCCGGTGTTTGCTGTTGCTTGGCTCTGATTGGGATCCACTTGAGCTTCTGGGTGCTGTGAGGTTTTTGTGGACTTTTCTTGATTTGAACTTGCATCTCACATTTATGGTGTTGGATGAATTTTTTCTTTGACTTTCTTGTAAATTGTTTTTCTGTTTTTCCCTTTCTTTTTGTCTTTTTTGGTTAAGTGTTTCTGGTTCTTTAGTTGTTCAGGTAGGCGGGCTGCTGGTTCACTTGTTTGTGGCTTGGCAGCTGGTTCGATAGATCTGTTTTGTCCAGGCTTGGATTTGGTGCCAATGTGTTGGAGGCAGTGGATTGGTTTTTTCTTCTGGGGCGCGGAGACCTCTTCGAAAGCTTTTTGTGTATATTGTGATGATTGGACTTGGTGGATGTTGCAATGGTACAGATTAGGGATGGCTGGTTTATGGTTGGTGGTGTGAGTTATGTTTGTTAGTGATCATGAAGTTGGAATCGGCTTTTGACGAGCATGTCTTTGATGTTTTTGTGTTTGGTATACGCAGTTAAAGGTTTGTTGGGGAAAAGTTGTTGTAGGGTAGTGTCGTCCTGGATTAGTGGCCAGTGTTTCTGTAAAGTCGCTGAGATTGTTGGTTGATGTTTGTTGTAGGGAATTATGAAGGGTAGAACCTTCCCTTCTTTGTGTTCCTTTGTAGTTGGTTGGAGAAGTTGTTTTTGAGTATATTGTGTGGCTTTCGTAAATGTTTTTTGTATCGTAGAGTGGGCGTAGCCTCTTGCTAAGAGTATTTTGTGTAGTCGTTCGAGTTGTTGTTGTAGCTCGTAGTCATTGGTAATGATACGTCGGTATCGAAGGGCTTGGCTGTAGATTGTTCCTGTCTTACATGAATGGGGGTGGTGGGAGGAGTTGTGTAGGAGTAGTCCCTTGTCAGTTGGTTTTATGTAGAGGGAGGATTCAAGTTTGTAGTCAGGGGTTAGGCGGATGGTCGTGTCGAGAAAGTTGACTGAAGTTTGGGACTGTTCGTGTACAAATTTGATGGTGGGGTGGGATGAGTTGAGGTGGTCGAGGAAAGTGGGGAGTGTTGTTTTGCCATGCGGCCAGATCATGAAAATGTCGTCAATAAACCGTTTCCATAGGAGAGGTTGTAGTTGGTTGGGGGCATTTTGTAAAATTTGTTTTTCTAAGGCAGCCATGAACAGATTAGCATAGGAGGGGGCCATTCGTGTCTCCATGGCTGTGCCTCGGGTTTGTAGGAAGTAGTCGTTGTTGAATGAAAAGTAGTTGTTTTGGAGGATAAATTTGAGGAGGGTTTTAATATCGTCAAGGGGTGGTTGTTGGGGTTGTGGTGGGACCAGGGAGAGAGCTTCAATAGCTGCTTTGATACCTTCGTCATGGGGGATGTTGGTGTACAGGGAGGTGACGTCGATCGTAACCAGGATTGTGTCGGGGGGTAGGGGAGTGTTGATGTCAAAAATGATGTTGAGGAAATGTGTTGTATCCTTGATGTAGGATGGGATTTGATGGTTTTAGGAAGTAGTCGACAAAGGATGATAGTTTGTCAGTTGGAGAGTCACAGCCAGATATGATTGGTCTACCTGGCATGTTGGGTTTGTGTATTTTGGGTAGTAAATATAGAGGTGGGGTTCGTGGAGGGTTTTTGGGTAGGAGGTACTTGTGGGTAGTGTAGTCGATTTTGTTGTCAGTTCTCATCTGGTTGATGAATTTGGTAATTTGTGAGGTGAGGAATGGGATAGGGTTCTGTTGAATTTTGACGTAGTGGGCTGGGTTGTTCAGTTGTCGTTGGGCTTCAGTTATATAGTCTTGGGCTGGCCAGAGGACGATTGCGCCACCTTTGTCAGCTGGTTTTATTACAGTATTTGGTAGGGTTTGTAGGGACTTAATGGCAGCTTGTTCGGATGGGCTAAGGCTGGTGGTAGGTTGGGTTGTGGGGAGGGTTGTTTGTAAGGACTGTCGTACGTTAGCCATGTATTCCAAAAGGTTGGAGTTGTCAGGGTCAGGTGGGTGCCAGTTGCTTTTGGTTCTGAAGGGATGGGGGTTGTTTGTGGTAAACCGGAAGTTGTAGTTGAGGTACATTTGTCTTCGAAATCGGGAGAAGGAGTTTAGAGTTGTTGTGTTGTTGGTGGGTGGGGGAGTGGGGATAAATTTGAGACCTTTTTCAAGCAAGGATTTTTGGCTGGGGGTGAGGTTGTGGTTGGTGAGGTTAACAACGTAGTTGTTGTGAACGTTGGTGTGGTTACGGGAGAGAAGGTATTTTCGTCTTTGGTTTTGTGTTGTTTTGGATTTGCGTCGGTTTCGTTTAAGGGATGGTCGAAGAGTTGAGATAAGTGATTTTGGATGTTGTTGTTCGTGGACCACAAACAACATGGACCTCCCCCCAACCAACCAGCAACATCTGAACCCATCACAAACCAAACCAACGCACCCTTACTTTCCCATCTCAACAAAGACGATTACAAACAACTCACTGAACTGTCACGCAAAAAAATACAAAACGAGAAACAAATTACAGCAATGGACATTTACATCAAATCGGGCAAACCACCACAAGGACTTACACTGACCGCAGAGACTAGGACACGACTTTCGCCTGAGCTACAGAAACAATGGAACAAACTACTTATGACTACTGGCATTTCACTATGCCAAATACTTAAACAACAATACCAACTTTGTATACAACAACTTGACAACCAAATCAAAATGATTACTGACAAATACCATCCCTCCACCAACCCCCAATTCAATCTACTCCACGAAATAGTTCACCTACATGCTGACGAACTGACAACCAAAGAAACCATCAACAATGCTCCACCACGAATCAACAATCCACAAGAAGGACAAAAACGAAAACGAACACAGACCCCATACGTTCCCAACAAAAGACCAAAAACCCCTACAGCGACAGTCCCTCACAATACAACCACACCAATCCCAAGCCTTATGAACATCCTAGTTCATCCAAACCCCACCAACCAACATAACTACCCAAAAACATGGCCAACCACAACTACTAACAACCAACAAATCCCCACCCATCGCTACCCCTACCAAACACCAACAAGGAACCCACGAACCTTCCCAATACCCAAACGCAAATGACTATCCAAACCTAACAACGTCCACGAACAACAACATCCAAAATCACTTATCTCAACTCTTCGACCATCCCTTAAACGAAACCGACGCAAATCCAAAACAACACAAAACCAAAGACGAAAATACCTTCTCTCCCGTAACCACACCAACGTTCACAACAACTACGTTGTTAACCTCACCAACCACAACCTCACCCCCAGCCAAAAATCCTTGCTTGAAAAAGGTCTCAAATTTATCCCCACTCCCCCACCCACCAACAACACAACAACTCTAAACTCCTTCTCCCGATTTCGAAGACAAATGTACCTCAACTACAACTTCCGGTTTACCACAAACAACCCCCATCCCTTCAGAACCAAAAGCAACTGGCACCCACCTGACCCTGACAACTCCAACCTTTTGGAATACATGGCTAACGTACGACAGTCCTTACAAACAACCCTCCCCACAACCCAACCTACCACCAGCCTTAGCCCATCCGAACAAGCTGCCATTAAGTCCCTACAAACCCTACCAAATACTGTAATAAAACCAGCTGACAAAGGTGGCGCAATCGTCCTCTGGCCAGCCCAAGACTATATAACTGAAGCCCAACGACAACTGAACAACCCAGCCCACTACGTCAAAATTCAACAGAACCCTATCCCATTCCTCACCTCACAAATTACCAAATTCATCAACCAGATGAGAACTGACAACAAAATCGACTACACTACCCACAAGTACCTCCTACCCAAAAACCCTCCACGAACCCCACCTCTATATTTACTACCCAAAATACACAAACCCAACATGCCAGGTAGACCAATCATATCTGGCTGTGACTCTCCAACTGACAAACTATCATCCTTTGTCGACTACTTCCTAAAACCATCAAATCCCATCCTACATCAAGGATACAACACATTTCCTCAACATCATTTTTGACATCAACACTCCCCTACCCCCCGACACAATCCTGGTTACGATCGACGTCACCTCCCTGTACACCAACATCCCCCATGACGAAGGTATCAAAGCAGCTATTGAAGCTCTCTCCCTGGTCCCACCACAACCCCAACAACCACCCCTTGACGATATTAAAACCCTCCTCAAATTTATCCTCCAAAACAACTACTTTTCATTCAACAACGACTACTTCCTACAAACCCGAGGCACAGCCATGGAGACACGAATGGCCCCCTCCTATGCTAATCTGTTCATGGCTGCCTTAGAAAAACAAATTTTACAAAATGCCCCCAACCAACTACAACCTCTCCTATGGAAACGGTTTATTGACGACATTTTCATGATCTGGCCGCATGGCAAAACAACACTCCCCACTTTCCTCGACCACCTCAACTCATCCCACCCCACCATCAAATTTGTACACGAACAGTCCCAAACTTCAGTCAACTTTCTCGACACGACCATCCGCCTAACCCCTGACTACAAACTTGAATCCTCCCTCTACATAAAACCAACTGACAAGGGACTACTCCTACACAACTCCTCCCACCACCCCCATTCATGTAAGACAGGAACAATCTACAGCCAAGCCCTTCGATACCGACGTATCATTACCAATGACTACGAGCTACAACAACAACTCGAACGACTACACAAAATACTCTTAGCAAGAGGCTACGCCCACTCTACGATACAAAAAACATTTACGAAAGCCACACAATATACTCAAAAACAACTTCTCCAACCAACTACAAAGGAACACAAAGAAGGGAAGGTTCTACCCTTCATAATTCCCTACAACAAACATCAACCAACAATCTCAGCGACTTTACAGAAACACTGGCCACTAATCCAGGATGACACTACCCTACAACAACTTTTCCCCAACAAACCTTTAACTGCGTATACCAAACACAAAAACATCAAAGACATGCTCGTCAAAAGCCGATTCCAACTTCATGATCACTAACAAACATAACTCACACCACCAACCATAAACCAGCCATCCCTAATCTGTACCATTGCAACATCCACCAAGTCCAATCATCACAATATACACAAAAAGCTTTCGAAGAGGTCTCCGCGCCCCAGAAGAAAAAAACCAATCCACTGCCTCCAACACATTGGCACCAAATCCAAGCCTGGACAAAACAGATCTATCGAACCAGCTGCCAAGCCACAAACAAGTGAACCAGCAGCCCGCCTACCTGAACAACTAAAGAACCAGAAACACTTAACCAAAAAAGACAAAAAGAAAGGGAAAAACAGAAAAACAATTTACAAGAAAGTCAAAGAAAAAATTCATCCAACACCATAAATGTGAGATGCAAGTTCAAATCAAGAAAAGTCCACAAAAACCTCACAGCACCCAGAAGCTCAAGTGGATCCCAATCAGAGCCAAGCAACAGCAAACACCGGATCCAAATAGAACTATTCCAACTACTCCCATGTCAACAAATGGTATTCCCACATTCATTCTACACTATATATAAGATACTTTCTTCATAAAGCCAAACAAATATACTCTTTCAATATTGTAACAGAAACCATAATCAAAAATTCCCACAATGAAATCCTGATATAGACAACATAAATATCAACATATTCAACAACATAAATATAACATGCAAGCCCAAATCAAGAACAGCCCACAAGAATCTCGCAACAACCCACAAGCTCCAGTGGATTCCAGCCAGAGCTCAATAAGAGCTAACACTGTATCAAACTAGAAATATTCCAAATCAAATCTAATCAATACTCTTGTTCCCAAGTGATATTCTCACTGCAACCATGCAAAATCACAATTTCCCACAAAATTTTCACTCTACATAGCAAACCACAATGTAATTTCCATTTTCATTCTGTATATATTCCACTACTTCCAATAAGCAAAACAAATGCGTACATACTTATTATCGTCAACTTAATTCATTTATAACAACCGATTTATGCATCAATAAAAGCACGTTATTTACAAAATTCAAACTCTACCAACCCCTTCAAATCTTACCTCTTTATTGTTCTACCATCCACAACGAGATGTTACATGTCAACAAAGATTCAACCGATCCACAAAAAAGCAACACTGGCCTCCTCAATCTCACTCGACGATCATTCAAACACTGAAGGCTTCAACGACGAATCCGATGCACGCAATACCATCTATCATAAACGAACAGTTACACTTGCCCGGAACAAAATGGTCAACCAAGTCATTCCTCGTAATTATACGATCACCAACAGACCCACGAGCGGCTCAACCGAACAGAACTCCATTAGTCTTTTCTTACACAAGATGGCGGCCCCAGATGTTGTGTCCGTGCACTGCCGCTGACCATGACCGTGTGCACTGCCGCTGACCGTGATCGTGTGCACTGCGGACACATACGAACAACACCGTCCAGGATGACGTAATGCCTTGAACCAAAAAACCCCCTGCGCCCCCCCCTCCCCCCTCCCCATCCATAATCGTTAATAATTATCGGTGCGCACTTCCTATTGGCCACAACAGCACACGCCCCCCCAAACCAAACGCAACTTAGCGTCCCACGCGCCCCTGTCACGACCTCATTTGCCGCTGCTTGCCATGCAAACCACGAAGGACCTTGCGAAGCGCTTTAACGCCGTGAGAACGTATCGGCCTTCGGGGATATTTCGAGGTAACTTTCTTTTCCTATTCCCCCTCCCCGTCCTGTGTTGAACTCTTGACCATCGACCCCCGGTTTTCTCCCTCACCCTCAACTCGGCCAGGGCCAAAAGTTCGTAACCGCCGAACGTGTCGGGCATGGATGGCGCGCGCCTACCATTTCGAAACACGTACCATCGAAGGAACTTTTCACCTTCATGGAGCAACCACGTTACTATGCCCCTGACGAGAATAACACGGTTGCTTCGGCGAACGAACCACTCATGATGGTCATCGGTTCACCACATTTTTTCGAGCGCTCTCCCCAACCACCCGCCCCACCCCCGTGTTATATATTATTAGTTTTTATTCCACGTACACGCCGATCCCTCCGTTTCGCCGCTTTCATTTTCGCTCTTCGCTTGGTTTTCTCTGTCACAGCGCCTCCTATTCCCATCGTTTCACAATGCACGTGCGCACCACAGGTTACCAATTCCAGATTTCTGCCCATTTACCACGTTCCCCACAGTTCAACAACCCGACCCCAACCGTATTTAGCGCTGCAACATGTTATCACGCATTAACATGCACAATTTCTTTACACAATCCTATTCGCTAGTTTATTGCCCCCGTAACCCCATATATAATTCACCCATTATTAAATTTCCACACATCAGCACAAGGGTCAAAATACCCGTAATACAATTTATATTACTCACTTCGCTTCGCTTCACTCGGGGATCAAGATTCTCTAAAACAAACTAATTGTGAAAACCCACCAAAATCATACCAGAGGAAGACGAACTCCACTGATCAAAAACCGATATTCCAATCGTACGTAGTTATTAACTTAACCCCGTGGGATATTAGCGTGTCGTGTAACGATTGTCTTATGCTAATTAAACGGTTACCCAAGACTTGCAACACTTTCCTCGTTTTCTGAGCCGCTGCTGCTTAAAAATACTGTAGTACCCGGAAACGTATCCGAGCTGACAAAAGCACGTTTAAAACCAACACAATAACCGAGAAAATCGGCCTGACGAAAGATTTCTCACGAGTAACCACAAGTAACCACACCGATCATAACAAATACTCTGTTACTGTTTATAATCACAGCGGTTACTCGTGGTTACTCGTGGTATCTCTGTACATTCACAGCAAATCGTTTTCATTGTGAGCACAAGTGATGTGTCTTGTCATGCTTTTCAACCGACTAAGCGTTTAACTCTGTTCTTGCTCGGAATTTTGCGTATTAAAGTGAAATATGGCCACCACACGTTATTCACGGGTAACCACAGAGGTCTCACATTTCTCTGGCTCAGTCTCCTTGCTTTTGTCTGTGTAATTTGAAACTGCGGAAGGAGCACAATCTCGCATAAAATCTTCGATCAGACTTTAATTCAAAAGGTTCAATGAAATCTACGTCTAATACGTCGCGTCCGCTTCACCCTTGTGCATCATTAAAACCGCGCAAAGTGACGGTTGGCCTTTGGAAGACTACATGTTTATAAATCATTAAATCAGAAACCAAACCGCGAACTCTTTATAAGGGGACCATATAATAATATGCGGTATCCTATCTTGTCGGATTTAGCAGAAAAGTGCAAGTCTTTCCCGGCTGAAACTTATAGATTACGAATAAACTGATACACGTAGTCTCAGACAATCAGTGACAAAAGTTCTTGGGACGCTTTCAAAAATTGATGTATCTCAGACACAAGTCATTGACTAAGCGTACTGAAAGGCGCGAAACCATTTTTCTCCCCCCTCCCCTCTCTACAATGTTGCGTGTGTTTGGGAAAACAAGTTCAGGCCACTTCAACATTGAGCGGGGGGGGGATTGTCTTTCAACTGAAACAGTTGAAGAACAGAGCTCGCGGCGTTAGTTGGATCGAGAGCAGAATAAACTAAAATGGAAAGCAAGGACAAGAGCGGAACTTCCGGGAGACTTCCAGTTTCTCACCAGAAATATATCACACAGTATAGAGAACTTGGCTTTTGACACCTTGCTTAAATGAAACCTGATGAACTATAAATTTATCATTACAACACTCATACACTTCGTTCTTAAAGGTTGAGCGACTCTGCATTTTGAGCTTTTTATGAATCAATTTTGACAGTTTGACTTCGAGGACTTAATTCTCAGAGGCCACGATTAATCCAGCCTTCGCTTCAATACTAGTCTGTCTTGTTTTTTAAACTGAATGCGTTTCACTTCTATCAGGCTTTCGAGTATTTGTGCTTTGTAACAAATATAAAATTGAAAGCAAGGAATGTAACACGAGCCCAACACGAGACTTGTTCACAGTATTATTGCGGTTTTGTTCACAGCGTGTTCAGTCCATTTGTGACTGCAAACTCAATGCTCAGGACTATTTCGGTGTATTTTTTATTTCTAGTATACACACAGGGCAGCCGGGAGTCTGTCTGTCTGTCACACAGTGATATGTGATACCTTTGTTATTACGAAAGAACATGACCTTTGGCAATTATAAAGAAATGTATGGGGATTTTGGTCGTTCGCCGAACGGCGGTCTCCGGCAACGATTGAACTTAAAAACTAGCTAAATATGTTTAGTTGCGCGTTATCTTACCTCTCTTCGAACGTCAGCTCGCTGCGCTCGCTGGAACCGATAAAAATTTTGGGGCGAAATTCTGACATCTCTTCTTATGCACAATCGACTTCGACTCCTATTTCTAATCAGAGGCCACGATCAACCCAGCCTTCGCTTCAATACTTGTGTGTTTTCTTATAATAACTGAATACGTTTCTTCTATCAGGCTTTCGAGTATTCGTGCTTTGTAACAAATATAAAATTGAAAGCGAGGAATGTAACACGAGACATGTTTAAAATATTATTGCGGTTTTGTTCACAGTGTGTTCAGTCCATTTGTGACTGCAAACTTAACACTTAGGACTATTTCGGTGTATTTTTCATTTCTGGTATACAATGACCATTGCGAAACAAAGGCTACACGATCGAATGAAAGAAACATTTCAACAGGCAATGTACGATAAGCAGAAGAATTGTATGAGGCAACAGATGTCATGTACAGAGTGAAGCATAAATCGCCATTGTTTTGCGGCTAAAGCTCATCGTAGCTTTGGTTTC
Source organism: Plumapathes pennacea (assembly GCA_964036295.1). NCBI lineage: Eukaryota > Metazoa > Cnidaria > Anthozoa > Antipatharia > Myriopathidae > Plumapathes > Plumapathes pennacea. The sequence continues at coordinate 8,632,633 of OZ038469.1, read as the reverse complement.
CGTTTTCTTCCCAGAAGTATTTCGTGTCGTCATAGAAGTTTCGTCGGGACTAAATATTTAGCGGCGACAGAGATATTAGCAATCCCCCAGCGGTATCCATCAAACATCTGTTTACGGCTATTCTCAAAGCTTCCGCGGTGAACTAAAGAACGCAAGCCAAAATCGTTCCCTAACATCCAGTTTATCAGTGCGTGTTCACCACAAACCCAAACGGTGTTGAGTTTGGATTAAATGCAGTTAACTTTTACACACAAGTACCGAGCAATTCGCGGCCACACTCGAGTTGTTTAACGAAGTCAATTACGTCATTGCATATCACGTAATAATCTGAACCAATCATCGTGTGCTGATTCTTGACCGACAAAAAAAAAAGAGAATTTGCAGTCCTAAGCTCGCGTTGGGCCCCAGGCCCCCGCGAGCAATAATCTTTAATCTCAGGTTCGAGACCATGTTGTTGTGCAACACATCCTCTGGAAAGAAATAATCATAATGATCACTTGTCACAAGGCCTCTAAATAATCATAATGATCATTCCAACTGCTTGCAAACGCATTCGTTTGGCTGGCTACCTAGCAGTTTGCATAGCAACCGTTCGCAATATGGCGGCCAGTGTCAGTGCTAGAAGCAAAAGGAGAAAGGAGACTGACGAGGAAGAGTTGGATGAATTAACGAAAATCGTGCTGAATTTGGCGTCAGAGCCTAAGAAGCCAAAGAAGGAGTCGCATTTTCAGTTCCACCGTGAACCACTGACTGGGAAAAAGAAGTCCAATTACCCGTATCGTCGGCGCCGGGCGGACTCTCCACCTCCTTCAGGTGTGGTTTGTCCCTTCTTTGTTGCATTGATGTTGCTTTTAACACTATATTTTATTCTTAAGAACTCATTGACGAGGAAGAGCTCCAGGCGACTCATTTGATGATGATTATGATGATGATCGTAAGTATCGCAATTTAGTGCAGTGCCTGCCGTGCTGTGAGATGGAGCTTGATAGAGGGATTAATTTGTTTCTTTTCCTGTAGACAACCAGCCTTCTTTAGAGGAAGCCTTAAGAAGATGTGAGGCCTTGGGGGGAATCGCCAAACCTCCAGTTCAATCCTGGGAGCAGCGAATGGTGTCATTGAGCGAAAGTTGGGGCAGTGTTCGCGGTACGATCCTTGAAGCGGCTCTTGCGAACGAAGCACTTAGTAGTGGCTAGTAGTGGCGATGTTTGCGAGGAGTGCAGAGAAGGATCGGTTGTTGTGAGGTGCACGGACTGTGACGGCAAGAGTCTCTGTGGGAAATGCGACTCCAGCGTACACGAGCAGAAAATATTCCACGATCGGGATTTATTCATCAACAACTGCTTTGAGGCCATCGCACCAGCTGTTGCTGTCACTGAGAGTGGAGATCTGGCTCTCACTAGTGAGTCGTCATTAAATTTCCGATGCATGCAACAGACTGCATGAAGAATGAATGCATGAATGAATGAATGAACGAATGAACAAATGAATGAATGAACGAATGAATGAATAGCCAATGAATGAATGACTTATAGGATAAGGTCATTTATATTGCAAATCTCTATGGCAGGAAAATGCCCTTCGTTTTTGCTGAAAAGCTGTTGCCAAGTATGCTCTTGTCCCTTGGTGCAACAAAGAGGTGGATTATTGGTGATCGTTAACCAGAAAGGTTATATACTTTGAGTAGAGAGTTTTCTATTCATAGATAATGTTTTATGTGACTTTTTACTTCTATGACCTTTTGTCTGTTTATCACATTGACTGTCAGGTGCACTGTTTGTGTGGGTGTGCTCTCAGAAAAGGATAGTAGTTTGCCAATAATTATTATTCTACCTCAAATTCAAGGGTGGTATGATGTGGACAAACCAAGTTACACCTGCCCCAGTTGCCAGAAGGATGTGTCCACACCCACCTTGCCAGAGATAGTGCAGGCAGGATACTGGCCTGGCACACCATCAGTGGAGTCCTGCAGTTATATATTTGATCAAAGATTATTCCTTCAGTGGTCAGCTCTTCAGATGCGGATGCCAGGCACATCAGGAACTGCATTCATCAGGGCCCTGGAGGATGTGTCCGCTGCCAAAGGGGAGGGTGAGCATTTTTAGTATTATCTCACCAACATGCATAACAATAATATATGAAGGTGTTATAATAGAATAACTTGGTTAACTTGGTTAACAATATCTTTCACAGTCATCAACCATAAATACCTCAACATTCAGCCATTCTTTCCGGGAGTGGAAGTTTTTTCAACACGAGCTCTACAATCTTCAACATATGGACTGGATGAAATGTCCTCCGTGCAGCATAAAGCAGCATTCATGCCATGTGGATGGTAATATGAAGCTTTACAGATACAAAACATCTGGAAGGTAAGAATTTAGTGAGATCCTATTATACAATGCCAAATTCAAAAAGATAAGGTCATTCCCCTTGTATGTACATCCTGGTACTTCATACTGGTACTTCAGGAGGTAATTATGTGATGACAATAAATACAGTAATATAGTAAATTGCATTTTATATGAAGCCATGATGAGTTCAATCTGATGACAATGATGATGGTGGCGGTGGCGGTGGCGGTGATAAGGAGGAGGAGGAGGATGAGCACGGCCTGAAGAATATCAAGTGCATGTAAGATATTTTTTCTTTTCACAATTTTGTTTGTTTGTTCTTCATATAGACAAAGGGCAGATTCACATTATGGGGGTATTTTTATTGCTAATAAAGAAGAGGTTGATGAACACATCAGTGCTGTGTATTCCAAACAACAGCGGCCAAAGGTAATTATTTTCATGTGTAGTTTGGTATTCCTCAAAAGTACATGCTGTATTGAAATATTAATGTGGCAACCTTTATGGTTGTGCTCCAAAACATACAAAATGTTCTTGTTATCACTTTTCAAGGGGAATGAAACAAATAAATGTGGAGATACACACTGGAGAGCAGCTGGCAACCACCAAAGAAAGAAAGGGCATCTTGATGAGACCGGGCTAAAAATAGCTGGTTGTAGACATGGACTTGTACAGTGGGCAGTCAACATGTACCAGGGAGAGATCTTTGGCTATGCCAACTTCATTCACATCAAGAAGATGATTTCATCGGGGGTTCAGTTCTTTTGGGAAGACGTCGTCTGCCGTTATTGGCCCTGGGCAGGAAAGTATGGGTTGTTGACAGGATGCGATTGGATGAGGCCAGCCTTGTCAGTTATGCATGCCAAAGCCCACAGCTGGTCTTGTCAGGTACTGTAATGTACCCAATCAATAATAGCACATATATCATTTGTGTGCATGAAAAAGTGTATGAACTCTTTCATCTCAGGTTCTTTGGGGAGGAAGAATGCAGAAAGGCAGTGCTGCTTCCACAGGGGAAGAAGTGGAGCAAATAAATGCCTACCTCTCAAGATGAGGGAATACCACCAAGTACTTGCTTCCTGAGTGTAAGCCTCAATGTTGTGATGAGATGCGTGCCACAGCTGCAACTAACCTGTATCTGCTTTCAACCAGAAATTGTTGGTTATTGCTTCCTTTTACAGCCAGAGATAAACTGCTGACCGAACATGTCATGGCATGGAACAGGAGGAAGATCGTCAACATGAGTGCCACTCTTTCGAAAAGATATGTAAGGGTGAGTGCAGGTTAAAGATGTGCAAAAGACCACAAAGCCTATAAATTAGGTATTATACCCATCTACTATGTCAAACATCATCATTACACTAATTTCTTCATCGTGTTGGTGGTTTTGTTGTTTCTTTGTTTGTGTTTGTTGTTTGGTATTTTTAAGGCCTTGAAAATGAAAGATCAATCCAGAGAGGAGGCGACTGCCTTGATGAATGAGTGCCATCTGGATGAGAGCTACCTTTCCAGCCTTGGTACCTGGAAAGAAGAAGTCATTCAAATGGCCAATGGTAAATCTTGTATTTATACTGCGGTGTACATGTTTCTAAGGATGTTGGGTTTCTTAGGAATGTTATCTTGCTTTACTCTTGTTTGCCTTTTCCCGCGGCTCATTTTGTCACTTTTGTTGATTTCTCATTCATTGCGCTTTTCTTTCTTTCTCTCTCTCTCTGTTTTTCTCTCAAGAGAGCGAACTCCGTAACGCAAATGGGCGGGGCAAACCGGAAACCCTCCAGCACAGAATGGAAATGCTACACTATACTTCTGTACAGATAGCAGCATCAATTAACAAACTGGCCGGTACGTTTTAGTTCCGGATGCTCACTAGGACCTGAAGTGTTTGTTTTGGTGAATGTCATGGCTCCAACGCACTTATTATTATTATTATTATTGTTATTATTATTACTATTATTATTATTATTATTATTATTATTATTATTATTATTATTATTATTATTATTATTATTATTATTATTATTATTATTATTATTATTATTATCATTATTATTATTATTATTATTATTATTATTATTGTTATTATTATTATTAATTTTTTAGCCACTTCAAGACAACGTTCCCGTTTGCGAAAACAGATTGCGGACAACAATAGCAAACTAAAATCCGCCGTGCAAGAGTACAACTCCCTCGCTGTTGGAATTCCAGTACACTTGCCTGATGTCGAGAATGGAAACTTCGCATGGGAGAGCTATTCACATGGTACTCCCTTTCCCATGCATCCATTAATCTAGAGTTCTTGGGAAATTGATCACGCCGAGAGTAGATACTCTTAGAAGTGACTTGTCTTCCTTTATGTTATATATTTTCATAGACATCCCGTTGAGAACAAAGCGTCGGATTGTTGAATCCTTTGAAGTGGCCGAGAGGTGGCGAGAGGAGGTGCAGCTCTCTCTGAATGAAATGACGAATTTCATTGAATTCTACACTGACGTGCGGATTCCCGCCATAGAAGAGAGAATACTGGAACTTACGCAAGCGTTGACAGGTTTGTTGCTATATTTTGTGTTTTGTAGTATTACTAAAATAGTAAGGTTTTCTCTCTGTAGAAATTGGGGAATCCAGCGAAGGATCGAGTTGGTCGTCCCAAACATCCTGCCACGATGACAATCAAGTAATTTATTTTCAATTTTCAGACTTCAGTTTTGTACTGCTGTCTTTTTTTCCAATTGAATTGCACTTGTGCTGAGGTCATTGTTGATTCAACTACATCATCAGGTTTCCAGATATGAAACTTCTTCCAAGTGCGTCAGAGTGCTACGTGGAAAACTGGCCTGCTTGCACAAGGGCCTGGCTTTCTGCAAGGCGCAAGCAGTGGATGGGGCCGCAAGATTCAACCGTGCGACTTGTGGTGCTTTTGGAGCCGGTCTGGAAGACGACGATGATGGCAAGTTTTCACTCGAAGTATCGGGTGGAGAAACGTCGGGTGAAGCCATCGTTTCCGGGTCAAGGGTTATTGGAACTGACGTTTTTACTTGGAAATTCCCACCTTCGGTTAGCCAGTCTACTTTAAATGGACGCAACGGCAGCAATGCCTGTAGTGTAATTGCCCTAGTCGTTGCTAATGGCCTTGCAAAATTGCGTCCGACCCTTGCCGAAGTCCATTCACTTCCTGTACCCTGGGTAGAACTTATCCGTCCCTCCATAAGAGTTGGTAACGAGCTGTATGACCGCACCCGTGGCAGTTTGCCGACGCGGTTTCTTTTGGCGGCTGAAGCCGCAATGGTAGCTTCCCCATGCGTTGATGTAGGTGTTTCCGAGCCACTCCCTGTGCGCGTTATAGATGATCACCCTACGCGATGATCATTCTACGCTATTATATCAGTTGGAGAACTTCCTCCAACGCTCGAATTTCAACGCAGCTCTACTTATTTTTGATGGCAAGACTGTCCTTTTACTTGGCTATTCGGGCCTCGCCATTTTGGTGGACACTCATAGCCATGGCGAGCAGGGAGCTGTGATTGTTCGTGGCACCGTTAGGAACCTAGCCCAGTTTATTGATCAAGTACGAATAGTTACACGTCTTGGTTATGATACTTTCGGGAATTTGTCCTTCCTCTCCTTTTAGATTTCTGAACATGATTCAAATCACAAGGGTAAAGTTTAACAAGGACGTTTTGTGAAGTGGCGATTAAAGAAGGGCCCATTTAAGGAGCGCCGATTTAAGAAGCGGCGACTTGACAAGGGCCGATTAAGAAGTGCTGATTTAAGGAGCGCTGATTTAAGAAGGCGAAGGGAAGCACTGCACCAGGAGCGCCGTCTATTTAGAAGCAAAAATGACTATTAAAGCACTTGAATTATACAAAGGTGTTTTGCAAACACAGTGTATATCGTATGATATAAGGCTCCGTTCCCAGGTATCGATATATATTGATCCCCCATAGTGAAGTAATCTTTGCTTTTTCCATAATTGGACAGGATTGTGGGTGGGGGTGGAAGGATGTGTCTGTTTATCCCAGCAGAGAACATATGACCCTGGATACGAATCGAATTCTACTAATAGCATTCATTACTACATCGTTTTCTTGTTTACGGTCATTTCCCTGCTGTAGGTATAACTACACCGCAGCAGTGTGCGAACTTGCTGTTGCTCATTTCCTAAGACAACATCTTCAAGTTAGATTTCCTGAGGAAGGTATCAGTGTTAATCACTGTAAACAACCACGTGTCATTTGATTAAACATCTGTACTAATTCTTCAATTGTCAAAAAATGAAATCCAATCCACTAATTTATTTCCTTCCAAAACTACGGGAGATATTCCAATTTTAAGCTATAACAATATAATGTAGAAGACAAAAGGCGCAAGTGACTTTTTGAAGTTCACCTGATCGTGACGTCGTCATGCTCTCCGTGCGACTTCAAACGCTTATTGAGAAACCTAAGAATATTAGACAATATTACAACAACGTAAGGAACACTTTTATTGGCTCCCGTGTTGCCGTCGGCGCCCTAGTTTCTTAAGTTCTCTATTACAAGACGCCGTAAATACTATTGTAAAAATTGGAAACAATTTTCCCCCGCCCCCACCCCCACCTAAAGTTAAAATTTTGATAACATTTGATAACACCACACTTCGCGACATCTCAAAGTGTGAGCCCATAGTAACGATCGCATCCCTTCTCCAATAAAATACATGCATGTAAAGGCTGTATGATCCAAACCAAAGGATGATTTAAACCTCGCTCCGGCCTTCGCGACATCTCAAAGTGTGAGCCCATGGTTTGATTTGTCGCAATATATGGGCGCACATTATGCGACACAACTTTTGTAAGGCATGTCGCAAAGTATGGTCTATATCTTCCTACACCATGGTTTGCAATGTCGCGAAGTGTGGACATAGGACCCTGACGCCGGCCGACTCTAAAGCAGCGCTAAGAATTAAGGTGGCTCCGGAGTTTCAACTAGCGTACTCGTCCATGACAAACTTTGGATCATAACAGTTTTGGCTTTTATGCGATTCCTATAACATTTTGAGAAACGTTGCAGTTATCATTCAGCAATAATATGATAAAATTAGATTTAACTGGAGAAAAATATTTTTATATTGATAGATCCAAAGTTTGTCATGGATGAGTGCGCCAGTTGAAACTCCGGAGCCAAAGCCGTGAAGAAACCTAACAATATCTGCGAGTATAGTTTTCTACTTTGTCCTTTTTGACTACCAGACTAGTTATACACACAATGTTTAATATTGTCAAACGCAGTTTTATTAGTACAAGTACAGTATGCAGTTTTCCCCTTAACGGATAGAGAGCCAACACACATGTGAAATGAACTTTTTGTCGAAAATTGGCCATTTTTGGCCAGCCATTCTTGGCCATATATCAGAATCGCATGAAATTTTCAGGAAACGTTCCTGGTGTTTTACAAATGTGCTGCAGTAAGAGTATTATGATATTTATAGCGAGCCGCGGGGACATCAACAACATCAACACAAGCAAGCCGACTCGACCAACCATAGGCCGACATAACGGACCAATCACTTCTACGACCAGAGACATATATACCGCCATCTGACGAATACTTTTCATTTGACTCTGAAGATGACTTCCGCTCAGGCAGTCGAAACGTCAGTCACCAACAACAGCCTTTCTGGAGACTACTCTAACCCGGACGATCACAACCAACCTACTGTTCACACTCCTGGGTTCAAACCATTTGCCATCACTTTGTTTTTGCCTTCATTTATATTAGCATGGAACAAGAATTTAATGGGGAGGGCAAAAAATCTCCCACTGCTGAGCACAGAGTTTTCATCTGGATCCCCGATTACGAGGGGAGCTTTGATGTTTTCTTTGCAGGTCGTGATGCGGACACACACATGGTCCACAGGGATGCTGTGACAGTGTAGAATACGCTGGCCATGTTCCTCGTGACCTGCAGCCACAATCTCGGTTCCGATCTTGTACACCAGCATCGTCTCTATAAATGGGAACAAATACATATGAATTATCAGCAACACACTTACAAACAATGCAGCGGAATTTCTGATACTCAAGGGAAAAGCTCGACGCTTGACTAAGAAAAACACTGAGAAATAACTGCAAATAGCCAATGAACATTAACCAATTTGTGTTCCTGGGCTATATGAAATGTGAAGATTGATTCTTGGATCAAACCTGCTACGGTCATCAGCTACCAACCTGATGCTGGTGCTACCCCTGCTATTCTTGTTCCATGCACAGCGCTTGCTGCACTTGCAGCCTCTAATCCCGCGGTTGCTTTAGACGTTGCTGCAACTCCCACTGCTTCTGTTGTCGTTGCTGCTGCTCTGGGCATTGTTGTTGTCGCTGCTGAGTGCACTGCTGTTGCTGCTGCTGCTGCTGCTGTGAGTATTGCTGCTTTTGCTGCTGTGGGAATTGTGGTATTCGCTGCTGTTGCTGGCATTGTCGATGTTGCTGCTACGGGCATTGCCATTGTAGTTGCTGTGGGCATTGTCGCTTCTACTGCTGTGGGTGTTATTGTTACTGCTGCTGCTGTGGGCATTGTCGTTGTTGCAGTTGTGGGAACCGTGGTTTCTTCTGCAGTGGGCATCGTTGTTCCGCCTTCTGCCACCGCCGCTGATACTGCTTCTGCTGCAGGCGTTGCTGAATCTGCTGCTCTTTTTCTAACGGCTGTTTGAAATGCATTGATGAAACAGAATCTAATTATCTCTTTTGTTGTCGTTCAGTGGAGTATTATTGTTTTTCCTTCTATACAAGGGAAACATTAAGCGGATTATGCACCAATATGGGCTTTAGATATAACTATTCACGGTAATACACTTTTCCAGTTTTTAACTGTTTTAAAACGGCCGAATTTGAACCAAAACTACGGAGTATTGTCTGGTGTAATGTTGAGCAATCTCCGTCTAACGTCACATGAACAGTTGTCGCCGCCATAACAGTTATTCGCAAGCTGTATGAATTATTATTCGATTCATCAAAATATCAGGTGTTATAAGCAAGTCCTATAACAACAATCCGTGAATGAAACTTGCCGTAACGGGGTACCCCGGTACCAGACTCGGCCTAAGTGAATACTGTATTCCCTTTCAAGTAGGAAATTCAACGAGGATCCATTTTCCTTTACACTAAATATGTTTAGCATCTTTTCAATACAGTCTTACTGTAAAATGTAGCTACTTAAAAATATATAAATTTCCTGTCACCAGACCTTTTAACCTTTAGAAGCCTAATGTGGGCCCTATTTTCTGCTAGCGGACAGTTTCTCGTTTCTATCTTTTACTAGAAATACGATATTCGCAGAAGCCCCACGCCCCCCTTATCGCTTATGTATGACACTGCTGGGTAGAACTCTCGTGTATGCTTACACCACATAACCTCAATATTGTGTATTAAATGTAAATGAAAGCAGATGACACTATATCAGCATTTACATGATATTGGGATGTAGTTGCATACATGAGAGAAGAGCTGCTGGCTTTCACCACGCCAGGTTACAGTACTTTCAGTGTTTTCGTCAATTAAACGACATCTTTTTCATCGACTTTTAGATGACAGAAATGTTAGTAAGTTGTGGCATGTTTTCAATCAGCCAATGAGAGACTTTGTTTTTCCTTTTGCGCGTCGAAAGAGAATTTTGCATTCAATCAGAAATGAATGTTTGTTTTCGCTCATAATTTCGTGTGCCTATGTTATAAAAGAATTGGTTCATGCTTTTAGCTGTGCGTCTACCGAGTTATGGATGCACTTGGGAAGTGGGAGAGCACTCGTGAAGCTAGAGTTGCGCTTCTCTCGTGCTCTCCCAACTTCCCGCGTGCATCCATAACTCGATAGACGCACGCAAAGCATGAACCAATTCTTAATTTTACCACTCGAAAATAAAATTCATATCTTCGCGCCACCGTGTAATATCCTATATATAGTGTACATGTATACACTATAGACACTTTAGACAGAATAGGCATCGGATACTTCGCCAGATTCTTGCTCTATGCACTTTTGACTATGTACTGTATATACAGACATTAAGAACACCGGGGAATAAACAGAATTTATTATATGGCACTGATACTACGCACGCTACGATTGGTTAATTTACCGGTCCATACTTTCCTGTACGGACCGCAAATTGATTTTACGCACGTTCTGATTGGTCAATTTTACCGGTCCATAACTTACTGTACGGACCGCAAAATCAGTTTGCACATGTGGATCGCAAATGATTACTCGAAAAGTTGCTAAACGTTTGTCATAAAAGGCCCAGAAGTGCAATGGGAAGTTTAAACGTTCCGGATACTCACTGTTAAGTTATGATGATCGGGGAAAGTTTACAATCTTGGAAAATGACCGTTACGAAGAAGGAAAACGTCCGACGAAAAAATTGCTTGCGACCTCAGCCGTCATTGACAACAAGTGCTGCAGAGTATGGAGGGCTGTTTCACCCCTGTGTTAAAATTTGCACACTTGCCAGGAAGAAAGTGGAAAGCGAACAATCACCGTGAACAGTTATGACTAAAACCGTGCAAGAATCAAGTTTTGCAGACATGTTTGCTCGTCATGGCGCACTGTGAAGACTGTAAATAAATTTTTCACAATGTACGAGAACTCTGTATTTCGAAATCACTGACTGGGACAAAAACGCCGTGGTGATTTGAGGACGTTTATTTTGCTGGAAGAAACCTAAACGCTCCACGAGGAGGCAGAAAAATTAAGCGGTGAGTTTTGAATAATATAACTTCAACGATGTTTCGGTCGCAGTTTGTGATGAAATGATTTTCTTTTAGTGCCATTTTGCCTTCTACATTATTGTACGTGTAAGAAACTTATTCAAAAGAATAAAAAATACTCTGAGTTACAAAGCAGTTTCTTCTGGAAAGAGATAAGACTGCAGTTTTTTTAAATCTTTAGTGAGCGAGCAAGGGCGAGTTCGAGTCGTTCACCGAATAAAGTTCACTGCAGTGTCGTTGTTTGACATACGCTATGGGCCATTTCATTCAGCTCAGAACAAATTAGTATTTATCTAGGCAGTTGGTTCGACAGACGCTTATTTTCTTTCAAGATTTTCAAATCGGCAGAATTGTAAGCTGTTAACTGAATTTGTTGTGAAAACAAACGTGCGTAATTCATGCCTGATCGCGATTGATGTTGTTGAATGAACAAGACGAGTACTCGTTGGGGCCTTGTTTTATGTTTGCCGAAAGATCTAAAGCCATATAATAAATATCTTATTAACCTCGTTTGCTTGGTCCGTACGGTAAGTTATGGATCCTCGTTTTTTTCGTCGCCTTATGGCCCTCGCGCGAAGCGCGCTCGGGCCATAAGGCGACGAAAAAAACTCGGTCCATAACTTACTGTACGGACCGCGCGCTCGGTTAATAAGATCTATATATACCATAGATATATATTGATTATATATTCAACAATATACATAATGGTAGTATATATAAACACTATATACAGTATTGATATAAACTGTATATTCTGCAACCCCGGACCTTACTCAATTCCATCCAATGCATTTACATCAAAGATGGCAGACGGGAGCGCTGTTACTCGTACCCAGACCCGATCGAGCGGATCCGGACAAATAGAAAAACCGACTCACACGGAAGCTTACTGAGAACAACAAATGGGTGTCGATGCCTTCGGCAGCAAAAATAAATCACACACATGCAGTACAGCTACAGCATTTATTATTGCGTATTTACTAAATTATTACTAGCTGTTGAATATTACATGAGAAGTTCTGAAGGTGTACGTTTGCATAATTCCCACGCCCTGCGTTTGTAGTAATCTATACACCATATCGTTTTTGAATGTTTGTCGTTCACGGGGGGACCTCCCGGCGTAGCGGGGTTTGCTGGGTAAAGCATCGGAACAGAATCACGTCCCCGCGCAGCGGGGTTTGCTTAGTAAAAATATAGGAACATTAAATCTCCAACCTTGTTCCCAAGCTCTTTCCTCTCCCGCCTCCGAATCTCGTGTTTTAAATGTCTTTCGTTCACGGGGCGACCTCCCCGCACCGCAGGGTCTTCTGGTTGTCCGTCGCGAAACAACGGACTTCACTTCATTGACCGAAAGACGTTTTGAAGGAAGCGGGAACTGAAACTGGGAAAGTACTGTACTAACGAGATGGTCTTCAAAAGTGGAGCTAAAGGCCCGTTTACACAGGTGATGTTTGCCCACAGAGATTTGATTCCAGTAATGTACTGTAAATGAGATGAGCTTTGTTCCAGTCTGCACTTCTTGGATGGGCACATTAAGCCAGTGAACTAATCTCTCAGTCTTCACCAAGCCAGAGGTAATATGGGAACTATAAATAACTTACATGCTTCTCAGAAAGAGTAGAGGAATGTTCCCAGTGCCGTGACGGACCCCTCTACAATGACATGTAGGTAGAGAGCCACCATAACTAACTTCATGTAGCCACCCTCTGAAAGTATTGACAATTTATCTAACTAACTAGATATAATCAGGGATTACAGTGCGTTCGTGCTACTGAATCGTAAGGTTGTTATAAAAGCATCGTTCGTATATGAAGTTGTATTTTGGTATTTTAGAATTACAGCTTTTGCAGACATATAGCCGTTTGTAGAAATTTTGAGCCCAATATATATTAGTATATACAAATATTGAGTGCATTGTGGGAAGTATGATGGCTCTAAAATGCACACAAACCGCACCAATCATAAAATTTTGTCACCAAAACGATACATAAGTTTAAACTGCGATGAACCTTCTACGTCGTCCCACTTAATTTGGCTCGGAAAGCAAGTTTTTAAACGAAACTTTTCCCGCAATGCATTTGATATTTGTATATACTGATATATATTGAGGGCTGAAATTTTCTGTATATATATTGTCTATAGAATATAGGCCTTATAATATATATATATATATATATATATATATAATTTTCTATATATAATTATATATATAGAAAATTTCAGAACTCAATTTCAGCCCACAGTTTCACTTGCCTTGGCAAAAACACGAAAGATCCGATCCGTGACGCAGTGAAAAAACACGACAGTGACGAAAGATCCGATCCGCTCCGTGACGCAGTTGAAAATCGAATTTTTTTCACCCCTGAGCATGCGCTATTTACCATACCACGAACGGTAGCATGCTCCATGCTTTCGAGGTTTATTTCTGTGTCACTATGGTTACCAATTACTACACAAGATCGAGCCAATCTGACATTCCTGAGACCGTACCAAGATGGCGCCCAAACCAACACGTCCTCCTCGTAAAATTACTCTATGGAGACAATTCACAAACACGCTGGGATTAGCCGCATGAGACAATTCAAAGCACCTAAACCCGCCTGGACGGAATTGTACCTGATGTGTATTGCCGCGTAAATGTAGACGGCTCTGTTGCCTAAGGAAAATTACGTGGAATAAAGAATTTTGCATTAGTGTCTTGAACAAGGTGCAATTTTTGGTTGCCTTGCAAAATCAGGAAATTTGGACTGATGGCTAATACTTATGGCTACTTGGTGTATAAATGAGAATGACGAACTTATCTGAACCCTGTAAGAATTTCAGGCTTTTGTGCAAAATAGGATTACTTTATTTGCTTGTACACTGACTCAGTGTGGGAAAAAAAATAGATTTGCCTTGTATTCTAAGTGGGTGCTGTCATGCTGATGCTTTCTGTAAACAGTTTACTGCCTAAACTCTATGCGTATATTACCAAAAAAAAGTTGTGGGATATGTTCTAACCTTCCTCTTTCTAGGTCACAAGTGGGAGGTACGTTGTAGAATCCAAAAGAACGGATGTTCTGAATGGTGAAGCGAGTTCCTACAAAACGACTTCGTTATTGATCTCTGCTGCTGTGCCCTCTACAGAAAGTGAAAGAGAAAGTGCCAGTTATAGTGCCTTTCCGCTGTACACATAGTAATGAGGGGGGGGGGGGGGGGGGGGGGGAGGGGATACCTTCACCTGAAGGTGAACCACTCGGAAAACTTCGTTGACCCTTTCACAGGTGTGCATACCAACATTGTCGAATGCCTCTGGAGTGCTGTGAAGCAAAAGCTGAAGCGGATGAACGGCACTCGCTACGATCACATCCCAGAGTCATATCAAACTCTTCCCATACAAATAGGAACATTTGTTACTTTCTAGTCCCAATCTCACGCGGCCGAAAGCGGCTAGGATAGATTTGAAAACGGCGGATAGATTCAAGAGGACTGAATAACCGAATTTGTTTGTTTAGAAGACAAAAGTCGGATAAAAAGATCAGAAAACCTTGTGAGATTGAAGTAATTTATGTCGACAAGGTTCGCCAGCAGTTGGAGTTCCACTATAAAGACTGAACTTCGAAATTCGATGATTGGTGCCGGTTCGATGTGGAGGCTCTTCAGTGTTTCCCGTTCCAGCGCGTGCAAAAATGTTTGTCCTGAGCAGTGAGCCGTTTAATGATCAAGCAATATGATTCTTTGGTCAGACTTCCCGTGAAACTAAAATAAAGCTGTGGCCTACGACGCCATGTAGATTCAAACATGACATGCATGGCTGTTATCTGCATTTATCCTAATGTTTCCTCTCTGAATTTTACAAGGAGTTTATATTTAAAGAATGCTTTTCACGCTGGCTCGCAAACTGTCCACACAAAATGTGAGACACCTGATTTATTCTACCTATTTTCCCCTCATTCCAATGTATTAACTTGAATAACAATAAATTGCAAGCTGTTTGAAAACAGAAATGTATCACATTGCATATGGCTTCCATGTGCCATCCTATTCTATGTGGCCAGAGATTAAATGCTTTGCACATGAAAAAGTGGAAACTATTGACAGATATACAGTTTACCCACTTGTCAGCTGCTGCTTCAAGAAACTAAAATTCCTGTTTACAAAAACCTGTTAGAAGACAATTAACTTCATTATGATTTATAGGTCTAAAGTGTGCTTCTAAACTGTTTATCTCAGCCAACAGTATTTTGAGGATAAATTGATGTGTACAAAGTCATTCCATTTTAAACTAGTGCTACCTGAAATCTGCACTCTGAGATTTTAACTGTTGGCTAAAACATCAATATTTTAACTTTAAGTTTTTTTATATCATCTGCACCATAATTAATACTATATTAACTAAGATATATTTTTTTTAGTATGTACAATTTATTAGTATGGCATTGCACCTGCAGTTCAATCTTTTAGTATTAGTGTATTCACTAGTTGGAAGGATACTGTACATTCTAAGCTTAAGTTCGAAGTGTACACAGTTGTTGATATACAGAGCTATATCAATTTTTGACTGGAATATATGACAAGAAATACACTAAAATGTGGCTTGTGATTGTCCGAGTGACAATTTTCCTGAAGACTACTCTTACCCAGACAACCACAATCTACATACTGTTCAAACTCTGGTTCAAACCATGCAAATACACTCAATCTTCTGATTTGTGATATATGCCTCATTCTAAAAATATACCCATCGAGACAGCTTTATATGTGTTCTTTTAGAGCCCTTTTCACACAAAATACAAAGAGGAACGAGTTTTCTATTTTTTAATGAACCAGCCATTTTCATATTTCATGTGCTTTACAAAACTATACATCTGAGAAATCAAAGCTATAATGGTTTCCCGCGAAATATGCCGGCGAGAGCATTTTCGGCGTATAAATACTGTATTAAAAAGTTACTGTTATCGTTCGAGACTCTCCGAATCCCAAAACAGGAATACGAAATTCATTTACTTGCTTATTTTGTAGCCAAGTGACCAAAGTTGTGCTCCAAAGGGGCCTTCCGAACCTTGATAAATCCTCTTCAGCTGCACCGTACACGACGCTGGCCGCTATCTCAACATCGAGCACATCTGGAGATTTGAATGTCGTTTTCCCGCACCTAAATTTTACCGAATGTGCAAGTTTTATATACCAAAATGCGGGGAATTTAACCGTCTTTCGAAATCCGTTAGTGCATCTGAGATACACGCTTGCGCAGAAGAACTAGAACCCAATGTTTGCGGCCAGTTGTCTCAAAACGCCTTGTTAATTTCGTCCAACTGATCGAAAACAACCTAAAAAACCCGCACCTAAAATGTTGTTATAAGGGCCAAAAAATATATGCTTGGAAAGCATGAAGATTACATTTTTCAAATCCGGAGGTGCATCGACGGATTTTTAAACGAGAAACGAGCGCGAGAAGAAAAAGTGCGAAAAACGCGATAATTCTGAGTGAGCCATTGTTATGGGCGTGGCAGTAGATACGTCATAAGACCTTTTGTTAAGAGTGAGTTTCATATGCCTTGACGAGTTCATGTGGAAACGGCAATTCAGCCAAGCCGACTGGCTCCTTGCAATCATCCAAGACATCGCCGCGGGCTACTAATGGCCTGCTACTTAAAACAACGGCTCTCTTAAGAGCCACCACGTTAATAAAAGTGTATGATTCATTTAGCGCTTCAAATAAACGTTATCCGAAATGAAAAACGCTACCGACCACTTACCGACCAAACGTTTCACTCTACCCACCACTTACAGGCAGTGTGGCGGAGTGGTTAGGGCGCCGGACTTGAAACCCAGAGGTCCCGCTCTGACCACTAACTGAATTTGCAACACGGTAAGCCCTGAGTTCAAATCCTCGGCCACATTATGTAAATAGCCAACTGGTTAGCCTCCGACCAGTTGGGATTCTTAACAAATTTACTTTCAGTTTACGATATTTAGTTTCTGCATTTCAAGTCTCCCCAATTAGCACGGCAGTGCTAAATACGTTTGAAACTGTTTGTGATTTATTTTTTTGATTGATTGATTGATTGATTTATTACTTACCGAGCACAAAAATCTTACCGGCCACATACCGACCACTTACCGACCACGTTACTGACCACGTTATCGACCGCTTGCCCACCAGTTCAACTTGTTCAAAATCACCCTGGCTTTTTCCAATAGTTATCAGTCAGGTAGGCCTGTAGCTTCATTGGCACCTTGTTTGCTGTTTCAATGTTTCATGCCTGTGGAAAGTAGCTCTGTCAGCTTCTTCGGAGTACCTTATGCGAAATTGCAAAGGTTGGAGAATGTTGTGTCGATTACGCGCGTAGCAACCTTCAAATCCGCTTTTTGTCCGCAACAGAGGCCGCAAATATGCTGGAAGGTTCTGTGGATGTTAGAGCCTGTCTCAACCGTGATCCTTCGCGCGTGTATATTATTGTTTACATTTGGCGTGTGACGTCAACACTCTTTGTACAGTTTCATAGAGTGGTAAAGTTCTGACGTCACGTTGTCTTGACACCCAAATTTCTGTTCTAAACAAACTTCAGAAATTCAAGATGGCGTCGCTTTCTAACACGGCGTTAGTTTCTTTCTTTGCCGAGGAACAAAAATCTATTGATAGGGGGGAAAATCATTACAAATCTGACCACGTTGAAAGTTTTACTTATACTACTGGCATTTTGAGGGGAGAAGTCAAAGCAAGTATGAAGAAAAGGGTCTACAAAGTGACGGTAAGTATTATTTGCTGTCGTTTACGTCTGTCGAAGCAAAATGCGTTGTTATTTGGAATGGAGCTGCTAGCTTCTAGAACTGGTTCATTTTTTGAACTCTAGAATACTGCTCCGATTTATATTTATATGATTTTATGTATCTGTAGATCTTTCTTGACGAAAACATGTCCATCAAATCGACGCAATGCGACTGTCCTCATGGCGAGTTCAAATGCAGCCATGCCGCCGCCCTTGTAATTTACGGCATTCATAACTTAAGTCGTACTGACATCGAGTGCCAGTGGAGACGAAAGAAGCAACCAGCACAAACGAAACAGTCTGCTAAAGATATGTTTCCGGTTCCAAAAGAGTACAAGGCACTGCTTCGAGAGCCAAACAGAGAGGACCGAGCATGGCTTTACGACGAGCTCCGAACATATGGAAAGTTTACCGGTTTGTGTTGGCTGATGAGCCCAGAGCCTGAACCTGTTCGTCTTCCCATTAAGACAATTGATGACATAATATTTTCGGAGGAGTTCTTGCGACAAACAACCAATGATGCACAGCTCGCTCATTTGATTGCCAGTCTGAAGCTAAGCCAGCAACAAATCAAAGAAGTTAGTGCTCTTACCGTAGGTCAACGAACCTGCCCGGCTTGGCACTTGATCAGGAAGGGGAGACTAACAGCGAGCAACTTTGGTTCGATTCTGAAAGCCAAACGGGCCACCCCCTCCCTGATTAAACGTTTGTTCGGAGAATATGACCTTAGCAGAGTTAAAGCTGTTGCATGGGGAGTCGACAATGAGGCTGAAGCTGTGAAGGCTTTCACCAAAATTACTGGGATACATTCAGTCGAATCAGGGATCTGGCTAGATGAGTCTGGTGTACTTGGTGCTTCACCAGATGGTCTTGTTGGAAATGAGGCTGTCCTGGAGGTGAAGAACCCCTATACAGAGAGGAACCAACCAATCTCCGAAGCTGTGAAGTCCAACTCATTTTGCTTAAAAGCTGATGAGGGAAAGCTTTCCCTCAAGAATGACCATGTATATTATCACCAAGTACAAGGTCAAATGTTTCTGACAAAGAGAAAGTTGTGCTATTTTGTTGTATGGACAACAAAGGATGTATCTGTTACATTGATACCAAGAGATGAATCCTGGGAGTCGAACCTTGGTATCATGAAGAACTTTTATTTCTTTCATATTTTCCCCAAGATAATTGAAAGTGGACTGTAATTTACTAAAGTCAGGGTAGCCATGTATGTTACAGTGCAGTTACAGAAAGTCTTGAATGGAGAATACCAAAATAAGTTCTAAACATACTCCATCCATGAAATAAGGTTAATATTATTTAATTCTGACATCTTGTATCTTTTGCATTAACATGACCAGATTTAGTAAGTATGTAAGTACAAGGGCTATGTTCATTTATGCAGAACATTTTTGGTAATCAGAGGATTGTTCTCAATACAATACACATGTATCTAAGTAGCAATATGATTGTGATCTTGGTACAGACCTTGAAGTTCCAACTTGTGATCTCAATGGATCTTCACACTGCTAGGCACTTTATGAAGCAGTGTAGCATTTATGAAGCACTATGACCAAATTAATGACCAGTCCCTTTAGTAACAGAAATGCCCATTCACTCAAAAACTGTGCCTTCACAACCCTCCTAATTAGAGCGAACTGCAGATTAACTTGGGCAGCACACAATTATTGAAAAAGTGTGTTTGCATAACATCTCAAATAAGATGGAACAAAACTAAGTATTTTAAAATCTTTCAATCTTGCATTGGCCCTTTCAACATGACTTCTACACCGTGCAATGGACTTAGTAGCTCTTGCTTCACTCTCAGTTAGTTTACCATGATTCAAGAAAGGTGGGATGTTGACAGTGACACCATTTGGAACTATGTCTTGAATTAGGAAACCTTTGTCAGCAAGAATTAAATCACCAGCAACAAAATGCTTCAAAAGGCCTGATTGTTCTACAATAGCTTTGTCAGATGTTGACCCAGGGTATAAGTCACTTACATAGGTTATGACAGCATTTGGAGCAACACCTACCAGTACTTTGAATTCATTCCTCGGTATGTGGAATATGTTGCATTTTGTTGACTCATCAGGTTTGGTGCAGCAATTTCAATGTCAGTACAGTCAATGACAATCCTGCATGTACTATATTCAGAAAAAGAGGAAGGTGCATTCTGCATGTTCTTCTCTCTTGAGGGAATTGTTGTCATGAGATCATTAAACAGGATGCTGTGCAAAACATGGACAAAAGTGATGACAACATTTGCTACTGTTGAGACACTACAACCAAATAATTGGGCAAGATGAAGATTTGCGTAATTCTGCTTTAGTTTCATAAGAGTAATAAAGATCTGGTCTTCAAACTTAATAGATCTTACTTTCCAACAATTAAAGTAAGAAATGTTATCTTTAAACCTACGAGTGTAGTTTACAACAATATCGAAAACCTCTTTTTGTTGGGAGACCAGTCTCCATTCTGATGACAACTTGATTGAGTGAAGAAACAGTATAGTTGCTCCTCTGATACTGCTCTATCTGCTTGTGTCTTTGGAGATCCCGTGAGACATGGTCTAGTTCAGACTCCAAGATTACTTGATTGATTTTGTCACTGCAGCTAGTTGTCGGTTGATGCTCCTCATGCTCGTCCTGTTGTTGTTTTTTTGTAAGACTCTACCATCTGTTGTATGTCGACTGTTTTCTTGACACTTTCTTTTTTTACTTTCTTTGGTGGACAGCCATCAGTGGGAAATAATTTCTTCTCGTTTCTCGGGTATATTTCTGGCCCGGACGATTTCTCGCCATCTCGGAAATGGCAGCTGCACACACGTGAATGCGTAGTCGGGTTTCTGTCTTGTCTTCTGATAGAAAGCACGATACCAAAATCATCAATACTAGATATCAAGTACAAGATAAATGATTCTTACTGTCCTGTAAACAGCGTACAATGTTGCCGTAGCGGAATAATGTCGAGCCGTCAGACTCGCTGAGTCGAGCGTTCGGTCATGTTACAGATTAAAATTACGAACCTTAGCAGCCGGATCCAGCGGATGTACTCCTCTTTCTTCTTCTCCTTGCTGGGAAATCCGTAAAACCTACATGTGTGGCTTTCTGAATGGTGATTGCATTCGGGAGCGAAGCAGTTTACCATTTTTGAACGCGCATAGCGCGAGCCCGCAACGACTTGATTCTCGGTGCTTTCTTCACAAATTTTTTCCTCGTGGAATCCTTTTTTATCTTCGGTGAATGTATCTGATATCTTGCTGTGGCGTTTTAAATTTCTCCTTATTGTTATCCCATTCAAAACATCGACCGCAAACTCGTTCAACCTTCCCACCAATTCAACTCGCATTTGCTTAGAACAGAAAATTGGTTGTCAAGACAATGTGACGTCACACTTTACCACTCTATTGCGCTGGAAGCGGACAATTTCCCTGGCGAAAGTAATGACAATCGTTGTTTTATCTGTAGTCGATCGTCGAGTCCGAAGCACTGCAAAGCGAAGACATTGTATTTCCTGCAACTAACTGCGCGCGTCTAATATTGTTATCAAAAGTTGCATTGGTCACTTGGAGTAGGCAAGATGGCGGCCGGCAGACATTTCACGCGCTCGCTAGTGCTTGTTGCCCTATGGGTTTATGCCATCGTATCAACCTTCAGTAACGTCACCAGTATAATCAAAACTGATGACCCAACCTACCAAAAAGGAAATAAGATTGAATTGACAACAAGAAACCTGCAAGAACCGAACTTCGAGCACAAACCAAACAATAGCCGAAGCCGACGTGGCAAATTCTATCTAGCGCCCCGAATCCTTCGAAATACAAGCGGTACCAGCAGCTTCCAGATAACACGATTAGCTCTTTGTGGCGACATACAAAGCAACCCTGGACCCCGGAGGCAATTGACTCCAAAATATCCATGCAAAGAATGCGACAAGAACGTCAGAAACAACCAAGACGCCATCTTGTGCACGGAGTGCAACTACTGGACACACGCTAAATGTCTTCACCTGTCCAAAGCGGCGTTTAAGTACTACTTAGACAATCCTTTACTAGACTGGACATGTTCATTATGCTCTCTGCCGTTTATAAACACGATGGACCTGTGTACTGAAACGGATCCTGACAACGTATTTCCACCGAACCTGCTCGATGAACACAACACCGCGGATCATCGTGGAACACCTAACCAGAGCAGCAGAACTAGCATAGATCCTGGCAGTGTGAATGATCCGCCACTGGATCCACCCGCTGAACAAAACACCGTGGATCATCTAACTAGAGCAGCTAATGACCTTCATACCACTCCTAGCGACCTCAGAGTGGGACACCTGAATATCTGCAGTCTCCGAAATAAAATCGACGAGCTACGGGTCCTCCAACAAATCTGCAAATTCGACATCCTAGGAATCACCGAAAGCCATCTAAACTCCACCATCGCCGATAATGAGCTACACATAAACGGCCTTAAATTCTCCCGCCTTGATCGGTCAAAGCGGTCAAGGTGGGGGTTGTGTACTATATTATGCGGAACACCTCAAAGTCACATATCGAAGGGATTTAACCAGAAGCGAACTAGAAGCTATTTGGATACAGGTCAACTTCCCAACGAATACTACCCTGTTCTCTGTGATATACAGATCGGAACTGGAATCACATAGCTTCTTCGAACACTTTAATGAGGTCCTCGAAAAGGCATGGCTGAAATCTAGTCATATATTCCTACTTGGTGATCTCAAC
Source organism: Plumapathes pennacea (assembly GCA_964036295.1). Classification (NCBI taxonomy): domain Eukaryota; kingdom Metazoa; phylum Cnidaria; class Anthozoa; order Antipatharia; family Myriopathidae; genus Plumapathes; species Plumapathes pennacea. Next base: position 8,610,065 of record OZ038469.1, on the reverse strand, counting down.
TGCAATATGATCAACGCAAACTCGTCCAACATCCAACTAAAGACCAAAACTTTACTAAACATACTTGATCTATATAATATGCAGAATTTTATCAAGGATCCCACTCGAGTGACACCTGAATCTGAATCCTTAATAGATCTAATTGTAACAACAAAGGCGAATTTAGTGCGTAAAACCGGTGTCCTACCTTTGGGAATATCGGACCACAGCCTGGTCTATGCTACAATCAAACTTACAAACAAGAGACCACCGCCGAAAATTATAAGGATCAGAAACTTCAAGAACTTCAACGCTGACGAATTCAGAAACGATATTCAACGCGTGCCGTTCCATGTCTCTAGGGTATTCGATGATAGTGACGATGTCCTCTGGTCCTGGGAGCACTTGTTCGAAAATATTTGTGATATGCACGCCCCGTACAAGGACGTCAAGGTGAGAAGCTTGTCGGCTCCGTGGATCAGCAATACTATAAGGCTGAAGATGAATCGTAGATATAAACTCTTCAAAAGAGCTGTCGACACAAAGAACAATGAGATATGGGCTGATTACAAACGACTCAGAAATGAAATAACTTCAGAAATCAGGAGGGCTAAAGCCTCATACTTCCACGATAAACTGGCCGAAGTCAAGTCATCAACCGCATATTGGAAACTGTTAAAAAAGGCGACTAATCCCAAGGTAAAGGAAAGCATTGGTCCACTGAAACGCGATGACAAAAGCCTTGCTGTAGACGACAAAGAAAAAGCAAACTTGATGAATACATTCTTTGCTACTACTGGAAAAACCCTGACTATAAATTGCCCGTCACTGCCACTGTCTGACAGACAAAAGAAAGACCAAGTCCAGAAGACATCTGAAATAAGCTTACAGAATAGTAACATTGAAAAGAAACTGGCATCACTGAAGACCAATAAGTCAACGGGCCCGGATGGAATATCGCCCAAGCTATTGAAACTAGCTGAGCCGGCAATCGCACCACCACTCACAGATCTGTACTCGCACAGCATAAGCAGTGGAACCGTCTACAGTGCATGGAAAATAGCGAGGGTAAACCCGGTGTTTAAGAAAGAGGACGAAACAGAGTGTGGAAACTACCGACCGTTGTCAATTTTAAGTGTACCTAGTAAAATCATTGAATCATGCGTAACAGACAGTATTGTTCAACACGTCTTCACAGACAACCAACTGGTCACAGAACATCAATGGGCATACAGGAAGGGACACTCCACAGACCTATTACTGGTCAATTTAACTGAGATCTGGAGAAAAGCCCTTGATTCCAAAAAAGTTGTCGGCGTAGTCTTCATCGATTTCCAGAAAGCGTTCGATAGTGTATCACATCTCAGACTTATGAGCAAACTTGAACACTGTTTTGGAATCACCGGATGTTTACTATCGTGGCTGAAAGACTACCTAGGGCAAAGACAGCAGCACACCACCATAAACGGACAAAGGTCAGATTGCGCTGAAGTGACCTGCGGTGTACCGCAGGGCTCCGTCCTCGGTCCGTCCTTGTTCACATTGTATACAAACGACTTGCCGCTGGCGGTCACCTCTGGGACAGTCTTTATGTATGCGGACGACACAACACTCTATTGTATTGGCGACTCCGTGGACGAAGTTACTGAACTACTCAACAATTCGCTCGACGAGCTGTATACTTGGTGTAATTCGAACTCCATGATCCCGCACCCCGTGAAATGTGAGGCGATGCTACTCCACCGAGGCTCCTTCATCGGCCCACTCAACAAACTCACACTAGGAGCACATGAAATACGATGGGTCAAACACTCCAGATTGCTTGCAGTCACAATTGATGACAAACTTACTTGGTCCTGTCACATTGGCGAAGTAAAAAAGAGCTTCGCCAGTAAATTAAATATGATCAAAAGAAGCAGATTTCTGCCCAGACAAACGCTTTTAGATTTATATTTTTAAGTAATTCTACCCTCAGTAACGTACGCGATACCCGTCTGGGGTGGCTTCACCTGTAAGGACAATTTCAACTCTTTAGAATCCTTACACTGCAGAGCAGCCAAACTTATTTTCAATCTCCCATGGGATATGCCTACAGTGGACGTTCTGAGAACGGCAAAATGGGACAACCTATTTTTTATATATAAAACTAGTTTAGTGAAATTAATGTACAAGCTATATCATGATTTAGCACCGAACAGCATGTCCCACACTATAGAAAGACCCAATAATAATTATAATTTCAGAAATAGCAACAAACTCAAGGTGCCCCGGTTCAATACCTATTTCATGAAAAACTCTATAGCCCATAGGGGCCCTATAGTTTGGAACGCACTTTCAGCGCACCTACCCTGCGATGAAACACTATCTGCTACAACGTATGTGAAAAGGGCCAAAGGAACAAAAACACTTCGTAATATAGATTTTAACGCCCTATCTGCCCAGTCCATCCCAGATTTTAATGAACATTTTAGATATTATTAATTATACATTATACCAGCACGCTATTGTTATTGCTGTTATTATTATTAGTATTTTTAGATATTCATTATAGGAATGTTAGTTTTTACTAGTTATAATTTAAATATAGGTTACTGATTAGCTTATTACTATTTGTTTTTATACACGACCCCACAAGCTGATGCTTAAACTCTTATCGTGTTTAAATAAAGATTATCGTATCGTATCGTATGGTCTAGACAATTTCACACGCGCGATTATGAATATTTGATTAGCGCATTTCAAATGGCAATTTTATGTCTAAACACGTGAAAACAGCTTTCGAAATGACATTAAAACACTCGGTTAATTAGAAAGATAAATCTTTAACCACTGGACCTGAATTTCAGCTAATTTTTCTGTGATGACTTTGACTGAGCTGAGCCGAAATGATGTGCCTTTGATTCTGAATGTCTAATTAGCGCATTTCCAACCGAAATTCTATAACGAAGATCGGACGACAAAAACGACTTTGGAAATCACATCCACAACCTCGGTTGATCTGCAAGATAAATTTCCACTTCTGAACCTTACTGGAGGCTCATCCGAAAGATTCTCCTGTGTTTCTGTCAGTCTTGTGTACTGTCGTTAAATGACAAATCTATTTTCTGCGTTGAGGCAGTTTTTCGTGGTTCAACACAAATGGTGAAAACAACCACGGAAATCATAAAAATAACTAGAAGAACTTATTATGTCCACACGCTGAGTCAAGAAACTAAACACAAATCCACTTTGACCTGTGAAGGCCGCAATATATGTACAACAGCGCCTGGTCGCAAGCTTCAACATCCGAGATGGCGCTTAATTGATGGAATAAAAGTCCAGCGAACCTCCTGTGAGTTTGTTCTTTCCATCCCATGACTTCCTTCCTTCCCTTTGGTGTATGTTTTCGCTTCTTGGTGGCCTGCCTCCGCTGTCTCTCCGCGGCCGTTTGGCCGTCGATTGATCGGTGAACATTATTTGAAAAAGAACTCAGTACAAAACACAAAACGAACCACAAAAAAAGGGCAGAAAGATTATAGAGCTATTTAGTTGAAACGATTAGCTTGATTATTGATTGATCGGCTGACTGATGAAGAGGATTCAATCGGATTGTCATCAAACACTTGAAAAGCCGAATTTCCGTGAAGTCGAAAATGGCGCCGGAGCGCGCAAAGGATCATGGTTGAGACAGGCTCTTTAAGGTAGATGCTTTACTGCCAGTAAGAATTGAAGATCCCCACATCCCAAAGCACACTGCTTGACACCTTGCGCAGTTTTGATACTTTTTTGCAACCTCGCAAGTGGCATTTGGTTGATATATATTTTAGGCGAAGTCAGATTTGTTTGCTATAGCCTTGGTTTTAGTGACTTAGTTTTATTGGATTCTCACCTTCATCATAAGCTCGGAGGTGGCGCGCTACTTGTTTTGGGCTAATTTCCTTCAATCAGTCGTAAGCCGGTAATCCGGCATCGGTTGCCAGTAATAAATTGACAAACTGTACCCATACTCAAAAGTCAAGCCCTCGGAAATCTTGAACCTGATAACTTCAGTACAATTAATGCTTAATAAATGTTCACGAGGAACTCAAAGGTGTGATCGCTCTTGCTGTCTTGAGAGCAAGATTGTTCTTAAAGAATTTTGCGTAGAAAAGGTCACGCCTTGCTTGACAATATTACACCGACACCCCTTAGCCACGTATATGTCGCCGGTTAGTAGTCAAAATAATTCCTTATTTCTTTGGTGATATCAATGGGTTTAAAGCAATAACATTTACAAAAGCTGCAGTTTTCTGACTGATTATTTATTATAGTAAAACACATACCCGGTGGCTGTAAACTGTGCCAGAGGGACGGAGAGTAGGAAACCCCTACACATCCATAAGCATTGCATTGAATACTCAATAGAGTCTAGCCCCCTAGCGTATGGTAAAAATGCTGAGGACCAAAGTAGTTTCCTCAAACTTTCTGAAAGTTTCCTACCCGCCTATCTAGGCCCGTGTTTCAGTCAATGTAGTATGTAATAGCAGGAAATTTCATCTGGTTCAAAGCAAGAAACGTGATTATTTTCTATAACTGCTGCTACATCGCCTTCTTTTTCATTTTTATGCGCATTTGTCTTTATTTCCTGCACTGTAGCGTCTAAACTCAACGAGTCCCGCCCGGTTCATTGCAAAAAACGACTATTTCGCATACAACGCTCAAATCCATTTTCTACGCACTATGCGGTTCTTTCTGTGTTTTGTACACTGTAGCGTCTGAAGATAAAGCATTTCATCCCTTTTTCGAGCAAAAATCGATAAGTTCGCACCGTCAGTCCTCACCCTACCCCATTGAAAGGAAATACCAACAATTTATGCGACTATACATAATCAGGGAGTTACAAACGCTATATTTGCCTGAAGTATATCGTATAAGAAATGTAAATACCGTAAATCGTTTCAGGATTGTCCAAACTCTTCCTAGCACGACATGGACAAGGGTTAATGATGCCGTCATATTTAGTTAGTGAGGGGGTGGGGGTTGGGGAAAAATTGTCGTGGCCGTGACCAAGCCGTACTGCAAGAAACGCAGTTTTTTATCAACTCCAGCATCATTACACTCGAATTTAACAAATATCTCTGTCGCTTGCCCTTTGACTTTCACCGATGCTGTATTAGCGCATGCATTTTCGGCAAAGCGGTGAAAAACCTGTTTTTGATCGATCTATAAATGAAAAAAAAAAAGGTGAGCCACAATTTCCACTCGAATTTAACAAATATCTCCGTCGTCCAATTTATATCTCATCCTTTGAAATTATAGTGGCATACACAGCAAGCAAATATAAAAACTTTTGGTCGAGCTGTGCGACATGTATCACCCTCTAGATACATTTGTAGGCGCATGCCGCGCCCACAATAATTTACACGAAAATTTCGGATTTGGGGTAGGTAAATTTTTTGTATCAAAACCGGCGCCCATTTTATATATTCTTTCTCCTTTTCGATAAGATCGTTTCTTTTATCTGTTAAACTCACTTCGATACTAGTTTCATTTTATATCATTTTGTTTCAGACATCCGGATGTAGTAGCCAGACATCTGGATGTAGTCAGTTCATACTGTCAAGTGCTGCGTGACTTGCGGCGTCTTTGATGAACTGTTTCGGAGGGGTGAGGTGGGCGGACGAGGGACGGATGGACGGAAAGAAATGGGATAGTCGTGGGGGGAGGGGAGGGTGGGGAATTCCACTCACCCCCCTCGTTTTATTTGTGTACCCCGCCCCACCTTATTTGTCACAATCCTCGTGGGACTAGAAAATAAAAGTTTCTTTTGGGAGAATATCCCTATTTGCCAAACTTAGCGTGCCGCGGAAACAATTATCGCTGCTTTTTGCGGTTGGAATCGTTCTCGGTTTATGGCGAATTTTGATATAACAGAAAACGCGTGGCAGAAATTAAACAGGGTTAGCGTTAACGGCGAACGTCTGAGAGGTCTCTCTCGGAAGACATTTCAGTTCAGCGATCTGGGAACTTTTCAACTAATACTGTATCGAATAATAGCTTTTATCATATACATACTGAGACATACTCACGAAAAAGCCATATCGTAAAATTTCGTACGCAAATGAGTTCTAGCCAATGAGAGGCCGCGAACGACGCTTTTCACACGTGAAAAAAATCGTTCGTCCAATCACAAGCTGCGAACGACGATTTTTCACTACTTTTAAAGGGTTTCCCGGTCCCATCATAAATGTCTCAGTATGTATATAATAAACAGAAAACATCATGGAAAGTGCTTTGTACAGTTTTTATTCACTCGTTGTTTCGTATCATTATGTACAGTTTTTATTCACTCGTTGTTTCGTATCATTATGATACTTCACAACTCGTGAATAAAAACCGTACGCACTTTCCATGAAGTAATCTCTATATCCACGTTGTGTGCCTCTAATAGTACACTTTCATTACAAACGGTCTGAACGCTACGAGCAACTCAGAAATCTCCTTCACAAGTCTAAAGTTCACGTACAGTCATACAGTAGAACAAAGGCTATACAAAGAGGCAAAACAATAAAGAAAGGCTAGTTCACAGTTATAATCAAGTATTGTACTAAACGGATATTCCAAAGATGTCTGAGTTGTAACTCAATAGACTCAGACAGACACGTACTGTACTGTAATCACTAACTAACTAAACGCAACACAATGATCAGTGTTGGTTACAACATGATTAAACAAAATAAAAAAACAAACTTTTTAAATAGTAGCTTGCCCCGAAAGACTATCAAGACAGCAATTTGAATTTGCTGTCGGAGATGACAACGGTTTTGCCCTCGGAAATGGCTGTGTAATGGGCGTGCCAGGACAATCAATGACAGAGAAATCGCAGGCAGCCCACCCTGTAGCGATTTACTTTAGAAAAGTTTCAGAGCAAACCGCAAACCTGAATTTAAAAGTTCTCGAAATGGAAGGGAAAGAAAGGGAAAGAATATAAAAAAGTGAGGAATGTAGTACCCTCCTTTTCCATCTCCCCTGAGATTCTTTTTTTTTTTTTGCGTGTTTTCTTGTGTCTCCCTTCCCTTCCGCTAGAGGAGGTGTTTTAAACGGACGCCGTGGTCAACCACCGTGACGCGTCACGGAAGGTGCACGCTGCCTGTGGAGTGAGATAAGAAAGTCCGGAATCGGTGTCACATTTTGGCGCAACTGAATAATTCTCTTTTATGACGCCTTAGAAGAGTCCTGGTACTGTGCTAACCTTTTTGAATATGCCTTTGTTTGTATTTAAGTATCCTTGTTTGTTATCCTTGCTAGAGGTATTTGTGACTATTGAAACGACCTTTCTGAACGCCGGGCATTTTAGCCCAGAGGGGGAAACTTTAGCTAAAACATTTTTGCCTGGGCGGAAATGCCCAAAGGGCATTATCGCCTGGGATGAAATGCCCGGGGAGGCAAAATATTGGGGGGGGGCAATTTTGCCCACTACACCGGCGCCCATTTTATATATTCTTTCTCCTTTCTTATCCTTTCTTATCCTTCTTATCCTTATATATTCTTTCTTTCTCCCGATAAGATCGTTTCTTTCATCTGTTAAACTCATTTCGATACTAGTTTCATTTTATATCATTTTGTTTCATTTGGGAAGTTTACAACCTTTGCAGTGCACTGTGTAGTAATTTATTTTGCATCAGAGGTGTGCGATCCACGCACACCAAACATGCGCTTAATATCTGTTATCCACTTTTTGATCTTTGGCAAACTTTTGGTCCACTTTGCGCGCAGCTAGAAACATTTGGGCTTTCTTCGTTTTTCCGTCAAATGGCAAAAAACGTAACCTCAATTTGACCTAGGTTTTGTGAGGCAGGCATGACAGCACCCACTTAAAATACAAGGCAAGTCTAGATTTTTTGATTTTAGATTGCACCCTACTTAAGACACTATGCAAAATGATATATTCGTGTACTTTTCCTTAGGCAACAGAGTCGTCTGCATTTACGTGGTAATATACATCAAGTACAAACTCCTTGTAACAAATACATCTAGTCAAATGCTATATTACAGACAAAGTGATGAATGCAAGATCAGCGTCATGTGAAAATGTTGTTTACAAATCATTCAATGTAATTGCAATTCTCGTTGCGTAGGGCAAGAATTCAAGCTGAAGTAGGAGTTCAAGTTAGTTGACCGTGGAAGTTAACCCTGTTTAAGACATGGAAATGCAAAATCATACAACTTGTTTAAGCCCACTGGGGAGTACCCCCCTCCCCCCCACATACAGTATAATATGAGAGACCATTTTGTTGATACATGCTGTTTTACATACCTTGTTTTTTTCTCTGTCGCTTTCAGCATATTGGGTTGGCTTTTGCGATCAATATCAAGGTCTCAACCTGTGCAGTAAATCTAGGGTAACAAAGGATACTAGTGTTGGCACTAGATGCTTCATGGACACATTAATATTACTATGATGGCTCAAGTGAAATATAATCCTCATTGTTTGCTGCAAACATGGTATTATAATATAATTATATTATAATAGTAATGGATTTGTACTATTCTGAAGAGTAGCAAACAGTTTGAACCCTGATTTAATAAGAACCGAAACAGCCTGATTTAATTCCCACTAAACAACCCGATATATAACAACCTATTTAGGCTGACTTGTATAAATGTAGGTTCTTATAAGCGGGTGTTTACTGTAATGCTAAATATTTTCTAAATCGGTCAGTATAAAACGCAGACTGCAGACTGCAAACTGGGTATAAAATGCGGACTGGGTATAAAATGCAGACTGCAGACTGCAGACCAGGTATAAAATGCAGACTGGGTACAAGAACCAAATGAAAAAATACGAACAATGCATTTGGATGAATTTTTGGAATTAGAAAAAACTAAAGGTATTTACGTGACTATAAAAACCAGTATGTTGATCTTCATGTTATTTCGTAGGCGTATTTAGACTATTTTTTCAGGAAGTTCAGTCGCGCTTATAACTTGTACATTCAGCAGCAAAAATTTGGTTAAATATTCCGTGCATCTGCTTCTAAAAAACTCTGGCAGTGAACATCAATGGACACGACATGACTTCCGTTCCGTTTCCTGTCAACAAACACCCAATCGCAGCATACAGAAATCGCAGCCTTCGTTCGCCGAGCGTTAAATATCATCATCTTTGTCCTTCATCCTTCTTCGTGCTCGAAAATCGCGCAGTTCGTGTGGATGGACTCGAGTCTCGAAAGTTTAAAAACGGTGTTTTATAATAAAGGCTGATAGTAGTCCTCTGCAAATATGGTGTCCGACTCACACACGGTCATTGCTCATTTCGGCCTGGTTTGTGAATGACATTCGGGGACTAATACAAAACCCTGTAGAAACTGTAGAGTCGAGTTGGACGTCGAGTCGGACGGACGCGAAATTTTTGCTCCTTCCAATTTATCCGCTATTTTTGAATGGCCGAAGAGAAACAAACAAATGGCAAAAGAGAAACAAACGAAAGCCACAGTTAAGTCTCTAAAGAAAGAGAATGATAGTCTGAAAGAACAAGTCAATGCTCTGACACAAGCCTTCAAGAGAATGGAACAATTGCTTGGGCAACGCGGAGCCTTGGTGACCGAAAATGGCGGCGAAGGTCTGAAACAGACACGAAGCCAACGTAAGTACCAGATAATGATAACAGATAATGGCGGTGAGAATACGGGAGAAACGTTGGAATCCCTCGAATTCCTAAGCAATGAATACGATGAATTACACTGCTTTCGTAGCACGTCAAGACAAGAGCTGTCGAAGCTCTCCACCCGATTGAGCGAACTGGCTTGCAGAGTGGACACCATCGGTGAAACCATCGAAGAACTGCAACGCCATAGCTACCAGTTTAACGTCAAGATTCTCGGAGTCCCAGAACTTTCTCCTAGAGAAACGGCTCTCGACACGAGCCGCCTATGCGCCAAGCTATTCCAAGGCAATGGGAGCAGATTCTGTCACACTCCAAGACATAGACATCGCGCACCAAGTCCCACCCAGAAAGCCCAGCGCGAATCCACAGCCAATTGTCTACAGATTTACTAGAAGACTCGCAAGAGGAGAAGTTATGAGGTCAAGGAAGGATGCTTGCAAGGTACACGCGAGTACTATCGGATTTCCCGAGGAAACAAGCCTGGCTAAGGTCATAATCTTGGACCACCTCACGCCCAGGACACAAAAACTCTCTGATGCGAAGAAATACAAGGAAAGGAACCAATACAGATTCTGCTGGACCAAAAACTCAACAGTGTTCTTGAGGAAAACAGAAGACTCTTGCCCTCTCACGATCGCCTCGCAAGACTCGCAGAGCACGAAGGGTCAAGGATGCGCTAATTAGCTGTTCTGTAAGATAAGTATCTCATATTTTCTCCTTAGACGGTAAAATGGTTAGCAATGCGAGTACTCGCACTTATACATCAGCTAAAGAGATATTCCACGAACTTCCATACTGTGGCCTCAACTTTGTTCCCTACCATGGACAATTTAACAATAGTATAAATTCAAATTTGCCTACGAAGTATCTTGAAAGCTTATTTAGTCTTCATGATCTAGATTTATTTAGCTTAAATACTGATCCTAACTCAAACCCGGATTCCAATTTATCTGTCAAACCTATCCGCAGCAACTATTATTCTCCCCATAGCTTTAGCCAGCTATCAAAATCAGCGAGGTTTGATAAATTTACGGACGGGTTTTCGATCATCCATAACAATGTAAGAAGCCTGAAATGTAATTTAGAAAATTTTGAAACTCATCTCCTGAACGAACTAGGCTATCGCTTTACTGTTATTGGCATAAGAGAAACTAGAATAAATCATGCTAATTTTAATTTCAACCCAGAAATTCCAAACTACAATTTTGAATACGTACCAACGCCTCTTGCTGCAGAAGGTGTTGGCATGTACATTGATGACACACTAAAATATACAGTTATTGAAAGAACATCCAATGAATCCTTTCAGGCACTCTGGATTGATATTGGTCTTCAAATATCTGGCAGATATGCTAATGTCATATGTGGTGTCATCTATAGACAACACAACTCCCCTGAGAAATTTCAGGCGTATTTTGATGAAACTATAGAAAGACTCAGTGCATCTGGCAAAACAATCTACTTGATGGGCGACTTCAACATAAACCTGCTCTCCTCCGAAACCTGTACATATGCACACAATTTCCTGCTTTCCGCTCAAAGCGTCAACTTACTGCCAACAATTGACAAACAAACCAGAGTTTACAATAACTCAGCGACTCTCATTGACAATATTTTTGTTAATAACTTAGAAAACGACTGCCTTAGTGGTAATATTATTTCCGACCTTAGGGATCACTACACTCAATTATATGTTTCTATGTCATTAAGAGATAAAATCAAACCCCCAAAAAAGCTAACACGGGATTATTCGCGATTTTCAGAAACAAAATTCTTGTGTGATATGTCGAAAATAGACTGGAAGCGGCCCTGGTCCCTGGAAATAATAGTAAGATAGACCAATTGTTCTCAGCGTTTTACAGTGAATTAAACAAAAGAGTTGAGAAGCATGCCCCATTAAAACCATGTTCAATACGTAAAGCAAAACAGCTCACCAAACCATGGATAACAAATGGGTTAAGAAAATCTATTAGAATAAAAAAGTTATTTTATACAGGCGATAAGGTTAGTGCAAGTATAAGTTTTACAGGAATAAAATCCTGTTGTTCACACGCCTCAGCAAAAAGCTCTACTACCACAAGTACTTTGAGACCAATCTACACAACATGAAAAAGACCTGGCAAGGCATAAATAGTCTTATAAACCGCAATAAAAAAACCGGCAAATTTATAAATGCCTTGAAACGCCCCAACAATAAAGGATTAGCACGAACACCGTCTGAAATAACTAATATACTTAATCAATATTTTGCCTCGGTGGGCCAAAAACTTGCCTCCAACATGCCAAATTCACTAATCATTGTGTGCCCTTTTTATCATACATTTGTGTTATATAAGCTTCATCAAGTGCTCCTGCCTGGTACGAAAACCCAAAACATTGTAGGAAAATGTAGGAACGTACTCTCCAACCAAAAGCATGCAGGAGCACAATCCCTTGGAGGATAAGGGAATAATAACTATCATGAACTTAATACAGGTAAACAACCCTTTCACTTCCAAGCCTAAATGCAGAATCTCTCAGCTTTTTCAAAATACATTATATAAAATAAATTATGTAGTGAGAAGTGACAGTTTAGTCAGCATTCACTTAACCAAAAAGGTACAAAAAGCTATATATTCTCTATACTGTACAATACAGTACACTTTCAACTGAAGGAGAAAATTGAATTTGATCACTCTTAGGTGTGAAAGGGCTTAAACTTGTTGTTACAACATTGGATACTGTCTCCCTTTGTGCTGTCCTTATATACTCACATGTTATTGCCACTTATATTACATAACGGTACTAAAGTTTTCCTTCTTAAAAAGCAAACAACCCTCTAACAAATAAGTAAATAACAAAACCTTGTGTCCAAAAGGTACACATAGAAAAAAAATACTTGGCTCTGAGCATGTCATCCACTTGAGCACAGTACAGTACCATTCCAAATTTTAAGAAAACATACAGATATACCGAAATTTTTTTTGTGGCGTACAGAATATACAGAATATACAGGCCAATGTTTTTGAGAACATTTTCCTTTGGCATTCTTGTTGGACCAGACAATCGGGTTGTACACGTCAGCATTGAGTTCATTTTTGGCTCCTGACAATCTTACACTTTCATGATGTCAGTGACTTGGTATATGAGGATCCCTTAACAGCACAGGAGTTGGCTTCTCAGCATGATTCCTTCACTTTAACATTTCCTTTAGCATGATCTTTGGAGATGAAAACACATGTTCAGGTTTTTGTCTTCGGTACATATTGTTGCAAATTTATTATACAGTATTTACCTATAAACAACATAGAAATTGAACTTCCACTTGGACTGAAGTGTAAGTTTAGCCAAGGAACCTCTTTCTTTGCTCCTACAAAAATCAGAAAAGGCACCAAGTCTTAAGTGGATTAATAAGATAATTCACATGATGTACACAATACAATGCATAGCTAACCTGTACTATTCATCCACAATTGACATAAAACTTGGAAGGATGCTGCAAAGGAACTGGCACACTGTAAATAAATACTTGTTGTCCTGATAACAGAGGCCAATTCTTTCCTCAAAACACTGCTATAAATGTTTTTGGTTATCCCCGAGCGTAATATCAAGTGTACATGGCATAAAAACAAATGCACATATCATATGGACAGCTAAAGAAACTTCACTGCATAGATCATAAATCACTGTAAATTAATTAGGCACTGATACTGTAGTAAAAATTGGCAAATATTCTAAAAAACACAAACTACAGCTTTTGCAATGGTAAATCAAAGTACAAACACATGTATACAGTATTGTGTTCTCTTCAATCCTTGTGTATAAAAATGCAGCAAATAATAACAAAACACAATCAGTGGTCTGATTCAGGAATTCAAATTAAACAAAATTTCACCATTCTTATTCTTTGTTTAAGTGTTCTTCATTGAAAAGAAACAATGACAAAGAATGGCCGAATTGCAATTAATGCGTAATTGTGCAAATTTGGCCATCAATACACAGCGAGGTCAAAAATATAAATACAAATATAAAAGCCATACAGAATAGTTTTCAATTCTTACCTGCCCCTTGCTTCCTGATGATAAGAACGGGCAGATCGCTCACATTGGCTGGAAGAGTGTTGAGAAATCCCTGAACATCCTGTGGCAAGTTGAGGACATGACCTTTGTACCCACGCTGGCCGCCGTGCTTTTGGTAAACACACATGATTGGGAAAGCTCTGGCGATCAGCATTTCCTCTACGTCGGTGAGGTCCTGTAGCTCTGCAGGGACTGTCCCAGGATCCATGTCGTTTTCAGCTGAGAACAATCGACACGAGGTCTTTTTGTCGCGTTTGCACCTGGTGCAGGTATAGTTCAGCTCGGGCACACTTTGGTTGGTGATCGGCCATGTTTCTCTGCATACCTTGCAGCGTAAGTGTCGGAGATTTTCCTCAAAGCTGTGAAAGGCAGTGAGTTCTTCCCGCACCCATTCTTGTTCGTGGAATGGAGGAATTTCTGGATTTGCCCACCCACGGTTATGCAAATATTGTTGTTTTTGACTGTGACGTTCTTTGATAACTGCAGCACGCTGTTGTCGGCGTAGAGTGTTGGCTTCATTTTGAGCTTGAAGCCTGCGGGTACTCCGTTCAGATGATTCATTGCCAAATCGAGAAGCTACTCGCTGGCGATTGGATTCTCTTTGCGGAGTTGTCTGCGTTTTCCGCTTCTGTTCGTGTCGCTTTCGATTGGCATTCATGCGCTGTTTTCTTTGCGTAGTCGTTTCTTCGGCTCGATTCTTTTTATGATGCTGTCGATCATAAAAGGATTGTCGCCTTTTCTCGAGACAAATTTGGCGTTGTTCGCTCGTTTCACGATTTCGCCTTGCTCGTGCCTGTTCCCTTCTCATTTGAAGACGAGCTTCGAGAGACTGTTGTGTTTTTCAGTTAAGTTTTCCATTTTCGTGAACGTAGCTACGATATATTGTTGCTTCGTTCAAATCTAAATGCTTCGTTCAAGTCTAATTGCTCGCGGGCAGCGCAGCTGCGGCGAGCTTAAAAATGGAGATTTTTTTTGTTTTCTTTTTTCCGGGTCGAGAATCAGCACACGGTGATTGGTTCATATTATCACGTAATATGCGATGACGTAAATCGCCGCCCGGTTGGCTCAGTTGGTTGAGTGCCGGTCTTTCGTGCGGGAGGTTGCGAGTTCGAACCCCGGCCGGACCAGCACTCGGGGTCCTACAATAACTAAGGAGAAGATGCTGCCTTTGTTTTTATCAGCAAATGGTAAGATCTTCACGTGGCTCGGATGACTACGTAAAATGGCGGTACCGTCTCCCTATACTTCTATACTTGATTACAGGGGGACGCGTAAAAGAACCACTGAGGACGTAAACAAATTTCTGGCAGTGACCACTCTCAGTGCCTGTACTCCACAGTAATATGGCGAAACCAAATTGTTGCTACAAAGCCCCTTGAGGGGAGCATCAATAAAAATATGTATGTAATGTATGTAATTGACTTCGCTAAACAACTCGAGATGTGGTCAGTGAATATTGCTCGTTACTTGTGTGTAAAAGTTAACTGCATCCTATCCAAACTCAAAACCATTGGGCTCTGTGGAACATGTACGGATAAACTGGATTTTAGGGAATGATGAACCGCGGAAGCTTTGAGAATAGTCGTAAACAAATGTTTGATGGATACCGCTGGGGCATTGCAAATTTCTCTGTCGCCACAAAAAATTTAATCCCAACAAAACTTTCTGTGGCGGCACGAAATACTTCTGGGAAGATAACAGGCCGAAAACGGAAACCAAAGCTCGATGGGCTTTAGCCGTAAAACAATGACGATTTATGCTTTACTCTGTCCATGACATATGTTGCCTCATAAAATTCTTCTGCTTATCGTACATTGCCTGTTGAAATGTTTCTTTCATTCGATCATGTAACCTTTGTTTCGCAATGGTCATTGTATACCAGATATGAAAAATACACCGAAATAGTCCTGAGCATTGAGTTTGCAGTCACAAATGACTGTGAACAAAACCGCAATAATAATGTAAAACAATTGTCGTGTTACATTCCTCGCTTTCAATTTTATATTTGTTACAAAACACGAATACTCGAAAGCCTGATAGAAGAAATGTATTCTGCTAATAAAAGAAAACACAAAAGTATTGAAGCGAAGGCTGGATTAATCGTGGCCTCTGGTTAGAAATAAGAGTCGAGGTCAAACTGTCAAAAATCGATTGTGCATAAAAAGATATGTAACGCATTCTCAAAATTCAGGGTCGCTCTCCTTTAAGAAGCAAGTGTATGAGTGTTGTAATGATAATTTATAGTTTAATCAGGTTTTATTTGAGCAAGGTGTCAACAGCCAAGTTCTCTATACTGTGTGATATTTTTCTGGTGAGAAACTGGAAGTCTCTCTTGGGAGTTCCAGTCTTGTCCCTTTCCATTTTAGTATATTCTGGTCTCGACGCAACTCACGCCGCGAGCTCACTGGCGACGCCAGTCTAGTTTCCCTGTTAATCCGAGTAAAACAACAGGGCACACATGATTGATCCGGCCTTTGTTTTTGGTTAGTGGGGTAACCGCGCCTAAAGTCGTACGCCAGACAGACTGACAGACAGACGAACGTTAAATTTCGAGATGGCGACAGGCTTGGAGTCCCCAAGTAGGCGGTATAATATTACTGCATTAGTGTCGTGAGTATTTTCCTCGCTTCGTTCGGGGATAAATGATATTTATAATTCCTCTGATAAACTTAACTTCTATCTGTTTGCTGACGATACAAATTTGTTATACGCTGATAAGAACTTAAGATCGTTGGAAACTGTTGTTAACATAGAACTGAATAAGATCTATAATTGGCTAACAGCAAACAAATTGTCTCTAAATATTAAGAAATCTAATTTTGTTATCTTTCATCAATACCAAAAAAGGCTTGATTACAAGGTCAACTTAAAGATTTCAATCACAACACCAATTCATATATTTCTTTGGAACACAAAGACTATGTAAAATACTTAGGAGTCTTAATAGATAGTAATCTAACATGGAAGCACCACATTAATCACGTCACAAGCAAAATTAATAAGACAATTGGTATTATCTCGAGGCTTCGACATTTCATAGCCATGAGTACTCTTTTAAATATTTACAGATCCTTGGTCTCCCCCTACCTAGAGTATGGTCTAACGGTATGGGATCAAGCAGCCCAGAGCCAGCTAACTGTACTATCCACCTTACAAAAACGTGCTCTTCGCCTAATACACTTTGGGCAATATAGATCTCACGCATTTTTTTTTGTCTCCTCGGATATAATCCCACTAAATATGCTGTACTATAAAACAGTTTCAGTCCTAATGCATGATGTCTACGACAATGTGGCTCCATCAAAAATTTCTGACTTATTTACTAATCTGAATGAAGCCTACATCCATCGTACCAGGTCTTCTTCCGCCGGTGACTTTTATGTCAAGTACTCAAGATTAAACCAACAAAACAATTCATTCTCAAGAATCGGAGTCAAAATGTGAAACAGTATCCCGCCTGAGCTCCGAATGTTATCGAAGAACAACTTCAAAACCAAATTACATAAGTTATTGCTGCAGGTTTTGGGGGAAGAGGATGCTTACGTTGATACGCCCAAACTTATTAAACTTATTAATAGCATAGCCAAATACTGGTAAAACCATAGTAACCTTGTATTTTGTACCTATCTCGTTTTTTCTTTTCTGCCGTCCTATGTACGTATATACCTCCAAAGATATGTTTATATCATCAGTGTGTTGCCAGTTTTAATTATTTAGTTAATTATTTTATTAATTAGTTATAATTAGTTTCGGACAGTTTCGACAGCCCCTGGTTTCTCGGGACTGCCGTTAACTAAAAATGGCAGCAATTCGAGTCGCGGTGAAATCACGCCGGACAATTTTTGAGCGCAGATATTTGGGTGAAGACTTCCAGTATAATGCTATAGTTCTTTTCCATATAGTCGCCTGCTCTTATCTGCCATCATTGGCAAGATGGGCAATTTCGCACTGCCTTTCTTTCCCTCTCCTATATTTTACTTATTTTTTTATGTATTATTCTATTTCATTATTACCATTATCATCACCATATCATCTCGTTTGGGCACTCCTTTTTGGGGTCAACTTCGAGTCTTGATAAACAATCAATTTGCCCAAACGAGTCTATTAATTTGTCTCCTATTGATTAGTGATAAATAATATTATAGAATTTGATTCTCTTGATCAAGTAGGTTAATTACTTAGTCGTGTTGCGTAACATATTGGTTATCAGATTTCCTTCTCGTGATTCAGCATTTCGCACCTTAGCCGGTTAGATCTCCAGTTCATTCGCTAGTCTTTTGCCCCTCCCTCCCTCACCAGGGGTCAACTTCGAGTCTTAATAAACAATCGATTTGCCCAAACGAGTCCATTAATTTGTCTCCTATTGATTAGTAATAAATAATTATGGTCATATGTTTCGGTCGTGGGAAGGACGAGGAATTAGTCTTGGAAGAAACTAAACCATGATGTCTGTAGTGTAAACATTCTTCAATTATCAATCCGTGCAAATTGTGCAGCTTTGCTTGCAGTGCTTGCAATAACTGAAAATAAAAACATGCAAAGACGCCGCGTAATCTAAAAATAACAAAAGATGTATGGAATATTCTTATGCGCGCTGACTTACAATTTGGTTTTTTCGTAGGAGGGCGAATCTTAAATGTCAAAATCCGACCACCTTAAAATTGTCGAGTGAAATAGTTAAACTTATATTTAAGAGCCACGCAAATTATGTAGCGGTTCGAATCACGAAGCATTTTGAGCATAGGTTGAAATTTGCCTGACTTTATCGCACTGTACACGGCATCATTTACTCCTTTAACCTGAATACGATGACCTTAATTGTGTGGCGCAATTCACGAATCGAACATAAACGCCCCCGCTGTCACCTCTTTAATGGACTTTTGACAGGTGCGACGGACTCTTGAACTGTCTAGTACCAGAGACCTTTTCCCATAAACTAGAAACTATAAGCTAGAAACTCAGTTGATCCTAGCCTGCGTAGCAAGGGACTTTTTCGATTTATGACTGCGCGAGAATTGGGGCGAGCGCAAAAATGTAGTTGAGGGGGAGGGGAGAGGAGAAAAAGGAACTTTTTTCCCGCTGCCCTTCCGCTGGTAGAACAATCGAGGACTGTACCAGTCCTGTTTATTGACAGCAAAGTTTCTTTGTCTCTTTTACAGTCTAATTCACAATCGCCTCGTGCAAATTCTTAGACAACACTTATCTCCCATTACAGATGGACAGTTGCCACCACTCTACTTAGGTAATATTTCCATTTCCATTTGACTGTATTATTATTATTATTATTATTATTATTATTATTATCGCAACTAGCAACTAGCATGAAACCTTTGCTGGTAATATATCAAAATGTTTGTTGCAAATCAGCACACTGGATCTCGGTGTTGGTTGCCATGGATACTGAGCTTGGGAGAACCTAGTGCCCAATCAGTGACATCATATATTTATATATATTTTTGACTTAATGTCCCTCAATATTTTACCCGATCAGAATGAAACCACAGGGGTCTACAAAAGCGTGTCTCAGAATTTTAAAATTTAGCTTCAAAATTTTTTTTATGAACTTTTAATGTAAACTGTGAAAATACAGACATTACTTTGTCAAGAGGTTAACAGAAAAAGATCCATGTCAGCATACCGAGCTTTGAACAAGAGATCCAAATAATTATTGATTGCATCTGCATGACGTGAAAGAGTCAAGGTCAGATTACTATTATCTTTATGCCAGGGTTCATTGTGGCTTGTAGAGCTGGGATTGACTGGTATTCCACTCCCTCAGTACACTGTGTTCCATCTGTTAACTACAGAATCAAAATCCTGGAAGGCCTTGCTTTCCATTGTTGCTATATTGTATCAACAAGACAGGCCCGTGGCCAGTGCGCTTGTGACGTCATTAGTACAATGAATAAAGACACGCGGGGTCCCGGGAGAGGAACTTTTGTCATGCGTTTATATGCAAAAGATATTATAGCCGAGTCAGTTTTTGCACATGACGGATCCAAGAGCTCCCTTTATTTTTCTTGCCCTCTTTTCTTCTAATTTCGGTCAAACAGATATTCACGAAAAAGTGTATTATAATAATTGAGAGAAAACAATTATTGAAGGCCCCGTAGGAATATTCATTTGCAACAACCCAGTTTTCATAGCTCCCGACTCATGCCGGGTATGATGTTTCATACGGAATAATATTTTCAATGAGTGATTTGCTTTTGCCTTGAGTGATTGTTTTTGCCGGGAGCATTTTGAACTTGCTTTCCGATGCATGTGACAGTACTTGTGTGACGCTTGCTATACAACCTGGCAACCTTGTTGAGTGAATTTTCAAGCTGACATGTTTTGTGGAGGAACTGTGTTGTCATTTTGTAATGGGATTGACTGGGGAATACCCGACATCTTAAGTAGCTGTAAGACAGCGTAATAGCCTTATCTCATCTTCCCAGCATATGCATCATGTTCAAGTAGCTGTAATTGAAAGCTTTTAGACTTATCTCTGTAGCACATTAAAACATGACACTTCCCATGATGAAATTACTTCGTATGAAAAAGCCATCTCAGATGTTATGCATCCTACATGTACAAGTCTGATCACTAATATGTTCAAGACTGCTATGCATTAAGCTTTAACGCAAAATTCTGGGTCGATACGAAATTAATTGCTATCGGAAGCTGCAGACGTTTCAATACCGTGACAACAAAGGCGTGCATCACGGGCTTGTGGAGTGAACATTACGGTTCGGATAGTCAGATATCAACCTTGAGCTTTTGAAGACTTCAAAGTATTCAGTGACAAATATTCTCGATGTAATCGCCTGCCGGTCTTTCCTGCTTTTGTTAAAGCAGCGTGAGTGAAAGCTAAGTAGCTGATGATTCGGGATTCCCTGTTCTATGATATTATGCTCGTGACATTTCATTGACAGATCTTGTATCTTAATCTTGCGTGATATTTCCCTCAAACCTATTAGTAAATCAGTATCCTCAGACAATAAACAAAGAACCTTTACTGCACGCAAAACGAAGTTAAACGCTGACTGTTCGTATACGCCGTGCGTTACACAAAGCCGCAGAGTTTCCGACAAAGGGAGACGCTCTGCCCGCAGGGAAAAGTTCAAGTTCTATCAAGTTTCGACACGTCTTCTACTACTTATTCGATGTTCTTTCACACAAATATTGCTCAGAACACAGATACATTGGTTGAAGCGGTATCTATAATCGAACATTTGCAAAACACAACCCTTCATACTTTACGGGGGTCCCGCTGGTAACACATCAAGCATTTGTGTACGGCTATTTTCAAATCTTCCGACGCTTAAAAACAATGCAAGCCAAAATCGCTCTTAAAGTATGGCTTCCATGCATCCAGAAAGCCAACCAATGATCGTTTTGTTTGGATCAACAACTGAAGAACCGGAATTTTTTTCTATATCCCTTGACAGAGAAAACCCATTGTACTTGGTTCTGTGATTTTGATCTCTGAATACGTCTAATCTTGCAATGCCTGTTTTTTTAACACATTTTAAAATACAAACGTATCTTAGCACCTCCATATAATCTGCTATCAAGCGCTTGTCAAGAATCAAAGTTGCTTCGCCGTCTTTACACAGGTTCTCGTCTTTGTATCTCGAGCGCCTTCGTTCAGCTTGTTCCTTCAAGTTCTCAAGGTTCTGGATATCAGATTCTTCGTACATTTCTGTACAGTTGTGCATAGTTATGCAGTTCATTGATAAGTTCATTGCATTTGCTTTCATGGCTTTCAATATGGCTTTTGAGGCTGAACGGACCGACCCAAGCCAAAACCGCTCAATGAAATTTAGTGTGGGTCTACCACAGCCGGCATATGCATTTGTAAGTAAGATGAGCGGTCCATAAAATAATCCACAGAGCCAACAAAGGCAAGCAACTTGCTGTCTTCAAAATGGCGAAACTGCTCGCCCACCAAGTCACTTGATCACAACGTCATCACAAATCACATGATAATATGAACCAATCACCGCATGCAGATTTGTAACCCAGAAAAAAAATCGCTCCATTTTAAAGCTTGTGTCGTCAAAAAAGGGACACACAATTACCGGCTATTGTAGGTTTATACCAAAGCTCAGAAATAATGACTATAAAGTAATGTTTTCTGCTGGCTAAGAAATATTTCTGTTCCAGTGGGCCATCTTATAACTATAAAAAATAAAGGTTGTGCTGTCTTTCTCCTTTCACAGAAGTTTTCAAAAAGGTCAAATTACATGTATGTCTCTTCATCTTATCAATGACACAATACTAAAATCCATAATTCTATACTTATATTCTTTGCTCAATGTTGGTTGTCTTGCTTACCACTGTATTAATTTTGTTGTTTGATATTAGTTTCTGGGTCTTCTTGTCCCCTCAGTTTTACCAACTGTGAATATGCAGGCTGCCCAACATTCATAAAAGATTTAACCTGCAAAACAATAAGAAAATAACAGAATAATAGGACAACACATATAAGTTTGACACAAAAGGAGGGAGTGATCAGAGGCAAACTTCTCTCTACATGATAGGATAAAATATTTGTGGCCAATCTTTATGGTCATTTGCAATGTTGAGCTGCACAAAGTTCAAATGCAAACACTAAAATAATCTTTAGTGTGCATTTTACTCAAAGCTGAGCTCGGATTGGTTTGCACACTTATTTATGAATTTTATGAATTATTAATGAATTTTACAAAGTCTTGAAGTTTTATGAGAGTTGCACCCAGGTTGAACGGTTATGCACTTACTGTACTAGTGCATGCCATCCGAGGATGGGGAGGGAGGGGGACCCTGGGCATTTGCACATTGCCAAAACAAAACCAATCCACCAGCTACTGTATGCAAACTAAGACAATATTTTTCAACAAAAAACTTATCTGTAACATTGTGTTTTGGGATCCTTTTAGAAAGATGCAAATAATGTGCCAATTTCACAATCATGTGTAGTTGGCAAAGCTGAGATATTTTGGCAGGCAGAGTGGAGAACTGCTTCCTTTGGTCAGAATGCGATTATGTAGAAACCAAACCAAGCTCAGCAGAGAGATTAACTTGACAAGAACTTGTGTTAAAAGGTGTTACATATATTCGCTTTGATTGTGAAAGTGGTTTAATATTGGCAGCAAAAGTCAAACCCTGGATGGACGCTGATAAGTCAGAGATTCTACTAGACTCGTCTATCAGCTGGTACAGAGTACTGGTAAGATATATAAAGCTAAAGTGTTCATATATTCACTGAAAGTCACAATATTACTATGACCATTATGATGAAGAAAAGGTCAAACGCATAAGATGCAAAACAAATATTTAAGAAACACAATCCCATGCCTTTCCAAGAAATTTTTCGAGGGGTATTTGACCCCTCAATACCAGGTTCACACTTAAAATTAAAATTTAAATTTAAATATTGCTAAGCTGAAAGGGTGGGTATCGCTGAAACAAGTTCAAAGTAGTCTGTACTTTAGGTTCTGAACAAGACTGGATTTGTCAGTGAGCTCATGGGGCGGGTTGGGTCGAGACCAGGATAAAGTAAAATTAAAAGTAGGGACAAGAGTGAGACTCCCAAGAGAAACTTTCAGTCCCCGGGGGAGGGGAGGGGGGATACTGATCATTATTTTGTGTGGGTGTGGCGCGCGGTCCTGAAAACCGTTAGCCTATTTCAGACTAAAATATTTGATTTTCTATATGCTATTTCAGAGCTAACTCCAAAAATGTACACGACACATACGTATAATGGCACATATATCGGAGTACCCCACCGGGTTTCAGTCTCACTAGAAAAATATTATACAGCATAGAGAACTTGGTTTTTGAGACTTTGCTTAAATAAAACTCGAATGAGTTATAAATTTTTATACAACACTCATAAGAGTAATGCGTGAACCTGTGCGTGACTTGCGACACTTATTTCTAATCAGAGGCCACGATTAATCTAGCCATAGCCGAAATTTATAACCGAGGCACGGGCCAAAAACAAGCCAGACATTTGAGCGAGACACGAGCAAGACGGAGCTCAGCAATGAGCGATAATAAATGGGCGATAATTGAACGAGAATCGAGCAAGACAGTTGACTGACTGCGACATATGGATGACTTGTTTCTGGCGAGATTATTGCCCGTCATTAGACTCATTTTTTCTACGAGATTATCGCCTGTCATTTGACTTATGTATCGCTGGTAAACAAATGAAGCAAGGAGGAAAGTGGTAGGTGCAAAAGCTCAGGAAAAGAAAAACTATTGAACTGCAAACTTATATACACAAAATCTGACGTCATCACTTTACCACTCTATGGTTACTTTATAAGAGTACAGGCTGAAATACTTGGTTTGCGATGTTAAACATTGCAAATATGTATCAAGAAAAAGATCCAAAGTGTGTATTCATTTTGATTTTTGGGAAACCTAATGTTTTGAGGAACACAATATGTTCTGAGGTTGCAATTATAATGTAATACAATGTAATGATTGGAATATTTAAATGGCTATTATTGAAGCAACACTGCAACATTGTAAGTTAAGGCAAGTTTTGAATAGTGTCAAATGATTATAGATGTATGTTTAAATTTCAGTTTAAAATACATGAAAATAAAAGAATATGATTAAGTGTTGGGTCTAAGATAATATATGCAATTTACATGTAAGCTTATCGGATATAAAACTTATGCTAACACAGCATAATGAATAAATTGCTCAATGGTATTGTAAACTATAACATGGTAATTTTGGAGATTAACAGCAAGCAAGGTTTTAAAAATAACAGTTTAGAAAGTGAGCTTGAAGTTTCCTGGGTAAATAAATTAAAACAATCTGATCAAAATTATTGTTGTCATGCAATTTTGAAGGTTGCACTGCTGTAGTTGTTTAGAAAGCAGACTTCAGATAACTGTTGAAACAAAAACGTAATCACCGAGCCGGGAGGCTGTCAGATATACTTTCAACTAATGAGAATCAAGCAAAAATTATTTGAACTTGGTTTTACAGTACTTTGAAGAAAGTGAGTTGGTAAGAACATATAATTGTATACTTTTTTTGTATGACAGAATTGTGTACAGTAATCAGGCTTTGCTATTTTTCATGTGGATCACAAACGTCATCACAAATCACGTGATAATATGAACCAATCACTGTATACTGATTCTCGACCCAGAAAAGAAATTTCCTTTTTTAAGCTCGACGGGGCCACGCCCCTGAGCAAAAAGCTTTTCTCAGTGCCACTCTCTTTATACTGCTTGTTTATGCCTATCTCTGCAGCAGATGTTGGAATGTTCATTTCATTTTTATTTGATTCACCACACATATCATTTATCTTACAAAGCATAACTTTACGTGCTGAGAAATTTTGTGGTGAGGAAGCCCAGAAAGAAGCCGGGCGGCTTATGATATCTAGGCTTCCTCGTTACATGGATGAAAAACTAGATCTATATAAGTGCAGTAATGCGGAAGTGCAGTGCAAATAGGGAAAAAAGTGCAGTGCAGTGCAGTAAAGTAAGCCAAACAAATAATACGACAAATTCTAGCTTGTAGGTATCTAGCAAAGTAGGCTATTTTTAAGTTTTGTTTTGAAAGCAGAAATGCATGGAGAGTTTCAGATGTCAGAAGTGAGAGAGTTAAAAAAATTTGGATCTATGATAATGGATGGAAAACTGTCTAATTTGGGTTCTGCAGAAAGGTAGATAGTAAGATTTGGCATTCCTTGTGTTATAGTTATGAACCTGTTTAACTAATGAAAAATAATCATCAAAGCATTGGGGGAGTAGCCCTCTTGAAAGCCAGGGTTTACTTATGGTACACTTTCTAGTATTTATTTTATTCAGAGGAAAGCATGAGTTATGGATAGCCATATATTCTTTTGAAAAACTATTGTAGGCACGTGTTGGGTCATTGTAACCGTTCAATTCATTCCAATTGAAATCTCTCAATTTGTCCTTAAATTTCATAATGTTAGTTTCACTTAAGTACTATTCAAATCACCATGCTGAATACGGGAAATGGAGAATATAGGAAGGTGATCTGAGATGTCAGTGAACAGAAGACCATTAAACGCATTATTGTTTAAATTGTTCGTAAAAATATTATCAATTAAGGTAGCAGTGTGTGAAGTTATTCTCGTCGGGCGCGTAATTAAGGGATAGAACATATTTGAGTACAAAAGATCCAAGAATTCACTTGTTGATTGATGACAATGGTGGTTAATTAGGTTCAGGTTGGTGTCGCTCAGTATATAACAGAGTTTGTTATCTTTAGAAATTTTGTATACGTCGTATACGCCGCGCGTTACACAAAGCCCCAGAGCTTCTGACAAAGGGACTCGCTCTGCCCACAGGGAAAAGTTCAAGTTTTATCAAGTTTCGACACGTCTTCTACTACTTATTCGATGTTCTTTCACACAAATATTGCTCAGAACACAGATACATTGGTTGAAGTGGTATCTATAATCGAGCATTTGCAAAAACACAACCCTTTGTACTTTATGGGGGTCCCGCTGGTAACACATCAAGCATTTGTGTACGGCTATTTTCAAATCTTCCGACGCTTAAAAACAATGCAAGCCAAAATCGTTCTTAAAGTATGGCTTCCGTGCATCCAAAAGCCAACCGATGTTCAGTTCGGATGGGATACAGGCTAACTTTAACACAAATTTAAATTCAGTCTCTTGCTTCAATCGCCGACATCTCAAGTCGCTCGCAAGGAAAGTCAATTCCAATCCCCCAGCGGTATCCATCAAACATTTGTTTACGGCTATTCTCGAAGCTTCCGCGGTGAACTTAAGAACGCAAGCCAAAATCGTTCCCTAAAGTCCAGTTTATCTGTGCATGTTCCACAAAGTCCAATGGTGTTGAGTTTGAATGGGATGCAGTTAACTTTTACACACAAGTAACGAGCAATTCACTGGCCACATCTCGAGTTGTTTAGCAAAGTCAATTACATACATACATCACATACATACATACATACCTATTTTTATTGATGCTCCCCTCAAGGGGCTTTCCAGCAACAATTTGGCTTCACTATATATACTGTGGAGTACAGGCACTGAGGGTGGTCACAGCCAGAGATTTGTTTACGTCCTCAGTGGTTCTTTTACATCCCCCCTGTAATCAAGTATAGAAGTATAGGGAGACGGGACCGCCATTTTACGTAGTCAGCCGAGCCACGTGAAGATCTTATCATTTGCTGATAGAAACAAAGCCAGCATCTTCTCCTCAGTTATTTTAAGACCCTGAGTGCTGGTCCGGCCGGGGTTCGAACCCGTGACCTCCCGCACGAAAGACCGGCACTCAACCAGACCGGCACTCAGCCAGGCGGCGGTTTACATCATCGCATATCAAGTGATAATATGAACCAATCACCGTGTGCTGATTCTCGACCCAGAAAAGAAAAACACGGAAAACAAAAAATTTCCATTTTTAAGCTCGACAGGGCCACGCAAATAGTCCTTCACATACTATACAAGTGTATTTAATAAGATTTGAAAAATATATTTCCATGCTTGTCCAAGAGCTATTTTGAGGTGTATTTGACCACTGAATACCAGGTATGCACTCATAGTTTAATTAGTGCTATTTAAGCTCAAAGACTAAAATGATAATGTATTGAAACAAGTTCAAAGTATTCCATTTTTTTTCAGAAAGACATCCTTCACATAGTATAGAAGTGTATTGAATACACTACATAGAGGGATATTCTGTGAACACTGTTTAGGTGTAAAAGTGTTGATATATATCAGTTTTTTTTAGGATTTATGATAATTGCAAGACCCCCACCCAAAATTATGATGAGTACTCCCCGAAATGGGACACATGCCAATATCATGTAAATGCTAATATAGTGTCGTCCACCTTTAATTACATTATACTAGAAATACAATAATCGCAGATACCCCCTCGCTCTGGCGACTATTACTTTGGTACTGCTCAACTGCCAGACTGATTGACAGACGAACATTAAATTTCAAGATGGCGACCCACTTAGAGTCTCCAAACAAGGCAATTTTGCTGCATTAGCGTTGTGATTATTACCCTTGCTTCGCTCGGGGATAATATTGAGATGTGTGGTGAAAGCATACAGTACACGAGAGCTCTAGCAATGTCATACAAAACCGGTTACTTGGGAGTGGGGCCTCTGCGAATATCATATTTCTAGTAGGCATGTACCTGTAACTCTGTTCTTTGGAATTATAGGCATGTACCTGTAACCCTGTTCTTCCAAAATGTGTGGTGGATCTTCCACACCCTTTGCTGCACCATCCAAACTAACTGGCAGAAGCAAAGGAACTCCATCTACAAATGCTAAATACTTCCATGACTTCTGCTCCCATCACAGAGTGCTGTGAACTCTCTGAAAAATCAAAAAAGGTAACAAGGGGAAAATATTTCCATGGCAACATCGTGATCTGCATGATCATGTGCGAGTTTTCAATTGCCATAAGCATGTAAAGTTTCAATCCTTTTTATCTAATATTTCCCTCTTGTCTGTCAACCAAGTAACATCATAGCTATGTCATTAGCATAATTATTGCAAAATCTTGAATATCTCTCGAACGAGATGAGATATTGACAAACAGAATATGCCATTCTTCCTCATTTTGTAATGATTCTCAAATAAGAGTAATAAGATTGAGGCCATTTTCGTTTCAGTAACACTGTAAGTTGCTCAGCAAGATTTTACAGTATTTGCATCACATCTAAGTTCTGCAAATAATCCAAGTGCAAATAACTTGTTTTAACAAATAGTCTATCTTTGATTGTTATTCTGTATTTTTTATATTACTGTAAGGTCATGAATAAAGCGATGTTGTTGTTTTTGTTATTATTTGAACTCAGTTGTGGGAGGAAATGAACCTTCCTTCCGTGACAGGTCGGAGTTCTCTAAACTGCATGTCATAGCCCCTGCCTCTGCCCCCTCCCCTGTTTTAACTATGAAAATTTCATGCCCCCCCCTCCATATGAAAAGAGAGACCCTAACCCCCCACCCCACACCGTGCTAAATTATACAATCCCTCATTTAGGCCTTTTCTAATAGTACTGTCAATCCCAATTACTCTTCCAGCTTGATTCCAACTGGTCAGTTTATAGCATTATCTGGACACAGCTATTCAATTTTGATTCCTTGAAAAAAATTAAGACATTTAATAAAGAAGTGTGAAGTGTTAGAAGTATTACCTACTTAATACGTGTTACTTCATTGTATAAACCTTTATTACCCTATTTATTTCATTTTGTAACCTATGTCGTTAGTAATTAAAATTTGTATGAGGGAGCATGCACCCAAAAACCCATAATGGGTTGTAGCATGCTTCCTCCACTTATCATTGACTTAGAATTATCGTTTCTGTAAACAAATACCCTAAAAATAAGTGGAAATAAAAACCTTTAGAACCTTTAGAAGTGTATTGTACATAGTGACTGTTTTCCTTTGTCTGGCATGGAACTATTTATCCAAGGTCAATTAAAGCCTGGTTTTCACTATTGACATAAGCATAAGTATGATGAGCATAAAGATAAGAACCTTAAGATTCTTATGCTTGATTGGTTCTTATGTTTATGCTTATCATGCTTGTATATCATTACATATGCCACTTAGTGAAAACCAGGCAGGGTGAAATAATTTGCTTACCTGAGTTTCCAAAGCCTTTGTCAGCCTTGTAGCAGGCAAACTTTACTGTGTGCTTTACTTCGTATTCTGAAATGAACTTATAGGCCTCTTCTGCAGAGTTTACGAAGCCATATGTACTCATTTGCTCAAACCCCTTCCGGCGAGCATGGGTTTATCCTTGGCCCCATGCTTGGGGCCAAGGATAAACCCATGCTCGCCGGAAGGGATGAAAAATATTTCTTGCCCTGAGCCTTCTCAGTCTCTGGCCAAGAAACAGTGACAGGGTTTCATCCACACTCGCAAGTGCTTGCCTTGCAAATAAGAAATCGAATGATGCGTCATCACCTCAGAAGAACGAGGAAAATCAAAAGACAGATCGTACACACCACAACCCGCTCGGAATCCATTTTATATTTATCAGCGCAAACACGCGTTTGGTTTCCTTATCAAAATACTACATGTGTAAACAACTGTCAAGACTAATTGCCCCAAAACTCGTGTGGAATCCAAAAAATGTCATATGATACTCTTTCGTCTCTGACTATGGTAAAATAAACTTTACTATAGTTTGGGAGATTTACTGTACTCTTGATGTACTCCGGGTGAGAGGATTCTCGACGTTTCACACTTTATTTTACGGTCCGATGGCCACACTTTGTCACTTACTTAATCAGATTACAGAGCATAACAACTACTGAATCCGAACCACGCCATTATTACTCAAGAACAAGATCCCATAAGGCCTTGCGAGTCCTGTTCAATACATATTTCATATAACGTGCGATACACTCCCCCGGTTGACCAGTTGTAACTGGTCAACACTCAAAAAAAGAAAAACATACTTAAATTTCAACAGTCAAGAGAAAAAACAAACAAGTAAACATAATGTTCGCGCAATATCATATATCAAACGAGTTCGGTTCCTAATGTTCATCTTGGAGATCCGCAATCCATTGTCTTCTCAGCTTCAGCTACGACAGTTGCTAGTTCATCAAGTGACAATTTGGCTTGCCCAATGGTCTTCTTTAAACACCGTTTCAAAGATTTCACCAATCTTTCGTAGAAACCTCCTTGCCATGGTGCTTTCTCCAAAGTGTAGGACCACTTGATGCCTTCATTAGTAAAGTACTTCTTCACTTCAGGATCTTGCATCAGTATGATGAGTTCCTTTGAGGCTGCCTTGAAGGTTCTTGCGTTGTCTGACACGACCATTGCGGGGGTTGATCTGCGAGCTGTAAATCTTCTGAAGCTTCTCAGGAAGGCTTCTGCTGTCAGGCTTGGAACAACTTCCAGGTGGACGGCTCTTGTTACACAGCATGTTAAGAGGCAGATCCATACTTTCCGCTCCTCCTTACTTTCAGTCTTGATGTACAGGGGTCCTACATAATCCACTCCTGTATACTTGAAGGGTGGCGCTTTCTTGACTCTAAACTCAGGCAGTGGTGGTGTTGGGGGTGGCTTGTATGGATTTCCTTCAGACTTCCTGCAGACAACACAGCTGAATAACAGTCTTCTCACGAAGCTTCTACCATGTACAATCCAAAATCTTGACCTCAGTTCAGTGAGTGTCGCCTTGACTCCTCCATGCATGGTTCGGCTGTGGCTGCTCCAGACAATTAGATTAGCTAGGTGGTGGCTACTGTCGATTAGGATGGGGTGCTTGGCTGACCAAG
The DNA here is from genome assembly GCA_964036295.1 of Plumapathes pennacea. Lineage (NCBI taxonomy): Eukaryota > Metazoa > Cnidaria > Anthozoa > Antipatharia > Myriopathidae > Plumapathes > Plumapathes pennacea. The sequence continues at coordinate 8,579,139 of OZ038469.1, read as the reverse complement.
GTAACTCTGCTTTTGCCAGCCTTCCCTCGCATCTAATCACTCCAACATCATCCGTGAAGAGACCAAATTGTTGCTTCCAGATCCTGAACTTCTCCTTCGATTTCATAGGCTTCTGTGCCTCCTTGATCCAGCACACTTTGGCTTCTTCAACATCAGTGTTTGTTAACTCTGGTCCATGCTTCTTGCTTTCTCCTTTGATTCGGGCCTTTACGAGTTTCACAAACTTCATCACGAGAGCAGTTACTCTAAGCAAGTGGTTCAGGCTGCTATAGGCCTCACAGTCAATGAGGTTACTCAACGTTCCCGATGTGGAATCCACGAACAACACTGACATGTTCTCGTTCTGCATAGCCTTGCGGTCCTTAACCTTCATCTCGAGCACACAGTCCTCAGGTAACAGACTCTCCTTGACTTCTTCCTTCACTGCACTTGGGTTTCCTGAACCCTTCAGCCATTCCGGTCCATTCCACCATAACTTGCAGTTGGGCAGATCTCTGGGGTTGATGCCTCTTGACAATATGTCTGCCGGGTTAGTTTGGCCAGGACAATGATTCCAACACTTCAGTGGGACCAGTTTCCTGATTTCATCAACTCGGTGCTGAACGAACTGTTTCCATTCCTTGTTGTCCTGAGTGATCCAGTACCATGCCACCTTTGAGTCAGTCCAACACACTGACTTGCTGATGTCAATTTCTGACTCTAGGGCTCCTTTGATGCTGTTCATCAGTCTTGCCAATACGAGAGCGGAGAGTAGTTCCAGACGAGGAATGGTCTGTTTGGATAGGGGCGCCACTCTGGTTTTTGAGGATACAAACTTCACATGGGTTCCTGCTGTTGTAACAATGCGTAAGTAGACAACCGCTCCGTACGCCTTTGCAGATGCATCACAAAATCCATGAAGCTCACAAGATTCAACTTGCTCGATGCCACTGAAGTAACACCTTGGAAGGCTCATGGTCTTCACGTGCTGCAGGTTGTCCACCAATTTTTCCCATGAGGTCTTTGTGGCTCCTTCGAGTGAGTCGTCCCACTCATTCTTGTCTTCACATAGCTCCCTGAAGAGTAGCTTAAATTGGACTGTAATTGGGGAAATGAATCCTAGTGGATCATAGAATTTTGATGCCACGCTGATGATATTTCTTTTCGTGGGCTTTGCTTCCCTGGCTAAACTTGCAGTGTCCGTTAAGTCAAAAACAAAACAGTCTCTTACAAAGTTCCAGAGGGTTCCCAGTGTTCGTTGGTTCCCTGTACCCCTGTCCACAGGCGATCCAAGTACACTCCTAGTGTATGTAATGTCCTCCTCTTCCACTAGGTTTGCATTCTCTGTAGGTTGAGGCTTACATCCAACTTGTGCATCTCCCATGTCTGATATCGGTTGCACTTTCAAAGGTGTCGCTGCCTCTGCCTTCTCAATCTTCTCTCTCAGCTCTGCTGAATTGGTTGCAAATTTTCGCATGTTAAATCCGCCTGTTGCCAGGCGAATCTTGGCCTTCAAGTAGAGTTCATAGGCTTTATCTACGTCGTCTTCACCAGAAGTCATGTCGTCAACATACATCGAGTTGAGGAATCTTTTCACAAATTCAGGGTCAGTCTCCTTGTACTTCTCAACATGGTGCTTGATGGTGGCGTTGAGTAAAAAGGGGCTCGAGGAAACACCAAACACGACTCTTGTGAACCTCAGGGTAACAATCTTTGGGTTGGATTTGTTTACATCATCAACCCACAGGAATCTTAGAACGTCCTTGTCAGATTCTGCCATGTGTACCATCAAAAATGCCTTCTCAATGTCTCCTGTGAGTGCCACTCGGTGTGTGCGAAACCTCAACATGATGTCAGTCAGGTTATGGGTGAGAACAGGTCCTGTATATAGGCAATCGTTCAGTGAGGCACCATCTGACTTTGCTGAGGCATCAAAAACAACTCTCAGCTTTGTGGTTGGCTTGTCTCTTCGGATCACCGCATGGTGAGGAAGGTAATGTGCATTGTCAGCTGCCGCGCTGACTTGATTGTCTACAACCTCCACAATTCCTCTCTTCATCTGTTCTCTGATTACACTGTCATACTCCTTGAGGACCTCTGGCTCCTTGCGTAGTCGATTTAACAGACCTCTTAATCTCTTCTGGCTCAGTTCGTAGTTGTCAGGTAGCGGTGGGTGTGTGGCCTTCCATGGCAGGTGTACCTTGTAGTGGTTTCCCTCAAATGCTATCTTCTCCAAGAATTCTTCATGGACTGACTGTGGCTGGATTCCAAGGGATTCTAAGTCCCAGAATTTCTTCAGATCCCCTTGGATGGTGTCTTCATAGGGGACTGGTTGTGCTGCACATTTCAAAACGTGTGTGCTGACCAGGTTAGTACTTTGGGAATCATCCTCTGTGTAAGGATGCAAGGGACCTGACAGGACCCAACCGAGTTTGGTGTTCATAGCTGTTGGCCCCTGTACCGACTTCAGAATCTCACCGGTCACTAAATTCCAGTATTGATCTGATCCAACAAGTATATCCACCTCTGAATCCTGCTTTCCCGTACTGTAATCAGCTATTCTTAACCCTTCCAGGTGCTTGTTTGTCTCTAACACACGGTTGATGGACTGGCTATGGAGGGGCTGACAGATAAGTGGAACAGCAAAGGCTTTCAACTGTAGGTCGGGTTCTCCCTGTACATGCATTCCCAGATGCACGACATCAACTTGTTGGATTTTTTCTTCAGTTGACCCAAAGGTTTTGATTGACACAGATTTCTGATCTTGAGAGGGTAGGTCAAGCTTATTCTTCAACCTGGTTGTAACATAAGAACGTTGACTGCCACTGTCCAGAATAAGTCTAGCCCATATCTTGTTGTCAGGGCGGCGTGAATCATACACAAGTGCCCTTGCCGTCTGCAGGAGGATTGGCATGGATGAATATGTATAGCACGAAAATGTATCAACACCTGTAGCTTCACTCTGTCCATCAGTAGCTTCACTCTGTGGTTTGGGATGAACATATGGTTTGTCCTGAGTTTGGGTTTCAGGGCTGTCTCTTGACCATGGTGAACAAATGCTGTTGTGGTGCCTACCATTGCACTTCTGGCATCTTAGTTTCGATGGGCAGTTTCTGCTGATGTGACCCTTACGAAGGCACACATAACATCTTCCTGACTTTCTCAGTATTTTTTTACGCGCAGCCACATCCATCACTGTCTTGCAGTTTCTTGAAGCATGGGGTGCCCTACAATACGTACAGTTTGGTCTACTGTTGCTGGCAATGAGTGCTGTAGCAGTCGTGTGGTTCTTCTTGCTTGGCTTTGCACTATGTTCAGCTTGTCTTTGGGTACTTGAAGCTCCAGACGCTCTTTCCCTTGCCTCTAATTCTCGCCTAAATGTCTCCAATAGTTTGTCCAGCTCCCAGTCGTTCCCCCCAAGTTCCCTACTAACAATCAGGCGCAAGTCTGGGGGTAGTTTGCTCATGATTACTGAAGAGAGTAGGGTTCCATAGTGCTCTGGTGGGATCCCCAGTGCTCTGAGACTCCTGATGTGTGATTCTACATTGTCATGTAGTTGGCGCAGACTCCTTATATTATTGTTGGATGCTACTGCATCGACATTCAACAAAATCTCCATGTGTCTATTTATAATCTGCTGCTTGTTGCCAAATCTATTTTTCAATACAGCAATGGCATCATCATAGTTGGCTGCAGACAGTGTTAGACCAGTGATAGCTTCCGCTGCTACCCCTTCTAGCAGTGAACTAAGGTAGTTGAATTTATCGATTGGGGCAAGGCTGGCATTATTATGGATAGACGCCTCAAACCCATCCCAAAACGAAGTCCACTTACTTGAGTCACCGTCAAACTTTCTTAATTCCAATTTTGGTAGCTTGACTCGGGGGCTACCTGCTGAGCTCGGTGTTACTGGATGTAATCTGACGGCTGATCAGGAACTGTTCCATATGTCGATGGTGATTCATTCACACTCGCAGTCACCGGTGGTGGACTGTTGTGGATCATCAATACCACTTCCTCAACCCGATTGATAGTTAGTAGAATGGTTTCCTTAAAGATATCAGCCTGCTCTATTTCTTCCTCGATGTCATTTTCCTCAACGAGGCCAAGGATCTCTTCGTCGAGTAACTCAATTGTTTTTAGCTTGCCTTGAAGGCTCGACTTTTGTTGATCGAGCTTCGCCTTCTCCGCGGCGACTCCTGAAACGTTTAAAGACTCCAGAATGGTGTTCACGTTTCCAATTATTCGGTTTACCGATCCTCTGTGCCCACCACGGACCTTCCGAATCCTCTTTAACTCATCCGTCGACATCGTCCGGCTGCAATCTGCAATCGGTAATCTCTGGGCTGGTTCTTTATCGTTAGTCAATCCAGTCCCATCCGGCTCGAAGGACCATGTACTCTTGATGTACTCCGGGTGAGAGGATTCTCGACGTTTCACACTTTATTTTACGGTCCGATGGCCACACTTTGTCACTTACTTAATCAGATTACAGAGCATAACAACTACTGAATCCGAACCACGCCATTATTACTCAAGAACAAGATCCCATAAGGCCTTGCGAGTCCTGTTCAATACATACTTCATATAACGTGCGATACAATTTACTAGTGTGACCCCAGCCATTATCGGTTACCTCAACCTATGTTGTCCAGGTAACCCTCGTATGCAGCGGTACATAGAAATCGGAAATAGTAAGAATGAGTGAAGAACAAGGCGAAATACTCGGGAAAATACCGTCCGTTTGGGCATCGCTTCAAAACGCTCGCATGTCCGCCATCTTGCTTTTCCGAAGTGTGGTTTCGTGTGACGTCATCGTAAAGTCGGAAATGTTCCGAAAAATCAGGGCGTCGTGGCACGAGATTGCGCGGGCTCAAGTATTTTCCCTTCCCTACCCCGCTTCGGTCAAATACTGGGAAAAGCAACTCCAAGCGTACAGTATACTGCGTTGATTTCAGTTGCAGCTTTCTATGAAGATTGTCCTTACTACAATATTGAATGTCGCCAGTGGTTCTGGGATCAAACTGGAAATCACGTCTGGGCATAACGCTCACCCCCTCACCCAGGGGCAGATAAGTGTTACGTGAAATGGAGACTGCACAAAGCGCGGAATATTAATTGGTTGTGACTAAACTGGATACTCCAAAATCAGGTTTCCGAGAGAAGACTGGGACCAAAATAACGAGTTATCGGCGAAGTCGTCCGGAGCCGTTTACGAACATTAGGGACCTTAAGCACCCGACGTTAGGGACCTTAAGCACCCGACGTTTTCGCTGTGACGGCGACGTGGGTGGCCGGGTGAAGCCTGGGTCCAACGTTGCCGTGATGGCGCCAAATAAAAAAGGTTAAGCAGGCACCGCGACGGCAACGCTGACGTGCTTTTTGCGACTGTCTAAATGAGTACTTTTAAGGAATTCCGTGAGATTCTGTGTCTCTACTACCACGATGGAGTTGTTTCCGATGAAGATTTTTTGTTTCTATATGAAACATTTCAGTCCAAAAATCCAGACTTCCCGTTTGATGATTACTCTCGATTCGACCTCGATGAAATGGATGAAGCCGAGTGTAAAGCAGAATTCAGGGTTGAAAAACGAGACCTTCCTGCTCTCGCCGAAGCCTTGTCGATTCCAGCAACATTCAAGACGCACCAAAGAAGTGTTGCTGATGGTATGGAGGGGCTGTGCATGCTTTTAAAGAGACTTGCTTATCCGTGCAGATACGGTGATATGGTGCCTGTGATAAGCATGATCACGAATCATGTCCTTGATTACATTTATGACACTCATGGACATCTTCTAACTCGCTGGAATGACGCCTTGTTAAACCCCCGGTCTTTGTATGCCGACGTAATCCACGGGAAAGGAGCTGCGCTCGACAACTGTTTCGGGTCCGACCCATTTCCCGACCAGACGAACAGCAAAGAATCGTGTACAACGGCCACAAAAGAGTGCACGCCTTGAAATTCCAGTCCGTGGCCCTCCCAAATGGCTTAATTGCAAACCTGTATGGCCCAGTTGGTAAGTTTACCAGCTATTTGTCTACAACACGGTTTTAAGTTTTCAGTGAAATTATAGTGATTAAAATATACCACCTAGAAATGTCTGGGAAAACAATATACTTGGTACAAAGGCTGCATTTTTGAAATCTCAACTTTGTCACTATAAAGTCTCTATCCAGTACATCAGACGACAATGATTCAGGGGTGATGTGTATTTTATATCTGTGTAGTCAAAATGTTTGGACAAAATACCATAATGCCTTTCCTACCTAACATCACTTACACCCCAGGTATTTACAGCTTTGCTTGGTATAATCCTGTGGTATTATATTTTCAGAGGGCAGAAGGCATGATGCTGGTATGCTGGCAGATTCCAGTCTCTTACAAGATCTCGAGCGACATGCCTTTTCAACACTGGGTCAACCCATGTGTATATATGGAGACCCAGCATACCCATTAAGGGTCCACCTCCAAGCACCATTTCGAGGAGCAGCAGTCACTCCTGAGATGGAGATGTTCAATGCATCCATGAGCTCCACACGCATGTCAGTCGAATGGCTATTTGGAGACATCATTAATTACTTCAAGTTTATGGATTTCAAAAAGAACTTGAAAATTGGACTGAGCAGTGTAGGAAAAATGTACATAGTCAGCGCACTACTCCGGAATGCCCTAACCTGCCTTTATGGTAACCAAACCTCCAACTTTTTTGGTTTGGAACCCCCAGGTCTTCGTGATTATTTTGTTTGATTCTGAACCTCCTCATCTCTTACACCCCCCCCCCCCCCAAAAAAAAAAATAGAAATGAAAACAACCCACACACATACAAACTGGAAATATCTGTCACCACAGCCTTCAATTTTCAGAAGCAATCCAGGGTTTTGCTGTAGTGAATGTATAATACACTTCATCATTGTTAAAGTTTTACAAAGATACTTCCATCAAAGAGTTTTGAACAAATACTGTAATTTCAAAGTTTGATCAAGATCAACAGTGTAAGATAAACCACTGCATGTCTTGCAGTATATCAGACAATTAGACAATAACATATGTGGAAATAAATGGAACTGTGTGCTGTGAAATGATGCAAACAACAACCTAAAAACAAACCACAACAAATGATGAACATGTCAGATGGGTTCTTGAAATGGTAAACAGCTCTGAAACCAAGAGTACAACAATCCTACTTGGAAGCAAATTTTTCAAACAGTGTCAATATTTGTTGCTGTTGCTGAAACATGGCTTGCATTGCCTGCAATTGCTGTTGTTGTTGTTGTTGCTGTTGCTTCTGTTGCTCTTGTTGTTGTTGCTGGATAAGTTTGAGCATCTCTTGCTGCATTTGATTTTGCTGCTCTACCAACAAGGTGCTTTTTGCCTCTTCCCTTTTCCGCAACTCCAGCTCTTCTCTCCTCAAGGACATGTCCAGTTTGGCCTTTTCCTGTAAAACCCCTAATGCATCATCAGTGGATCTTCTTCTTTTTGATGAATTAACTCCATTGTTTTGTTTTCTCTTGAGTGTCTCCCCCATGCTTTCCATAGCTTTCTGACGAATGTCTTGCGCAGAAGCCTTATCTTGGACTGTTTTGTTTCTATTACTGACTGATTTTGCACAACTTGCCTCCTCCTTGGCACATATCTCTTCCAACAGTGTATCGACTTTTCTCTGCACAGGACTTATTCCGTTTGCTTTTTCCTCGTCTCTAGTTTTAGCCTTGAATTTGGCCTGCAGCAGAGTTAGTCTGTCTCGTAGCGAACGCTTGTTCACAGTGAATATGGGACAATTCAAGTTGTTGAGATGTGTGGCAATAACATTCCAAGCCTTCCCTCGCTCAGGGCTTCCTTTCCTTGTTTCGAATAGGTCAGAGACCAAGACTTCTCTCAAAAACAAAATATCCTTCTGTTCTGTCCATTCCATCGGTCTGCAAAGAACGATTTGACGATCGAAGTCTGAGCATTTCTGGTACTTAAAAGAATTCATAAATCAAAACAAGCTATAACCTACAAGTGTCTGCGCAAACATCGAAATTCAAAAGATTAGGGAATGTGAAGTAAACAAGGGTAAACTAATCGGCGTAAAACAAACTATAGATACTTACGATTGTGATTTTGAGGCAACGGACGAACTTGTGTCGGACATGATGGAAGGTGACTAGACAGTGCAAAAGAACAGAACAATTTTTGGTGAACGCTTCGCAAAATAAATTCTACAAGACAATAAGAAACGTTTAAGAGTAATTTCAAAGCACATTGGAACCGAAAGCCATGCGAAATTTAAATAAAACACTGTCATAAAAGATGAAATATACTCACGTTTTCGCCACAACGCCAAAACTCCTGTTTTCACGTCGCCGCCGTGACGATGACGCCACATGAGCCACAAATCGCATGCGCAAATGATCTCGGTCCAGTTTTACTCGGTCACGGCGTCGCCGTCACAGCGAAAACGCCGGGTGCTTAAGGTCCCTATTGTGGACGAAAAAACGACCTCGGTTCGTCTGAAGCATGGTTCTGACACCAGAAGACAGTCAAATAAAATTCGGCACTGAAAAGGTTTTAGGGCCTCTTCATATGAGCCCGGTTGACCGGGCTGGCTCGGTCAACCGGGCCAGCCCGGTCGTGTGTTCATATGGGAAATTTCAGCCCGGGTAACCGAGATAGAGTGTCTATCGAGCAAAAGTTTTTGCCAATTCTGCCATTAAAGCCAAATTAAGAAGCAAGTACATTTCAGACTCGCATAGTTGAAACATTTTCATCCTGGTTAACCGGGCTGGAGTGTTCATATGAGAAACGGGCCAGCCCGGTTAACCGAGATCCCGGTCGGAAAGACCGAAATCTCGGTAACCGGGCTGGCCCGCTCTCTCATATGAACACATCGGAATTTTTACAAAGGAAATAGTAGGAGGGCGAGATCTCGGTAACCGGGCTCATATGAAGAGGCCCTTAGAAGGAAAAAATTAGCTCGGGGAGAAAATACTAAAGAAGAAAGGCTTGTTCTGGCTGATCTGGCACAGATGAATATTGGCACCGAAGATTAAATAAAATCCTACCGCGTGAACTGTTCCGGAGAGCGATTGAAACGGCTTGTGTACGATCCTGTGTTTCTTGATCAGTCTTAACTCCAGAAGACGAACACATTCACATTCACGATAAGACATGCAATCAAGATTTAAGCATTCCGAGCGAAAGTGCGAACTGTCAAAAATCACCACAGGAATGATAAGTAAATAGAAATAATAACGAAGCCCATAGAAGCCAACAGTTATAGACGGATCAGATTCCCACCGTATCCTAAATATATGTAGATATTTATCCGTATTTACTGTATTAGGATGGTTATATATATATGTTATTTTCATCCAAATCCACTATGTTCTCGAGCAAATGGCCGACTGAGCCGAAATGTTACAAATAACAGTAATATTGTCCTTTTCACGTTCAAGACAACAATGCTTCTTGTGTGTATCTGGTATTGACTGGTTACAGTTTCGACTCATGTCTTGAGCCGTTTCAGTTTTATTTGGAGTTGACCTCCCCGTCCATGTAAAAAGGAACACAGGCGGCGCGACGCGGCCAGCCGATTCGAACTAACGGAAATACGTCACGAACTTGCTAATGCGCGCCAAACAAACTTTCAAAACACGACGTCATTCTCGTACGGTTTTCGGAACACGGTCCGAGCTGACGAAAATTTAATTTTTGATTCGGTCCCAGTTTCCTCTCGGAAACCTGATTTTGGAGTATCCAGTTTAGTCACAACCAATATTAATTTAGTACGGTGCAAACAGGATGTGACTTCGTTCCCCGCGTCTTTCGTTGGACCAGCTATCTTTGTCAACTGAAATGTTGGTGAGTATGTTTATTGTCGCATTTAATGCTATTTCGTTTGAGCAAAGTGTCTCGAGAGACAGCCAAAGAACCTGCTAGCTTTGAACTTATACAAGCGTCACCACGTGTGTTCAGTTGTGTGGAAATATATGTGATGTTAATAGCGGGAATATATGCTTGTGAGTGTAGTGCTATTTTCGTACGATTCTTTTAAAACAGCCCTAATTCATTTTCCTGGTAAATTCCCAACATTCTCGATGTACTATGGGCAGAATATGAGAGACCTTTGACCCGTTCGAGACTGGTGACCGTTCACTTTGTTACTGTTTTGCACTGTTTATTTAAACTTTGTTAAGAGAAACCAAGTGCATGTCAAGTTCTAAGTTCCAGATCACAGATATATTTTTGAAAGTATTATAGTAGTGCCTGATTTGGATTCTTAAAAAAAGAAGAAGAAGAAGAATTGTTTTTAGTCAATATAAATTTGGTGTAATTTCTATGATGATTCACACTTCATTGCTCGTGGTAAAGCTGACGAGCTTAGGATTGCAAGGTGAATGGTTTTTCTTTTTTTTTCTGGGTTAGAAATCAGCACACTGATTGGTTCACATTGTTATGTGATGTGTGATGATGTAAGATTATTTTGCAAACAACTTGAGATGTGGATGATTGAATTGTACATCAATACTTGTGTGTGAAGTTAGCAGCATCCGATCCAAACTCAACACTGGTTCTGTGGCACATGCATAGATAAACTGGATTTTAGAGAACGATTTTGGCTTGTGTTCTTAAGTTCACTGCAGAAGCTTTGAGAATAGCTGTAAACAAATGTTTGATGGATGAGATTATTTGATGGATACCGCTACGGGATTGCAAATAACTCTATCGCAGCAAATTATTTAGTCCCAACGAAACTTTCTGTAGTGACACAAAATGCTTCTGAGAAGATACCAGGCCAAAATGAACTTCAAAGCTCTGATGAACTTTAGCTATAAACAATAGCAATTTACTGTAAGTACAGTATGCTTTACACTGTACATGACATCTGTTGCCTCATGCATAATGTAGCTGTTTTGTAAAGTTTTATTCGCTGAAAATATATCTGTTTTTGTGACAATATCCATTCTCGCAGCTCAATCTCCACACAAACCTGGTTCTGTGAATATATTACATGTATTATGCTGCAAGCCTGTGACAATCTTTAAAATGCTTTGGCTTATTTTACAGTGCTGTTGAAATGTTTCTTTCATTAATTTTGATCATGTAGCCTTTGTCTTGCAATATTTGTTAAATAGAAATATAAAATACACCAAAATAGTCCCAAGCATTGCATTTGTCAGTCACAAATGGACTGAACACATTGTGAACAAAACTGTAATAATATTGAAAACAAGTCTTGTGTTAAATTTCTGGCTTTTAATTTTAGGTTTGTTACAGAGTGCAAATACTCAAAAGTCTGATAGAAGAATTGCATCCAGTAAAAAAAAGCAACAAAAAAACAACAGATTACTATAGAAGTGAAGCCTGGGTTAATTGTGGCCTCAGATTAGAAGTAAGTGTTCAAAGTCAAGCTGTCAAAATCAAATTTGCATTAATAGATAAGTCATGCATTACTCTTTTCTGGCTGACTGACCCTTTCACTCCTAAGCTAAAAATACAGAAACCCTCAACTCTTAAGAAGCAATTTGTAAAGTGTCATAACAATAGTAATTATTGTTACTATAATTATTATAGTACTATTATAATAATGATTATAGTAATATTGTTATTATAAATTAATATAATATTTATTGTATTTTTATAATAAATTATTTATAATAAATTATTTATAGTTTAATCAGGTTTCATTTGGGCAAAGTGTCAAAAGGCAAGTGTCACTGTATGATACTTTTCTGGTAAGAAACTGAAAGTCTCTGTCTTGTCCCTACTTTCCATTTTAGTATATTCTGATGTCATTCATATTGGCTGTGTGTCTAGATTATATCATGGGAGTTGGTAGAAATTGGTTAAACTTGGGTACTAAAGGGGGGGTATTTTTAAGCAGTGAGATTAACAGGGGTACTGTAAGTTTTTTTGCCACATTCTCTGAAAACCCAGTGGGTTCTCAGTGTACATAATAAATGAGTGGTCCCTTATTAGTAGTTGAAATCTTGACCAGTGCTAACCTACAATCAGTGACAAAAAGTCTTGGGACACTCGCACAGTTTCAGTAATTTCATTTTTTACAATAAGACCAAAAAGACCCTTCATTTGACCCTCCGGCTAGAAACATCATTCGATTACGCGTCTGTGGGCGCCCGCGCACGGTCAGCAGTATCACATATTTCATATAAAATCGAACCACATACAAACTAAGGGCATCTGGTGGGTCTGTACGACACTGTATGTGTATTCACAATATTTTCTTTTAAAATTGGAACGATATTTACGAGCATATTATGTTATCACACCTTGCTTCTCATCTGTTGGTGTTAGTCAAAGCATCAATTGAAACAATTATGCCATGATTTCGGTAGACGTTGAGTGATGTCATTACGCCTTTTGCAGAAGTATACTTTTACTGAAAATTAGCTGAAATCAAGGTCATAACAGATGTTTAAAGCATATTTTTTATTATATTCCTGAATAACCATTCAAGACAATCAGTGACAAAAGTCTTGGGACACTCGCACAGTTTCAGTAATTTCTCTACTGTTTCAGTTGAAAGACAACCCCCCTCCCCCCCTTTCAATGTTGAAGTTGTTTTCCCAAACACACGCAACATTGTACAGAGGGGTGGGGGGAGAAAAATGTTTTCATGCCTTTCAGTACGCTTAGTCAATGACTTGTGTCTGAGATACATCAATTTTTGAAAGTGTCCCAAGAACTTTTGTCACTGATTGTAGCTTCTTTTCTCTTTTGTTTTTGGTCAGCAATGAACAGTGTGTATACCTGCTGTTGTAGGATTTGGTCAATCAAGAAATTATGATGGTCAAATCCTGAAACCTGCAAGTGATTCCTTGCATCTGCTTTGCCTCAGTGAAGCTCTGAGTAAGGTATCTAGTGCATGTAATTATATGCAAATGTTGACCGTTTTGCTGTATCGTATTTAACTTTCCTATCTTCTAAACTCCATTAACCAGCTTAAAATATATGGTGTTCAGAATTATAATCTCCTTCTTCCAACTGAAAAGGCAAATCCATCATTTGGTGGTGCTACAGTAAGGCATGGGGTGGCAGTGCCAGAGGTTAGGTGGGTCATTAGAGCTGTTTTTAGTTTGGGTTGGCTTGATATCAGATTATCAGCTTCTGCTTTATTAACTGATAAAGCAGCATATTCTGCATCACATCAGTATACAATTATATCAATATTTACAAGATAAAAAATTTAAAATCAACATACAACTAAATACAGTATTTTAAAATAATATCCTAAAATATTTAAATGGGACAATAAGTTTAATTGAACCATTCTCCATATGTAATAAGATAATCCTGAAGTGCTACCTTAAAATTGTTATGGTCAGATAAGAGTTCCATTGCTTAATGGTCCATGGGAAGATCTTTGTTCCATATTGAGTTTGTATTTGTCTTTCTTGAAATATGGGTACCAGGCTGCATTGCCATATTCTAACTGGGGTCTAACAATGCTCAAATACAGCCTGGATTTGCAATTTGTTGAGGTATGCCTGGAGGTACGTCTAGTGACACCTAGTGTTTGCCCAGCCTTGGCGGTTACATGTGCCACATGATTCTCCCATTTAAGGTTGCTAGATAATATAATACCGAGATAAGAGTGGTGTTGAACTCTCTCCAGGGGATTATTATTAAGTAAGTAGGTATTTGTGTGAACATTATGTTTGGTAGTGAAGCATATGGTATGACATTTGTCTACATTAAATGACATTAACCAATCTTTTTCCCACTGGGCCAGGGCATTTAGATCATTCTGGAGAGACTTAGTATCTCCAGGCCCACTGATAGTTCTGTACTAGAAATATGATATTCGCAAAGGTCCCACGCCCAAGTAATCGATTATGCATGACATTGCTTAGAGCTCTCATGTACTGTATGCTTACACCACACATTTCAATATATTAGCATTTACATGATATTAGCATGTGTTCCATTCTGGGGGACACTCATCATAATTTTGGGTGGGGGTGTGCCACCTGGACCTGAAAACCCTTACCCTATTTCAGACCAAAATATCTGATTTACTATACACTATTTCAGACCCAACAATTTCCACCCTGTTTTTTCTTCCATTTGCCATGCATTGTCCATGTTGATACATTTCTATATGCTATCCTGTTGTATTAGCAATCACACGAGAGACAGAGCTCCGAGTCGTATCGTGTTTAATCCAAGAACTACCTAACCCCCCTTGGCCCAGACTCTTTCATCCTGCTTAACTTATTAACTAAATAATTACACAACATCTCCCTTTCACAACAAAGGCTATCTAATCAAAACTGGAACACGAACAAGAGTATATAAAGCGAACGCGAGTTCATACTCAGTTTATGATTTCAACTATGTCAATGTACTTAAATCAGTCTCCAAATCATGTTAAATATATAACCAGGACAAAACAATCAATAAAAGTCAGTCTGCAGCTAAGGTGCTGCTCATAGATCCAGCCTGGCTGGCGACTTTACTTCCCGGCCACTTCTCGTGGTGACGACAGGTTTCAGACCATTCGTTGCTTCTGCCATTCTAGGGCTCGACACGCTGGTACTGGCAACTGGTTCGCTGTTATTAGGCTCCATTGGTTTTTTGGGTTTTGTTGTTGGACTCAGGGAAACCAGATCTTGACGGTTTCTCCTCACTGGTGTGCACAATGTAGGACTGAGGTGAGGATGTCTTCTGCATTGTCGTGGCAGGTACCTTCATGTCCCGAATCCACACCTGTTCTACTGGTGTCAATTCACTTAAGGGGCAAGCACGATGGTGGGTGTTGTAGTGGTCGCTCTGTTGCTGCTTCATTTCTTTTCGCAATTTTAGCTCACCAAGGTCTGGCCACTTGGGAGCGAGTTCCGCTGGTGTGGTGGGAACAGTGGTACGCAACTTGCGTCCAAATAGTAGTTGTGCAGGACTGTAGCCACACTCTAATGGTGCTGAGCGATATGCCATCAGGGCTCTTGTGGGGTCATCTGTCTTCTTGAGGAGGTTCTTAACAGTCTGCACACTTCTTTCGACTTTGCCATTTGATTGTGCATATCGGGGGCTACTCGTAACATGTTGAAATCCCCAGTCCTTGGCAAACTTCGTAAACTCTGCAGAGTCATACTGGGGTCCGTTATCTGAGTGGACAACTTCGGGTAACCCATGACGTGCAAACAGTGACTTCAGGGCTCGAATAACTTTGCGAGATGTCTGTGAAGACCATAGGATTGACATTTCCACATAGCGGGATCTGTAGTCAATCACTAAGAGGTAGGTGTGACCTTTCAAGGTGAATAGGTCTGTTCCAAGGACCTACCAGGGGTGGTCTGGGACAGCAGGCGGGATGAGTGGTTCCGGTTGCTGGACTCTGTGTTCTGCGCACTTGCGGCAGGATTGGATCATATCTTCCAATTGACCCCATACAAGACAGACCACCTTAAATAAATATCCCCCCTCAAGGATAATATGTACAGATAATATGAAATAATAATAATAATAATAATAATAATAATAATAATAATAATAATAATAATAATAATAATAATAATAATAATAATAATAATAATAATAATAAATAATAATAATATTTAGAACATCATACAAAGTCTAATAAATTCCATAGCTTAGGAGCGGCAACAGAAAAGGACTTATCACCATATATCTTGGCGTGTGATTTCGGAACAGTTAAAAGATTATGATTTGATCATCTTAAAAAGCATACAGATTCAAAGTAATGTTAAATAATAAATAAGCCAGTTAGCAGCATTCTATAACCCACCCCTTGAAGAAAGGAAATCCCTTACACCCCTCTTAAAACTGGAAACACTCTCTGCCCGGCGAACAACTAGTGGTAATGTGTTCCACATGTCTACAATTCTATTAAAGAAACTAAACTTAAAAGTATTAGTTCTAGCATAATTCTTCTTTAACATAAATTCATTTCTTCCTCTTAAGGGGTACCGTTGAAAATCTGAGTAAAATTGAATATATGAAGATATATCTATATCTATATATCCATTTAAAACTTTGTACAAAAATAAAACATCAACCAAAAATCGTCTGTCTTCCAGACATAACAAGTTCAATTTTTCTTTACGGGCTCTATAATCATCATCTGACTTCAGAATAAATTTGGTGGCTCTTTGCTGAATTCTTTCCAATTTGCTGATATTCCTAGCTGTGTATGGTGACCAAACAACAGTACAGTATTCCAATTGGGACCTCACCAAGGCACAGTACAATGTTCTTAAAGTGGTAACATCTTTCAGTCCTTTACAAGTTCTTTTAATAATACCAAGAATCTTGTTTGCCTTACTTGATATTTTATCAACATGGGTATTCCAGGACAGCTTGTTTGTGGTGACTAAGCCAAGATCACGGAATTCGGACACTTCTTCCAGGACATTATTGTTTAGGTGGATATCAGAGTGGAGAAGCAACCTCCTTTTGGTGATACACATCAATTTACATTTCTTCACATTAAAATCCATTTGATTTCGTTGACTCCATGAATGCAAGTTATCTAGGTCTGATTGAAATTCCTGGTGGTCAGCTGGACAGTTTATCACTTTGGACGTTTTGCAATCATCTGCATACAATGCTATTGCATTACCAGGCATGACCACATCAGGTAAATCACTAATGAAGATCACAAAGAACAAAGGCCCCAACAGAGAACCCTAAGGTACACCAGATGGGATGGCAGTCCAAGTAGAACTCTGTCCTTCTATAACAACTCTCTGCTCTCTGTTAGTGAGGTAATCCTTACACCAATTCAGAAGTGTACCAGAAATTCCAAAGTTACACAGTTTCTGTAACAGTATATCATGTGACACTCTGTCGAAGGCCTTGGCAAAATCCAAGAATACTACATCCACCTGCAGTCCATCATCTAAGGCCTTTGTCCACTGATGGTGTGTTAAGGTATCAGGATACCCTCCGAACTTTGCCAGATTCGAAAAATTTTTTTTTGGCTTAACGAAATTACTACATGTTTTACCTTGTGTTTCTGAAAACAAAATTTGGATACCTATTTTTTTCCCGAGATATTTAAACGAAAGGATTTTATCTTTCTCTTTCTCACCGGAAACTACCTGTCAACAGATCGTTAGTATCACCCGTAACTGCGCAGCATGCGGCTTGCGCGCCAGTCATGCAAAACAAGAAAGTAAATAAAGTACAAATTTTAGCCGCGTGACGGGTAACGCATGACTAACAGCAAATCTGCAAGAATAACGAAATGCCGCAAGAAATCTTTCCTTGTACGCCTTTGTGAACGCTTTTCTATGTTTACGCTGAAACAAATTAAATATAACCACGTGAGCGACGAAATGTCACAACGTGTGATTCTTGCACAATGCCGATTTATAAACCTTGAGCAGTGCGTGGACCATGCTCGATGGTGGTGGCTCAAGAGCACTCCTGCTTTTCGCAGCTCTCTTTTTAGAACGAGTTTGTCGTTTACTTGAACTCATTCCGAATTCCAACTGTGGCTGCAAAAGGTTGAATTGGTGTTGAGTGGTGAGTGCAACTGTGAAGGGAAAATAGATGTTGCAAAACTTACCCGAACGAAGCGTTGATAGTTATACACTGCGGTCTTTTGTGCTGCGTGTTTCAATTACCTACAAGATGCCTGGAAAGTCTCTATACGAAAGCACTAACTGCGGTGTTTTGACAGATTGCTGACAGATGAGGCGATTATGTAAACAGGTTTCCGGCTCCCTGGTCAGAATCTTTAAATGTGTTTTTCTCGGTGTTTTTAAAACGCAGAAAAGTGTTTCTTTCGGAAACCTGCATTTCAATGGATTTTAATTGATTGGCTTGAAACTTGGCAAATATGTGAATCAATATCAAAGTTACAAAAAGGTGTCTCCGATTTTATTTCTTTTTTTTTCGTTCGGAAGATATGTCCGCTTTTGTCTTGCGTGTAGCTAGAAATATGATCGGCCAACTTTAAAAGTCAATAACTTTGTATATGGACAAGATATCAAAATTCGGAGACACCTTTTTTTTCTTCATTGTGTCAACAGTAGGCTGAAACAATAAATAATCAAATCGGGTAAAATCCGAGTGACATTAGGCTTTTTTAATGAGACAAGGTCAAAATTCACTCGGAAGCTGATAACTTTCTTTAGCAAATGCAAAAAATATAAAGCTTTAACCTAAATCTGTGATTGTTGAGCTTTCAGAAAATATATACTTGCATGTCATTCACGAGGGTATCCTGATACCTTAACACAAGCTGGGTGACACATGAGCGACCCTTAACAAACCCGTGTTGCCAGTCTGTTAAATAGGGAGCCACGTGTCACAGCCACATGATCTGTCTTGATGTGAAATGAATTTCCTACAAGATAGTCTGATAGCCTCTCGCATGCCCATGTAGTGGCGAGAGCTTCTTTCTCAATTTGGGCATATCTGCGTTCCACCGGTGTTAGGGACCTTGATATGAATGCAACTGCTTTACTTTCTCCATCACCTTGCTTTTGAGTTAGCACCGCTCCAAGGCCATACGAGGAAGCGTCTGCTGATACTGTCGTCTCTCTCACTGGGTCATAGATGGCCAGTGAAGGGGCTGAGACGAGGGCATGTTTGATTTTGTCAAAGGCTTCTTGCTGTGTGTCACCCCACAGCCAGGCATTCTTCTGATTGAGGAGATCTCTCAAGGGTTGGTTGATGCTGGCCAAATGGGGAATGTATTTGCCCAGTTGATTTTGCCATTCCAAGGAAGCGCCTCAGCTCGCTAATGTCGCTTGGTTTCTCCATGTCTTTTACGGCGGACACTTTGCGGGGGTTTGCCTGGATTCCGTGCTTTCCAACTAGATTTCCCAGGAATACCACTGTGTCTTTGGAGAACTCGCATTTCTCCAGATTGAGGGTCACGTTTGCTTGTTCAAGCTTCTTTAGAACTGCCTCTCATCATGCTCAGCTTGGTCCTTTCCATAGACAAGTATATTGTCTACTTGACATTCTACACCTTCAAGTCCTTCGAAGACGCATTGTATGGTTCTCTGAAAATGTTCTGGGGTGGATGAAATCCCGAACAGTAGTCTTGTGTAGCAGTATCTACCCCAAGGCGTGATGAATGTGGTGAGTTTCTTTGACTCAGCTGACCACATTTGTGACATGAGTTGTCTCGTGCTGGGCACACGTTACGATTGTGGAAGGTATATCCACATCTCTGGCATGTTGGCTTGTGAGCCGAATTGGAAGGTCTTGAGCTCAGTAGTCGTCTTCCAAATTCCTGTTTCTTGGGGGCCTTGAACTTTTGAACTTCTGATGGCGTCGACGTTCTTCGATTCACCCAAGCTGGGCGCACCCCGCATGACTTCTTGTTGCTTGTGGATGCTTTCACTTTGTCTTGCCATGTTCACCGCTTTTTCTAAAGTCAATTTTGGATCCATCTGCAGTTTTTCACTGAGTTTTGAATTTTGCAGGCCAACAACTAGGCGGTCGCGAATCATCTCGTCGCGGAGTGTTCCATACTTGCAGTATTCGACCAGGCAGTACAAGTCAGTGATAAAAGCCTCGACAGGCTCGTCCTTTCCTTGGACACGTTGATTGAATTTCGCTCTCCTGTAAATTGTGTTCCTCTTAACCACAAAATGGCTATCGAATTTTTCCTTCACTTTATCGTATTTCCCGCTATCTTCGGGAGAATCAAACACGAAGCTCATCATAATGTCATCAGCTTCGTCGCCCATAGTATAGAGGAGTGAATTCACCTGGATATTGTCGCTTTTCTTTTCTAGCCCCAACGCTATCCGGTATCAGCCGTATCATCTTATCCATTTTGGCCATTCTGCTGGCTTGGTGAAAATAAACTGCTCTGGCGGCACGATTGTACCTTGAGCGCTCAGTGGTGCACTTTGCACAGTGCTCGGCTGATCTGTCGGCATTTTTTTTTTCACTCACCAAGAAAGAGGAATTATCCCACTGCTGACACCATGTTGTATTAGCAATCATATGAGAGACAGAGCTCCGAGTTGTATTGCGTTTAATCCAAGAACTACCTAACCCCCCTTGGCCCAGACTCTTTCATCCTGCTTAACTTATTAACTAAATAATTACACAACATTCCCAGGCCAAAAACACAAAATTGATACCCTATTTCAGACCAAAAAGGCAAACTCTATACCCTATTTCAGACTAAAAATGTTTAAAAACAATACCCTTTGGGGTGGCACATACCTATATATATATATATGGGAGTCCTCCCCCCCCCCCCCCCCACCAGGGTCCCATTGCTGTTTGACGAGTACAGTAATTACATTATATAATATGTAGGATGGTCTGGAAAGAAGGAAGTTCTCACAATATTATTCATCATGCCATGTCCATTCCACAGTAATTTATTTTGTCTCATAAGAAAGTATACAGAGTCAGTTTTAGCACCACATTCATAGGTGAAATATATAGATACTTCTCAAGTAGGTTACAATATATTTCTCAGAAGTTCTCAATTGTTGCAAGTGTTGCCTAGTACATGTACAAACACACAAAATCCCATGCCAGAGAAATGTAGCCCTAACCCGATACTCTCCCCTGTACTCTACTGTGAGTGAAAATGGAAAAATGCATTATAAATATACAACTAGACTGGCCTTACCAGTGAGCTCGCGGCGTGAGTTGGGTCGAGACCAGAATATAAAATGGAAAGTAGGGGACAAGAGCGGAACTCCCAAGAGAGACTTCCAATTTCTCACCACAAAAATATCACACAGTATAGAGAACTTGGCTTTTGACACCTTGATTAAACTAAAAATTATTATTACAACACTCATACACTTGCTTCTTAAAGGTGGAGTGACCCTGCATCTTGAGGATGCATGACATATCTTTTTTATGCACAATCGATTATGACAGTTTGACCTTGACTCTTATTTCTAATCAGAGGCCACGATTAATCCAGCCTTCGCTTCACTACTTATGTGTTTTCTTTTATTAACTCAATACGTTTCTTCTATCAGGCTTTCGAGTATTCATGCTCTGTAACAAATATAAAATTGAAAGCGAGGAATGTCACACGAGAGATGTTTACAATATTATTGCGGTTTTGTTCACAGTGTGTTCAGTCCATTTGTGACTGCAAACTCAATCAGAATTATTTCGGTGTATTTTTCATTTCTGGTATTTAATGAACATTGCAAAACAAAGGCTACATGATCGAATGAAAGAAACACTTCAACAGGCAATGTACGATAAGCAGAAGAATTTTATGAGGTAACGGATGTCATGTACAGAGTAAAGCATAAAGCGTCATTGTTTTACGGCTAAAGCTCACCATAGTTTTGGTTTCTGGTTTTGCCCTGTTATCTTCCCAAAAGCATTTCGTGTTGCCGCAGAAAGTTTCGTCGGGACTAAATATTTATCGGTGACAGCGGTATCCATCAAATATTTGTTTACAGCTATTCTCAAAGCTTCCGCGGTGAACGCGAGCCAAAATCGTTCCTGAAAATCCAGTTTATCCGTGCATATTCCACAGAGCCAAATGGTGTTGAGTTTGGATGGGATGCAGATAACTTTTACACACAAGTAACAAGCAATTCACTGGCCACATCTCGAGTTGTTTAGCGAAGTCAATTATGTCATTGCCCAGCACGTGATAATATGAACCAATCACCGTGTGTTGATTCTCGACCCACAAAAAGAAAAAATAAAAAAATAAAAATTTGCGTTTTTAAGCTCGCTTGGGCCCAGGCCCCCAGGCCCCCACGAGCAATAATTCTACAGAATATTAGACAAATGAAAGTCAGGTTTACACATTATCCACCACAAGTACTGTAAGATACTGTGAGACACGAGAAGAGCATCAGTTTAGTACTGTATTGACATTCTTGTCTTTAAAAAGTCTCATTTCCCATGCCATGTGGGTATAAACTAACTCTTCCTAATCACAGAAAGATACTTTTTTCCAGTTGGACTTAGTGAACTTCATGTTTGTCTTGATATTTAGGGCCCTATGGAAAACAAAACAAGCATCAAAGTATAATTAGGAATGTTGTAAAGTGTGTTCTGTGGCATGAGATAGGTGGGTGGGTGGGCGGGGAAGCTAATTGTGTTAGAGTAACAGTTTTTAAAAATTATAATATCTCACCAGAAATTAATGTCATACAGCTGCATTGGAAAGAAAAACTTGTTCAAAAGAAAACTTATTAAACTATAATTATCACCAAATCTATCTAGGAAAAGGAAGAAATTAATGTAGTAAAGTGCTGGCTTAAGTAAAATGATACTAACTGTGGTAAATGCAAATTGACTCTTCTGGCATATAAATCAGAATATGTATCTTTTAGTTTGCAAATTGACTGTTGACCTGGAGTCACTGATTGGGGCATTGACTTGTCAGTGTTATCTAATTTGAACTTGTTTAGATCATGGCAATTTTTTCTGCCCACATCTCTTCTGAACATTATTATTTTTATATACAGTAATGTTATATAGTACAGCTAAACAGCTAATTCAAAAAAGCAAAAGGAAATGCAGCAATAAATTACACTTTTTCCTGATGCCAAATTGATAAAATAATAACTCATAATAATTTCTAGTTTACTGAAACATCATTCTGTTTATACACATTTCATATAGGATGTATTTATAGCAAGGGAAAGGGGGAGGAGCTTATTAGACTGAGAGAGGCATATTTCTAAAATTGATCTTGTGAGAGAAGCTTACTTAGAGAGGGATGGTTACCTGTATGAAGGAACTATAGCACGCCCAGCCACTTGTTATTTCTAATACATTCTGATATATCTGATACTTAGAACAAAGCAAAGACAAAACAAAGACTGTATAAGAAAGTTATTGGCTGGGTACTCTAAAGTTTAGGCCACTGACTTATAGTACTTATACAGTGTTATACAGTACATGATAACAGCAGCTGGGCAGTTAAAAAACTGCATGTTCAAACCAAAACTCACAAGCTCTTGAAATACAAAAGGTTTTACAATTTTTTTACTCTGTGTTCAAAACTTTGACTGAGCACTGCAGGTATAATTTCATAGAGGACAAATATTTTGATCTGTTCTTTGATAGACTGAAATGGTTTACTCTAATCAAATGCACAGAAACACCAAGATTCTTCTGTGTGAGTGATATGTTGTGATTTTGTCTGAGCAAGTTGTCAAGTGGCAAAATAACGTCTGCATGCGACACTGGAAGTTGATTTAAATGTCGAGACTCAAACGGTCAAAACAATTTTCTGTCGTGAAAATGTATAGCATTGCAACAACCAAGTTTTACCGCGGTCACAAAATGTTCGATAAACTCGAAGCAATGCAGAACGAATGAGTTAGTGACATGAACAAAGTAAATTTACGTGTCTTACCTTCCTGGAGCTATCGGCCGGCCTTCAAGCACTATTTTCTGTCCTGAATTGTTTCTCGGGCCTTGCTCTTGATCATAACTTGCTTTTAAGTGCCAGTAACCACGTTAGGAAGTTCAAATGGTTTATAAAAGTTCGATCCAAGAAGGTAAATTCGAGTCAGCTGTGAACGGTTGACCGATTATCTCAGCTATAAATCAACCGCTAGTGTTTCTCCCATCGGATTTTTCGTCCTGTTTCTCGGTGTACCGTTGTTCGCTTGTCTTGTCATCGCCTTTGAAGGCCATTGTGTTAGTACAGTACTTTCCCAGTTTCAGTTCGGTGTTTGAAGTGTGGTCTGTTGCTTTGCGACGGACTCCCAAAAGACCCTGCAGTGTGGGTGGTAGGTCGCTCTGTGAAAAACATTCAAATTTTAAAAAAGCCAACGTGTTGGTCTGAGAGAGGGAAGAGCCTGGGAATGAGGTTGAAGGTTTTACCCAGCAATCCCCGCTGCGCGTGGACATAATTCCGTTCCGATGTTTTTTTCCTGGCAAACCCTGTTGCGCGGTGACATGATTCTGTTCCGAGGTTCTTCCAAGCAAACCCCGCTGTGCGGGGAGGTTGCCCCATGAACGGCATTCAAAAACGATATGTGTTCAGATTAGTACCCACGCAGGGCGTGGGAATAATAAACAATCATCCGCAAACAGTTTCGCTGGTGATGAGATGGAGTCTGGCAGATCATTGATGAATAGTAGAAATAACAGCGGGCCCAGGACTGTCCCTTGTGGGACTCCAGAGGTAACACTGCAGGGATCCGAGAGGACTCCTTCTAGTGCGACATTCTGGGATCTTCCAGAGAGGAAAGCCCTGACCCAGCGGAGTAGTGTGCCTTTAATACCATAATGGTCAATTTTATATAGTAATCTCTTATGGGGGACTCTGTCAAATGCCTTGAAAAGTCTAAAATAAAGGAAACCACTTGTTTGACACTTTACGGAATTGGTTAGGTCTTGGAGAGCTGAAATAAGTTGGGTTTCAGTTTCTATGTTTCCTAAATCCATGTTGTAAATCAGATCTTCTTTGTCCTTGATAGGTGTTGACTCGGTGTCTACTCCCTTTATGGCTGAGGGGCCTCTGGGGGCTGCCTCCTTGTGTAATGCA
The DNA here is from genome assembly GCA_964036295.1 of Plumapathes pennacea. Taxonomy (NCBI): domain Eukaryota; kingdom Metazoa; phylum Cnidaria; class Anthozoa; order Antipatharia; family Myriopathidae; genus Plumapathes; species Plumapathes pennacea. The sequence goes on along the minus strand of OZ038469.1, from coordinate 8,554,723 downwards.
CAGTTGAGTGTCATGAGCTTGAGCTTCAATGTGGTGGGTAGCCCTGTGATTGCTGGTCCTTCTGGTTGTGTGACAGGTTGCTGTGGTCTGTGCCCCTTTGTACTTGAATTGTATGGTGCAAGTCCCGTACTGCTTGATGTGAGTTCCATCAAATGTTGTTAGCATTGTGTTTGCTTGGTGGAGAGTTTCCGGTTTTGGAAAGCTGCCTGCTGTTGGGTTGTGGGGAAACATATGAGAGTATGTTCTGACTGGGACAATGTTTCCTTGGGCTCCTTGTCGAGCTTGGCTTTCAGTGCGGTTCGCTGTGCTTTGTTAGACTTCAGATCTACATTCATAGTTGCGAACATTTGTCTCTGTCGGTGTGGTGTGGACATGGACTGCATGCTGTTTACGGCAATGGTCTCAACTGTGTTTTTCAAAGTGATTGCTGAGGTCTCTGGAATCATCATTGCTAGATATCACATGAAAGTTCTAATTTCTCTTTTTGTGTGTTTGTCAGTGATCTCCCGGGTTGGTTGTGTGTTGTATTGTTGCAGTTGGAATCTGGCCAAATGGTGGTTTACTTTCGGCACAAGGTGTTTCTGGAACTTTTCACCAGTTTTCACTGGTTTGTTTTTGTCCCCTTCATCGCTCCAACTGCAGCTGTTGTAGATGTTGATGCCACAGTGACTGATCCATAGCAGGATGAACGAGGCTTGCCAATTCATGCACAGCAGCACCAATGCTGCGAGTGCTGTGGCCATGTCCGAGGTGATATTTCCACTTAAAAGCTATATCCCATTGCTGGCACCATGTTATTATTGCCTTGGATGATAATGTACACACAGGAGATAGATATTGATGTGGTCTTTAATCAACACAAGGAGAACTAACATGTGCAAGAGATCAAAGTACAACTCACAAGGTTGTCACATGTATCACAAGTGACAGTTGATCACATGCTATCATGACACTTGTGGTGTGTTTGTGAAAATAACATTTTACTCATTTACTGTCAAAAAGAAACAGACAAAGAATTAGTTTGTTTTGGCATTCAAACATGTACTTCATATGAAAAGGTGGCAGCAGGTGAAGGGTTCAATAAAAACTGCTGGCTAGCCTGCATCTGGCACTTTTCTGATCTCAAAGAGTGCCCTTGGGTGGTTGCTATTTATCATTGGTACAGATAGCACTTGGTAAAAGCTGTGATTGGGTCAGAGTCTGGGCCTCGTCTTTTTAAGTGGCTCATTTTTCTCGTGGTGCACTGCATAATCTCCTTCCTCCACCCTAAAAGGCAAGTCCATACAGCAGTGCTACAATAGGGCATGAGATGGCTGCCGAAGCTGTGTGGGTTGTTAGGGTTGGGGTTGGGTTGGTTTGTTCACAATTTTTAGCTTGGGACGGGAACATTGGATTACTTTTGCACCCTTCTAAAAGGATCCTAAAGCAGAATGTTAAGTTTTGCTAAAAAAATACTGTCTTTAGGTAGGGGGTAGTGGTTTATACCATTTACCCCTTCATCAGATGGTCACTGGTGTTTTTTGCACAGCAGTGACCATCTGATGAAGGGGTAAATGGTATAATGTGATGCAGTGATGGGTATGTTGCATTGCAGTCTTGGGTACATGTGTGTATCAAGGCTCCTTTCATTCAATGTCCATCCCTCACAATTCTTAACTTTTTCTTACTTTCTTTTCACAAACTATGTTTAAATATCCCGCATGTGCAAAAAACAGCGCATGAACTGAATCCTGCAAACGCAAAGAATAGCGTATGATTTTTAAGTTCGGCACTTTGGCACCTGCAGGAAATAATGAGCAATTCTCTTACTCACAGCTACGTTACCTTCTAGCCTAGTTCTGATTGGTTGCTGTTCTGTACAGCAGCTAATTAAAAAAATTCATGTTTTTCCTCTGAGGTCAGTTTCTTCCAAATTTGAACCCCCTTACCCACAATCCTCTCATTTGCTCTGACAAACGCTTGAAATGTCAGCTACTGTTACTTTTATGGCTTTCCAGTACCTCGATCAACTTTCTGTTGATGCACCAGCATTTTTATCACCATGCTGACGCAGTTAATCTAGTTCTGTTAAGAGCTGTATCACTATTTACTTGCCCGGCAAGAGCATTGATAATGAAGGCAAGGTTACTCATGCCCGGTCACCTGGGAGTCTTTATGACAAAGTCTTTGATTGCTTGTTTAGACTTGTTCGACGTTCACGTTCGTCATTGGTCAGGTTAAAACTCGATTGATTTACAGTGTACTAGTAACTATTTAATGTTAGTAAATAAACAAGGATCATTATGTTCCAAGTTGGTCCGCAAGAGTGATGTCGACGCCGTTGAAAGTGAAGAGAAAAATTGACTGGGGAAAGCGCAAGAGAGAGCAAAAGACTCCACTTGGATGAAGATGATGGCGTGTACCAGTGCCCTGTGCCACACTGCAATCACAATGGGTTCTTATCGCACAGAGGTTGCAGAAAACATGTGCAAAGCAAACATTCGTGGTACAGTTACTTTCTTACGAAACTGGCCAAATTGTTGAGGAAGAACACGCAGTTTGCTGGACTTCAAACAGAGAGCAACAGCACATTCTATTCACCTTCAACTTCCTCTTCCATACTCGTTGAGGAGCATTATGTTAAGTGGCTTTGTGGGAGCACTGGTAGTGGAAACCCCACAAGCACAAGCAAAAAACTGCAAACAGTTTTGTGATACGTAGGAGACGAATTGATGGAAGAGACTATCGACTTTTGCCTTGGTTCTCCTGCCCTGATGTGTAGATTTGTGGACGCTATGCAGGAAGAGGTAAAACTAGGCCATTCTGTGCAACTGGGATATCTTAGTGCCATGACTGAGCTTATGGATTACCGAAAAGTCAGTGGTCTGTCAGGGAACATCATCAGCAGTTTCGCCACAACTGAAGTCTACATAAAACGGTCACGAAAGAGTTGCTAAAAAGATGAAACTTAACTGGGCCAGAGATCTTGACATCGACAATCTTGAAGCCAAGGTCTGCTTGGCATCGCTGGAAGACCTGGCAAAGGTGATACCCTATCACCTGCAGTGGTTCACTTCAGTGCTGGACCATTGCAAAACTGAATTGAAGAGCATCTCTTCGACTGACGTGGCATTTGCAACACACTGTTTGGCCACTTACCTATTTGTGAATTTGTGAAAGCTGTCTTAGAGGCTCACAGATGTTGGCAAGCTGCTTTAGGAGTTTGGTCAGGTAGTTTACCAAACCAACTAGCCGCTGTACTGGTTTCACGTTGGTTGACTTTGCTCATGTTTAGGATCGCTTCCACCTTAGATTGATCTGGTTTAAGGCCATTCTGGGTCAGCATGGGGCCAATGTAGGGTACTTCAGTCATCCTTGGTTTCAACTTCTCTTTGTTCAAAGTGATGCCTTTTTCTCTGCATCTCTAGAAGAGCTTTTGGATCCTCTGATCATGATCTTGCATGGCTTCTAGAGCTTCTTCACTGTAGACAAGGATGTCATCCACAATAGTTTTCACACTGTGTGTGTTTTTATGGCTTGACCCAGGGAGCACTGGAAGTATTCAGGAGCCAGGGAGATTCCAAAGGGCATCTTGAGCCAGCGGTTTTGACCAAATGGCGTGCCAAATGTGGTCAGATAGCTTGACTCGTCTAGCTTTACATGTCAAAATCCATTCTTCACGTCACATACACTGAAAACCTTTGCCTTGGCCAGTTCTGATAGGACGTTGTTGATAACTGGCATAGGTTAGTGGCTTTGTTTTAATGCTATATTTAATGGCTTGGGGTCTATACAGATCCTTAGCTTGCCAGTTGGTTTCTTTACTAGAACCAAACTCTACACCCAGTCTGTTTGTATGTTTACTCACTTTATAACTCCAGTATTCTCCAGTCTAGTCAGCTCTTCCAGCTTGGGCTTCAGGGCAATTGGCACTCTTCTCAGGGGCTGCTCTACGGGTGTAATTGAGGCGTCAATTTTCAGGTGTAGCTTGTTTTCAAACCGTCCTTCCCCAGTGAATATATCTTTGAATTCTTCAACAAGTTCTTGTTTCGTTAGGTAGTTGGAGTCCTTGGTTTTTGCATTTCGATTTTGTGGAGGTTTCATTTCAGTGGCTTTTGGCTGGCTTTCCAGCAGTGTTGTGTTCCTGTTGCACACATGCGATGTTCTGATGCTGGACTTTCACTAATTCCATCTGTTGTACTGCTTGAGAGCCTAACAGAGGCATTGTGCTCTCGTTCACAACAATAAATCATGTTTGATATTTCCTTTCATTCTTAGGGTTCACAAGATCAGTCAGGCACACACTCAAATCTGTTTCCACTTCCATTTTTCCTTTCATTTCTAAACATGGCGGCAATGGAATCTGGCTCTAAAGGCTACATGGTGGTCGAGTTGGCACGATGGGCATCTTGACTTGTTCTTTGTTTTTGCTCGACATTTCTGCTTCTATTGACTGGTTTCACGTTTATCCAGGCTTGAATTCTATACTATGGACACCTTGTTATTATTCGATGAAACTCAACTTCAGGTTTAATTATTTCAAAGTAAGTTACTGCCCAGTCAATGGGCAAGACTCGAAAGATAACAACAACTCAGGGTTCAAAGTAGAACCATTGCACGTGAGCTAACCATGCGTATCACGTGCAAGTCCAAATAAGGATAACTCGCTACAGCTACACCCTTCTCTAGTTAAAATGCAAAATATGCATGATGTACAGTGAGCATTTAGTGATAGCAGTGAACAAGTTTTCTCAAAGAGTGTTTACTTGTTTTTTAAATGATGAAAGTTCATAAGGTATTGTACCATATGAAGTCCATGCTGAGAATTAACATTGAAGATGTTTCTGAAAGTTTCTTGGTCTGCGTCTGTTTGCATGTGCTCATTAGACATATCAGCTACATATTTTTAATTTAAACAAAGTGTACATTATGTTTTAGAAATGGGCAAGATGTTATAATTAACAAGTAGTATTTATTTAGTAATTAGTTTTTAGTAGAATGTAATGACATCCATTACATGTCTTGCACACCTCTGCCTCCGCATCCATTTTGGGCCTCCAAACTTTGCTGTGAAACCGGTTCTTAGTCTTCCCAATGCCTTGGTGTCCTTCATGTGCCAGATCCAGCACACAAGCTCGTAACACTTAGCCATGTCATTGGTTTTCCTGTTGGTGTTGCCGCAACTCCTCATCACTCCACTGGTTTAGCCAGGTTTTCCCTGTTGTCGCTTCGGATACACTTCCTGCATGGCACTCTCCTACCATATCTTCAGAGCCAAGGGCCACTTCCGGTGTTTCCTCTGGCCACGGAAAATGAGACATACCATCAGCGTTTCCATGTCTTCCGGGGTGATGGTCAATACCAAAACCAAACTCAGCCAGTCTCTAGCCAGCATGAAACATGACCCCTGGGGTGCTTAAAGCTTTTGAGCCACTGCAATGCGCTGTGATCCGTTCGCACAGTGAACCGTTTCCCTAACAGTAAAGGTTCAAAGTGTTCACTGTAATTCCGTTAAGGCTTAGACAATGCCCTCCCTGCATAGGCGATGACCCTCTCTGCACCTGTATGAACCTGCGACAAGACAGGTCCAATCCCGACATCACTGGCATCCGTATCTAAGACAAATGGTTGGTCGAACCTGGGATAGGCCAGTATTGGTGCACTCTGTTGTCCACTGGAAGATGGTGTTTTTGTGTTCCAGGTTGTACAGTGGCGCTGCCACTTCTGAGTAGTTAGGGATAAACTGGCGATAGTATCCAGCACAGCCCAGAAAGGAACGAAGCCTCGAGACATCACAGGGCATCGGCCAGTCTTGTAGCACTTTGATCTTCTCCGGATCTGTGGAAATTCCCTCCTTGCTTACAACGTGACCCAACAGTGTCAAGTCCTTCAACAATTGGCACTTCCTTGCATTGAACTTAAGTCCTGTGTTCAAGTCGCTGCAGCACTGCATCCAGATTCGATGATGTTCACTGAGGGTGCCAGCAAAAACGACAATGTTGTCCAAATACACCCAACAGTTGAGCCAGTTGAGGCCGTGCAGAATAGTATTTATGGCTCGCTGAAAGGTTGCTGTTGCATTTGTGAGTCCAAACGGCATCCTTTTGAACTGAAAGTGTCTGGTGTGGAAAAGGCAGTCTTTTCCCTGTCTTCCTCTGCCACTGCAATCTGCCAGTAGCCCCTCACTAAGTCCAAGTGAGTAAAGTAGGCAGCTCCAGCCAATGCTTCCAGGATGTTCTCACACCGAGGTGGTGGGTATACATCCTTCTTGGTCACCTCGTTTAGTCTCCTGTAGTCAACACAACCTCCTGGACCCATCTTTCTTCGCCACCAACACAACAGGGGAAGACCATGGAGAGGTAGAGGGTTCGATGTCACTGGCAGTCATCGTTTCTATCTCCGGCTGCACCTCCTCTCTTCAACTGAATGGTAGTCTCCAAGGTGGTACTCTAATATTGGTGGGGCATTGGTGTTGATAGAATGCTCTCCTGCAGTTACTTCTCTCAAGTCTTCAATCTCCAAGATACAATTTTACTGTGGCTTACTATGATTTCATGAACACGATCCCTTTCATCCGCTGGTATGGATGGATTGTTGATGATGAGTTCAGCAATCTTTTTCTTGAGTTGCTCCCTGAGCCGCCATACAAGTTGACGCCACTTGTTCTCCAGCCTTCAGGATCTCGACGTGGTAACAGGAACTTGTTCCTGTTTCGTCTGTTTCTACTAGCGTGTCTGGTGATGATTAAGAACTCAAACTGGTATCAAACCATCACGCACTGTCACCACCACCTTTAGTATTCCTGTCAAAGATTGTTCCTCACAAAAGAAACGTGATTCCGGCTCCAACACGCCAGAAAATGTCTCGATTTCACTTCCCTGATCAACTCTGCAGACATTGTTGATCATGGAATGTGAAGGGATTTCCACTGAGTCAGCCACTGTCACACGGCACACATCCCAGCTCAGTCATTAATATAATTTTATTATTAGTTTTATTAGTAGAAATTATTTAATAGTACTTGGAAAAATAAAAAAAAGTTTGTTCGGTGGTTTAAACATGTTCTTAGTGTATAAGGATGGCAAGTGGAGGGCAGATTGAAGCTGCTGGCCATTTTAGGTCTGGTGACTTCTGGAATGATTGGCAGTGTTGGACTTGTGTCAACTTGACTGCGAGTAGTTTTTCACTGCAGTCGTTGCCTGGCATAGGAGTGAAGAAGTTGTCTGAGAGCTTGTGCTTTCGTTTTTCCTGTTTGTCATGAGTACAGCTAGTACTTGGTAATAGGTGAGAGCAAGTAAGTCAGAGTGGTGTTGGTCTGTTTCAGTAGCTCATATTGTGCATGATGTACAGTGAGCATATGGTGATAGCAGTGAACAAGTTTTCTCAAAGAGTATTCACTTGTTTTTTGAGTGATTACCATTCATAAGCTACTGTACCATGTGCAGTCCATGCTGAGAACTAGCATCAAAGATGGATTCTCAAAGAAGTTTGTTGGTCTGCGTTTGTTCACATCTTCTCATTTGACATATGAGGTACATGTTTTTTATTTAACCAAAATATACATTAAAATATTTCAGGAATGGGCCAGATGTTACAAATAAAAAGTAATATTTATTTAGTTAATTAAATTTAATTGAGTTAGTTTATTTTTAGAAAATAATAACAATAGTTAAAGAAATAAAAACTAACAGAAACAGTTAGAATGTTGGTAAGATAAACAAGGTGTAGATTATAATACTTTAGAATGGGTCAGAAGCCATAATTAATAATAATAATAATAATAATAATAGTAATAATAATAACTTTGTGTGAAAGCTAGCTTACTGTATACAGTATACTACTTGGGGACACCTAAGCTAGTCAAAGGATTAAAAAGATTTGTCTAAAAATTTTTTTTACTAGTTGGCGACACCTAAGCTAGTAAAACGATTAAAAAGATTCGTCTAAAAATTAATTTTTTTAACTATTTACTGTATAAAAGAAACTTTACAATTGCCGCTGGTCAGGGCACTTAAGTTCACTTTTCTTATGTGGTTTTTAAAGCTACGAAAGCTATGAAAATTGAATTGGTGTTCAGTGTTGATTGTACCATTGTTTGCGAGAATTTTGGTTATGCTGTCATGGTTGTTTAGGTTGTCTTCAGACTGCGCAAGTACATTTGCATGTCCAGTATCTGTGGCCATTGTTGAGAAATATGTAGCAGAGTGATTGGCCACATTCCTTTGATCTTTCTCGACAGCCCCATTCATGTTCAAGTTTATCTCGTTTCCATTCTCTTTTGTTCTGGACTGAAGAAAAGGTGTGAACACCTTATATAATTCCTTTGGATTTGATTTAATCTCCTCTATTGTCACTTTCCAATACTCCTTAATCGCTTTTCGTTGAAGTCTGGTCGCTTCATTTCTGCACTTAGTTTTCATACAGGTTTTCAGTGGCATTCCGTACATATCTTTTCGAATATCTGCGTTTATTTCTGATGGCATTCTTCCAGGCCATGGTCATGTATGGCACATCTTTAGCTCTGACCCTCATCCACTTTAACGGCACATGATTGTTTAGAATGTTGTTCAATAGGGAGTTCCAACAGAAATAATGATCATCCACAGAGTCAAAGATTTCTCCAACATGCCATGGTGCCATTTTGAGCTCATTTTGTAGGTTCTCCACATTTAAGTTCTTGAAGTTTCTAACAGCAATAACTTTGTTTGGGTAATAGATCACTTTCTCTGTTAAAAGTCCATACACCATGGCATGATCGCTAAATTTTGGGATTGCAAACATTGCTCTATCTAAATAATCTGGTTTGTTAGTCAAAATAACATCAAGTTATGTCTGGCTGCCCCTTGTTACTCTGGTGGCCTCAGTTATCATGCCCATTAACCCATATATTTCTTCTGTGTCACGGAGTATCTTCCCTTCCTTTAGATCTGGCTTCAACCGGTCGAGGTTTGAGTCGGCCACGATGATAGAGGCCCAAGAGATTAAGTCGTGGAGGTCTTTCTCAACTCTGACATAATAATCTTTGCCACTTGCCTTTGGTGGTCAGTATATGCCTATGAGTACTATGTTGTGCCTGTCTAGTTTGGACTCTATGATCAGTGATTCAAGTGTGTTGAACTTTCTTGGTAGCTTTAGCTTTTTGGATGGTAAAGCCGTAGAAAGATATGCCATAACACCTCCACCTCCTTTTGCTCTGTCTTTACGGTAGATGTGATATCTTTCAGCGCAAACTGACTATCTGGATATGAAGCATCTATTTTTGTCTTAGCTAAGAATGTCACTTGAGCTTTTAATTCTTTGATGAAGGTTCCAACCTCCTCAATCTTGTTTTGCAGGCTGTTTATATTCAAATGCATGATGAGTGTTTCCTATGTGTCTTTCATTCTGGTTTGTATTATGTTGGGAAGTTCTTTGCAGACGGACTCTGATTCATTATTACTTTAACAACTGGGTTATATGAACTGTGAAACACTTTTAATGGAGGTAAATCACTTCGATGAACAACATCAGCACACAAGGTCTGCCCGTAGGATTCTGGGTAATCTAGGGTCCAGGCCCCACAGTCCTATCTTTACACTGCCTCCTTCCCTGAGGAAGAACTGTCCTCAGTTCACATACATAAACTTTAATATCAAAAATATAGAGTAACATAGTCTCTGAGCGTGGCAGGCATTCGAGTAGTCCGAACTGGGCGACTCCGCTGCTCAGTTTCTGGGTCGAACTGATCTTCATCCTCGGTGTCCTGATCGGACTCGCTGCTGGGGGCTGTTCCAGGCACAGAAGCTTCGCTGTGTTCCTCAGTCGTGTCTTCTGTCTCAGAATCCTGTTCGCTGTCTGACTCACTGCTGGAGGCCACAGGAGCTGTGTTGTCTGCTTCATTACCTCCAGCCTGTTGAGGTGCAATCTCTTGTGGTTGTGGTTGCTGAATCAACGACGCCGGAAGCAGCTTGTCATCACTGGCCATGCTATCATAATCTTCCTCATGTGGGACTCGATCCCGTGGAACCCAGCTGCTCACTGCACCAGAGGGGCCTTTGGTGCTCCTGGGGGCCCTTCTTGCACACTGCGCACCAGTCTTCCACATCCAAAGCCAGCCCATGCCAATAGAAGTGAGCCCTAACTTTGGCCAAGGTTTTCTGATAGCCCAGATGCCCTGAGGATGGAACGCCATGAAGACTACAGCACCACGACTTGGGCAGACAAAGCTGCAACTTGTGGTCTCCAGAGGGGTTTGTATCTCTCAAAACCAAACGATCGAATTGGCTCCATAATGACCACACCGCTTTACTGTCCCTGTGCATTTCATCTTTTGGTGGTCGTTTTCCCTCTTCACACCACTGGATTCCAAGTTGCAATACATTGTCTTCCATTGTGCACTGTGCAGCTCTATCGGGCTCCATTGGCGAAACATTTTACGCTGCTGGCACTTCTTGAAACCGAAACCTGATCCGACCTGTCAAAGCAAAGAAATGTTGTGGGAAATTACGCAGTTTTCATGTCCGTACAGCCCGTAGACCCAGTGAAACTCAAAGCAATCAAACCAAGTCATTGTACTCGGTGGCTTTTGAGCCTACTCAGAGCCAATTGATAGAAATGTGAACATGTTTTGTTCCATTTTGCGCGCGGCAAGAACGCCTGAAGCAGGCTCGAAAATATAAAACCGAATCGTAAAAATACTCCGCCACATTGCACTCCTTCCCGTGTAATAACCTCTTTGGAGCAACTATAGAATACCCGGCCACTTATTAATTTTAAGGGACAACTATAGAATACCGACACTTGCAAAATCGACACTTTGTTATTCTTACTGTTCCTGTTATTTATTAAACCTTTCACTCCCAAGTTAAGAATGCAGATTTTACCACAGTTATGTAGCGAGATTTGATATTTCAATCAGATTTAATCTGAGCAAGTTATCAAAAGCCAAGTTCTCCTGTCTGTATGATATATTTCTGGTAAGAAACTAAAGGAGAAAATTGAAGTTAATCATTCCTGGGAGTGAGAGTTATTAAATGTAGTAACTTGTTGAAATGAAATGGCAATCTTTTCATATTTAGCACTTATCTTAACAAATGGCAGCATTTCACTTCCATTGTGGAATTCCTAGTTTAGTAATTAAGTTTAGTTGTAGAAAATAATAGTAGTTAAAGAAATAAAACAATTAGAGTAACAGTTCGAATTTGGGTAAGTTTATAAAGGTGTAGAATATATAGAGAATAATGCATGGGCGCTCGGAGATATGGAATTTATCTTCTCGTGTTCATCTCGATATCTCACGAGTGAGCGAAGCGAACGAGTGAGATATCGAGATGAACACGAGAAGATCAATTTCATATCTCCAAGCGTCCATGTATTATTCTGTTTATTTCATAAACAATAAATACCATGCATGAATGGTAATCAATTTCATTGCGCGATACAACAACATTAAAACCTGAAAACAGGCACGCTGTTCTTTGCCACCGTGTAATCCGAAGTGCAGGCAGTTGTTAAACCAAAGCGCGTTGAGAAGTGCTTGAGGAGAACTAATACCCTTTGCTTTCTTTGCAAAAAGAATGTCTATCTCCTCTTGAGAGAGACAGTAAGCTTCTTGAGGCTTGTTTCCTTTTACTAGCCGTTTGTTCTTGCGAAGTTTTGTCCCGTAGTAATGAACTCGCTGTATCAAAACTTCTTCAGGTAACCGTCAACAGAAGCGATAAATCCCCGTAGAGTTGTTGGCTCATATTTATCACCTTTCTTTTTTCTCACAGCTAAAATAAATCTGCTCAAATGCGAATCCAGTTCTTGAGGAGATTCTTCAGTCGGCCGACGTTCATTCTCTTTCGCGATGAATGACTTTGCAAGTGCCACGTCAAGTTCTGTCTTCTTTGTATTGGTGTTTTTTTCCACTTCAATAAAATTGTCTACATCCTTATCATCCAAATATAAGAACCTCTCGGCCATTCCTAAGGATAGATTTCAGCACGTTTTCGGGTTTCACTCGAGCCAACAGGCAAAGCAAATGCGAAGCCCGGCTGCGAAAGGCGAATGTTGTCATAGTAACGCGAAAACATGAAAGATCATTGATTGGCTGATATTTACACACGTAAAAATATCGTATTTTTACGTGTGTTCAAATACGACATTTCTCAGTGGTGGAAATCTCTATATCACACCGGAGTTTATGAAATAAAATTTATTATTTTAGAATGGGTCAGAAGCTATAATAAAGGTGTAATATCACTTTATTATTTCCTTTTACCAGTAGAAAATATTTAATAGTAGTTGGGAAAATAAGAAAAATAGTTTGTTTTGTGGCTTAAAAATGTTCTTAGTGTATAAAAGTGGCAAGTAGGGGACAAATTGAAGCTGCTGGCCAGCTTGGGTCTAGCAAGTTTTCTTGGATGTCTTGCAGTGTTGGACTGGTGTGAACTTTACTACGAGTAGTGTTTCACCGCATTCGCTGACTGGCGAAGGAGTGAAGAAGTTGTCTGAGATAGCTTACGCTTTTGTTTTTCAATGGTTCCTTTTCGTCACTAGTACAGCTACAACAACTACTACTTGGCAGTAGGTGAGAGGAAGTAAGTCAGAGTCTGGTGTTTGTCTGTTCGAGGAGGTCATAATTTGCATGATGTACAGTGAGCGTTTGGTGATGGTAGTGAAGAAGTTTTCTCAAAAAAGTGTTCACTTGTTTTTTGAGTCATTACCATTCATAAGATACTGTACCATGTGCAGTCGATGGTGAGAGTTAACATTGAAGAGAGATTCTGAAATAAGTTTCTTGGTCTGCATCTGTTCGCATGTTCTCATTAGATGTAGAATGTGCATGTTTTTAATTTAAACAAAATATACATTAAACTATTTCAGAGCTGGGCCAGATGTTATAAATAAAAAGTAATATTTATTTAGTAATTAAGTTTAGATGTAGAAAATAATAACAGTTAAAGATATAAAACAATTCGAGTAACAGTTCGAATGTTGGTAAATTTATAATGGTGTAGAATATAATTTATTATTTTAGAATGGGTCAGAAGGTATAATAAAGGTGTAATATCACTTTATTATTTCGTTTTACCGGTAGAAAATATTTATTAGTAGTTGGGAAAATAAAAAAAATAGTTTGTTTGATTGTTTAAACATGTTCTTAGTGTATAAAGGTTGCAAGTAGGGGGTTAATTGAAGCTACTGGCCAGCTTGGGTCTGGCAAGTTTTCTTGGATGTCTTGCAGTGTTGGACTGGTGTGAACTTTACTACGAGTAGTGTTTCACTGCAGTCGCTGACTGGCGAAGGAGAAGAAGTTGTCTGACATAGGTTACGCTTTTGTTTTTGAATGGTTCCTTTTCGTCACTAGTACAGCTAGAACACCTATTACTTGGTAGTAGGTGAGAGGAAGTAAGTCAGAGTCTGGTGTTTGTCTGTTCGAGGAGCTCATAATTTGCATGATGTACAGTGAGCGTTTGGTGATGGTAGTGAATAAGTTTTCTGAAAAAGTGTTCACTTGTTTTTTGAGTGATTACCACTCATAAGATACTGTACCATGTGCAGTCGATGCTGAGAGTTGACATTGAAGAGAGATTCTCAAATAAGTTTCTTGGTCTGCATCTGTTCGCATGTTCTCATTAGATGTAGAAGGTGCATGTTTTTAATTTAAACAAAATATACATTAAACTATTTCAGAGCTGGCCCAAATGTTATAAATAAAAAGTAATATTTATTTAGTAATTAAGTTTAGTTGTAGAAAATAATAATAGTTAAAGAAATAAAACAATTAGAGTAACAGTTCGAATTTGGGTAAGTTTATAAAGGTGTAGAATATAATTTATTATTTTAGAATGGGTCAGAAGTTATAATAAAGGTGTAATATCACCTTATTTTTTCCTTTTACCAGTTGAAAATATTTAATAGTAGTTGAGAAAATAAGAAAAATAGTTTGTTTTGTGGTTTAAACATGTTCTTAGTGTATAAAAGTGGCAAGTAAGGGGCAAATTGAAGCTGCTGGGCAGCTTGGGTCTGGCAAGTTTTCTTGGATGTCTTGCAGTGTTGGACTGGTGTGAACTTTACCATGAGTAGTGTTTCACCGCAGTCGCTGACTGGTGAAGGAGTGAAGAAGTTGTCTGAAATAGCTTACGCTTTTGTTTTTGAATGGTTCCTTTTCATCAATAGTACAGATAGAACACCTATTACTTGGTAGTAGGTGAGAGCAAGTAAGTCAGAGTCTGGTGTTTGTCTGTTCCAGGAGCTCATAATTTGCATGATGTACAGTGAGCGTTTGGTGATGGTAGTGAACAAGTTTTCTCAAAACGTGTTCACTTGTTTTTTGAGTGATTACCACTCATAATATACTGTACCATGTGCAGTCGATGCTGAGAGTTAACATTGAAGAGAGATTCTCAAATAAGTTTCTTGGTCTGCATCTGTTCGCATGTTCTCATTAGACGTAGAAGGTGCATGTTTTTAATTTAAACAAAATATACATTAAACTATTTCAGAGCTGGGCTAAATGTTATAAATAAAAAGTAATATTTATTTAGTAATTAAGTTTAGTTGTAGAAGATAATAATAGTTAAAGAAATAAAACAATTAGAGTAACAGTTCGAATTTGGGTAAGTTTATAAAGGTGTAGAATATAATTTATTATTTTAGAATGGGTCAGAAGGTATAATAAAGGTGTAATATCACTTTATTATTTCCTTTTACCAGTAAAAAATATTTAATAGTAGTTGGGAAAATAAGAAAAATAGTTTGTTTGGTGGTTTAAACATGTTCTTAGTGTATGAAGGTGGCAAGTAGGGGGCAAATTGAAGCTGCTGGCCAGCTTCGGTCTGGGAATTTTTCCTTGATGTCTTGTAGTGTTGGACTAGTGTGAACTTTACTACGAGTAGTGTTTCACCGCATTCGCTGACTGGCGAAGGAGTGAAGAAGTTGTCTGACATAGGTTATGCTTTTGTTTTTGAATGGTTCCTTTTCGTCTCTAGTACAGCTAAAACAACTACTACTTGGCAGTAGGTGAGAGGAAGTAAGTCAGAGTCTGGTGTTTGTCTGTTCCAGGAGCTCATAATTTGCATGATGTACAGTGAGCGTTTGGTGATGGTAGTGAATAAGTTTTCTCAAAACGTGTTCACTTGTTTTTTGAGTGATTACCATTCATAAGATACTGTACGATGTGTAGTTGATGCTGAGAGTTAACATTGAAGAGAGATTCTGAAATAAGTTTCTTGGTCTGCATCTGTTCGCATGTCTCATTAGATGTAGAAGGTGCATGTTTTTAATTTAAACAAAATATACATTAAACTATTTCAGAGCTGGGCTAAATGTTATAAATAAAAAGTAATATTTATTTAGTAATTAAGTTTAGTTGTAGAAAATAATAATAGTTAAAGAAATAAAACAATTAGAGTAACAATTCGAATTTGGGTAAGTTTATAAAGGTGTAGAATATAATTTATTATTTTAGAATGGGTCAGAAGGTATAACAAAGGTGTAATATCACTTTATTATTTCCGTTTACCAATGGAAAATATTTAATAGTAGTTGGGAAAATAAGAAAAATAGTTTGTTTGGTGGTTTAAACATGTTCTTAGTGTATAAAGGTGGCAAGTAGGGGGCAAATTGAAGCTGCTGGCCAGCTTGGGTGTGGTAAGTTTTGTTGGATGTCCTGCAGTGTTGGATTGGTGTGAACTTTACTACGAGTAGTGTTTCACCGCATTCGCTGACTGGCGAAGGAGTGAAGAAGTTGTCTGACATAGGTTACGCTTTTGTTTTTGAATGGTTCCTTTTCGTCACTAGTACAGCTCGAACAACTACTACTTGGCAGTAGGTGAGAGGAAGTAAGTCAGAGTCTGGTGTTTGTCTGTTCGAGGATCTCATAATTTGCATGATGTACAGTGAGCGTTTGGTGATGGTAGTGAATAAGTTTTCTCAAAACGTGTTCACTTGTTTTTTGAGTGATTACCATTTATAAGATACTGTACGATGTGTAGTCGATGCTGAGAGTTAACATTGAAGAGAGATTCTGAAATAAGTTTCTTGGTCTGCATCTGTTCGCATGTCTCATTAGATGTAGAAGGTGCATGTTTTTAATTTAAACAAAATATACATTAAACTATTTCAGAGCTGGGCTAAATGTTATAAATAAAAAGTAATATTTATTTAGTAATTAAGTTTAGTTGTAGAAAATAATAATAGTTAAAGAAATAAAACAATTAGAGTAACAGTTCGAATTTGGGTAAGTTTATAAAGGTGTAGAATATAATTTATTATTTTAGAATGGGTCAGAAGGTATAACAAAGGTGTAATATCACTTTATTCTTTCCGTTTACCAATGGAAAATATTTAGTAGTAGTTGGGAAAATAAGAAAAATAGTTTGTTTGGTGGTTTAAACATGTTCTTAGTGTATAAAGGTGGCAAGTAGGGGGCAAATTGAAGCTGCTGGCCAGCTTGGGTGTGGTAAGTTTTGTTGGATGTCCTGCAGTGTTGGATTGGTGTGAACTTTACTACGAGTAGTGTTTCACCGCATTCGCTGACTGGCGAAGGAGTGAAGAAGTTGTCTGACATAGCTTACGCTTTTGTTTTTGAATGGTTCCTTTTCGTCACTAGTACAGCTCGAACAACTACTACTTGGCAGTAGGTGAGAGGAAGTAAGTCAGAGTCTGGTGTTTGTCTGTTCGAGGAGCTCATAATTTGCATGATGTACAGTGAGCGTTTGGTGATGGTAGTGAATAAGTTTTCTCAAAACGTGTTTACTTGTTTTTTCAGTGATTACCATTCATAAGATACTGTACGATGTGTAGTCGATGCTGAGAGTTAACATTGAAGAGAGATTCTCAAATAAGTTTCTTGGTCTGCATCTGTTCGCATGTCTCATTAGATGTAGAAGGTGCATGTTTTTAATTTAAACAAAATATACATTAAACTAATTCAGAGCTGGGCTAAATGTTATAAATAAAAAGTAATATTTATTTAGTAATTAAGTTTAGTTGTAGAAAATAATAATAGTTAAAGAAATAAAACAATTAGAGTAACAGTTCGAATTTGGGTAAGTTTATAAAGGTGTAGAATATAATTTATTATTTTAGAATGGGTCAGAAGGTATAACAAAGGTGTAATATCACTTTATTCTTTCCGTTTACCAATGGAAAATATTTAGTAGTAGCTGGGAAAATAAGAAAAATAGTTTGTTTGGTGGTTTAAACATGTTCTTAGTGTATAAAGGTGGTAAGTAGGGGGCAAATTGAAGCTGCTGGCCAGCTTGGGTGTGGTAAGTTTTGTTGGATGTCCTGCAGTGTTGGATTGGTGTGAACTTTACTACGAGTAGTGTTTCAACGTATTCGCTGACTGGCGAAGGAGTGAAGAAGTTGTCTGACATAGGTTACGCTTTTGTTTTTGAATGGTTCCTTTTCGTCACTAGTACAGCTCGAACAACTAATACTTGGCAGTAGGTGAGAGGAAGTAAGTCAGAGTCTGGTGTTTGTCTGTTCGAGGAGCTCATAATTTGCATGATGTACAGTGAGCGTTTGGTGATGGTAGTGAATAAGTTTTCTCAAAACGTGTTCACTTGTTTTTTGAGTGATTACCATTCATAAGATACTGTACGATGTGTAGTCGATGCTGAGAGTTAACATTGAAGAGAGATTCTCAAATAAGTTTCTTGGTCTGCATCTGTTCGCATGTCTGATTAGATGTAGAAGGTGCATGTTTTTAATTTAAACAAAATATACATTAAACTATTTCAGAGCTGGGCTAAATGTTATAAATAAAAAGTAATATTTATTTAGTAATTAAGTTTAGTTGTAGAAACTAATAATAGTTAAAGAAATAAAACAATTAGAGTAACAGTTCGAATTTGGGTAAGTTTATAAAGGTGTAGAATATAATTTAATATTTTAGAATGGGTCAGAAGGTATAACAAAGGTGTAATATCACTTTATTATTTCCGTTTACCAATGGAAAATATTTAGTAGTAGTTGGGAAAATAAGAAAAATAGTTTGTTTGGTGGTTTAAACATGTTCTTAGTGTATAAAGGTGGCAAGTAGGGGGCAAATTGAAGCTGCTGGCCAGCTTGGGTGTGGTAAGTTTTGTTGGATGTCTTGCAGTGTTGGATTGGTGTGAACTTTACTACGAGTAGTGTTTCACCGCATTCGCTGACTGGCGAAGGAGTGAAGAAGTTGTCTGACATAGCTTACGCTTTTGTTTTTGAATGGTTCCTTTTCGTCACTAGTACAGCTAGAACAACTACTACTTGGCAGTAGGTGAGAGGAAGTAAGTCAGAGTCTGGTGTTTGTCTGTTCGAGGAGCTCATAATTTGCATGATGTACAGTGAGCGTTTGGTGATGGCAGTGAACAAGTTTTCTCAAAAAGTGTTCACTTGTTTTTTGAGTGATTACCATTCATAAGATACTGTACCATGTGCAGTGGATGCTGAGAGTTAACATTGAAGAGAGATTCTGAAATAAGTTTCTTGGTCTGCATCTGTTCGCATGTTCTCATTAGATGTAGAAGGTGCATGTTTTTAATTTAAACAAAATATACATTAAACTATTTCAGAGCTGGGCTAAATGTTATAAATAAAATGTAATATTTATTTAGTAATTAAGTTTAGCTGTAGAAAATAATAATAGTTAAAGAAATAAAACAATTAGAGTAACAGTTCGAATTTGGGTAAGTTTATAAAGGTGTAGAATATAATTTATTATTTTAGAATGGGTCAGAAGGTATAATAAAGGTGTAATATCACTTTATTATTTCCTTTTACCAGTAAAAAATATTTAATAGTAGTTGGGAAAATAAGAAAAATAGTTTGTTTGGTGGTTTAAACATGTTCTTAGTGTATGAAGGTGGCAAGTAGGGGGCAAATTGAAGCTGCTGGCCAGCTTCGGTCTGAGAATTTTTCGTTGATGTCTTGTAGTGTTGGACTAGTGTGAACTTTACTACGAGTAGTGTTTCACCGCATTCGCTGACTGGCGAAGGAGTGAAGAAGTTGTCTGACATAGGTTATGCTTTTGTTTTTGAACGGTTCCTTTTCGTTTCTAGTAGAGCTAAAACAACTACTACTTGGCAGTAGGTGAGAGGAAGTAAGTCAGAGTATGGTGTTTGTCATTTCGAGGAGCTCATAATTTGCATGATGTACAGTGAGCGTTTGGTGATGGTAGTGAACAAGTTTTCTCAAAAAGTGTTCACTTGTTTTTTGAGTGATTACCATTCATAAGATACTGTACGATGTGCAGTCGATGCTGAGAGTTAACATTGAAGAGAGATTCTCAAATAAGTTTCTTGGTCTGCATCTGTTCGTATGTTCTCATTAGATGTAGAAGGTGCATGTTTTTAATTGAAACAAAATATACATTAAACCATTTCAGAGCTGGGCTAAACGTTATAAATAAAAAGTAACATTTATTTAGTAATTAAGTTTAGTTGTAGAAAATAATAATAGTTAAAGAAATAAAACAATTAGAGTAACAGTTCGAAATTGGGTAAGTTTATAAAGGTGTAGAATATAGTTTATTATTTTAGAATGGGTCAGAAGGTATAACAAAGGTGTAATATCACTTTATTATTTCCATTTACCAATGGAAAATATTTAATAGTAGTTGGGAAAGTAAGAAAAATAGTTTGTTTGGTGGTTTAAACATGTTCTTAGTGTATAAAGGTGGCAAGTAGGGGGCAAATTGAAGCTGCTGGCCAGCTTGGGTGTGGTAAGTTTTGTTGGATGTCTTGCAGTGTTGGATTGGTGTGAACTTTACTACGAGTAGTGTTTCACCGCATTCGCTGACTGGCGAAGGAGTGAAGAAGTTGTCTGACATAGCTTACGCTTTTGTTTTTGAATGGTTCCTTTTCGTCACTAGTACAGCCCGAACAACTACTACTTGGCAGTAGGTGAGAGGAAGTAAGTCAGAGTCTGGTGTTTGTCTGTTCGAGGAGCTCATAATTTGCATGATGTACAGTGAGCGTTTGGTGATGGTAGTGAATAAGTTTTCTCAAAACGTGTTCACTTGTTTTTTGAGTGATTACCATTCGTAAGATACTGTACGATGTGTAGTCGATGCTGAGAGTTAACATTGAAGAGAGATTCTCAAATAAGTTTCTTGGTCTGCATCTGTTCGCATGTCTCATTAGATGTAGAAGGTGCATGTTTTTAATTTAAACAAAATATACATTAAACTATTTCAGAGGTGGGCTAAATGTTATCAATAAAAAGTAATATTTATTTAGTAATTAAGTTTAGTTGTAGAAAATAATAATAGTTAAAGAAATAAAACAATTAGAGTAACAGTTCGAATTTGGGTAAGTTTATAAAGGTGTAGAATATAATTTCTTTTTTTAGAATGGGTCAGAAGGTATAACAAAGGTGTAATATCACTTTTTTATTTCCGTTTACCAATGGAAAAGATTTAATAGTAGTTGGGAAAATAAGAAAAATAGTTTGTTTGGTGGTTTAAACATGTTCTTAGTGTATAAAGGTGGGAAGTAGGGGGCAAATTGAAGCTGCTGGCCAGCTTGGGTGTGGTAAGTTTTGTTGGATGTCTTGCAGTGTTGGATTGGTGTGAACTTTACTACGAGTAGTGTTTCACCGCATTCGGTGACTGGCGAAGGAGTGAAGAAGTTGTCTGACATAGGTTACGCTTTTGTTTTTGAATGGTTCCTTTTTGTCACTAGTACAGCTAGAACAACTACTACTTGGCAGTAGGTGAGAGGAAGTAAGTCAGAGTCTGGTGTTTGTCTGTTCGAGGAGCTCATAATTTGCATGATGTACAGTGAGCGTTTGGTGATGGTAGTGAACAAGTTTTCTCAAAAAGTATTCACTTGTTTTTAGAGTGATTACCATTCATAAGATACTGTACCATGTGCAGTGGATTCTGAGAGTTAACATTGAAGAGAGATTCTCAAATAAGTTTCTTGGTCTGCATCTGTTCGCATGTTCTCATTAGATGTAGAAGGTGCATGTTTTTAATTTAAACAAAATATACATTAAACTATTTCAGAGCTGGGCTAAATGTTATAAATAAAATGTAATATTTATTTAGTAATTAAGTTTAGCTGTAGAAAATAATAATAGTTAAAGAAATAAAACAATTAGAGTAACAGTTCGAATTTGGGTAAGTTTACAACGGTGTAGAATATAATTTATTATTTTAGAATGGGTCAGAAGGTATAATAAAGGTGTAATATCACTTTATTAATTCCTTTTACCAGTAAAAAATATTTAATAGTAGTTGGGAAAATAAGAAAAATAGTTTGTTTGGTGGTTTAAACATGTTCTTAGTGTATGAAGGTGGCAAGTAGGGGGCAAATTGAAGCTGCTGGCCAGCTTCGGTCTGGGAATTTTTCCTTGATGTCTTGTAGTGTTGGACTAGTGTGAACTTTACTACGAGTAGTGTTTCACCGCATTCGCTGACTGGCGAAGGAGTGAAGAAGTTGTCTGACATAGGTTATGCTTTTGTTTTTGAACGGTTCGTTTTCGTTTCTAGTAGAGCTAAAACAACTACTACTTGGCAGTAGGTGAGAGGAAGTAAGTCAGAGTCTGGTGTTTGTCATTTCGAGGAGCTCATAATTTGCATGATGTACAGTGAGCGTTTGGTGATGGTAGTGAACAAGTTTTCTCAAAAAGTGTTCACTTGTTTTTTGAGTGATTACCATTCATAAGATACTGTACGATGTGCAGTCGATGCTGAGAGTTAACATTGAAGAGAGCTTCTCAAATAAGTTTCTTGGTCTGCATCTGTTCGCATGTTCTCATTAGATGTAGAAGGTGCATGTTTTTAATTGAAACAAAATATACATTAAACCATTTCAGAGCTGGGCTAAACGTTATAAATAAAAAGTAACATTTATTTAGTAATTAAGTTTAGTTGTAGAAACTAATAATAGTTAAAGAAATAAAACAATTAGAGTAACAGTTCGAAATTGGGTAAGTTTATAAAGGTGTAGAATATAATTTATTATTTTAGAATGGGTCAGAAGGTATAACAAAGGTGTAATATCACTTTATTATTTCCGTTTACCAATGGAAAATATTTAATAGTAGTTGGGAAAGTAAGAAAAAAAGTTTGTTTGGTGGTTTAAACATGTTCTTAGTGTATGAAGGTGGCAAGTAGGGGGCAAATTGAAGCTGCTGGCCAGCTTGGGTGTGGCAAGTTTTGTTGGATGTCTTGCAGTGTTGGATTGGTGTGAACTTTACTACGAGTAGTGTTTCACCGCATTCGCTGACTGGCGAAGGAGTGAAGAAGTTGTCTGACATAGCTTACGCTTTTGTTTTTGAATGGTTCCTTTTCGTCACTAGTACAGCTAGAACAACTACTACTTGGCAGTAGGTGAGAGGAAGTAAGTCAGAGTCTGGTGTTTGTCTGTTCGAGGAGGTCATAATTTGCATGATGTACAGTGAGCGTTTGGTGATGGTAGTGAACAAGTTTTCTCAAAAAGTGTTCACTTGTTTTTTGAGTGATTACCACTCATAATATACTGTACCATGTGCAGTCGATGCTGAGAGTTAACATTGAAGAGAGCTTCTCGAATAAGTTTCTTGGTCTGCATCTGTTCGCATGTTCTCATTAGACGTAGAAGGTGCATGTTTTTAATTTAAACAAAATATACATTAAACTATTTCAGAGCTGGGCTAAATGTTATAAATAAAAAGTAATATTTATTTAGTAATTAAGTTTAGTTGTAGAAAATAATAATAGTTAAAGAAATAAAACAATTAGAGTAACAGTTCGAATTTGGGTAAGTTTATAAAGGTGTATAATATAATTTATTATTTTAGAATGGGTGAGAAGGTATAATAAAGGTGTAATATCACTTTATTATTTCCTTTTACCAGTAAAAAATATTTAATAGTAGTTGGGAAAATAAGAAAAATAGTTTGTTTGGTGGTTTAAACATGTTCTTAGTGTATGAAGGTGGCAAGTAGGGGGCAAATTGAAGCTGCTGGCCAGCTTCGGTCTGGGAATTTTTCCTTGATGTCTTGTAGTGTTGGACTAGTGTGAACTTTACTATGAGTAGTGTTTCACCGCATTCGCTGACTAGCGAAGGAGTGAAGAAGTTGTCTGACATAGGTTATGCTTTTGTTTTTGAATGGTTCCTTTTCGTCTCTAGTACAGCTAAAACAACTACTACTTGGCAGTAGGTGAGAGGAAGTAAGTCAGAGTCTGGTGTTTGTCTGTTCCAGGAGCTCATAATTTGCATGATGTACAGTGAGCGTTTGGTGATGGTAGTGAATAAGTTTTCTCAAAAAGTGTTCACTTGTTTTTTGAGTGATTACCATTCATAAGATACTGTACGATGTGTAGTCGATGCTGAGAGTTAACATTGAAGAGAGATTCTCAAATAAGTTTCTTGGTCTGCATCTGTTCGCATGTCTCATTAGATGTAGAAGGTGCATGTTTTTAATTTAAACAAAATATACATTAAACTATTTGAGAGGTGGGCTAAATGTTATCAATAAAAAGTAATATTTATCTAGTAATTAAGTTTAGTTGTAGAAAATAATAATAGTTAAAGAAATAAAACAATTAGAGTAACAGTTCGAATTTGGGTAAGTTTATAAAGGTGTAGAATATAATTTCTTTTTTTAGAATGGGTCAGAAGGTATAACAAAGGTGTAATATCACTTTATTATTTCCATTTACCAATGGAAAATATTTAATAGTAGTTGGGAAAGTAAGAAAAATAGTTTGTTTGGTGGTTTAAACATGTTCTTAGTGTATAAAGGTGGCAAGTAGGGGGCAAATTGAAGCTGCTGGCCAGCTTGGGTGTGGTAAGTTTTGTTGGATGTCTTGCAGTGTTGGATTGGTGTGAACTTTACTACGAGTAGTGTTTCACCGCATTCGCTGACTGGCGAAGGAGTGAAGAAGTTGTCTGACATAGCTTACGCTTTTGTTTTTGAATGGTTCCTTTTCGTCACTAGTACAGCCCGAACAACTACTACTTGGCAGTAGGTGAGAGGAAGTAAGTCAGAGTCTGGTGTTTGTCTGTTCGAGGAGCTCATAATTTGCATGATGTACAGTGAGCGTTTGGTGATGGTAGTGAATAAGTTTTCTCAAAACGTGTTCACTTGTTTTTTGAGTGATTACCATTCGTAAGATACTGTACGATGTGTAGTCGATGCTGAGAGTTAACATTGAAGAGAGATTCTCAAATAAGTTTCTTGGTCTGCATCTGTTCGCATGTCTCATTAGATGTAGAAGGTGCATGTTTTTAATTTAAACAAAATATACATTAAACTATTTCAGAGGTGGGCTAAATGTTATCAATAAAAAGTAATATTTATTTAGTAATTAAGTTTAGTTGTAGAAAATAATAATAGTTAAAGAAATAAAACAATTAGAGTAACAGTTCGAAATTGGGTAAGTTTATAAAGGTGTAGAATATAATTTCTTTTTTTAGAATGGGTCAGAAGGTATAACAAAGGTGTAATATCACTTTTTTATTTCCGTTTACCAATGGAAAAGATTTAATAGTAGTTGGGAAAATAAGAAAAATAGTTTGTTTGGTGGTTTAAACATGTTCTTAGTGTATAAAGGTGGGAAGTAGGGGGCAAATTGAAGCTGCTGGCCAGCTTGGGTGTGGTAAGTTTTGTTGGATGTCTTGCAGTGTTGGATTGGTGTGAACTTTACTACGAGTAGTGTTTCACCGCATTCGGTGACTGGCGAAGGAGTGAAGAAGTTGTCTGACATAGGTTACGCTTTTGTTTTTGAATGGTTCCTTTTTGTCACTAGTACAGCTAGAACAACTACTACTTGGCAGTAGGTGAGAGGAAGTAAGTCAGAGTCTGGTGTTTGTCTGTTCGAGGAGCTCATAATTTGCATGATGTACAGTGAGCGTTTGGTGATGGTAGTGAACAAGTTTTCTCAAAAAGTATTCACTTGTTTTTAGAGTGATTACCATTCATAAGATACTGTACCATGTGCAGTGGATTCTGAGAGTTAACATTGAAGAGAGATTCTCAAATAAGTTTCTTGGTCTGCATCTGTTCGCATGTTCTCATTAGATGTAGAAGGTGCATGTTTTTAATTTAAACAAAATATACATTAAACTATTTCAGAGCTGGGCTAAATGTTATAAATAAAATGTAATATTTATTTAGTAATTAAGTTTAGTTGTAGAAAATAATAATAGTTAAAGAAATAAAACAATTAGAGTAACAGTTCGAATTTGGGTAAGTTTACAACGGTGTAGAATATAATTTATTATTTTAGAATGGGTCAGAAGGTATAATAAAGGTGTAATATCACTTTATTAATTCCTTTTACCAGTAAAAAATATTTAATAGTAGTTGGGAAAATAAGAAAAATAGTTTGTTTGGTGGTTTAAACATGTTCTTAGTGTATGAAGGTGGCAAGTAGGGGGCAAATTGAAGCTGCTGGCCAGCTTCGGTCTGGGAATTTTTCCTTGATGTCTTGTAGTGTTGGACTAGTGTGAACTTTACTACGAGTAGTGTTTCACCGCATTCGCTGACTGGCGAAGGAGTGAAGAAGTTGTCTGACATAGGTTATGCTTTTGTTTTTGAACGGTTCGTTTTCGTTTCTAGTAGAGCTAAAACAACTACTACTTGGCAGTAGGTGAGAGGAAGTAAGTCAGAGTCTGGTGTTTGTCATTTCGAGGAGCTCATAATTTGCATGATGTACAGTGAGCGTTTGGTGATGGTAGTGAACAAGTTTTCTCAAAAAGTGTTCACTTGTTTTTTGAGTGATTACCATTCATAAGATACTGTACGATGTGCAGTCGATGCTGAGAGTTAACATTGAAGAGAGCTTCTCAAATAAGTTTCTTGGTCTGCATCTGTTCGCATGTTCTCATTAGATGTAGAAGGTGCATGTTTTTAATTGAAACAAAATATACATTAAACCATTTCAGAGCTGGGCTAAACGTTATAAATAAAAAGTAACATTTATTTAGTAATTAAGTTTAGTTGTAGAAACTAATAATAGTTAAAGAAATAAAACAATTAGAGTAACAGTTCGAAATTGGGTAAGTTTATAAAGGTGTAGAATATAATTTATTATTTTAGAATGGGTCAGAAGGTATAACAAAGGTGTAATATCACTTTATTATTTCCGTTTACCAATGGAAAATATTTAATAGTAGTTGGGAAAGTAAGAAAAAAAGTTTGTTTGGTGGTTTAAACATGTTCTTAGTGTATGAAGGTGGCAAGTAGGGGGCAAATTGAAGCTGCTGGCCAGCTTGGGTGTGGCAAGTTTTGTTGGATGTCTTGCAGTGTTGGATTGGTGTGAACTTTACTACGAGTAGTGTTTCACCGCATTCGCTGACTGGCGAAGGAGTGAAGAAGTTGTCTGACATAGCTTACGCTTTTGTTTTTGAATGGTTCCTTTTCGTCACTAGTACAGCTAGAACAACTACTACTTGGCAGTAGGTGAGAGGAAGTAAGTCAGAGTCTGGTGTTTGTCTGTTCGAGGAGGTCATAATTTGCATGATGTACATTGAGCGTTTGGTGATGGTAGTGAACAAGTTTTCTCAAAAAGTGTTCACTTGTTTTTTGAGTGATTACCACTCATAATATACTGTACCATGTGCAGTCGATGCTGAGAGTTAACATTGAAGAGAGCTTCTCGAATAAGTTTCTTGGTCTGCATCTGTTCGCATGTTCTCATTAGACGTAGAAGGTGCATGTTTTTAATTTAAACAAAATATACATTAAACTATTTCAGAGCTGGGCTAAATGTTATAAATAAAAAGTAATATTTATTTAGTAATTAAGTTTAGTTGTAGAAAATAATAATAGTTAAAGAAATAAAACAATTAGAGTAACAGTTCGAATTTGGGTAAGTTTATAAAGGTGTATAATATAATTTATTATTTTAGAATGGGTCAGAAGGTATAATAAAGGTGTAATATCACTTTATTATTTCGTTTTACCAGTAAAAAATATTTAATAGTAGTTGGGAAAATAAGAAAAATAGTTTGTTTGGTGGTTTAAACATGTTCTTAGTGTATGAAGGTGGCAAGTAGGGGGCAAATTGAAGCTGCTGGCCAGCTTCGGTCTGGGAATTTTTCCTTGATGTCTTGTAGTGTTGGACTAGTGTGAACTTTACTATGAGTAGTGTTTCACCGCATTCGCTGACTAGCGAAGGAGTGAAGAAGTTGTCTGACATAGGTTATGCTTTTGTTTTTGAATGGTTCCTTTTCGTCTCTAGTACAGCTAAAACAACTACTACTTGGCAGTAGGTGAGAGGAAGTAAGTCAGAGTCTGGTGTTTGTCTGTTCCAGGAGCTCATAATTTGCATGATGTACAGTGAGCGTTTGGTGATGGTAGTGAATAAGTTTTCTCAAAAAGTGTTCACTTGTTTTTTGAGTGATTACCATTCATAAGATACTGTACGATGTGTAGTCGATGCTGAGAGTTAACATTGAAGAGAGATTCTCAAATAAGTTTCTTGGTCTGCATCTGTTCGCATGTCTCATTAGATGTAGAAGGTGCATGTTTTTAATTTAAACAAAATATACATTAAACTATTTGAGAGGTGGGCTAAATGTTATCAATAAAAAGTAATATTTATCTAGTAATTAAGTTTAGTTGTAGAAAATAATAATAGTTAAAGAAATAAAACAATTAGAGTAACAGTTCGAATTTGGGTAAGTTTATAAAGGTGTAGAATATAATTTCTTTTTTTAGAATGGGTCAGAAGGTATAACAAAGGTGTAATATCACTTTATTATTTCCGTTTACCAATGGAAAATATTTAATAGTAGTTGGGAAAATAAGAAAAATAGTTTGTTTGGTGGTTTAAACATGTTCTTAGTGTATAAAGGTGGGAAGTAGGGGGCAAATTGAAGCTGCTGGCCAGCTTGGGTGTGGTAAGTTTTGTTGGATGTCTTGCAGTGTTGGATTGGTGTGAACTTTACTACGAGTAGTGTTTCACCGCATTCGCTGACTGGCGAAGGAGTGAAGAAGTTGTCTGACATAGCTTACGCTTTTGTTTTTGAATGGTTCTTTTTTGTCACTAGTACAGCTAGAACAACTACTACTTGGCAGTAGGTGAGAGGAAGTAAGTCAGAGTCTGGTGTTTGTCTGTTCGAGGAGCTCATAATTTGCATGATGTACAGTGAGCGTTTGGTGATGGTAGTGAACAAGTTTTCTCAAAAAGTATTCACTTGTTTTTAGAGTGATTACCATTCATAAGATACTGTACCATGTGCAGTGGATTCTGAGAGTTAACATTGAAGAGAGATTCTCAAATAAGTTTCTTGGTCTGCATCTGTTCGCATGTTCTCATTAGATGTAGAAGGTGCATGTTTTTAATTTAAACAAAATATACATTAAACTATTTCAGAGCTGGGCTAAATGTTATAAATAAAATGTAATATTTATTTAGTAATTAAGTTTAGCTGTAGAAAATAATAATAGTTAAAGAAATAAAACAATTAGAGTAACAGTTCGAATTTGGGTAAGTTTACAACGGTGTAGAATATAATTTATTATTTTAGAATGGGTCAGAAGGTATAATAAAGGTGTAATATCACTTTATTAATTCCTTTTACCAGTAAAAAATATTTAATAGTAGTTGGGAAAATAAGAAAAATAGTTTGTTTGGTGGTTTAAACATGTTCTTAGTGTATGAAGGTGGCAAGTAGGGGGCAAATTGAAGCTGCTGGCCAGCTTCGGTCTGGGAATTTTTCCTTGATGTCTTGTAGTGTTGGACTAGTGTGAACTTTACTACGAGTAGTGTTTCACCGCATTCGCTGACTGGCGAAGGAGTGAAGAAGTTGTCTGACATAGGTTATGCTTTTGTTTTTGAACGGTTCGTTTTCGTTTCTAGTAGAGCTAAAACAACTACTACTTGGCAGTAGGTGAGAGGAAGTAAGTCAGAGTCTGGTGTTTGTCATTTCGAGGAGCTCATAATTTGCATGATGTACAGTGAGCGTTTGGTGATGGTAGTGAACAAGTTTTCTCAAAAAGTGTTCACTTGTTTTTTGAGTGATTACCATTCATAAGATACTGTACGATGTGCAGTCGATGCTGAGAGTTAACATTGAAGAGAGCTTCTCAAATAAGTTTCTTGGTCTGCATCTGTTCGCATGTTCTCATTAGATGTAGAAGGTGCATGTTTTTAATTGAAACAAAATATACATTAAACCATTTCAGAGCTGGGCTAAACGTTATAAATAAAAAGTAATGTTTATTTAGTAATTAAGTTTAGTTGTAGAAACTAATAATAGTTAAAGAAATAAAACAATTAGAGTAACAGTTCGAAATTGGGTAAGTTTATAAAGGTGTAGAATATAATTTATTATTTTAGAATGGGTCAGAAGGTATAACAAAGGTGTAATATCACTTTATTATTTCCGTTTACCAATGGAAAATATTTAATAGTAGTTGGGAAAGTAAGAAAAAAAGTTTGTTTGGTGGTTTAAACATGTTCTTAGTGTATAAAGGTGGCAAGTAGGGGGCAAATTGAAGCTGCTGGCCAGCTTGGGTGTGGCAAGTTTTGTTGGATGTCTTGCAGTGTTGGATTGGTGTGAACTTTACTACGAGTAGTGTTTCACCGCATTCGCTGACTGGCGAAGGAATGAAGAAGTTGTCTGACATAGCTTACGCTTTTGTTTTTGAATGGTTCCTTTTCGTCACTAGTACAGCTAGAACAACTACTACTTGGCAGTAGGTGAGAGGAAGTAAGTCAGAGTCTGGTGTTTGTCTGTTCGAGGAGGTCATAATTTGCATGATGTACAGTGAGCGTTTGGTGATGGTAGTGAACAAGTTTTCTCAAAAAGTGTTCACTTGTTTTTTGAGTGATTACCACTCATAATATACTGTACCATGTGCAGTCGATGCTGAGAGTTAACATTGAAAAGAGCTTCTCAAATAAGTTTCTTGGTCTGCATCTGTTCGCATGTTCTCATTAGACGTAGAAGGTGCATGTTTTTAATTTAAACAAAATATACATTAAACTATTTCAGAGCTGGGCTAAATGTTATAATTAAAAAGTAATATTTATTTAGTATTTAAGTTTAGTTGTAGAAAATAATAATAGTTAAAGAAATAAAACAATTAGAGTAACAGTTCGAATTTGGGTAAGTTTATAAAGGTGTATAATATAATTTATTATTTTAGAATGGGTCAGAAGGTATAATAAAGGTGTAATATCACTTTATTATTTCGTTTTACCAGTAAAAAATATTTAATAGTAGTTGGGAAAATAAGAAAAATAGTTTGTTTGGTGGTTTAAACATGTTCTTAGTGTATGAAGGTGGCAAGTAGGGGGCAAATTGAAGCTGCTGGCCAGCTTCGGTCTGGGAATTTTTCCTTGATGTCTTGTAGTGTTGGACTAGTGTGAACTTTACTATGAGTAGTGTTTCACCGCATTCGCTGACTAGCGAAGGAGTGAAGAAGTTGTCTGACATAGGTTATGCTTTTGTTTTTGAATGGTTCCTTTTCGTCTCTAGTACAGCTAAAACAACTACTACTTGGCAGTAGGTGAGAGGAAGTAAGTCAGAGTCTGGTGTTTGTCTGTTCCAGGAGCTCATAATTTGCATGATGTACAGTGAGCGTTTGGTGATGGTAGTGAATAAGTTTTCTCAAAAAGTGTTCACTTGTTTTTTGAGTGATTACCATTCATAAGATACTGTACGATGTGTAGTCGATGCTGAGAGTTAACATTGAAGAGAGATTCTCAAATAAGTTTCTTGGTCTGCATCTGTTCGCATGTCTCATTAGATGTAGAAGGTGCATGTTTTTAATTTAAACAAAATATACATTAAACTATTTCAGAGCTGGGCTAAATGTTATAAATAAAAAGTAATATTTATTTAGTAATTAAGTTTAGTTGTAGAAAATAATAATAGTTAAAGAAATAAAACAATTAGAGTAACAGTTCGAATTTGGGTAAGTTTATAAAGGTGTAGAATATAATTTATTATTTTAGAATGGGTCAGAAGGTATAACAAAGGTGTAATATCACTTTATTATTTCCGTTTACCAATGGAAAATATTTAATAGTAGTTGGGAAATTAAGAAAAATAGTTTGTTTGGTGGTTTAAACATGTTCTTAGTGTATAAAGGTGGGAAGTAGGGGGCAAATTGAAGCTGCTGGCCAGCTTGGGTGTGGTAAGTTTTGTTGGATGTCTTGCAGTGTTGGATTGGTGTGAACTTTACTACGAGTAGTGTTTCATCGCATTCGCTGACTGGCGAAGGAGTGAAGAAGTTGTCTGACATAGGTTACGCTTTTGTTTTTGAATGGTTCCTTTTTGTCACTAGTAGAGCTAGAACAACTACTACTTGGCAGTAGGTGAGAGGAAGTAAGTCAGAGTCTGGTGTTTGTCTGTTCGAGGAGCTCATAATTTGCATGATGTACAGTGAGCGTTTGGTGATGGTAGTGAACAAGTTTTCTCAAAAAGTATTCACTTGTTTTTAGAGTGATTACCATTCATAAGATACTGTACCATGTGCAGTGGATTTTGAGAGTTAACATTGAAGAGAGATTCTCAAATAAGTTTCTTGGTCTGCATCTGTTCGCATGTTCTCATTAGATGTAGAAGGTGCATGTTTTTAATTTAAACAAAATATACATTAAACTATTTCAGAGCTGGGCTAAATGTTATAAATAAAATGTAATATTTATTTAGTAATTAAGTTTAGCTGTAGAAAATAATAATAGTTAAAGAAATAAAACAATTAGAGTAACAGTTCGAATTTGGGTAAGTTTACAACGGTGTAGAATATAATTTATTATTTTAGAATGGGTCAGAAGGTATAATAAAGGTGTAA
This sequence comes from Plumapathes pennacea, assembly GCA_964036295.1. Classification (NCBI taxonomy): domain Eukaryota; kingdom Metazoa; phylum Cnidaria; class Anthozoa; order Antipatharia; family Myriopathidae; genus Plumapathes; species Plumapathes pennacea. The sequence continues at coordinate 8,523,049 of OZ038469.1, read as the reverse complement.
TATCACTTTATTATTTCCTTTTACCAGTAAAAAATATTTAATAGTAGTTGGGAAAATAGGAAAAATAGTTTGTTTGGTGGTTTAAACATGTTCTTAGTGTATGAAGGTGGCAAGTAGGGGGCAAATTGAAGCTGCTGGCCAGCTTCGGTCTGGGAATTTTTCCTTGATGTCTTGTAGTGTTGGACTAGTGTGAACTTTACTACGAGTAGTGTTTCACCGCATTCGCTGACTGGCGAAGGAGTGAAGAAGTTGTCTGACATAGGTTATGCTTTTGTTTTTGAACGGTTCGTTTTCGTTTCTAGTAGAGCTAAAACAACTACTACTTGGCAGTAGGTGAGAGGAAGTAAGTCAGAGTCTGGTGTTTGTCATTTCGAGGAGCTCATAATTTGCATGATGTACAGTGAGCGTTTGGTGATGGTAGTGAACAAGTTTTCTCAAAAAGTGTTCACTTGTTTTTTGAGTGATTACCATTCATAAGATACTGTACGATGTGCAGTCGATGCTGAGAGTTAACATTGAAGAGAGCTTCTCAAATAAGTTTCTTGGTCTGCATCTGTTCGCATGTTCTCATTAGATGTAGAAGGTGCATGTTTTTAATTGAAACAAAATATACATTAAACCATTTCAGAGCTGGGCTAAACGTTATAAATAAAAAGTAACATTTATTTAGTAATTAAGTTTAGTTGTAGAAACTAATAATAGTTAAAGAAATAAAACAATTAGAGTAACAGTTCGAAATTGGGTAAGTTTATAAAGGTGTAGATTATAATTTATTATTTTAGAATGGGTCAGAAGGTATAACAAAGGTGTAATATCACTTTATTATTTCCGTTTACCAATGGAAAATATTTAATAGTAGTTGGGAAAGTAAGAAAAAAAGTTTGTTTGGTGGTTTAAACATGTTCTTAGTGTATAAAGGTGGCAAGTAGGGGGCAAATTGAAGCTGCTGGCCAGCTTGGGTGTGGCAAGTTTTGTTGGATGTCTTGCAGTGTTGGATTGGTGTGAACTTTACTACGAGTAGTGTTTCACCGCATTCGCTGACTGGCGAAGGAATGAAGAAGTTGTCTGACATAGCTTACGCTTTTGTTTTTGAATGGTTCCTTTTCGTCACTAGTACAGCTAGAACAACTACTACTTGGCAGTAGGTGAGAGGAAGTAAGTCAGAGTCTGGTGTTTGTCTGTTCGAGGAGCTCATAATTTGCATGATGTACAGTGAGCGTTTGGTGATGGTAGTGAACAAGTTTTCTCAAAAAGTGTTCACTTGTTTTTTGAGTGATTACCACTCATAATATACTGTACCATGTGCAGTCGATGCTGAGAGTTAACATTGAAGAGAGATTCTGAAATAAGTTTCTTGGTCTGCATCTGTTCGCATGTTCTCATTAGACGTAGAAGGTGCATGTTTTTAATTTAAACAAAATATACATTAAACTATTTCAGAGGTGGGCTAAATGTTATAAATAAAAAGTAATATTTATTTAGTAATTAAGTTTAGTTGTAGAAAATAATAATAGTTAAAGAAATAAAACAATTAGAGTAACAGTTCGAATTTGGGTAAGTTTATAAAGGTGTAGAATATAATTTCTTATTTTAAAATGGGTCAGAAGGTATAATAAAGGTGTAATATCACTTTATTATTTCCTTTTACCAGTAAAAAATATTTAATAGTAGTTGGGAAAATAAGAAAAATAATTTGTCTGGTGGTTTAAACATGTTCTTAGTGTATGAAGGTGGCAAGTAGGGGGCAAATTGAAGCTGCTGGCCAGCTTCGGTCTGGGAATTTTTCCTTGATGTCTTGTAGTGTTGGACTAGTGTGAACTTTACTATGAGTAGTGTTTCACCGCATTCGCTGACTGGCGAAGGAGTGAAGAAGTTGTCTGACATAGGTTATGCTTTTGTTTTTGAATGGTTCTTTTTCGTCTCTAGTACAGCTAAAACAACTACTACTTGGCAGTAGGTGAGAGGAAGTAAGTCAGAGTCTGGTGTTTGTCTGTTCCAGGAGCTCATAATTTGCATGATGTACAGTGAGCGTTTGGTGATGGTAGTGAATAAGTTTTCTCAAAAAGTGTTCACTTGTTTTTTGAGTGATTACCATTCATAAGATACTTTACGATGTGTAGTCGATGCTGAGAGTTAACATTGAAGAGAGATTCTCAAATAAGCTTCTTGGTCTGCATCTGTTCGCATGTCTGATTAGATGTAGAAGGTGCATGTTTTTAATTTAAACAAAATATACATTAAACTATTTCAGAGCTGGGCTAAATGTTATAAATAAAAAGTAATATTTATTTAGTAATAAAGTTTAGTTGTAGAAAATAATAATAGTTAAAGAAATAAAACAATTAGAGTAACAGTTCGAATTTGGGTAAGTTTATAAAGGTGTAGAATATAATTTATTATTTTAGAATGGGTCAGAAGGTATAACAAAGGTGTAATATCACTTTATTATTTCCGTTTACCAATGGAAAATATTTAATAGTAGTTGGGAAAGTAAGAAAAAAAGTTTGTTTGGTGGTTTAAACATGTTCTTAGTGTATAAAGGTGGCAAGTAGGGGGCAAATTGAAGCTGCTGGCCAGCTTGGGTGTGGCAAGTTTTGTTTGATGTCTTGCAGTGTTGGATTGGTGTGAACTTTACTACGAGTAGTGTTTCACCGCATTCGCTGACTGGCGAAGGAATGAAGAAGTTGTCTGACATAGCTTACGCTTTTGTTTTTGAATGGTTCCTTTTCGTCACTAGTAGAGCTCGAACAACTACTACTTGGCAGTAGGTGAGAGGAAGTAAGTCAGAGTCTGGTGTTTGTCTGTTCGAGGAGCTCATAATTTGCATGATGTACAGTGAGCGTTTGGTGATGGTAGTGAACAAGTTTTCTCAAAAAGTGTTCACTTGTTTTTTGAGTGATTACCATTCATAAGATACTGTACCATGTGCAGTGGATGCTGAGAGTTAACATTGAAGAGAGATTCTCAAATAAGTTTCTTGGTCTGCATCTGTTCGCATGTTCTCATTAGATTTAGAAGGTGCATGTTTTAAATTTAAACAAAATATACATTAAACTACTTCAGAGCTGGGCCAGATGTTATAAAGAAAAACTAATATTTATTTAGTAATTAATTTTAGTTGTAGGAAATAATAATAGTTAAAGAAATAAAACAATTAAAGTAACAGTTCGAATTTGGGTAAGTTTATAAAGGTGTATAATATAATTTATTATTTTAGAATGGGTGAGAAGGTATAACAAAGGTGTAATGTCACTTTATTATTTCCGTTTACCAGTAGAAAATATTTAATAGTAGTTGGGAAAATAAGAAAAAAAGTTTTTTTGGTGGTTTAAACATGTTCTTAGTGTATAGAAGTGGCAAGTAAGGGGCAAATTGAAGCTGCTGGGCAGCTTGGGTCTGGCAAGTTTTCTTGGATGTCTTGCAGTGTTGGACTGGTGTGAACTTTACCATGAGTAGTGTTTCACCGCAGTCGCTGACTGGCAAAGGAGTGAAGAAGTTGTCTGACATAGGTTACGCTTTTGTTTTTGAAAGGTTCCTTTTCGTCACTAGTACAGCTAAAACAATTACTACTTGGCAGTAGGTGAGAGGAAGTAAGTCAAAGTTTTGTGTTTGTCTGTTCGGGGAGCTCATAATTTCATGATGTACAGTGAGCGTTTGGTGATGGTAGTGAACAAGTTTTCTCATAAAGTGTTCACTTGTTTTTTGAGTGATTACCATTCATAAGATACTGTACGATGTGCAGTGGATGCTGAGAGTTAACATTGAAGAGAGATTCTGAAATACGTTTCTTGGTCTGCATCTGTTCGCATGTTCTCATTAGATGTAGAAGGTGCATGTTTTTAATTGAAACAAAATATACATTAAACTATTTCAGAGGTGGGCTTAATGTTATAAATAAAAAGCAATATTTATTTAGTAATTAAGTTTAGTTGTAGAAAATAATAATAGTTAAAGAAATAAAACAATTAGAGTAACAGTTCGAATTTGGGTAAGTTTATAAAGGTGTAGAATATAATTTATTATTTTAGAATGGGTCAGCAGGTATAATAAAGGTGTAATATCACTTTATTATTTCCTTTTACCAGTAGAAAATATTTAATAGTAGTTGGGAAAATAAGAAAAATAGTTTTTTTGGTGGTTTAAACATGTTCTTAGTGTATGAAGGTGGCAAGTAGGGGGCAAATTGAAGCTGCTGGCCAGCCTCGGTCTGGGAATTTTTCCTTGATGTCTTGTAGTGTTGGACTAGTGTGAACTTTACTACGAGTAGTGTTTCACCGCATTCGCTGACTGGCGAAGGAGTGAAGAAGTTGTCTGACATAGCTTACGCTTTTGTTTTTGAATGGTTCCTTTTCGTCTCTAGTAGAGCTAAAACAACTACTACTTGGCAGTAGGTGAGAGGAAGTAAGTCAGAGTCTGGTGTTTGCCTGTTCGAGGAGCTCATAATTTGCATGATGTACAGTGAGCGTTTGGTGATGGTAGTGAATAAGTTTTCTCAAAACGTGTTCACTTGTTTTTTGAGTGATTACCATTCATAAGATACTGTACGATGTGTAGTCGATGCTGAGAGTTAACAATGAAGAGAGATTCTGAAATAAGTTTCTTGGTCTGCATCTGTTCGCATGTCTCATTAGAAGTAGAAGGTGCATGTTTTTAATTTAAACAAAATATACATTAAACTATTTCAGAGCTGGGCTAAATGTTATAAATAAAAAGTAATATTTATTTAGTAATTAAGTTTAGTTGTAGAAAATAATAATATTTAAAGAAATAAAACAATTAGAGTAACAGTTCGAATTTGGGTAAGTTTATAAAGGTGTAGAATATAATTTATTATTTTAGAATGGGTCAGAAGGTATAACAAAGGTGTAATGTCACTTTATTATTTCTGTTTACCAGTAGAAACTATTTAATAGTAGTTGAGAAAATAAGAAAAATAGTTTGTTTTGTGGTTTAAACATGTTCTTAGTGTATAGAAGTGGCAAGTAAGGGGCAAATTGAAGCTGCTGGGCAGCTTGGGTCTGGCAAGTTTTCTTGGATGTCTTGCAGTGTTGGACTGGTGTGAACTTTACCATGAGTAGTGTTTCACCGCAGTCGCTGACTGGCGAAGGAGTGAAGAAGTTGTCTGAAATAGCTTACGCTTTTGTTCTTGAATGGTTCCTTTTCATCAATAGTACAGATAGAACACCTATTACTTGGTAGTAGGTGAGAGCAAGTAAGTCAGAGTCTGGTGTTTGTCTGTTCCAGGAGCTCATAATTTGCATGATGTACAGTGAGCGTTTGGTGATGGTAGTGAACATGTTTTCTCAAAACGTGTTCACTTGTTTTTTGAGTGATTACTACTCATAATATACTGTACCATGTGCAGTCGATGCTGAGAGTTAACATTGAAGAGAGATTCTCAAATATGTTTCTTGGTCTGCATCTGTTCGCATGTTCTCATTAGACGTAGAAGGTGCATGTTTTTAATTTAAACAAAATATACATTAAACTATTTCAGAGGTGGGCTAAATGTTATAAATAAAAAGTAATTTTTATTTAGTAATTAAGTTTAGTTGTAGAAAATAATAATAGTTAAAGAAATAAAACAATTAGAGTAACTGCTCGAATTTGGGTAAGTTTATAAAGGTGTAGAATATAATTTATTATTTTAGAATGGGTCAGAAGGTATAATAAAGGTGTAATATCACTTTATTATTTCCTTTTACCAGTAAAAAATATTTAATAGTAGTTGGGAAAATAAGAAAAATAGTTTGTTTGGTGGTTTAAACATGTTCTTAGTGTATGAAGGTGGCAAGTAGGGGGCAAATTGAAGCTGCTGGCCAGCTTCCGTCTGGGAATTTTTCCTTGATGTCTTGTAGTGTTGGACTAGTGTGAACTTTACTACGAGTAGTGTTTCACCGCATTCGCTGACTGGCGAAGGAGTGAAGAAGTTGTCTGACATAGGTTATGCTTTTGTTTTTGAACGGTTCCTTTTCGTTTCTAGTAGAGCTAAAACAACTACTACTTGGCAGTAGGTGAGAGGAAGTAAGTCAGAGTCTGGTGTTTGTCATTTCGAGGAGCTCATAATTTGCATGATGTACAGTGAGCATTTGGTGATGGTAGTGAACAAGTTTTCTCAAAACCCGTTCACTTGTTTTTTGAGTGATTACCATTCATAAGATACTGTACGAGGTGCAGTCGATGCTGAGAGTTAACATTGAAGAGAGATTCTCAAATAAGTTTCTTGGTCTGCATCTGTTCGCATGTTCTCATTAGATGTAGAAGGTGCATGTTTTTAATTGAAACAAAATATACATTCAACCATTTCAGAGCTGGGCTAAACGTTATAAATAAAAAGTAACATTTATTTAGTAATTAAGTTTAGTTGTAGAAAATAATAATAGTTAAAGAAATAAAACAATTAGAGTAACAGTTCGAATTTGGGTAAGTTTATAAAGGTGTAGAATAAAATTTATTATTTTAGAATGGGTCAGAAGGTATAACAAAGGTGTAATGTCACTTTATTATTTCTGTTTACCAGTAGAAAATATTTAATAGTAGTTGGGAAAAGAAGAAAAATAGTTTTTTTGGTGGTTTAAACATGTTCTTAGTGTATGAAGGTGGCAATTAGGGGGCAAATTGAAGCTGCTGGCCAGCTTCCGTCTGGGAATTTTTCCTTGATGTCTTGTAGTGTTGGACTAGTGTGAACTTTACTACGAGTAGTGTTTCACCGCATTCGCTGACTGGCGAAGGAGTGAAGAAGTTGTCTGACATAGGTTATGCTTTTGTTTTTGAACGGTTCCTTTTCGTTTCTAGTAGAGCTAAAACAACTACTACTTGGCAGTAGGTGAGAGGAAGTAAGTCAGAGTCTGGTGTTTGTCATTTCGAGGAGCTCATAATTTGCATGATGTACAGTGAGCATTTGGTGATGGTAGTGAACAAGTTTTCTCAAAACCCGTTCACTTGTTTTTTGAGTGATTACCATTCATAAGATACTGTACGAGGTGCAGTCGATGCTGAGAGTTAACATTGAAGAGAGATTCTCAAATAAGTTTCTTGGTCTGCATCTGTTCGCATGTTCTCATTAGATGTAGAAGGTGCATGTTTTTAATTGAAACAAAATATACATTAAACCATTTCAGAGCTGGGCTAAACGTTATAAATAAAAAGTAACATTTATTTAGTAATTAAGTTTAGTTGTAGAAAATAATAATAGTTAAAGAAATAAAACAATTAGAGTAACAGTTCGAATTTGGGTAAGTTTATAAAGGTGTAGAATATAATTTATTATTTTAGAATGGGTCAGAAGGTATAACAAAGGTGTAATATCACTTTATTATTTCCGTTTACCAATGGAAAATATTTAATAGTAGTTGGGAAAGTAAGAAAAAAAGTTTGTTTGGTGGTTTAAACATGTTCTTAGTGTATAAAGGTGGCAAGTAGGGGGCAAATTGAAGCTGCTGGCCAGCTTGGGTGTGGCAAGTTTTGTTGGATGTCTTGCAGTGTTGGATTGGTGTGAACTTTACTACGAGTAGTGTTTCACCGCATTCGCTGACTGGCGAAGGAGTGAAGAAGTTGTCTGACAGCTTACGCTTTTGTTTTTGAATGGTTCCTTTTCGTCACTAGTAGAGCTAGAACAACTACTACTTGGCAGTAGGTGAGAGGAAGTAAGTCAGAGTCTGGTGTTTGTCTGTTCGAGGAGCTCATAATTTGCATGATGTACAGTGAGCGTTTGGTGATGGTAGTGAACAAGTTTTCTCATAAAGTGTTCACTTGTTTTTTGAGTGATTACCATTCATAAGATACTGTACGATGTGCAGTCGATGCTGAGAGTTAACATTGAAGAGAGATTCTCAAATAAGTTTCTTGGTCTGCATCTGTTCGCATGTTCTCATTAGATGTAGAAGGTGCATGTTTTTAATTGAAACAAATTATACATTAAACTATTTCAGAGGTGGGCATAATGTTATTAATAAAAAGCAATATTTATTTAGTAATTAAGTTTAGTTGTAAAAAATAATAATAGTTAAAGAAATAAAACAATTAGAGTAACAGTTCGAATTTGGGTAAGTTTATAAAGGTGTAGAATATAATTTATTATTTTAGAATGGGTCAGAAGGTATAATAGAGGTGTAATATCACTTTATTATTTCCTTTTACCAGTATAAAATATTTAATAGTAGTTGGGAAAATAAGAAAAATAGTTTTTTTGGTGGTTTAAACATGTTGTTATTGTATGAAGGTGGCAAGTAGGGGGCAATTTGAAGCTGCTAGCCAGCTTGGGTCTGGCAATTTTTCCTTGATGTCTTGTAGTGTTGGACTGGTGTGAACTTTACTACGAGTAGTGTTTCACCGCAGTCGCTGACTGGCAAAGGACTGAAGAAGTTGTCTGACATAGGTTACGCTTTTGTTTTTTAATGCTTCCTTTTCGTCATTAGTACAGCTAAAACAACTACTACTTGGCAGTAGGTGAGAGGAAGTAAGTCAGAGTCTGGTGTTTGCCTGTTCGAGGAGCTCATAATTTGCATGATGTACAGTGAGCGTTTGGTGATGGTAGTGAATAAGTTTTCTCAAAACGTGTTCACTTGTTTTTTGAGTGGTTACCATTCATAAGATACTGTACGATGTGTAGTCGATGCTGAGAGTTAACATTGAAGAGAGATTCTCAAATAAGTTTCTTGGTCTGCATTTGTTCGCATGTCTCATTAGATGTAGAAGGTGCATGTTTTTAATTTAAACAAAATATACATTAAACTATTTCAGAGCTGGGCTAAATGTTATAAATAAAAAGTAATATTTATTTAGTAATTAAGTTTAGTTGTAGAAAATAATAATAGTTAAAGAAATAAAACAATTAGAGTAACAGTTCGATTTTGGGTAAGTTTATAAAGGTGTAGAATATAATTTATTATTTTAGAATGGGTCAGAAGGTATAACAAAGGTGTAATGTCACTTTATTATTTCCGTTTACCAGTAGAAAATATTTAATAGTAGTTGAGAAAATAAGAAAAATAGTTTGTTTTGTGGTTTAAACATGTTCTTATTGTATAGAAGTGGCAAGTAAGGGGCAAATTGAAGCTGCTGGGCAGCTTTGGTCTGGCAAGTTTTCTTGGATGTCTTGCAGTGTTGGACTGGTGTGAACTTTACCATGAGTAGTGTTTCACCGCAGTCGCTGACTGGCGAAGATGTAAAGAAGTTGTCTGAAATAGCTTACGCTTTTGTTTTTGAATGGTTCCTTTTCGTCAATAGTACAGATAGAACACCTATTACTTGGTAGTAGGTGAGAGCAAGTAAGTCAGAGTCTGGTGTTTGTCTGTTCCAGGAGCTCATAATTTGCATGATTTACAGTGAGCGTTTGGTGATGGTAGTGAACAAGTTTTCTCTAAACGTGTTCACTTGTTTTTTGAGTGATTACCACTCATAATATACTGTACCATGTGCAGTCGATGCTGAGAGTTAACATTGAAGAGAGATTCTCAAATAAGTTTCTTGGTCTGCATCTGTTCGCATGTTCTCATTAGACGTAGAAGGTGCATGTTTTTAATTTAAACAAAATATACATGAAACTATTTCAGAGCTGGGCTAAATGTTATAAATAAAAAGTAATATTTATTTAGTAATTAAGTTTAGTTGTAGAAAATAATAATATTTAAAGAAATAAAACAATTAGAGTAACAGTTCGACATTGGGTAAGTTTATAAAGGTGTAGAATATAATTTATTATTTTAGAATGGGTCAGAAGGTATAATAAAGGTGTAATGTCACTTTATTATTTCCTTTTACCAGTAAAAAATATTTAATAGTAGTTGGGAAAATAAGAAAAATAGTTTGTTTGGTGGTTTAAACATGTTCTTAGTGTATGAAGGTGGCAAGTAGGGGGCAAATTGAAGCTGCTGGCCAGTTTCGGTCTGGGAATTTTTCCTTGTTGTCTTGTAGTGTTGGACTAGTGTGAACTTTACTACGAGTAGTGTTTCACCGCATTCGCTGACTGGCGAAGGAGTGAAGAAGTTGTCTGACATAGGTTATGCTTTTGTTTTTGAATGGTTCCTTTTCGTCTCTAGTACAGCTAAAACAACTACTACTTGGCAGTAGGTGAGAGGAAGTAAGTCAGAGTCTGGTGTTTGTCTATTCCAGGAGCTCATAATTTGCATGATGTACAGTGAGCGTTTGGTGATGGTAGTGAATAAGTTTTCTCAAAACCCGTTCACTTGTTTTTTGAGTGATTACCATTCATAATATACTGTACCATGTGTAGTCGATGCTGAGAGTTAACATTGAAGAGAGATTCTCAAATAAGTTTCTTGGTCTGCATCTGTTCGCATGTCTCATTAGATGTAGAAGGTGCATGTTTTTAATTTAAACAAAATATACATTAAACTATTTCAGAGCTGGGCTAAATGTTATAAATAAAAAGTAATATTTATTTAGTAATTAAGTTTAGTTGTAGAAAATAATAATAGTTAAAGAAATAAAACAATTAGAGTAACAGTTCGAATTTGGGTAAGTTTATAAAGGTGTAGAATATAATTTGTTATTTTAGATTGGGTCAGAAGGTATAACAAAGGTGTAATATCACTTTATTATTTCCGTTTACCAATGGAAAATATTTAATAGTAGTTGGGAAAATATGAAAAATAGTTTGTTTGGTGGTTTAAACATGTTCTTAGTGTATGAAGGTGGCAAGTAGGGGGCAAATTGAAGCTGCTGGGCAGCTTGGGTCTGGTAAGTTTTGTTGGATGTCTTGCAGTGTTGGATTGGTGTGAACTTTACTACGAGTAGTGTTTCACCGCATTCGCTGACTGGCGAAGGAGTGAAGAAGTTGTCTGACATAGCTTACGCTTTTGTTTTTGAATGGTTCCTTTTCGTCACTAGTACAGCTCGAACAACTACTACTTGGCAGTAGGTGAGAGGAAGTAAGTCAGAGTCTGGTGTTTGTCTGTTCGAGGAGCTCATAATTTGCATGATGTACAGTGAGCGTTTGGTGATGGTAGTGAATAAGTTTTCTCAAAACGTGTTCACTTGTTTTTTGAGTGATTACCATTCATAAGATACTGTACGATGTGTAGTCGATGCTGAGAGTTAACATTGAAGAGAGATTCTGAAATAAGTTTCTTGGTCTGCATCTGTTCGCATGTCTCATTAGATGTAGAAGGTGCATGTTTTTAATTTAAACAAAATATACATTAAACTATTTCAGAGCTGGGCTAAATGTTATAAATAAAAAGTAATATTTATTTAGTAATTAAGTTTAGTTGTAGAAAATAATAATAGTTAAAGAAATAAAACAATTAGAGTAACAGTTCGAATTTGGGTAAGTTTATAAAGGTGTAGAATATAATTTATTATTTTAGAATGGGTCAGAAGGTAAAATAAAGGTGTAATATCACTTTATTATTTCCTTTTACCAGTAAAAAATATTTAATAGTAGTTGGGAAAATAAGAAAAATAGTTTGTTTGGTGGTTTAAACATGTTCTTAGTGTATGAAGGTGGCAAGTAGGGGGCAAATTGAAGCTGCTGGCCAGCTTCCGTCTGGGAATTTTTCCTTGATGTCTTGTAGTGTTGGACTAGTGTGAACTTTACTACGAGTAGTGTTTCACCGCATTCGCTGACTGGCGAAGGAGTGAAGAAGTTGTCTGACATAGGTTATGCTTTTGTTTTTGAACGGTTCCTTTTCGTTTCTAGTAGAGCTAAAACAACTACAACTTGGCAGTAGGTGAGAGGAAGTAAGTCAGAGTCTGGTGTTTGTCATTTCGAGGAGCTCATAATTTGCATGATGTACAGTGAGCGTTTGGTGATGGTAGTGAACAAGTTTTCTCAAAAAGTGTTCACTTGTTTTTATAGTGATTACCATTCATAAGATACTGTACGATGTGCAGTCGATGCTGAGAGTTAACATTGAAGAGAGATTCTCAAATAAGTTTCTTGGTCTGCATCTGTTCGCATGTTCTCATTAGATGTAGAAGGTGCATGTTTTTAATTTAAACAAAATATACATTAAACCATTTCAGAGCTGGGCTAAACGTTATAAATAAAAAGTAACATTTATTTAGTAATTAAGTTTAGTTGTCCCCGAACGAAGTGAGGGAATTATTCACGACGCTAATGCAGTAGTATTATCGCCTTATCGGTGACTCCAAGCGTGTCGCCATCTCGAAATCTAATGTTCGTGTGTTTGTGTGTTTGTGTGTGCGATACGACCTCGTCCCAAGGCTCTCCGCGTCGAGCGACCACAGCAGGCGAGGTTACATCGGCAGCTTAACTGTAAACCGCCATTTTCTTGGTGACATGCGGTAGAGTACGAACTGAAGTGATTTTGTACAACAAGATGCAGATACAAGGCCAAGCAGTTCGACGGACGGCTGTAAATTGCCCGGATATTTTGCCAGTGCATGGGAGGCAAGCTTTACTAGACGTAAAACGGATTCTTTAAGGCCCAACTGGTCGACCTGAACACAATCGCAGACGCCAGTATTGTGTTAAAACGCAGACACTTCTTCAGAAAGGAATAGCAAAATACAGTCGGTGGAAATCGAACAATCACCGTGGCAAATTTCACCTTTCGCAATAACAGGAATGCAGTTTTCAGAATCTAAGTTTGACAAGATGACAACACAATACAATGGAAAGTGGAATTTTCGTACTGTATGAGGACTGCTCTATACAGTGTATTTTGAAATCATTGAAGACGTAAACAATAGTGTTTTGGGTTTTGTTTCCTTTGCTGGAAAAGAGCTAAAGCTATGGCTTTCAGGAACCGGTGAGTTTTGAAAATTTACATCAATTAACGTACAATACACTTTTGTTGAACGACGGTTGTGTTATCATTATGGTATTTCAACAATTGCCGTATATTTTGTCGTTTGATGCCCCGGGAACTGTGATGAAGGCCAAGTAGGATTATACTGTTATCTTTTCACTGGTTTTCAAAGCTATTTCAGAGTGCCTTCGTGCAAGATTGTGTCATCCGATTCCTGACATGTTTGCATAAATTCATTGACAGTCTGACAGTCTGTGAAGTTTTGTCGCCGCGTTTGTTGACACACTGTATTCAAGGATAAAATGTAACCGGGTTAAAATGCTTCTGCTTTTTGAAGGCTATTAAAGTAGAAAATATCCGGCCATTGCTTTCCAAATTAAACAATATGTCTACTAGCGGGACCTCCGTAAGATACTCACTCAACACAATCGGACTTTGTATTATTTAGTGATCGGGTTTGCTCGCTCAATAAAATCGGACCTTGTATTATTTAGTGACTTGGGTTTTTTTTTTCTGTCAAAGATTTTGAAATCGTTAAACGCAGTTTGAAAAGTTGTTGTGTTCAAAATTGAATCCCTGCCAAAATTCACACGATTCCGAGACTTCGAAAGCGTGTAAACAAGCGAATCGCTTTGACGGTTCTAAATTTGGCACACACACACACAAAAAACAAACATACACGTATGTGGTTAGGATAAAGCATTGGCTGGAGAAATCGCGGCTTTCTTGAAATTCATAAAAATTTCGGTGTCCAAGATCGACTTTGCTTGGCTTTCAAGCCTCGGGAGTATTCTGTAGTTGCGTGTAAATGTTTTCTCAGCGAATTTTGAAGTTCAGCTGGTGTCTACGAAAATTGCAGACTGTGCACGTTGTCTGAACTAAACCAGACTGCCGTGTGACAAAAGATTATTTTTAGCGGCCGACTGGTGACGTCGCTACACAGCCGTGGTTTGCAAAAAAAAATTTAAATAATCTCCGAACGGAAAATAAACAAGAATCCCGCTTTCCGAAAACCCACTACTGAGCGAGGGGATATCTGCGATTATCGTATTTCTAGTAGAAAATAATAATATTTAAAGAAATAAAACAATTAGAGTAACAGTTCGAATTTGGGTAAGTTTATAAAGGTGTAGAATATAATTTATTATTTTAGAATGGGTCAGAAGGTATAACAAAGGTGTAATATCACTTTATTATTTCCGTTTACCAATGGAAAATATTTAATAGTAGTTGGGAAAGTAAGAAAAAAAGTTTGTTTTGTGGTTTAAACATGTTCTTAGTGTATAAAGGTGGCAAGTAGGGGGCAAATTGAAGCTGCTGGCCAGCTTGGGTGTGGCAAGTTTTGTTGGATGTCTTGCAGTGTTGGATTGGTGTGAACTTTACTACGAGTAGTGTTTCACCGCATTCGCTGACTGGCGAAGGAGTGAAGAAGTTGTCTGACATAGCTTACGCTTTTGTTTTTGAATGGTTCCTTTTCGTCACTAGTACAGCTCGAACAACTACTACTTGGCAGTAGGTGAGAGGAAGTAAGTCAGAGTCTGGTGTTTGTCTGTTCGAGGAGCTCATAATTTGCATGATGTACAGTGAGCGTTTGGTGATGGTAGTGAATAAGTTTTCTCAAAACGTGTTCACTTGTTTTTTTGAGTGATTACCATTCATAAGATACTGTACGATGTGTAGTCGATGCAGAGAGTTAACATTGAAGAGAGATTCTCAAATAAGTTTCTTGGTCTACATCTGTTCGCATGTCTCATTAGATGTAGAAGGTGCATGTTTTTAATTTAAACAAAATATACATTAAACTATTTCAGAGCTGGGCTAAATGTTATAAATAAAAAGTAATATTTATTTAGTAATTAAGTTTAGTTGTAGAAAATAATAATAGTTAAAGAAATAAAACAATTAGAGTAACAGTTCGAATTTGGGTAAGTTTATAAAGGTGTAGAATATAATTTATTATTTTAGAATGGGTCAGAAGGTATAACAAAGGTGGAATATCACTTTATTATTTCCGTTTACCAATGGAAAATATTTAATAGTAGTTGGGAAAGTAAGAAAAATAGTTTGTTTGGTGGTTTAAACATGTTCTTAGTGTATAAAGGTGGCAAGTAGGGGGCAAATTGAAGCTGCTGGCCAGCTTGGGTGTGGCAAGTTTTGTTGGATGTCTTGCAGTGTTGGATTGGTGTGAACTTTACTACGAGTAGTGTTTCACCGCATTCGCTGACTGGCGAAGGAGTGAAGAAGTTGTCTGACATAGCTTACGCTTTTGTTTTTGAATGGTTCCTTTTCGTCACTAGTACAGCTAGAACAACTACTACTTGGCAGTAGGTGAGAGGAAGTAAGTCAGAGTCTGGTGTTTGTCTGTTCGAGGAGCTCATAATTTGCATGATGTACAGTGAGCGTTTGGTGATGGTAGTGAACAAGTTTTCTCAAAAAGTGTTAACTTGTTTTTAGAGTGATTACCATTCATAAGATACTGTACGATGTGCAGTCGATGCTGAGAGTTAACATTGAAGAGAGATTCTCAAATAAGTTTCTTGGTCTGCATCTGTTCGCATGTTCTCATTAGATGTAGAAGGTGCATGTTTTTAATTTAAACAAAATATACATTAAACCATTTCAGAGCTGGGCTAAACGTTATAAATAAAAAGTAACATTTATTTAGTAATTAAGTTTAGTTGTAGAAAATAATAATAGTTAAAGAAATAAAACAATTAGAGTAACAGTTCGAATTTGGGTAAGTTTATAAAGGTGTAGAATATAATTTATTATTTTAGAATGGGTCAGAAGGTATAACAAAGGTGTAATATCACTTTATTATTTCCGTTTACCAATGGAAAATATTTAATAGTAGTTGGGAAAGTAAGAAAAAAAGTTTGTTTTGTGGTTTCAACATGTTCTTAGTGTATAAAGGTGGCAAGTAGGGGGCAAATTGAAGCTGCTGGCCAGCTTGGGTGTGGCAAGTTTTGTTGGATGTCTTGCAGTGTTGGATTGGTGTGAACTTTACTACGAGTAGTGTTTCACCGCATTCGCTGACTGGCGAAGGAGTGAAGAAGTTGTCTGACATAGCTTACGCTTTTGTTTTTGAATGGTTCCTTTTCGTCACTAGTACAGCTCGAACAACTACTACTTGGCAGTAGGTGAGAGGAAGTAAGTCAGAGTCTGGTGTTTGTCTGTTCGAGGAGCTCATAATTTGCATGATGTACAGTGAGCGTTTGGTGATGGTAGTGAATAAGTTTTCTCAAAACGTGTTCACTTGTTTTTTTGAGTGATTACCATTCATAAGATACTGTACGATGTGTAGTCGATGCAGAGAGTTAACATTGAAGAGAGATTCTCAAATAAGTTTCTTGCTCTACATCTGTTCGCATGTCTCATTAGATGTAGAAGGTGCATGTTTTTAATTTAAACAAAATATACATTAAACTATTTCAGAGCTGGGCTAAATGTTATAAATAAAAAGTAATATTTATTTAGTAATTAAGTTTAATTGTAGAAAATAATAATAGTTAAAGAAATAAAACAATTAGAGTAACAGTTCGAATTTGGGTAAGTTTATAAAGGTGTAGAATATAATTTCTTATTTTAGAATGGGTCAGAAGGTATAACAAAGGTGTAATATCACTTTATTATTTCCGTTTACCAATGGAAAATATTTAATAGTAGTTGGGAAAGTAAGAAAAAAAGTTTGTTTGGTGGTTTAAACATGTTCTTAGTGTATAAAGGTGGCAAGTAGGGGGCAAATTGAAGCTGCTGGCCAGCTTGGGTGTGGCAAGTTTTGTTGGATGTCTTGCAGTGTTGGATTGGTGTGAACTTTACTACGAGTAGTGTTTCACCGCATTCGCTGACTGGCGAAGGAGTGAAGAAGTTGTCTGACATAGCTTACGCTTTTGTTTTTGAATGGTTCCTTTTCGTCACTAGTACAGCTAGAACAACTACTACTTGGCAGTAGGTGAGAGGAAGTAAGTCAGAGTCTGGTGTTTGTCTGTTCGAGGAGCTCATAATTTGCATGATGTACAGTGAGCGTTTGGTGATGGTAGTGAACAAGTTTTCTCAAAAAGTGTTCACTTGTTTTTAGAGTGATTACCATTCATAAGATACTGTACCATGTGCAGTGGATGCTGAGAGTTAACATTGAAGAGAGATTCTCAAATAAGTTTCTTGGTCTGCATCTGTTCGCATGTTCTCATTAGATGTAGAAGGTGCATGTTTTTAATTTAAACAAAATATACATTAAACTATTTCAGAGCTGGGCTAAATGTTATAAATAAAATGTAATATTTTTTTAGTAATTAAGTTTAGCTGTAGAAAATAATAGTAGTTAAAGAAATAAAACAATTAGAGTAACAGTTCGAATTTGGGTAAGTTTATAAAGGTTTAGAATATAATTTATTATTTTAGAATGGGTCAGAAGGTATAATAAAGGTGTAATATCACTTTATTATTTCCTTTTACCAGTAAAAAATATTTAATAGTAGTTGGGAAAATAAGAAAAATAGTTTGTCTGGTGGTTTAAACATGTTCTTAGTGTATGAAGGTGGCAAGTAGGGGGCAAATTGAAGCTGCTGGCCAGCTTGGGTCTGGCAATTTTTCCTTGATATCTTGTAGTGTTGAACTGGTGTGAACGTTACTACGAGTAGTGTTTCACCGCAGTCGCTGACTGGCAAAGGACTGAAGAAGTTGTCTGACATAGGTTACGCTTTTGTTTTTGAATGGTTCCTTTTCGTCACTAGTACAGCTCGAACAACTACTACTTGGCAGTAGGTGAGAGGAAGTAAGTCAGAGTTTGGTGTTTGTCTGTTCGAGGATCTCATAATTTGCATGATGTACAGTGAGCGTTTGGTGATGGTAGTGAACAAGTTTTCTCATAAAGTTTTCACTTGTTTTTTGAGTGATTACCATTCATAAGATACTGTACGATGTGCAGTCGATGCTGAGAGTTAACATTGAAGAGAGATTCTCAAATAAGTTTCTTGGTCTGCATCTGTTCGCATGTTCTCATTAGATGTAGAAGGTGCATGTTTTTAATTGAAACAAAATATACATTAAACTATTTCAGAGGTGGGCTTAATGTTATAAATAAAAAGTAATATTTATTTAGTAATTAAGTTTAGTTGTAGAAAATAATAATAGTTAAAGAAATAAAACAATTAGAGTAACAGTTCGAATTTGGGTAAGTTTATAAAGGTGTAGAATATAATTTATTATTTTAGAATTGGGTCAGAAGGTATAATAAAGGTGTAATATCACTTTATTATTTCCTTTTACCAGTAGAAAATATTTTAATAGTAGTTGGGAAAATAAGAAAATAGTTTTTTTGGTGGTTTAAACATGTTCTTAGTGTATGAAGGTGGCAAGTAGGGGGCAAATTGAAGCTGCTGGCCAGCTTGGGTCTGGCAATTTTTCCTTGATATCTTGTAGTGTTGAACTGGTGTGAACGTTACTACGAGTAGTGTTTCACCGCAGTCGCTGACTGGCAAAGGACTGAAGAAGTTGTCTGACATAGGTTACGCTTTTGTTTTTGAATGGTTCCTTTTCGTCACTAGTACAGCTCGAACAACTACTACTTGGCAGTAGGTGAGAGGAAGTAAGTCAGAGTTTGGTGTTTGTCTGTTCGAGGATCTCATAATTTGCATGATGTACAGTGAGCGTTTGGTGATGGTAGTGAACAAGTTTTCTCATAAAGTTTTCACTTGTTTTTTGAGTGATTACCATTCATAAGATACTGTACGATGTGCAGTCGATGCTGAGAGTTAACATTGAAGAGAGATTCTCAAATAAGTTTCTTGGTCTGCATCTGTTCGCATGTTCTCATTAGATGTAGAAGGTGCATGTTTTTAATTGAAACAAAATATACATTAAACTATTTCAGAGGTGGGCTTAATGTTATAAATAAAAAGTAATATTTATTTAGTAATTAAGTTTAGTTGTAGAAAATAATAATAGTTAAAGAAATAAAACAATTAGAGTAACAGTTCGAATTTGGGTAAGTTTATAAAGGTGTAGAATATAATTTATTATTTTAGAATTGGGTCAGAAGGTATAATAAAGGTGTAATATCACTTTATTATTTCCTTTTACCAGTAGAAAATATTTAATAGTAGTTGGGAAAATAAGAAAAATAGTTTTTTTGGTGGTTTAAACATGTTCTTATTGTATGAAGGTGGCAAGTAGGGGGCAAATTGAAGCTGCTGGCCAGCTTGGGTCTGGCAATTTTTCCTTGATGTCTTGTAGTGTTGGACTGGTGTGAACTTTACTACGAGTAGTGTTTCACCGCAGTCGCTGACTGGCAAAGGACTGAAGAAGTTGTCTGACATAGGTTACGCTTTTGTTTTTTAATGGTTCCTTTTCGTCACTAGTACAGCTCGAACAACTACTACTTGGTAGTAGGTGAGAGGAAGTAAGTCAGAGTCTGGTGTTTGTCTGTTCGAGGAGCTCATAATTTGCATGATGTACAGTGAGCATTTGGTGATGGTAGTGAACAAGTTTTCTCAAAACGTGTTCACTTGTTTTTTGAGTGATTACCGTTCATAAGATACTGTACCATATGCAGTGGATGCTGAGAGTTAACATTGAAGAGAGATTCTCAAATAAGTTTCTTGGTCTGCATCTGTTCGCATGTTCTCATTAGATGTAGAAGGTGCATGTTTTTAATGTAAACAAAATATACATTAAACTATTTCAGAGCTGGGCTAAATGTTATAAATAAAAAGTAATATTTATTTAGTAATTAAGTTTAGCTGTAGAAAATAATAATAGTTAAAGAAATAAAACAATTAGAGTAACAGTTCGAATTTGGGTAAGTTTATAAAGGTGTAGAATATAATTTATTATTTTAGAATGGGTCAGAGGGTATAATAAAGGTGTAATATCACTTTATTATTTCCTTTTACCAGTAAAAAATATTTAATAGTAGTTGGGAAAATAAGAAAAATAGTTTGTTTGGTGGTTTAAACATGTTCTTAGTGTATGAAGGTGGCATGTAGGGGGCAAATTGAAGCTGCTGGCCAGCTTCGGTCTGGGAATTTTTCCTTGATGTCTTGTAGTGTTGGACTAGTGTGAACTTTACTACGAGTAGTGTTTCACCGCATTCGCTGACTGGCGAAGGAGTGAAGAAGTTGTCTGACATAAGTTATGCTTTTGTTTTTGAATGGTTCCTTTTCGTCTCTAGTACAGCTAAAACAACTACTACTTGGCAGTAGGTGAGAGGAAGTAAGTCAGAGTCTGGTGTTTGTCTGTTCGAGGAGCTCATAATTTGCATGATGTACAGTGAGCGTTTGGTGATGGTAGTGAATAAGTTTTCTCAAAACGTGTTCACTTGTTTTTTGAGTGATTACCATTCATAAGATACTGTACGATGTGTAGTCGATGCTGAGAGTTAACATTGAAGAGAGATTCTCAAATAAGTTTCTTGGTCTGCATCTGTTCGCATGTTCTCATTAGATGTAGAAGGTGCATGTTTTTAATTTAAACAAAATATACATTAAACTATTTCAGAGCTGGGCTAAATGTTATAAATAAAAAGTAATATTTATTTAGTAATTAAGTTCAGTCGTAGAAAATAATAATAGTTAAAGAAATAAAACAATTAGAGCAACAGTTCGAATTTGGGTAAGTTTATAAAGGTGTAGAATATAATTTATTATTTTAGAATGGGTCAGAAGGTATAACAAAGGTGTAATATCACTTTATTATTTCCGTTTACCAATGGAAAATATTTAATAGTAGTTGGGAAAATAAGAAAAAGTTTGTTTGGTGGTTTAAACATGTTCTTAGTGTATAAAGGTGGCAAGTAGGGGGCAAATTCAAGCTGCTGGCCAGCTTGGGTGTGGTTATTTTTGTTGGATGTCTTGCAGTGTTGGATTGGTGTGAACTTTACTACGAGTATTGTTTCACCGCATTCGCTGACTGGCGAAGGAGTGAAGAAGTTGTCTGACATAGGTTACGCTTTTGTTTTTGAATGGTTCCTTTTCGTCACTAGTACAGCTAGAACAACTACTACTTGGCAGTAGGTGAGAGGAAGTAAGTCAGAGTCTGGTGTTTGTCTGTTCGAGGAGTTCATAATTTGCATGATGTACAGTGAGCGTTTGGTGATGGTGGTGAACAAGTTTTCTCAAAAAGTTTTCACTTGTTTTTTGAGTGATTACCATTCATAAGATACTGTGCCATGTGCAGTGGATGTTAAGAGTTAATATTGAAGAGAGATTCTCAAATAAATTTCTTGGTCTGCATCTGTTCGCAATATTCTCATTAGATGTAGAAGGTGCATGTTTTTAATTTAAACAAAATATACATTAAACTATTTCAGAGCTGGGCTAAATGTTATAAATAAAAAGTAATATTTATTTAGTAATTAAGTTTAGTTGTAGAAAATAATAATAGTTAAAGAAATAAAACAATTAGAGTAACAGTTCGAATTTGGGTAAGTTTATAAAGGTGTAGAATATAATTTATTATTTTAGAATGGGTCAGAAGGTATAATAAAGGTGTAATATCACTTTATTATTTCCTTTTACCAGTAGAAAATATTTAATAGTAGTTGGGAAAATAAGAAAAATAGTTTGTTTGGTGGTTTAAACATTTTCTTATTGTATGAAGGTGGAAAGTAGGGGGCAAATTGAAGCTGCTGGCCAGCTTCGGTCTGGCAATTTTTCCTTGATGTCTTGTAGTGTTGGACTGGTGTGAACTTTACTACGAGTAGTGTTTCACCGCATTTGCTGACTGGCGAAGGAGTGAAGAAGTTGTCTGACATAGGTTATGCTTTTGTTTTTGAACGGTTCCTTTTCGTTTCTAGTACAGCTAAAACAACTACTACTTGGCAGTAGGTGAGAGGAAGTAAGTCAGAGTCTGGTTTTTGCCTGTTCGAGGAGCTCATAATTTGCATGATGTACAGTGAGCGTTTGGTGATGGTAGTGAATAAGTTTTCTCAAAACGTGTTCACTTGTTTTTTGAGTGATTACCATTCATAATATACTGTACGATGTGCAGTCGATGCTGAGAGTTAACATTGAAGAGAGATTCTCAAATAAGTTTCTTGGTCTGCATGTGTTCACATGTTCTCATTAGATGTAGAAGGTTCATGTTTTTACTTTAAACAAAATATACATTAAACTATTTCAGAA
This sequence comes from Plumapathes pennacea, assembly GCA_964036295.1. Classification (NCBI taxonomy): domain Eukaryota; kingdom Metazoa; phylum Cnidaria; class Anthozoa; order Antipatharia; family Myriopathidae; genus Plumapathes; species Plumapathes pennacea. The sequence goes on along the minus strand of OZ038469.1, from coordinate 8,501,190 downwards.
GTGGGCTAAACGTTATAAATAAAAAGTAATATTTATTTAGTAATTAAGTTTAGTTGTAGAAAATAATAATAGTTAAAGAAATAAAACAATTAGTGTAACAGTTCGAATTTGGGTAAGTTTATAAAGGTGTAGAATATAATTTCTTATTTTAGAATGGGTCAGAAGGTATAACAAAGGTGTAATATCACTTTATTATTTCCGTTTACCAATGGAAAATATTTAATAGTATTTGGGAAAATAAGAAAAATAGTTTGTTTTGTGGTTTAAACATGTTCTTAGTGTATAAAGGTGGCAAGTAGGGTGTCGCGTTCCCAGCACCACTGACACGGGGTGTATCGTGCCGAAGTTCGCCAGTTTAACCAATGCGTACAGGTAGCAGACGGACAGCTAGATTTAAGCGGTTTAATTCAGGCTGGGCCGACTTCACAAGTACACAGATACGGTAAAAACTATAAAACAAATAATTACAGGAGTTTAAGGAACGGAAAATACGCTTCTTACAAATCCGAAAGGATCAAAGGTCGACAGGTTAACACTCACGTTTGGTCTTGACTCCTGAACTACGAAACTCCAAAGAAAGCTCCTAAACTCCAGTAAAACTCCGATAGAACTTCAATGACTCCTGATAGTTGTGTGTTCTAACTCCGACTGAATTGACTAAGGCTTTGTTCTAAATAACACACCTAAATTCCTAGAATTGTGCGGCCAGCAAAACGGATATAACGTAATCAATTGAATCAATGCTCTCTTTTTTTTCTTAACAAAACAATCATTCTCTATGGATAAACGGTTCCTTTGTCTGTAATCATGACACTCCTCGCCCAAGGATGGACGATCATCCTTGCTACCCGTACTCTCTGCTGTCTACGCCCTCGTAGTCTCCTTGCCGTTGCCCTGCACTGGCACCAACAGAACTAGCTCCTTGATTGGGCGAAGCATGACCTTCTTGCCATCTCTCAGCACTGTGACTGTGGCTTTCCTCACCCTGCCATCGTCGCTCTTGATTGGCTTCGTGACTCGTCCCAATGGCCAGTCGTTGCGGTAGGCTCCCTCGTTCTTCACCAGCACTACATCTCCTTCGACCAGGTTTCTCTCCGGGTGACTCCACTTCCGCCTGGGTTGAAGGTTCTGTAGGTATTCACGTCGCCATCGTAGCCAAAACTGGTCTGCGAGATACTGGACGCACTTCCAGCGGCGGCGTGCGTACAGGTCGGCGGGAACGAAGTCACCAGGAGGGGGGCCTGATGGACGTGTCTTCATGGTGAGTAGCATGGCGGGTGACAATGGGAAGGGATCGTGTACATCGGATGGTAAAGCAGCTATCGGCTGGGCGTTGACAATCGCTGTCACTTCTGCCATTAGCGTCACCAGGAGTTCGTGTGTGAGCTGTGCTTTACCGAGCTCTGCTAGCATGGTGTCTAATACACGACGGATCGTGCCAATCTGCCGCTCCCATGCTCCTCCAAAATGTGAGGCGTGAGGCGGATTGAACTTCCACTCACATCCCTGCTCTGCGACGAATCTTTCTATCTTCCCATGATCCATAGTTTCTAATGCTTCGTCCAGCTCCGATTTTGCCCCAACAAAGTTGGTTCCGCGGTCACATCTCATTATGGCTGCGGGGCCGTGCAATGCGAAGAAGCGCCTCAGTGCGCAGATGAAGGCGCTCGCATCCATGGACTCCAGCACCTCGATGTGCACTGCTCTACTGCTGAGGCAGGTGAATACGAGGCCCCAGCGTTTTGAATTGGCTGCGCCACCTCTCATCTTACGTGTCTGGACTGCCCAGGGACCGAATACATCAAACCCGACGTTCGTGAATGGTGGGCCAACTTCGGTTCTGTCCCCGGGGAGATCGGCCATGCGCTGTGTCAGGGGCGGACCTCTCAGCTTTTTGCAGGGTATGCACGAGCTCAGCTCCTTTGCTACCAAACGGTGGCCTCCTTTTAGCCAGTAGCCAGCTTGGCGAATTGCACCATGCGTTATCTGACGGCCTTGGTGGTGGCATTGCTCATGATATTGGCGTACTATCAGTCGCGAGATGTGGTGGTTCTTCGGCAGAAGGACTGGGTGTTTTTCTTTGTACGCTAATCCCGCTCGTCGAAGTCTTCCACCTACGCGAAGTATACCGTCACTGCCGACGAAGGGATCGAGCTGATATAGATGGGATCCTTTTAGCGCCTTCTTCCTTGCGATACTCTGTTCACGCTCTTCCGGCTTCTGAGTAGTGACTACAAACTCTTGGCTCTGCAGTTCGTTGCTGAAGGTCTGTTCCTGTGTCGCGCGAACTATAACAGCCGTTGCTTGTTCTAGTTCCTCTGCGGTTGGATGTCTCAGCTTGTTGTGTTTTTCAGGTGCATCACTCTTCAACGCCGTCCCACTTATGTTGTTTCTTCGACGCTTGAATTCCTTGACTTTGACTATAAGAATTGCAATTGCACGTCGCAGGGATGAGAAGCTTGAGAACCGCTCAAATCTGTCAGCTCCCAGTCCCTGTCGTGGTTGGTTGTCTATTTTGACTTTGGCAATGATGACCTCTTTCCGTACTTCTGGGTCATCTTCGCTCGGCGCTGCGATCTCGCTGGCTGGGAGGGTGTTCTCCGTATTTCTTAGAAAGTCGGGACCGTTGAGCCAAGCGGACTGCATTAGCTTGCTGGGTTGAATGCCGCGCGTGGCCTGATCTGCAGGGTTGCACTCACTCTCTACGTATCTCCACTGTTGTGGTGACGATACGCTGCGTATCTGCTGCACTCTGTTTGCCACGTACACGTAAAAACGCTTGCTTTCATTTGTGATGTAGCCCAAGACTACTTTGGAATCGGTGTAGTAGGTAACTTGTGCTATCTCCATGTCGATTTCCTTCATTATGCGTTGCACTGTCTGGGTTGCTAATACGGCGCCGCACAATTCTAATCGTGGGATGCTCGTAGGGTGTGCAGGGGCCAGCTTGGCTTGACCATATACGAAGGGCACTGTCACTTTATTAGTGTCGTTGAAGAGGCGGAGATAGACTGACGCTCCAATGGCCTCTTGGCTCGCGTCTGAGAATGCATGTATCTCCACTCTTCTTATCGCACCAAACTCCTTTGGCTTGTAGCATCTGGGAACAGATACGTCTTGTAGTCCTTGGAGGGAGTTCTTCCAGCATAGCCATTGGTGCATGAGTCTCTCTGGAAGGGGGTCATCCCATGCAAGGGGCGTGTTGTCACTTGTTCGTTTGCCCATGACCACCAGCTGTTGAAGCAGTTTCCTCCCTTCTAGCATCACAGGCACTGCTAGCCCAAGTGGGTCGTAGACAGAGTTGACTACCGAAAGGACTCCTCTCCGGGTGAATGGCTTCTCTGGTAGCGATACGCGGAATGTAAAAGCGTCTTTCTCGAGGTCCCAGTAGACTCCAAGACTCCTCTGGGCTGGAAGGCTGTCACTACGAAGATCCAGGTTGCGCACATCTTTCGCTCTGTCTGCAGTTGGAAAGGCTTCCATGACCTCGATGGAGTTGGAGACTACCTTGTGTAGTCGTAAATTTGAGGTAGCGAGCGCTGTCTGAGTGTTGCGAACAAGGTTGACTGCTTGTTGGACCGTAGGTAGCGAAGCTAGGCCATCATCAACGTTACCATCATCAAAGTTACGGCGGACAAAGTTCTTAACCTCCTCGCCGTATTCCTCCTCGCCCTTCGCCACGGTTTCTCTGAGCCCGTAGGTGGCGACGGCTGGACTGGGACCGTTACCGAACAGGTGCACATTCATCCGATATTCGGCCACTGGTTTCTCGGGGTCGTTGTCTTGGAACCACAAGAACCGCAGGTAGTTCCTGTGTATGGGGTCGACGTGAAACGAGTGGAACATTTGCTCAATGTCGCACATTACTGCTACATTCTCCTTGCGGAAGTGAATCAGGACACCAAGCAGGCTGTTCATGAGGTCAGGACCAGCTAAAAGTTCTTTGTTCAGGGATACGCCCTCGAACTCGGCGGAGGAGTCAAACACCACGCGTATCTGGGTCGGCTTTTTAGGATGGTACACGCCAAAATGCGGTAAGTACCAGACGCGACCAGATTGCACTTGGATCTCCTCGGGTGGTACTGCAGAGGCGTGTCCCTTGTCGATAACTTTCTCCATGAACTCCAGGTAATCTTTCTGCATCTGTGGTTTTTGTTTCAGGGTTTTCAGCAGGCCGTTAAGCCGATGTGCAGCCTGACTACGGTTGTTAGGCATGGCGGCGTCTTGCCGGCGAAATGGTAGTGGCATCTCCCAATTTCCACTTGCGTTCTTGTGGACCCCATTCTCCATGATTTGCAGAAACTTCCTATCATCACAGAAAAGACTGGGCTCGTTATCGCGGGGGCTCGTGTGGAAGACGTCACGTACATCGAGGCTGTCTGTGATCTGGAATTGGTTTGGACAGGGTACCACGTCGTACTCCTCGCCGTTGATTCTTACCGCGGCGGACTCTCCATTATCTCTTGCGTGAGTGAAGTTCGTTGGCGATATACCGCTGTCTACTTTGACGCTCGTCCTACGGGCTTGAATGTGGACAGGTCCATCCAGACGGTCGAGACAAACTTGTCCGGTCACAGTCCAACCTAACAGGAGCTTCTGGGCCCAGGGGGCTCCCCTAGGTCCGTTCTTAAACGCTCTGACTTTCAGCAGCTCTGGTGCGTCTCTGCCAAGCAGAATGTGGATTGCAGCGTTTTGGTCGAAGGGAGGGATCTCGCTCACGATATCCTCTAGGTGGGAAAATCTTCGTGCTATTTCCGGGGTAGGAATCTCTCTCACGTCCTCGGGAATGCGATCGCACTCTACCAGGGTCGGAAGACTTGACTGTTTCTCGTTAACAGCCGATCTCGCGACTAAGCCGGAGATTCGCCGACCATACTTGACTTCCTTGTCGCTACTGCAGGTCGTCAGATAGTACTTTTCCTCCGGGCCGTCCGCGCCGAGTAAGTCAGCCAGTTCGCTGCTGATTAGCGAGGTGTTGCTCTGGTCGTCGATGATCGCATACACTCGGCATGTGCTGCCAGGCTTGTCTTTGTTGGAGATGTCCATCAGCATGATCTTGCTACACGAGACACCGCCTCCACTCTCCCGGGACACTGCTGTGCACTTGCTGCCAATGTCTGCAGGGGATTTGCTTCTCGTCTCTTTTGGAGTATTGGTGTCCTTGCCTTTATGCAGCAAGGTTATGTGGCGGTTGTCTCCGCATATATCGCAGCTCGGTTTTGTCCTGCAATCTTTGGCTTGATGGCCCTCTGTCAGGCAGAGAAAACATAGCCTAGCCTTCTGGATAAACTCTGTTTTCTCCTTGAGGGATTTGGCTGTAAAGGCCTTGCACTCCGTCAGATCATGGCCGTCTCGTTCGTGGAAACGACACCACAGTTTTTCCTTTAGCGCAGAGCCGGGCTTTGTCTCAGCCGTGCGGGTGATTGTGGCCAAGGCTCTGTGGCTAACAGGTCTCTCTCTGCGTCTGGGTGTGGCGGTGGGTGTTTGTGTGGCTCCCGCCATTATGTTGGGGTGGTTCCTGATCTTTGCCTGCTTGTCAACAAGTTTGGCAAACTTGTCAAAGCCTGGGTATGCGTCTTGGTTCCTTTCAGCATACGCGGCAACGTCTTTCTCCCACTTCGCTCTGAGGGGCGCTGGCAATCTCTCTGCGATCGGCCGGATAGTGTTTGGGTAGTTTAAGCATGCCAGTCCAGGAAGGTTGGCGAGCTGACTATTCATGTCGGCAGAGGTCTGCAAACTCTTGTAGCTTGGCGTTGTCGTGGTTACCAAATGCCGAGGCTTTGCGCAAGCGCTCTAGTAGGGCGTTCGTGATAACCGCCGCGCTCCCAAAGCGTCGCTCCAGCTCCTTCCACAGATCTTGCAACAGGGCAACCGGATCGTGAAGTTGTCGCTTCCGAAAGTTGTCAACCACGCGCTGAACGTTTCCGCTGGTAAAGCTTCTGATGTAGTTGATTTCTTGTTCCGCAGATACGTCGGCGTCTCTGATCATCGCTTTGAATGCCTTTTTCCACGGATGAAAGAGAGTTGCGTCGCCTCCGAAGGTATCCGGATAACACTTCGGCAAACTCTGTCTGGCGAGCCCGGCGACGATCTGTCGATTTGTTGACGTCAGCGTATCGATTAACTGAGTTCCGGTTTCATCTCTCAGTGGGGTCGATGTGACGAGTGGCTGACCGAGTGTGTGTTGGGGACTGGGTCCAGGGTTAGTTCCCTTGCCAACAACGTTCGTAATGGCGGTCTTCGATGCAAGTGGAGATTTATCGTAACCTTCTGCTTCGTGGTGCGAATGGACCCAACTTCTGGTTCTCTCTTCGATTTGGGCGTTGGGAATGTCCGGTATTTCGACTCTTTCCGGTGTCTCTTCCTCTCCAATCGCTTTTTCAATGGCCCTAAGTTTCGCGTTGGCCACCGCTGCCTTTTTATTTGCTAAAAGTACGGCCATTTCCTTCGCGTATTCAGCTTCGCGCTTGCTTCGTTCAAGTTCATTTTCCGCGATAGCTCGTACTCTGCATTTTCTTGTGCCGCGGCGGCTTCGGCGAGAATGCGTAATCTGACAGAACTGCTACTCGAAACGTTGGAGCGTGACCTGCTGTGACGTGATTGTGATTTTGAGTGTCGTGACGCAGTTTCCGACAGCTTGTCTGCCTGTTGACTTTTCTTTCTTCTCACAATCATGTGCGCATAATTTATGACTTTTTGCTCCTCCGCTAGCAAAGCTTCATCTAATTCGTACTCCCTAAATCTGTCTTGCTCGTACAAGCAAGCAAGTTCGTGTATTGCCGATCCTTACTCTTCTGTCGTGACCTCTAGAGCGTGTAGCTGTTTCTCATTATATAAATCCCCACATTGTTCTAATGATTGAATGAAACCTTGTAATTTGTTACGCCTAATATCTGCCTCTCGACGTTTAGTGTCTATGGCGTTCTGTAAGGCCTTCCTCGTTAGCGTGATTCTTCGCTTCGGCGTATGTTCCAGTTCTTGGTCAGCTGCTGCTTGACTTGCTGTGAGACGCTCGGCCATAATCTTCCTGACGACTCCGCTAGCTTTCTAAAACCGGTAAAATACGGCTTACCTCCAACTCCTTTGACTTTGAACGATCCAAACTTTTTACTGTCGCGTTCCCAGCACCACTGACACGGGGTGTAGCGTGCCGAAGTTCGCCAGTTTAACCAATGCATACAGGTAGCAGACGGACAGCGAGATTTAAGCGGTTTAATTCAGGCTGGGCCGACTTCACAAGTACACAGATACTGTAAAAACTATAAAACAAATAATTACAGGAGTTTAAGGAACGGAAAATACGCTTCTTACAAATCCGAAAAAATCAAAGGTCGACAGGTTAACACTCACGTTTGGTCTTGACTCCTGAACTACGAAACTCCAAAGAAAGCTCCTAAACTCCAGTAAAACTCCGATAGAACTTCAATGACTCCTGATAGTTGTGTGTTCTAACTCCGACTGAATTGACTAAGGCTTTGTTCTAAATAACACACCTAAATTCCTAAAATTGTGCGGCCAGCAAAACGGATATAACGTAATCAATTGAATCAATGCTCTCTTTTTTTTCTTAACAAAACAATCATTCTCTATGGATAAACGGTTCCTTTGTCTGTAATCATGACATAGGGGGCAAATTGAAGCTGCTGGCCAGCTTGGGTGTGGCAAGTTTTGTTGGATGTCTTGCAGTGTTGGACTGGTGTGAACTTTACTACGAGTAGTGTTTCACCGCATTCGCTGACTGGCGAAGGAGTGAAGAAGTTGTCTGACATAGCTTACGCTTTTGTTTTTGAATGGTTCCTTTTCGTCACTAGTACAGCTAGAACAACTACTACTTGGCAGTAGGTGAGAGGAAGTAAGTCAGAGTCTGGTGTTTGTCTGTTCGAGGAGCTCATAATTTGCATGATGTACAGTGAGCGTTTGGTGATGGTAGTGAACAAGTTTTCTCAAAAAGTGTTCACTTGTTTTTAGAGTGATTACCATTCATAAGATACTGTACCATGTGCAGTGGATGCTGAGAGTTAACATTGAAGAGAGATTCTCAAATAAGTTTCTTGGTCTGCATCTGTTCGCATGTTCTCATTAGATGTAGAAGGTGCATGTTTTTAATTTAAACAAAATATACATTAAACTATTTCAGAGCTGGGCTAAATGTTATAAATAAAAAGTAATATTTATTTAGTAATTAAGTTTAGTTGTAGAAAATAATAATAGCTAAAGAAATAAAACAATTAGAGTAACAGTTCGAATTTGGGTAAGTTTATAAAGGTGTAGAATATAATTTATTATTTTAGAATGGGTCAGAAGGTATAATAAAGGTGTAATATCACTTTATTATTTCCTTTTACCAGTAGAAAATATTTAATAGTAGTTGGGAAAATAAGAAAAAAAGTTTGTTTGGTGGTTTAAACATGTTCTTAGTGTATAAAGGTGGCAAGTAGGGGGCAAATTGAAGCTGCTGGCCAGCTTGGGTCTGGCAATTTTTCCTTGATGTCTTGTAGTGTTGGACTGGTGTGAACTTTACTACGAGTAGTGTTTCACCGCATTCGCTGACTGGCGAAGGAGTGAAGAAGTTGTCTGACATAGGTTATGCTTTTGTTTTTGAATGGTTCCTTTTCGTTTCTAGTACAGCTAAAACAACTACTACTTGGCAGTAGGTGAGAGGAAGTAAGTCAGAGTCTGGTGTTTGCCTGTTCGAGGAGCTCATAATTTGCATGATGTACAGTGAGCGTTTGGTGATGGTAGTGAATAAGTTTTCTCAAAACGTGTTCACTTGTTTTTTGAGTGATTACCATTCATAAGATACGGTACGATGTGAAGTCGATGCTGAGAGTTAACATTGAAGAGAGATTCTCAAATAAGTTTCTTGGTCTGCATCTGTTCGCATGTTCCCATTTGATGTAGAAGGTGCATGTTTTTAATTTAAACAAAATATACATTAAACTATTTCAGAGCTGGGCTAAATGTTATAAATAAAAAGTAATATTTATTTAGTAATTGAGTTTAGTTGTAGAAAATAATAATAGTTAAAGAAATAAAACAATTAGAGTAACAGTTCGAATTTGGGTAAGTTTATAAAGGTGTAGAATATAATTTATTATTTTATAATGGGTCAGAAAGTATCACAAAGGTGTAATATCACTTTATTATTTCCTTTTAACAATAGAAAATATTTAATAGTAGTTGGGAAAATAAGAAAAAAAGTTTGTTTTGTGGTTTAAACATGTTCTTAGTGTATAAAGGTGGCAAGTAGGGGGCAAATTGAAGCTGCTGGCAAGCTTGGGTGTGGCAGTTTTGTTGGATGTCTTGCAGTGTTGAACTGGTGTGAACTTTACTACGAGTAGTGTTTCACCGCATTCGCTGACTGCCGAAGGAGTGAAGAAGTTGTCTGACATAAGTTACGCTTTTGTTTTTGAATGGTTCTCTTTGGTCACTAGTACAGCTAGAACAACTATTACTTGGCAGTAGGTGAGAGCAAGTAAGTCAGAATCTGGTGTTTGTCTGTTCGAGGAGCTCATAATTTGCATGATGTACAGTGAGCGTTTGGTGATGGTAGTGAACAAGTTTTCTCAAAACGTGTTCACTTGTTTTTTGAGTGATTACCATTCATAAGATACTGCACCATGTGCAGTCGATGCTGAGAGTTAACATTGAAGAGAGATTCTCAAATAGGTTTCTTGGTCTGCATCTGTTCGCATGTTCTCATTAGACGTAGAAGGTGCATGTTTTTAATTTAAACTAAACTATTTCAGAGCTGGGCCAAATGTTATAAATAAAAAGTAATATTTATTTAATAATTAAGTTTAGTTGTAGAAAATAATAATAGTTAAAGAAATAAAACAATTAAAGTAACAGTTCGAATTTGGGTAAGTTTATAAAGGTGTAGAATATAATTTATTATTTTAGAATGGGTCAGAAGGTATAATAAAGGTGTAATATCACTTTATTATTTCCTTTTACCAATAGACAATATTTTATAGTAGTTGGGAAAATAAGAAAAATAGTTTGTTTTGTGGTTTAAACATGTTCTTATTGTATAAAGGTGGCATGTAGGGGGCAAATTGAAGCTGCTGGCCAGCTTGGGTGTGGCAAGTTTTCTTGGATGTCTTGCAGTGTTGGACTGGTGTGAACTTTACTACGAGTAGTGTTTCACCGCAGTCGGTGACTGGCGAAGGATTGAAGAAGTTGTCTGACATAGGTTACGCTTTTTTTTTGGAATGGTTCCTTTTGGTCACTAGTACAGCTAGAACAACTACTACTTGGCAGTAGGTGTGGGGAAGTAAGTTAGAGTTTGGTGTTTGTCTGTTCCAGGAGCTCATAATTTGCACGATGTACAGTGAGTGTTTGGTGATGGTAGTGAACAAGTTTTCTCAAAAAGTGTTCACTTGTTTTTTGAGTGATTACCATTGATAAGATACTGTACCATGTGCAGTGGATGCTGAGAGTTAACATTGAAGAGAGATTCTCAAATAAGTTTCTTGGTCTGCATCTGTTCGCATGTTCTCATTAGATGTAGAAGGTCCTTTTTTTAATTTAAACAAAATATACATTAAACTATTTCAGAGCTGGGCCAGATGTTATAAATAAAAAGTAATATTTATTTAGTAATTAAGTTTAGTTGTAGAAAATAATAATAGTTAAAGAAATAAAACAATTAGAGTAACAGTTCGAATTTGGGTAAGTTTATAAAGGTGTAGAATATAATTTATTATTTTAGAATGGGTCAGAAGGTATAACAAAGGTGTAATATCACTTTATTATTTCCGTTTACCAATGGAAAATATTTAATAGTAGTTGGGAAAATAAGAAAAATAGTTTGTTTTGTGGTTTAAACATGTTCTTAGTGTATAAAGGTGGCAAGTAGGGGTCAAATTGAAGCTGCTGGCCAGCTTGGGTGTGGCAAGTTTTGTTGGATGTCTTGCAGTGTTGGATTGGTGTGAACTTTACTACGAGTAGTGTTTCACCGCAGTCGCTGACTGGCGAAGGAGTGAAGAAGTTGTCTGACATAGGTTACGCTTTTGTTTTTGAATGGTTCCTTTTGGTCACTAGTACAGCTAGAACAACTATTACCTGGCAGTAGGTGAGAGCAAGTAAGTCAGAATCTGGTGTTTGTCTGTTCGAGGAGCTCATAATTTGCATGATGTACAGTGAGCGTTTGGTGATGGTAGTGAACAAGTTTTCTCAAAAAGTGTTCACTTGTTTTTAGAGTGATTACCATTCATAAGATACTGTACCATGTGCAGTGGATGCTGAGAGTTAACATTGAAGAGAGATTCTCAAATAAGTTTCTTGGTCTGCATCTGTTCGCATGTTCTCATTAGATGTAGAAGGTGCATGTTTTTAATTTAAACAATATATACATTAAACTATTTCAGATCTGGGCTAAATGTTATAAATAAAAAGTAATATTTATTTAGTAATTAAGTTTAGTTGTAGAAAATAATAATAGCTAAAGAAATAAAACAATTAGAGTAACAGTTCGAATTTGGGTAAGTTTATAAAGGTGTAGAATATAATTTATTATTTTAGAATGGGTCAGAAGGTATAATAAAGGTGTAATATCACTTTATTATTTCCTTTTACCAGTAGAAAATATTTAATAGTAGTTGGGAAAATAAGAAAAAAAGTTTGTTTTGTGGTTTAAACATGTTCTTAGTGTATAAAGGTGGCAAGTAGGGGGCAAATTGAAGCTGCTGGCCAGCTTGGGTCTGGCAATTTTTCCTTGATGTCTTGTAGTGTTGGACTGGTGTGAACTTTACTACGAGTAGTGTTTCACCGCATTCGCTGACTGGCGAAGGAGTGAAGAAGTTGTCTGACATAGGTTATGCTTTTGTTTTTGAATGGTTCCTTTTCGTTTCTAGTACAGCTAAAACAACTACTACTTGGCAGTAGGTGAGAGGAAGTAAGTCAGAGTCTGGTGTTTGCCTGTTCGAGGAGCTCATAATTTGCATGATGTACAGTGAGCGTTTGGTGATGGTAGTGAATAAGTTTTCTCAAAACGTGTTCACTTGTTTTTTGAGTGATTACCATTCATAAGATACGGTACGATGTGAAGTCGATGCTGAGAGTTAACATTGAAGAGAGATTCTCAAATAAGTTTCTTGGTCTGCATCTGTTCGCATGTTCCCATTTGATGTAGAAGGTGCATGTTTTTAATTTAAACAAAATATACATTAAACTATTTCAGAGCTGGGCTAAATGTTATAAATAAAAAGTAATATTTATTTAGTAATTGAGTTTAGTTGTAGAAAATAATAATAGTTAAAGAAATAAAACAATTAGAGTAACAGTTCGAATTTGGGTAAGTTTATAAAGGTGTAGAATATAATTTATTATTTTAGAATGGGTCAGAAGGTATCACAAAGGTGTAATATCACTTTATTATTTCCTTTTAAGAGTAGAAAATATTTAATAGTAGTTGGGAAAATAAGAAAAATAGTTTGTTTTGTGGTTTAAACATGTTCTTAGTGTATAAAGGTGGCAAGTAGGGGGCAAATTGAAGCTGCTGGCAAGCTTGGGTGTGGCAAGTTTTGTTGGATGTCTTGCAGTGTTGAACTGGTGTGAACTTTATTACGAGTAGTGTTTCACCGCATTCGCTGACTGGCGAAGGAGTGAAGAAGTTGTCTGACATAGGTTACGCTTTCGTTTTTGAATGGTTCCTTTTCGTCACTAGTATAGCTAGAACAACTCTTACTTGGCAGTAGGTGAGAGCAAGTAAGTCAGAATCTGGTGTTTGTCTGTTCGAGGAGCTCATAATTTGCATGATGTACAGTGAGCGTTTGGTGATGGTAGTGAACAAGTTTTCTCAAAACGTGTTCACTTGTTTTTTGAGTGATTACCATTCATAAGATACTGCACCATGTGCAGTCGATGCTGAGAGTTAACATTGAAGAGAGATTCTCAAATAGGTTTCTTGGTCTGCATCTGTTCGCATGTTCTCGTTAGACGTAGAAGGTGCATGTTTTTAATTTAAACTAAACTATTTCAGAGCTGGGCCAAATGTTATAAATAAAAAGTAATATTTATTTAATAATTAAGTTTAGTTGTAGAAAATAATAATAGTTAAAGAAATAAAACAATTAAAGTAACAGTTCGAATTTGGGTAAGTTTATAAAGGTGTAGAATATAATTTATTATTTTAGAATGGGTCAGAAGGTATAATAAAGGTGTAATATCACTTTATTATTTCCTTTTACCAATAGACAATATTTTATAGTAGTTGGGAAAATAAGAAAAATAGTTTGTTTTGTGGTTTAAACATGTTCTTAGTGTATAAAGGTGGCATGTAGGGGGCAAATTGAAGCTTCTTGCTAGCTTGGGTGTGGCAAGTTTTCTTGGATGTCTTGTAGTGTTTGACTGGTGTGAACTTTACTACGAGTAGTGTTTCACCACAGTCACTGACTGGCGAAGGATTGAAGAAGTTGTCTGACATAGGTTACGCTTTTGTTTTGGAATGGTTCCTTTTGGTCACTAGTACAGCTAGAACAACTACTACTTGGCAGTAGGTGTGGGGAAGTAAGTTAGAGTTTGGTGTTTGTCTGTTCCAGGAGCTCATAATTTGCACGATGTACAGTGAGCGTTTGGTGATGGTAGTGAACAAGTTTTCTCAAAAGGTGTTCACTTGTTTTTTGAGTGATTACCATTGATAAGATACTGTACCATGTGCAGTGGATGCTTAGAGTTAACATTGAAGAGAGATTCTCAAATAAGTTTCTTGGTCTGCATCTGTTCGCATGTTCTCATTAGATGTAGAAGGTCCTTTTTTTAATTTAAACAAAATATACATTAAACTATTTCAGAGCTGGGCCAGATGTTATAAATAAAAAGTAATATTTATTTAGTAATTAAGTTTAGTTGTAGAAAATAATAATAGTTAAAGAAATAAAACAATTAGAGTAACAGTTCGAATTTGGGTAAGTTTATAAAGGTGTAGAATATAATTTATTATTTTAGAATGGGTCAGAAGGTATAACAAAGGTGTAATATCACTTTATTATTTCCGTTTACCAATGGAAAATATTTAATAGTAGTTGGGAAAATAAGAAAAATAGTATGTTTTGTGGTTTAAACATGTTCTTAGTGTATAAAGGTGGCAAGTAGGGGGCAAATTGAAGCTGCTGGCCAGCTTTGGTGTGGCAAGTTTTGTTGGATGTCTTGCAGTGTTGGACTGGTGTGAACTTTACTACGAGTAGTGTTTCACCGCAGTCGCTGACTGGCGAAGGAGTGAAGAAGTTGTCTGACATAGGTTACGCTTTTGTTTTTGAATGGTTCCTTTTGGTCACTAGTACAGCTAGAACAACTATTACTTGGCAGTAGGTGAGAGCAAGTAAGTCAGAATCTGGTGTTTGTCTGTTCGAGGAGCTCATAATTTGCATGATGTACAGTGAGCGTTTGGTGATGGTAGTGAACAAGTTTTCTCAAAACGTGTTCACCTTTTTTTTGAGTGATTACCATTCATAAGATACTGCACCATGTGCAGTCGATGCTGAGAGTTAACATTGAAGAGAGATTCTCAAATAGGTTTCTTGGTCTGCATCTGTTCGCATGTTCTCATTAGACGTAGAAGGTGCATGTTTTTAATTTAAACTAAACTATTTCAGAGCTGGGCCAAATGTTATAAATAAAAAGTAATATTTATTTAATAATTTAGTTTAGTTGTAGAAAATAATAATAGTTAAAGAAATAAAACAATTAAAGTAACAGTTCGAATTTGGGTAAGTTTATAAAGGTGTAGAATATAATTTATTATTTTAGAATGGGTCAGAAGGTATAATAAAGGTGTAATATCACTTTATTATTTCCTTTTACCAATAGACAATATTTTATAGTAGTTGGGAAAATAAGAAAAATAGTTTGTTTTGTGGTTTAAACATGTTCTTAGTGTATAAAGGTGGCATGTAGGGGGCAAATTGAAGCTTCTTGCTAGCTTGGGTGTGGCAAGTTTTCTTGGATGTCTTGCAGTGTTGGACTGGTGTGAACTTTACTACGAGTAGTGTTTCACCGCAGTCGCTGACTGGCGAAGGATTGAAGAAGTTGTCTGACACAGGTTACGCTTTTGTTTTGGAATGGTTCCTTTTGGTCACTAGTACAGCTAGAACAACTACTACTTGGCAGTAGGTGTGGGGAAGTAAGTTAGAGTTTGGTGTTTGTCTGTTCCAGGAGCTCATAATTTGCACGATGTACAGTGAGCGTTTGGTGATGGTAGTGAACAAGTTTTCTCAAAAAGTGTTCACTTGTTTTTTGAGTGATTACCATTGATAAGATACTGTACCATGTGCAGTGGATGCTGAGAGTTAACATTGAAGAGAGATTCTCAAATAAGTTTCTTGGTCTGCATCTGTTCGCATGTTCTCATTAGATGTAGAAGGTCCTTTTTTTAATTTAAACAAAATATACATTAAACTATTTCAGAGCTGGGCCAGATGTTATAAATAAAAAGTAATATTTATTTAGTAATTAAGTTTAGTTGTAGAAAATAATAATAGTTAAAGAAATAAAACAATTAGAGTAACAGTTCGAATTTGGGTAAGTTTATAAAGGTGTAGAATATAATTTATTATTTTAGAATGGGTCAGAAGGTATAACAAAGGTGTAATATCACTTTATTATTTCCGTTTACCAATGGAAAATATTTAATAGTAGTTGGGAAAATAAGAAAAATAGTTTGTTTTGTGGTTTAAACATGTTGTTAGTGTATAAAGGTGGCAAGTAGGGGGCAAATTGAAGCTGCTGGCCAGCTTGGGTGTGGCAAGTTTTGTTGGATGTCTTGCAGTGTTGGACTGGTGTGAACTTTACTACGAGTAGTGTTTCACCGCATTCGCTGACTGGCGAAGGAGTGAAGAAGTTGTCTGACTTAGGTTACGCTTTTGTTTTTGAATGGCTCCTTTTCGTCACTAGTACAGCTAGAACAACTATTACCTGGCAGTAGGTGAGAGCAAGTAAGTCAGAATCTGGTGTTTGTCTGTTCGAGGAGCTCATAATTTGCATGATGTACAGTGAGCGTTTGGTGATGGTAGTGAACAAGTTTTCTCAAAAAGTGTTCACTTGTTTTTTGAGTGATTACCATTCATAAGATACTGCACCATGTGCAGTGGATGCTGAGAGTTAACATTGAAGAGAGATTCTCAAATAGGTATCTTGGTCTGCATCTGTTCGCATGTTCTCATTAGACGTAGAAGGTGCATGTTTTTAATTTAAACTAAACTATTTTAGAGCTGGGCCAAATGTTATAAATAAAAAGTAATATTTATTTAGTAATTAAATTTAGTTGTAGAAAATAATAATAGTTAAAGAAATAAAACAATTAAAGTAACAGTTCGATTTTGGGTAAGTTTATAAAGGTGTAGAATATAATTTATTATTTTAGAATGGGTCAGAAGGTATAATAAAGGTGTAATATCACTTTATTATTTCCTTTTACCAATAGATAATATTTTATAGTAGTTGGGAAAATAAGAAAAATAGTTTGTTTTGTGGTTTAAACATGTTCTTAGTGTATCAAGGTGGCATGTAGGGTGCAAATTGAAGCTGCTTGCTAGCTTGGGTGTGGCAAGTTTTGTTGGATGTCTTGCAGTGTTGGACTGGTGTGAACTTTACTATGAGTAGTGTTTCACCGCAGTCGCTGACTGGCGAAGGATTGAAGAAGTTGTCTGACATAGGTTACGCTTTTGTTTTGGAATGGTTCCTTTTGGTCACTAGTACAGCTAGAACAACTACTACTTGGCAGTAGGTGTGGGGAAGTAAGTTAGAGTTTGGTGTTTGTCTATTCCAGGAGCTCATAATTTGCACGATGTACAGTGAGCGTTTGGTGATGGTAGTGAACAAGTTTTCTCAAAAAGTGTTCACTTGTTTTTTGAGTGATTACCATTGATAAGATACTGTATCATGTGCAGTGGATGCTGAGAGTTAACATTGAAGAGAGATTCTCAAATAAGTTTCTTGGTCTGCATCTGTTCGCATGTTCTCATTAGATGCAGAAGGTCCTTTTTTTAATTTAAACAAAATATACATTAAACTATTTCAGAGCTGGGCCAGATGTTATAAATAAAAAGTAATATTTATTTAGTAATTAAGTTTAGTTGTAGAAAATAATAATAGTTAAAGAAATAAAACAATTAGAGTAACAGTTCGAATTTGGGTAAGTTTATAAAGGTGTAGAATATAATTTATTATTTTAGAATGGGTCAGAAGGTATAACAAAGGTGTAATATCACTTTATTATTTCCGTTTACCAATGGAAAATATTTAATAGTAGTTGGGAAAATAAGAAAAATAGTTTGTTTTGTGGTTTAAACATGTTCTTAGTGTATAAAGGTGGCAAGTAGGGGTCAAATTGAAGCTGCTGGCCAGCTTGGGTTTGGGAAGTTTTCTCGGATGTCTTGTAGTGTTGGACTGGTGTGAACTTTACTACGAGTAGTGTTTCACCGCAGTCGCTGACTGGCGAAGGAGTGAAGAAGTTGTCTGACAGCTTACGCTTTTGTTTTTGAATGGCTCCTTTTCGTCACTAGTACAGCTAGAACAACTATTACTTGGCAGTAGGTGAGATCAAGTAAGTCAGAGTCTGGTGTTTGTCTGTTCGAGGAGCTCATAATTTGCATGATGTACAGTGAGCGTTTGGTGATGGTAGTGAACAAGTTTTCTGAAAACGTGTTCACTTGTTTTTTGAGTGATTACCATTCATAGGATACTGCAGCATGTGTAGTTGATGCTGAGAGTTAACATTGAAGAGAGATTCTCAAATAAGTTGCTTGGTCTGCATCTGTTCGCATGTTCTCATTAGATGTAGAAGGTGCATGTTTTTAACTTAAAGAATATATACAGTAAACTATTTCAGAGCTGGGCTAAATGTTATAAATAAAAAGTAATATTTATTTAGTAATTAAGTTTAGTTGTAGAAAATAATAATAGTTAAAGAAATAAAACAATTAGAGTAACAGTTCGAATTTGGGTAAGTTTATAAAGGTGTAGAATATAATTTATTATTTTAGAATGGGTCAGAAGGTATAAAGGTGTAATATCACTTCATTATTTCCTTTTACCAGTAGACAATATTTTATAGTAGTTGGGAAAATAAGAAAAATAGTTTGTTTTGTGGTTTAAACATGTTCTTAGTGTATAAAGGTGGCAAGTAGGGGGCAAATTGAAGCTGCTGGCCAGCTTGGGTGTGGCAAGTTTTCTTGGATGTCTTGCAGTGTTGGACTGGTGTGAACTTTACTACGAGTAGAGTTTCCCCGCAGTCGATGATTGGCGAAGGAGTGAAGAAGTTGTCTGACACAGGTTACGCTTTTGTTTTTGAATGGTTCCTTTTCATCACTAGTAGAGCTAGAACAACTACTACTTGGCAGTAGGTGAGAGGAAGTAAGTCAGAGTCTGGTGTTTGTCTGTTCGAGGAGCTCATAATTTGCATGATGTACAGTGAGCGTTTGGTGACGGTAGTGAACAGGTTTTCTCAAAACGTGTTCACTTGTTTTTTGAGTGATTACCCACACGAAATTTGTGGTATGTAATTGGTATCTTCAAGGTATGTTTGAGGTATGTACTACCATACCTTTTGCATACCTCCTGAATACTTGTGACATACCTGTCAAGAGGTATGTTTTTGGTATTTTTTACATACTACTTTTGGACCACCTGAAAAATACCAAAAGCATACCTAAAACATACCTCACATTTTGGGTATTCTTTATGTTTGACATACCTGTAACATACCTTTGCCATACCTCTAGCATACCTGTGATATACCTTTACCATACCGCTAGCATACCTGTAACATACTTTTGCCATACCTCTAGGATGCCTGTTCTGGGTATGGTTTTGGTATGTTGACATACCTGTAACATACCTTTGCCATACCTCTAGCATACCTGTTTTAGGTATGTTTTTGGTATTTTTTACATACTACTTTTGGACCACTTGAAAAATACCAAAAGCATACCTAAAACATATCTTACATTTTGGGTATTCTTTATGTTTGACATACCTGTAACATACCTTTGCCATACCTCTAGCATACCTGTGATATACCTTTACCATACCGCTAGCATACCTGTAACATACTTTTGCCATACCTCTAGCATACCTCTTCTGGGTATGGTTTTGGTATGTTGACATACCTGTAACATACCTTTGCCATACGTCTAGGATACCTTTTTTAGGTATGTTTTTTGGTATTTTTTACATACTACTTTTGGACCACTTCAAAAATACCAAAAGCATACCTAAAGCAAACCTCACATTTTGGGTATTCTTTATGTTTGACATAGCTTTACCATACCTCTAGCATACCTGTAACATACCTTTGCCATACCTCTAGCATACCTGTTTTAGGCATGTTTTTGGTATATTTTACATACTACTTTTGGACCACTTGAAAAATACCAAACGCATACCTAAAACATACCTCACAGTTTCGGTATGCTATGTCGACATACCTGGAACATACCTAAACCATACCAAAAACATACCTCACAGTTTGGGTATGTGTGCTGTGTTGACATACCTGTAACATACCTAAACCATACCAAAAACATACCTCAGAGTTTGGGTATGCTTGCGGTATGTCAACATACCTGTAACATACCTTTGCCATACCTCTAGCATACCTGTTTTAGGTCCTCTGATCTCATGACACTGCTGGCTAAGGGGCTCAAGCAAACTTTGGGTTTGATGCAAGTTTAATATTGTTTAATCAATACAAATAGTGAAGACAATCCTAGCTAGATGAACCCAATTCTGAAGTCAGCCCAAAAAAGCACAGCCAATATTTATCAAGCATATCAATTCAAATGACTGAGTGTTTACTCAACATATTTTAAGACTCAACAGATACAAAATGGCGCACTTCAAAAGTTAGTATAGGAATGCAAATTATGTTGCATATTTTTCTTGGGACAACTCAGATAAAACTTGGTATTCTTAGTTGTTTAAAAAAATCACTTTCAATTGTGCTATGTTCATTATTGATATAAACTACTTTGTGTCAGTCAAGGTTTGCAAAACCCGGTTGTGTTTGAATTGACCATTTCTCACGATAAAGTTTCTCAAGGTACAACAATCAATAAAAAACTGTGAGCTAGGATTTGAAGCTCGGATTTTACTTACAGTTCACTCTGAAGAAAATTGCTTCCATTGATATGCACAGTAGTGTTGAACTTGATAATCGCCTTTCTATAGTCACTCGCAAAGTACATCAGTAATTGGCTCACACAAAGGCAGAGGGATTCCTTTCGACTTTAACAGTTGTTTCGTGTTTTAAAGCCAGTTCCTGTGCATTGCCCCTTTCTCAGAAATCACTTTTCCTTTTTGATCCAGTTCGGAATCACCATTAGTGCTTTCATGCAGAAAAATATCGATGTAAAACTTGCAAGAGTCTGATCGCGACAGCTTCACTCCTGTTGAATGACGAAAAAGAAACTTGCCACTGTGACGGCTGTGCCGTTTTTCGCGCCACGAGAAAGCTGGCTTTGATTGGTCAATGTGACTCGTTCCCAGTGCTCACTCAGTCATTTTCTCTGACGTTGTTTACGGACTTCACGGCGAAGGAATGTTTGTGTATTTCACGGCTTTTATATTAATTCTGTGGATTTCACGACATGATTCCAGCAATTTTGAGTGAGAAGTGAACCTAAGTTTGCATGTTTCAAGAAGCGGCTTCCCCACAAAAGGTGTGAAATGGATAATCTCCCAGCTGTTTGTGGCAGCCATTTTGAACACTTTTCCAGAGATCGGATAATGACTCGACTGTACCTGAAAACTACTACACTAGTGAACCTAAGATCAAAGAGGAACTGAGAGTAAACCTACGAGAACATATAATTTGATCTGTGAGGACTCACTGCGAAAAACATGTTATATTTTCATTCCTGGAAGTACGGGGAGAGCCGGGGGAGTGCATTATCGGCCCTAATGTCGATCAATTTTAAATTATTGTGTGATCGCTGCCTTTTTGACGATATTAAAAGAACAACAATTACTTTGCAATGCACGATTCAGCTCGTTGACAAAGAGTAAGTATCTATTTCTCCTTTTTTCTTTTCTTCGACTTTGCTTGTGATTTTCAGCACTTGTTGCACGTACACTGTACAAAAGAGTAATATATATATGGACACTATAGTACATAGATTAGGCCTGGAAATTTTACCTTAAAATTCTGGCTCACAACTTTCAGGATCTGTGCTGACCCTATGCATGGGCATGTTCTATTTCATGTCACATATCTGTTTCTACATAGCTTCCGGGTTAGATTTTACAAAACCACTGTTTTTCAGTCTCCTGCATTTAACCTTTCCGCAGAAATGTGATGCAAACTTTTACATAGATGGCAGGCTGTTTTGTGATGTAGATGATGAAACTGTGTGCATTCAATTTTAGAAAAAGCTAAGATGGATAGTGCGCATGATGGTGAGGCTGATGAATCCATGTGCATTATAACTCAACATTATAACTTCAAACTCAGCTCGTTTTCTTTTTCCTTTTTTACAAAGTTATTGTTTTCTATATCTTATAAAAGGAATAAAGCACTTGTCAGCGTGTTGTGTTGAGTTATAGAAGCACTTCAGGAATTTGAAAGAACATGGAGAAGCACCTCCGCGGTGCCATGCCTCTCCATACTTCTCGTATTCTTTCAAATTTGTGTGTGCAATTATAATTCAATATGGCACACTGAAAAGTTCTCTATTCTTCTAATAATACATTTTTTTTAGCAGCTCAGTGGATGCACTTGCCAAGTCACTTATGCAATGGGTCATGTGGGGAGAATATTGTAAAGTTACAACTTTTTTTATGACGGAAAAAGATGGAAGTTCCCATGTCTGCTTGCATGAATAGGAGCTGAGGCTGGCACAATATTTTTGTTGGGTGGGAACAGTTTCTATTTTGGCCTAACAATAAAGCCACTTTTACAATTATGTGCAGTTCATGAAGTTCAGATTTTCTGGCAGGCTACTTCCCAGGTAATAAAATGTGGCAGGTGGAGTGTATAACTTATTATATGGTTATAGTGCAATATTATATAGACACCAAACCAAGCTTAGCAGAGATATTTACTTGACAGACACTGGGGAGTAAAAAATGCTATTTCCTAATGCGCATGATTGTGAAAGTGGCCTATTACTGAATGCAACTCTTGTAGACAGGATTTACAAGAAACAAAACTGTGAATCTTTGTGTAATAAATTGCAGTGCAAACTGCATTGTCACAATTTAAGATGAGTCACTCATGATAATTATGGCTCCTAATATGAGTTTATGTCAGATCATAGTATAGATTGAATACCATACCATTTTTTATGTAGGTATCATATCTTTTAGATGTCAATATTGGTCCAAGTAGGTTTTTGTTTTTTGCTGTTCACACTAGGTATGTTCAAGGTATGCTAAAACAAGGTATCCTTTTGGTATGTTAGAATAGGTATGTTCCAGGTATGCTTTGAAAAGGTATGGTTTTGGTATGGAATAGGTATGTTCCAGGTATGCTTTAATAAGAGGTATGCTTTTGGTATGTTAGAATAGGTATGTTCCAGGTATGCTTTGAAAAGGTATGCTTTTGGTATGGAATAGGTATGTTCCAGGTATGCTTTGAAAAGGTATGCTTTTAGTATGGAATAGGTATGTTCCAGGTATGCTTTGATAAGAGGTATGCTTTTGGTATGTTAGAAAAGGTATGTTCCAGGTATGCTTGGTCTTACAAAATGCAAGGTATGTTTTTGGTATGTCAGTGGTATGTCAGAGGTATGTCAAAAAGGTATGTTTCTGGTATGCTGTGGAGCCAAAGCCTTTGGTATGTCAGAGGTATGCTAATGGTATGTTCAAGGTATGTGTAAAAGGTATGCTTTTGGTATGTTGCTTATACCTTGAACATACCAATTACATACCACAAATTTCATGTGGGTACCATTCATAAGATACTGTACCATGTGCAGTCGATGCTGAGAGTTAACATTGAAGAGAGATTCTCAAATACGTTTCTTGGTCTGCATCTGTTCGCATGTTCTCATTAGATGTAGAAGGTGCATGCTTTTAATTTAAACAAAATATACATTAAACTATTTCAGAGCTGGGCCAAATGTTATAAATAAAAAGTAATATTTATTTAGTAATTAAGTTTAGTTGTAGAAAATAATAATAGTTAAAGAAATAAAACAATTAGAGTAACAGTTCGAATTTGGGTAAGTTATAAAGGTGTAGAATATAATTTATTATTTTAGAATGGGTCAGAAGGTATAATAAAGGTGTAATATCACTTTATTATTTCCTTTTACCAGTAGAAAATATTTAATAGTAGTTGGGAAAATAAGAAAAATAGTTTGTTTTGTGGTTTAAACATGTTCTTAGTGTATAAAATTGGCAAGTAGGGGGTAGATTGAAGCTGCTGGCCAGCTTGGGTCTGGCAAGTTTTGTTGGATGTCTTGCAGTGTTGGACTGGTGTGAACTTTACTACGAATAGTGTTTCACCGCAGTCGCTGACTGGCAAAGGAGTGAAGAAGTTGTCTGACATAGGTTACGCTTTTGTTTTTGATTGGTTCCTTTTCGTCACTAGTACAGCTAGAATAACTACTAGTTGGCAGTAGGTGAGAGGAAGTAAGTCAGAGTCTGGTGTTTGTTTGTTCCAGGAGCTCATAATTTTCATTATGTACAGTGAGCGTTTGGTGATGGTAGTGAACAAGTTTTCTGAAAAAGTGTTCACTTGTTTTTTGAGTGATTACCATTCATAAGATACTGCACCATGTGCAGTCGATGCAGAGAGTTAACGTTGAAGAGAGATTCTCAAATAAGTTTCTTGGTCTGCATCTGTTCGCATGTTCTCATTAGACGTAGAAGGTGCATGTTTTTAATTTAAACAAAATATACATTAAACTATTTCAGAGCTGGGCCAGATGTTATAAATAAAAAGTAATATTTATTTAGTAATTAAGTTTAGTTGTAGAAAATAATAATTGTTAAAGAAATAAAACAATTAAAGTAACAGTTCGAATTTGGGTAAGTTTATAAAGGTGTAGAATATAATTTATTATTTTAGAATGGGTCAGAAGTTATAATAAAGGTGTAATATCACTTTATTATTTCCTTTTACCAGTAGAAAATATTTAATAGTAGTTGGGAAAATAAGAAAAATAGTTTGTTTTGTGGTTTAAACATGTTCTTAGTGTATAAAATTGGCAAGTAGGGGGTAGATTGAAGCTGCTGGCCAGCTTGGGTCTGGCAAGTTTTCTTGGATGTCTTTTAGTGTTGGACTGGTGTGAACTTTACTACGAATAGTGTTTCACCGCAGTCGCTGACTGGCGAAGGAGTGCCCAGGTGAAATGATGATGAACTGTTCATGAACATTCATGAATCCATTCATGAACGTTCTTGAACTTCCGTTCATGAACGTCCATCAAAGTTCATGAAAGTTGTTCATGAACTGTTCATGAACGTCCCATGAACAACAAATGAGACATTTTGAGTTCATGAACTGTTCATGAACTAAACCGATATGTTTTCATGAGAAGCTGTTCATGAATGTTCATGAACGTTCATGGACCATAGGTTCATGAAAGTTCTTAAAAGTTCATAAACATGCCGAAAATTTTGATCATGAATGTTTATGAACGTTCATGGACCATGGGTTCATGAATGTTCGTGAACGTTCAAGGACTAAGCTAAAAAAAAAGGGTTCATGAAAGTTCTTAAAAGTTCATGAACATGCCGAAGAATTTGATCATGAATGTTTATGAATGTTCATGGACCATGGGTTCATGAATGTTCGTGAACGTTCAAGGACCATGGGTTCATGAAAGTTCTTAAAAGTTCATGAACATGCCAACAAGATTGTTCTTGAACATTCTTCAAAGTTCACAGAGAGTTCATGAACTTAATTTGTTAATTATTAATTTATTGATTATTGTTATAATGCAATATTGGTTTTTCATTAAAGTTTCTTAAAGTTATGAACATGTTCAGATTGTGCCCTGAGTCTTCATGCTGAGGACCTATATAAAATTCATTTCTTCTGTTCATGGAAGTTCTTCAAAGTAATAAGTTGATCGAATCATGCAATAACACATGCACACACTTAACTTAACTGGCAAATATGTCTGAAATGTACTTTACCGAGGTCACTTCTCTTTCCTGCTTAGAACTTTTTGTACAGATTGTATTTTTTCAACAAACCATTTGTGGGTAATGTTAGTGTCCCTCTCTCGAAGAAGGTTCTCCACGACTCCAAGAGCGACTTGGGGAAGAGGAGGTCGTACACTCCCTTCAGTGCACTTTACAGTCTTCTTTCCTGTGACGGAACATTCACGCAATTCCTTTTCAGAAAAGACCTCAAAAAGTAGAGCCTTGAGGCAATCATAATTTGTTCCAAAACTGTGGATAATTTTCCGAAGAGACGAGGTTGTCTTCCCTGGGACGATCTCTTCCTCTGGTAGCTGCAGGTTTGCCTCACCACCATTATTTGGTACTGATTGGCTTGCGTTTGCATGGTCTTGTAATTGCTGAATTTTCTGGGCCTGGTCTTTGACCTGGGTCTTTAGGCGCTTAATATTCTTTTGCATCTGTCGATACATTTCCTCTGTGAATAACCTGCAATAACAGTAAAGGCCGGCATGAATATAAGCAGTTTACACTTAACTTATAAGCCATGCTCAACTCAGAATATAACTCAGTTATTGCCAAAAATGGCTGACGCTTTCAAAATATATAAACAAATTAAATAACATAAAACCCAACAAATCTCGATCAGTCAAAGGAGTATATACAAATCAAGCAACATCACATTTTATTTGTACATTGTGTCAAGTCATATCAAAAGCAAGTGCTCACCAGTTTTCATCAAGAGCTTTTCGCTTCTTTGCAAAAGGTAGGGGGGTGGAGATATCCCGAAGTTGTAGGGGACACAATGAAATCACAGCTTCTGATTCAGTCTTTAATCAAGAATCAATAGTAGATGAAACACTTCTCGCGTTGTCTCTCCTCTCTCCTCCTAATCACCGCCTGATCCCCGCCTGATCACCACATGATCACCCCATGATCACCCCAACAAAACAAAACTAAGGGGGGGAAGGGTGATACCCTCGCAGTTCCGGTCACACTCCCCTAAAATTAAAGTTATTTAATTTTACTAACAATAACGTCTTTCTCGAAAGTTCGATTTTCAGTGTTCCTTAAACTAAGAAAAACTACACAGTTCGTGTACGCAGTATTGTGACTCCTTTGCTCTTCAACTAGCCCCACTATCGTTGTCATCATGCAACATCCGCCCTCACTTGTCTTCTGTAGTATCAGCTGAACCTTCTGTCTGGCGTCTTGTGCTGCACGTCTGTTGCTCCGTCTCAACTCCTGCACCTCCGCTGTTGGTATGTTAGCAACTACAGCTCCCTTGATCACCAGTGAACACACAAGAGATAGAGGTCTCTCGATATGGTGACCCTTGTGTAGTAGTATGACTCCCCTCACCACACCGTCTCTTCCTCTGATGTGTCTCAAGACATGCCCTTTCTTCCATTCTCCTCGGTTCTTCTCACCCCCGACGACTAGCACGACTTCTCCAACATCTGGGTAATTGTTGTCGCCTCTCTTGATACGGTGACTCTCCATCAGGCTCTGGGCGTATTCTTTCCTCCACCTCTGCCATACGTGCTGCCTTTTCTCCATCAGTCGTGCATGTAGCTTGGTAACTTCATCTCCGTCCAACTCGATATCTTCTATGGCATGCGCACCCTGACCCCACATGACTACGTTGGGCGTCAACACTTGCTCCTCTCCTGGCTCGCTTTCCACGTACGTTAGGGGACGATTATTCAGATGCCGCTCGATGTCCATCACTACAGCTTCTACTTGATCATACTTCAGACTCGTTCTCCCCATCGTCTTGTACAAAGTTTTCTTGACTTCTTTGATTAGTCTTTTGTACAGTCCTCTCCACCATGGTGACCTTGCAAGGTTGAACTGCCACCTTATTCGTTGTCTGGCCAGGTAGTCTTGCAACGCCTCACTCTTCCGTATCTTCTTGATCCAGGTTGCCGTGGTTTTGAAGACTGCAGCGTTGTCTGATACGATGCATTCTGGTCTGGTGCGCCTTGTGATGAACGCATTGAGCTTTCCCTGAAACTCCTCTGCTGTTTGCGACTTTGTCACCTCCAAGTGTACTGCTCTTGACGTTGCACAAGTAAATATTACAATGTAGCACTTGCCTTGCTCTTTCTTGGAAATCTTGTAACTGAGGGGTCCGGTGAAGTCGACCCCTGTAGTCTTGAACGGTCTCCCACATTCGGTGCGAAACAAAGGTAGCGCAGCTGTTGCCGCTGGTCCGTACAGTTGGGCGTTGAATGCCTTGCACAAGTAACAGCTATTGGTTACCTTCTTCACCTTCGATCTCAGCTGTGGTATCCACCACTCCTCTCTCACCGCTGCCATTGTGTTAGCGACGCCTAGGTGTTTTATGTCTTCATGGACATGACGTATCAGCTTGTCGGCAAATACTCCCCCTTCGATGTATGTTGGCTGGTAACCAGGGATTCTCCCTTTACACTTGAGGATGCCGGTGCCTTCCTCTGTCACTAGCTTCCAACCTGGGGTCTCTAGATCTGACTCCACGTCCGCTTGCACTTTCCTTAACCAATGATCTCTTGCACTTCCTATCTCCTCCGTCGTCAGCGGTCCAGTTCTCTTCTTTGCTTTGCATTTCTTGGCCAGTGTATTATGCATGAACCTTAGAACCCACGCGGTCACTCGGAGGGTTCTCCAGAGTTTGCTTCTATCCAAAAGTGCGTCCCACTCGTCAGGCTCTTTCTTTACTGAGTACAGCGCCTCCTCTTTTACCGGTTTGTGCTCTTCGCTAACGCTCTTGGTCTTCTCCAGTTTCGGTTGTTCTGGCCACTCATCCTTATTCAGCAACCACTCTGGTCCTTCAAACCACTCTCTCTGCATCTTCTCCAGTGAAGCGCCGCGGCTTCCCAAGTCTGCTAAATTCTTATCCGTGGGACAATACTTCCACTCGATCCCTGTCTCTTGTGTGATTTCTGCAATCTTCCTTACTCGGTTTGACACAAACACCTTCCATGCTTTTCCTGGGCTGCAGATCCAGTATAGCGCTACCATGCTGTCCATCGACACGTTCACAGAAGTGATGGGCCACCGTCTCAGCGCTGCTAGCAGGTTCTTTCCCATGTTTGCTGCCATCTGCCCGCCCACCAGCTCTAGCCTTGCTATTGATGTGTTACGTTTCGAAATTCTAGACTTAGACGTCAGCAGCCCCTTCACAACACCTGTCGAGTGTTCGACTACAGCAATGGTCGCAGCTGAACACGCTGTGTTACTAGCGTGAACATGAAAACATGGAGTTG
Source organism: Plumapathes pennacea (assembly GCA_964036295.1). NCBI lineage: Eukaryota > Metazoa > Cnidaria > Anthozoa > Antipatharia > Myriopathidae > Plumapathes > Plumapathes pennacea. The sequence continues at coordinate 8,472,868 of OZ038469.1, read as the reverse complement.
CACGCCCTTCATCTTGCTGATATTTCTGGCTATGCTCCTCGGCACTCTGACGTTCCTAAGCTGACTGCTCCACTTCAGCCAATCTCTCGTTACAGCACTGCTCACTTCGGTATTCCAGCCTACTTTCTCCTGGCACACCTCTCTGTAAATGCGCTTTCCCTCTACCATGGTCGGTGAGATTACGCTGAGTGGATCATAGACACTGCTGAGTTGACTGAGTATTGATCGGTCTGGCTTGTCCTCGTTTGTCTGCACTTGAATCTCCAGCGTATCCTTTTGTCCCACACGTGTCCGAGTATCTTGCTAGGATTGGCCTCACTCTCTAACTCTGGAACGTTGGACCCTCACTTATGCACTGGGAACCTCGCACTTTCGAGGACCTCAGTCGCTTCCTGTTTGAACCTCTTCAGTTCTGCAACGTCACTTCCGGTTTTCATGAGGTTATCTACATACGTGTTTTCCCTTAGCGCTTGGACAGTGTCTTCAAGCTCTGGTGGCTGTTGATTGAAGTGATGTCGTAGTGTGGCTCCCAGCATGAATGGGCTTGCTTCTGCTCTGAAGGGTACTCGAGCGAAGCGTAAGTGTTCTTCCTTGTCATTGACATTGAATAGGAATCGAAACGCATCCCTGTCCTGCTCCTTGATGGCGATCTGTAAGAAGGCCTTTTGAAGATCTGCAAGTAGTAAGTGGGTGGACATCCGCGCCCTCACCATGACATCCCATTCATTCACACTGTTAGCAAGCGGGTGTGGCTTCACACTCGCATCAAACACCATTCTCACCTTGGTTGTCGCTGCGCTCTCTCTCACTACAGGTTTGTGGAGCATATAAAACATGCGGTCACCTGTGGGCTCCTCTGGTGCTTTTTCGATGATGCCCTGGTCGAGCTGCTCGCACACTATCTTCTCATACTCCTCTTTCAGCTCGTCGTTTCTATTCAGTTTCCGTTCAACGTTGTAAAGGCATCTTCTGCTTGGCTCCTCATTTGTGTTTGAGAGCTCGGCGCCTGGGATCCATGGCACGCCCACCTCATATCTGCCGTCATTTCTCCTGGTGATGTTCTCTTGAAACTCCGTACACACATCTAGCTGATCGTCCTCCCCTCGGTCCTCTACTCCCAACACGTCAAGCGAATACAGTCTCGTAGTCGTTGGTTTCCCTCACGTACATGCACTTGCTGTTCGAGTACTCTTTTCCACCGTGGACGACCCAGCCAAATGTGGTACCCTCGACGATGGGATCTTCCGGTTGGCCTTTGTACACTTGTTCAGTTCTGATTTTACAGTAGGTCGCGTCTCCTAATATGACGTGGATTGGATACTCTTCACTTGCGGTTCTGTAGAACAGCTTTCCCTCCACGTGTTGATATTTGGCCTTCAGTTCTGCCAGGGTGGGTCTCCTGATGGTTGTAAAATCCGCCAGTTTGCTTCCGGTGATCTCTACTTTCTCACTTGCTTGACTGTCAGCCGAGTCGATGGTCACGTCAAAAATTGGCATCGACTGTTTCTTTGTTCCATTGACCGTTACAATATGGCGCGTCTCGTGTCGCACCGGTTTCAATTTTAATCTGTTGACTGCCTCTTTAGAGATAAAGTTCCTCCCTGACCCTGTATCCAAGTACGCCCAGAAGGTGACTCCCTGGATCTTCGGTGGTACAATAGCGGGTAGTGACTTTTCCTTGATCGAAGGCGTGTAGCCATTTAACATTGCGTTGTGGTTTCCCGTTTCGCTCTTGTGGTTTGTCGCATAGGCTGGTGTGGTGTTTGCTCTTGCACTTGTAACAACCCCTGCCGCGACATTTGTTCTCCCGATGTCCCGCGCGGCCGCAATTGAAACATAGCCGTTTCTCCGCAAAGAACTGTCTGCGCTTCGGAACGGTGTCGTATGTCAAACACGAGTCCCCCCAGTGTTTCTGTTCGCAAAATATGCAGTGCGGCCCTCTTTCCCTGGGGTTTGATGGCGATGCTCCCCTCTGACTAAACAGGTGTCGCTCCCTTTTCTTCGGATCCGTTTAATCCTTGTGGTTGTCTTCTGGTTTGTTACGTTTGAGCCATTTTTGGATGGAAACGATTAGATTTTCCATATTCCAATCTTCCCACCCCTCATCAGTTCTCACCAAATCGGGTTTGACCTGGGGAAGCTTGTTCAGAGTGGACAAGACAAAACCTTTAAGCATCTCTCCCTCCCCCAGAGTCTGCAGTGCGTCAAAATTTTTGCTCAACTTCTCATAGAATTCGCGCATCTTGTGTGCGGCGATAACTGTTTTACTCTGCCCATACTCAGTTTTGAGCTGCCCCACGCTGTTTTGTATCCCGTCGCGCCTGGCTTCAAATTAGCAAATCGATCTCTTGCCTTGGGTTTCACCAGCTCTAGAAGATATCCAAATTTCTCTTCATCAGACATTGGTTTGTTATGTATTTGTGCTGTAAACATATTCTCAAACCTGATCCAGTCGGCTGAGGTACCGTCGAAGGGGGTTATCTTCAGTTCTGGCAGCTTCGTACGGGCGGCTTTTGCGGTTTTCTCCATTTCGATTCTCTTCTCTGTCGCTCTCAACTCCGCTCTCAATTTTTCCTCCCAAAGCTCTATCTCCCGCTGCTGGATCTCATGTCTAAATTGCTCTTCCTTCTCAAACTTTGCTATCAGCTTCTCTTCCTCGGCCTCTTTCCTTATACTCCGCTCTCTTTCATCTAGGGCCTTACTAAGTCTGTCCTTTACCTCCAACAGTGGCGTGTATGTTTCTTTCAGGTCTCTTCCACTGTCTGACAGCTCTCTGCGTCGAATTTCCGAGGTCAATTTTAAGTTCTTGCAATGTTGACACAAGGTCATTTAGGCGATCTGAATTTCGTTGGTTTGCTTGCACATAAGTTTTATTTCGCTGTAATCGCCACTCTCTAACAGCTCCTCAGCTTCTAAGTAGAACCTTAGCTTGTCAATTTCCTTCTTGATTTTCTTCTCCAGGTCTTGTTCTTCCTCAGAAATGACCGGCGCATCTGGGTTGGATTCATCGGGCTCTGTATCTCCCATGTCTGTTCTTTGCGGCACAAGTCTCGTTCACGTTGGAGTAAAAACTTCGCTCTTTCCTCCCCGCAGATCCTGGTCATGGCACCACTATATCCCGAAGTTGTAGGGGACACAATGAAATCACAGCTTCTGATTCAGTCTTTAATCAAGAATCAATAGTAGATGAAACACTTCTCGCGTTGTCTCTCCTCTCTCCTCCTAATCACCGCCTGATCCCCGCATGATCACCACATGATCACCACATGATCACCCCATGATCACCCCAACAAAACAAAACTAAGGGGGGGAAGGGTGATACCCTCACAGTTCCGGTCAGAGACATTCAAGCTATCCAAACTTTCTCCAAATTTAGCACCATCATCTGTTGAAAACAGTATTGTACTTTTATTTGAGAATTATTAACTTTCTCCTGCCAACTGGTAGTTCGTGTCTAGATTGCACTTCAAAGGAATGTTGATTCTTATTAATTCACACACCTTCCAATTGCAAATTGTTGCTGGGGATGGGAGTTTCTTCTTCCTTGTCATGATCCAGCACAATTGGGGCGATGTTTTCCACTGAGCTCCTTTCTAAATATAGGAAAGAAATCATACCAACTATAAATTATAAATATAGGATAAATAATAATAATACAGTAATATAGGATAGTGTTGAGTCAATACAATGGCACGCTCTTTGTGGTAGTTTTATGTCCGGCATGATGTAAGTTTGCAATTATAATACTGTCATAACACAATGCAGATTCAAAAAAAAAATTGCAAAAATTGCCATGAAAAATTAGAACTCAATAGAAGAGCTTCATTGACCAGAGGGTTCACAATTTTGCCTTCACAAGCTTCTATTAAAATTTAAATCTGAGAAGGAAACTAGGAGTTAAATTACACGTACAGCTGATGCGTTTTCATGATCATATAAATGTGCTTATAAAATACGAAAACAGAAACCGGAGCGTTTCCAAATCGATGCGCTTATTTTCAGACATTTCCCGCCTCTCGGACTATCACATGACACACTGCACATTTAATACCGCTCGTGCCAATGTCTCATATTCGTTAACGGTTGCAACAAAAGGTGATCGTAATACCTTGAGTACTAGCTGGTACAGGTGGTTTTTCTTTAGTCCTTTCTTCAGTTGTGCCCTTGTGATGTGAGAAAAAGAAATAAGCAGTCTTTAGTACCAAAACAAAACCGCCGGAATACTAATTAATTCTTTCAAATTATAGTAACGCACCGCGTTTTTCATTATCCTTATGGCTGTTAACGTCACTTTGTTTCTTTGATTTTGGAATCCATTTTTTCGCAACGTCTTCCAACTCCTTTCGATCTTCTGCAATTATACGGTCAATAATATACTGTTTAGGTTCAGTTATTGTCCGTGTTACGAATGCATCAACAGAGTTCCACATTCCTGATATTTGTAATATGGTCGCCTTGTAAGCTTTCGTCCCAAACTTTGCCTTTACAACATCCCCCACCTTGTATTCGTGCAATTCTTTCTTACGGCTTAAAATTCGACTGCAAGAGTACACATTTACAAGGCCTTCGCCTTTCCATTCAATGAGAGCGAACATATCTTGACTATCTTAGAAATAAAACGATGGGTCTTTAGAGTGGAAACGCCGATTGCCAACTGACCTCTCGAGTGAATACAACTGCAAAACCTTATCTCTGTCATCATCCCTACATTGGAATGTGAGCTGTTTCCCGTGTGTGTCACACGTTGCGTGAGATACTGGCGATTTGCAGTCACGAAAGTTCGTCTCAGCAGCTTCAGAATCATCCCGGCTTCAGTTTGTGGTGACAGAGAAAACGTGCCTACGCTGCCAAATCAATAATACTGTCGCTGTGCTTCTCGGTTGCTTTAGCCCGCAGAAAAAAAAAATGTTTGATGATAATCCCTACTTCAGATATGTATAGGGCCGGTCGGCTGTTGAGTGCATGATCACGTTACGAGATCATGTGGAGAATAGGCATTTATACGCACGAACGAGCAGAAGCTGTCTGATAATTAACAAATCATCTTCCTTCTGCATACTCATACATATACTAAATCAGGCTTAATGGTTGAGTATTTTGTGCGATGTCCTATTTTGTATTTTTCCCCTGTGACATATGCTTGTGGCGTGATGCCGCCCGCTGGCATTTTGTTTACAAGATTAAATTTGGTCACGGAATAGTTTTCCCCTTGTGGAGCAAAGTCCTGACTCACTGAAATGTGCAAGTGATTTGGAAGTATGACAGAGCGCAAAAAAGGCGACAGCTACGACATTATCATCAGTGAAGGTAGAAAGAAATTCAGGTGTTTGCTGTGCCAACGTCTGTTGTCTTCAAAACGGAATGTACTGCAGCATCTCCATTCCGGTCATGATCTTAGTAAGTGTTAATTTATGATGCACTGTTAGGACTATCACGTTCCGATTTGCTTAACTTTCGTTAAACCATTAGAGTTATCCGTCCTACAGGCACAGTGAAACGATTGAAAAAGAAGTACTTTGAACAAGATGACTTGCAAGTTCCAAGATCGACTGCATACAGATGGAGAAACCGTGGACTTGCAATTTCTCTGAATAGGGTTGAGTCTGGATGTGAAATCGAAGAAGATGATGACAATCTAGAAGTTGGGATAGCTTTTATGGACTCTCGAACGGAGGGTGAAACATGTGCACATTCACAAGGTAAATTTAATACTAGCTATGAACGCCTAATTACTGCCTAAACCTTGAATCGCCCGCTTTATAAGGTAGAAGAGAAAACTAGAATGAGTTAACAGTCCTTATCCTTAAATCATTTGATAACCTAAAGTAGCTATGAAACTCGGCAGTGATTTCTTTGACGATTTTGTGTTTTTGTCGATTTTTTGCGTTATCGAGGGAGCAATTATTTGGATTTTAGACTTTACTGCTCCTGTCCGGTGTTCGACATGAACATGGCAGTACGCACTTATCAAATATCCGTACGGTGCTACAGGTCACGAGTCACGCTAACGTTATGGTAAAGTGTGATTTCTAATGTCATACAATTATCTAGGCCGGGCAAAACACGTAACATATATAGTACTAAAGAAGTAATGTAAATTAATGAAGTAAACTTTCGCGCGCTTTTTTCTTTGGGGGGGGGTGGGGGGGTGGTGGTTATTTTAGGGTCTAATTTCTGCAAATTTGTGAAGTTCGCAAAAAATAGATCCCGCAATAGTTTCATGCTGCATGCATATGGTATATATGTGACCAACGTCTCTGCATCATTTTGTGAAACACATTAGAGTACAGTACATTATGTAATTGTTTTCAGGAAAATTCGGTGCTGATTGTGTCCCAGAACCGGCCAGTCCAATAGAAGTTGCGGCAAAGTCTGAAGATGAAGAAGACATTAGTGAAATGCAGTCAACTTCTTTAGCGTCAGCTGAGTCTGCAGAAGCAAGCGAAACTGACGACAAAGATTCAAGCGACACTGAATATTCGTCTGGTACCAGCAGTGATTGCTCAAGTGCGTCAAGGGAATCGGAATCGGAATCTGGATCAGAGTCAGGATCTGATTTTGATTCTGATTCTGAACTCTGTGGGAATTTTGAAGGAACTCATCTAACTGAACAAGAAAAACAGGCTTTCACAATCCTTTCAGTCTTTCTGAAGCATAATCTCTCAGCCTCAGCTTCCAAGGATATAATGACAATGATGAAGTCATTGTTTCCAAACTCAACAGCACTCAGTGGTGTGACATACGAATCCATATGGAAAGTGTGTGGTGAAACAGCGGTAAAAGAATTTCATTACTGCAACAAATGCCAAGTTGTATTTCCAGACAATTTAGAAGAGTTTAAATGCCTAACTCCTGGTTGTAATGGTTTGCGTTTTGTGGGCTCTGAGGCAAGACAGACTTCATCAAAGCTACCCCTGAAATCCTTCATTTTGGCAGATGTGGGTAAACAACTTGCCAGCTTGATTAAATCTCCAGGTAAATAAATCACAAGTCTAATATGACTCTGACCTCTTACATGTCTATACAGTATGGCATCCTTACAAAACACATTTCTCGCACCCCATATTTTTGCATACCACACAATGCAATTTAGATGATTCTCTCACTTAAGAATTACACATTTAATTAATTGACTGAATAAATACATTCATTATTTGAATAGTCTATCATTTCATTGTTTAGATAACTATTATACAAATCATAAATTCTAATTCCATTTTGACTTACCTGTGTACTTTCAGAAAACTGGGACAGAATCTGTAGTTCATGGCAGCAAACATCAAAATGTGATGGAAGTGTGATCTCAGACATTACTGATGCTGATTATTACCGTGCAATGTTCAGTAAATCCTCATCCAGTGATCAAAGTGGAAGAAATATGATCACAGGAATATTCAACACTGATGGAGTATCACTGTATGCATCATCAAAAATTGAATTGTGGCCCATTTTTCTTGCAGTCAATGAACTTCCACCAAAAAGCAGATTTTCTAGAGAAAACATGCTTCTGGTAGGGATGTGGCAAGGAAAAGGAAAACCTCCTTTCTACCAGTACAAGGCATTCACTGACCAGATGAATCACCTATTCAATGAGGGAATACAAGTGGAACAGCCTGAACCAATGGTAGTCAAATTTGGTGTTATATGTAGTACCCTTGACCTTCCAGCCAAAGCCGGGGTCCTAAATATGACATATTAAAATGGAGCCAATGCATGTGTCCTGTGTGAGGAACCAGGCATGACTGTCAAGCAAGGTAAGGGCCATTCCCGATGCTTTCCATATCGCCAATCAAGAGATCGCTTTCCCTTGCGAACAGCAGAAGGTATCAAAACCAGCATGAATACTGGCACCAAACAAAACAGAAATAAAGGCTTCTGTGGAAGATCTGGTCTCGCCGATCTGGCATCCCTTGATCTGTCCAAAGGTATGTTGCCAGATTACATACATGGGGTTTTGCTTGGTGTCACGAAAACTCTAATGTATCAATGGCTTTCACCCACAAAGAGCGGTAAAGACTATTTTGTTGGCAAGAAGGTTAAGGTGATATCCAAGCGATTGATGTCAATCAGACCACCAGATTTCTTAGAAAGGCTCCCAAGAGACATAGAGAAGCACTACTCTGACCTGGACAGAGCCAGAGTCCTGCTACAGAAGTTCTATTGTGCCTTTGCAACCCTTTATGGAAAGGGGTCATGTGGATTAAATGTGCACAACATAGGGGAACATCTTCCTGATTGCGTGCAGTTGTTTGGTCCTCTATGGGAATGGAGCTGTTTTCCATTTGAGGACTCCAACAGCATGATCCTCCATGCAGTGCATGGAACTGGCAATGTTGTGAAGCAAGTTCTGCGGTACAGAGCAGCACTGAGTTTGCTACGTTCCTCATCCATGCACAACACAGTTGCTAACAAGCAGTGGAAAAAGAGTTGGGATGCTGATGGTTGTATCATTGCTGGAGCCATAAAGCATCTACCCAATGATAATCAAGCATGTTTCATTGCCCAGAAAGCAGGAGCATCAGATGTTCAACAACTACGGCAAGTGTTGAGAGTGCAAGTAGCTGGGCAGAAATTGTACTCCAAGTTGTACACAAGAATAAAGAAAAAAATCTGTTATGTTGTTTTAACCACCAAAGGTAAAATTGTTTCGGTCAATTTTTTTGTGCTTAACATTAACACAAACAAAGTGTTTGCTGTTGTGAACATCTTGAGCGAAAACCCCTCCTCACCGTTATCAAGTGTGGAAGCAGGGAAACATCTACAGTATGTGCAGCTGAGCAAAGACATGGACGTTGTTTCAGTGCAAGAAATCCAAGAGAAACTATTCTTCATTCAAACCAGTGCTGACGAAAATTGTCCCATTTATGTTGCACGAAACCCAAATCTACATGGACAGTGTTCAAGTAACATTTTAGAGGAATTAAGGTCAGTATTGTCTAATGGGAAACTTGTTATTTGCAATATTGTATACAGAAAAATTTGATCATTTCAAAATATACACAAATAATTAATTGTTATGTAAATTATGTGTACATTTAATTCACTTGAACATTAGAAGTGCTAGAATTAGTTTGACCATGTAATTATGTACCTGACAGATATTACATATATTTTAATATTGTTAAACATACTAATTCACTAGCAAAGAGTGATAATATAGTAATTATATTATAAAGAGCTGAACATTGTCCAGTAAATAATTTAAGGACAGACACTTTCATTTGCATCATCATTTTACTCAAGAAAACTGCATTTAACAGTTTTGCAATAAATAATAACTATTGTACAAATATTCTGATTAGATATTTAAGTAGTGATGAATAAAAGATGCAAGTCAAATAGTTTATTCAGAGTAATGTATACTCACATTAACACAAATTTCAACTCACGGTCATCACTGTGAATTTAGATTACTTATTTAAATACATGACAGTTCACCAAGAGTTCATGAAATTAGTACTTCATGCACATTTGATGAACTCTGATGAAATACAACAAGATCATGAGAGTTCATGAAAATCCTTCATGCAAAATTTAATGAACTTTGATGAACTGAGACAAGTTCATGAGAGTTCACCAAGAGTTCATGAAAGTACTTCATGCACATTTGATGAAATATGATGAACTACAACAAGTTCATGAGAGTTCATGAAAATCCTTCATGCAAAATTTAATGAACTTTGATGAACTGAGACAAGTTCATGAGAGTTCACCAAGAGTTCATGAAAGTACTTCATGCACATTTGATGAACTTTCATGAACTGAAACAAGGTTCATGAGAGTTCACAAAGAGTTCATGAACTCACTTTGACCTGAACAGTTCATGAACTTTGTTCATGGAATAAACTTCATGAACTCTTGATGAACTTTGATGGAAGTTCATGAACTGTTCATGAACCGTCACCAAAGTTCATGAAGTCATGAACTTCATCTCACCTGGGTGAAGAAGTTGTCTGACATAGGTTACGCTTTTGTTTTTCAATGGTTCCTTTTCGTTACTAGTACAGCTAGAATAACTACTAGTTGGCAGTAGGCGAGAAGAAGGAAGTCAGAGTCTGGTGTTTGTCTGTTCCAGGAGCTCATAATTTGCATGATGTACAGTGAGCGTTTGGTGATGGTAGTGAACGAGTTTTCTCAAAAAGTGTTCACTTGTTTTTTGAGTGATTACCATTCATAAGATACTGTACCATGTGCCATCGATGCTGAGAGTTAACATTGAAGAGAGATTCTCGAATAAGTTTCTTGGTCTGCATCTGTTCACATGTTCTCATTAGACGTAGAAGGTGCATGTTTTTAATTTAAACAAAATATACATTAAACTATTTCAGAGCTGGGCCAAATGTTATAAATAAAAAGTAATATTTATTTAGTAATTAAGTTTAGTTGTAGAAAATAATAATAGTTAAAGAAATAAAACAATTAGAGTAAAAGTTGGAATGTTGGTAAGTTTACAAAGGTGTAGAATATAATTTATTATTTTAGAATGGGTCAGAAGTTATAATAAAGGTGTAATATCACTTTATTATTTCCTTTTACCAGTAGAAAATAGTTAATAGTAGTTGGGAAAATACGAAAAATAGTTTGTTTTGTGGTTTAAACATGTTCTTAGTGTATAAAAGTGGCAAGTAGGGGAAAAATTGAAGCTGCTGGCCAGCTTTGGTCTGGCAAGTTTTCTTGGATGTCTTGCAGTGTTGGACTGGTGTGAACTTTACTACGAGTAGTGTTTCACCGCATTCACTGACTGGCGAAGGAGTAAAGAAGTTGTTTGAGATAGCTTACGCTTTTGTGTTTGAATGGTTCCTTTTCGTCACTAGTACCGCTAGAACAACTACTACTTGGCAGTAGGTGAGAGGAAGTAAGTCAGAGTCTGGTGTTTGTCTGTTCCAGAAGAAGTTGTTTGACATAGCTTACGCTTTTGTGTTTGAATGGTTCCTTTTCGTCACTAGTACAGCTAGAATAACTACTACTTGGCAGTAGGTGAGAGGAAGTAAGTCAGAGTCTGGTGTTTGTCTGTTCCAGGAGCTCATAATTTGCATGATGTACATTGAGCGTTTGGTGATGGTAGTGAACGAGTTTTCTCAAAAAGTGTTCACTTGTTTTTTGAGTGATTACCATTCATAAGATACTGTACCATGTGCAGTCGATACTGAGAGTTAACATTGAAGAGAGATTCTCAAATAAGTTTCTTGGTCTGCATCTGTTCGCATGTTCTCATTAGACGTAGAAGGTGTATGTTTTTAATTTAAACAAAATATACATTAAACTATTTCAGAGCTGGGCCAAATGTTATAAATAAAGAGTAATATTTATTTAGTAATTAAGTTTAGATGTAGAAAATAATAATAGTTAAAGAAATAAAACAATTAGAGTAACAGTTCGAATATTGGAAAGTTTATAAAGGTCTATGATATAATTTATTATTTTAGAATGGGTCAGAAGTTATAATAAAGGTGTAATATCACTTTATTATTTCCTCTTACGAGTAGAAAATATTTAATAGTAGTTGGGAAAATACAAAAAAATAGTTTGTTTTGTGGTTTAAACATGTTCTTAGTATATAAAGGTGGGAAGTAGGGGGCAAATTGAAGCTGCTGGCCAGCTTGGGTCTGGCAAGTTTTCTTGGATGTCTTGCAGTGTTGGACTGGTGTGAACTTTACTACGAGTAGTGTTTCACCGCAGTCACTGACTGGTGAAGGAGTGAAGAAGTTGTCTGACAGCTTACACTTTCGATTTTGTATGGTTCCTTTTGGTCACCAGTACAGCTAGAACAACTACTACTTGGCAGTAGGTGAGAGGAAGTAAGTCAGAGTCTGGTGTATGTCTGTTCCAGGAGCTCATAATTTGCATGATGTACAGTGAGGGTTTGGTGATGGTAGTGAACAAGTTTTCTCAAAAAGTGTTCACTTGTTTTTTGAGTGATTACCATTCATAAGATACTGTACCATGTGCAGTCGATGCTGAGAGTTAAAATTGAAGAGAGATTCTGAAATAAGTTTCTTGGTCTGCATCTGTTCGTATGTTTTCATTAGATATAGAAAGTGCATGTTTTTAATTTAAACAAAATATACATTAAACTATATCAGAGCTGGGCCAGATGTTATAAATAAAAAGTAATATTTTTTTAGAAATTAAGTTTAGATGTAGAAAATAATAATAGTTAAAGAAATAAAACAATTAGAGTAACAGTTCGAATTTGGGTAAGTTTATAAAGGTGTATAATATAATTTATTATTTTAGAATGGGTCAGAAGGTATAATAAAGGTGTAATATCACTTTATTTTTTCCTTTTACCAGTAGAAAATATTTAATAGTAGTTGGGAAAATAAGGAAAAAAGTGTGTTTGGTGGTTTAAACAAGTTCTTAGTGTATAAAGGTGGCAAGTATGGGGCAAATTGAAGCTACTGGCCAGCTTTGGTCTGGCAAGTTTTCTTGGATGTCTTGCAGTGTTGGACTGGTGTGAACTTTACTACGAGTAGTGTTTCACCGCATTCACTGACTGGCGAAGAAGTAAAGAAGTTGTTCGAGATAGCTTACGCTTTTGTGTTTGAATGGTTCCTTTTCGTCACTAGTACCGCTAGAACAACTACTACTTGGCAGTAGGTGAGAGGAAGTAAGTCAGAGTCTGGTGTTTGTCTGTTCCAGAAGAAGTTGTTTGACATAGCTTACGCTTTTGTGTTTGAATGGTTCCTTTTCGTCACTAGTACAGCTAGAATAACTACTACTTGGCAGTAGGTGAGAGGAAGTAAGTCAGAGTCTGGTGTTTGTCTGTTCCAGGAGCTCATAATTTGCATGATGTACATTGAGCGTTTGGTGATGGTAGTGAACGAGTTTTCTCAAAAAGTGTTCACTTGTTTTTTGAGTGATTACCATTCATAAGATACTGTACCATGTGCAGTCGATACTGAGAGTTAACATTGAAGAGAGATTCTCAAATAAGTTTCTTGGTCTGCATCTGTTCGCATGTTCTCATTAGACGTAGAAGGTGTGTGTTTTTAATTTAAACAAAATATACATTAAACTATTTCAGAGCTGGGCCAAATGTTATAAATAAAGAGTAATATTTATTTAGTAATTAAGTTTAGATGTAGAAAATAATAATAGTTAAAGAAATAAAACAATAGAGTAACAGTTCGAATATTGGGAAGTTTATAAAGGTCTATGATATAATTTATTATTTTAGAATGGGTCAGAAGTTATAATAAAGGTGTAATATCACTTTATTATTTCCTCTTACGAGTAGAAAATATTTAATAGTAGTTGGGAAAATACAAAAAAATAGTTTGTTTTGTGGTTTAAACATGTTCTTAGTATATAAAGGTGGGAAGTAGGGGGCAAATTGAAGTTGCTGGCCAGCTTGGGTCTGGCAAGTTTTCTTGGATGTCTTGCAGTGTTGGACTGGTGTGAACTTTACTACGAGTAGTGTTTCACCGCAGTCACTGACTGGTGAAGGAGTGAAGAAGTTGTCTGACAGCTTACACTTTCGATTTTGTATGGTTCCTTTTGGTCACCAGTACAGCTAGAACAACTACTACTTGGCAGTAGGTGAGAGGAAGTAAGTCAGAGTCTGGTGTATGTCTGTTCCAGGAGCTCATAATTTGCATGATGTACAGTGAGGGTTTGGTGATGGTAGTGAACAAGTTTTCTCAAAAAGTGTTCACTTGTTTTTTGAGTGATTACCATTCATAAGATACTGTACCATGTGCCATCGATGCTGAGAGTTAACATTCAAGAGATATTCTCAAATAAGTTTCTTGGTCTGCATCTGTTCGGATGTTCTCATTAGATGTAGAAAGTGCATGTTTTTAATTTAAACAAAATATACATTGAACTATATCAGAGCTGGGCCAGATGTTATAAATAAAAAGTAATATTGATTTAGTAATTAAGTTTAGTTGTAGAAAATAATAATAGTTAAAGAAATAAAACAATTAGAGTAGCAGTTCGAATTTGAGCAAGTTTATAAAGGTGTATAATATAATTTATTATTTTAGAATGGGTCAGAAGGTATAATAAAGGTGTAATATCACTTTATTATTTCCTTTTACCAGTAGAAAATATTTAATAGTAGTTGGGAAAATAAGGAAAAAAGTGTGTTTGGTGGTTTAAACAAGTTCTTAGTGTATAAAGGTGGCAAGTATGGGGCAAATTGAAGCTGCTGGCCAGCTTGGGTCTGGCAAGTTTTCTTGGATGTCTTGCAGTGTTGGACTGGTGTGAACTTTACTACGAGTAGTGTTTCACCGCAGTCGCTGACTGGCGAAGGAGTGAAGAAGTTGTCTGACATAGCTTCCGCTTTTTTTTTTTAATGGTTCCTTTTCGTCACTAGTACAGCTAGAACAACTACTACTTGGCAGGAGGTGAGAGCAAGTAAGTCAGAGTCTGGTGTTTGTCTGTTCGAGGAGCTCATAATTTGCATGATGTACAGTGAGCGTTTGGTGATGGTAGTGAACGAGTTTTCTCAAAAAGTGTTCACTTGTTTTTTGAGTGATTACCATTCATAAGATACTGTACCATGTGCAGTCGATACTGAGAGTTAACATTGAAGAGAGATTCTCAAATAAGTTTCTTGGTCTGCATCTGTTCGCATGTTCTCATTAGACGTAGAAGGTGTATGTTTTTAATTTAAACAAAATATACATTAAAGTATTTCAGAGCTGGGCCAAATGTTATAAATAAAAAGTAATATTTATTTAGTAATTAAGTTTAGATGTAGAAAATAGTAATAGTTAAAGAAATAAAACAATTAGAGTAACAGTTCGAATATTGGTAAGTTTATAAAGGTGTATAATATAATTTATTATTTTAGAATGGGTCAGAAGTTATAATAAAGGTGTAATATCACTTTATTATTTCCTTTTACGAGTAGAAAATATTTAATAGTAGTTGGGAAAATACGAAAAATAGTTTGTTTTGTGGTTTAAACATGTTCTTAGTGTATTAAAGTGGCAAGTAGGGGGCAAATTGAAGCTGCTGGCCAGCTTGGGTCTGGCAAGTTTTCTTGGATGTCTTGCAGTGTTGGACTGGTGTGAACTTTACTACGAGTAGTGTTTCACCGCATTCACTGACTGGCGAAGGAGTAAAGAAGTTGTTTGAGATAGCTTACGCTTTTGTGTTTGAATGGTTCCTTTTCGTCACTAGTACAGCTAGAATAACTACTACTTGGCAGTAGGTGAGAGGAAGTAAGTCAGAGTCTGGTGTTTGTCTGTTTGAGGAGCTCATAATTTGCATGATGTACATTGAGCGTTTGGTGATGGTAGGGAACACGTTTTCTCAAAACGTGTTCACTTGTTTTTTGAGTGATTACCATTCATAAGATACTGCACCATGTGCAGTCGATGCTGAGAGTTAACATTGAAGAGAGATTCTGAAATAAGTTTCTTGGTCTGCGTCTGTTTGCATGTTCTCATTAGATGTAGAAGGTGCATGTTTTTAATTTAAACAAAATATACATTAAACTATTTCAGAGCTGGGCCAAATGTTATAAATAAAAAGTAATATTTATTTAGAAATTAAATTTAGATGTAGAAAATAATAATAGTTAAAGAAATAAAACAATTAGAATAACAGTTGGAATTTGGGTAAGTTTATAAAGGTGTATAATATAATTTATTATTTTAGAATGGGTCAGAAGGTATAATAAAGGTGTAATATCACTTTATTATTTCCTTTTACCAGTAGAAAATATTTAATAGTAGTTGGGAAAATAAGGAAAAAAGTTTGTTTTGTGGTTTAAACATGTTCTTAGTGTATAAAGGTGGCAAGTAGGGGGCAAATTGAAGCTGCTGGCCAGCTTGGGTCTGGCAAGTTTTCTTGGATGTCTTGCAGTGTTGGACTGGTTTGAACTTTACTACGAGTAGTGTTTCACCGCAGCCGCTGATTTGCGAAGGAGTGAAGAAATTGTCTGACATAGCTTACGCTTTTGTGTTTGAAAGGTTCCTTTTCGTCACTAGTACAGCTAGAACAACTACTACTTGGCAGTAGGTGAGAGGAGGTAAGTCAGAGTCTGGTGTTTGTCTGTTCCAGGAGCTCATAATTTGTATGATGTACAGCGAGCGTTTGGTGATGGTAGTGAACAAGTTTTCTCAAAAAGTGTTCACTTGTTTTTTGAGTGATTACCATTCATAAGATACTGTACCATGTGCAGTCGATGCTGAGAGTTAAAATTGAAGAGAGATTCTGAAATAAGTTTCTTGGTCTGCATCTGTTCGCATGTTTTCATTAGATATAGAAAGTGCATGTTTTTAATTTAAACAAAATATACATTAAATTATATCAGAGCTGGGCCAGATGTTATAAATAAAAAGTAATATTTTTTTTAGAAATTAAGTTTAGATGTAGAAAATAATAATAGTTTAAGAAATAAAACAATTAGAGTAACAGTTCGAATTTGGGTAAGTTTATAAAGGTGTATAATATAATTTATTATTTTAGAATGGGTCAGAAGGTATAATAGAGGTGTAATATCACTTTATTATTTCCTTTTACCAGTAGAAAATATTTAATAGTAGTTGGGAAAATAAGGAAAAAAGTTCGTTTTGTGGTTTAAACATGTTCTTAGTGTATAAAGGTGGGAAGTAGGAGGAAAGTGAAGCTTCTGGCCAGCTTGGGTCTGCAGCAATAGCTCCTTTTGTCTGCAGCAATAACGCCCCTTATAACATGTTTCAAAGCATTTCTGTATAGACAATACTTCATAAAGTTATCTATGTACGTTTTCAAATTCTAGCCGGTTGTTTTGTTCAGTCCTTTTGGCCGTATAGTGTTCAAGTTTTTGTCAAAATATTTTGAGCGTTCGAAGGATTTCTTTTTTTTGTTCGATTTCCATATCATTTTTCCTGATTTGTTCAATGATTGTGATGGTGACGTTTTTGTGAAAATTATGAGTTTTTGTGTTGTGTAAGAAGTGTTCAGTGAGTTCACATCTACTGACTTTCTTTTTAATGTGGTTCCTATGGCTGTTTAGACATAGGTAAATGCTTTTTCCTTCTTCCCAATATGCTGTAGTTTGCAGATGTTGTATTCAATGATGTAGATCAACCACATCGATTGGCAGTCCAAAGAGCGAAAATGTTGAAGACTTTGTTGTTTGTGCTCGTAAATAGTGTTGTGGTGGTTATTCGTTCGCACCAGCTACACTTGGCTTTGTTGCATGGTCTGCACCCCTTGTATGGCAGAATGTGGTCTTCCGTTGTACCTTTGTACCTCTCGTAGGGTTATTGGGCATCTGTATGCGACCATTGGGGGTTTGTGGAATATGCAGGACAGCTTTTCCTTTGATTGGAGAAAGTTCCAACTCCTATTTGCGATTTCATCAATATGTGGGGGTTGTATGTTGTTACCAGAGGTATGCGATCTATGGTACTTTGTCTCATGTTCACAGACATTCTTCTAGGTAGGTAGGTAGGTAGGTAGGTAGGTAGGTAGGTAGGTAGGTAGGTAGGTAGGTAGGTAGGTAGGTAGGTAGGTAGGTAGGTAGGTAGGTAGGTAGGTAGGTAGGTAGGTAGGTAGGTAGGTAGGTAGGTAGGTAGGTAGGTAGGTAGGTAGGTAGGTAGGTAGGTAGGTAGGTAGGTAGGTAGGTAGGTAGGTAGGTAGGTAGGTAGGTAGGTAGGTAGGTAGGTAGGTAGGTAGGTAGGTAGGTAGGTAGGTAGGTAGGTAGGTAGGTAGGTAGGTAGGTAGGTAGGTAGGTAGGTAGGTAGGTAGGTAGGTAGGTAGGTAGGTAGGTAGGTAGGTAGGTAGGTAGGTAGGTAGGTAGGTAGGTAGGTAGGTAGGTAGGTAGGTAGGTAGGTAGGTAGGTAGGTAGGTAGGTAGGTAGGTAGGTAGGTAGGTAGGTAGGTAGGTAGGTAGGTAGGTAGGTAGGTAGGTAGGTAGGTAGGTAGGTAGGTAGGTAGGTAGGTAGGTAGGTAGGTAGGTAGGTAGGTAGGTAGGTAGGTAGGTAGGTAGGTAGGTAGGTAGGTAGGTAGGTAGGTAGGTAGGTAGGTAGGTAGGTAGGTAGGTAGGTAGGTAGGTAGGTAGGTAGGTAGGTAGGTAGGTAGGTAGGTAGGTAGGTAGGTAGGTAGGTAGGTAGGTAGGTAGGTAGGTAGGTAGGTAGGTAGGTAGGTAGGTAGGTAGGTAGGTAGGTAGGTAGGTAGGTAGGTAGGTAGGTAGGTAGGTAGGTAGGTAGGTAGGTAGGTAGGTAGGTAGGTAGGTAGGTAGGTAGGTAGGTAGGTAGGTAGGTAGGTAGGTAGGTAGGTAGGTAGGTAGGTAGGTAGGTAGGTAGGTAGGTAGGCGAGAGACAAAGTACCACTGATCACATACTTCTGGTAACAACATACAAACCCCACATGATATATATATAGCTGAATTTGCAAATGGGAGTTGGAACTTTCTTCAGTCAAAGGAAAAGCTGTCCTTCACAAACCTCCAATGGTCGCATAGAGTCGCCCAAAAACCCTACGAGAGGTACAATGGAAGACCACATTCTGACCACATTTTGTCATACAAGGGGTGCAGACCATGCAAGAAAGCACATACATACCTACATACATACACAGACACACACACATGTACATACTTTATTATATGCTTCCCAAAGGGTATGGCGTTCCATTGCGGACAAAAACATGAAAACCATAAAATGATGTCAAAAATCGAAATGTGACATGAAAACCAAACATTGAAGTCCAAAACTGTGAAAATAATAAGCGAAAAAGTATAGAACTGAACAAAGATCCAAGTCGAGACGCCGGAAATGGAAATCAGTTTGATGCAAAGAAATTCAAGTCGAGGCAGCAAGAAATTGAGTCCAGAAAAAATGTGAATCAAAAGGAAACAGCAGTCGGGCTTCTCATGCAGATGGCCCTGGGGACGAGGTTGAGTGGAAGATACGCAAAACACGAGAGAGCGCTGGCTGCTGAACTATGACGATTTTTTCTCTCGTTGGCTAGACTGATAGAAAATTCAGAGCAACAACTAAAATGAAAACATCAGGTTTCAGTGATACTTCAGAGTTCACGGCCCGTTGATTGGATGAATACAAAAGGACTTTGTCGATGTTGTTGGCGAGGTTTTGCGAGTCGTATGGGCACCTACAATCTCAACAAGAGTGCATTGCTGACTTAATGCACCTTCAGTGTACGACCTATCTGCGATCGCCTTTTCAGTGCCTGTTTCCTTTGTTGGGATGACAACGTTCAGGAAAACGAACAACTCATACTTTCAGGAAAGACACCTAAAGCAATGGATATATTTATAAAAGTAGCAAAGGAGTGTGAGATACCTCCAGCACAAAGCCTGAGGATCTTATTCCCGATACCATCATAGCCACAGGCTTTGGACACATTCACCGAATTTAGTAGTTGAAAAACTTCATCCTTACATGTTGTAACTGCATGAAGGAGCTTTCGAGTTTGGATAAAGTTCATGGGAGGTAATGACGCCGTGTTAGTATCCAAATTCGTTTGCTCAATAAAAAAATGGTTGGAGAATCGTAGCCTTTTCTTTTGGGTCACTGATAACGTTTTTGTTTTCAATCAAGGCAGGAACGGAAGAGTCAGTTTTTAGTTTAGCTATCTTCAGTTCAACCCACATGATCTCAAAGTCATCGCATTCCAAATCCACTCGCCTGATAGTGGCCAGTAAAGAAAGCGTATACAATGCAACACCTCCGTGTCTATTTCTATTCTTAGTAAACGGTGTTGAAAAGCCAGGAATGTGCAATGACTCGAGAGGCACGCTGTCATCCAACCATGTTTCCGAAAATGCAAATATATAAAATTTCGCACTTCGGACAAGAAAAGAAATCTGGTCAAACTTTTCTTCAATAGATAAGCTTCGAGCATTGAGGTGGCCAACAGTTAAAGCGGAAAATTTTGGAGATGAACTCAAAGCTGGACGACGAACCGTTTTGGCAAAGAATCCAACCATCTATCCTTGAGGTTGACTTGGAATATCCAGAAGACTTACACAAACTTCACAACGATTTGCCATTAGCCCCAGAGAGAAGGAAAATTGGTAAAGTGGAGAAGCTAGTTTCTACTTTTTACGGCAAGGAGAAATACGTGATTCATCACGAGTTACTTAAAAATTACACTAAGATGGGCTTGAAGATAAAGAAGGTTCACAGAGTCAACGTTTGGTGAAAAGGACTTTATGAAAGATTACATAGAGTTTAACACGAAGATGAAGATGAATGGGAAGACGAAGTTTGAGAAGAATTTTTACAAACTCATGAACAACGCTCTTCGGAAAAACGATGGAAATCGGGTAAACATCGAGCTTACGGCTTACATCCAAGCTTCTCTTCACCGACACAGATTCTCTGACTTACGAGATTGAGACAGAGGATTTCTATAAAGACATTACACCTGATGTTCCTACACATTTTGACACTAGCGAATTCTCTAAAGACCATCCAAGCGGTATCCCATCGGGTTTGAATAAGAAAGTCTTAGGAAAGGTGTTGAGATTTCTGAGTTTGTAGGTTTGAGAGCAAAGTTGTATGGAATAGGTTTTGAAGACGAAGAAGATTATATTAAGTGCAAAGGAGGTTGCCAGCTTGGGTCTGGCAAGTTTTCTTGGATGTCTTGCAGTGTTGGACTGGTGTGAACTTTACTACGAGTAGTGTTTCACCGCAGGCGCTGATTGGCGAAGGAGTGAAGAAGTTGTCTGACAGAGCTTACGCTTTTGTGTTTGAATGGTTCCTTTTCGTCACTAGTACAGCTAGAACAACTACTACTTGGCAATAGGTGAGAGGAAGTAAGTCAGAGTCTGGTGTTTGTCTGTTCCAGGAGCTCATAATTTGCATGATGTACAGTGAGCGTTTGGTGATGGTAGTGAACAAGTTTTCTCAAAAAGTGTTCACTTGTTTTTTGAGTGATTACCATTCATAAGATACTGTACCATGTGCAGTCGATGCTGAGAGTTAACATTGAAGAGAGATTCTGAAATAAGTTTCTTGGTCTGCATCTGTTCGCATGTTCTCATTAGATGTAGAAAGTGCATGTTTCTAATTTAAACAAAATATACATTAAACTATATCAGAGCTGGGCCAAATGTTATAAATAAAAAGTAATATTTATTTAGAAATGAAGTTTAGATGTAAAAAATAATAATAGTTAAAGAAATAAAACAATTAGAGTAACAGTTCGAATGTTGGTAAGTTTATAAAGGTGTAGAATATAATTTATTACTTTAGAATGGGTCAGAAGGTATAATAAAGGTGTAATATCACTTTATTATTTCCTTTTACCAGTAGAAAATATTTAATAGTAGTTGGGAAAATAAGGTAAAAAGTTTGTTTGGTGGTTTAAACATGTTCTTAGTGCATAAAGGTTGGAAGTAGGGGGCAAATTGAAGCTGCTGGCCAGCTTGGGTCTGGCAAGTTTTCTTGGATGTCTTGCAGTGTTGGACTGGTGTGAACTTTACTACGAGTAGTGTTTCACCACAGTTGCTGACTGGCGAAGGAGTGAAGAAGTTGTCTGACATAGCTTACGCTTTTGTTTTTGAATGGTTCCTTTTCGTCACTAGTACAGCTAGAACAAGTACTACTTGGCAGTAGGTGAGAGAAGTAAGTCAGAGTCTGGTGTTTGTCTGTTCCAGGAGCTCATAATTTGCATGATGTACAGTGAGCGTTTGGTGATGGTAGTGAACAAGTTTTCTCAAAAAGTGTTCACTTGTTTTTTGAGTGATTACCATTCATAAGATACTGTACCATGTGCAATCGATGCTGAGAGTTAACAATGAAGAGAGATTCTAAAATAAGTTTCTTGGTCTGCATCTGTTCGCATGTTCTGGTTAGATGTAGAAAGTGCGTGTTTTAATTTAAACAAAATATACATTAAACTCTATCAGAGCTGGGCCAGATGTTATAAATAGAAAGTAATATTTATTTAGTAACTAAGTTTAGATGTAGAAAATAATAATAGTTAAAGAAATAAAACAATTAGAGTAACAGTTCCAATGTTAGTAAGTTTATGAAGGTGTAGAATATAATTTATTATTTTAGAATGGGTCAGAAGGTATAATAAAGGTGTAATATCACTTTATTATTTCCTTTTACCAGTAGAAAATATTTAATAGTAGTTGGGAAAATAAGAAAAAAAGTTTGTTTGGTGGTTTAAACATGTTCTTAGTGTATAAAGTTGGCAAGTAGGGGGCAAATTGAAGCTGCTGGTCAGCTTGGGTCTGACAAGTTTTCTTGGATGTCTTGCAGTGTTGGACTGGTGTAAACTTTACTACGAGTAGTGTTTCACCGCAGTCGCTGACTGGCGAAGGAGTGAAGAAGTTGTCTGACATAGCTTACGCTTTTGTTTTTCAATGGTTCCTTTTCGTTACTAGTACAGCTAGAACAACTACTACTTGGCAGTAGGTGAGAGAAGTAAGTCAGAGTCTGGTGTTTGTCTGTTCCAGGAGCTCATAATTTGCATGATGTACAGTGAGCGTTTGGTGATGGTAGTGAACAAGTTTTCTCAAAAAGTGTTCACTTGTTTTTTGAGTGATTACCATTCATAAGATACTGTACCATGTGCAGTCGATGGTGAGAGTAAACATTGAAGAGAGATTCTGAAATAAGTTTCTTGGTCTGCATCTGTTCGCATGTTCTCATTAGATGTAAAAGGTGCATGTTTTTAATTTAAACAAAATATACATTAAACTATTTCAGAGCTGGGCCAGATGTTATAAATAAAAAGTAATATTTAATTAGGAATTAAGTTTAGTTGTAGAAAATAATAATAGTTAAAGAAATAAAACAATTAGAGTAACAGTTCGAATGTTGGTAAGTTTATAAAGGTGTATAATATAATTTATTATTTTAGAATGGGTCAGAAGGTATAACAAAGGTGTAATATCACTTTATTATTTCCTTTTACCACTAGAAAATATTTAATAGTAGTTGGGAAAATAAGGAAAAAAGTTTGTTTGGTGGTTTAAACATGTTCTTAGTGCATAAAGGTTGGAAGTAGGGGGCAAATTGAAGCTGCTGGCCAGCTTGGGTCTGGCAAGTTTTCTTGGATGTCTTGCAGTGTTGGACTGGTGTGAACTTTACTACGAGTAGTGTTTCACCGCAGTCGCTGACTGGCGAAGGAGTGAAGAAGTTGTCTGACATAGCTTACGCTTTTGTTTTTGAATGGTTCCTTTTCGTCACTAATACAGCTAGAACAACTACTACTTGGCAGTAGGTGAGAGGAAGTAAGTCAGAGTCTGGTGTTTGTCTGTTCCAGGAGCTCATAATTTGCATGATGTACAGTGAGCGTTTGGTGATGGTAGTGAACAAGTTTTCTCAAAAAGTGTTCACTTGTTTTTTGAGTGATTACCATTCATAAGATATATTACCATGTGCGATCGACGCTGAGAGTTAACATTGAAGAGAGATTCTCAAATAAGTTTCTTGGTCTACATCTGTTCGCATGTTCTCATTAGATGTACAAGGTGCATGTTTTTAATTTAAACAAAATATACATTAAACTATATCAGAGCTGGGCCAGATGTTATAAATAAAAAGTAATATTTATTTAGTAATTAAGTTTAGATGTAGAAAATAATAATAGTTAAAGAAATAAAACAATTAGAGTAACAGTTCGAATGTTGGTAAGTTTATAAAGGTGTCTAATATAATTTATTATTTTAGAATGGGTCAGAAGGTATAATAAAGGTGTAATATCACTTTATTATTTCCTTTTACCACTAGAAAATATTTAATACTAGTTGGGAAAATAAGAAAAAAAGTTTGTTTGGTGGTTTAAACATGTTCTTAGAATATAAAGGTGGCAAGTAGGGGGCAAATTGAAGTTGCTGGCCAGCTTGGGTCTGGCAAGTTTTCTTGGATGTCTTGCAGTGTTGGACTGGTGTGAACTCTACTATGAGTAGTGTTTAACCGCAGTCGCTGACTGGCGAAGGAGTGAAGAAGTTGTCTGACATAGGTTACGCTTTTGTTTTTGAATGGTTCCTTTTCGTCACTAGTACAGCTAGAACAACTACTACTTGGCAGTAGGTGAGAGCAAGTAAGTCAGAGTCTGGTGTTTGTCTGTTCCAGGAGCTCATAATTTGCATGATGTACAGTGAGCGTTTGGTGATGGTAGTGAACACGTTTTCTCAAAACGTGTTCACTTGTTTTTTGAGTGATTACCATTCATAAGATACTGTACCATGTGCAGTCGATGCTGAGAGTTAACATTGAAGAGAGATTCTGAAATAAGTTTCTTGGTCTGCATCTGTTCGCATGTTCTCATTAGACGTAGAAAGTGCATGTTTTTAATTTAAACAAAATGTACATTAAACTATTTCAGAGCTGGGCCAGATGTTATAAATAAAAAGTAATATTTAGTAATTAAGTTTAGTTGTAGAAAATAATAGTTAAAGAAATAAAACAATTAGAGTAACAGTTCCAATGTTGGTAAGTTTATGAAGGTGTAGAATATAATTTATTATTTTAGAATGGGTCAGAAGGTATAATTAAGGTGTAATATCACTTTATTATTTCCTTTTACCAGTAGAAAATATTTAATAGTAGTTGGGAAAATAAGAAAAAAAGTTTGTTTGGTGGTTTAAACATGTTCTTAGTGTATAAAGTTGGCAAGTAGGGGGCAAATTGAAGCTGCTGGTCAGCTTGGGTCTGACAAGTTTTCTTGGATGTCTTGCAGTGTTGGACTGGTGTGAACTTTACTACGAGTAGTGTTTCACCGCAGTCGCTGACTGGCGAAGGAGTGAAGAAGTTGTCTGACATAGCTTACGCTTTTGTTTTTGAATGGTTCCTTTTCGTCACTAATACAGCTAGAACAACTACTACTTGGCAGTAGGTGAGAGGAAGTAAGTCAGAGTCTCGTGTTTGTCTGTTCCAGGAGCTCATAATTTGCATGATGTACAGTGAGCGTTTGGTGATGGTAGTGAACAAGTTTTTTCAAAAAGTGTTCACTTGTTTTTTGAGTGATTACCATTGATAAGATACTGTACCATGTGCAGTCGATGGTGAGAGTAAACATTGAAGAGAGATTCTGAAATAAGTTTCTTGGTCTGCATCTGTTCGCATTTTCTCATTAGATGTAAAAGGTGCATGTTTTTAATTTAAACAAAATAAACATTAAACTATTTCAGAGCTGTGTAGATGTTATAAATAAAAAGTAATATTTAATTAGGAATTACGTTTAGTTGTAGAAAATAATAATAGTTAAAGAAATAAAACAATTAGAGTAACAGTTCCAATGTTGGTAAGTTTATAAAGGTGTATAATATAATTTATTATTTTAGAATGGGTCAGAAGGTATAACAAAGGTGTAATATCACTTTATTATTTCCTTTTACCAGTAGAAAATATTTAATAGTAGTTGGGAAAATAAGGAAAAAAGTTTGTTTGGTGGTTTAAACATGTTCTTAGTGCATAAAGGTTGGAAGTAGGGGGCAAATTGAAGCTGCTGGCCAGCTTGGGTCTGGCAAGTTTTCTTGGATGTCTTGCAGTGTTGGACTGGTGTGAACTTTACTACGAGTAGTGTTTCACCGCAGTCGCTGACTGGCGAAGGAGTGAAGAAGTTGTCTGACATAGCTTATGCTTTTGTTTTTGACTGGTTCCTTTTCGTCACTAGTACAGCTGGAACAACAACTATGGTAGTGAACAAGTTTTCTCAAAAAGTGTTCACTTGTTTTTTTGAGTGATTACCATTGATAAGATACTGTACCATGTGCAGTCGATGGTGAGAGTTAACATTGAAGAGAGATTCTGAAATAAGTTTCTTGGTCTGCATCTGTTCGCATGTTCTCATTAGACGTAGAAAGTGCATGTTTTTAATTTAAACAAAATGTACATTAAACTATTTCAGAGCTGGGCCAGATGTTATAAATAAAAAGTAATATTTATTTAGTAAGTACGTTTAGTTGTAGAAAATAATAATAGTTAAAGAAATAAAACAATTACAGGAACAGTTCGAATGTTGGTAACTTTATTAAGGTGTAGAATATAATTTATTATTTTAGAATGGGTCAGAAGGTATAATTAAGGTGTAATATAATTTTATGAATTAGTTTCATCAGTAGAAAATATTTATAAGTAGTTGGGTAAATAAGAAGAATAGTTTCTTTAGTGGTTTAAACATGTTTTCTAGTGTGTCAGGGTGGAAAGTAGACGGCATATTGAACCTTTCTGGCATGCTGGGTCTGGGATATTTTCTTGGATGACTTGCAGTGTTGGAGTCGTTTACTGGCGTAGGAGTGAAGTTGTTGTTTGACCTAACTTACGCTTTTGTTTTTCAATGGTTCCTATTTGTCACTAGTACAGCTAGTACTTGGCAATAGGTCAGAGCAAGAAAGTCAGAATCTGGTGTTTGTCTGTTTCAACAGCTCATATTTTCAATTATGTACAGTGAGCATTTGGTGTCAGTGAACAAGTTTTCTCAAAGAGAGTTTACTAGTTGTTTTGAGTGATTACCATTCATAAGCTACTGTACCATGTGTAGTCGATTGTGAGAGTTAATATTGAAGACGGATTCTCAAATAAGTTTCTTGGTGTGCGTCTGTTCACATGTTCTTATTGGACATACGAGGTACATGTTTCTAATTTAAACAAAATATACAATAAGATATTTCAGAGATGGGGCAAATGTTATAAGTAAGAAGTAATATTTATTTAGTAATTAAGTTTATTAGTAGAAAATAAAAAATAATAATAATAATAGTTAAAGAAATAAAAATAAATGTTTGAACCCAGGAGTGTGAACAGTAGGTTGGTTGTGATAGTCCGGACGATCACAACCAACCTAAAGTCTCCAAGCTTGACAACTACCCAATTCCCAAATTGTATGACCTCTACAGAAATTCACCGAGTTGGACTTAAGCCATGCATATGAACAGATGCTTGTAGATGAGGATTCAAAGGAATTTCTAACAATCAACACCCACAGGGGCCTCTACAGATACAATCGCCTTCCATACGGTGTTGCATCAGCACCTGGTATCTTCCAGAGGACAATGGAGGGGCTGCTGCAAGGAATTCCTTTCACTGGAGTCCTACTGGACAACATTCTGATCACTGGTCCAACTGATGAAGAGCACCTGGGTAACCTGGAGGCAGTGTTCAAGCGTCTCTCAGATGCAGGTTTGCAACTCAAGGCAAAGAAGTATCAGTTCATGAAGCCATCACTTGAATGCCTTCGCCACAGAGTCAACATGCCCCGACAACAACCAATGTCACTGAACTGAAATCCTTCCTGGGGATGGTCAACTTCTATGGCAAATTTCTACCCAATTTGGCGTCCACACTGGAACCATTGCACAAACTTTTGCGGAAGGAGATACAGTGGAAGTGGACCAAATGCCAACAAGATGCA
Source organism: Plumapathes pennacea (assembly GCA_964036295.1). Classification (NCBI taxonomy): domain Eukaryota; kingdom Metazoa; phylum Cnidaria; class Anthozoa; order Antipatharia; family Myriopathidae; genus Plumapathes; species Plumapathes pennacea. Next base: position 8,445,584 of record OZ038469.1, on the reverse strand, counting down.
TTTCAAGCAGCCAAAAGACCTGCTAAGCTCGTCACAGCTGTTGGTACACTATGACCTGCAGGAGATAGTGGTGTCAAGCGATGCATTACTCTACGGAGTAGAGTACTTGCACATGTCATGCAAGATGTTTCTGAGAAACCTATTGTTAATGCTGCAAGGACACCCTCTAAGGCCAAGAGAGAGTACTCCCAATTAGACAAGGAAGCTCTAGCGGTACTGTTTGCTGTAAAGAAGTACCACCAGTTCCTATATGGCCGCCATTCAAGGTCTTTACGGACAATAAGCCACTCCTGGGGCTGCTCAACCCAGAAAAGGCTACCCCACTCATGGCATCAAAGAGAATGCAGAGATGGGCATTAACATTGTTAGCTTATGAGTACGAGATAGTTTACAGACCGGGGAAACAGAATGCCAAGACGAGGAGTTCATCCTTTTCTACAATGTACACAACTTTTAACTGTTTCTGTTAGTTTTTTCCTTTAACTATTATTTTTATTTTCTACTAATAAACTTACTAAATAAACACTACTTCTTATTTATAACATTTGGCCCATTTCTGGAAATATAATAATATATATTTTGTTTAAATTAAAAACATATACCTCAAATGTCTATTAAGAACATGCAAACAGACACAGACCAAGAAACCTATTTGAGAATCCGTCTTCATTGAAAAACAAAAGCATAAGCTATGTAAAACAACTTCTTCACTCCTACGCCAGTCAATGACTCCGGTGAAACACTACTCGTAGTAAAGTTGGCACTAGTCCAACACTGCAAGTCATCCAAGAAAACATGCCAGACCCAAGCTGGCCAGCAGGTTCAATCTGCCCCCACTTGCCACCCTTATACACTAAGAACATGTTTAAACCACCAAACAATTTTTCTTATTTTTCCAACTACTATTAAATATTTTCTACTGGTAAAAGGAATTAATAAAGTGATATTACACGTTAATTATACCTTCTCACCCATTCTAAAATAATAAATTATATTCTACACCTTTATAAGCTTACCAACATTCGAACTGTTACTGTAATTGCTTTATTTCTTTAACTATTATTTTCTACAACTAAACTTAATTTCTAGATAAATATTACTTTTTATTTATGACATCTGGCCCAGCTCTGAAATAGTTTAATGTATATTTTGTTTAAATTAAAAGCGTGTACCTTCTACGTCTAATGAGAACATGCGAACAGACGCAGACTAAGAAACTTATTTGAGAATCTGTCTCCAATGTTAACTCTCAGCATCGACTGCACATGGTACAATACCTTGTGAATGGAAATCACTCAAAAAACAAGTGAACACTCTTTGAGAAAACTTGTTCACTACCATCACCAAACGCTCACTGTACATCATGCAAATTATGAGCTCCTGGAACAGACAAACACCAGACTCTGACTTACTTGGTCTCTCTATTGCCAAGTAGTAGTTGTACTAGCTGTACTAGTGACGAATAGGAACCATTGAAAAACAAAAGCGTAAGCTATGTCAGAAAACTTCTTCACTCCTTCACCAGTCAACGGCTGTGGTGAAACACTCTCCTACTAAAGTTGGCACAAGTCCAACACTGCGAGCCATCCAAGAAAACTTGCCAGACCCAAGGCGGCCAGCAGCTTCAATCTGCCCCCTACGTGCCACCTTTATACACTAAGAAAATGTTTTAACCACCAAACAAACTATGCTTCTTATTTTCCCAACTAGCATCAAATATTTTCTACTGGTAAAAGGAATTAATAAAGTGATATTACACCTTAATTATACCTTCTGACCCATTCTAAAATAATAAATTATATTCTACACCTTTATAAGCTTAGGAACATTCGAACTGTTACTGTAATTGTTTTATTTCTTTAACTATTATTATTTTCTACAACTAAACTTAATTACTAAATAAATATTACTTTTTATTTATAACATCTGGCCCAGCTCTGAAATAGTTTAATGTATATTTTGTTTAAATTCAAAACGTGTACCTTCTACGTCTAATGAGAACATGCGAACAGATGCAGACTAAGAAACTTATTTGAGAATCTCTCTTCAATGTTTACTCTCACCATCGACTACACATGGTACAGTAGCTTGTGAATGGTAATCACTCAAAAAACAAGTGAACATTTTTTAACAAAACTTGTTCACTACCATCCCCAAACACTCACTGTACATCATGCAAATTATGAGCTGGAACAGACAAACACCAGACTCTGACTTACTTGCTCTCTCCTATTGCCAAGTAGTAGTTGTACTAGCTGTACTAGTGACGAATAGGAACAATTGAATAACAAAAGCGTAAGCTATGTCAGACAACTTCTTCACTCCTTCGCCAGTCAACGACTGCGGTGAAACACTACTCATAGTAAAGTTGACACAAGTCCAACACTGCAAGCCATCCAAGAAAACTTGCCAGTCCCAAGGTGGCCAGCAGCTCCAATCTGCCCCCTACGTGCCACCTTTATACACTGGGAACATGTTTAAAGCACCAAACAAACTATTTTTCTTATTTTCCCAACTACTATTAAATATTTTCTACTGGTAAAAGGAATTAATAAAGTGATATTACACCTTAATTATACCTTCTGACCCATTCTAAAATAATAAATTATATTCTACACCTTTATAAGCTTAGCAACATTGGAACTGTTACTGTAATTGTTTTATTTCTTTAACTATTATTATTTTCTACAACTAAACTTAATTACTAAATAAATATTACTTTAATTTATAACATCTGGCCCAGCTCTGAAATAGTTTAATGTATATTTTGTTTAAATTCAAAACGTGTACCTTCTACGTCTAATGAGAACATGCGAACAGATGCAGACTAAGAAACTTATTTGAGAATCTCTCTTCAATGTTTACTCTCACCATCGACTACACATGGTACAGTAGCTTGTGAATGGTAATCACTCAAAAAATAAGTGAACACTTTTTGAGAAAACTTGTTCACTACCATCACCAAACGCTCACTGTACATCATGCAAATTATGAGCTCCTGGAACAGACAAACACCACACTCTGACTTACTTGCTCTCTACTATTGTCAAGTAGTAGTTGTACTAGCTGTACTAGTGACCAATAGGAACAATTGAATAACAAAAGCGTAAGCTATGTCAGACAACTTCTTCACTCCTTCGCCAGTCAACGACTGCGGTGAAACACTGGTGATAGTAAAGTTGACACAAGTCCAACACTGCAAGCCATCCAAGAAAACTTGCCAGACCCAAGGTGGCCAGCAGCTTCAATCTGCCCCCTACGTGCCACCTTTATACACTGGGAACATGTTTAAAGCACCAAACAAACTATTTTTCTTATTTTCCCAACTACTATTAAATATTTTCTACTGGTAAAAGGAATTAATAAAGTGATATTACACCTTAATTATACCTTCTGACCCATTCTAAAATAATAAATTATATTCTACACCTTTATAAGCTTAGCAACATTGGAATTGTTACTGTAATTGTTTTATTTCTTTAACTATTATTATTTTCTACAACTAAACTTAATTACTAAATAAATATTACTTTAATTTATAACATCTGGCCCAGCTCTGAAATAGTTTAATGTATATTTTGTTTAAATTAAAAACGTGTACCTTCTACGTCTAATGAGAACATGCGGACAGATGCAGACTAAGAAACTTATTTGAGAATCTCTCTTCAATGTTTACTCTCACCATCGACTGCACATGGTACAGTAGCTTGTGAATGGTAATCACTCAAAAAACAAGTGAACATTTTTTGAGAAAACTTGTTCACTACCATCACCAAACGCTCACTGTACATCATGCAAATTATGAGCTCCTGGAACAGACAAACACCACACTCTGACTTACTTGCTCTCTACTATTGTCAAGTAGTAGTTGTACTAGCTGTACTAGTGACCAATAGGAACAATTGAATAACAAAAGCGTAAGCTATGTCAGACAACTTCTTCACTCCTTCGCCAGTCAACGACTGCGGTGAAACACTGGTGATAGTAAAGTTGACACAAGTCCAACACTGCAAGCCATCCAAGAAAACTTGCCAGACCCAAGGTGGCCAGCAGCCTCAATCTGCCTCCTACGTGCCACCTTTATACACTAAGAACATGTTTAAACCACCAAACAAACTATGTTTCTTATTTTCCCAACTACTATTAAATATTTTCTACTGGTAAAAGGAACCAATAAAGTGATATTACACCTTAATTATACCTTCTGACCCATTCTAAAATAATAAACTATATTCTACACCTTTATAAGCTTAGCAATATTGGAATTGTTACTGTAATTGTTTTATTTCTTTAACTATTATTATTTTCTACAACCAAACTTAATTACTAAATAAATATTACTTTAATTTATAACATCTGGCCGAGCTCTGAAATAGTTTAATGTATATTTTGTTTAAATTAAAAACGTGTACCTTCTACGTCTAATGAGAACATGTGAACAGACGCAGACCAAGAAACTTATTTGAGAATCTGTCGTCAATGTTAACTATCACCATCGACTGCACATGGTACAGTAGCTTGTGAATGGTAATCACTCAAAAAACAAGTGAACATTTTTTGAGAAAACTTGTTCACTACCATCACCAAATGCTCACTGTACATCATGCAAATTATGAGCTCCTGGAACAGACAAACACTAGACTCTGACTTACTTGCTCTCACCTATTGCCAAGTAGTAGTTGTACTAGCTGTATTAGTGACGAATAGGAACCATTGAAAAACAAAAGCGTAAGTTATGTCAGACAACTTCTTCACTCCTTCGCCAGTCAATGACTGCGGTGAAACACTACTCATAGTAAAGTTGACACCAGTCCAACACTGCAAGCCATCCAAGAAAGCTTGCCAGATCCAAGGTGGCCAGCAGCTTCAATTTCCCGCTACTTGCCACCTTTATATACTAAGAACATGTTTAAACCACAAAACAAACTATTTTTCTTATTTTCCCAACTACTATTAAATATTTTCTACTGGTAAAAGGAATTAATAAAGTGATATTACACCTTAATTATACCTTCTGACCCATTCTAAAATAATAAATTATATTCTACACCTTTATAAGCTTACCAACATTGGAACTGTTACTGTAATTGTTTTATTTCTTTAACTATTATTATTTTTTACAACTAAACTTAATTAGTAAATAAATATTACTTTTTATTTATAACATCTGGCCCAGCTCTGAAATAGTTTAATGTATATTTTGTTTAAAACTTATTATTTTAGAATGGGTCAGAAGGTATAATCAAGGTCTAATATCACTTTATTAATTCCTTTTACGAGTTGAAAATATTTAATAGTAGTTGGGAAAATAAGAAGAAGAGTTTGTTTGGTGGTTTAGACATGTTATTAGTGTATAAAGGTGGCACGTAAGTGACAGATTGAGACAACCTTGGGTCTGGCAAGTTTTCTTGGATTACTTGCAGTGTTGGACTGGTGTCAACTTTAGTAGGAGTAGTGTTTCACCGCAGTCGTTGACTGGCGAAGGAGTGAAGGTTTCTGACGTAGCTTACATTTTTGTTTTTCAATGGTTCCCGTTCGTCACTAGTACAGCTAGTACAACTAGTACTTGGCAATAGGTGAGAGCAAGTAAGTCAGAGTCTGGTGTTTGTCTGTTCCAAGAGCTCATAATTTGCATGATGTACAGTGAGCGTTTGGTGATGGTAGTGAACAAGTTTTCTCAAAAAGTGTTCACTTGTTTTTTGAGTGATTACCATTCATAAGATACTGTACCATGTGCAGTCGATGCTGAGAGTTAACATTGAAGAGAGATTCTCAAATAAGTTTCTTGGTCTGCATCTGTTTGCATGTTCTCATTAGACGAAAAAGGTGCATGTTTTTAATTTAAACAAAATATACATTAAACTATTTCAGAGCTGGGCCAGATGTTATAAATAAAAAGTAATATTTATTTAGTAATTAAGTTTTGTTGTAGAAAATAATAATAGTTAAAGAAATAAAACAATTTCAGTAACAGTTCGAATGGCAAATGGTTTGAACCCAGGAGTGTGAACAGTAGGTTGGTTGTGATCGTCCGGGTTAGAGTAGTCTCCAGAAAGACTGTAGTTGGTGACTGACGTTTCGACTACCTGAGCGGAAGTCATCTTCAGAGTCAAGTGAAAAGTATTCGTCAGATGGCGGTATATATGTCTCTGGTTGTAGAAGTGATTGGTCCGTTATGTCGGTCTATGGTTGGTCGAGATGGCTTGGTTGTGTTTCGTTATTGGTCAGTTGATGTTCTTTTGTCCTGTTGATTAGTCTATTGTTCGTTCGGTTGCGTTTGATGTCATCTATCAGTCGTTTGTAAGGTGCCGGTAGTTGTTGGCATCTGTTGAGTGGTTTCCGTTCTAAGTTTGTGTACCAGCTTTCCAGTGTAAGTCGTTGGTAGTAGTTGGTACTGTGGCTGATGCATTCAGCAGAGTCCCAGTTGATGTCGTGTTTAGTCTGTCGGTGGTGTTCAGAAATGTGATTTCTGATGTCGCCGTTTCTGGTAGCTCGTTTGTGTTCAGTAAGTCTCGTGTTCAGGTTTCTGCCAGTTTCACCGATGTAGGTGGCTTTGCAGTCAGTACAAGATATTCTGTATACTGTTCCCTGTCTGTTGATGGGTTCGTCTTTGTCCTTTACGTTGGTCAGTAAGTCGCGTAGAGTCGTGATGGGTTTGTGGGCTACCCGGATGTTGTAGGGTCGTAGAATACATGCTATCGTCTCAGAGGTGCCTCTGATATACGGTAGTGTGGCCAAGGTCAATGGAGTTGTGTTGTTAGTGGTTTCGTTGTCGGTAGTCTCGTTGGGTGCCGTGTTCTTGTGAGTGTTGCGTTTGACAAAGTTAGGGTCATAGTCGTTCTTCTGGAAAACGCGTTCCAGGTGTCGGGTCTCGTTAAGTAAGTCGTCGGGAGAGTCACAAAGTAGTTGCGCTCGTTTCGTCAGCGTTCTGATCGTGGTAGCCTTGTGTGAAGTAGGGTTGTAAGAAGTCTGGTCAAGTAGTCTGTCAGTGTGCGTTGGTTTTCTGTAGACTGTAGTTCGTAGCCTGTCGTTGTCGTGGCTCACGAGGCAATCTAAGAACGGAAGTTTTCCGTTGTCTTCGATTTCCTTAGTGAACTGTATGTCAGGGTTTTGGTCGTTCAGGTGTTTGTGGAAGGAGTCAATGTCGTCTTTGTGTACAGCAGTAAACGTATCGTCAACGTATCGTAGCCAGAGAGGCAGCGTTTGTTCGTAGGTTGCAAGGGCGCATTCTTCGATGTGTTGCATCACAATTTCTGCTACAATAACAGAGACCGGTGAACCCATTGCTGTTCCGTGTAGTTGTCGGTAGTGTTTTCCGTTATACTGGAAGTACGTGGAAGTCAAGCATAGAGTTAGTAACTCCATGACGTCTTTAGTCGGTAAGGGTAGTTTGGTAGTGTGGCTTTTAAGTTTAAGTCCAGCTGGAACAAGTCTCCGCTGAACACGCAAGAGGCCATCCAGATCGTCAAAACCGCCAGCAGACGACTGATCAGAGCACGGATCAACGACTGTCACAGAAGACTCAACCACTACAAAACCAAACAGGTACGTAAACACGAACAACTACAGAAACGAATACCGACCGACCTACTTAACACCCTATTGACAATTACCGACAAACGAGCCGACAAAGCAACCGACAACTACCGCAAACAACACCGACAAAAACTGGAACGCCTACAACAGACCAAAAACCTGAATGACCAAAGCCCTGACATACAGTTCACTAAGGAAATCGAAGACAACGGAAAACTTCCGTTCTTAGATTGCCTCGTGAGCCACGACAACGACAGGCTACGAACTACAGTCTACAGAAAACCAACGCACACAGACAGACTACTTGACCAGACTTCTTACAACCCTACTTCACACAAGGCTACCACAATCAGAACGCTGACGAAACGAGCGCAACTACTTTGTAACTCTCCCAACGACTTACTTAACGAGCCCGACACCTTTGTCAAACGCAACACTCACAAGAACACGGCACCCAACGAGACTACCGACAACGAAACCACTAACGACACAACTCCATTGACCTTGGCCACACTACCGTATATCAGAGGCACCTCTGAGACGATAGCACGTATTCTACGACCCTACAACATCCGGGTAGCCCACAAACCCATCACGACTCTACGCGACTTACTGACCAACGTAAAGGACAAAGACGAACCCATCAACAGACAGGGAACAGTATACAGAATATCTTGTGCTGACTGCAAAGCCACCTACATCGGTGAAACTGGCAGAAACCTGAACACAAGACTTACTGAACACAAACGAGCTACCAGAAACGGCGACATCAGAAATCACATTTCTGAACACCACCGACAGACTAAACACGACATCAACTGGGACTCTGCTGAATGCATCAGCCACAGTACCAACTACTACCAACGACTTACACTGGAAAGCTGGTACACAAACTTAGAACGGAAACCACTCAACAGATGCCAACAACTACCAGCACCTTACAAACGACTGATAGATGACATCAAACGCAACCGAACGAACAATAGACTAATCAACAGGACAAAAGAACATCAACTGACCAATAACGAAACACAACCAAGCCATCTCGACCAACCATAGACCGACATAACGGACCAATCACTTCTACAACCAGAGACATATATACCGCCATCTGACGAATACTTTTCACTTGACTCTGAAGATGACTTCCGCTCAGGTAGTCGAAACGTCAGTCACCAACTACAGTCTTTCTGGAGACTACTCTAACCCGGACGATCACAACCAACAGTTCGAATGTTGGTAAGTTTATAAAGGTGTAAAATATAATTTATTATTTAAGAATGGGTCAGAAGGTATAATAAAGGTGTAATATCACTTTATTATTTCCTTTTACCAGTAAAAAATATTTAATAGTAGTTGGGAAAAGTAGTATGGGCTCCGAAAAATGACCCACTTTGCATACTAATGAGATGCGTTACCCCCACCCCCTGAGGAGGGTTTTTGTGACCCTAAAAATGAGAACTGAGGGGGTGGGGGTGGAGTGAGTTTTGGAGGGGAGGGTGGGGGGAGGGGGTTGACCGGAAGTTGAAAAATGGGGTGTGCAAAGGGCGCCCTGGGGGAGAGGGGGTGGGGAGAAGAGGAGTTTTACTTACCATAGTGAGGTCTTAGTGGGGGCCTTTTTGCCTCGCTGGATTAATTTAATTTGGTCATTGTCGGACCGGGGATTCGAACTGTGGAAAGTTGAGAAGGGGTTACGGGATAGAGGGGAGTGGGGTTACACAGGGCGCCACATCGCACCACCCTTGGACAGAGTGAAAAATAAAAGTTTTTATTTGTCATATCCTTTACAAGAGTAGTTACTTGTGCAAGTAAAACGACGGCGTTCACACTTGGGGCAAAAAGGACATGTTTTGGTGAACAAGATTTTGGTAATGACCACACAAGTGACAATGACTGTGTCCGATAGGATAGTCAATCCGCTGAATTTGAGTTGGAATAGGACTGATTGTGCATGCATCTGGGGGGCGGGCCGTTGCATATTTTCCGTTCTCGACATCGTTGACGATGCGTTCAATCTGTTCGACCACGCTGGTAGCAATTTCTGAGTCGGTGGTGAAGGCATCGTTGTCGGAGTGTTGCTGGATTTTTTCAAAGTACTCTCGAGCGGGTGGATAGTTAGAGGTCAGCATGTTGAATTGTCGGAGTTCCAAGTAGCGCAACATGGCGTAGATTCATTGGATCCACTGTCCGTTAGGTGTTGTTTTGCGAGCATCTCGACATTTTTTGTTTAGCCAGGTCAGAAAGTGTTCGGGTTCAGAGGGGCTTGCTAGTAGGAGATGGAAGCAGGTTCGTTGGGCGCCTTCTAGCATGATGTAGAACGGTTTGGGTTCTTCTAGTTCGAGTTGGTGAACCAGCATCTGCGGGATGAGTACTGGGGTCCGTGAAACAATGTAATCGGTCCACTGAATATCATTCAGTTTGACACCGATCGTGGCAGACATTGATTAAAAAGAGCAATAGGATGAAAGCGGTCAGGATGGCTAGTAGGATAACATCGATGTTTTTGCTTGTTGGAGCATTCATAATCATTTAATTAATTTTAAGAAAGCCAGTGTTATAAATGTTTTTGCGTGCAAATATCCCACGTGGGGTGTTTAAAAATAACATGTTGACGCCGCTAATGAGCTCATTAGTAAAGAATCCCACGTGGGGTTGTTTTAGAAAGTTCTAGAAAGTTCTTTGACACTATAATGGGTTTTTGAGCGGAAAACTACTTGCAGACCAGTTTGAGATGGCCCCCAAGTTTTGGAATGTGTGTATAGTTCTGATTGGATGAGCACCTCATCTGTCAATCAAAGTGAGCACATGGTAATTTGGGCGCGAAATCATTCTTGGTTGTGAGTGGTTGGTGACTTAAAACAGGTTTGAAACTGGATTTTATGACAGCTAGTATAAAAGCATTCGCGCATGAAATTCGACACCTTTTTGACTAGGTTCACAATCTGAGTATTTCGTTGACGAGTGATTTTGAAAGAAAGATGGCTGAGAATTATCGGGAGATGACTTGGGAGGCCATGGCGCTAGAGATTGTTTACGAGCTGGGGCCGTACGTTTTGCCGGATGGCAAAAAACTGTACAATAGTCTCGTGAGAGTGCTAAAGACAATCAATCCGCCAAGATTATGCGAGGATCCCAATTGTCCAGCATGGGCCGGCCAACATTACGTGGACAAATGTCCGCAGAGGCCGGCCATGGCAGTTTCGCTGGAAAGAGCGGTTGAGGATGCCGTTAGCCGTTAACCATCAATAGCAGTCCTGTGGAAGCGCTTTCTGATGTTAGCGAGATCAGTCCTTTATTGTCGCCGGATACTAGCGCCGAGTTGGCCACTTCTGTCGATGATGCCATGCTGCATGAAGACAGCGATTCGATGCTGAGTGATGCCGCCACCGGATCAGAGTTTAGTTTTGACAGCTATGTGTAAGTAGATTGAATTAAAAATCATTTTGATGATTTAGTTTTGTATTTCTCATTCATCTTTTTTTCTTTCAGTTTGGCTGATCCCGTTCAAGCTTGGTGTGAGGGAACGGAACCTTTTCAACCTAAAAAAATACAGCCGATCCTTGTTGGACTCAGAAGACGAAGCCGGTCCTAGAATACTTACGGAGGATGACTTGAAGGGTACAGCAGACGCAGTACAGAATCTCCTTGATACTTTTAACGCAGTGGCAGGGAGCCACAGTCAGCCATGATGTGCGTTTGACAGCACAACATGCCAGCATGGCGCCGTCCATTGTTTTTGTTGCTCAGATTTTGAGCACAATCATGGTGTCTGTTAAGTGATTTTTTTGAGTTTGTTGATGTAAATAAAAAACATACAACATGTACACACATTGACCACACAAAATTTCTCTTCTGGTACTCTCTTCGGAGAGGTCGGTTCGATTCCGGCGGGAAATCTATACCTCGTGGTCTGCTGACATTACATCACATGATTTATCTTTGAAATACAGAATAAATGTAATTATTTGGATTAGTTGTTTGTTGCTGTCTTCTGAGATGGATGTGAGCAAGTCGGTCCCAAAGAAAGTTAAAAAAGAGAAAACAGCGATACCGAAGAAGATGAAATTAAAAAGAAAGAGGAAAGGAAAAAGGATCATTGTGAAACAAGTCACGAATAATGATTTGAATGCGTTGCAAAGTAGGATCCAAGCCCATCGAACAAACTGGAGAGAAGTAGCAGCTGCTAGAAAACCGTGGGTGATGGGAAAAGATTGGGACAAGCAACGATGTATCTGGGATCAAATGAATGAAATGCGGGCTGCACGGTACAGTGATCGCGACCTTGAATTGATGAACGAGCACTGGAATAACGAAGACTGGATGGAAAAGCAAGAAGAACTGTTTAAAGAAGCGTGTTATAAATTAAGTTTAGTTGATTAAGGACGAAAAAACGGTAAACATAAGTTGGTTTTGAAAACCATGTTATTCATACACGCTATGCAATAATAAAATACCGAGTTTGGGGTCTGGAGCGAGTAACATGGAACCGAGGCATCTAGGTCCACTTGTCAACACGGTCTTCCTTGATTGCTCTGTATGTTTCGGTTCTGTGATGGCGTTATCTATTCAACCGTTGCTTTCTGAAGACGATATTCCAGGGGCATCTCTATGTGGAAGGTCTCCGGCAAATCTAAAGATAGACGAGCTTCGCTTCTGGCTTAAATGTCGTGGCGATCCTTCGAAAGGATTGAAAACCAAAGCTCAATACATAAAAAGGTAAGACGGCCACCTTGCGTGCGATCGCGAAGAACTTTCACCAAAACAGTCATATTAGTTGTGGCTTTGAAATCAAGATCTAGAAAGTTTCCTAACAAGGGAAATCATCAGCGCATGATTCAAAGCAAAACAATCGATTATCAAGCCAAAAAGGTAATTCATCCGTATTCACACATTCGCGAAACGTTTGAGGCACGTGTCTTTACTTAAATTGATCACATCATGTTTTTATACTGTGTATAAACGCTTTTGGTGTAATTTTAATATTATTTCTTTGTATCTAAGGGTAGAAGAGTATATCACAACAGGACGCGATCAAATCATTGTTGATCCAGACCCAAATGAGATCTACACGAGAAGGAAGCAGAGACAAGTTCCGAGCCGTGACCTTCTAGACCAGTCTAGTTCTTCCATTTCTATTGCAGTTCGGTATCCTCAAAATGGCTGTTCTACGAGCTTACAACGAATGCCTCTTTTCAGTCGAGCGGAAATGAATCTGCATATTGCTAAGTCGGGAAAAAACATTGATCCACAAAGCCAGAGACACTCGGTTCCAACAGGCTTATGAAAAGCCAAGACATTCCTCAACGACGAGTACCTGAAAGAAGTCCGTGCTTCGAGCGACGATTCATTTTTTTGTTCAAGGCATTATGCTACCACAGCTTTAGAAAGCATGAACCACCCCATAAATTGCAATTAGCACTTCGTCTTGTTACTGGAGAAGTACAACAGGCCTCATGCTCGTGCGTTGCTGGTAAAGTTGGTTTCTGCAATCACGTATTAGCTTTAATGCTAAAAGTTTGCAAATTTTCGTTATACGAGTGCAAGGATACAAAGGAACTGGACCACGAAGACGAAATGCAACCTGCAGTGGTGTGCACCTCATCACTTCAGCAATGGCATAAAACAGGGAGAGGGGATAAATTAAAAGCCAAGCCAGTCATGGAAGTGATTGTGAAAAAAACCAAACTAGATGATTCTATGAAATCAGCAGGGGGAGGATTGAAATGTCTCCTCTATGAAGCAAGAAAGAATTTGAAAACACAGACTGCTGATGAAATCCAACTTAAAGCTGAACTACAGAAAATAAATCCCAACATGGCTCTAGCACAGATCCTGACTCAAAGCACTGATGAAACAGGATTCAGGGAAACAAAGTTTGGAAAAAGTCCTTTTGGATCTTTTGGCAGTTATCAGCTCCAATTTACAGAATCCAATTTTACAGTATTTTGTTATATTGATTCTGTAGCAAGAATTGACCCTAACACAACAGATGTTCCCAAAGATTTTCCAAAGTTTCCCCTGCAGAGCTCTGAGCAATACAAAATACCAGAGGACCTGGGAGACCAGCAGAAAGCTTTACTTGAGTACCTGTCTGTTGATGCAGTTAGGCTAAACACTATTGAGGAACACACCCGGGAACAGTCCAACTAAGATGAATGGAGAAATGAACGAAAGTACAGACTAACTGCTTCAAACTTCAAGACCATTTGTTGCCGACAGAGAAATCACAACACATTTGTTAATAGTTTGCTCCATCCCAAGCCATTTACTTCAAAGTACACAGTACACGGTAATACATATGAACCTATTGCTCTGAGGCAATACCACAAATATATGTTTTGAGCTATCGAGCTATTCAAATCAATTCTTGTTGTGAGTTGTGACACACCCTTTCTGGCAGCTTCACCAGATGGCAAAGTAAAAGATACAGGGTGTGAGGAACCTTTTGGTCTAATTGAAGTCAAATGTCCTGCAACAAAGTTTCTAGTGACCCCCCTGGAGGCATGCTCTGATCCAACATTTTTCTGTGAGGAAGTAAATGGGAAGCCAAAACTGAAGCAAGCTCATCAATATTATTACCAAGTGCAAGGCCAGCTGGGAGTAACAGGAGCTAACTGGTGTGACTTTGTAGTCTACACTAATATAGGTATGAGTATTGAACGAATTCAAGCTGATGTTCATTTCTGGAGAGAGAAAAAGAAAACTGCAATCATATTTCTTTGATAAATTTCTTGACACTGCAGCTGCTGAGTTTCAAATAGGACAGAGCAACCCCAATATGCCAATTGGATAAACTACACTAAGCAGATATAAGAGGATCTTGGGCATTACAAAGAAAAGCACAGACACTCCACATCTGATTCACAACCCCAATCAAGCTAAGAGGAACTACCCCATTCCAAATTTGGTAATTCTTGATCCTGTTGATAGCTCGCTCAATGTGAATACGTACACTAGCAATTTGCTGTGTCTTAATTATATCCTCCTGTGACATTTGGACATCGGTACCAAGGAAAGGAGGGATGTTAAGCGAAACACCCAATGGAAGTAAATCCTGGATAGTGAAACCTTTATCAGCCATGACTGAGTCTCCCTCATTAAACTGTTGGTCAAGAAAACCACTTCGAGTAACGATTTCCCTATCTGAGATGCTCCCTGTATAGAGCTGGCTGATAAATGTTACTGCCCCACTTGGGGCAATGCCCACCAGAGCCTTAAATGTTACATGGTTCTTATAGGAACTAAAAAGTTCTGAATTTAGAAGCAAACTACTAGGCATTTCACACCTGATTTCCGTACAGTCAATAGAGATTACTTCATGGAAAGTGCGCGCGTACGGTTTTTATTCACGAGTTGTGAAGTATCATAAAACGAACGAGCGAGGCTTTGCGAGCGAGTGAGTTTTATGATACGAAACAACGAGTGAATAAAAACTGTACAAAGCACTTTCCATGATGTTTTCTGTTTATTATATACATACGGCAGGCATGGTTTGCTCTACTATCTCTTTTGAAGGCCAGATATTAACTTGTGCAAACTTTAGAAACATGTAGTTAATAAAGGATATAAATATTCTGCTGACTGTGGCCTGCGATACACCAAACAAGTTTGCTAAATGGAGTTCACTAAAACCTCTCCTGAGTCTACACATGGTTAGAAAAAATTCATCCAAGGGCTTTATTTTTCTTGGTCTTCCCTGCTTCTTCCGGTTATTTTCCTCTAGTTCATCTTCATCACTGTCATAAAAGTTATCAGAAATGTCTCTTGCCCAGGAACAATACCTTACGTTCTCACCATTTGTGCCAGTGTTAAGGAACGTAAACATGGCCATGAAGGTCTCATAGTTTGGAAATCCTGTGTAAAACACAATATTCTCATCCGAGTTTAAGTTCTCTAACTTGAACAAACGAGCATTTGTGGCTGCAAGCTCTTCACACTTTCTTTCACTCTCACTTTCAGCTTGATCCTGGAAAAAAGTACCTTCGAAAGATGCCCTCCTCTCGGTTTCTAAGTGGGCAGCAAGTTCGGAGTTTTTGTTTTTGAGCCTTTCTTTCTCCACTTTAACTTCGTTCAGCTCCCGTTCAAGTCCCTCAATTTTTTCCTGTAAATTGGAATTTCGTTCCTCAAGCTCTCTCGATTGCTCCCTTAGATCGTCCTCGAGCGATTTGCTAGTACGTGGATGATCGAGTTCAAATCCCTCGTGTGAAGCAGCTTTAGCTTTGGCTGGTTGAGTTATGCGCACTGCCGGTGTCTTTCTCTTAAGCGGAGAAACAGTCCATGGAAATTTCGATGGCACAGTACCTTCTTTCAATGAAACCTTTCCATTGAGTGATTTCTTTAAGTCTGTCTCCTTAAAATGCCTCGAACAGACTTTAGTCAGCTCGGTGATTTGAAATTCTTTTCCAGGATCCCTATGAATCGCCAAGATCCACTTCTTGCTCAAATCACTGCGCTTTGGGAACCCAAAATAGGAAATCTTATCTCCACTGGAAGTCCGATAGCCTTTCTTACTGCACTGGGGTACGCAGCAATTAAGAGGCATCGACAGAGGCTTTTCTGTAGCAATGTTTTTCTTCAGCCATTTCATTCCTTCCTCGCTCTCTTTTAATTACAGGATTTCTGCTTTCATCTTTTCATGGCTGCTGTCATTGTAGCAGCTGGGTGTTGTTATTTTTCCCCAATAGACCCAGTTGATCTCTTCTTGGTAGCGGTCACAGTAGGCATCGACTTCATCGTCAGTGAGCGTTTTTTGCTGACGGTGGTAGAGTAGGATGGACTGATCGATGTGTTTTTCCCAGTCGAAATCATCGACCTGATCTTTTCCCCAACCATCATGTTTGGGTTTTTTGGCGGGCGGTTCATTCTCGTCTGAGTGGCGGCGTTTCAACGGTTTGAGCGGTTTGCTCATCTTCGACATTTTTTGGGACATCGTTGTTTCCTTCGTCTTTGTCTGATTTGGAGTCGAAGTTTTTGCCGTAGAATTTCTTTCGAGAGTGATTCGACGAGAGTTGAGAGTGTTTGTACTTTCAATCTTAATTGAGTTTGAATTTGTTCTCGTTCTTCTAAGCGTGTTTGAATCTTTTTTAGCACTTCATCCATGCTGTGAAAAAATAAATCAGAGCGTGCTGTTGTATTTATGGAGTAAATAATACCACGTGGGATGATGTCACAAGAATTTTATTTCTAGACAAATATGTATTTTTAGACGAACATGTATTTTTAGTCAATCCACGTGGGATGTGTTGCCACGTGAGTCTGACGTAACTGTTTGTTTGTTATAAAAAGAGCTGTTTTGGAGAAGGGAGGCCAGCACAAGATTGAAATCATGGCTGATGGAAGAAGAAGAAATTAAGTGTTTTCTTTTCCTGATGTTTTCGTCGCCGTCTTCTGCGATCTTTGCGTCGTTTTTGGCTGTTACGGTATAAGCGATCAAAGATATCAAATTTTTCAAATTTATAGACATTCCAAAGACGCGATCAAGGCAGAGGAGCCAGACAAGGAGATGTCCAAACACAGCCCACCCAAGATACCGTTCCAGATGCCGTGGAGGCAGGGGGGTCCGAAATTGGTTTTGAGGTAATCATTTATTATTATTATATGATTTTATTAAAAATAGTAATAGTAATGGTTTGGTTTTCTCGTCTTATTCAGGACGGTCGATGGAAAGCCAATAATTTCCCTCAAATAGTGATGGGGGATTATTCTAAACCACCTTACGAATGGAAAAAGTTTGAGTGGGCCAAGGGAAAGCGTCGCAAGTTTCTGAATAATACTGAAGTGTCACGCTTGGCTTGCAAGAAGCTGTTTTCCGGTGAAAAGTACAAGTGTGAAGTAAAGAAAGGGGTGGTGGTAGTAAAAGGGTGGTGGGGCCGGTGCTGGTGGATGATGAGTCAGTGTCGCAGTGACTGGGCAGACCTGAGCTATGACGAGAAGTGCTTTCTGACCTGGGAAGCAGTGTGTGCTCTGGATGTGCACGATATGCGATGTTGTCGCGCATGCAGTCTGTATGATGATGGCAATTTGTTTGAGTGCCGTCACGATGCAGATATTAGTCCTAGTCTGCTTCCGCGCCATCTGGGATGCTGTAAATATTTTCCAGAAGTATGTATGAGAGTGCATGGTGGTTTTGTAAAAGCGAGCGTGAATTTTCTGATGCCTCGTGGAGATGTAAAGAAAGAAAAGAAAGAAGGAGAAGAAGAAGAAGAAAAGCCGTCTGCCAAGAAACCGCGACGGATATAAACAGAGTCGTTTGTTCTATAGTGACTAAGGTTTTGCTGTTTGAAAAAAGTTTTTATTAAACATGTTTTACAAGTGATTCAAGTGGAAGCGTCATGCATTCCTGGGGGGTGATGGTGGTGACGTCAGACAAGCTTTCCAGGGGGGGTGGGAGGGGGCCATCGATTTGATCACCATCTAGTATGCTGGGAGAGCGGTCGGCCACATCTAAAATGTTTTGGATGATCATCTTTTCGCGCTCCTGATGATTTTTTTCTTCCATGACGCGGCAACCCGGAGGGGGGGATAGTAATGCCCAAATACTTTTTCACGCGGCAAGCCAGAATGCTGATTAAACTGTGATGAATATTTTTGAGAATTCCTCGACAGTATTGGAAAAGAATGGCCAACCCGCTTGTACAGGTTCGGTTGAAAAGTTTTTGGAGATCACAGTCGTGAAGGTATTCATGCAATGCTTGTTTGAATCGGTACTTGGCAGTGTCCATGGCGAAAAGTGATTCTACTTTTAGGTGATGTCTTTTATGTCCTAGGCTTAGGCCGCTCCAGCAGCAAGAGTGTTTTTGAGGTTTTTAAGCGTTTTTCTTATAACGCGTTTGTGGGCTTTTCGAGTGGCTCTTTGAACAGCTTGTCTGGCTTTGCGTCTGCGTCGATGTCGTTGTTGTATCTGTCGCTGGTATATGTGTTGAAAGGGTCTCAGTTGTTGTCTGTATGTTCGTAGCACTGCAAGACGATGGCGTTCTCCCTCGGCAAGGCAGGCGGCCATTAGTGGGTCATCATAGGGTATGAGAGGTGGTAGACTACTGCTATGGCTACGGCTACGTTGTCCATGCGTATTATTGTAGTTCCAATCTTCAGACATGATTGTTTGATGGTTGTTTTTTGTAATTTAACGCCTTTTATGTCTTCCGGTCTTTTGAACAATGCATGTGTGGGTAGAAATACGGGGGGGTTTGCGTCGTTTCAGCTGGTTGAAGCGTCGTTTGATTTGGGATAACTCCTTGAAAGCTTTTTTCCACTTGTTGCGGGTGTTTCTACCTCTATTACGACGACGTCGGCTATTGTTAGGTGTATTAAAACGTACTCTACGCACGTTGCGCACGTCACGCAAATGAGTATTGTCGTAGTTCCAGTCCTCAGACACGATTGATAATCATAATATGATCGTTTTATTTATAGGATTTAGATGGCGATTGGTTGGAGGAGCTTATAACAGGTGCTCTTCTGGAGGAACCACTCGAGATGGACCCTTTAGAAGATGTGGATATGCTAGATGTGCAAGTGGGGGGTGGAAGAGAGGAGGAGGAAGAGGCGGCAGCGGGTCATTTGGATTGGGACTTGTGACGCCGTAGGGAACGCGAGTTGCGTAGATTTGGAGTGCGACAGTACGACATGCAATTTCACCCCGGGGCCCGGCAATTAGCGGCCATCGAGGCGGGTGATCTGCACACTAATATGGAACATTTGAATGAAGCGTTGATTGCACTTGTACATCGCGCTATGGCTGAAGCAAATTTGGAGAATGATGACTATGCTCTGATAACGTTTCGATCGCGGCAATTGCAAATTCCGATTCGTGTTTCGTTTATGCCGGTCCACCGTTTGACTGATACGGTGATCAATGACACGTTTGGACGGGTGATGGAATCGCATCGTGATTTCAAGATTGACGACACTGTCATTGTCAACGTGACGGCTATGCGAAAGCCTGTGGGGTGGTGGCAAATGGCTGCGGGGTGTGAACATTATGAACAATTTGAAATGTGACAAGAGTGTCGTGTGTCCCCCCCTTGAAGCAGACGATCAGATGTGTTTGGCCCGATGTTTGGTGTATGGTATGCTCTATTACAATGAGGGAGCACAAGTGCGTCGGGGGATGAGACGACTGCGCAACAATCCCGAGTTGTGGAAACGAAAAGCGGCCAAATTGTG
This sequence comes from Plumapathes pennacea, assembly GCA_964036295.1. Taxonomy (NCBI): domain Eukaryota; kingdom Metazoa; phylum Cnidaria; class Anthozoa; order Antipatharia; family Myriopathidae; genus Plumapathes; species Plumapathes pennacea. The sequence continues at coordinate 8,425,883 of OZ038469.1, read as the reverse complement.
TTTGGCTTGTGACGTGGGGGTGTATCAGCGATCGGGACAAGTGGAACTTGAGAAATTTGCTCGGTACTTGCGCCCCAAAGGATTTATCATTCGCGTGTACGCCACGAATATGAATCACGCTCTTTTCTTTAAGGAACGACACGAAGAGGATGTGCATACGCACAAAATCTTGAATTTAGTATTGCATGATGGTCATTATGTGTTTATCCCTCGAATGAATGCCTACTAAACATTTTTGTGAGTTGCAAAACAAACCACACAACCATCGGTTGAAACATCGATGTGCTCTTCTGTGCGAGGCTTGCAAGAGCAAAGGCTGTCAAGAGCATCAAATGAATGAACGGTGCGAACAGCAGTGTGGAATTTGTCGTCGCTATTTTTACGGACCCCAGTGCTTGGAAAACCACAAACATCGCAGCCAGTGCGCAAATCAATGGCGTTTGTGTGAGACGTGTGGTCGCTAATATGTGCAACGTGCTGATCGGCCTCCGCACGTGTGTGGAGAGCACTATTGTTGCATGTGTGAAAGGAATCAGCCTGAGGGACACCGCTGCTTTGTGCCTGTGTTTTCGTTTCCCCTTGTCAAAGTGGACAAGAAGAAACACAAAGACTGACGTTTAGAACCTGTCCGTCGCATGCCCCCTATAATCAACCTATTGATCTTTTGAAAGAGCAACTCGTGGAGGGAGACATTGACAATTTCGTGGACATGGTGTTTTTTGATATTGAGACACAGCAACAGACGGGCGAACATGAAGCTACTTTGTTGATCCTTCAAACTATGTTGGGCGAGGAGGAGCATGTGTTTGAAGGCAAGGATTGTGTGTATCAATTTCTCGACTACCTGTGTGAGTACCACGAAGATGGGGCCACAGTGGTGGCTCACAATGGACAGGGGTTTGATTTTCAGTTCATTTTACGAACATTGCTGGAAAGCGGCCATTGCCCCCAGGTCATTATAAGAGGGGGCAAAATCATGAGCCTGTACTGGGAGAGATTCCGGTTTGTGGACAGTCTCTGTTTCATTCTCAAGTCCCTCAGCGAATTTCCCAAAACGTTTCGCTTCCGTTTGGAAGGCGAACAATCGCTGTTGGCCAAGGGCTATTTCCCACATTTGTTTCACACCCCCAGAACATGGACTATGTTGGCCCCATGCCTCCCATTGAATCGTACGACCCGGACGGCATGCATCGCGACAAACAGCCTGTGTTTATGGCCTGGTACCAGAAACAAGTGGACGAGGGGGTGGTGTTCAACATGCGTGAGGCGTTGAGAGCTTACTGTTCTGTGGACGTGACCATTTTGAGAGAGGGTGTCTTGGAATATTGCCGTAAATTTCAACGCATCAATGGTGTCAACCCTTTCAAGCACAGTATTACGTTGGCTGGCATGTCCAACAAAGTCCTTCACGCCTATTACATGCCGCCTAAAAGCATCCCTCACGTGGAGGAGTTCAGCTATTTTCCGCAACAAAACCAATCGTACAAGGCGCTGGAGTGGTTGAGTTGGCTCAACTATCAGCATGGCGGTCGCATCCAGCTGCGTGGAATGGGGGCGAGTACCGACCTCGGGACGCGGGCACGGGCCCCGTGGATGGGTACCAGCCCCAGACGCGATGTTGCTATGAATTTTGTGACAATCAAAACACCAAATTGAACACGAGCATGGGAGAACTTCACCGTCGGACGCGGCTCAAGGAAGAGCATTTGCGGGCGTGTGGTTACCAAGTGGAAACCGTGTGGGAGTTTGAATGGGAGCGTCGTAAGAAAGAGGACCCCACCATTCAGACGTGGTGTGAATTTGGTGTCGCCGTTGCGACTGCGTGATGCGCTTTTTGGGGGACGTACAGGCTGTACCAAATTGTATGCAAGTGCGGAAGGCCCTGAGGAACATATTGATTATTACGATTTTAAGTCTCTGTATCCTGCCTGCAATAAGAACAAGCGTCGTGGCGAAACTATGAAGCCCTTTGACCCCAGCGTACCCCCCTCAGTGGGCCCCAGCGAACCCCTCAGTAGTTGGGACGCAGACAACATGGACCCCTACCCCATTGGACACCCCGAAATCCGACAGTACTGGAATCACACGCTGACCAAAGCAGACATACATCAGACCTATGGGTTTGTCAAGTGTGATATCGAACCGCCAGGTCATCTGTGCAATGCAGTGTTGCCCTACCGATGCAAGAACAAGCTGATGTTTCCCCTCTGTGGTACATGTGCTCAAGAGTTGAAACAGGGGTATTGTAACCACACCCCTCGGGAGTGGTGTTTGCGTGGTACATGGGTCAGTGAAGAGGTGAAATTGGCATTGCGCAAAGGCTATCGCATCCATAAAGTGTGGGAAGTATGGCATTATCCGCAACGATCGCGTCACCTGTTTCGCAGCTACATTCAAACGTTTCAGAAATTGAAAGAAGAGGCCAGTGAATGGCCCGCAGGCATAGACACGGAAGAGCAGCGTGCTGCGTTCATTGCTGCGTACGCAGCTCACTCAGGCGTCTATTTGGACCCCGAGAAGATGGAGCGCGACGAAGGCAATCGTGCGATTAACAATCATTGAACGGCATGTGGAGCAAGCAAGGGGAGCAAACTAACAAGATGCAAACCGAGTACCTGACGGACGTGTCTGAATGGATGGCTTTGGCCACGAATCCTAAGATTGACATTCATGCTGTGTTTCCCATCAGTCAGACTATGTTGATGGTTGTGCATAATTACCGTGAAGAACATGTGGATGATGGCACTTGTCCCGCTCACGTGTCCGTCATGATTGTGGCCTGGACCACTTGGTTGGCATGCAAGAAATTGTACATGGAATGTTTAAACCCTCTGGACAAACGTGTTTTGTATATGGATACGGATTCAATCATTTTCACCACGGGGCCAGGAGATCAGCGCGACTTGATTAAGACGGGAGAGTTTTTTGGCGATTTGACCGACGAAATCGAGCCGGGACGTACCAACAAGATGTTTGTCAGTGCAGGGCCCAAGAACTATGCGTACGAATTAGACAATGGGGATCGAGAAGTCAAAGTGCACGGTATTTCGCAAACGGTGCGCGCTTGTCCCAAATTGACGGCACACACCATCCGTGACACGATCGTGAATGTGGTCGAGGACGTGGTGCTGGTGTGCCGCCTTGAGACGCTGCCAACGCACATACCATCAACATTGTCTATCCCAACAGCATTGTGCGGGAAAGTCACAATGCTCAGAAACGCGTTTTAGCTCAGAAACGTACCAAGACGTATCGTGCATTCATTAGCAAACGTCTGATGGTGGCCAGTCTTTTGTCGGACGGAAGTGCCCACCCCTCCCATAGTAATCCCTATGACACATTGCCCTATGGCACTCAGCGTCCTCCATAAAAGAACGTGTTGTTCTTGAAACATGCATACTAAAAAATATTATAAAATAACTATGATACTACGCGCGCTCTGATTGGTTAAAAAACCATTTTATAAATAAGTACAAAGACATGGAAATGACGAATCCTGAAATAAAAAGACTGCGTATCGTCCCCTACTTCAAAGATTCATGTGTTACAGAAACTGCAGTGGGCTATTAGAGCAAATAGTGAAGCCGTGTGCAAGTCATGTGCAATTAGTGAAGCAGCGTGAAGAAAACTTGTCTAAATATTGCATGAAATTTAATTCGGAAACTGTGAGACAGAAAGCCAACAATTACACAGTCAAAGAACATTCTCTAAAGTTTCTAACCTTTATACCTTCGTCTCCTGTGGCTCGTAGCTAGTAACAGATGGCTTAGATCACTGGAGTTTCACACGAATAATTGTAGGTTTATGGTGATGAAGGCACAAACAGTCTTCGCTAATGAATCTGTCTCGGCTGTCAGCTCGGTGGCACAAAAGCTGTTGAGTCAATTCAATGGAGTTGACTGTCGTCCGGCAGAGTTCAAGTAATGCTCAAGTAAAGCAAACAAATGTACAAACTACCTTCTTCAGCAGAATAGTGTTGTTGTGCAGACATGTTTACGTCGAGTGACACCGTTGTCCTGAAAGTTGAAACCTGACGGCTCAAAACATTCGCGCCGGTTCTTCTGAATTCTTGACAAACAGTGGTACTAATATCCGACACATTTCTTGCGAAATTCATCTTCATTTAGCAGCCTGTCAAATTTTTCAAGTGAACGGGAGTGGTGTTCCGTTTTCATTCATGGACTGACTTGAGCGAAGTGCCGTGAAACAGACTTTCCGATTGGACGAGTGTGCGTTTTGACGGTTTTCGGGAGAATCTTGAACTTGATCATTTTCAATATAAAGTTCTTTCAGGTAATAAAAGCTTCGTTATTTTATAAAAGCAATATGACACTCGTTTCCATGTCTATGTACTCTTATATATACACTTGGGATGTTGTGAGAACACTCGAAAAAGTTCAAAATCACTTGCCGAAGCGGCTCGTGATTTTGAACTTTTTCTCATGTTCTCCCAACATCCCGCGTGTTTATATAAGAGTACATAGACATGGAAACTCGTGTTATATTGCTTAAATATGGCAGAGATCCATCGTTCGAAACAATGGACGTACCAGCCCCCACCCTGCAAGAATCGGAACGCGTTTCTCTCTGCACTGTATATGGATCCAGCCAGCCCTCTGGCGTTCTCGGGACTGAACGTATTTGCTCACGAGGTCGAGCGTCAATATGGCATTCCACATGCTCAAAAAAAAGGCGTGGCTGCGCACTCAGTGCAGTTTATACCAAACAGCGCCCGGGCCCCCCGTCGCAACCGCTGGGACCCCACCTATGTGACGGGGATGCACGAAACATGGCAGGCGGATCTGTTGGACATGCAAGCTCTGGCGCCTGACAATGAGGGTATGCACTATTTGCTAATGGTGATGGATGTGCTGTCACGTCTGGCCTATGTGCGCGCTCTCAAGAACAAAACGGGCAGTGCTGTAGTGGCTGCGTTCGAGTCCATTGTGGACGAAGCGCAGACCAAGCCCACGAACTTGCACACAGATCGGGGCAAAGAATTTTACAACAAGAGTATGCAAGCGTGGTTGAAAGAACAGTCTATTCATCACTATAGCACATTTAGCGAGAACAAAGCGGCGATTGTGGAATGCTTCAATCGAGAATTTAAGCAGAAGATTATTAATTTCATCATTCACACACGCCAAATGAACTATGTGAAACAATTGCAGGAGTTTGTGAAAGGTTACAATTCAAGACACCATTCTAGCATTGGAATGGCTCCGCAGGATGTGACCACCTGGAATCAATATCAAGTGTACGATCGTCTGTACGGTATAAAAGGCCGACGTGTTCAACGCCCTCAGTTACGTGTGGACGACTACGCGCGTTTGAGTATTGCCAAAGCCAATGTGTTTCAAAGAAGTTATTACGGGCGGTGGACTGAAGCTCTGTATCGAGTGCGACGCGTGGTGCGCACCTTGGGAAACCCTCGCTATTTAGTGGAAGAATTGGATGGTACTCCCATCGAGGGGCGATTTTACAAGGACGAATGGAGGAAAAGGTTCCCTATAATCCCAAACAGGATTTTGCTGTGGATGAGGTTTTGGACAAACGACAGCGAACCGTGAGAGGTAAAAAAGTAACCGAAGTGTTGATCAAGTGGGTAGGGTATCCAAAAAAGTACAACTCGTGGATACCTAAAAAGAATCTAAGATGAGTGCACACAGTGTAGAAGAACAGACGATGACTTTTTTTAGTAATGCCAAGTCACGCAACGGTCAAGTCAACACCCCCGCATATTTTAATGTGGAACTGCCTTACCCCATTGATTTAACGGGGATGCAGGTGCAAATGATGAGTGTCATCATTCCTACCTCTTGGAATGCCATCTTCCGCAAACATCGAGACATCAAGGCACCTCGCTGGGTGGTGACCGGCGGATACGATGGCGCCACAAATATCAGTTGGAAAAATTTGAGAATAGACGATCATTCAAAATATCTGGTGTGAAACAACAGATAGTCAGGGTCAGAAAAAGAAACAGGTACGCTCCGTCCTGTTCACGCTGGAAAACAATAAACCCTACAAAAACGTCTATCATGTGCTCATGCAAATGATGCAACAAACGTACAGCGCCTTCCCCTATCTCATTTTAAGAAATTACGGTTTACTTTTGAAAATGGAAATGCTGATGGGGCGTTTGTCAACAAACAACGCATAACCATTGAAGACACTGACGGACACAATTACAAAATATGGGTGAATGACACAATGGCAAAACTGCTTCGTTTTGGACAACACCCCAATGATTTACTGCCGCGACGATGGTTGGTGACAGATGAAGGGGTGTGTGTGGGGGGGGCAGTTGGTTAAGGAAAACCAATTGCCGGCGCAGGGCGGATATCTAGACAGTCCTTTCATGTGCACCTCCGACGGACGACCGGAGCGGCACTAGACAAACTATTAAGGAAAGCAATGCCATTTTGATGAATGCAAGTGCTACCACCATGAGTGACGAACAAATTGGTCATTTTTTACTGTATTCTACCTTGGGTAAAAATGTGGTTGTGGGTAGTATCGTGTCGGGTTTGCTCACCATGGTTCCTAATCCAGGGGACAAAGAACGATTGAACTCTGCGGCATATACACATCGTGTTGCCAACCCTGTTCCTACACCGACGGAAGGTAAAGTCATCAAAGATGTCTCGTTTCAATTTTTTGACGGGGAAGGAGAAGAAATCGATTTTGGTTGGGGAGTAACTACAGTGGTAGTATACGTAACAAAACGACCCAATAACAAACGAGCCTGGGATAGTCTATAAAAGGAAATCGAAAAGAAAAAGGAACACACCATTTAAAACATGGTGACCCCCATCGTGGAGTTGCTCAGCAATGCCCGATATGTGGGGATAAACAACACTCCCCAAAAATTTACCAATCAACTACCCAAACCAGTGGATTTCACAGGGTGGGAAGTATGTGTGCAAGAATTAAGCTTACCAACCACATGGTTTCAACCTCGTAGACCAATGACATGGGTAGTCACACGAGTGGGTATGGATGCAGGAGAGAGTACGATAAGCAAGCTTCGAAAAGCCGTCCATGGGTTTCAACAATTTCCCGAGTGGGAGAAAATGAAGCTGGGGTCTTATGCTAAATGGATAACACAGCCTGCTGATGATTGGATCAAAAAAGCGCGACCCCAAGGACATCTTTTATTCATGACACTGAAGCCGGGGCTCTACTTCACAGGCAAGGATGTGGCGCGACAAATAATTCAACAAATCAATGACGTGTACGAGGACCTTCCTCATCAAAAACCTAGCTTAACGTTCAAGAAAGATGTGCGTGGATTAGGTCGTATCGAAGAAACCACCCCCGATCAGACTATCATTATCCAGATCAACCGAAAATTGGAACGTTGCCTTCGATTTGCCTCCCGTGATCCCATTAATTATTATTATGGGGGGACATGGTATTGGGATCTGTGGGCGCGACACGTAGACCCTGAAGGGGCGTATGGCCATTTTCGACCCATCACGAACGCCTTTGTGGCACGTGGAAGACCACATGGTGGGGCTGGGGGTGGGTTATTGCGGGATGTGGCATCCCGACCGCCATACATTTTTAACATTGACCCTCTGGATCGCTTTCACGCGGGGTCTTTAGCATTCGACCCCTTTGCCGCTAATTTGAATGAGTCATTTGGAGAATTAGTCGATGATTTTCATCCTGACCACCAACCACCACACTGGCCGACCAGCGAACTCTGGGGGCCACGTGAGGCACAGCGTGTTGGACAGTGTTGTTACTTGCATGATGATTTCATTCAAACACAGACAGTCAATAATGCAGAAGATTCTTTATTGGCTGTGGTTAGAAACCCCGGTCTAGTACCAGAGTCACCTATACAACATTGGGAAGAAATGAACAGATCCTATAAAGCCATGAAACCTGAAATACGACAGGCTCTAACCGTGTGGTGGAAAGATGATCGTGGTCAACCACTAACTTTGGGAGACCGTGGTGTCAGTCGTGTACAATTACATTTTCGAAAAAAGTATAAATAAACAAGCGTAAGTAAAAATTTCATTTTCTTATCATGTCTGCTCTATCTAGCGAGCAATGCGGCACACACGCTGTCCTTCACCAACACGCCCGGGAACTTTATTGCACCCTTTCCCAATCCTGTTACTTTTTCCGAGGATGCAGAAGTGGCTCTCAAATCCCTGACGATTCCCAATTCGTTTATACCTCACAAAAAAACATCAACGCTTGGAGTCTTGGACGCACGCAAAGCACAATGGCTGCTCATGCGGCGCTCTCCTGTGAACAACCGACCCACACCCCCTCGCCTAGACACTTTGGCCATTGAAGTCAAAGCAGAACCTCACGGCAAATCGAAAAGTGGTTCTGTTTACATTACCTCCAGGAGAGTACAAGGTGGCCGACGATGTGATAGATATGATTGTTAAAATTACTACGGATGCCTGTGGTGATTTTAGACCGCGATTTCTACGATTATCGTCGACAGCACACAATAACTAAGATTTTGCACATTATTGTATTGTTAGTGATATGTCGAATCAATTCATTCTTTTTGTTAACCAGTTTTTAGCCACGCTTTTAGGTGTAGGCATACGCGCCCCTGAATTGTCAGGTTATTACCTTCATTTATCCTATGGGGAATTCCAATATTTGACCAAAGAAAAGGAAACCAGCGTGGATATTACCTCTCCCCCCGGCGGATTGTTTCAGCCTCTGGATCAATTCTTGCCCCTAACCCAGAATGGACGCTCCACCAGTGCTAACCCCATTGATCCAATCATACGAAATCAAAGTTTGGAATACTATGAAAATCAAAATGATGTGGTCCGTCACCAAATCTGTGTTTATTCCGATCTAATTAATTACAGCAATGTCAACAGAAAAAAAGAACCTCTCCTCTTCATGGATGTCTTACCACCTCTCAACCCCGACAAGCCTGTCCATGAATACACTGTCTACTACCCCCATTACATCCCCATTAAAACGGGTACCTTCCATCACTTCCACATCTGGTTCAAAGATGAGGACACAAGCAGCGCAAACATACTCAACGTGGTGGTATGAGCGATGTGGAAAAATGGTTTCGGGAAATGGGCTCAGCCATTATCCCCGGTCTGGCTGTTGATTCCCAAGAACAAAGACGACAGCATGGTCTCGATTACACCGGAACACGAGACTTTTCCAAAGGTAAAAACAAGTATCTCTTAGCAGGTAAATTGGCCGCAGGTGCTGCCACTGGTCCAATAGGTATCACTGCAGCTATGGAGGCGAACGCTCCCGAAATTGGTTCACGATTAGGAAAAAAAAAAAAAAGAAGAAATATCATGGAAGTACTTGGCGCGTCTGATCCTGGAAGGCCCACCCCATAGCGGACCTGTGGGGTGGTGGCTTTTTAGCCGGATCCAATTTTGGAAACCTTTCCAAACTCTCGAAAAGAAGAAAGAGACGATAGTTTGCCAATAAATAAGAGGTACATTCCTATTTTTTACCATTTTACCATCATGTGATACATGTTCAAGTACAGTCACAATTATGGGGCCTCTGCGTACCCCCAACAACGAGGGGGTGGGTTTTGGAGAGATCTGGCAGGAACTGCCGCCAAAGCCGCTGGACAACAACTCGAGAAACAAGCTAAACAATACGTGTCCAGTGGCCGCCTAGCAAAAGATTTAAAAAGTTTATCCGAGGATGCGTCTCCATCACCTTCCACTACCACTCCCATTGAACAAGCCGTCCAACCCAAATTCACCCCAGCCACAACCCCACCCACTCTGCCAATGGCCCGCAAAATGACCCCTGCTGTACCAGCGACCCCCAGATGGCCCCCACCGTACCAGCGGCCCCCCAAGCAGCCCCTGCGCTACCCATGATGACGGCTGCTACATCAACCACTGCCCCCGCTTTGCCAACGATCTCACTAGGCAGTGTACCTACAAGCACCCCAGCAGGCACCCCTGTACCAGAAACCGCCACGGCTATTAAAAAAGAGGGTCCTTCTTGGTTGCAGGCGGGTAGTGGTCGTAAAAGAAAACGAAAAAGCACCAAAAAACAAAAAGGTGTCAATTATAAACGACCCCCTCCCTTCCTTGGAAATTGGCAAAAGGGGGGTTCCCCCCCAAACGATCCTTCTACGTCTAATGAGAACATGCGAACAGACGCAGATCAAGAAACTTATTTGAGAATCTGTCTTCAATGTTAACTCTCACCATCGACTGCACATGATACAGTAGCTTGTAAATGGTAATCACTGAAAAAACAAGTGAACACTTTTTCAGAAAACATGTTCACTAACATCACCAAACGCTCACTGTACATCATGCAAATTATGAGCTCCTGCAACAGACAACCACAGGACTCTGACTTACTTGCTCTCACCTATTGCCAAGTACTAGTTGTACTAGCTGTATTAATGACGAATAGGAACCATTGAAAAACAAAAGCGTAACCTATGTCAGACAACTTCTTCACTCCTTCGCCAGTCAACGACGGCGGTGAAACACTACTCATAGTAAAGTTGACACCAGTCCAACACTGCAAGCCATCCAAGAAAACTTTCCAGATCCAAGCTGGCCAGATGCTTCAATTTCCCCCTACTTGCCACCTTTATACACTAAGAAGATGTTTAAACCACCAAATAAACTATTTTTCTTATTTTCCCAACTACTATTAAATATTTTCTACTGCTAAAAGGAATTAATAACGTGATATTACACCTTAATTATAACTTCTGACCCATTCTAAATTAATAAATTACATTCTACACCTTCATAAACTTACCAACATTCGAACTCTTACTGTAATTGTTTTATTTCTTTAACTATTATTTTCTACAACTAAACTTAATTACTAAATAAATATTACTTTTTATTTATAACGTCTGCCCAGGCTCTGAAATAGTTCAATGTATATTTTGTTTAAATTAAAAACGTGTACCTTCTACGTCTAATGAGAACATGCGAACAGACGCAGACCAAGAAACTTATTTGAGAATCTGTCTTCAATGTTAACTCTCACCATCGACTGCACATGATACAGTAGCTTGTAAATGGTAATCACTGAAAAAACAAGTGAACACTTTCAGAAAACATGTTCACTAACATCACCAAACGCTCACTGTACATCATGCAAATTATGAGCTCCTGCAACAGACAACCACCAGACTCTGACTTACTTGCTCTCACCTACTGACAAGTACTAGTTGTACTAGCTGCATTAGTGACGAATAGGAACCATTGAAAAACAAAAGCGTAACCTATGTCAGACAACTTCTTCACTCCTTCGCCAGTCAACGACTGCGGTGAAACACTACTCATAGTAAAGTTGACTCCAGTCCAACACTGCAAGCCATCCAAGAAAACTTTCCAGATCCAAGCTGGCCAGATGCTTCAATTTCCCCCTACTTGCCACCTTTATACACTAAGAAGATGTTTAAACCACCAAATAAACTATTTTTCTTATTTTCCCAACTACTATTAAATATTTTCTACTGCTAAAAGGAATTAATAACGTGATATTACACCTTAATTATAACTTCTGACCCATTCTAAATTAATAAATTACATTCTACACCTTCATAAACTTACCAACATTCGAACTCTTACTGTAATTGTTTTATTTCTTTAACTATTATTTTCTACAACTAAACTTAATTACTAAATAAATATTACTTTTTATTTATAACGTCTGCCCAGGCTCTGAAATAGTTCAATGTATGTTTTGTTTAAATTAAAAACGTGTACTTTCTACGTCTAATGAGAACATGCGAACAGACGCAGACCAAGAAACTTATTTGAGAATCTGTCTTCAATGTTAACTCTCACCATCGACTGCACATGATACAGTAGCTTGTAAATGGTAATCACTGAAAAAACAAGTGAACACTTTTTCAGAAAACATGTTCACTAACATCACCAAACGCTCACTGTACATCATGCAAATTCTGAGCTCCTGCAACAGACGAACACCAGACTCTGACTTACTTGCTCTCACCTACTGACAAGTACTAGTTGTACTAGCTGCATTAGTGACGAATAGGAACCATTGAAAAACAAATGCGTAACCTATGTCAGACAACTTCTTCACTCCTTCGCCAGTCAACGACGGCGGCGAAACACTACTCATAGTAAAGTTGACACCAGTCCAAAACTGCAAGTCATAGAAGAAAACGTGCCAGACCCAATGGTTTCAATGGTTCCTATTCGTCAATAGTACAGCTAGTACTAGGCAATAGGTGGAAGCAAGTAAGTCAGAGTCTGGTATTTGTCTGTGTCAGCAGCTCATAATTTGCATGATGTACAGTGAGCGTTTGGTGATGGTAGTGAACAAGTTTTCTGAAAGAGTGTTCACCTGTTTTTTGAGTGATTACCTATTCATAAGCTACTGTAGCATGTGCAGTTGATGCTGAGAGTTAATATTGAAGACAGATTCTCAAATAAGTTTTTTGGTCTGCGTCTGTTCGCATGTTCTCATTAGATGTACCAGGTACATGTTTTTAATTTAAAGAAATATACATAAAACTGTTTCAGACCAGGGCCGGATGTTATAAATAAAAAGTAATATTTATTGCTTGTGACGACACAAGCTTTAAGATGGAGAGATTTTAATTTATTTTTTATTTTTCTGGGTTACAAATCTGCATGCGGTGATTGGTTCATATTATCATGTGATCTGTGATGACGTTGTGATCAAGTGACTTGGTAGGCGAGCAGTTTCGCCATTTTGAAGAAAGCAAGTTGCTTGCCTTAGTTGGTTCTGTGGATTATTTTAGGGACCGCTCATCTTACTTACAAACGCATACGCCGGCTGCGGTAGACCCACACTAAATTTCATTGAGCGGTTTTGGCTTGGGTCGGTCCGTTCAGCCTCAAAAGCCATATTGAAAGCCATGAAAGCAAATGTAATGAACTTATCAATGAACTGCATAACTATGCACAACTGTACAGAAATGTACGAAGAATCTGATATCCAGAGCCTTGAGAACTTGAAGGAACAAGCTGAACGAAGGCGCTCGAGATACAAAAATGAGAACCTGTGTAAAGATGGCAAAGCAACTTCGATTCTTGACAGCGCTTGATAGCGGATTATATATGGAACTGTTTAGTATGAAGGTGAACTTGAAGGTACTTTGTATTCTTTTACTTTGTATTATTCTTGCTGATACAAGTAAAGCGTCAGAAAATCTGACTTTTGTTTGGGATCAAAATTTCACTCTGCTGTGCATTTATGTTGTTGTTGCAACATTTTGGCTCGGTGCCATGAAGGTCAAACAATCAGTGGAACAGATGGCGTTATTATTTGAAAATTGGGAAATGGCTGAGGAAAAAGTGACCGTTGGTAGATCTCGCTTTGCTAGAAAAAATTCCGGTCCTTCAGTTGTTGATCCAAACAAAACGATTATTGCACCGTACAGTCAAGGTAATGCTGCAATATTTGGAGATAATGGTGGGCGACAATGTGCAACTATGTCTCTAGCAGCTCTTATATTTAACCACCCAATTTTATTTGTTTATCGGAGGATTTAGTTGAAATTATGAATGCTGGGAACAATCTCTATTCCACTCTTTTGCAATCATCGGATGACTACTTTTTGTTACTGACAGATCTACCTGGAACAGTTACAATATATGAAACTCAGTATGAGCTGCAATACAGTGAAAGTTACGTGGGTAGAGCTGCAATACAGTGAAAGTTACGTGGGTAATTTGTTCAGAACTTGCATTCCCATTGAAGGCTTTGCTTACTGCTGTATTCCATCCGAACTGAACATCAGTTGGTTTTCTGGATGCATGGAAGCCATACTTTAAGAGCGATTTTGGCTTGCATTGTTTTTAAGACGTAAGACTTGAAAATAGCCGTACACAAATGCTTGATGTGTTACCAGCAGGACCCCCGTAAAGTACGAAGGGTTGTGTTTTGCAAATGCTCGATTATAGATACCGCTTCAACCAATGTATCTGTGTTCTGAGCAATATTTGTGTGAAAGAACATCGAATAAGTAGTAGAAGACATGTCGAAACTTGATAAAACTTGAACTTTTCCCTGTGGGCAGAGCGTCTCCCTTTGTCGGAAACTCTGCGGCTTTGTGTAACGCGCGGAGTATACGAACAGTTGGCGTTTAACTTCGTTTTGCGTGCAGTAAAGGTTCTTTGTTTATTGTCTGAGGATACTGAATTACTAATAGGTTTGAGGCAAATATCACGCGAGACTAACGTACAAGATCTGTCAATGAAATGTCACAAGCATAATATCATAGAACGGGGAATCCCGAATCATCAGCTACTTAGCTTTCACTCACGCCGCTTTAACAAAAGCAGGAAAGACCGGGAGGCGATTACATCGAGAATATTTGTCACTGAATACCTCGAAGTCTTCAAAAGCTCAAGGTTGATATCCGACTATTCGAGCCGTAATGTTCGTTCCACAAGCGTGATGCACGCCTTTGTTGTCACGGTATTCAAACGTCTGCAGCTTCCGATAGAGATTAATTTCGTATCAACCCAGAATTTTGCGTTAAAGCTTAATGCATAGCAGTCTTGAACATATTAGTGATCAGACTTGTACATGTAGGATGCATAACGTCTGAGATGGCTTTTTCATACTAAGTAATTTCACTATGGGAAGTGTCATGTTTTAATGTGCTGCAGAGATAAGTCTAAAAGCTTTCAATTACACCTACTTGAACATGATGCACACGCTGGGAAGATGAGATAAGGCTATTACGCTGTCTTACAGCTACTTAAGATGTCGGGTATTCCCCAGTCAATCCCATTACAAAATGACAACACAGTTCCTCCACAAAACATGTCAGCTTGAAAATTCACTCAACAAGGTTGCCAGGTTGTATAGCAAGCGTCACACAAGTACTGTCACGCGCATCGGAAAGCAAGTTCAAAATGCTCCCGGCAAAAACGATCACTCAAGGCAAAAGCAAATCACTCATTGAAAATATTATTCCGTATGAAACATACCCGGCATGAGTCGGGAGCTATGAAAACTGGGTTGTTGCAAATGAAGAATATTCCTACGGGGCCTTCGATAATTGTTTTCTCTCAATTATTATAATACACTTTTTCGTGAATATCTGTTTGACCGAAATTAGAAGAAAAGAGGGCAAGAAAAATAAAGGCAGCTCTTGGATCCGTCATGTGCAAAAACTGACTCGGCTATAATATCTTTTGCATATAAACGCACGACAAAAGTTCCTCTCCTGGGACCCCGCGTGTCTCTATTCATTGTACTAATGACGTCACAAGTGCACTGGCCACGGGCCTGTCTTGTTTAGTAATTAAGTTTAGTTGTAGAAAATAATAATAGTTAAACAAATAAAACAATTACAGTAACAGTTCAAATGTTGGTGAGTTTATAAATGTGTAGAACATAATTTATTATTTTAGAATGGGTCAGAAGCTATAATTAAGGTGTAATATCACTTTATTAATTAGTTTTATGAGTAGAAAATATTTAATAGTATTTGCTAAAATAAGAATAGTTTCTTTGGTGGTTTAAACATGTTCTTATTGTATAAATGTGGCAAGTAGGGGGAAATTGAAGCTGTTGGCCAGCTTGGGTCTGCCAAATTTTCTTGGATGACTTGCAGTGTTGGACTGGTGTCAACTTTACTACGAGTGGTGTTTCACCACAGTCATTGACTGGCGAAGGGGAGAAGAAGTTGTCTGACATAGCTTACGCTTTTGTTTTTCAATGGTTCCTATTCGTCACTAGTACAGCTAGTACAGCTAGTACTTGCAATAGGTGAGAGCAAGTAAGTCAGAGTCTGGTGTTCGTCTGTTGCAGGAGTTACCAGACCATTGCCCGCTACTTGCCAGCTTTATACACTAACAACATATTTAAACCACTACACAAACTATTTTTCCTATTTTCCCAGCTACTATTAAATATTTTCTAGTGATAAAACTAATTAATAAAGTGATATTACACCTTAAGTATAGCTTTTCACCCATTCTAAATTAATAAATTATATTCTACACCTTTATAAACTTACCAACATTCGAACTGCTACTGTAATTATTTTATTTCTTTAACTATTATTATTTTCTACAACTAAACTTAATTACTAAATAAATATTTTTTATTTATAACATGTGGCCCAGCTCTGAAATAGTTTAATGTATTTTGTTTAAATTAAAAACATGTACCTTGTACGTCTAATGAGAATATGTGAACAGACGCAGACCAAGAAACTTATTTGAGAATCTGTCTTCAATGTTAACTCTCACCATCGACTGCACATGGTACAGTATCTTATGAATGGTAATCACTCAAAAAACAACTGCACACTCTTTGAGAAAACTTGTTCACTAGCATCACCAAACGCTCACTGTAAATCACGCAAATTATGAACTCCTGCAACAGACGAACACCAGACTCTGACTTACTTGCTCTCACCTATTGCAAGTACTAGTTGTACTAGCTGTACTAGTGACGAATAGGAACCATTGAAAACAAAAGCGTAAGCTATGTCAGACAACTTCTTCACTCCTTCGCCAGTCAACGACTGTGGTGAAACACTAATTGTAGTAAAGTGGACACCAGTCCAACACTGCAAGTCATCCAAGAACATTTTCCAGACCCAAGGTGCCCCCATACATGCCACCCTTATACACTAAGAACATGTTTAAACCACCAAAGAAACTATTTTTCTAATTTTCCCAACTACTATTAAATATTTTCTAGTAATAAAACTAATTAATAAAATGATATTACACTTTAATTATAGCTTCTGACCCATTCTGAAATAATAAATTATATTCTACACCTTGTTTAACTTACCAATATTCAAACTGCTACTGTTATTTCTTTATTTCTTTCACTAATATGATTATTTTCTACTAATAAACTTAATTACTAAACAAATATTACTTTTTATTTGTAACAGCTGGCTCAGCTCTGAAATAGTTTAATGTATATTTTGTTTAAATTAAAAACATGTACTTCGTACGTCTAATAAGAACATGCGAACAGAAGGTGACTTTCACCCCTCACTGGGGTGAAACACTACTCGTAGTAAAGTTGACACCAGTCCAACACTGCAAGTTATCCAAGAAAATTTGCCAGACCCAAGCTGGCCAACAGCTTCAATCTGCCCCCTACTTGACACCTTTATACACTAAGAACATGTTTAAACTACCTAAGAAACTATTTTTCTTATTTTTCAAAATACTACGAAATATTTTCTACTGATAAAACTAATTAATAAAATGATATTACACCTTAATTATAGCTTGTGACCCAGTCTAAAATAAATTATATTCTACACCTTTATAAACTTACCAACATTCAAAACTGTTACTGTAATTGTTTAACTTTATTTCTTTAACTATTATTATTTTCTACAACTAAACTTAATTACTAAATAAATATTACTTTTTATTTATAACATGTGGCCCAGCTCTGAAATAGTTTAATGTATATTTTGTTTAAATTAAAAACATGTACTTTGTACGTCTAACTAGACTGGCCTTGCCAGTGAGCTCGCGGCGTGAGTTGGGTCGAGACCAGAATATAAAATGGAAAGTAGGGGACAAGAGCGGAACTCCCAAGAGAGACTTCCAATTTTCTCACCATAAAAATATCACACAGTATAGAGAACTTGGCTTTTGACACCTTGCTCTTTTGACACCTTGATTAAACTAAAAATTATTATTACAACACTCATACACTTGCTTCTTAAAGGTTGAGCGACCCTGCATCTTGAGAATGCGTGACATATCTTTTTATGCACAATCGATTATGACAGTTTGACCTTGACTCATATTTCTAATCAGGGGCCACGATTAATCCAGCCTTCGCTTCACTACTTATGTGTTTTATTTTGTTAACTCAATACGTTTCTTCTATCAGGCTTTCGAGTATTCGTGCTCTGTAACAAATATAAAATTGACAGCGAGGAATGTCACACGAGAGATGTTTACTATATTATTGCGCTTTTGTTCACAGTGTGTTCAGTCCATTTGTGACTGCAAACTCAATCCTCAGAATTATTTCGGTGTATTTTTCATTTCTGGTATTCACTGACCATTGCGAAACAAAGGCTACATGATCGAATGAAAGAAACACTTCAACAGGCAATGTACGATACGCAGAAGAATTTTATGAGGCAACAGATGTCATGTACAGAGTAAAGCATAAAGCGTCATTGTTTTACGGCTAAAGCTCACCGTAGCTTTGGTTTCTGCTTTCGCCCTGTTATCTTCCCAAAAGTATTTCGTGTCGCCACAGAAAGTTTCGTCGGGACTAAATATTTATCGGCGACAGCGGTACCATCAAATATTTGTTTACGGCTATTCTCAAAGCTTGTGCGGTGAACGCGAGCCAAAATATTTTCCTAAAATCCAGTTTATCCGTGCGCATTCCACAGAGCCAAATGGCGTTGAATTTGAATGGGATGCAGTTTACTTTTTCGCTTCACTACTTATGTGTTTTCTCTTATTAACTCAATACGTTCCTTTTTATCAGGCTTTCGAGTATTCGTGCTCTGTAACAAATATAAAATTGACAGCGAGGAATGTCACACGAGAGATGTTTACAATATTATTGCGCTTTTGTTCACAGTGTGTTCAGTCCATTTGTGACTGCAAACTCAATCCTCAGAATTATTTCGGTGTATTTTTCATTTCTGGTATTCACTGACCATTGCGAAACAAAGGCTACATGATCGAATGAAAGAAACACTTCAACAGGCAATGTACGATACGCAGAAGAATTTTATGAAGCAACAGATGTCATGTACAGAGTAAAGCATAAAGCGTCATTGTTTTACGGCTAAAGCTCACCGTAGCTTTGGTTTCTGCTTTCGCCCTGTTATCTTCCCAAAGGTATTTCGTGTCGCCACAGAAAGTTTCGTCGGGACTAAATATTTATCGGCGACAGCGGTACCATCAAATATTTGTTTACGGCTATTCTCAAAGCTTCCGCTGTGAACGCGAGCCAAAATCGTTCCCGAAAATCCAGTTTATCCGTGCGCATTCCACAGAGCCAAATGGTGTTGAGTTTGGATGGGATGCAGTTAACTTTTACACACAAGTAACGAGCAATTCACTGGCCGCACGTGATAATATGAACCAATCACCGTGTGCTGATCCTCGACCCACAAAAAGGAAAAAATAAATAAAAATTCCCATTTTTAAGCTCTCGTGGGCCCCAGGCCCCCGCGAGCAATAAGAACATGCGAACAGAAGCACACCAAGAAACTTATTCAAGAATCTGTCTTCAATGTTAACTCTCAGTGTTAAAGCCGTCGTTATCAGCTTTTGTTTCTTTTCGCTCGTATTCGGTCTAGTGTCCAGGCCCGCTCCTGTTTTGTTGCAATCGTCAGCAAAGGATTCGCAACATTTTCGTAAGCACATTTTATTAGTTTGGCTTCGTCAGATTTTTATCATTTTTGCCATTAGTTTGTGTCTCCTTCGTCAATCTTGTTAGTTTTGCCACTGTTTATGGTTTGGATCCTTCGTACGGATTCCTCATGGATTTTGTAAGTATTCTGCTATTTAGTCGTCGATTCGCCCTGTTTTGGTTTCGTATTTCGCGTTACTTATAAGTATTTCATCTACTCATTTGTAGCACTGCTTTGAGCTACACTAGATTAAACAGAAACCAGACAACAGTTTCAGTGTGGTTCTCGACAAGCACGTTGACACTCGACACCTCAACACAGTCAGTTAACAGAGAGGTCGTCATAGTGAAAATCCAGTGAAATTCCAGAGCTCCACGTATGTAAGTATATTTAGACGTAAATAGTACAAGTTTGTTATCAACCATCGGTCCGCGGCGAGATGACAACCCAACGCGATGGCGACAAACTCGAAACCACTTCACATGGCGCTGGAGGTATACCAGCGACCAGAACCAGAACTAAGATGACCAAAGGTTTGGCATATGAAATTGAAGTAAGAAAAAAGGAACTGCTAAGAGCCAGGCGAACATTTCTAAGCAAACTAAAAGACCTACAGAAATTTCACAAGGGTTGCAGAGATCCCAAAAATCTCAAAACCAGGATTCAACAAATCGAAAGTCTACTCACCAGATATCAACAAGCCGTACTAGCTACATCTGCAGATCATCAGGAATGCAAAGGACTTCAGGAAACAATTGAAGTGTTACAAACACAGTGGACTGCGACAAAAACTTCAGTGTTGAGCCATGTAGAAAATCTTGAAAATGACAATGGCACGTCCCAATACTCGCGAGCAACTTCCATCAGTAGAAAGTCAGTGGTATCAAGGATCGGCTCTTCTTCTTCAACCAGTGAAAAAGGAGTGGATGCTTGGGCAAAAGTTGCTGCACTCAGGAGTCGGATGCAAGTCCAGGAAGAAATCATCCGACACAGAAGTCTGATAGCCGAGCAAGAAGCCAAGTTGGAGCGGCTGAGGATCAAACAAGAACTAGCCAAAGCAGAAGCAGACGTGTACGAGATGGCGGAGAACGAGGAAGAATCGCTCCTTCGTCAAGATTTCGTCTCTCTGCTTCCCAGAGAAATGAAACAACAAACTCTGGATCGACTGCTGTTGCATAGCATGGACGATGAAGGGCTGGGCCCGATTCCAACACGTGGTGAGAAAGGCCTGGATCCAAATGCAACGCCCTTCACGCAGTCCAGAACTGTGCTGCCCACGGAATCACACCCGGCACCTCAAGTTGTTTCTCCAGATATCCAGAACACCAACAAGGCTCTTATAGAGGCGCTTTCACTTCAGAAATTGCCAAATCTCACCCCAAAGATCTTCAGAGGAGAGGAAGTCTTCATTTGATGCCTTGGTTGGTTCCACATGTTTAGACGCCAGAGCTAAATTGCACTATCTGTGCCAGTTTCTAGATGGGGAGCCACTGAGAATGGTCGAGCACTACCAGGATTTACACAAGGACTCCAACACTGCCTACCATCAAGCTCGAAAGGAACTGAGATACAGATACAGAAACCCAAGTGTACTGACCTCCAGCCTCGACAAGAAACTGGCCCAGTGGCTAAAGATTGGGAAAGATCAAGCCCGAGAACTGCTGAGGTTCAGCGACTTCCTGAATCAGGTCACCACAGCCATGCAAAAGTACACGGCCTTGAAAGTTTTCGACAGCTCCAGGGAACTTGTCAAACTCTCAGCCAAATTACCTGGATGGGCGCAGACTAACTGGCGAAAGAAGGTTTGGAATTACAAAGAAGAACACGGTGGAAGCAGCTTCCCACCCTTCATCGTCTTCGCAGAGACAGTGGAGACTCTTGCTCAACAAGCAAACATGCCTGAGTTTGAGAAGCAAGTAACAGGGGACGAGACATGTGGAAAGAAGGGCAAACCAGTTCACCAGAAGACGAGCTTCTGGTACAGCCAGAGCCTTCAGTATGCATGTAGATGCAAAGCCACAACGACAACCCAAACCTCAAACCAACAAAAGTCAGAAAGAGCCTGCACGTCCCAAGACCTGCCTTTACTGCCAGAAGGCTGATCACAAGCTGATCGACTGCCAGAAGTTTATGAAGAATGACTTCAGGTCACAGAAGAACTTCCTTAGGGAGCAAAGGATTTGCTTCAGTTGTCTGGTTTCCAACAACCATATGGCCAAGAGATGCGACCAGGCCAAAGGTGAATGCGCGACATGCACGCAAAGACATGCCACTGCTCTACATGACCCTGAGAGACACCCCAGTGAACCTCGTGCTTCATCCAAGTGCACACAGATATGTGGTTTGGACCGGGTCTCGATGTCATGCTCTAAGATAGTGCTGGTATGGCTTCGGCACCCATGCTCTCCAGGCAAAAACGTTCTCATATACGCCCTGCTTGATGACCAAAGCAACAGAAGATTACATCCAGAAGAAGCCTGGGCACGGAGGAAACAGCAATGTCGGTAGAGGACCAGAGGTTTATCAATATTTTAGAGCGGGGGATCCACAAGGACGCTGACGAGTACTGGGAAATGCCACTTCCCTTCAGGCAGGAGACTCCTACGCTTCCAGATAACCGCCCTCAGTGTGTTAGGCGATTGCTCTCCCTGAAATCTAAATTCGAGGAGCCCAAGTTGTTCAGAGATTACCTTGGGTTCATGGACAAAATAATCTCCAAAGGCCACGCCTCTAAAGTACTTGGAAGCCAACTTGACACCGAGCCAGGCAAGACGTGGTACCTTCCGCACTTCTCAGTATACCATCCCAAGAAACCAGATCAAATCAGAGTTGTATTCGACTGCAGTGCAACCTTCAAAGGAGTCTTAACAAGCATCTCCTGCAGGGACCCGACCTAATGAAGAAACTCATTGGCGTGCTAAGCAGATTCAGACAAGTTGGAATCATGTGTGACGTGGAACAGATGTTTCATAGCTTCAAGGTAAATGAAGAGCACAGGGACTACATCATTTTTTTATGGTTTGAGGACAGAAACCTCTCAAAGCCCATAGCGACCTACAGGATGAACGTTCACCTCTTTGGCGTAGCTTCAAGTCCCGGGTGTGCGAAGTTTGGCTTGCACGAAACAGCACGAGCAGGTAGCTCAAGTATGGCGAGGTTGTCTCCCACTTCCTGCAAGACGATTTCTACGTCGACGATGGGCTGAAAGCAGTGAAGACACCCCAAGATGCGATCAACCTCGTCAAGAAATCGCAAGCCACGTGTGCCAACGCTGGACTACGTTTGCACAAATTTACCAGCAACTCTGGAGGTCCTAGAAGCTGTGGCGCCAGAAGATAGCGCAAAGGATCTCAAAGACCTCGACCTTCACCATGACGTGCTGCCAATCCAACGATCGCTTGGCACTTACTGGTGTACTGAGTCAGACAGTTTCCAGTTCAAGATCACCCTCAAAGAAACGCCACTGACCCGCCGAGGCATCTTGAGTAGTCAGCTCCGTGTACAATCCACTGGGGTTAGTGAGCCCGGTAATCCTGGTGGGCAAGTTGATCCTTTGGGAACTTTGCCAGAAGAACTCAGACTGGGACAATCCAGTACCCGATGACCTTCGTCCGTGCTGGGAGAAGTGGAGAGAAGATCTGAGCCACCTTGAGCAACTACAAACACCTCAATGCTTCAAGCCTCCTGGATTTGGAGAAGTGAAGACAACAGAAATACACAGCTTTGCCGACGCCAGTCAGGTAGCTCTTGGACAAGTTTCTGGCTGGTCAATGATAAAGGTCAAGTTCATGTATCATTCTTGATGGGAAAGGCAAGGGTTGCTCCCCTGAAACTGATGTCCATACCCAGATTAGAGTTGACCGCCGCTGTAGTGTCGGTCAATGTTGCTCAGCAACTCATCCAAGAATTGGACTATGAGATCGATGCAGACATGTACTACAGTGACTCCACCGTGGTCCTCAGTTACATCAACAGTGAAGCCCGGCGTTTCCATGTGTACGTTGGAAACTGAGTACAACTGATACGAGACAAGACTACTCCAGAATCTAGGCACCATGTCAAAGGCCAGGAAAACCCAGGAGATGTAGCCTCCAGATCAGTCACTACTGAAGAACTGCTGAAGTGTCAGCTCTGGCTCAAGGGACCAGAGTTCCTTTGAAAGACGGAGTTACCACAGCACGCTGACCGACCAGCTGTGCTTGTCGCCGAGGAAGATCCCAAAGTGAAGAAAGTGATGGTCCACAGCACACAATTAAGACATCGGCAGAGTACCTGGACCCAAAAATTTTTGATCAATTCTCATCGTGGTTCAAACTCAAGAAAGCCCTAGCCCTTGCGATTCAGTACGTCAGACGTCTTCGAGCCAAAATTTCAACACCAGCCACTGATGCTCCTAGCAACAGGTCCGCATACAACGCCCCTGGTAGAAGATTTGAGGCAAGCAGAACAGTTGATTCTAAAGAGTGTTCAGAACTATCATTTTCAAGAAGAACTGGGTGCACTAAAAGCATTGAAAGGAGGAGAATTTCAGGACGGACGATCAGCCAGAGCACACAACCAGAAACTAAAGCAAACCAGCAGTCTCTACAAGCTGGATATGTTCTTGAGCCAAGATGGCTTACTCAGAGTTGGAGGCCGCATTAAACGCGCAGAGATTTCCCTCGAAGAGAAACACCCAGCTATTCTTCCAAAGAAGAGTCATGTTACTACGCTAGTGACACGACACCATCACAAAGAAGTCCAACATCAAGGCTGCCTGATGACCCTAAATGAGATACGCCGTCAGAGACGTAGTAATCTTGAAAGAAGAGAATGTCCCGAGGAATGAGTGGGCACTGGGGAAAGTCAACAAGCTGTGCCCCAGCAAGGATGGCCACATTAGGAAAGTACAAGTTCTGATTGCAAGCAGTAATCTTGACAGAAAAGGTAGAAGAAAGGAAGAGCAGAAGATACTCAACAGACCAATCCACAAATTGGTGCTGCTGGTCGACTCCCCAGCTACAGTTCCCACCAAAGAACTGAAGAAAGATATCTAAGCCGACTGATAAGTACAGAACTGAGGCTAAAATTGTTTTGGACATTTGAACTACAGGTTTAAGAAACTGCTAGCTACCTAAGTACCATTTTGGGGGGAGTGTTAAAGCCGTCATTATCGGCTTTTGTTTCTTTTCGCTCGTATTCGCTCTAGTGTCCAGGCCCACTCCTGTTTTGTTGCAATCGTCAGCAAAGGATTCGCAACATTTTCGTAAGCACAATTTATTAGTTTGGCTTCGTCAGATTTCTATCGTTTTTACCATTAGTTTGTGTCGCCTTCGTCAATCTTGTTAGTTTTGCCACTGTTTACAGTTTGGATCCTTCGTACGGATTCCTCACAGATTCTGTAAGTATTATCCTATTTAGCTGTCGATTCGCCCTGTTTTGACTTCGTATTTCGTGCTATTTATAAGTATTTCGTCTACTCGTTTGTAGCACCGCTTTGAGCTACACTGGATTAAACAGAAACCAGACAACAGTTTCAGTGTGGTTCTCGACAATCATGTTGACACTTGACACCTCAACACAGTCAGTTAACAGAGAGGTCGTCATACTCAGCATCGACTGCACATGGTACAGTAGCTTATGAATGGTAACCACTCAAAACCAAGTAAACACTCTTTGAGAAAACTTGTTCACTACCATCACCAAACGCTCACGGTACATCATGCACAATATGAGCTGCAGAAACAGACAAACAACAGACTCTGACTTACTTCCTCTCACCTATTGCCAAGTACTACCTGTACTAGTGACGAAAGGGAACCATTGAAAAACAAAAGTGTAAGCTATGTCAGACAACTTCTTCACTCCTACGCCAGTCAGTCATAGTAAAGTTGACACCAGTCCAACACTGCAAGTCATCCAAGAAAATTTTCCAGACCCAAGCTGGCCAGCAGCTTAAATCTGCCCCCCACTTGCCACCTTTATACACTAAGAACATGTTTAAACCACCAAACAAACTATTTCTCTTATTTTTCAAAATACTATTATATATTTTCTATTGATAAAACTAATTAATAAAATGATATTATACCTTAATTATAGCTTCTGACCCATTCTAAAATAATAAATTATATTCTACACCTTGTTTACTTTACCAACATTCAAATTGTTACTGTTTTTCTTTATTTCTGTAACTATTATTATTACTTTCTACTAATAAACTTAATTAATTAATTAATATTACTTTTTATTTATAACATCTGGCCCAGTTCTGAAATAGTTTAATGTATATTTCTTTAAATTAAAAACATGTACCTCGCACGTTTAACGAGAACATGCGAACAGAAGCAGACCAAAAAACTTATTTGAGAATCTGTCTTCAATGTTAACTCTCAGCATCAACTGCACATGGTACTGTAGCAATGGTAAACACTCAAAAACAAGTGAACACTTTTTGAGAAAACTTGTTCACTACAATCACCAAACGCTCACTGTACATCATGCAAATTATGAGCTGCTGACACAGACAAACACCAGACTCTGACTTACTTGCTCTCACCTATTGCCAAGTACTAGTTGTACTAGCTGTACTAGTGAAAAATAGGAACCATTAAAAAACAAAAGCGTAACCTATGTAAACTAAACCTATGTAACGTATGTAACCTAAAGAAACTATTTTTCTTATTTTCCTAACTACTAATAAATATTCTTTAAGTACTAAATAAATATTACTTGTTATTTATAACATCTGGCCCATTTGTGGAATATTATAAGTTTTTTTCAGATTAAAGCAATAAGCTATCTCAGACACCTGCTTCACTCCTACGCCATTCAACAACTGCAGTGAAACACTACTCGTAGTAAAGTTGACACCAGTCCAACACTGCAAGTCATCCAAGAAAATTTGCCACACCCAAGCTGGCCAGCAGCTTCAATCTGCCCCCTTGCCACTCTTATACACTAAGAATATGTTTAAACCACCAAAGAAACTTTTTTTTCCCAACTACTAATAAATATTTTCTACTGATAAAACTAATTAACCCTTTCGTACCCAGACCAGCCAAAACCAGCCACAGAGAATATGTTAATTTTCCTGAACCAGCCAAAACCGGCTAGCTAGAAAGGCCGCTAAATTTTAACTACATCATTCAATGGGGAGATCTTTCCAACCAGGAACTTGCTGGGCACCTGGAGTGTTTTGAGGAAAATACACGGTTTGCCGCCCTCAACGACTCTGAACTTCAAGAAATTGTTGCAGATGCAAAAGCAAAGGGAACAAATCGAAACAATAAATGGGTTGTCAAGACATTCGAAGGTAAATATCAAACAATTCCCAAACATATGCATTCCTTTGAATAAACACTTT
Source organism: Plumapathes pennacea (assembly GCA_964036295.1). Lineage (NCBI taxonomy): Eukaryota > Metazoa > Cnidaria > Anthozoa > Antipatharia > Myriopathidae > Plumapathes > Plumapathes pennacea. The sequence goes on along the minus strand of OZ038469.1, from coordinate 8,399,196 downwards.
AATTATGTGTATAAGCCAAAACAATGCCATACTCAAATTTACAGATTGGTGCTGGGAAAGACGCTACAAATGTCAAATGTCAAATGTCAAATGTCAAACTAGATGAAAGCCTCAGGTTTTAGAAATGCCATCGAGAGACATTTTGCAGCTAACAAAAGGCACTTGAAGCTGGAAAAAATCCAGATTTTCAACAGTCAAGATGCTGGAGTGCAAACTAAAAGTAAACAAGCATCGGGGGATACCCTCAAAATAAAGGAAAGTCCCTTTCTTGCTGAGGACAACCGAAATGGTCTGCTCCGAAGAGTTTGGATCATTGTCACGCTGTATTGGTGCAGACGAGGGTATGAAGGGCAGCAAGAACTCCGACAAGATAGCTTCCAGTTCCTAACTGACGGGCAGGGCAAGAAGTATGCCTGTATCTGCCACGAGGAGCTCTCGAAAAACCATCAAGGTGGAATTTCTGAAAAGCCAAGTCACAAAAAGGAAACTCTGTACTCCACTGGTCAAGATGCTGGTTCGTACGGATGCTTGCAGAAATTTAGAAAAACGATATTACACCTTAATTATCAACCATGTGCAAATCAGCATAGTGACGGCCACGTTTTCTAGAGCTCTGCCCTTGCTGGCTTGCTGCATGGTTGTTCTCCCCCCCATCTTGGGGCCTGGACCCTAGATTACCCAGAATCCTACGGGCAGACCTCGTGTGTTGATGTTGTTCATCGAAGTGATTTACCTCCATTAAAAAACAAGGGCCTCCCCTTATCATGCTCAGAGTAATGGTGAAGTTGAGCACTTTAACCGAGTACTTGGGAGTATGCTGAGATGCTATGTATCGGAGACTCAGAAAGATTGAGACACTTACCTACCGTAGTTACTGTTAGCCTACTGATCTTCTGAACATTTATCTACTAAGCGCACACCCTTCTTCATGGTGTTCGGTTATGAAGTGCCATTACCGGTGGACATGTTTGGGCATCCTACAGGTGAACCATACCGGGGAGCAAACGGGTGGGTTGCTGATCCGCCTCGGCGAAAAGAGCAAGCATTTGCAGATGTGCACATTAATCTCAGAGTGTCCCAAAGAAGACAAAAGGCCACTATGACCGCTGCATCAGGTCATACCCATTCAAGGTTGTAGACCAGGTATGGATGTTTGACCCCACACACAAGAAAGGTCTTGCCACTAAACTGGTCAACAAGTTGTGGGGACCCTATATCATCATCAAGTTTATAACAGATGTTGTGGTCAGAATACAGAATGAGCAGAAACGGAGGGACAAGAAGGTTAGGCACATCAACTGCCTATTCCACTGCACATCCCGGAATGTGCCAGACAACCCAAATGGCGTGCAGCAGCAAGAGCATGCTGCTGGGGTGCACAACAAACCAGATCCACGGGATTGAGTCCCACATGAGGAAGATGATGATAACATGGCCAGTGATGACGAGCTGCCTCCAGCGTCATTGATTCAGCAACCACAACCACAAGAGATTGCACCTCAACAGGCTGGAAGTAATGAAGCAGACAACACAGCTCCTGTGGCCTCCAGCAGTGAGTCAGACAGCGAACTGGATTCTGAGACAGAAGACACGACTGAGGAACACAGTGAAGCTTCTGTGCCTGGAACAGCCTCCAACAGCGAGTCCGATCAGGACACTGAGGATGAAGATCAGTTGGACCCAGAAACTGAGCAGCGGAGTCGCCCAGTTCGGACTACTTGAATGCCTGCCAAGCTCAGAGACTATGTTACTCTATATTCTTGATAAAGTTTATGTATGTGAACTGAGGACAGTTCGTCCTCAGGGAAGGAGGCAATGTAAAGATAGGACTGTGGGGCCTGGACCCTAGATTACCCAAAATCCTACGGGCAGACCTCGTGTGTTGATGTTGTTCATCGAAGTGATTTACCTCCATTAAAAGTGTTTCACAGTTCATATAACCCAGTTGTTAAAATAATAACGAATCAGAGCCTGTCTGCAAAGAACTTCCCAACATAATACAAACCAGAATGAAAGACACACAGGAAACACTCGTCATGCATTTGAATGTAAACAGCCTGCAAAACAAGATTGAGGAGGTTGGAACCTTAATCAAAGAATTAAAAGCTCAAGCGATATTCTTAACTGAGACAAAAATAGATGCTTCATATCCAGATGGTCAATTTGCGCTGGAAGATATCACATCTACCGTAAAGACAGAGCAAAAGGAGGTGGAGGTGTTATGGCATATCTTTCTACAGCTTTACCGTCCAAAAAGCTAAAGCTACCAAGAAAGTTCAACACACTTGAATCACTGGTCATAGAGTCCAAACTAGACAGGCACGACATAGTACTCATAGGTATATACTGACCACCAAAGGCAAGTGGCAAAGATTATTATGTCAGAGTTGAGAAAGACCTCCACGACTTAATCTCTTGGGCCTCCCTTCATCATCATGGGCAACTCAAACCTCGACCGGCTGAAGCCAGATCTAAAGGAAGGGAAGATACTCCGTGACACCGAAGAAATATATGGGTTAATGGGCATGATAACTGAGGCCACCAGAGTAACGAGGGGGCAGCCAGACATAACTTGATGTTATCTTGACTAACAAACCAGAATATTATTTAGATAGAGCAATGTTTGCAATCCCAAAATTTAGCGATCACGCCATGGTGTATGGACTTTTAACAGAGAAAGTGATCTATTACCCAAACAAAGTTATTGCTGTTAGAAACTTTAAGAACTTAAATGTGGAGAACCTACAAAATGAGCTCAAGATGGCACCATGGCATGTTAGAGAAATCTTTGACTCTGTGGACGATCATTATTTCTGTTGGAACTCCATATTGAACAACATTCTAAATGATCATGTGCCGTTAAAGTGGATGAGGGTCAGAGCTAAAGATGTGCCATACATGACCATGGCCCGGAAGAATGCCATCAGAAATAAACGCAGATATTCGAAAAGATATGTATGGAATCCCACTGAAAACCTGTATGAAAAATAAGTGGAGAAACGAAGCGACCAGACTTCAACGAAAAGGGATTGAGGAGTATTGGGAAGTGACAATAGAGGAGATTAATTCAAATCCAAAGGAATTCTATAAGGTGTTCAAACCTTTTCTTCAGTCCAGAACAAAAGAGAATGGAAACGAGATAAACTTGAGCGTGAATGGGGCTGTCGAGAAAGATCAAAGGAATGTGGCCAATCACTCTGCTACATATTTCTCAACAATGGCCACAGATACTGGAGATGCAAATGTACTTGCGCAGTTTGAAGACAACCTAAACAACCATGACAGCATAAACAAAATTCTCACAAACTACGGAACAATCAACACTGAACACCAATTCAATTTTCATAGCTTTCATAGCTTTAAAAACCACATAAGAAAAGTGAACTTAAGTGCCCTGACCAGCGGCAATTGTCAAAAGTTTTTTTATGCAGTAAACAGTTAAAAAGATTAATTTTTAGACGAATCTTTTTAATCGTTTTACTAGCTTAGGTGTCGCCAACTAGTAAAAAACATTTTTAAACAAATCTTTTTAATCCTTTTACTAGCTTAGGTGTCCCCAATTAGTATACTGTATACAGTAAGCTAGCTTTCACACATTAATAAAGTTATTATTATTAGTAATTATGGCTTCTGACCCATTCTAAATTATTATATTCTACACCTTGCTTATCTTACCAACATTCTAACTGTTTCTGTTAGTTTTTATTTCTTTAACTATTGTTATTATTTTCTACTAATAAACTCAATTAAATTTAACGAACTAAATAAATATTACTTTTTATTTGTAACATCTGGCCCATTCCTACAATATTTTAATGTATATTTTGTTTAAATAAAAAAACATGTACCTCATATGTCAAATGAGAAGATGTGAACAAACGCAGACCAAGAAACTTCTTTGAGAATCCGTCTTTGATGCTAGTTCTCAGCATGGACTGCATATGGTACAGTAGCTTATAAATGGTAATCGCTCAAAAAACAAGTGAATACTCTTTGAGAAAACTTGTTCACTGCTATCACCATATGCTCACTGTACATCATGCACAATATGAGCTACTAAAACAGACCAACACCACTCTGACTTACTTGCTCTCACCTATTACCAAGTACTAGCTGTACTCATGACAAACAGGAAAAACAAAAGCACAAGCTGTCAGCCAACTTCTTCACTCCTACGCCAGGCAACGACTGCAGTGAAACACTACTCGCAGTCAAGTTAAAACAAGTCCAACACTGCCAGTCATTCCAGAAGTCACCAGACCTAAAATGGCCAGCAGCTTCAATCTGCCCTCCACTTGCCATCCTTATACACTAAGAACATGTTTAAACCACCGAAGAAACTTTTCTTTATTTTTCCAAGTACTATTAAATAATTTCTAATAATAAAACTAATAATAAAATGATATTACTGACTGAGCTGGGATGTGTGCCGTGTGACAGTGGCTGACTCAGTGGAAATCCCTCCACATTCCATGATCAACAATGTCTGCAGAGTTGATCAGGGAAGTAAAATCGAGACATCGTGTTGGAGCCAGAACCAGGTTTTTTCGTGAGGAACGATATTTGACGGGAATACTAAAGGTGGTGGCGACAGTGTGTGATGGTTCAATACCAGTTTCAGTTTTTAATCATCACCAGACACCGAAACGGATCTAACGAGGGAGTTCAGTGGGATATTTGTCCGCTAGTAGAAACGGACAAAACAGGAACAAGTTCCTGTTACCACATCGAGATCCTGAAGGCTGGAGAACAAGTGGCGTCAACTTGTATGGCAGCTCAGCCTGGGAATGCCAATCAACTCAAGAAAAAGATTGCTGAACTCTTTATGATCAACAATCCATCAATACAGCGGATGAAAGGGATCGTGTTCGTGAAATCATAGCAAGCCACAGTAAAGCTGTATCTTGGAGATTGAAGACTTGGGAGAAGTAGCTGCAGGAGAGCATTCTATCAACACCAATGATGCCCCACCAATATTAGAGTATCAGAAATAGAAACGATGATTGCCAGTGACATTGAACCCTCTACTTCTCCATGGTCTTCCCCTGTTGTGTTGGTGGCAAAGAAAGATGGGTCCAGGAGGTTCTGTGTTGACTACAGGAGACTAAACGAGGTGACCAAGAAGGATGTATACCCACTTCCTCGGTGTGAGGACACCCTGGAAGCATTGGCTGGAGCTGCCTACTTTACTCACTTGGACTTAGTGAGGGGCTACTGGCAGATTCCAGTGGTGGAGGAAGACAGGAAAAAGACTGCCTTTTCCACACCGGACACTTTCAGTTCAAAAGGATGCCGTTTGGACTCACAAATGCACCAGCGACCTTTCAGCGAGCCATGAATACTATTCTACACGACCTCAACTGGCTCAACTGTTGGGTGTATTTGGACAACATTGTCGTTTTTGCTGGCACCCTCAGTGAACATCATCGGAAGCTGGATGCAGTGCTGCAGCAACTTGAACACGCGGGACTTAAGTTCAATGCAAGGAAGTGCCAATTGTTGAAGGAATTGACACTGCTGTTGGGTCACGTTGTAAGCAAGGAGGAAATTTTCACAGATCCGGAGAAGATCAAAGTGCTGCAAGACTGGCTGATGCCCCGGATGTCTCGAGGCTGTGCTGGATACTATCGCCAGTTTATCCCTAACTACTCGGAAGTGGCAGCGCCACTGTACAACCTGGAACACAAAAACACCATCTTCCAGTGGACAACAGAGTGCACCAATACTGGCCTATCCCAGGTTCGACCAACCATTTGTCTTAGATACGGATGCCAGTGGTGTCAGGATTGGACCTGTCTTGTCACAGGTTCAAAAAGGTTCAGAGAGGGTCATCGCCAATGCAGGGAGGGCGTTGTCTAAGCCTGAACGGAATTACAGTACCACCAGGAAAGAGCTTCTGTCAGTGGTCTGGGGAATGGAACACTTTGAACCTTTTCTGTTAGGGAAACGGTTCACTGTGCGAATGGATCACAGCGCACTGCAGTGGCTCAAAAGCTTTAAGCACCCCAGGGGTTATGTTTCACGCTGGCTAGAGACTGGCTGAGTTTGATTTTGGTATTGACCATCGCCCCGGAAGACTGCATGGAATCGCTGATGGTATGTCTCGTTTTTCATGGCCGGAGGAAACACCGGAAGTGGCCCTTGGCTCTGAAGATATGGTAGGAGTGCCATGCAGGCAGTGTATCCAAAGCGACAACAAGGAAAACCTGATTAAACCAGTGGAGTGATGAGGAGTTGCGGCAACACCAACAGGAAGACCCATGATATGGCTAAGTGTTACGAGCTTGTGTGCTGGATCTGGCACATGAAGGACACCAAGGCATTGGGAAGACTAAGAACCGGTTTCGCAGCAAAGTTTGGTGGCCCAAAATGGATGCCGGAGGCAGAGAAGGTGTGCAAGACATGTAATGGATGTCATTACATTCTACTAAAAACTAATTACTAAATAAATACTACTTGTTATTTATAACATCTTGCCCATTTCTAAAACATAAAGTACATTTTGTTTAAATTAAAAATATGTAGCTGATATGTCTAATGAGCACATGCGAACAGACGCAGACCAAGAAACTTTCAGAAACATCTTCACTGTTAATTCTCAGCATGGACTTCATATGGTACAGTAACTTATGAACGGTTATCATTTAAAAAACAAGTAAACACTCTTTGAGAAAACTTGTTCACTGCTATCACTAAATGCTCACTGTACATCATGCATATTTTGCATTTTAACCAGAGAAGGGTGTAGCTGTAGCGAGTTATCCTTATTTGGACGTGATACGCATGGTTAGCTCACATGCAATGGTTCTACTTTGAACCTCGAGTTGTTGTTATCTTTCGAGTCGTGCCCATTGACTGGGCAGTAACTTACTTTGAAATAATTAAACCTGAAGTTGAGTTTGATCGAATGATAACAGAACATGGTGTCCGTAGTATAGAATTCAAGCCTGGATAAACGTGAAACCAGTCAATAGAAGCAGAAATGTCGAGCAAAAACAAAGAACAAGTCGAGATGCCCATCGCGCCAACTCAGCAACCATGTAGCCTTTAGAGCCAGATTCCATTGCCGCCATGTCTAGAAATGAAAGGAAAAATGGAAGTGGAAACAGATTTGAGTGTGTGCCTGACTCATCTTGTGAACCCTAAGAATGAAAGAAAATATCAAACATGATTTATTGTTGTGAACGAGAGCACAATGCCTCTGTTAGGCTCTCGAGCAGTACAACAGATGGAATTAGTGAAAGTCCAGTATCAGAACATTGCATGTGTGCAACAGGAACACAACACTGCTGGAAAGCCAGCCAGAAGCCACTGAAATGAAACCTCCACAAAATCGAAATGCAAAAACCAAGAACTCCAACTACCTAACGAAACAAGAACTTGTTGAAGAATTCAAAGATATATTCACTGGAACGAGGAAGGAGATTATGCAGTGCACTACGAGAAAAATGAGCCACTTAAAAAGACGAGGCCCAGACTCAACCAACTGACCCAACTTAATCACAGGTTTTACCAAGTGCTATCTGTACCAATGATAAATAGCAACCACCCAAGGGCACTCTTTGAGATCAGAAAAATGCCAGATGCAGGCTAGCCAGCAGTTTTTATTGTACATATTTTAGTTATTTTTGTTTTTTTGAAGTACATGTTTGAATGCCAAAACAAACTAATTCTTTGTCTGTTTCTTTTTGACAGTAAATGAGTAAAATGTTATTTTCACAAACACACCACAAGTGTCATGATAGCATGTGATCAACTGTCACTTGTGATACATGTGACAGCCTTGTGAGTTGTACTTTGATCTCTTGCACATGTTAGTTCTCCTTGTGTTGATTAAAGACCATGTCAATATCTATCTCCTGTGTGTATATTATCATCCAAGGCAATAATAACATGGTGCCAGCAATGGGATATAGCTTTTAAGTGGAAATATCACCTCGGACATGGCCACAGCACTCGCAGCATTGGTGCTGCTGTGCATGAATTGGCAAGCCTCGTTCATCCTGCTATGGATCAGTCACTGTGGCATCAACATCTACAACAGCTGCAGTTGGAGCAATGAAGGGGACAAAAACAAACCAGCAAAAACTGGGGAAAAGTTCCAGAAACACCTTGTGCCGAAAGTAAACCACCATTTGGCCAGATTCCAACTGCAACAATACAACACACAACCAACCCGGGAGATCACCGACAAACACACGAAAAGAGAAATTAGAACTTTCATGTGATATCTAGCAATGATGGTTCCAGAGACCTCAGCGACCACTTTGAAAAACACAGTTGAGACCATTGCCGTAAACAGCATGCAGTCCGAGACCACACCACACCGACTGACAAAATGTTCGCAACTATGAATGTAGATCTGAAGTCTAACAAAGCACAGCGAACCGCACTGAAAGCCAAGCTCGACAAGGAGCCCAAGGAAACATTGTCCCAGTCAGAACATACTCTCATATGTTTCCCCACAACCCAACAGCAGACAGCTTTCCAAAACCGGAAACTCTCCACCAAGCAAACACAATGCTAACAACATATGATGGAACTCACATCAAGCAGTACGGGACTTGCACCATACAATTCAAGTACAAGGGAGCACAGACCACAGCAACCTGTCACACAACCAGAAGGACCAGCAATCACAGGACTACCCACCACATTGAAGCTCAAGCTCATGACACTTAACTGTGCATTACACAAGGAGGCAGCCCCCAGAGGCCCCTCAGCCATAAAGGGAGTAGACACCGAGTCAACGCCTATCAAGGACAAAGAAGATCTGATTTACAACATGGATTTAGGAAACATAGAAACTGTGAAACCCAACTTATTTCAGCTCTCCAAGACCTAACCGATTCCGTAAACAGTGGCAAACAAGTGGTTGCCTTTCTTTTAGACTTTTCAAGGCCCCCATAAGAGATTGCTATATAAAATTGACCATTGTGGTATTAAAAGCACACTACTCTGCTGGTTCAGGGCTTTCCTCTCTGGAAGATCCAGAATGTCGCACTAGAAGGAGTCCTCTCGGATCAGTGTTACCTCTGGAGTCCCACAAGGGACAGTCCTGGGCCCGCTGTTATTTCTACTATTCATCAATGATCTGCCAGACTCCATCTCATCAACAGTGAAACTCTTTGCGGATGATTGTTTATTATTATTATTTGTTATGATCAAGAGCAAGGCCCGAGAAACAATTCAGGACAGAAAATATTGCTTGAAGGCCGGCCAATAGCTCCGGGAAGGTAAGACACGTAAATTTACTTTGTTCGTGTCACTAACTCGTTTGTTCTGCATTGCTTTGAGTTTATCGAACATTTTGTGACCGCAGTAAAACTTGGTTGTTGCAATGCTATACATTTTCACGACAGAAAATTGTTTTGACCGCTTGAGTCTCGACATTTAAATCAACTTCCAGTGTCGCATACAATGCAGACGTTATTTTGCCACTTGACAACTTCCTCAGACAAAATCACAACATATCACTCACACAGAAGAATCTTGGTGTTTCTGTGCATTTGATTAGAGTAAACCATTTCAGTCTATCAAGGAACAGATCAAAATATTTCCCTCTGTGAAATTATACCTGCACTGCTCAGTCAAAGTTTTGAACACAGAGTAAAAAAATCGTAAAACCTTTTGTATTTCAAGAGCTTGTGAGTTTTGGTTTGAACATGCAGTTTTTTAACTGCCCAGCTGCTGTTATCATGTACTGTATAACATTGTATAAGTACTACAAGTCAGTGGCCCAAACTTTAGAGTACCCAGCCAATAACTTTCTTATACAGTCTTTGTTTTTTCTTTGCTTTGTTCTAGAAGTATCAGATATATCAGAATGTATTAGAAATAATAAGTGGCTGGGTGTGCTATAGTTCCTTCATACAGGTAACCATCCCTCTCTAAGTAAGCTTCTCTCACAAGGTCAATTTTAGAAATATGCCTCTCTCAGTCTAATAAGCTCCTCCCCCTTTCCCTTGCTATAAATACATATCCTATATCAAATGTGTATAAACAGAATGTTTCAGTAAACTAGAAATTATTATGAGTTATTAATTTATGAATTTGGCATCAGGAAAAAAAGTGTAATTTATTGCTGCATTTCCTTTTGCTTTTTTGAATTAGCTGTTTAGCTGTACTATATAACATTACTGCATATAAAATAATGTTCAGAAGAGATGTGGGCAGAAAAAAATTGCCATGATCTAAACAAGTTCAAATTAGATAACACTGACAAGTCAATGCCTCAATCAGTGACTCCAGGTCAACAATCAATTTGCAAACTAAAAGATACATATTCTGATTTATATGCCAGAAGAGTCAATTTGTATTTACCACAGTTAGTATCATTTTACTTAAGCCAGCACTTTACTACATTAATTTCTTCCTCCTCCTAGATAGATTTGGTGATAATTATAGTTTAATAAGTTTTCTTTTGAACAAGTTTTTCTTTCCAATGCAGCTGCATGACATTAATTTCTGGTGAGATATTATAATTTTTAAAAACTGTTACTCTAACACAATTAGCTTCCCCGCCCACCCACCCACCTATCTCATGCCACAGAGCACACTTTACAGCATTCCTAATTATACTTTGATGCTTTTTTTTTCCATAGGTCCCTAAATATCAAGACAAACATGAAGTTCACTAAGTCCAACTGGAAAAAGTATCTTTCTGTGATTAGGAAGAGTTAGTTTATACCCACATGGCATGGGAAATGAGACTTTTTAAAGACAAGAATGTCAATACAGTACTAAACTGATGCTCTTCTCGTGTCTCACAGTATCTTACAGTACTTGTGGTGGATAATGTGCAAACTTGACTTTCATTTGTCTAATATTCTGTAGAATTATTGTATATTTATAATGCATTTTTCCATTTTCACTCAAAGTAGAGTACAGGGGAGAGTATCGGGTTAGGGCTATATTTCTCTGGCATGGGATTTTGTGTGTTTGTACATGTACTAGGCAACACTTGCAACAATTGAGTGTCGGGGACTGGGGCACAACCAATTAGTAAACAAAGTCACAAGATTAGTCATGCGACTAGCAACCGGAAACGCGTGAGAGTGAGAGCCAGTGAGAGGAGAGGGCGTAGCCCCGAGGGAATAACTTAGCAAAATAGGAATAACAAAAGGGAGAAGAGTGAGAGAGGGATTCAGTGAGCAACCAGTGTAATCAACGTGATTAAAACTCTGAAAACAGTGATTTGTTGTGGATACGATTCTTGGGAGGCAAGAGATTCCCAACACTTGGCACCTCCGACCAAGGATATTGTAAGTATCATTAAGTCCTCGTTTAAGCTCAAAACAATGGACGCCGCCGAAACAACCAAAGCTGGAATGGAATCGGCTGAAGCCGCGTTGACTCCCAAACTGGCGCAGCTGACCTACGCGATTAAAAGATCGGAAACAATCCTTGATACCGAACAATCAGAAGCCATCGGACGACAGCAAGAAGCGCTGAAGAAACTCACGGCCGAAGTAGACAACTTGCGAGGAGAAGTCGAAGGCCATAAAATAGCGGCGCAGCAAGAAACCCATGAGATCGACGAATGGAATACAAACATAGACGCAGAGATATCAAAAGCGGACAAAATGATCGGAAGGCTGAAAGATTGGCTGAAAAATCAGGAGATGAAGCAAGAAACGCAAGAGCGCGAAGAAAAGCTGAAATTTGAGCTAAAGCTGCATGAGACCAAAATCAAACTCCAAACAGAACTGCAGGACAAACAAGCAACGCAAGCACAAGCGTCAAATGAAACAACCAGAATGCAGGCGAAGCTTCCGAAACTGATCATTACCAAATTCAATGGGACGTACACTGACTGGCCCAGGTTTTGGGGACAATTTACGGAGACAATTGACAAAACCAGCGTGGCGCCCATCACTAAATTCGCATACCTGAGGGAGTTACTAGTAGATAACGCGAAGAGGGCGGTAGAAGCATTGCCTTTCACCCCAGAAGGTTATAACAGAGCGAAAGCCATTATTCAGGACAGATACGGCAAAGAAGCCGAAATCGTCAAGGCCTTTGTCAAGGAAATATTGGATCTCCCGTACACACCAACAGCAAACCCCAAGAGAGTTCACGTGTTTTACGAGAAGCTGAACTACAACGTGCAAGCGCTTCAAACTCTGAACAAATTAAGTAAAGTGGATGGAGCAGTAGCAATGACGCTTGACAAGCTACCGGCAATTCGGGGAGACATCGCCCGAACTGACACGAGCTGGGAAGAATGGGATTTCACGCAATTAGCCAAAGCATTGCGCCTCTGGACGCGACGGAACCCAATTGAACACCTAAAGTCAGAGGAATCGTCCCGAAAACGCGACGTAAAGCCGAGCCGAGTTTATCAGACTCAACAGAAGAAAGGCCAAGTTCCACTCAAACTCCACACGTGCGTGTATTGCGACAAAGCCGAACACAAGTCGCCGGATTGCATTACCGTCACATCTCCAGAGGAGCGCAAGAAAATCCTAGCAACAAAAAAGCTATGCTTTAACTGCACGGGTTCTGCACACAGAGCTGCCGAGTGCAGAAGCACCGCAACGTGTCGGCATTGCGCTAAGAGGCACCACACCTCGATCTGCGACATGTCAAAGGAAATCATACCGGAAGCGATGATGACGGCTCAGTCTAAAGAAGACAGTCAAGTAATCTATCCAACTGTACTCATCGAAGTCGACGGAATTAAGACGCGAGCACTCCTCGACACCGGGGCAGGAAATTCCTACGCATCTGCCAAATTGATCGATGCTCTGAAGAAAAGGCCTAAAGAGATCACAACCAAAAGAATCGAGATGATGTTAGGCACAACAACCGCCAAAGTAGAAATCTACCCAGCGACCATCGAAGCAATTAACGGCCAATTCTCTATGGATATCGAGTTGACAAAAGTGGACAAGCCGCAGCTGATGACACTCGAGAATCCTAATTACGAAGCGCTGCTGAGTAAATATAACCACTTAAAAGGAGTGAAGATTAATGACCACGACAACAAACCGCAACTTCCGATACACGTGGTCCTCGGAGTGAATGAATATGCCACCATCAAAACAAGGACAGCGGCACGAGTCGGGATACCAGGACAACCTGTCGCTGAGCGCACGAAACTCGGATGGATCGTGATGTCACCCGGGAGAGAAGAAGTCACAAGTCCACTTCTGTTAACGCAATCAACCAGCACGGACTACGAACAGCTATGCGCTTTAGATGTCCTCGGACTTGCTGACACGCCTGAAAATGATCAGGAGACCGTATACGAAGAGTTCAAGGAACAACTGGAAAGAAACGAAGCCGGATGGTACGAAACCAGATTGCCTTGGAAGGGAAACCATCCGCCATTGCCAACCAACGAAGCAGGCAGTCGAAGAAGACTGGAGCAGCTGATCAGAAAGCTACAACGAAACGGGAATCATGAAGATTACAACAACATCATTCAGGAACAACTCCAACAAGGAGTAATCGAATCAGCACCTACAGTATCAGGCGGGAAAGAATATTACATCCCACATAAAGGTGTTGGTAGACAAGATGCCGAGAGCACAAAACTCCGTGTAGTCTACGACGCTTCTGCGAGAGAGAACAACAACCAGCCCTCACTGAACGACTGCCTCCACCCAGGACCTCCGTTGCAGAACCTACTTTGGAGCATTCTCGTACGATCAAGATTCCAACCAGTGATCATTACTGGCGACCTACGGAAGGCTTTCCTACAAGTCAGGATAAAAGAAGAAGATCGAGACTCCTTAAGATTCCACTGGAGGGAACCTGGAAGCACCAAGTCCGAAACATACCGTTTCACAAGAGCCCTCTTTGGCCTCACGTCCTCGCCGTTCCTTCTTGGAGGAGTGATCAACGAGCACCTCAAGATATGGGAACCCCGACACCCAGAAATCATCAAAGAGCTACGTGATGACCTGTACGTAGACGACCTTGTGATGGGCGATGCAACTGTCGAGGAAGTGGCAGTGAAAAAAACTACAGCGACTACAGTGTTCAAGGACGCGACATTTGAACTACATAAATGGCATTCTAATGCCGAAGAACTCGAAACAAACAGTGACCCACATCCGGAGCATGAAGAGTTAACCTATGCCAAACAACAGTTGGGGACTCGCCCGTCCGAAACAAAGCTGTTCGGACTAGTGTGGGACAAGAGTCGAGATACTCTGAGAGTCACGCTGCGCAAGGAAGAGACCAGCTGGACGAAGAGAAGCGCCCTGTCCCAACTGGCCAAGATCTACGATCCCTTGGGTCTAGCGTCGCCTACAACGTTAACCGGGAAACAACTATCGTGAAATGTGCGACTCCAAACTACCATGGGATGCTGAGCTGCCAGAGCCCTTGAAGAAGCGATGGTATGGGTGGAGGGCCAAGCTGCCAGAACACTTCACCGTAGAACGCGCACTTGCACCGCATCGAGAGCCAGTCTTGGAAGTTGCACTCCATGCATTCGGGGACGCAAGCACGCGCGGAGTAAGCGCAGCGGTCTACGCCATCGTCCGACAGAAGCGAGGGACTACTCAAGGACTCGTTTGTGCGAAATCACGCCTCGCGAAACGCAACCTCACAATTCCACGACTAGAGTTAGTCGCCGGACACATGGCAGTGAATCTTGCAACCAATGTGAAGTCAGCCCTCGACGCCTATCAAGTATCATTGCATTGCTGGCTCGACTCCACTGTGGCATTATACTGGATTAACGGTCACGGGGAGTACCGCCAATTCGTATCTAACAGGGTATACAAGATCCAGCAACACCAGAACGTCAAGTGGCATCACGTCCCAACAACTGAGAACCCCGCGGACTTGGGAAGTCGCGGGGGAAGCGTCACAGACAGCTAACTATGGAAGCAAGGTCCGCTGTGGCTAAGCGATTCGACGAAGTGGCCACCAGGGTTAGATCTAGAGCCCTGCACCGAAACTAAAGCAGAATTAAAGGTGTCGCGGAACATCTTCGCCGCCGCGATGCAGTACCTGACGCCTTTGACCAGTTGCTCGACGCCCACACACTGCACAAGGTACTACGAATCGGCGCGTGGATATGGAGATTTGCCCGCAATTGCCAAAATCCATCGGCACATCGAAAGACAGGGCCACTCGACACGACTGAGATAGAACAACAGAAAATCTGGTGGATCAAGCGAGCGCAACTTCACGCACAGACGAGTGACCACTTCGAGGAAGACAGGTTGCAGTTGAACTTGCAGCCAAATGACCAGCAAATTCTAGAGTGCAGAGGCAGGATACAAGGGGAGTACCCAATCTACCTACCCGACAGCCATCCATACACCTACAAGTTGGCACAACAGGCACATCTAGTGACACTACATGGTGGAGTTGCGCTGACCATGGCCAAAGTCCGGGAAGCCTACTGGGTCCCAAGATTACGCCGCCTCATCAAAAGAGCAAGAAGAAACTGCTGGGGATGCAAGAGATTCAGGGCCCAAGCATACCAATCACCGCCTCCAGGCAACCTCCCCAGTATGAGAACACAAGGAAGTACGCCCTTTCAAGTTATAGGCGTTGACTTCGCGGGGCCCATCCGTTACCAGTCTAAAGCTAAGACGGAGAGCAAGGCATACCTGGCGTTATACGGGTGTAGCCTGACAAGGGCAGTTCACCTAGACTTACTGAAGTCTTTGGAAGCCAAAGAATTCATCGCAAGTCTAAAGCGATTCATCGCACGGAGAGGCAGACCAGAGCTAATATATTCAGACAACGGGTCCACCTACAAAGCCACACAGAAATGGCTACAGCGAGTACAGAAAGACGAACGACTCAACCAGGACCTCGCTGGCCTCTCCATCAAGTGGCGGTTCAACCTAAGTCGAGCAGCATGGTGGGGAGGCCAATTTGAGTGTCTCATAGGCCTGTTCAAGAGCGCCTTCTACAAGTCCATAGGAAACGGAACCCTACGATGGGCAGAGTTGGAGGAAGTGATATTAGACGTCGAGATTGGCCTTAACAACCGCCCTCTGAGTTACCTAGAGGACGATGTTCAGCTTCCCGTGCTGACCCCCAACTCGATGCTACACATCAACCCGAATTACCTGCCCGAGCTGAAAGCTCACCACCTGCAAGAGACGGATCTACGAAGGCGAGCCAAGTACCTTGACAAGTGCAAACAAGCAATGTGGAGTCGCTGGACCCGTGAATACATAAGAAGTCTCCGGGAACAACACCGGCGAGCAGGAGGAGAGCAAACCCCCCACCCAGACGTTGGGGACGTCGTAATCATCAAGGATGAGCAGAAGAACCGAAACCAGTGGAAGTTAGCAATCGTGACAGAGCTCATCAAAGGGAGAGATAACATTACGAGAGCCGCCAAGCTGAAGTCAAGCAAAGGCAACCTCGAGTGAGCTATCCAACACCTCTACCCATTGGAATTGACGTGTGACATCCAGCAGACGGTTCCACTCAACCCAACTGTTCCACCATTCAATCCAAGACATAAGAGGGATGCTGCCGCGGCGGCTGAACTACGGATTCAACAAGTTGTGGGCGAGGAACAGAATGAACATTGAACCCTGAAAGAACGTTTAAGAACACCAATATTCGTTTCAATGATTCGTTAAGTTTTGATTACAAGGAAATTCACATGCCCAGTCCAAGTACGTATGAACATGTACATCTCAACTGAGAATGTACATGGGGGAGTGTGTCGGGGACTGGGGCACAACCAATTAGTAAACAAAGTCACAAGATTAGTCATGCGACTAGCAACCGGAAACGCGTGAGAGTGAGAGCCAGGGAGAGGAGAGGGCGTAGCCCCGAGGGAATAACTTAGCAAAATAGGAATAACAAAAGGGAGAAGAGTGAGAGAGGGATTCAGTGAGCAACCAGTGTTTGTTGAAGAACTGCAGCTAGTGCAACCTTTAATGGTACAACGTACGCATTCGCACTCACTCGCACTGAATTGAAAAAAAAAACAACGACACACCCAGAAATAGCCTTACTAGCATAAATTACTGACCTAAACAACAAAGGAGACTAACGAGCTATTGTGAGAATGCCACTAGGGAATGTAACAGTATTCTGGACAGATACGCGTGAGTACAAGTAGCTTGAACGTAACAAGAAAATAAACTAACTAGTAAGAAAAAGAAAATTAAAAACAACGCAAGTTCGGTTCAGTCTATTCGGCGTGCGTGCTGAACATCGCCACCCCTGTGACGAACATCAATCAGGTGATTAGTTCGTCACGCTTGAGCCTCTTCCAAGAGGCATAGCTTCGCAGCGGGCCGTGTCAGGACACCAGACTTGGTTCGCACTTCGGCTGCTCTGATGCGGCTATCTGATCCAGGCAGTACGCGGACAATCCTACCAAGTGGCCAAAGTCCCCGAGGTGCGTTATCTTCTACTACTAAAACCATGTCTTTCTCTTGAATGGGGCGTGTTTCCTGATTCCACTTGGGCCTAGACGTAAGTCGTGGCAGGTATTCACGGACAAAGCGGCTCCAAAAGTGATCAGCCATGATCTGAGCTTGTCTCCAACGCTTGCGGCTGCATAGGTCAGAATCATAGAAGACGCCAGGAGGAAGATTTGGACTGGCACGTCCAAGAAGGAAGTGGTTCGGTGTGATGGGTTCGAGATCACTGGGATCATCGCTGACGGGCGTTAAGGGTGGACTGTTTAAAATAGCTTCCACCTCTGTCAGTAAGGTGTTGAGTGTATCATGGCTAACGCACTGATTACCCAACACGGTCCGGAGAATAGTCTTTGTCGATCTGACCATTCTCTCCCAAACACCACCAAAATGCGGAGCTGATGGAGGGTTGAACTTCCACTGAATTCCCTTCTGAGACAGCTGACAGGAGATGTGTTCTTGATTCCAAGAATGAATGCATTCTTGCAGCTCCTTTGCGGCGCCAACGAAATTGGTTCCGTTGTCAGACACGAGGCATTTGGGTGCACCTCGACGGGCTACAAAGCGTCTGAGGGCAAGTAAGAAGGAGTCTGTGCTAGGGGATCCAGCCAACTCGAGATGGATGGCTCGAGACGTCAGGCAGGTAAACAAGCATCCCCACTGCTTCTCTGTACCCCTGCCTCTTCTGACCGTCATGGGGCCAAAGTAGTCCACCCCGGCGTTGGAGAAGACTGGAGCGCAAACTTCAAGTCTTATGGATGGTAGTGTAGACATCACTGGGATTGCTGGTTTAGCGTTTCGTCTCTTGCAAATGAGGCAGCAATGGATAACGTGGCGAATCGCTGACTTAGCCTTGACTATCCAGAAGCGTTGCCTTATAGAAGAGAGAACGTGCTCTGAACCAGCATGTCCAAGATGTACGTGGGAGTCCGATATAATGAGTGTAGTCACATGGTGCTTATGTGGGATGATAAGCTGGTGGCGGGCTTCGTACGGGATGGGGGCGCGATCTAGTCGACCACCAAGCCGTAAGTAACCATCTTCGAGAAATGGCTGGAGTGGCAACAGAGAGCTTCTCTTGGATAAAGGCTCTCCCCTTTGTAGCGACGAAATCTCATCTGCAAAAACCTCCTGTTGAATCTCGCGCACCCAGAGTAGCAAAGACTGTTCAATTTCTTCAACCTCAAGAGGGCCAGACGTGTTGCTTCTGCCAGGCTTTCTTGAACGAGAATTGTTGATGAAGCGTCTAACCCAGGCTGTTACTCTGAGAAGGCGAGAAAGCGTTGAAAAATGCGTTGGGTCGATGACTGTAGAGTGCGAAGAGATTGTTGCAGCAACAAATTCTACCCTCTTGACTTCAGCATCAGCATCTTTCGGTTCTTCAATGGCAACTTGTGTCGGCCAGTTTTCCCTTTCTTGCCACAGGAAATCAGGACCTTTCAGCCATCTGTGTTCAGGAACGAGTTGAGAGGCTAGGAGACCTTTAGTGCCATCATCGGCAGGGTTAAGAATTCCTGGGACGTGTAGCCACTGATGAGGTTTGCTGTTCTCGTGGATCTCTGCGACTCTATTGGCAACAAAGGTGTGGAACCTTCGCGTTTCGTTGTAAATATACTGAAGTGTGGTCATGGAGTCGCTCCAATAGACAACTTCATGGATCGGGAGGTCAAGTTCTCTGAGAAGAGTAGCGCTCAGGCGTACAGCCATAACCGCAGCTTGCAGTTCGAGTCTTGGGATCGTAAGAGAACGAAGTGGAGCCATTCGTGATTTGGCCAACAGGAAACTGCATGCAATCTTTCCGGAGAGGTACACAAAGCGAAGATAAGCTACCGCTGCAAATCCCTTCTCAGAGGCGTCAGCGAAAACGTGCAACTGTAAGATATCGACCTCTTCAGACACTTGAACTTCAAAGCAGCGGGGATATCGAAAGGCTGGTAGATGCTGGAGGTCCCACTTCCAGGTTTCCCAGATCTCTAATTCCTTTCCAGTGACATCTTGATCCCACCCCACCTTCTGGCGCCATAGTTCTTGCAGGAGGTGTTTGGCTTTGAAAACGAAGGGCGCCAAGAATCCAAGGGGATCGAAGATGGAGCTGACGGTCTTTAATACTCCTCGTTTCGTGTTGGTACAGTTCAAAGCGATGTTGAACGTAAACTCGTCCCTTTCGACGTCCCAGTGGACGCCAAGAGCTCGTTCAGTGGGCAGATAGTCAAAATCCAGGTTAATGGAGGGAGTGGCAAGCTCTGAGGGTGGAAGAGCTGCTATGACTTCACGGGAGTTACTGATCCACTTAGTTAGGTGAAAGCCACCCCTTTGAAGCAGGTCGGCGAGCTGCTGGGCTAAACGAATAGCTGTCTTGGTGGTCCGAACAGACTTGAGTAGATCATCAGCGTAGAAATTGCGCAGCACAGCTTCGATTGTGGCCTTGTCATAACTTGACGCGTTGTCGATGGCAGTTCTGCGAAGTCCATACGTGGCACAGCATGGAGATGACGTTGCTCCAAATATGTGCACCTGCATCTGGTATGTGAGAAGTGGCTGGTCAGGTGCCGCTGTGTTCCTCCAGAGAAACCTCAGACACTCGCGGTCTTCTTCTTTCACACGAACCTGATGAAACATGGCTTCAATGTCGGCCACGATGGCGACTTGGTCGGCGCGGAAGCGGAGGAGTACTCCAACTAAATTGTTCAGCAGGTCTGGACCACTCGCTAGCTGGTCATTGAGGGAGGTTCCACAGTACTTGGCAGCTGCGTCAAAGACAACTCTAAGTTTCTTGTGAGGTGCGAGCACTGGATGGTGTGGTAAATACCATGTTTTCTGCGTCATGATACTGGATTCTTCAGGGCTGAGAGGCCTTGTGTATCCCTTGTCAATGTATTTGGTGATGATTTCTGAGTACTTCTGGCGAAGTTCTGAATCACGAGTGAACCTCCTCTCAAGATGAGCAAAGCGTCCCTCAGCAAGTGCGCGGTTGAACGGCAAGCTTAGTTTCTCGTAGCGCCAAAGCATCCCTATCTCGTACCGGCCGCCCACATTCTTCGTGGTCGCCTCCAGCGCCTGCAGCGCACGCTCATCCTGTACAGAGCGAGCGGTATGTCCCTTGAAGGCGCAGCCAAAGGACTCTGTGCTCCAAAATTCTTGGAGTTGTTGATGAAGCCTATTGTCTTCCGATACTGTCACGTGGTTTATGCTGGCTCGCATGTCAGCGGTATGCTGAAAAGTATTGCTTGGCCCCAGCAGCGTCCAACCAAGCGCAGTGCGCACTGCATAGGGCTGCGATCTACCTCCAGGGCGGATCTCGAGAGCTAAGATAGCTCGAGGAACATTGGCACCAATCAGTAGGGTAATTTCTGACGAAGAAACGTCAGGAAAATCCAAGCCCTCTAAATGGGGAAATTTGGAGCTGTCAAATGTCAACCCCTGACGCCGCGGGGGGACATTCAGTTGGGGAACTGTCCATGCTTCTTCCACTGTAATCTGCACAGGCGGCACCAAGGAAGATGAAGGGCTAACTGTGAAATTAACCACTTCTGACTGCTGACGTGATCCATCAGACAGTACTGTGCCAATCGATAAATCTTTGGTAGGTCCACGTAGGCCTAGCTTCTTTGCTAGATCTTGTCGTATCAAAGTTGCCTCTGCACAAGGATCGAGAAGTGCAAAAGTTTCAATAGAGACTCCTTCTGCACTGCTGACACGAACCGGGACCATCTGAATGTAAACACAAAATGATGATATCTCATTGGTTGTCAAACGGGTAGCGGTGACATTAACTGCACCAGGAACAGGGCTGACTTGGGCAGGAGTTGTGACAACTGCATCAGAAACAGGACTGACTTGAGCAGGAGTTGTGATGACTTCAGGCTGACGTAGATTAGAGGGTGCACCTGTGTTCACGGTAGTGTTTCTGGGTGCATCGTGAAGAGTCGTATGGTGTCTCTTTCCACAGTTTGTGACACGGCAGGAAAACTTTGAGAAGCACTTCTGCACGAACTGCCCAGGTCTCAGACAGTTAATGCACAGTTTCTTTCCTTTTACAAGTGACATCTTGTCGGCAAATGACTTGTTCCTGTAGCTCCAACAGCGACTGAGGTGATGTGGCGCTGCGCAGATTGGGCAGAGAGTCACTGGCTGCTGTTGTAATTCACCGGCCACTTCGGACTTGGTCGCAAGAGTGGTGACTCTTGTCACTTGTGTTGTGTTCTTCTTGGTCTCCGTTTTCTTCAGGTCCGGTGGCAGGTCGGGATCATAGTAGGCTTCTACTTCAGTCGACAACCAACTTTCAAAGTGGACGAGTGTCGGTTCTTCCGTAACGCGTATTTTCCTCGCCTTTTTGGCCCAGCTTAGGCGCAAATGTTGTGGTAGTCGGGATATAGCCATGCGTAAGTTTTCAGAAGAACTGAGCCCAGATGTAAAGTTCATCCTCTTCAACGTAAAGATACAATCTCTGATGGTAGTATGGAGATTGCTCAAAGCTTGACGATTGTTGGGAGGAATTACTTCTGCCTTTGTGACTTCTTCCATTACAGAGCGAGCTACAAGGCTGCGATGACCAAAACGTTTCTTCAACGATTGAAGTGCAATAGCATACCCTTTTCCTTCACATCCAAGGCCTTGTACAAGTTTCTTTGCTTGTCCATCGAGATGCATTTGCAGTTGGGTTAATCTGCGAGTGTCGTTAGAGAAGGGTTTGTTGTGTACATGTTCATAGAAACGTCCTATGAATCGTGGCCAATCCAACGGCGATCCGTCAAAGCGCAAGATTTCAATCTTTGGTGTGTCTCTTCCGTGTTCAAGACGGAGGAGAGATTCTTCTAGTGATGTAACAGATGTCCTCTGTCTTGGTAAAACAGTTTCTGTATATGGAATCAATTTGTCAATCCAACCATCAATGGAGTCGTAAACTGAGTCCCTTGGGAGTTGAGTAGCTCTGGCATGAACACCAGCAAACGGCTGGTTCAGAAATTCATCTTTGAAATCTGCAAGTCGATGCTCGAGTTCTTCTTCTTGTTCTATCCGGGCAACGTTGTGGGGAAGGTCCGATTCAAATCTGCTAAACTCTGCTTTATGGAGAGCAGTCCATGCAACGTGCTTGGCTTTCTCGGCTTCTTCTTTCGCGTTGGCAATGATTTGATCAGCTCTTTGCCGAGCTAATTGTTGATCTTTTTCGATCTCACGTTGTGTAGCTTCCTCTAGCTGAGAGGCTCTCAAGGCGTCGAGTTGCGGTTGTCTGGTCATTTCTAAAGCGTGATCTGTTGTAAATTCTGGTGATCCACTCAAGCGCGAGTATGTAGTCCTTCTTGACGTCGAGTGAAACAATGGTGTGTGCTTGCTCTCAGATGATACTACAGAGGCCGCTTCGTCGGCTCTTTCTTCAAGGTGGGCCTTTATTTCTTCGAGGCACGACTCCGCGTGTTCTGTGGCTTGTGCAATCCATTCTTCTGCAGCTTCTAAATCTGGTTCTGCCTCAAGCAAGTCCATGAAGGCTTTGTTAGTTTCCACAATTTCAGGAACTGAGCGTTCAATCAAATTTCGAAGTGCCCTCAGTTCGGTACGGCTTCCGTTATCTTCAATAATTTTCCTGGCTTTGTTTAAGCGTCTTGTTAATGCTGATAACTTTCCTGTCCTGGAGGCTTTTGTCCGCGCAAGCATTTGTAGACTGACTTCATCAGGTCGTGATTCGTTGACGGACATAGCGACGCAGTTTTCCGGCCGATAAAGGGCATCAATGGGTGAGGAAAGATATCCGGCTCGAAGGACCAAAATGTTCGTTGAAGAACTGCAGCTAGTGCAACCTTTAATGGTACAACGTACGCATTCGCACTCACTCGCACTGAATTGAAAAAAAAACGACACACCCAGAAATAGCCTTACTAGCATAAATTACTGACCTAAACAACAAAGGAGACTAACGAGCTATTGTGAGAATGCCACTAGGGAATGTAACAGTATTCTGGACAGATACGCGTGAGTACAAGTAGCTTGAACGTAACACGAAAATAAACTAACTAGTAAGAAAAAGAAAATTAAAAACAACGCAAGTTCAGTTCAGTCTATTCGGCGCGCGTGCCGAACAACCAGTGTAATCAACGTGATTAAAACTCTGAAAACAGTGATTTGTTGTGGATACGATTCTTGGGAGGCAAGAGATTCCCAACATGAGAACTTCTGAGAAATATATTGTAACTTACTTGATATAAGTATATATTTCATTATATGATCCCCGAACGAAGTGAGGGAAATAATCACGACTCTAACGCATTAATTTGAAGACTCCAAGCCTGTCGCCATCTAGAAATCTAATGTTCGTGTGTGGGTTTGTGCGATGCGACCTTTTAGGCCAGGTGCCTAAGGCAATGTCCTAATAAGGCAATTACGTAATCACTGTCGATTATAGCTTAACGTCTCCGCCAGTGTTTTTAAGAAAGATTTGAACAAAGCAACAATTGAACTGCGTTCACGAAAATGAATTTGAAAACTAGAAAACTTGAAACAGAACGGTCTCGCGAAGTGTGAGAAATGTTAGCAGTAGTAACATGAAGCCAAATTATCCATAGTTCTGATTGATTCATTGTTGTCTGGTTCAGCGTTGTGTAAGCCAATCAGATTAGAGCCTGTCATTACTGTTGCAACAGCATGGTTTATGTCTTGTATTTTGATCTCACTCGAGCAAGAATTGCGTACCTCGTGTGAAAATAAGAAGTGAGTTTTGATTAAATATGTTTTGATTGTGAACTGTGTTGGAACGAGCTATATTTCCGACAGAAGCTCGTCTTCAAAAGAGAAGGGAACAGGCATGGGCAAGGCAAAATCGTGAAACGATCGAACAGCGCCAAATACGTCTAGAGAAAGGACGACAATCACGTGCCGACGAAAAGACTCCACAAAGAGAACAACGCTTGAAAGCAAAACGGGAGCTTCAGAAGCAAAAGCGGGTCGAAGAAAAGACTCCACAAAGAGAACAACGCTTGAAAGCAAATCGGGAGCTTCAGAAACAAAGGCGGGCCAAGCAGAGAACTCCGCAAAGAGAATCCAATCGCCAGCGAGTAGCTTCTCGACGTGCCAATGAATCGTCTGAACAGAATACCCACAGGCTTCAAGCTCAAAATGGAGCCAACACTCGACGCCGACAACAACGTGCTGCAGTTGTCGAAGAACGTCGCAGACAGAAACAACAATATTTGCATAACCGTGGGTGGGCAAATCCAGAAACTCCTCCATTTCACGAACAAGAGTGGGTACAGGAGGAACTCACTGCCTTTCACCGCTTTGAGGAAAATCTCCGACACTTACACTGCAAGGTATGCAAAGAAACATGGCTGATCACCAACCAAAGTATGTCCGAGCAGAACTACACCTGCACCAGGTGCAAGCGCGACAAAAAGACTTCGTGTCCTCAGCTGACAACGACATGGATCCTGGAACAGTGCCTGCAGAACTACAGGACCTCACCGAAGTAGAGGAAATGTTGATCGCCAGAGCTTTCCCCATCATGTGTGTTTACCGGAAACACGGCGGCCAGCGTGGGTACAAAGGTCATGTCCTCAACTTTCCACAGGATGTTCAGGGATTTCTCACCACTCTTCCAGCCAATGTGAGTGATCTGCCCGTTCTTATCATCAGGAAGCAAGGGGCAGGTAAGAATTGAAAACTATTCTGTATGGCTTTTATGGTTGTTGTATTTATATTTTTGATTCTGTGTATCGATGGCCAAATTGGCAAAATTATGCATTAATTGCAACATGGCCATTCTTTGTAATTGTCTATTTACAACGAAGAACAGCTGAACAAACATACATGGTGATATTTTGTTCCTGAATGTTCCAAAAAATTTTGAATCTGAACTCATGTTTATCAGACCACTGAATGTGTTTTGTTATTATTTGCTGTATTTTCATACACAAGGATCGAAGAGAACACAATACTGTATACATGTGTTTGTACTTTGATTTACCATTGCAAAAGCTGTAGTTTGTGTTATTTAGAATATTTGCCAATTTTTAATACAGTATCAGTGCCTAATTAATTTACAGTGATTTATGATCTATGCAGTGAAGTTTCTTTAGCTGTCCATATGATGATGTGCATTTGTTTTTATGCCATGTACACTTGATATTACGCTCGGGGATAACCAAAAACATTTATAGCAGTATTTTGAGGAAAAAATTGGCCTCTATTACCAGGACAACAAGTATTTATTTACAGTGCACCAGTTCCTTTGCAGCATCCTTCCAATATTTATGTCAATTGTGGATGAATAGTACAGGTTAGCTATGAAAGTGCATTGTATTGTGTACATCCTGTGAATTATCTTATTAATCCACTTAAAACTTGGTTCCTTTTTCTGATTTTTGTAGGAGCAAAGAAAGAGGTTCCTTGGCTAAACTTACACTTCGGTCCAAATGGAAGTTCAATTTCTATGTTGTTTATAGGTAAGTACTGTATGATAAATTTGCAACAATATGTACCAAAGACAAAAACCTGAACATGTGTTTTCATCTCCAAAGATCATGCTAAAGGAAATGTTAAAGTGAAGGAATCATGCTGAGAAGTCAACTCCTGTGCTGTTAAGGGATCCTCATATACCAAGTCACTGACATCATGAAAGTGTAAGATTTTCAGGAGCCAAAAATGAACTCAATGCTGACATGTACGGCCCAATTGTCTGGTCCAACAAGAATGCCAAAGGAAAATGTTCTCAAAAACATTGGCCTGTATATTCTGTATATTCTGTTGAGTACGCCACAAAAAAATTTCGGTATATTTGTATGTTTTCTTAAAATTTGGAATGGTACTGTATTGTGCTCAAGTGGATGACATGCTCAGAGCCAAGTATTTTTTTTCTATGTGTACCTTTTGGACACAAGGTTTTGTTATTTACTTATTTGTTAGAGGGTTGTTTGCTTTTTATGAAGGAAAACTTCAGTACAGTTATGTAATATAAGTGGCAACAACATGTGAGTAAGGCCAGCACCAAGGTAGACAGTAACCAATGTTGTAACAACAAGTTTAAACCCTTTCACACCTAAGAGTGATCAAATTCAATTTTCTCCTTCAGTTGAAAGTGTACTGTATTGTACAGTATAGAGAATATATAGCTTTTTGTACCTTTTTGGTTAAGTGAATGCTGACTAAACTGTCATTTCTCACTACATAATTTATTTTATATAATGTATTTTGAAAAAGCTGAGAGATTCTGCATTTAGGCTTGGGAGTGAAAGGGCTGTTTACCTGTATTAAGTTCATGATAGTTATTATTCCCTTATCCTCCAAGGGATTGTGCTCCTGCATGCTTTTGGTTGGAGACCACCTTCCTACTTTTTCCTACAAGGTTTTGGGTTTTCGTACCAGGCAGGAGCACTTGATGAAGCTTATATAACGCAAAAATATGATTTGCGAAATTTAAATATATTTTGCTGTGCAAAATTAGTAAACCACTAGTGACACAAAGTTACTATAATTCAGACCACTCTCCTTTAAGTGTTCAGCACTTGGTATAGTACAAGTAGTAAAACGCTATTTTAACACGCTTGCTCTGTCAACTACAACAAGCTGGTTACGTCAAAGGCCGTATAAAATCCTATAAACACATTACTTCTTTGTTTATCTTTTTGTGTCGAAACTTCTAATATATGCTAGTGCAGGACGGAGTGAGGGGTATCTGCGATTATCGTATTTCTAGTATAACCTACATATCATATAATGAAATTACTGTACTTGTCAAACAGCAATGGGACCCTGGTGGGGGGGGGGGGGAGTACTCCCATATATATATAGGTGTGTGCCACCCCAAAGGGTATTGTTTTTAAACATTCTGAAATAGGGTATAGAGTTTGCCTTTTTGGTCTGAAATAGGGTATTAATTTTGTGTTTTTGGCCTGGGATAGCATATAGAAATGTGTCAATGCGGACAATGCATGGCAAATGGAAGAAAAAACAGGGTGGAAATTGTTGGGTCTGAAATAGTGTATAGTAAATCAGATATTTTGGTCTGAAATAGGGTATGGGTTTTCAGGTCCAGGTGGCACACCCCCACCCAAAATTATGATGAGTTTCCCCCAGAATGGAACACATGCTAATATCATGTAAATGCTAATATATTGAAATGTGTGGTGTAAGCATACAGTACATGAGAGCTCTAAGCAATGTCATGCATAATCGATTACTTGGGCGTGGGACCTTTGCGAATATCATATTTCTAGTACAGAACTATCAGTGGGCCTGGAGATACTGAGTCTCTACAGAATGATCTAAATGCCCTGGCCCAGTGGGAAAAAGATTGGTTAATGTCAGTTAATGTAGACAAATGTCATACCATATGCTTCACTACCAAACATAATATTCACACAAATACCTACTTACTTAAAAATAATCCCCTGGAGAGAGTTCAACACCACTCTTATCTCGGTATTATATTATCTAGCAATCTTAAATGGGAGAATCATGTGGCACATGTAACCACCAAGGATGGGCAAACACTAGGTGTCATTGGACGTACCTCCAGGCATACCTCAACAAATTACAAATCCAGGCTGTATTTGAGCATTGTTAGACCCCAGTTAGAATATGGCAATGCAGCCTGGTACCCATATTTCAAGAAAGACAAATATACAAACTCAATATGGAACAAAGATCTTCCCATGGACCATTAAGCAATGGAACTCTTATCTGACCATAACAATTTTAAGGTAGCACTTCAGGATTATCTTATTACATATGGAGAATGGTTCAATTAAACTTATTGTCCCATTTAAATATTTTAGAATATTATTTTAAAATACTGTATTTAGTTGTATGTTGATTTTAAATTTTTTATCTTGTAAATATTGATATAATTTTATACTGATGTGATGCAGAATATGCTGCTTTATCAGTTAATAAAGCAGAAGCTGATGATCTGATATCAAGCCAACCCAAACTAAAAACAGCTCTAATGACCCACCTAACCTCTGGCACTGCCACCCCATGCCTTACTGTAGCACCACCAAATGATGGATTTGCCTTTTCAGTTGGAAGAAGATTATAATTCTGAACACCATATAGTTTAAGCTGGTTAATGGAGTTTAGGAGAAGATAGGAAAGTTAAATATGATACAGGAAAATGGTCAACATTTGCATATAATTACATGCACTAGATACCTTACTCAGAGCTTCACTGAGGCAAAACAGATGCAAGGAATCACTTGCAGGTTTCAGGGTTCGACCATCATAATTTTCTGATTGACCAAATCCTACAACAGCAGGTATACACACTGTTCATTGCTGACCAAAAACAAAAGAGAAAAGAAGCTAGGTTAGCACTGGTCAAGATTTCAACTACTAATAAGGGACCACTCATTTATTATGTCCACTGAGGGCACTGGGTTTTCAGAGAATGTGGCAAAAATCTTACAGTACCCCTGTTAATCTCACTGCTTAAAAATACCCCCCCTTTAGTACCCAAGTTTAACAAATTTCTACCAACTCCCATGATATAATCTAGACACACAGCCAATATGAATGAAATCAGAATATACTAAAATGGAAACTAGGGACAAGACAGAGACTTTCAGTTTCTTACCAGAAAAGTATCATACAGTGACACTTGCCTTTTGACACCTTGCCCAAATGAAACCTGATTAAACTATAAATAATTTATTATAAATACTTTATTATAACAATACAATAAAAGTGAGAAATGTAACACAAGACTTGTTTTCAATATTATTACAGTTTTGTTCACAGTGTGTTCAGTCCATTTGTGACTGACAAATGCAATGCTCGGGGCTATTTTGGTGTATTTTATATTTCTATTTAACAAATATTGCAAGACAAAGGCTACATGATCAAAATTAATGAAAGAAACATTTCAACAGCACTGTAAAATAAGCCAAAGCATTTTGAAGATTGTCACAGGCTTGCAGCATAATACATGTAATATATTCACAGAACCAGGTTTGTGTGGAGATTGAGCTGCGAGAATGGATATTGGCACAAAAACAGATATATTTTCAGCGAATAAAACTTTACAAAACAGCTACATTATGCATGAGGCAACAGATGTCATGTACAGTGTAAAGCATACTGTACTTACAGTAAATTACTATTGTTTATGGCTAAAGTTCATCAGAGCTTTGAAGTTCATTTCGGCCTGGTATCTTCTCAGAAGCATTTTGTGTCACTACAGAAAGTTTCGTTGGGACTAAATAATTTGCTGTGATAGAGTTATTTGCAATCCCGTAGCAGTATCCATCAAATAATCTCATCCATCAAACATTTGTTTACAGCTATTCTCAAAGCTTCTGCAGTGAACTTAAGAACACAAGCCAAAATCGTTCTCTAAAATCCAGTTTATCTGTACATGTGCCACAGAACCAGTGTTGAGTTTGGATCGGATGCAGCTAACTTCACACACAAGTATTGATGTACAATTCAATCATCCACATCTCAAGTTGTTTGCGAAATAACCTTACATCATCACACATCACATGACAATGTGAACCAATCAGTGTGCTGATTTCTAACCCAGAAAAAAAAAGAAAAAAAGAAAAAGCATTCACCTTGCAATCCTAAGCTCGTCAGCTTTATCATGAGCAATGAAGCGTGAATCATCATAGAAATTACACCAAATTTATATTGACTAAAAACAATTCTTCTTTTTTTAAGAATCCAAATCAGGCACTACTATAATACTTTGAAAAATATATCTGTGATCTGGAGCTTAGAACTTGACATGCACTTGGTTTCTCTTAACAAAGTTTAAATAAACAGTGCAAAACAGTAACAAAGTGAACGGTCCCCAGTCTTGAACGGGTCAAAGTTTAGGACCTCTCATATTCTGCCCATAGTACATCGAAAATGTTGGGAATTTACCAGGAAAATGAATTAGGACTGTTTTAAAAGAATCGTACGAAAATAGCACTACACTCACAAGCATATATTCCCGCTATTAACATCACATATATTTCCACACAACTGAACACACGTGGTGACGCTTGTACAAGTTCAAAGCTAGCAGGTTCTTTGGCTGTCTCTCGAGACACTTTGCTCAAACGAAATAGCATTAAATGCGACAACAAACATACTCACCAATATTTCAGTTGACAAAGATAGCTGGTCCAACGAAAGACGCAGGGAACGAAGCCACATCCTGTTTGTACCGTACTAAATTAATATTCCGCGCTTTGTGTAGTCTCCATTTCACGTAGCACTTATCTGCCCCTGGGCCCAGACGTGATTTCCAGTTTGATCCCAGAACCACTGGCGACATTCAATATTGTAGTAAGGACAATCTTCATAGAAAGCTGCAACTGAAATCAACGCTTGGAGTTGCTTTTCCCAGTATTTGACCGAAGAGGGGTAGGGAAGGGCAAATACTTGAGCCCGCGCAATCTCGTGCCACGACGGGTGGAGGACCCCTGATTTTTCGGAATATTTCCGACTTTACGATGACGTCACACGAAACCACAATTCGGAAAAACAAGATGGCGGACATGCGAGCGGTTTGAAGCGATGCCCAAACGGACGGTATTTTCCCGAGTATTTCGCCTTGTTCTTCACTCATTCTTACTATTTCCGATTTCTATGTACCGCTGCGTACGAGGGTTACCTGGACAACATAGATTGAGGTAACCGATAATGGCTGGGGTCACACTAGGGAACGTCCAATTTTTGGTTAGCACTCGTTCACACGCTTCAAAAGGAGGTTCATTAAATATTCCTGTTGAATCTCATTAGTGTGTCACCAACGTGTCACGCAGACTCCAAGTACTCGGTCACGCTGCAATCGCGCAGTAGGCTTGAGATGCTTTGATCCTTGTACTTGTCAGACGAGGTAATTCATCGTATATTTTTACATTTTTCAGTTGAGAAGAACAACGTTAGAGACGGATAACAGGGAGTTTAAGAAACCTAGGACGGCCACGGCAACGCGGGGAACCAAAAACTAGTGTCTCTGTTTTCCCTATGTCTTTGTAACTTTGCCTATTCTTAGGTTGCTCAATTTGTTCCGTTTTGCCGAGGTTCTATTAATTTCATCGCTTCCTACTAAGAAGAACGACTGTCGTTATTTTATCGGAACTGTCGCCCACGTCCTGACAACGACGTAAAAAAGAAGCATTTGAAGTCGCACACGAGAGCACGGCGACCCCGAGAACATGTCAATTTCAGATATTCACGTGCTTCTTTTGTCTTCTGTGATTAGTTTTATTGTTTCGCCGACGTTGCCGTCGTCCTCTCGCGTCCTGTATCTTAAAGTTCCCATGATCGTTTCACGACAGACCTCCTTCTGAGTGTTGTGACTAATGCCGAACTCGCCGCTAAGCACTCGTTCACACGCCTCACACGGAGGTCAAGGGATCAAGCCCATCAAGGGCCAAAGGGAATATTCTACGTGCAGTTGAAGTTCAAAATAAAACATTTTGGGCAAATCGAAGCAACGGAGACTGAGTGCCATGAACTGGTTTAAATAAAAAGTACACTTCATCGCAATTAACGACTGATTAAATAACGATAAGCAAAAGAGAAAATTGAAGCGTTCGAGACAAGAGCAGACTCTGTTACGTCCGTTCAGATAAAAACTTCGGCAGGATTGGTGACTGATTACACTTCTGACTTAAAACTTAAGTACTGGTATTTTAAACTACGGCAAAAGGAAGATCTAAAGATTAGAAGCCCAAGATAGTGAAATTTCCGGTATCATGTCACCATCGTATCACATGACCGCTTGGCATTGATCATATGTCATCGGGTGTTTTTTCCAGAGCAGCTTTATGTAAAGTAAATTTTAAACGTGTGTTGTTGTATCCAGTATTGAATGGCTTGAGACCTGAAGAACATCCCTGCAGCCAACACTGAGAACCTCACCTCACTTCTACCCTTCCCTCCACCCCCATCCCTCTTCCTCCCCCTATCTCACATTCATACTCATTTTTTCCATGTATTTTTATTGAAAACAAAAATAATTCAGCAATAAAGGAAATATTGAAAAAATATTCACTTGGGTTCATATTATATCAGATCCTGCTAAGGAGCCATATAAGGTACAGTGGAGAGATGAGCAGATCCCATTTTCTGGGGTCCATTCCTAATTCTTGGAGAGAAACTCCACGACAATGTAAATAGTGTTTCTATCAAAAAGCGTGGTCGTTCAAACTAAACACGTACAGTGAACAGGACATTAAATTGTGGCGAACCTCCATTTGAGGCGTGTGAACAAGTGCCCAGCGGCAAGTTCGGCATTAGTCACAACACTCAAAAGGAGGTCTTTCATGAAACGAGGTTGTCCGTCGAGGTTCAACTGTCTGTCTGTCCGTCCGCCCTTACACTGTGCTTTTCAATTGAACAATATACGATAAGTCGACTTCTGCAACTTACGAGGTAGCGTTGAGCTGTCGGAAGACACCGCCATCACGCATCACATCATGGCTGCCGCGTGACCTGAATGCTAATGAGATTCAGCATGCATATTTAATGAACCTCCTTTTGAAGCGTGTGAACGAGTGCTAACCCCAATTTTTCAATAAATTTGGTACATCAGTTTACCATAGTAAATCTCCCAAACTATAGTAAAGTTTATTTTACCATAGTCAGTGAAGAAAGAGTATCATATGACATATTTTGGATTCCACACGAGTTTTGGGGCAATTAGTCTTGACAGTTGTTTACACATGTAATATTTTGATAAGGAAACCACTTAAAAAAGCAAAATTTGTCAAACGCGTGTTTGAGCTGATAAATATAAAATGGATTCCGAGCGGGTTGTGGTGTGTACGATCTGTCTTTTGATTTTCCTCGTTCTTCTGAGGAGATGATCATCATTCGATTTCTTATTGCAAGGCAAGCACTTGCGAGTGTGGATGAAACCCTGTCACTGTTTCTTGGCCAGAGACTGAGAAGGCTCAGGGCAAGAAATATGTTTCATCCCTTCCGGCGAGCATGGGTTTATCCTTGGCCCCAAGTATGGTTCGAGCAAACGAGTACTCGTCGTCCATCGTTGCGGAGAAGCGAAGCATATGGCTTCGTAAACTCTGCAGAAGAGGCCTATAAGTTCATTTCAGAATACGAAGTAAAGCACACAGTAAAGTTTGCCTGCTAAAAGGCTGACAAAGGCTTTGGGAACTCAGGTAAGCAAATTATTTCACCCTGCCTGGTTTTCACTAAGTGGCATATGTAATGATATACAAGCATAAGAATCTTAAGGTTCTTATGTTTATACTCATCATACTTATGCTTATGTCAATGGTGAAAACCAGGTTTTAATTGACCTTGGATAAATAGTTCCATGCCAGACAAAGGAAAACAGTCACAATGTACAATACACTTCTTTATTAAATGTCTTAATTTTTTTCAAGGAATCGAAATTGAATAGCTGTGT
Organism: Plumapathes pennacea; assembly: GCA_964036295.1. Classification (NCBI taxonomy): domain Eukaryota; kingdom Metazoa; phylum Cnidaria; class Anthozoa; order Antipatharia; family Myriopathidae; genus Plumapathes; species Plumapathes pennacea. The sequence continues at coordinate 8,365,479 of OZ038469.1, read as the reverse complement.
CCAGATGATGCTATGAACTGACCGGTTGGAATCAAGCTGGAAGAGTAATTGGGATTGACAGTGCTATTAGAAAAGGCTTAAATGAGGGATTGTATAATTTAGCACGGTGTGGGGTGGGGTTTAGGGTCTCTCTTTTCATATGGAGGGGAGGGGCATGAAATTTTCATAGTTAAAACAGGGGAGGGGGCAGAGGCTATGACATGCAGTTTAGAGAACCCCGACCTGTCAAAAGAGAGGAAAACACACCAAACAATTGGAGAATGATGACTTCAGATGACATCACATTTACTCACTGTGAAGGAAGGTTCATTTCCTCCCACAACTGAGTTCAAATAATAACAAAAACAACAATATCGCTTTATTCATGACCTTACAGTAATATAAAAAATAAAGAATAATAATCAAAGATAAACTATTTGTTAAAACAAGTTATTTGCACTTGAATTATTTGCACTTGAAACAGAACTTTTGATGCGAATACTGTAAAATCTTGCTGAGCAACTTACAGTGTTACTGAAACGAAAATGGCCTCAATCTTATTACTCTTATTTGAGAATCATTACAAAATGAGGAAGAATGGCAAATTCTGTTTGTCAATATCTCATCTCGTTTGAGAGATATTCAAGATTTTGCAACAATTATGCTAATGAGCATAGCTATGATGTCACTTGGTTGACAGACAAGAGGGAAATGTTAGATAAAAAGGATTGAAACTTTACATGCTTATGGCAATTGAAAACTTGCACATGATCATGCATATCACAATGTTGCCATGGAAATATTTTCCCCTTGTTACCTTTTTTGATTTTTCAGAGAGTTCACAGCACTCTGTGATGGGAGCAGAAGTAAGCAACGGACACAGGAGTTTTACACTCTTTCTGAAGAAGTAAATACGGCAAGTATGAATCAAGCAAAGAATCAAACCGAACACTCTCAAGAGAAAAAAACAAGTTCGTCTTCAAAAACGAAGAGAACAAGCGAGACTAATACAAATTCGTGAGACAAGACAAGAGCGGTTTATTCGTCTCGAACGCAGACGGCAAACAGACAGTGCTGTCGCTGCCAAAAGAGCAAAACAACGGTATGACCGAGAGCATTATCAGCCGAAACGAGCTCAGGAGACCACCCAGGAAATAGAGCAGCGCATTATAGCTGATCAGGAGCATCATATGCAGAAGCAGACCCAAGAAACAACTCAGGCAAGAGAACAGCAGATGAAAGCCGCTCGACAACGAGCTTGCTTCCCGACGCCACAATGAAACGAATGCACAAAGGGCCCGCAGGCTTCAGGCTCAAAATGAGGCCAACAATCGACGCCGTAAGCAACGTTCGTCTGTTGTCGAAGAACGACGCTTCCAGAGGCAACAATATCTGCATGGCCGCGGATGGGCTAACCCACCCAGCAGACACCGCGGTGCGAGAAGGTCGCCCGTGAAAGACAAACATTAAAACACGAGATTCGAGGTCGCAAAGGAAAGAGCCTGGGAACGAGATTAGAGTGTTCTACCCAGGTCCCCGCGATTCTCTTCCGATGTTTTTCCCAGCAAACCCCACTGCGCGGGGAGGTCGCCCGTGAACGACAAACATTCAAAAACGACATGGTGTTCAGATTAGTACCCACGCAGGACGTGGGAATTAAAATCTGTACGCTGATCATTTTCCCTCGAAGTATTGCTTTAATACGCTTCTGTCGCCAGTTTCGGCTACGGTATTCGCTCAGAGCAATCGGAACTTGGAGTCTTGAAAGATTTAGTCAAATGTCTTATTTTTTCTTTCAAGACTAAAACTGTAACAAATGCTGTAATCAGAGACGCGGTGATTGCAGCGCGAATCGTTCACAAGCCCTTTGAAGTATGACTAGGTCTGAAGCCCGTGTATTATTTGAAGTAAACCGCTCAAGTTTTGCTTTGATTTTGGGAGAAATCATGCTGTTTTGAGCGGGTTCATATACAAAACAATTCGAGTGCATTAAATATGCATGCCTGAGTCTGGTGCATGCAGTCAGAGTTTAAAAAAATCGCACCGGAAGCCTATTTAATTGTGCTGCCTATGGATTCAAAATTGGAAAATTAGCGTTCCTTTTTTCCCGTACTACGGCGGCCGACCAACTTCAAAATTTAAGTATTAAATTTTGAGAACGTGCTTGCCGGACTGTATGAATTAATTTGACGTGCCGACCGTGGGAAATACGTACGGCGTCACGCAATTGACTCTTTTTTCAACGCAAAAGTACCGCAAAACACACCATTCTTTTTCTCCTTCCTTTGCGTGTAACACTTGACTTCAAAGAAAAGATTGAGTCAACATTTTGGTAAAAAAAAAGGGCTGCTCTTGTTGAGCAGTACTAAAGTCCAACCAATGGCAGAGCGAGGGGGTATCTGCGATTATCGTATTTCTAGTAGGTAAGTACTGTACAATAAATTGCAACAATATGTAGTGAAGACAAAAACCTGAATATGTGTTTTCATCTCCAAAGATCATGCTAAAGGAAATGTTCAAGTGAAGAAAACAGGCTGAGAAGTCAATTTCTGTGCAGTTAAAGAATCCTCGTATACCTAGTCACTGACATCATGAAAGTGTAAGATTGTCAGGAGCCAAAAATGAACTCAATGCTGATGTGTCTAACAAGAATGCCAAAGGAAAAGGTTCTCAAGGGCACTGGCCGGTATATTCTGTCAAGTAACCACAAGAAAAATTATATCTGGATGTTTTCAATTTGGAATGGTACTGTACTGTGCTCAAGTGAACGACCTGCTCAGAGCCAAGTATTTTTTTTCTGTGTTCCCCTCTGACACAAGGTTTTGTTATTTAGTTAGTTAGTTACTTATTTTTTAGAGGTTGTTTGCTTTTTATGAAGGAAAACTTCAGTTCAGTTATGTAATATAAGTTGCAATAACATGTGAGTAAGACCAGCACCAAGGTAGACAGTAACCAATATTGTAACAACAAGTTTAACCCTTTCACACCCAAGAATGATCAAATTCAATTTTCTCTTTCAGTTGAAAATGTACTGTATTGTACAGTAAAGAGAATACAGCTTTTTATACCGTGTTGGTTAGATGAATGCTGACTGAACTGTCACTTCTCACTACATATTTTATATAATATTAATTTATATAATTTCTTTTGAAAAAGCTGAAAGATTCTGCATTTTAAACTTGGGAGTGAAAGGGTTGTTTACCTGTATTAAGTTCATGATAGTTGTTATACCCTTATCCTCCAAGGGATTGTGTTTCTGCATGCTTTTGGTTGGAGAGTAAGCTCCTTTTTGCTCGCGACTCCGCAGAGTTTTTTTTTTGGGTCGAGAATCAGCACACGGTGATTGGTTCATAATATCACGTGATATGCGATGACGTAAACCGCCGCCCGGTTGGCTCAGTTGGTTGAGTGCCAGTCTTTCGTGCGGGAGGTCGCAGGTTCGAACCCCGGACGGACCAGCATTCGGGGTCTTAAAATAACTAAGGAGAAGATGCTGTCTTTGTTTCTATCAGCAAATGGTAAGATCTATACGTGGCTTGGATGACTACGTAAAGTGGCGGTCCCGTCTGCCTATACTTCTACACTTGATTACAGGGGGGACGTAAAAGAACCAATGAGGACGTTAACAAATCTCTGGTAGTGACCACCCTCAGTGCCTGTACTCCACAGTAATATGGCGAAGCCAAATTGTTGCTGAAAAGCCCCTTGAGGGGAGCATCAATAAAAATATGTATGCATGTATGTATGTATGTATGTATGTAATTGACTTTGCTAAACAACTCGAGATGTGGCCAGTGAATATTGCTCGTTACTTGTGTGTAAAAGTTAACTGCATCCCATCCAAACTCAACACCATTGGGCTCTGTGGAACATGTACGGATAAACTGGATTTTAGGGAACGATTTTGGCTTGTGTTCTTAAGTTCACCGCGGAAGCTTTGAGAATAGCGGAGTTTATACAATGACGAATTTCGTCGTTAATTTTATATACAGACACGGATGAATTATTGCAACAAAGAAGCGGTGAAGACATAAACATTACTTCACACCTTATACACAGATACAACATTTCGCCGTTAATTAACGGCGAGATTTTCTGTCTGTATATATAGGAACACAACATTTCGCCTATAATTAACGGCGAGATTTTTTGTCTGTATATATAGGAACACAACATTTCGCCGTTAATTAACAGCGAGATTTTCTGTCTGTATATATAAGAACACAACATTGTTACAGAGTACGAATACTCGAAAGCCTGATAGAAGAAACGTATTGAGTTAACAAAAGAAAACACATAAGTAGTGAAGCGAAGGCTGGATTAATCGTGGCCTCTGATTAGAAATATGAGTCAAGGTCAAACTGTCATAATCGATTGTGCATAAAAAGATATGTCACGCATTCTCAAGATGCAGGGTCGCTCAACTTTAAGAAACAAGTGTATGAGTGTTGTAATAATAATTTTTAGTTTAATCAAGGTGTCAAAAGAGCAAGGTGTCAAAAGCCAAGTTCTCTATACTGTGTGATATTTTTATGGTGAGAAATTGGAAGTCTCTCTTGGGAGTTCCGCTCTTGTCCCCTACTTTCCATTTTATATTCTGGTCTCGACCCAACTCACGCCGCGAGCTCACTGGCAAGGCCAGTCTAGTTTTTGTATACACTGCGAACAGTCCCTCCTTTTCCCTCTAAGATCGTGAACAAGCGCTGAGAAGAAACGCGAAAAAGGGAGACTCCACTCACCATATTTTTTTTTCGAGCACTCGCTGCACGATCTTAGAGGTCAAAGGAGGGACTGCTTGCAGTAAGTCTTTATACAGACTAGATGCACAACATTTTTGTCTGGAGAACACAACATTTCGCCGTAAAATTAAATTTGAAGTCTTAGCCCGTCAAGTTTGGATGCCTGCGTAACCTTGAAAAAATAGTCTATTAGAACATTTGCATGATGACGCTATTTAACTATATAACTACCATGATGCACTTCGCTGTTGCACGAGCGGTTCCTCACAAAATAAGTCGCTAAATATTAAATACAATAGTTTATACCTTCAAGTAATTGTTTTCAATTACGTTGTCATGCAAAATGCCTATTAAGGGTGACACTACCGTCTGTAAATAACCAAAATCTTTACTTCAACTAATTTTGATTCACACGCAGACGCACTTGAGTCGCCCTAAATTCATTCGAGTAAAACGTTGGAACATAAACATAAGTCGTAAATGCATTAGATTGGGTTCATGGAAAGTTTGAATTATGCACTCTGCCCAGCTGGTTCAGACGACAATCTTTTGACGATAAAAGGTCAGCGTTTGAACTGGTGCCAACTGTCGCCCCTTATTTTGAAAACGGAATGGTAAACTACGCGTAAAAAGACAGTTTTTGCATAATTCATGTAACTAGAAGTCTGACGTCCGGGCTATTTATGGTGGGAATCCAATCTTCTTCTTCGGGTCTTGTTTCTGTTTTCCGTTAAATAACGCCGAAATACTATGTTCCTCTATATACAGACAGTAAATCTCGCCGTTAAGTAACCGCGAAATACTGTGTCTCTCTATATATACAGACAGTAAATCTCGCTGTTAAATAACGGCGAAATGTTGTGTCTCTCTATATACAGACAATAAATCTCGCCGTTAAATAACGGCGAAATACTGTTCCTCTATATACAGACAGAAAATCTCGCCGTTAATTAACGGCGAAATGTTTTGTCGGTATATAAGGATCATTCATACATATTTTTTGGCGATATTTTGTTTGCGTATGTATATAAAGTTTATCACGAAATTCGCCATATTCATAACACCCGTACATGACATCTGTTGCCTCATAACATTCTTCTGCTTATCGTACATTGCCTGTTGAAAGGTTTCTTTCATTCGATCATGTAGCCTTTGTTTCGCAATGGTCATTGTATACCAGATATGAAAAATACACCGAAATAGTCCTGAACATTGAGTTTGCAGTCACAAATCACTGGAAAATTCTATCCTCTTACATATTTTGTAAAATGTCTGTAAATAACCCATTTTTTGCTTGTAAAACGAAATTTACACGCTGTCTACCCATTTACACTATGTGTAAATTTAAAACGAAATTTACACATTCTGTAAACTGTGTGTAAATTATGTGTAGATTACATGTAAAATGCAAAAATACCACAGTTAATTCCATCCGCACTTACACACTGTGTAAAGTCTGTAAACAACCCCATTTTGCTTGTAAATCATAATTTACATGTTATATAAATTCCCCCTAAAACAGATTTTACATACTGTGTAAATTTCATGTAAACAAGACTGGATTTTGCTAGTGCGCTCGTGGCGTGAGTTGGGTCGAGACGAGAATAAAATAACATTAAAAGTAGGGAGAAGAGCGAGACTCCCAGGAGGGGGGGGGGGGGGGGGGTACTCATCATAATTTTGGGTGGGTGTGCTGCCCAGTCCTGAAAACGCTTAGCCTATTTCAGACCAAGATATCTGATTTTCTATAACCTAACTTTAAAAATGTATACGGCACATCCCTAATGTGGCTGATATAGCGGAGTACCCCATCGGGTTTCAGTCTCACCAGAAAAATATTATACAGCATAGAGAACTTGGTTTTTGAGACCTTGCTCAAAGGAAACCTGATAAAATTATAAATTTTCATAGAACACTCATACATTTGCTTCAAGTTTAAGAGACTCATTTTAAGAGATGTATTTTGAGCTTAGGGGTGATAGGTCAGCCAGCAAGAGAAGAGTGACTTGCGACACTTACTGTATTTATGCACAGCTGATTTTGACAGTTTGACTTCGAGCACTTATTTCTAATCAGAGGCCACGATTAATCCAGCCTTTGCTCCAATAATAATCTGTTTTCTTTTTATTGAATGAGTTTCTTTTATTAGGCTTTCGAGTATTCGTGCTTTGTAACAAAAATAAAATTGAAGGTGAGGAATGTAAGAAGTGAACTCTGCCTCATGCAAGAGTTTCTGCAAGGAAATGATAGAACCATAGAGGTGTGCAAGCACAGTACAGTCTGTATTTATTCATCAGACACTGTATCAAGAAACAATAAATTATACACATGTTATTTTGTCAGCTGGCAACAGAAATCCAGTATTATTCCTATTGTTTTGTGTAATAAGTTCATGAAGATTCTGCTTGCTTAAACTTTTGTCCTAAGACAGAACTCCTTGTCTTTTAGCAGTAAAGACAACATTAACATCAGTGCCTGCACATATCTCTAGTTTATTTGGTAAATCACTTATCACAAGGTGTTTGTCAACATTCATTTTCCTGTAAAATGTGATACCTTTTTCAATTACAGCACTTAATGTATCAGAATTCCAATAGCTGCAAGATTTAATTACAGAGAAACAAATGCTATAGAAAGAAATTGCACAGCACTGCTTACATTTGCAAATAATTGATTTACTTCTTTGCTGAACAGTTGTAGGTTCTTCACATCTGTGCCTGTTGTGTCTGTCTTCTGTTAGACAAATGTTTACTCCTTTAATTTTAAATGTAATGGCAGGCAAGTGTGCATATAAAGTCTGGAAATATTCCAATAAATTGCCAACTGAACGAAGTTCAATTAATACACATTTTCCTTCAGGATGTTCCATGCCAAAACTATCTCTACTATGAGAATCAAATACTTTGAACCTGCCACCTGACAAACAAAATACAGCTACAGTACTACAGCCTATTGTCAGAATAAAAAGCCCCAGTCAGTGTTGTACAGTAAGCAGAGCCTTCGATGGGAAAGCAAGTTCCAAACAAATTACCCACGTAACTTTCACTGTATTGCAGCTCATACTGAGTTTCATATATTGTGACCATTCCAGGTAGATCTGTCAGCAGCAAAAATAGTCCTTAGATAATTGCGAAAGAGTGGAATACAGATTGTTCCCAGCATTCATAATTTCGCTCAAATCCTCTGATAAAGAAATAAAATTCGTGTGGTTAAATATGACAGCTGCTAGGAACATAGCTACACATTGTCGTCCAGCATTATCTCCAAATATTGCAGCATTACCTTGACTGTACGGTGCAATGATCGTTTTGTTTGGATCGACAACTGAAGGACCGGGATTTTTTTCTATATCCCTTGACAGAGAAAAAGCGTAGTAATTGATTTTGTGATTTCTATCTCTGAACACAGCTGGTCTCGAAATGCTTGTCCTTGAAGTCATTCTAAAATACAAACGTACCTTAGCACCTCGTTTACTTTTGACAAACTTCTTTTTGAACTTATAGCTTTCTCGCAGCGATGGTTTATTGATCCTAATTTTCTCTTTGCATTTCTGTGGCTTTCTATTGTTTCCATGTTGTTTACGCGCACGTTCACGGAATGCATTAGCATTGTGAAGTACGTAAGCTCTGGTATAATCATGAACTTTTGACGACTCTGGGACATTCTTTGAAATGTATTCTCGTAATAGTCGCCTGCTTTTCCTTTCCTTGTTCAGAACGCGCGAAAGTTCATTCAAAGGCACTCGGCTTGGCTTACAACTTCGTCTTGGACGAGTTCGATTTTCTTTCACATAAACATTACTGGGAATACAATAGAACTGCTCAAAGCGAGATCTACCAACGACCACTTCTTCTTCAATCATGTTCCAATTTTCAAATAATAACGCCACGTTATCTGCTGCCTGTTTGATCTTCATGGCACTGAGCCAAAATGTCGCAACAACAACACAAATGCACAACAGAGTGAAACGTTGATTCCAAAGAAAAGTCAGATTTTCTGACGCTTTACTTGTATCAGCAAGAATAATACAAAGTAAAAGAATACAAAGTACCTTTAAGTTCACCTTCATACTAAACAGTTCCATATACACTATCAAGCGATGGCCAAGAATCGAAGTTTCTTCGCCGTTAATATCATTCGGGTTCTGATCTTTGCATTTGGAACCCCTTCGTTCAGCTTGTTCCTTCAAGTTCTCAACGTTCTGGACGTCAGGATCTTCGTACATTTCTGTACAGTTGTGCATAGCTATGCAGTTCATTGATAAGAACATTAATATGTTCTTTGATATGTTCACTGATATATTCATTGCTTCATTTGCGGCTTTTTTCAAAGCTTTCGAGGCTGAACGGACCGACCCAAGCCAAAACCGCTCAATGAAATTTAGTGTGGGTCTACCGCAGCCGGCGTATTCGTTTGTAAGTAGGATGAGCGGTCCATAAAAGAATCCACAGAGCCAACCAAGGCAAGCAACGCACAATTCCATCGCCCACATATCTCCTTCAAAATGGCGAAACTGCTCGCCCGGCAAGTCATGTGATGACAAAACGTCATCATAAATCACGTGAAAATATGAACCAATCACCGGCTAAATAGCGAGAATTCAAAATATCATTCCTACACCTTCTCGAAGCGAGGAGTCCTTTGAGAATAAAAACGGCGATATTTGTTCAACGCAATGTACGAGACGTGAGTTGCAGTATACCCAGATCAAAGTCGGTATACTATTGGTGCCGTGACCAGGATTCAACCAGGATTTTCTTAAACAACGCGAGCCAGGGAGACTAGCGAGACATTTGACAGACCGCGTGGTCAACTCAGCAGAGGAATATGACAGACGACGGAAATATGGAAACGTCCGACGCCGCACAATGTTTAGAAAAGAACATCGATAAGGAAATCACAAAGCTTGAATACTACTTGGAACCTGCAAACGAATTACTAGAATGTGAGGACTACACCGAGATGGAAATCGTCGTAAAGTTGACTACTAAAATCGGCGACAAGATAACCGATCTAATTTTGCAATTGGAGGAGATAAAAATAGATCATGGAATTTCTCCCAGAGCGGTTCGACAGTGGAAAAAAGAGACGAAGACAAGATACTCCTCCTGGATCGAAGAGAAAGACAAGTTGTCCAAAGCGCTAAAGGCGAGACAGAAAGAAATCGACAACGAAGACGCGAGACAACAATGGGAAGCGCAGCGGGAGCGCGAGGAGCGTTTGAGGCGAGAAAGACAACAACAGGAAAGAGAGTTGTGGCAAGAGAAGCTCGAGGCCGAGCTAAGAATGACAGAGAAGAAGTTGGGAATGGAAAAGGATGCCAAGTCAACACACATCAAGCTCCCAAAGCTAAAAATCACACCTTTCAAGGGCACTTCAGCAGATTGGGTTCGGTTTGAAAATATGTTCATGACGCAAGTCGACACCAAACCCGTATCAGACGAAGAAAAGTTTGGATATCTATTGGAAATGGTCACCCCAAAGGTCAAGGAAAGGATCTCTAACCTCAAACCAAGCTCATTGGGATACAAGACTGCGTGGGAGAGGCTTAAGAAGGAATACGGCCAAACCAAAGTAGTCATAAACGCCCACATGGATGAAATTATCAACTTGGCCCCGATCAGAGGGTCAAATTACGATAAGGTTCAAGAATTTTACGAAAGGTTAAGCAGAAATGTCGATGCTCTCCAGACCCTTGGAGAAGGTGACAGACTACGCGGATTCGTCATGACTACACTCAATAAGCTGCCACATGTCAAACCTGACCTCGTGAGAGTAGATGACGACTGGGAGGAGTGGTCTATGGATGCTCTGATTGATGGCTTACACAAGTGGTTGAGAAGAAACAAAGTGAATGACACCGTGAAAGCTGAAGGAGACCCCCGAAAGAAGTCTGAAAGACATTTGTTTACCCGGAGAGTAGATAGAAAGCAAGCGCCACATTGTATCTTCTGCACAATGACCATCGGAGCGACATGTGTAAGGAAGTGGACACTCTTGAGAAGAGAAAGAACGTTTTTGCCGAGAACAACCTTTGTTTCAACTGTGGGCGCCCCGGACACAGGGCAAACTCTTGCCGCAGTCGCAGTTGCTTCAAATGCAAGTCCAAGCACCACACAAGCCTATGCGATAACAACGCTGACGACCATAACACTCGAGGTGGAACAGTACTAACAGGGTACTCCACTTTTGCTGAAGAGAAATCTTTTCCAGCCATCATCCCTGTCGACATTGGTGGGGAGGTTCTTTGGGCCTACCTGGACACGGGGTCTGGGCGGAATTTTATTTCCCGCGAAGCTGCAAAAAAGCTGAAGTTAACTCCGACCCGCCACGAATCCCGAGAAATTGCGACTCTAAATGGTACCAGAAATCAGTCCATGCCTGTCTTTGATGTCAAGATGAGTTCTCTCGATGGAAAAGAGTACGAAGAAATTGAACTGAGTGGTTCCAAGCTACCAGATTTCACTACAGTGAGAAGACCCGATATGAATCAATTAAAACTCAAGTACGCCCACACGAAGGACAAGAGGTTCTACATGACACTTGAGGGAGAGTATCCAATCCACCTAATCCTCGGAGACAGCACTTACAGTAGAATCAGGACGGAGGAGGTGTACAAAGGAAAACCGGGAGATGCCATAGTCGAAGGAACAACTTTTGGATGGGTCGTTCACGGAGATGACTACACAAGCAATGGCTGCATGTACATGAGAGAGAGAGACGAACGACTACGAGAAATTGTACAGTCTGGACGTATTGGGTGTTGAAGACCGGGGAGAGAATGACCAACTTGACATACTGAGTGACTTTAGAGAAAACATAACCAGAAAGGAAGATGGCAGATATGAAGTCCAGGTTCCATGGATCCCCGGGAGCACATTATCAAACACAAACGAGCAGCAAAGCAGGAGACGCCTAAGTAATATCAACAGGAAACTGAGCCAGAACGGGAAGCTGAAAGAAGAGTACAACAAGATAATAGAGGACCAACTGAGAGAAGGTGTCGTGGAAGAGGTACCTGAACGGCCAACGGGACAGCGTGTGTTCTACTTGCCCCACAAACCAGTCGTAAGGCAGAACGCAACAACAACCAAAGTCAGGATGGTCTTTGACGCTAGTGCAAAACCACACCCATTAGCGAACAGTATTAATGACTGCATGTTCACTGGGCCTCCATTGCAGCCTCTCCTCTGGGACATTATGATAAGAGCACGAATGTCAACTAATCTACTGCTAGCCAACATCCAGAAGGCATTCCTCCAAATAGGAGTGAAAGAAGAGGACAGGGATGCTTTCCGCTTCTTGTTTGATATCAATGGCCAAGAAAAGCAATTGAGATTTGCTCGAGTACCCTTTGGAGCAGAAGCGAGCCCTTTTCTGCTCGGGGCAACGCTGCAGTACCACCTCGACCAACAAGAACCAGAATTCGAAGAAACCGTGACAGCGCTGAAAGAGGACACCTATGTGGACAATCTAATGAAGAGTGGGGAGAAACTTGAAGATCTATCAAGGTTCAAGAAAGAAAGTACTGCCATTTTAGAGAGCGCCAGATTTCCTGTTCACAAATGGGAATCAAACGTGGAGTCCTTGGAAAGTGAGAACATGCCAAATCCAAGCAAGGTTTTAGGTCATGTGTGGGACAAACAAGAAGACACTTTGACGTTACGTGTGTCCAACTTCACTGAAGATAAGCCAATCACTAAGAAGACCATCCTCAGCCATCTAGGAAGCATATATGATCCTCTTGGTGTGCTCTCGCCCACCACAGCGGAAGGAAAGCGAATCTACAGAGAGGCTTGTGATGAAAAGAGTGGATGGAACAGTGAGGTATCTGCCCCCCTGAAAGCCCAATGGCTCAGGTGGACGAACCAGTTGAAGGACGTGAAAGTACCAAGGAGCGTAGCCAGAAACAGAAACATGGGCGACTTTAAAGCTGTACACCTCCACGTATTCGCAGATGCTAGCAAGCTAGCATGCTGCGCTGCAACAATAACAGTCATAGAACATTCATCGGGAACTAGCAAAGGCCTCTTAACATCGAAGTCGCGAATATCAAAGAGAAACACTTCTATCCCAAGACTGGAATTGGTCAGTGGCCAGATGGCGGCCAACATGATAAAGAACCTGTGCAATGCGTTGCGAAGGTGGCCCATCTCAACTATCACTGTCTGGATGGACAGTATGGTGGCCTTATATTGGATATCGAACCCTGGAAAACCGTGGAAAGCCTTTGTCTCCAACAGAGTAAAGAAGATAGCAGAAATCAGCAGCCAGACCGCCATCACCTGGAAACATTGCCCAACAAACATGAACCTGGCAGACCTGGGAAGCAGGGGTGCAAGCATAAAAAGGTTGGAAGAAGGGGAGTGGTTCACCGGACCAGACTGGTTGCTAGACGAAAACCAGTGGCCAGAACAACCCAAGTTGAATAGCAGTAGGGATGTAAATGAAGAATGCAAGCCCATCAAAGAGACAGTCTTTCACACGCAAGAAAACAAGCCAGACGAGTGGGATGCACTGTTGGACAGAAACACCTATTGGCGCACCCTGAGAGTAACTGCGTGGATGTTAAGGTTCGTCCATAACTGCCAAGCAAGACAAAACAAGCTTGCGAGAAGTTCCGGACCAATAGGAACTGCAGAGATCACGACAGCAAGAAACTACTGGGTGAAGAGGGAGCAGAAGGCTGAACAACCCAACCTACAGTCACCCGGATGGAAACTAACCAAAGAGGAAGACACAGGTATCCTTAAGTGCGAAGGGCGGATAAAGGGATACAGGCCGACATACCTTGCTGGAGGAAAGTTTGCAGAGAAACTCATCGCTCACACACACAACCGGATTATGCACCTGGGTACCGCCAACTCTATGGCAGCGATAAGGGAACACTGGTGGATACCCAAGTTGAGAGCGAAGGTGAAAGCAACGATCAAGAGGTGCAACATCTGCAAAATATTTCCACCAAGCCATACGGAACCCCACCGACCAGTGCCATGCCAACGTTCAGAACGGAGGGGAGCAGACCATTTGAAGTAACCGGCGTGGACTTCGCAGGTCCTTTGAGTTACAAGATCTGCAAGAAAGAACGAGGAAAGTGTTATGCACTCATCTTCACTTGCGCATCCTCGAGGGCAGTTCACCTGGAACTGACAAAGAGCCAGACGGCGGAATAATTCCAAAGGAAGCTCAATGCGTTCATCTCCCGAAGGATAAGACCGCGACTCATTATATCAGACAACGCCGGCGTCTTCAAGGCTACAGCTAGCTGGATAAAGGCCATAAGGAAGAGCGAGAAGTTGCAAGACTACCTCGCAAATCAAGGCATCCAGTGGCAGTTTAACCTGGCAAGATCTCCCTGGTGGGGAGGCATCTACGAGAGATTAATCAAGGAAATTAAGAAGACCCTTTACAAGACACTTGGACGGTCATGTCTCTCCTTTGAAGGTTTGGAATCAGTCATCATAGACATTGAAGGAAACCTAAACAACCGCCCACTGACATACGTGGAGACCGAGGGAGGAGAAGAGGTACTTACTCCCAACGTAATCATGTGGGGGCAAAACTCTTATCCCATCGACGACATAGAAGGCGATGAAAATGAGCTGACAAAGATGTACAGGAGGTTAAACAACACCAAACAACATGCATGGCAACGCTGGAAAAGAGAGTATGTGCACAGTTTGATGGAGAGCAACCGATTGAACGGGAAGGTAGGACCAATGCCTGATGTTGGAGAAGTAGTACTCGTTGTGGGAGAAGAAAAGAATCGTGGAGTGGAAAAAAGGAAAGGTACTACGTCATGTTCGAGGGAAAGATGGAGTTGTGAGAGGCGTGGTACTTTTGCACAAGGGACATACCATCGAGCGACCCCTACAACTAGTATGTCCCCTAGAAATCCGATGTGGACGACCAAATCAAATAGAGGAAACGAGAGAGGAATTCACTACAGAGAACAGGAGGGGGAGGAGAGAGGCAGCAAAGAGGGCATCAACAAGGATTCGGGAGCAAGCCGCAGATGAGGACTAAAGAACTGAACAGTTTTCGTTTTGATTGTTAAGTTGTAAAAATTGTTAGTTCAATTTTTAGGGGAGTTGTGAACGGAAGAAATGGACCTACCCCTCCCCCCATGTTAAATTTGATTGTGACGTAATGTTGAGAAGGAATGGGACGAGACACAACGTAGTGTACGAAGCGAGGAGTCCTTTGAGAATAAAAACGGCGATATTTGTTCAACGCAATGTACAAGACGTGAGTTGCAGTATACCCAGATCAAAGCCGGTATAGACAAACGTTAGGTAAATCTTTCAATGTATTTTTTACTAATTTCACGACAGCATTTTTTGTGTTTAGAACATTACTCCCTTAAAAGTCAAACAAATAATTTCTGAAATGGAAATTGAGCATCGAAAAATATACAGACAGTATCTTTTTAGGTCCATAGCATAATATCAAATACATCAAATTTGGCGGCACTCGCGGAAAGTTCAGAAATTTTAAGAAGAGTTGGATTGGACAAATTACTGGCTAGCATAATCTTGGTAAATTTGAAATTGCATGTCTTCGACGAAGGAGAACGCAATCCTAATCTGGCCTGGATTCTTTCGTGCTTTCGACCAGACGCAAAGAATCGAGATTTTTTGGATGGTCGGGTGGTCGGGCGATGTTCAAAATTAATAAGCGCTGATTACAGATAATCATTGATCAAACTAATTACTGACGTAAAAGCGAGATGTGTATTAATTGGGCATGACGTTGTAGTATATATACCTTAGAATAGTTGATTGAGGTAGCGATGTGTAGTGTAGTGTAGTGTAGTGGCAGTAGAATGCACAGTGCACTCTACTGTTGAAAAAAAAAAAAACTAGACTATACTAGACGATCTGATGATTTGTCAGCCACGTGAGGTTTGGGTCCATCCTGCAAAAGGGCTTTTTCTTTGATTCGGTAATCCTTAAGAACAACGCAAAAGCCCAGGTCTACCTCCTCTTCATGCACAGCAGCTCTCTACATTGAAATCATATCGCAACAGTCATAATTTCTTCTTCTTAGAAGGAGGTTGCTTTGTGTGTGTTCCATCACTACCACTTGATCTTTTAACGCCTTGATATGTTTGGTGGCCACTGGACCCATTTAGAATATGCTCACTTGCTATAGATTTGGAAGCGGTCGCCTTTTTCTCTGCTGGGTCTTCATTTGACATCAGTTCGTCTGCGCTCTTTTTGTATTGCCCTGAGGATAAGATCACTGTATAAATAACCACAGTGGCACAAAATCAAACTTTGAGGAAGAAGGAAATGAAAGAGCCGTGTATACTATCGCTACAAATGTGCCACAAAACAGCAAAAATATGTAAATTAGCATTTTCTATAAGATGCCATGGTCGGTCGGGTTATCGAGAGGTGAAGACTCGCTCTACTTCCCCGCAAACAATTCCAGTGCGCCCCCGGGTTTAAGTCGCGGTGGCGTATGCTCATTTGTCATTGACTTGGATTTTTCCTATTTATACAGCATTCAGACAAGCACGTTACCTGTTTGCGCTTGTCCTCCTTGCTGAAAGTAAGAAACAAAAACAAGGATGCAGTGAGTTCAGCAGTGA
Organism: Plumapathes pennacea; assembly: GCA_964036295.1. Taxonomy (NCBI): domain Eukaryota; kingdom Metazoa; phylum Cnidaria; class Anthozoa; order Antipatharia; family Myriopathidae; genus Plumapathes; species Plumapathes pennacea. Next base: position 8,349,165 of record OZ038469.1, on the reverse strand, counting down.
CCGCGAGGTGCATGTAAATGCAGAGATTCCGCTAGACCAGCATATGCCGGTAGTTTACCGATTCCGAAACGGTTGAAAACTCGATGAGATAGATTACCTCGTGTCCAGTTCCGCTGCAGCAGAAGAAACGATTATTTTGCTTCACTTTTATGTTGTACGGGTTCCAGGTGGCTCCGTACCGGAAAAAACATTTCCTACCGGTACTCTGTACCGGCTGATGGACGATTCTAGCGGAATCTCTGAAATGGCCATTTGTCATGAATCTGATGTCGCACGTTGCAAGTGGATGTACTTAGGCTACGTCCAAACTAATGCGTTTTCTAACATCTTCGTTTTCGCCAGTCCACACTAATCCTTCGTTTACGACTCGCCCGTCCACACCAATTCCTTTTCGTTTGAAAACGCATCCGTTTTTGAAAGTCTCCACTTTGAGACTGAACCGTTTTTGAAAACCTCCGTTTTCGAGTCATCGTTTTAGTGTGGACGAAAGGCAAAAAAGGAAAAAAATTATGCGTTTTCAGACAAAAACGGATTAGTGTGAACCGGGCCTGAGTAGGATGTCACTACAGTAAACGAGAAGTAATTAAGAGCGGGTTGCTGTGAATATCGACTATAGGTATGCAAGATAGAAAAATCCGATTCTCTCAAACTTTGCCATATTAAAGGCCTTCAGTAACTATCACCAAAAATATAGGCCCGAGGTTGTTTTGATTCTTTATCTATTTTTGGTGAATTTTTTTGTGTTCGCGCATGGAATTTGGCAAATTCAACACTAAAATATCAAGTTTTTCGGAAGCTCCCTCACGATGGTAAAGACCGTTTTACAAAAAATTGAGTCCTACAAAGGAAACAATGTCTCTCCTCTGTTAACTAGTGCTGTCAGATTGCAGTGTTACCGAAGCCTGAATTTTTGGAAAATTTTCAAAATTTATGACCGTGACAGTGATGTGTGACCTTAAAATATAGGTCAAGTTCAAAGCCAAAAATCGCACTCTGGTACATCGCTTCGACCACTGAGAATTTACCCCAGGGAAGGACCATCCCTTGAACTAAACATAAAGCAAATAAAAATTGGGGTAAATTCAATGGCGGATTTCGGGAACGGTTTGAAGTCGGGTTACGTGACCAAAACAACGCATTCTTTGATCTTTGACTTTATCGGAAATTAGCGGTCGGACGTTCCTATATATTTATAATTTCCGCTTTAAATCACGACAAAATGAATTTCAAGGGTGTTTCAAACCCCTGGAACTACAAATTCGCGTTTGTGTGGATCTACAGACGTTTATTTTGAAACTTACCCTAATTTACATTTTCTCAGCGACACTAATCCATCACAACATAATCGCTTCTGTCCGGTTAAACGTACAAATCGTAAAAAAGTCGATCAAATACCAAAAAGCTGGACACTATCTGATACATCTTACCGTAAAAAGCTATTTCCGGCCGGTAAATGCAGCCACTGTTGTCGCAGAAGGTGCAGCTGTCATGTTGAATTCGTCCCAGCCGCGGCGTTTAAGCGGTTGCAAAGTTAACAATTAACCGAGATGATACAAGAAGAATTTGCTGCACAACTCTCGCATTCATGCTTTGAAGATCTGCAGTTAAATATGTTAAACAATCATGATGTGAAAGCTTTTTGCAACAAACTTGGGAACCTTATCCAACTTGCTATGCGATATGGTTGTCAATCAAAAAATGGCTGCCCAGGATGTGATGTTATGGAAATGGCGCGAGAAAACTCATTGCAGCAAAAAAATTCGCCGTAATTCCTCAGATAAGCCCTCCTTCTCAGAAATTTGAAATAAGTGCCTCCCCCTTTATATAGTCGATGCTTTTGATGAAATGGCAAATCCTCCAATAAGCGATGTTAGATGACTTTCAGTGTCGCTACTAGAACTATACGGTTTTGAACAATACATGCCCCACCCTATCGAATGAACGCCCCCTTTTGAATAAGCGCCCCTCGGCCTATCTAAAATTTGAATTTTGAATTTTCGTACCATATGAGGGCGCTCTACATTTCGAAATCACTGAAGGGATAACGTAGACGATAACGTTTGAGGTTTTGTTGCATTTGCTGGAAAATAACTAAAAACTATGACTATCAGGAACCATTGAGTTTAATAATTACAGTAGGCGTACAGTATAATAACTGCAAACGTCCTTTCAGTTGTGTATTTTAACATGCCCCGAAACTGTGATGAAGGCCAAGTAGGATTATATACATATATATAGAACATTTCGCTAATTTTTGAGCTATTTCAGAGTGCCTTAGTGCAAGATCACTTTTTCCGTGGTGGCCGTTATCTTAAATCGTGTGACTGAGACATTAACTCGAAGAAACGTGATTTATTAAAGTAATAATAAAAAATCGGTGTCGAAGAGCGACTTTCCTTTACTGTGCAAAACTGATAGAGTCGCGATTCTAATTACACTTTCCTTAGACAGTCTCGGATGTATTCTGTAGTTGGTGTAGAAAGTTGAGTTTACTACTTGTACACGAAAACTTGAAAACGCACCACGGCACGTTGTCTGAACTAAACCAGACTGCCCTGCGACAAACATTTTTTTGCGGCCGACTGGTGACTTCGCTATGCAACTATGGTTTGTAAAAACGAGCAATAACCTCCGAGCGGAAAATAGACAAGAATCCCGCTTACCAAAAGTCACTACAAAGCGAGGGGATATCTGCGATCATCGTATTTCTAGTGCCACTATATTAGAGAGAAAAAGAAACGTAACGCCGTTTTTCAGGAAGTTGATAAGTTAGTGACCAACTTTAAAGGACTTATTTCTGTAAAACGGTCTTTACCATTGTGAGGGAGCTTCCGAAAAACTTGGTATTTTAGTGTTGAATTTACCAAATTCCACGAGCGAACACAAAAAAATTCACCAAAAATAGATAAAGAATCAAAACAACCTCGGGCCTATATTTTTGGTGATAGTTACTGAAGGCCTTTAATATGGCAAAGTTTGAGAAAATCGGATTTTTCTATCTTGCATACTTTCTATAGTCGATATTTACAGCAGCCCGCTCGTGAATATAAAGTGTCATACTAGAATTTCTATTTCTGGGCTACTAGACATCAGGGCCCGGTTGTTCAAAGAGTGTATAGCGCTATTCGCCGGATAAATCGCTATCCAGTGGATAGAATTAACCATTAAGCTTAATTCAATGAAATGGATAAGGATTTATCTTGTGGATAGCACTATCCACTCTTTGAACAACCGGGCCCAGTTCGTTGTCTTTGAAGTCTTCTTGTGCTGCGATTGTCAAGAGGTGTGTATCTATTTTCTAATCTCTAATCTATTTTCACAAAACTGGCTTTTGCCAGTGTTAGTCCAGTTAAAATAATTTATCTCTTCTCTATCTCCATTTAATAATACGCTTAGCAGCCGCTGACCGCGGCTCATGTGTGTGTGTGTGTGTGTGTGTGTGTGTGTGTGTGTGTGTGTGTGTGTGTGTAACAAATTGTTAATTTCGATTGGTGACGCAACAAATTAAACCGGTAATTAGATAATGCGTGGTTTAAATTTCTGACGCTCGCATACGATTGTTAGTCATAATTACGATATCGTCAATTCGAATTGAATCGCCGGCACAAGCAAGCCAGAAATCTTCTCGACCGTTGCCTTTCAACCAAGCCCACGGGACGCGATTACTGAAGGTGAGAGTTCCGTTTGAGTTAAGAAGAAGAATTTCAGGGAAGGTTTGGATGTCAGACGATCGGTGGTTCGACGAGTCGAGTACGGTCGAGTGGTACATGCACTACAGGGAAATTTTGTATTTTGACGCGGTAAACTGCGTTTGAGATGCTCGAAATTGAATTCAAAAAGGAGAAAAGAAAGAAAGAGTTCTAAAAACGGGGAGATTTCGATGTCGATCGATCGGCGAGTGCTACGGGTCGAGTGCTACAGAGAGAGTTTGATGTCGATCAGTCGGTGGTTTGACGAGTCGAATACGGTTGAATGGTAAATGCTCAAAGAGGTTTGTACTTGAACACAGTATAGTGCGTTCGAGATGCTCAAAATGGAATTCAAACAGGAAAAAAAAAGACAGAAAAAACATTAGGAAAAAAGAAATTCGATCCCCGTATTTTACGGGGGTCCCGCTAGTCTCTATATAATAATACGCTTAGCAACCGCTGACCGCGGCTCATGTGTGTGTGTGTGTGTGTGTGTAACAAATTGTTAATTTCGATTTATGACGCAACAAATTAAACCGGTAATTAGATAACGTGTGTTTGAATTTCTGACGCTCGCGTATGATTGTTAGTCATAATTACGATGTTGTCAATTCGAATTGAATCGCCGGCACAAGCAAGCCAGAAATCTTCTCGACCGTTGCCTTTCAACCAAGCCCACGGGACGCGATTACTGAAGGTGAGAGTTTCATTTGAGTTAAGAAGAAGAATTTCAGGTGTCTGGATGGCGGGGTGATGCTGCCGCATGTTTGAAAAACGGGAAGATTTTGATGTTGGACGATCGGTGGATCGACGAGTCGAGTATGGTCGAGTGGTACATGCAACTGCAGGGGCGTATGTACTTTGACGCGGGAGACTGTTTGAGATGCTCGAAATTTAATTCAAAAAGGAGAAGAGAAAGAAAAGAATTTCGAAAAACGGGAATATTTTGATGTCGATCGATCGGCAATTCACCGAGTGGTACATGTACTACAGAGAGATTTTGATGTCGATCAATCGGTGGTTCGACGAGTCGAGTACGGTTGAGTGGTAAAAGCACTACAAAAGTTTGTACTTGGAACCTGCAAACTGCGTTCGAGATGCTCAAAATGGAATTCAAAACGGAAGAAAAAAGACAGAAAAAATATTAGGAAAAAAGAAATCCGATCCCCGTATTTTATGGGGGTCCCGCTAGTCTCTATATAATAATACGCTAAGCAACCGCTGACCGCGGCTCATGTGTGTGTGTGTGTGTAACAAATTGTTAATTTCGATTTATGACGTAACAAATTAAACTGGTAATTAGATAATGTCGTGGTTTGAATTTCTGACGCAACAATTGCTCGCGTACGATCGTTAGTCATAATTACCATACCGTCAGTTCGAAATGAATCGCAGGGAAAAGCAGGCCAGAAATATTCTCGACCGCGGCCTTTCAACCCAGCCCACGGGACGCGATTACTGAAGGTGAGAATTCCGTTTAAGTTTAGAAAGAGAATTTCAGAGTGTCAAGTGACTGGATGGCGGGGTGATGCTGCGGCATGTTCGAAAAACGGGAAGATTTTGATGTCGAACAATCGGTGGTTCGACGAGTCGAGTACGGTTGAGTGGTACATGCACTACAGGGAAATTTGTATTTTGACGCGGTAAACTGCGTTTGAGATGCTCGAAATTGAATTCAAAAAGGAGAAAAGAAAGAAAGAGTTTCTAAAAACGGGGAGATTTCGATGTCGATCTATCGGCGATTCACCGAGTGCTACGGGTCGAGTGCTACAGAGAGAGTTTGATGTCGATCAGTCGGTGGTTTGACGAGTCGAATACGGTTGAATAGTAAATGCTCAAAGAGGTTTGTACTTGAACACAGTATAGTGCATTCGAGATGCTCAAAATGGAATTCAAACAGGAAAAAAAAGACAGAAAAACATTAGGAAAAAAGAAATTCGATCCCCGTATTTTACGGGGGTCCCGCTAGTATAATAATACGCTAAGCAACCGCTGACCGCGGCTCATGTGTGTGTGTGTGTGTGTGGGTGCGCGCGCTTCGCAATCCCTCAAAATGAGGTGACGTCAGCAGGTTTTTCCGAACATTGAAACCCGAGTGCGAACAATGCATCGGAATGGTTTTCGTATCGAGAGAGGAAATATGCAACATAAAGCACAAAGAACGTTCAAATTGCGTTTATCGTACATGCTAACTTTTCTCCCAGCTCACGAAATAGCATTTCACAACAAAATTATGAATAATTACTTCGGAACTCAACCGGCCTCCTTTTCACGGATGGCTGATCATAGTTTCTCGCTCGCAGACGCTCGTCGCAATCCCTCAAAACGTGGCGAGACAAAGCAGAAATTGTTAGATCAATCTGATCAGTCTCCGGTCGTGAACGGGTGAATGTTTTACGGCCTGAGGATCTTTAGAATTATCAAGATGATGTCGGCATTTAGACGGCATTTGCTGAAATGCATCAAAGATGAACAGTTCCAGCCGTTCCCACTTGCCAAAAACCAGCCTGAGGTACAGCAGAGAAAACCTGTGTGCACTCAGAAAGTCTGGCCATGGCTGCTATTACTTAGGCTCACACTTCTTTTTTCTTTTGGTAGATCAAGGGTTAATCCCGCTACCACCGTGACCTTTGTGCCCTATTCTGTAGCTTCAGCTTACCAGCACATTGTGCAGTATTCTGATTATGTAAATTAAGCCACATCCCACAAGCCTTACGATTTTGCACTCATAAAGGCCCTCTCATCTGCGAGTGGAGGATGCTGTGGAAAAAAGAGTGACGCTAAAAATCCCGAACTTTGATGCGCAGAGTGTGACGGTTGCAAAGAATGGTTTCACAAGAAATGTGTGCAAAACATGCGCGGATCAATTTTCAATGGATACAACATGTTTTGGTTGTTCCGGAAATGTGCATCGCCAGGCAGTGTATGAGGGGTGCTATTCATAAACCAAAATGTTGCGAACTGTCGCTATTTCAGTTCAAAATTGTGATTTTTATATGGGAGTCACGACTGGTTTTGGAAAAATCCTGTTTTGCCCGTACACACTATGAAATTGCGTTTACAAAATCTCCACTTTGGAGAGCGTTTTAAAAGTTGCGTGTTCATAAGGTAAGTGAATAATAGAAAAAGAACTTGATTTGTTATTCCTCTCGGAATGAGCGTTTCTCTTTCGTGGCTCCACACTCTTGCCTTTACTCGCTAAGGTGCTAGCATTTGTTTATGAATTCCCTGCACTGCATCAGAAGCGCTTATTCACCTTGAAGCAAGCAAACTTTGTTGTTGTCGCTGTCTCATACTCGCGAATAATCGCCTCCGCTGCCTTTAAGTCTCTCACGAAGCCAGATCTTTCCGATAATTTTGCTTCGAAATAAGAACTCGTTGCTCTGAAACTTGTCATTTTTCTTGGACAAGCATAGAAGCGGCCATTAGCTTGACTAGAAATCACATCCACTGATGAGGGCCTCTTCATATGAGCCGGTTGACCGGGCTGGCTCGGTCAACCGGGCCAGTCCGGTCGTGTGTTCATATGACAAATTTCAGCCCAGGTAACCAAGATAAAGTATCCATGATGCAAAAGTTTTTTCCAATCGTTAACCGAGATCCCGGTCGCAAAGACCGAGATCCCGGTAACCGGGCTAGCCCGCCCTCTCATATGAATACATCGAAATTTTTACAAAGGAAATAGTGGGAGGGCGAGATCTCGGTAACCGGGCTCACATGAAGAGGCCCTGAGTCGTCCTGTGGACTTCCCTTATAATTCCCGCGGTTTTGTTTGCGCGGCGGTGTGCCATCCTTTTGACGGATTTCGATCGACATAATCAGCCATCCGTGAAAAGATACTTTCCATGCAATTTTCAGCTGCAGTTCAAATTTACACGAGAAAACTGAATGCCGACATCATCTTAATAATTCTAAAGATCATCGTAAAACATTCACCCGTTCACGACCGGAGACTGATCAGATTGATCTAACAATTTCTGCTTTGTCTCGCCACGTTTTGAGGGATTGCGACGAGCGTCTGCGAGCGAGAAACTATGATCAGCCATCCGTGAAAAGGAGGCCGGTTGAGTTCCGAAGTAATTATTCATAATTTTGCTGTGAAATGCTATTTCGTGAGCTGGGAGAAAAGTTAGCATGTACGATAAACGCAATTTGAACGTTCTTTGTGCTTTATATTGCATATTTCCTCTCTCGATACGAAAACCATTCCGATGCATTGTTCGCACTCGGGTTTCAATGTTCGGAAAAACCCGCTGACGTCACCTCATTTTGAGGGATTGCGAAGCGCGCGCACCGTGTGTGTGTGTGTGTGTAACAAATTGTTATAATTTCGATTTGTGACGCAACAAATTAAACCGATAATTAGATAATGCATGGTTTAAATTTCTGACGCAAGAGTAATGCTCGCGTAGTTGTTAGTCATAATTACCATATCGTCAATTCGAACTGAATCGCCGGGAAAAGCAAGCCAGAAATCGTTGCTTTTCAACCAAGCCCACGGGACGCGATTACTGAAAGTGAGAATCCCGTTTGAGTTTAGAAAAAGAATTTCAGCTGTCAGG